>JAMRYA010000009.1:0-1250000 GCA_024447215.1 Panagrolaimus sp. LJ2400 | reverse complement strand
AAAAATATCAGCAAAATATGAGAATTATGATTCCCTTCAAGACCATCGAAACTAAAAAGGGGTATTAAAACATATTTTTTAGAAATTTTAAGCTTATTTAAGCTTTTAAAAAAGAAATGTATGCAAAAAGCAATGATTTATTTTGACAAAAAAATACTCTTTCACGGCCCTTGAATGTTTATGAAAAATAAATGAAATAAAAACGAATATTTTTGGGGGATTCTGGGGTTTTATTTTTCGGAAAGACAAAGTTATAGCTTAACAACAGCACAGAAAAAAAGGGAGATGTCAATGGCAAAAAAAATGCCAACTGCTTCCTTTCTTTTCCTTTTCACATGGAATTATTTCAAATTGATGTCGTCATATAGAAGAACAAGGACAAGAACTCCATAAACATATTCCTCCATCCGCCTTCTCATTTTCCACAAAATAAACTTTGAATTGAATAAAAAAAAACTATAGAAAAATAAATAAAATTGAAAAATGAATTAAAATAAAAAAGGGTTTTGATTGAAATTCGTTAAAAACAAAGAAAAAAATTTGAAAACGAGTTTAAAAACAAACAAAAGTTTTTATGTTAATGAAAGATACAGTACTTTTATAAATCCTCCAACAGTCATATTGGTAACCATAGTTCAAAGCAAGAATGAGGAAGAATATTTATGCAATTTTGGGTGTATCAGTTACTTTATATAGAATTAGTCAAGATTAAAATTGTAGTTTTAGGGTTGTAACAAATCCCATTTCTGAAATGTAATCCACTACATTAGAAAATGGATTAATCTAGAGTAAAATTCTTGCTTACATCTTTACAATTTTGTAACAAAAATTTTCTTTTCTGTTTTTGATCAAAATTACTGCCTTCAAAAGCTTGAAAGTTTATAATATATTTACAATTATGTAAGCAACAACAATGAATGAATGATGAAACTTCCCACGCAAAGACAATATTTTTTGGGCCTCTACAAAAATATTGTCTTTGCGTTATAATGTCAACCATGGCCTCCTCTCTCTAAGCAACAAAGAATCATAAAACAAAAGAAAATTTTTACTTTGTAAGAGTCGGTTGAGCTACAGTACCTTTTTTCTAGGCATCATCATTATTGCCCTTCTATGAAGACGAAAAACAAAATCAAATTGATTTCATAAAAAACGTAAAATTTTTATTCGTGTTTTTACAGAAGGCAGAATTTTTAAAAAATTTGCACAAATCAAAGACATTTCCGTTTCCTCAATAAATTTTTTCTCTCAAGTTTTTTTTCTTTAAACAACAAATTCTTTTTTGGCAATTTAAATGCCGAACAAATTTATTCTATTTTATTATTCCTTGAATAAAACACAAGGAAAAAAACTTTATTTTTTCAATTTTTTTCTTTGGCAAAAAATTTGTAAAGCAAAGAAGGAAAAAGATGGAAAGAAAAAGCGGTAACTCATTTTTAAGGCAGCTTCCGAAGCAGAAGAAAAAGAAAACAAAAATAAAATTGTCGGACAACTTGTCAAAATTTTATTTTATCCACAATTTTTTTTGGGTGGCAAAAAAATACGGCAAGACAAAAAACGATAGAAGAGGGGGAGACCTTTAAATAATATAAGAAAAAAATCCATACAAAATTCATTTCTATTTTAGCTTTACAGTCGAACCTCGTTATAATGCGAACCTCTCTATACTGCGGTTTTTGTGCGGTCCCGGCAAATGTCTTAAGGAAATGACCTAATACAGACCTCGTTATAATGCACCTTGTTATAGTGCAAACCTGCTTATACTGCGGTTTTTCTGTGGTCCCTTCAAAAATTTATAAGGAAAATTGACCTTGTTATACTGCATACTCAATTTTTTTCCAAAATCAATGAACTTCGACTTCAATTCTTTCATTTTTTCAAAAAAATTTCAATAGTTTTATGGGTTTTTCTATCTAAAATAGCGGAAAAAAGCTGTTCAAGCAAAAATAGTCAATTTTTATCATAATTGTGGTTTTTTATATGATATAAATTGATTTGAATAAAAATTTTTCAAAAACTAGTCAAAAAAACTGAACCTCGTTGTACTGCGGACCTGTCTATAATGCGGTTTTATCACGGTCCCTTGGACCGCACTATAACGAGGTTCGACTGTACATAGAAAAAACAAAAAACGAAAATAAAAACAAAAGATATTAATTTTTTTCTTCAAAATTTCAGAAAATAAACAAAACTATAGCTTTTTTTGATTCAAAAAACTTTGGAATATCAGAAGGAGGAAAGTCTCATGGGAATAAATTTTAAAAAAAAAAATGTAATCTCATCAATCACAAAAAGAAAAGATTTTTACTTTATCTTTCAAAAGCATCCAAGACATTTTCGTGAATACTTTTTTTTAAAGCTTTCTTAAAATATCTGTCAGAAATGTCTACCAACAAGTTGTCAATAGTGGGATTACATCCATAGCAATAAGAAAAATATTGTGGAACAGGGGCACAAAAACGTTGAAAATATTCATTGCAAATTACTGTAACTAAAGTGAATGAAATAAATGTACATAAATAAGGTTACATGCTACGTATGATAATTATCGTATTCAGTTAAAATTGGCTTGAATAAAATAATGTCAAGTTCTTAATTTACATCACTTTTTTGCAATCATAGCCTTTAAAAGGTTTAATATGTGTATTTTTAAAGTTTAAATTGTAATTTTTAAAGCATTGATTGTTACCATCCATAAGAACAAACTCCATTTTATAAAAAGAATAAATTGTAACCATAATTTATTCTTTTTATAAATTACGGTTACACGGAAGAATGAATTAGAAAAAATCAAACACATGTGCACATGCATGTGTCCGATCTTTTGAAAATTTGTAATTTTAAATCAGAGTACAGAAGACTTTTCTAACGGCAACAATTTTTAAGCTATTGATAATAAATTTTCTTGAATTTTAAGAATCTTTTTATAATGGGTCTAAATTAGTGAAAGGCAATTCGCCTCGCCTGGCAAAAATGCGAATGCGAATTGCTTAAGCGAATTCAAAATTCATGCGAAGCGAATTGAATGCGAATCCAAATTTTAGGCGAAGCGAATTGACGAATTGGATTCGCCGAAGCAAATTTGCGAATTATTCGACGAATTTGAAAAAATGTACATAAATTGTATAAAAAACTCTGTGAAAAAATCTATTTTTATACGAGTTGTACAATAAATAAGTAAAAATAAGGAGAAAATGGCTAGTTTGCTGATCTTTTTCATCTTCATAACAGAAACCAAAGATTGAAAAAAATGCGAATTGAAAACTTATGCGAGGCAAATTGGCGAATTTTATGCGAATTCGAAAATCAGGCGAAGCGAATAGACGAATCCAATTCGCCGAAGCGAAGCGAATTGCCTTTCACTAGTCTAAATCGAAAATTTTTAAAAAAATTTCACCTGTTTATACAGTGTACACGCGATAGAACTTTTACAACGAAATTCTACGCATGTTGCAAAATATTGACACGAAAATATTAATGATCAATTTTAAATCTTCTGATTTTTATAATTAAATTTTTAGCGCTACATTAAAATTAATATTTTATTTTTAAAGTTATTTTTTTAATATAATTTTTGATAACTATTGGTTCAAAAATATTCTAATTAATTTTAACTTTTTTTAGAACACTGATTCAATATGCCTATAATTTTAAAAATTAGAAAAGAATTGCTGGATCAACATTCATTAACTTATTTAAGGAAAACCGAAGAAAGAATCGAAAAGGAAAGTGATGACCATGATGCAAAAAGAAAAAACAATAATTATCGAAAAAGAGGTCGAAAAACAAAAGAAGAAATCCATCGACGATCAAAAGTTCGAACAAATACTCTGAAATTTAATCGTAAGTTATTATTTACCTTTTATTTTTTAATTAATAAGTTGCAGGGCATATTCGCGATCGGCAGATCGAACTTGAAGATGAAACAGCTTCAACATCTCTTCATCAATTTCACCGAGAATCTTCTGCTCCACCTGAGCTATCTTCATCTGATACAATTAAAAGACAAAATCAATATGTATCAAAGCTTCACCCTAGAAGAAGCCGAACATTTTCAACTGTTTCTCAACATCTCAAAGAGACTATGCAGAATAAACCTATTCTTCAAATGCTTATGCGAAAATTTGATTTTGAAAGAGCTGTGAAAATTATTCGTTCGTTTTTTATATCTCTAGCTTTTTTATAATGATCTTATTCTTTTAGGACTGAGAAAAGAATTTCATGAACAACAACGACTTCAACGATTACAGAAAGCTCTTTCAACAAAATCGCAAATTGTTGAAAACCCTATGGAAGTACTGAAACCTGAAAGATTTACAATCAAAATTTTGAATCCTGTCAATTATTGAAATGTTTGGTCTGTTGTTTTATGCATCCTTTTTGTTAATAACTAACAATAATATTTAATAAATTCATTATCTGTAAATAACTTTTTGTCTGTTAACTTTTTACTGAAATGGTAAAGCTTTGTATTGTACGGGTGTGTATTCCCTCTCCATTTTGTAAGCTTGTTTTACTACTGTTCTTTTGTTGTTACATATAAATCTTTGTTTGTGAATAATACCTGTTGAAGACATTTTCAGTATTGTTTGGATCAATGAGCTATGTCTAAAAATGGTGTTCCCTTCTTGTTTAGCAAAAGAAAGGACAACGATGTTGTTGTTGCAAAA
Source organism: Panagrolaimus sp. LJ2400 (assembly GCA_024447215.1). Lineage (NCBI taxonomy): Eukaryota > Metazoa > Nematoda > Chromadorea > Rhabditida > Panagrolaimidae > Panagrolaimus > Panagrolaimus sp. LJ2400. Next base: position 1,245,330 of record JAMRYA010000009.1, on the reverse strand, counting down.
GTATGACATACTTTGTTGATGATCAAAAGCTGTTTAAATATTAGCTTGGATGTTAGCTGCTTATATCCTTCTAAAGCTTAAAATAAGAGAGCATTCAACAAGATCAAATAATAATAATAATTTGATGATTAACAAACTCATCCAAAATAACACGGAACAAAAAAAACATTTTTAATTTTTCATAAAAGGTCGCTCTTTTAAAAATAAAAACATCAGTTTTATTTTTTCATTTTTGTTTTTATTTTAAATTAATTTTGAAACGAAAAAAATTACTAAAATTATGGAATTTATTAAAATTATTCTTTTGTTAAACTATTTGATTTTCATTGATGGCAGTAGCTTAGATGGACCAAATTATCCAACGAATTATGTTGCACCTGTTTCAGGACAATTAAATCTTCCAGTTTCACAGCAATCTGTTGGTGTTAATACTATTTTGAATGGTGTTCTAACTTCCCAGAATATTAATCAAATACTCTCTGGTGTAAATAGCTATGGAATGAATGGCCTGGCAGCTGGATTAAATGGGATGTCCGGTACCAATGGTATCATTACAGGTGTTAACAATGTTGGTACAAATGGTATTATTAATGGCCTTACTGGACTTACAGATATTCAAACATCAGAAATTATTTGGCGACAAATCCAAACAAATAATTTTAATGCTTTAAATGGTGGTGGTGTTGTTAATCCACTTGGAACAACTCTAATTGGAGCAAACGGATTACCAGTTACAACCACAACCACTGGGCTAAACGGCGTAAATGCCATTATTGATCCAGCAACAGGCGTTACAGTAGGATATGTTAGTGCAAATGGAATGGTCACTCCTCTAACGACAGGAACAAATGGGCTACAAAACAGCGCGATTAATAATAGATATCAAGTTGTTACTGGTTTAGATGGTGTTAATACTGTTGTAGATCGTATAACCGGTGCCACAGTTGGATATGTTGGTGCAAATGGTGTTGTGACACCTATTGCTGCTGGAATAAATTCCGCTCAAACGGGATACGGTAGTAGTTTATATCCATCATGTCAATATCGTGTAGTTAATGGACTTAATGGTGTCAATACAGTTATCGATCAAATTACTGGTACTACAGTAGGATATGTTGGAGCTAATGGGGTTGTTACACCTGTAACAGCTGGATTGAATGGTCTTCAAAATGGAAATGTGTATCCACTCGGTGCAAATAACGGTTATCAAGTCGTTAATGGCATTAATGGAGTAAATACGGTAATTGATCGAACAACTGGAACTACAATTGGATATGTTGGGGCCAATGGTGTTTTAACACCAGTTTCAAACGGTCTTCAAACTGGATACGGTAGTAATATGTATGGACTTAATACCGGGTATCAAGGTTTTAATGGATATGGAAGTATTAATCCTTTTCAAACAGGCGCTTTTTATCCTTCAAATGGTCTCACTGGTCAAGGAATTATTCCTACAACTAATGGCTTTGTTAATACCGGACTAAATCAAGGCTATCAAACTGGTTATGAAAATTTGTATCCAACAACAATGGGAACAGGATTTAATGGAATTAACCCATATAATGCAGGCATTACAAATGGCATGAGTCCATATTACGGCCAACAACAATATGGTGGTTATGGCTATTACCCATTCAATAGTCAACAACAATTTGGCGGATATCCTATGAATGGATATTCAAATTCCAATTCACAAGCTTCTGCTTCATCAAGAAGTTATTAATATTTATTTATGCCCAATGTCATAGCAGCTGATTTGCATAATTTAAGGGTAAAGTAATGTAAAAAATATTTATGTGTTTATTTATATTTTTGTATAACTTTGTATATTATTTTGAAAGTAATAAAGCTAGCATCAAAGTTCTTGTATTTGCTTGATTACTGTATTTGACTCATATCAATGCTGCATATTGCTCCTTCAAATATCTAAAAGATAGAATACCAATATTAAATGTTACAAAATCTTACGCAAAGAATTTGTAATTTTTTCTGCAATAATTTTTTGATTATTGTTATTAATAATGACATCAATTTTGTAATAGCATTCTTCACAAAGGCTTTTAAATTCCGTTTGATTCCAAGTTCCAACGCCAATCAAAATAATATTCATTTCAGTTTTTCGAAGTTCTGTCAAACATGTTGATAACGCGCCGTAATCCAATGGTACACTAAAAATCATAGTTTAAATTTAAAAACAGAACACTTACTTTTTAGAAAATAGAATTAATGTTGTTGGAAGTCCACGTCTTTGGTTATTTAAATTGGTAAGATAAAAGCAAACACCCGTTTCTGGCATACTTACATTTATATTTGTATTTGCTATAGATAATTGTTGAGTAAATAAAATTTTGAGATCACTGATTGAGTTGATAGAATTGAACGAAGGGGTTGTTGAATAAAAATGCATTGGGTTTGGATACGGTAGAATTAAAAGTTTCATTGCTTGAATTCCTTCTTTTTTGGTTTTATTGAAAGTAAAATGGTCTGAATTTAATAAAATATCAGATATGAATTTTTGAATACCTTCAGATTCTTGAATTTTATTGTTTCCATCATTGTTCAATTCGTAAACAAAAACAAAATCTTGAAAAACATATTGGCCATTTCGGCTACAATTTCCTATCGGATCTAATGGAATAAACGGTGTGATAGTTGTTGTCGAAAGCATTGCTGAAACTATTGCCGATGATGTAGCCGATGACGTTGATGTATTTGGTGACGATAAAATTTGTGTAGTTGATGTTGACACCTCTGTCACCGTCGTATTACTGTTTGTGATCATTAAAGTTGAAAGTGCAGTGGTTGAAGATATGGTTGTTTGGCCATTATCGACATCACAGAAAGATGTTGGAGTATCTGCAATTCTTTTTTATTAATTTACAAAAAATTCGATATAAATAATACCTGCTCCTGTAATATTTGAGATATCTTTCAAAGCTGTCAATTTGTTTGCTTCATTTTTTGCACTTGGAATATTTCCTTCATTATCAGTAACATATATTACAGCGATAAATACCACAACTTTCTTATCAATTGACTGATTTAGACTGAGAAGTTCAACACTATTGATTTCATAATTCTTTGACGATGATGCTGCAGCTTGACGCTTATCTCTTACACCAGTATTTCCACCCAAGGCACCACTAACATCATTGACAATTTCTTTTTGATATTTTTGATACAAACCCGAACTTTTATTTTCAAATCTTACATCCCATTGAATATTTTTTGTAAATTTAAAACTTCGGTTATCAATTATTTTTGGAATATAAAATATTGATTTGCCTGAAATGTTATCATTAATGCGTATTGTAATGTTAGTTAAAGTGTCAACATTATTCAATTTTTATAATAAATACAAATTTTAGTTTTATAAATCTATTCTTAAAAGTTATTTTAGATTTCTCGAAATATATCGTATGAAGTCATAAATGGCTCCGTAAGTGCAGACATACTTTTATAAACAAATATTGGAAGTAATATTCCAGACAATCCCAACAAAATTCCAAAACCAAATAATAAAGCAGAAATATAATTTGATTTTTTCATTTTTACAAAACGAAATATGTTGAAACTTTACTTAAGCATTATCTAAAACCGCAAATAATACCACAAAATATCATTAAAAATCTGTGAAAAAACAGAAAGCAACAATAAAAAAAAGGGATCAAGCAGGAAGAATTAAAACCAAAAAGTGCTTTTTTTATCATGTTTTGCCAGAAAAAGGAGTACCTTTTTATGCATTCATTATTTGATAGTTTATTTATTGCTTCAAAAACACAAAATTTATTTGTTTAAAAGGCAGCAAACATCTGCAAAAAAGCATTTTACAACTTTTATAAAATCTAACGAAAATATTGGAATATTTTTAAGAAAAAAAATACTTCCATGATTTTCACCAATAAGAACGCAATTCCTTTGTTTTAAGTTCTTAATGAAACTTACTTGATTTAGGACAACATGATCATATAAACCATATTTTTTCTAATTAAAATTTTAAAAAAATATTAAATAAAATATTGGCCTAGAGAAATAAGTTTTGAATTGTTCTAAAAAAATACTGTAGAATTTAGAAGCACTTCTTAACAGTTAATGCATCAAAGTACAAACTAGAAAACCAAAAACAAGTTAAAGAAAAATCAATCTCTTTTTTTCATAAACATGCCTTCAGTCAATGATATCAATGATGTCTCTAATGAGAAAAAGCTTATTGATCGACATTTATTTTCTGTTGGGTGGTTACTGTCATCGTTGAAAGAAAACGGCACTACTTTTAACCAAAAATATGGAAAGAGAAATATAAAAGACGTATTAGCTTTATAAAATTTGAGATCAATAACATTTAATTTTCTTTTAGATTTCAACAAAATGCATTTCAACTGGTAATGGTTTTTTATCAGTCGTTCTTCGATGCACGATTGAATTTGAAGGTTCTGAAAATTCGTCTTCTGACGTTTACAATGTTTTATTGAAAATTCCTGGAATTCAAGCACTATTAGAAGCCCGAAAAAACAGCGAAGCGATCAATGAAGGTTTTTCTGAAGATTTTATTAAGCGTTTAATTGACTTTCATAAATGTGAATGTTATTTTTATCAAAATCTTGCTTCGATTGTTGATATTCCAATTCCAAAAATTTATTCAATGAAAGATTGGATTCTGAATGAACAAGAAGGGTGTCTTCTGATGGAAGATTTAAGCTTCAAAAGTAAATGTTTAGGATATTTTGAAAGTGCAAATTTGGCACAAATTCGAAATATTATTGAACATTTGGCACATTTGCATAAAATTATGCTGTGTGAAGAAGATTCAAAGAAATGGAAAGGAAAGTTTTTAAAGAATCAAACGTGGCTTGCTGACACAATAAAAGGGATGGAAACAGAAATTGAACCATTTTTAAAGAAATGTGGAAGGGAAAGTAAGTTTTAAAATGCAAAGTGTCTTTAATGAATGAAATTTTAAAAAGCTTTAACCCGTATTTGAGATTACTGTAGAATTATGAACGAAAACAAAAACCAAATTTTAAGATATTGCAGTTCTGAATAGTAAAGTTACATTTTTAGAAGATTTCATTCATCTCCTAAACAAACTGAAGACCTTTTTTCTCAATCCAAATTTTTATAATTACGTAACCCAACAACATATTTATGATCTGAATATTCAGCCTGTTTTAATTCATGCAGATCTTTATCCTGCCAATATACTTTGGCATACAGATGGAAATGGTGAAATTCAAAATTCCGTTGCAGCATTTATTGATTGGCAACTATGGTGTGATGGATCTCCAATGGCAGATATAGCGAGATTTCTTTGTCAATGTTGTGATGGAAGTACGCGAAGAAAGGCCGAAACATTTGTAACCGAATTTTATTTGAAATGTTTAACTGCAGAATTTAGCGATGATTTAAGCAAAATACCGTATACTACTGAACAACTTAAACGATCATATCAATTATGCTTTTTGAGTCAAGCATTTCAAACTTTAGGAATGACAACTTTTATGACGGCAAATAGTCAGATAAAAGAACCTCGGCTTGTAAAAGCTAACTTCGATTTTGGAGTTTTGAAAGCCACACACGCCTGGGAAGATTGTTTATGGATTTTAGAAGGAGATTTAAAAGATAGTTTTGAAAAATTTGGATAATTCGTGATTATTTTATCACTGTATGCTGTACTGTATTTTTTGTTTATCACAATTTCTTGATTAACCAAAGGGCATATAAAATAAATAATTCCGACAAATTTCCAAGAAATTTTAAGAAAGAATATTTTATTGAAACCAAAGAGTTCTTTGAACAATTTTTTCTTTATTTATCAAAAATTCATCCGCAATTCCACTTCATGTTCAATAATAATTAATTACAAAATAAAAGTTCTTACCAGAAAATTTTCTTCTTTCGATTCGTTAATATTTATCACGTGGAAAATATTACTTTCTTCTTTTTTCTTGCTAAAGTTAATTTAAAAATCTGAACAATGTGAGACTTTTCTTTTTTTGTGTCACTGCTTTTGCTGTCTTCTTCCTTTCATGCCAAAGGTGATGATGGCAAAAGAAAGTTTTTTTTTCAAAAGGGAAAAAGAAGACAACTTTCCTTAAGTGATTCTGTGACAACTGAAAAATATGGAAGAAGTCGTCATTGTAAAAAGAAGTTCGGTGGAATTTCATATGCAGTTTTTGAGGCACCAGGAGGGCAAAAGAAACAAAATGTTGCCACTTTTTCTTTGCACTTTTTTCATTCACGAATTTGACAAAATAAAATTACTTGGAACATTTTTTTTGAATGATTTTTTTTCGGTTTAACAGAAGGTACTCAATTCAAGAACCATTTTAGAATTCGGAACTTTGTTTTAAAAAAAATAGGGGTCTTTGAAATTTTTTCAAGCTATACTTACCATTTTTTTATATTTGATCAACTAAAGCTGATAAACTCTTCTATCATTACTTTAATTGTTTTATAGTCCAAAATTATTTACTCCTAAAATGCCCTCTGAAAAAAACCTAATAAATTTTGAGAAAATTGGGTAATTTTTAATCCTAAAAAATTGGATTTTTCTAAAAATAATTTTTTTTCTCCTTTTTTTTATTTCGAATTGCTTCCATTTTCAATACCATCAAATGTGTTTTATTGACTTTTTGCTATGTTTTTGTCCTCTTGCTCTTTGAGAGAACGAAGAAAAACTTCGAAGGACCTTTATTTCGTTTTTTAAAAAAGTTTAAGTGAGGTAAAAAAAACAGAGATGAGGAGAAGAAGCAGGCGATGATGAATTTGTCGTTTTTTCTTTTTATCTGTGTTTTTTTAAGCAGTTTTTATCTCAATCCTTTTTTGATCATTTTAAGAGTGAACAGATTGTGGAAATAGTTCTGGAAATGAATGATTCATTATGAATCAGTATTAAAAAAAAGCATTTCTATAATCAGATTGATTGTAGAAAAAAACAAATTAGTATATTCCCTTTAAGCTTATAACCATACTATGCTAGGCATTTTGGCGAGATTTTTTATGATTCATCTCCTAAACCTAATGACAATTTCAATCAAATTTTTAGTTGTTTATTAAGAACTTACATATTTTTTTCATATCTCAAAATACACTTGAGCTAATGCAAAAAGAAGCGGTGAAAGACTTCAACCAATTTTTAATTTTGGTCACCTGTTTTTCTTTTTTTTGCTCATTTTTGATCCCCACAGAGACGGTTGAATTCTTTTTTGTGGCAACTGTTGCTTTCCTTTTATTCTCCCAAAAAATTTTAATCTTAATTTTTTTTACTTTTAATGAATAATCATTAAATCTTTTTGCATCGACAAATCATCGACCCACGGCTACCTTCTTTTGAACTCTTAATGTTTTTAAAAAAATTGACTCACAAATAAGCTTGCTTATTTTTATACCCTTTTAATTATAATAATACAATTTCTCTTTCTTTATTTGTTTCTCATTATTACGTTAAAAACAATTTTGATGAATTACCTCTCTCTCCTTTAAATCCTGCCAAAAAAAACTAATGGCATTTGATGTTGTTAGTTTTCTTTGTCCCAAATCCCCAAAGTGATAATTTGTGGTTACCTCCTTTTTTTCTTTCTCATTCCACAAATCATTACAACATTTGATGGAAGCAAATATACACATACATTTCTTGTTATTCATATTTTTTAAAAGACTCATTTTCGACATTTTTATTATTTTTGATCCGTAAGTCATCACTCAATTTTTTTCTGCTCTGATCAAATTTTCGCTTTCAAATAATTTACTTTTTTACTTTAATCTTTAAGATTATAGCTTGTTTAACAAGCTTTTAAATTTAGTTTGCTTTTTTTATAAATAACATTATTTTTTGTCGATGTTGTTGTTGCATGTATTTTTTTATAGTTACAAAAAAAGCAGCTACAAATACCTTCATTAACTGCGTCAATTTTTTGCAAGCGTTTGAAACTTCAGTGTTTTTTAAAAATAAAAGTTTGCAAAAAACTTTATTTTTGGAATGAATACGGACTATTTTTGGTAGAATGTCATAGTTCAATATTTTAAAAACAGATTCCTAACATTGACTATGACATATAATATATTGTTGAAAAATTCGTTATAATAAAAGTTTAAACAGTACAGTAATCTTTTACATTAACATCGTTCATTTAAAGTTTTTTGGCCTTTTTATCCATGCAATAATTTTAATTTTGTGGGGGTTGATAAATGGCTTTGTTAAAAAAACTATTATTCACTCGTTTTTACATTAAACTTAAAAAAAATAAGTCATGCAAATTTGTTGTTTTGCAAAACGAAAAAAAGTTGTTCTGGCTCGTGTTTATTATTTTTGTGTCATTTTTAACACACTCTGCTTTCCTTTCAACTTGTTAAACTTTTTTGTTTAACTCTTCATTTCTTTCTTATACCCCCATGAATTTGAAGTTTATGCTTGTTAGCATTTATTTGTTGCGGTTCAATCTTTGTATAATTGTTTATCTCTGCAATTCATTGTCTTTCTTCAAATCTTAAAATTAAGGTGAAATATTATTTAGATATAATTTTATTTCTATTTTTAGAAAATTGCCAATTAAATGAAATGGTATCCAATAAAAGTTGATTGCTTTGTTTTTTGGGTTAATTACCGTATTAAAAAAAAGTATTTCGAACAAATTGTTAAATTAGTTTGTTCCGCATTGGTCTTCTTTGTTTATTTTTATACTACTAAAAGAAAGTTGTTAAAACTAAAGCCACTTCTTTATAACTGAAATCAAAGAGACTAAAGATTTGAAAAAGCATAAAAGAAATTCGATATCATAAACGTGATCTTTTTTGTTGCTTTTGGAGACGATTATAGTGAATTTTGAGGCTTTTCGATTTTATGCAAAAAATAATTTTATTATTTAGCTTTAGGCAACGATTAATCTCTAATGCTTGCGCATTTTTTATGCACCTCTAGCATTTTTATTATTTACATTTTTCCAAATGTTTTTTGCGTAATTTGAAGTACTGTAGTGTAATTGGAGCTGTCAGTTTATTCATCTCACCCATTGTCCTTTTTTAACACTAAATTCATGTAAACGGAAATTTGGTTCTTCCGTTATTGTTTACTTCCATATAAAAAAGCAAAAGTTGACAATAGGCTTTTCGTGTTTTCTTTTATTTCCAAAAAACCAATTGCATATTGAAAAACGTTTTTGGAGCCTGAAGGCAAAGAAGTCTTTTTGTTTATAAAATTCCTTTTAAAGAAGCCGATTTTTGGTTTTTTTTTCGAGTAATAAAACTCAAAATTATAATTACTCTCTTTTTTATTGGAACAGTTATGCATTCTATTCTCGGAGGAGATGAGGCGTAAATACTTTTTAAAATCTATAAATTTTAAAAAATGTGAAATTTATGTTACATAAAACAAAGTACGAGAAAAAAGGATAAAAATTTTTGGAGATGCATTTTTCAGCTGTCTTTTGCATTTCTTTGAACTTGCAAGTAACATTCCCGGCAGTGTACTCGTTTTTGGTCGAGCATCGCCGCCGCCGCCGCCGCCGCCGCCGGCGGCGGCGGCGGCGGCGCTGGCGGCGCTGCCAGATGCCGCCAGAGGCCAAAAATTTTTTTCAAAGGGGGGAGTACGTGAAAATTCCAAAATTTTTAAAAATTTTTTATTTCATTGTCTATTGTTCAGGCATGATGGAAAATAGGTTTAATATACTTTCTGCAATATTTTTGCCACGAGGAGCAGAAGTTTTCGGTTTTTTTCATATTGAATTTTAAAAATGATATTGCAGCATTAGAAAAGGTGGTGAAATATATTCCATCAAATGGGAATAAATAAGAGATTTAATATGCACAATAGTTTAATTAATCTGTATGAAATCCAAACAAAATCCAACGATTTTAAAAAAATTTGGGCAAAAATCAGCGCCGCCGCCGCCGGCGGCGATGCCGCCGCTCCTCAAACATCGCCGCCGCCGCCACCGCCGCCGCCGCCGCCGGCAGCGGCGGCGAAAGAACACTGATTCCCGGTATTATTTTATTTTTGGTTTTTTGTGCCGAATGCTTTTTCTAAATTTTATTTTAACTTTTATCTCATAAATGCGCTCATTATTTTTTACCCATTTTATTGTACTTTTTGTTTGCAGTTATTTCCAATGCATTTTTTGGAATGAAATTGACTTATTTCTTAAAGCAAAGTTATTCATAAATGTTTTACTATAGCTAGAAGAATACTTTGCACAATTATTTTAACGAGTACTTTTAAATTGACGCCCATTGTTCTTTGTCCAAGATAAAGGGTACTGTAGCCAAATAATTAAATCATATTTAATTACTCGTTGTCTTGCACGCATTTTAATAATTTTATAACAATTAATTTGTTCATCGATAATTGTTTTTACGTCAGTTTCTTAACATTTCAAGTCATGTTTTTGACTACGTCTGCTGTTATTTGTTTAGGTCTCACCATTTATCTTTTTATTTACTTACCTTTTCTTTGTTAGCGTCATTAAGCACCTTTTTAAATCAAAATTTCATTGAATTTAAAACTACAATGGTAATTCTCAAGTGACACGAAAAAAATCTTTAACAGACCCAATTTTTTGGGATGGCATTCATGGAGGGAATAAAAAAACTCACGTGGAATCTCTCTTTGTTTTTCTTCATTTTTACTTATTATTATTTTGTTGAAACAGACTTCTTCAACTTTTTGTGACCCTGGGAAAAAAAAAGTTCTTTGTCTAAAATAAATTTTTAAATTTTTTTTCATTTTTTGCCTTTTAATATTTTGAAAAGCCAGATGTTTTGACCAGTCCGTCCGTTAAAACTGCCAGCGTAAGGGAAAACTCATAAACTATAAAATTAAAAAAATGTTTAAAAACTACTTTTTTGATCCTTTTTTATTTTGTTTATTTTTCTCTCTTTTTTTGTATTCTTCATTCAACTTTTTTTTCTTTAATAAAGTGTTAATTGAAAGAGGGTGGAAAACATAAATGAAAAGAATTGTAACTTTTTCATGCCAAAGTTTGACCACGTGCTTTTGACATAACCATTTTCTTTAAAGTTCAAAACAAAATAAAAAACAATAATGTGTTTTTAGCTTTAAAGAATTTTTATTTGTACATTTTTTAAAGAGGTATTCTTTTAAATGGATTTTGATCCAGATCATAGCAAATGGCAATGCTGTTGCTGTCATTTGGCATCTGGCTTAAAAATTTTGGGAGGCGTTGAAATATTACTTTCATCAATTTTTATTCTCGCTGGCATTATTGATTTATCAAATTCTATTCAGTCTTCAACTCCCGTATGTTTTAGATAAAATCTTAAAAGGCATCCCGCAATTACAGTAATCCAAATCATTTTTAGGATGAAGAAGAATATGCTTTTGCCATAGGTTTAATAATAACATCTTTAACAATGGCAATTTCATCAGCATTATTAATATTTGGAATAATGAAAAATAAAGAAAAATTAATGTATCCAACTTTATGTGCGAGGGTATTGGTGGTAATATTTGTTACAATTTTCGGTGTCACAGAAGTTGTTGTAAATCCAGAAGAAGATGCTCAGCAAGAAAATCTTGAAATAAAACCGAAAAGACTTCAAGGAAAAGTTATGGTTGATCAAGTATGTCTTAAACTATCTTGGAAAGCTGCAATGCATATCATGAAACATATTTCAGGACCATCCACCAGTTGTTTTAAGATTGGTGTTTTTAGTATTTTTAATGATATTTTTGTGTATTGGAATTTTTTATACAATATATTTGGTTGTTAGATGTATCAGATATGTTCAAGCTTATACCCGGCTTGAGCGTCGAAGAGCTTCTTTAATTATCGCGGGACAAATCGGTAATGATATTTTTAAACTTTAAACCATCGATGATTATTTTATTGCAGATCCAGAAATGTTAAATGGTCGAAGATTATCTCGTGCAAGTCAAATTTAGGTACATGTCATTAAACATATGTATTTTTCCATGACATTTTGGTTTCATTACATTTTGGGTGCTCAACTTTACTTTTGCCATTTTTTGCTCAAACATAAACTTGCCAATAGTTTTTTTTGTTAAATTTGTTAATTTTTGATATAAGTGCCTAATCATAAATATTATTTTCTCAAAATTATATGTATTTAGTTGCAATGGAAAAAAAACAATAAACAATTACAGTACTCTAAAAATAAAAAATAGAATGCTTTACAATTTTTAACAGCAGACGAATTAACTGAAAAAATTCACAAATTGAAAATGGAGAATTCAAAATAAAACTTATTTGGATATGAAAATTTTAAATAAGCGTTTTTATGTGAAAGTTATGATAATTGAAACCTATATTACGTCACGTTGAAAAGTTTCACCGAATTACAAAGATCATTTTACCTTCTAAAATTTTTAATTCAAAAATATTTAATATTTTTCCATTTCTCTTCTTGTCCAAAACGTTTTCAAGATTTTTTAAACATAATATTAATTAGTGTTGTGAAAAGAGATTCATTATGAATTAACAACTATTAAAGTAAATAATAAATTTTTCAATATTATTTCAAGCACATCAACGTTTTGTCAACTCAAACCCAGCCAATGAGAATTTTTAATACCGTAACCCCCTCAGTGCCGTAACTTAGAGGGTGACGTGGGTGATGCGTCACTCCCCAGAAACACCAAATTTTAGGTGAAAAATAGAATTTACACTATATCTATAGAGAAAATGAGATATTTTTTGATATTTTATGGAGAGAGTCACTTTTTAATTATTAAACATATTCAAACATTATTATTCATTTTTTTATTGGGTGCTTATTGTTTTAGTTAATAGCATAAATAAGTATTTATCTTGTTTGTAAACACATTACGTATTTAGAAAATTTTTAGTTGGTGGTTCTGATAATTATACATTAAAAAGTCCAGCAAACATTTTCAACACCTTTTAACTTCTTCTCCACCCGTTAGACATCTCTTTACACGAAAAGTGCATCAACAACTCTTTTTTGTTTTTTGTGAACAAAAATGTGTTAGATTAGAATTAAACTTTTTATAAATTATAATTTACTAATATTTATTATAAATTTTAATGTTTTTCTTTATTTTACAATGTTCAGTGCAATTTAGAGCTTTAAATTTCGGTATAATTACCATTCAATTGATAATAATTGTATTTTCTTAACTTGTTAAATCGTTTACGTGTTTTCTCTCACAGTCTTCGAACATATTTGAAAAGAACATTTTATCGCTATTATCTTTCAGCCTTCATCATGTCGAAGGGTCCACAATTTCAACAAGATATGCCACCACCTGGTGGTTATCGGAAATTTAATTGGGAAAGAACCTATCCAAAAGTCCTCTGGAGACGTAAGCTTTACTATTCGACGACAACTGTTTATTCGGATTATTAATTTTTTAGCTGGTATTATTATTCCTGGATTAGTTGGGTGTGCTGTATTTGGTATTTATCAAGCATATTATCAAAAGAAGCATCGTCAAACACAAAAATTTGAAGATCGTGATATTCTTAATGCAATGGAGCCTTTTATTACTGCTGAACGCGATCGAGAGTAGACATTTTATTTCGATAATAAGAAATAATAATAAGTTAATTTTCAGATGGCTTAAGCTTCTTAAAAAGAATCGAGAAATTGAAAATGAATTGATGAAAGATGTCCCTGGATGGAAAACGGGAACATGGTTTGGTGAACCTGTTTATTATACACTTGGAGAAAAATGGTGGGATCCTGCACAATTAGAAGTATTTGCTCATTCACCTCGAAAAACACAAAATGATGAAATGTTATTCCATCATCACAGCGAATATTCAGCACCCAAATTTTATGATAAATGGATTCCCGATTTTATTGGACAATTTATTTGGTAGATCCATTGTTTGTTTTTGTATCATAGGCAAAAGCTAATTTTTTGTGAAATAATAACAAAAATTCATATTGTAACAGACACTTTATTATTAGTTTATAAACAAATTTAACAATACAACAACGCTTCATTTACTGCACAAAAACCCGTTTACTTTTTCATGTTTACAGAATATCCACCTTCAGCGTTTTGAACAAGTTCAAAATTTTCTGTTGATAAACCAAATGGACGAAGACACATATTTCCAAGATTTTTAAGAGTTGAAAACATTTCTTCCTTGAGTTTTTCATTTCTGTCAGCAATTCTTTTATCAAGCACAGCTTTTGCTTCCATATATGCCTTATGATTTGGTTGTTCAGCAAGAAGTTTCTTATAATCTTCAACAGCTCCATCAAGATGTTTGTCATCATTTGAATGTAATCGAGCATAAGCTCTTCTTTCAAGTGGCTTATTATTTGGTGCTCCAAGTTCTTCGGCTTTGTTACAATCTTCAATTGCGGCATCCCATAATTCACGCTTAATTCTCGCTGCTGCTCGATTACTGTAATAGATTGCACACTGAGTATTCATTGATAAAGTTGATGATTCAATTGCAAGAGAATAACAATTTTCAGCTTCTTTCCAACGGCCATTTCCAAAATGTTCATTTCCGTCAGCCTTGTACTTTTCACATTTTTCAACAATAGTGGCTCGTTGTTCTTCTGACAATAATGCTTCACGAGATTTTTTATCATCCAATTCCCGTTCTGCTTTATCTTCAGCTGTTTCTTCTTTTTCTTCATTGTTTACGGGCGTTGGAAAAGAATCTTCATTTTCTAATGCCTTGGAAGCATTTGAACTTTCTACTACTGCTGGTGGTTCTTTAAGGAAAGATTTGATAACGTCAGGTAAATCATCCATAACTAAAAAAATTAAGATTTTATTACTATGTACTTTTTTAATTAGCAATTTTTTCAACTGACATCATTAATTAAAGTTATTAATCACTTTAGTTATACCAGTATTATTTAAAAAAAGCAACAGACCTTTAAAAATATCAATCAGATCAGAGATTAAAATCGAAGTTGTTAGCTTCTGAAAAAACACATCTTTTAAATTTGCTGCAAATTATTAGCAAGCGTTTTTCGCGCCGAGAACTTTTAAAACAAAAATAGGATTCAAAGTTTTGTTAAAAATTTTGAAATTATCAGAATTATTAAGGGGTTTCATTTTATTGACTTAGAAGTTAGCTAAACAATTTAAACAAAACGAATTATAGTTGATCCAAAACAACTTATAAGAGAAAAATTCAAAACTTGGAATTGTTTTTCGTTTTTTATTTTAAGCTATTATGCTTACAAGGTACAGTATGCTTAATAGAGTATTTACAAAAATTTTGGGTTCTTTCAAAAATGTTTTGCTTAACTTCCAAGTTTTAACAATATACTATAATTCAGAATGTTAAAATACAGTAACACATTTTGAAAAATAATGTAATAAACAAAATATTATTCAAATATTATTTTTATTCTAACAGCTGTTATAACAGTACATAATAAAACTCCTAATTCAATAACAACAAATCAACTATTCTGATTTAAAATCAGGAAAAACAATTTTAAAGACATCTTCATAATATTCGGCATAATGTATTTCAACGTCATTCTTGATAAAATCTTGTAAATCTTCAACGTCCTTCTTGTTTTCATTTGGTAAAATGACACAATTAACACCAGCACGTTTGGCCTAAAAATAATTTATGAATAATAGCAATTAAGAAACAGAAAACAAACCGCAATAATCTTTTCTTTAATTCCACCAACAGGTAATACTTTTCCAGTAAGCGAAATCTCGCCCGTCATTGCAATATTTTGTCGAGCAGGAATATTAAGTGCCAAAGAAAGCAAAGCAGTAGTAATTGTACAACCAGCAGATGGGCCATCTTTTGGAACTGCACCTTCAGGGACATGAACGTGAACATGAGCCAATTCTAGGAATTCATTGTCGGGACATTTTTTCATTAAGACATTCTTTGCTACGGTATATGCAGTTCTCATTGATTCTTTCATGACATCTCCCAAATGTCCTGTTGCTTCTAAACTTCCTTCTGGAGTTGGTGGTGCTCCTTGCGGTTTTCCGTCTTCAGGAACAATATCAGGAAGTGATTGACGCTTTCCTGGTAAATACCGTTTTCGAAGTGAAGATTCAATATAAAGTGCTGAACCGCCCATAGCTGTCCATGCAAGTCCCATAATAACACCAGGTGGAGTGACTTCGTACATGCGATCAGATGTAAATTTAGGACGGCCAACAAATTTACTAAGATTTTCAGAATTCACAATAATTTTATCATTTTGATTTTCTTGATCATCTTCTTTTCTTCCAGCAATTTTAAAAGCAGCTTTTCGGAAAATCTAAATCATAGTTTTATTATTAAAATGGTAAAAGGCTACAGTATCCCTCACCTTTTCGATATGTTTTTGAAGATTACGAACACCCGATTCACGACAATATTGTTTAATGAGAATTTCAAGAGCATCGGGTTCAATTTCAAGTTGATCTTCTGATAGATTACTGTAAAGAGAAAAATATAAAAATCTTTCAAAACAAGACAAATCTTACCATTCTTTGCGACACTGTGGAATTAAATAAGTTTGTGCGATGTTAAGCTTTTCTTCAGCAACATATCCAGAAACTTCAATAAGTTCCATTCTATCTCTTAAAGGTCCAGGAATTGTATCAATTTGATTGGCAGTACAGATAAATAAAACTTTTGAAAGATCAACGGGAACATCAAGAAAATGATCCATAAAATTTGCATTTTGTTCTGGGTCCAAAAGTTCCAAAAGTGCAGAAGATGGATCTCCATGATAGCCTTAAAAATTCGATCGGTTTTTGGAAAAGTATATAGCAAAACTTACCAGCTCCACCCATTTTATCAACTTCATCAATCAAAACAAGAGGATTTTCAGACTTCACTTTTTTTAAACACTGAATCATCTTTCCAGGCATTGCACCAATGTAAGTTCTTCGATGGCCTTTAATTTCAGCAACATCCGTCATTCCACCAACAGAAAAACGATAATATTCACGATTAAGCGCTCTTGCAATTGAACGAGCAATTGAAGTTTTACCAACACCAGGTGGACCATGAAAGCATAGAATTTTACCACCAACCTTTTTCTTTAATGCTGCAACAGCAATAAATTCCAAAATTCTTTCTTTGACATCTTTCATTCCGTAATGGTCTTCATCAAGAATTTTTTGGGCTTGTTCAAGCTTTAAATTTTCATCAGAATATTTTCCCCATGGAAGATTTGTTAACCAATCGAGATAATTTCGTGCAACAGAAAATTCGCTTGAATGTGGATCAAGGAAATTTAGTTTTTGTTCTTCTTCATTGATAACTTTCATCACATGTTCTGGTACAACCAAATCCTTTAAGCGTTCTCTCATTCTTTCAATAATGCTTGATTTATCATCTTTTTCAATTCCAAGTTCACGCTTTATTGCTTTAAGTTGTTCATTAAGAAGATATTTTCGATGTTGTTCTTGAACTTTCTTTTCAACGTCTTTATTAATGTCATGCTTCAATTTTGCAACAGTTTTTTCTTTCTCAAGTAAAAGCATTGCATGATCAAGACGTTTTTGTATCTAAAAATAATAATGTGTTACAGTAAGTCAAAATATTGCATACTTTTTCTTCCTCCATCATTTGTTGTAAATCATTTGTATCAGCAGATTGTACCATTGTTGCAACTAAATCACAAAGATAAACAGGATTTTCAATAACATGTTGAGCAGGATGAAGTAGCAAATTAACTTGTTGTCCAAAAAGTGGTGAATATTGTACTATAACAAGATATTGCGATTAATGTAACCTAAAAGGTACAGTATCATACCAATTTCTCTAAAATTTTGTACAACTGCTTGCATTGCTGCTTTAATTTCGATTGTTCTTTCAATAGGTGTGTTTCCAACATTTTCAGTGCGTACAAGAACAATTCGTTTTTCTTCTGGTTTCGATGGGGTATCTCCACCAGCAGCAGTAGCTTCATCTTGCGCTTCTTTTTTAGCATCATCTTCATCTTTTTGCTTTGCTTCTTGTTCCAACTTTCTTCGTTTTGCATCAGATTTTTTATTTTGTCTTGTTCGACGATTATTTAGCCGTGCAACAGGGGAATTTGAATAATCTTCTACTGCATCTGTTCCGTTATCATCAAGAGCTTCAGTAATTTTAATTCTTCGATGTGCCGAAAGTACCAATTCCACAACAACACCCAAATCACGCATTTCAAGAATTTGAGCAAATGAGCCAACATTATAGATTTCATCCAATGAGCTGACAGTTTCATTTTTATTTCTTTAAAAATTATTTTTTTAAAGCTTTAAAAATTACAAATCTTACTCATCATCTTTTTTTACAAAGACTCCAACATATGGTTGACGCATTGCAACACGTCTTCGAAGTAATTCTTGAAGCTTTTTATCATTGATAATCTAAATAATAATAATTTCTTCTACGGCAGAAATAATAGATTAAACATACGTCAACTTTCTTGATAAATCCAGGAAATAATGGATAACGATTGACAGCAATAAGAGGAACATCCGGATAAACCTCTGGAATTGTTTGAGGCGAAGGTGCTCCACCAAGTTCACTTTCAACAATTTCTGATACATTTTTCATATCAATATCGGGATTATCATTATTACCATCGTTATTATTTGCACTAAAATATACAACATTGATTAATTCAGATAGGTACAAATCTTACTTCGAAGAAAAATGTTTCTGAAAATTGGCGGTTGTTGATACAACTTTGGCAGTAAGCAATTTTGATTCACCAATTAATGGGGTAGTAGTTAACCTTCGAAATCCACTACTTGATCGAATAGACGATAACAATAGCCTTCTTGAAGCCATGATTTAGCCTACACATTGTGTGAAGTAAGTATGAATAAGACAAACGATTAAAAAAGTATTATAACTATTAGAAAAGTAACCAATAATAATGTTCAAAGACTCGAAATCCCAGATATATGTTTATCCCTTCAATACAAAAACAATACTACATAATCAAACAAAGTGAATTAAATAAATAATATATAACAACAGAATAAAGATAATACAAATTTTTTTATTTTATTTATGTTTCTTTCCTTCTTTCTTTGAAGCAGCTGGAGTTGTTGTCGCTTTTACTTCTTCTGGATTAGGTTGCCACTAAAAATGTTGTGGTATTAAAATCATAAACAGTAAGATAAAACATACGTGAATAGGATCTTTACGGAAATATGGCCAGCATGGAAGAATTATAAGATTTGCCAAAACAAATCCGCCACCCAAAATTGCAAAAGTTAACCAAAGTTGTTGCAAAAGATATCCAACAACAAAGCCAATTATTGACGCAATGACAATAATAACCTTAAAATGAAAGAACAAATAGTTTTAAAAAATCATAAAAGCAAAATTATACCTGGAAAATTCTTTCAGCTTTAGCTTGACCAACGAAATCGATGTAAGTGGAAAAGCGTCGTAATGGAGCAGGTAACATTTGAATAATACCATCCATTTTGATAGAAGACGGCGATTAAATGATAAGGTTTAAAAGTATTAAAACTACAAATTTAATAGAGGTTGAAATTAATTGTATGACAGATTTTTGAGAAAATTGTCTTTTGAAAAGTGACTTTTCAACGAAACGATTGCAGGTTGCACGCAAAGCAACGTCATTGTAAAGAAAACAAATAAGGAACATTTCAAACAATTTTCTGAATTCATTACAAAACTGCTTTCGTTTTTTGTATCTACTATATTTTCAACATTTTTGTTGTGCGGGGCATTTCAACAATACGCAACACTCATAACAATGAAAAACCTTTTAATCCATGTTTCAAACATTTGTCTGCACTGAAGTAGTATACTGTAGATTGCTATTTTGAGTTGTATCGTGTACTTTGAAATGTAAATGAAAAAAACTTAAAATAAATAGAAAGACTTTTATTTTCCCGGAAATACAATATTATCACAAATAAAATATACAAAAAAATTTAAAAGGGAACAGGTTACTGTATCACATTGGAGGTAAACCATATTTTTCTGGTTCAAAATCTTCTAATGTATTTAAAATTTCGGCAAGTTTTGGCTTAATACATGCAATTCGATCTTCATAATCAATAGGCTTAAATTCGGCTTGCGGGACAAAAATAGTGGTACAACCAGCTGTAAAAGATATGAATTAAACAAAAGAAGTAAGTTAACCGAGACAAACCTGAAAGTCCACTTTTTGCGCCATTAATGCTATCTTCAATGACCAAAACATTTTTATTTGATTTTGGTGGTACTGTGAATCGTTTGATCGTAGCTAAATATGGATCAGGTGCAGGTTTGCCATGCTTCACAGTCTTATCTTCTCCAACCAATTCAATCAAAGGAAATTTTGCAATGAATGGTTTTAATTTTCGAGTTTTTCGTTCAAAATCTTTTTCATTTGCAGCTGAACAAATTGCAAATGGAATATTTTCACGACGAAGATAATCTATAAGATTAACAATTCCCGGCATTAATGGAGCATCTGGAAGTAAGGCTTCAACAACTTGATTATAAACCATGTCATGTTCTTTTACCGTAATACCAAAGTTTGCTAATCCAGTTGTTTGAAGAATCCATTCAACAGCATTGCATCGGCCCATGATTTCTGCTTTCATAATATTGTCAAAAGATTTTCCAAAAGCTCGAAGAGCAGCATCATTGGCAGTGAAATATACTTTTTCAATATCTTGAATTACGCCATCATAATCAAAAATTACATGAGTGATATGATGATCATTAAGGTACTGTGGTGACATCTTTTTTTCTAAAAGATTTTAAGATAAATTAGCGAAAGAAATTTAGAAAAAAAAGTATCAATGAGTACACGAATCTCAAATGAATTTTGGAAAAAATCCAAAAACGTTGTCGGAATTCCAAAATCAAAATTTTCATAAAGCAAATCTCTTATTTAAAAATATTTTCTTTGTTCTAAAAAGAAAAGGGTTGCATCAGAATGAAACCGAACTACTAATCAAGAACTGACTGGTACAACTATAATACCGCAGAACTGCTTAGCTATCATTGACGAAGGACCCCCTTTTATTTAAGTTTAAAAGAAAAATGTGACAAGGGCTTACTTTTATCAGCTGATATTGACTTTTCAATAAGATTCTTTTACGGATAAGAAACATTTTTTTGTTTCATTGCGATGGCAGATTGAATGAAGACACAACAAACGACGATGAAAAAAGACGCAGACGTTCTTTGAAGGGTAAATATAATTCTATCTTTTCTTTGATAAGCTTAAAATAAAAAAATTATCAAAGAATATTCCGTGTTTAATCTTTTTTTAAAGAATAAATAGTCTGAGTAGAGTGTTCTCAAGGAAGGTACTTTATGGGTGTAGCCTGTACGGTTAAAGCCTTTTGTTTAAAAGGATTAATATTCCATTTAATGAACAATCGAACTTTATTTAACTGATTTTAAATGTTGAAATAAATGCTTTAAACATGTTTTTATCATTTATCACGTATATTCTTTATCTTGATTAAAATGTTTAAAATTTAGTTCCGTTTTTTCTTTTGGCAACAATGTTATTTTGAAAAATGACTTCGAAATTCAAACATATTAAAATCAAATTAATTTTCAATATTTGATTGATTTGAACACTTTTGATAAGCTAAAAAACAAGTATTTGATAAATTGTTATTTTACATTTTAATATTAAATGAACCAAAAGCACTATTTGTATTAAACTAAACTACTTTTTTTTAATTCAAATTACAAAAGTGTCATGGAAAAACAGAAATATCAAAACATCACTTTCTATTTTGTATACTGTAGCTTTTGCCTGAAGAAATATTTGTTAAATAAAATTAATACTTTATTTCCGGCCATATATGATTGACCTTTGTTTGCACTTTGTGAAAAACATAAAACGGTTATCTTTTTGTCAACGTCTTTTTCAAACTTTGGTTTATGACATAACTTTATATTTCAACACCAAAAAAGAAAGTTCATTTTAAAATTTTGATGATAACTTTTTTTGTGTTTGCAAAACATTTTTAAACTTAAAGACAATTGTTCCGTGAACAAAATTCAATTTTTTTCTGGTTCTTATCATTCATTAATTCAATCAAGTAAAAGCATTCCCTAGCCACTTTACTTTTATCTTTAGCCTACTTTAATTACGGTAATTCTAAAGCAATTATTTCCATTTTTTTCATAAGGAAGGAAAAAAGAGGGAAATAATATCAATTTACCGCCCTTTTTCTGCTTTAACAAATTTCAAGAATTCCAAAACTTTGTCACATTTCCTCTGTCTTTTTATGAAAATGACATTTCTTTATTCGACAGCGGCAGCAAGCAGCCGTTTTTAAGAGTAAAGTTTAAAACTATTAAAATTGCTTTTTTCCTCTTTCTTTACATTTTCTACTTAAAACATTATAAAAAAAGTGTGTCTAAAACAACCTTTTTTCGTTAAACGTAATTTGAACTTAAAGAATTACATTTTTAAAAAAGTTCCGCAATTATTATTACTACATGTTAATTAAGAAGCTAAAAGGGAGATAATCTTACTATGCCCTTTTTGTATTTCCATTTTTAACAACAAAAAGTAATACACGTAAAGGGCGTTCCATTTTCAAACATGCATACTTCCGTGATTGATTTTTTTTCTTTTACGTAATTTCCTAAAGTATGACATCGTCTTTTATTGTATCAAATTATACTCGTTTTTTAGAGAAAAAAATTTAATGACATTATCTTTTTCAATAAAAATTAAAAATTAATTTGTATTTGACTCATTTAATTAACCTTTAGAAAAAAAGGTTTTATGAATGAATCTTTTGTCGTGTCCTTATTCTTTTACAAATAATAGAAAAACCATTATACTTGGAAGGGTTATTATAAAATAATATAGTTTAGTTGAATGCACTTTTGTCATTTAAAGAAAATTTTGGAGGGGGGGGGGGGGGGGGGAGGGAAGAGAGATCAAATATTGTTCCCTCTGTATTTTTGTTTTTTGCTTTGAATTAAAAAATGATCTTTTATTTGAAATACTCTTTTACCACATTTTCTTTAAAGGGGTACTGTAGCTTTTGTTTCATTTTATCGCATACTTTTTTTCTAGTTTTTGTTTTATGAACCATGTAATGATTATTTTGCCAAACAGGATTTATACGTACTCATCTTGCTCTTTTTGACGTTTAAAAGCCCTGAAAGTTTTAAAATAGTTTATTAAAAATAGTTTTTAAAAATGTAACTTTTTTCTGCCCCAGTCTTTTTTTTTGAAACTCGAAACCATTGAAACCGCTTAAATGTTAAGTTTTTTTTCGTCAGAATATAAAAAACTAAAGAATTCCACCCATAGAAAGTCACTCCACAAATAAATGTATTTCTACAGTCTAGTTTTTTAGAATAGAAATAAAACAGCTGCTGCTTTATTTCTCCCCTCAAAGTCAGCAAGCTACCCCCAAGTGTGTCATTGTCGCCATTGGGGCTGCTATTTCGTTGTGTTTTTTACATGTTTGTTGGTTTTTTTTTCGAGACTCAATTCTTTTTTTTTTATCCAATTCGTCAAGTCAATCAGCCGACTGGCACGCGTTACACCCTCCTCTTTTCCTTATATTTAGTTAGGTGATGTGATGGAAGAAAAAATGGAATCACATGTGTGTATATTCTTTCTCTTATTCTATCCACCACCATTATTCGTCGTCAAATTTTTTCTTTCACCCTAAAAAATAGAATGACTCTTCTGTTTCGTGCACTGAAAAAAATAGATCGGACAAACTTGCTTTATACTTACTTTTTCTTGTTTGTAAGTCTTTCTCCCTCTTTTTTCTGTGGAGCTGAAGCAGCATCAACGATGAACAAAGTAACAGAAGTAACAACGCACACATTGGAGAAAGAAAAATTTCAATGTGTGCTGCTTCCATTATTGCCGCTGCATTTTTATTTCTTCTCTTTTTTTGTCGTCGTTGTCTTCTTATTCGATCATTGCTCCCTTAAAAATAAAAACTTGCTTCTTCATTTTTCTCCTCTTCATTAAAAGATATTTTTGTTGGACTGCTGCTTACCTCCCATTTTTTTTCTGGTAGTATTTTTTTGTCAAATGAAAATAATGATCATCATCTTTTGCAATCATCGTCTTTTTTTCAAAAAGAATTGCTTATTAGAATTTTTTCTCCCAATTTGTTTCTTGTAAGACGTTCATCAAATATTTGATTATTAAAATTAGAAAGAATAGAAGCGGTTTTCAGATTCCAAAAAAAAACTATAGTCTTCATTGAAAATAAAATCAAAAGAATTGATTGATTTTCTTTTAACCAAACAATGAAAAATTTAATCCTTGTCTACATGCATCTGTCTGTTTTTAGAGAACAAAAAAAAGAAGGGGTGACAATGACGAATCAGAAGCCCTTGATTTGAAAGACACATGAACGAAAGAAAAGTACTTTTTGCGCGTGATTGTCGCCTCTTTATTTAATAATACATTTATAATGTCATTTACAAAAATTATTAAAATATATTTGTAATAAAATTTAAGTAAGCTTCCGATTTGAAGTACCAAAAAAAGGGAAGCTGATTAAATATGCGTAAAACCCCTTTTTAACAAGAAAAGATTAGTTTCAGCTTTCCTTCCTTTTATAGCGAAAGAGAATAGTTTAAACTTGAAAAACTTCTTCCGTGTTGCTAAGGAAAAGAAAAACCAAGCAACAACCAACCATCTGTTTTATTCATTTCTCTTCCCTTTCTGCTTTTAAAAGTCATATTTTTCTATATAAAAATCTGATATTTTAGTTTCGATAAAAATCAAATAGTTATAAAAATTTCATTTTTGATTTACAAATTATATCATCATCAAAGCCGCCTCAAAACTTTATAATGTTATTATCGTTTTTCTTTATTTTCATCCTTTTTCTTTCCCAACACACATTTGATACCTTCTTTTTTTTCTAGAAATTTTAGTTGCATTTTTTTATAGAATACAAATCTATCGTTAAATTTCCAGTTTCACTTTTGGATAAAATCATATGTTTTAAAAAGTTTTTTTTGCAATTCATAAATCATCCGCCACGCTAATCTCAAAGGATATTTTGAATTATGTTATGAGTAGTGATCGGATACCGTGCCGTTACCGCGGTAATACCGTACGGTATTTTACCGTGTACCGTACCGCGGCCATTTCAGTACCGTGAAAATACCGTGATACCGTACCGCGGCAATTTTCAAATCACGGTATTTACCGTTTACCGTTTTTTTTTTTTTCAAAAACGGTACGGTATCCGATCACTAGTTATGAGCTTTTAAAGAAATTTTAAAAGAAAATTTTTAGCAAAAAATACCCAAAAAATTATAATGTAAAAATTTCAAAACAACTCCCTGATTTTTTCAAAAAAAATATTTTCGAAACTTTTCACAACTTTTTTTGAACACACAGCCCAAACCTCTCTTGCCTTTTGTTCTTTTTCTCTTTTTTCTTTGATCGATTTTTTTAAAAAAAGTTTTTCAGCATTTTTTATATTTTTAAATATATTTAAATGTTTTTTAACTGTTCTTCTGAAGCTTTTAATTAGTTGTAAAATAATTAAATTTTATGGCTTACCACCAATCTTATGACTCGTTTTTTTATTAACTGATAACAACAAAAACGTTGCGAAAAAAAATGTGTTGTTTAATGCATGTTTTTTGTCAACTGATTTGCGTCCTTTGCTCTCTCCTGTGTTATTGCTTGTTTTTGTTTATGCTGTTTTATTGATAGTCCAAGTCCAATCAATTTGTATCTTGTGCTTTTGCCTTGTGCTTGGCTTTACCTGCTTTTTCATTTAAAGTTGTTCCAGACATTTCTGTGCTTTCACGTTATTCTATTCTTTCCAAACCTTTTCTTTTGATTCCTGATTGACATTGAAATAAACTGTCTTCTATTTACATGCTTTCCTAAAGCTTTTCTCATTCCCTTTCCCCTCTTTTTGATAAACGATTTTTTGAATTGTACGCGCTGGTACTAGTGTAATGAAAAAAAACGCGCGGAGGTTGACCTCAAATTCAACGCTTTTTTTAAATTGCTTTTACCAGTTTTCCCCCCTTTTTTAAAAAAGTAAACTATTAACTGTATCATTTTAGAGGTGACCACAATGCATCCATCATCACTATCTTCTTCTGCTATGCGTGCCTTGCAGCTAGAATTGAAAAGTCTACAGAGTGAACCCGTTGAAGGTTTTACAGTAACATGTGACGATGATTGTCTTTTCAAATGGACTGTTGGCATTTTTGGTCCACCAGGAACTCTTTATCAAGTATGTGCATACATACTTTTATCTATATTCAATGTTAAACTTTTTATAGGGAGGTTATTTCAAAGCAACACTCAAATTTCCACCTAATTATCCATATGCTCCTCCAGGTTGCAGCTTGTTTTCAATAATACATACATTAATAATATTATTTTTAGCCATGAAATTTATCAATACTTTATATCATCCAAATGTCTATGATAATGGTGAACTTTGCATCAGTATTTTACATCCTCCAGTCGACGATCCACAATCCGGTGAACTGCCTTCTGAACGTTGGAATCCAACACAAAGCGTTAGAACAATTCTTTTATCTGTGATTAGTTTACTCAATGAACCTAATACATCCTCACCTGCAAATGTTGATGCGTCTGTTATGTATCGTGATTGGAAGAATGGTGTAAATAATAAATATGCTCTTATCGTCAAAGAACAAGTGCAAAAATCCAAAGAATTAGCAGCAAAAGATGGTGTGAAAGTTCCTGAAACCATTGAAGAATATGTTGTTAAACAAGAAAAGAAGCCGCATGAAGCTGATCTTATGGATGCTGATGAAGATTATTATGATTACGAGTATGAAAGTGGTAAGTACATGGATTATAAAATATTTGTATTTGCCTCTTTAATCTCATATTATATTATTTCTTAGATAATGAAGAGGAATGTGATCATGATGATGACAGCGGCCAAGGTGATGAATAAAAAAAGAATTAATAACCCTTGTGATCAAAGATGCTTGTCCTTTCCCTCATCAAATTGACTACCGGTACACTTCTTTCGTAACTAACTAATAATTTACTGATTTTTTTTATCAATATTATACAAGTTAGCAAAATTATATATTTTTCTATTTTGTATGTATTTTTCTTTCTTTGTTTTTTTACTAACAAATATGTAAAACCAAAAGATCATTGTACATTTTTTACAGACTTTGCAAATTTTCACTCTTTTTTGGTCTTTTTTTCTTCATCTTTTTGTTATACTGTACCAAATCAATGAGTTTATCTTTTATTATTTTTGTTTTATCATCGGTTATTGTATAAATAAACAAATATTTCAAAGTGTTTTTTCGATGGTTAATTTTACCGTAGGCTTTCAAAAACCTAGCTTCAGCTTTTCGAAAAATTTTGGCGGTATCTGTTTTAAAGTACATAATCTTAGTGTGCTTATAATAGGATATGAATTATAGTTTATAAACGTATTATATAAAATTATTATCCAAATATTGAGAAAATTTGGCTGACTGATATTCCAACTGAAACGTTATCTTGCTGTAAAGATAAAAAAAAATCTGATATCTACGAAAGTACAATGGTTTTCTCTTAAAAATTTTTAACGAAATGCTGGAAGAGCTAGTTCTACGCGAAAATTTTTTTTCATTTCAATAATGTTTTTATTTAGTGCCTGTCGTTTTGGCACTCTTATGTAACTCAAAATTTAATTGAGCTATAAGATATAGCCGCTAAATCACGATAGCCAAATGAGCAGCAAAAGCACATTCTGTCAAAATCTTAGATTATTTTAAACTCTGTTTCAGTAATTTCTTGCTTTCCAGATACAAAATGAGTGCCGCAACAAAACGCCAAAATCCTAATGAATTCCTTAAAACTATCGTATGCTAAAATTTATTTTTCGACTTTTCTCTAATAGCTTTGCTTTTAGGTTGGAAAACCAGTTGTAGTAAAATTAACTAATGGAACAGATTATCGTGGAATCTTATCATGTCTTGATGGATTTATGAATATTGCACTTGAACAAACAGAGGAATATCAAAATGGTCAATTAAAGAATAAATATGGTGACGCCTTTATTCGTGGTAATAATGGTAAGTTTCATTCAGTAGAAGGGGTTTAAAATATGATATGATACATAATATTATATATTTTAGTTTATTACATCAGTACTGTTCGTCGATAAATTTTGGATTTTTCATCTCAAGCACACTATTCCGTGGTCTCTATTTTGTTTAAATTTCTTGTTGTTTTTGTTGCTATTTATTTTTGAATTCCGATTCTTTGCATAAAAATTATATAAATTTCATTTCCTCTTTTTTTAGTTTTAAATGGTTTGAAACCTTGACATACTGTATAATATATAAATATTCAAAAAGCGTTCTAATGTTTTTTTTTAAATTTAAGAATGTCAAATAAAAAAGATAAACCATTAAATTATCAACAACGTCAAAGTATTCGATATATTGATAATGGAGATCCACCATTTATAAAGAAAATGAAACAAGGTATGGGATATCGTGAAACAACTGTTGAAGATAAATTTGAACCTGAAACAAAACAAACAAAAGAAGAAGAAAAGGAAGAAGATGATATCAGAAATTTGAAAGAAGAAGATCGGCCGCAAGTGGTTGTTTTGAATGAAAAAACTGATATTACTCAATTAGAATTTGATGAAGAAGTTCGAAAGAAAGAAGCAGAAGATGATAAGAAAAAAATTGAAGAAGGAAAAATAACTTTCAAAAAGCCAATCAAGCGACTCAATGATGAAACCGTGGATGAAGCAGTTGCAAAAGATGAAATAATCAAAGATAAAACTTTGCGTTTAGAAGCTGAAAGAAAACGTGATGATGCAATTAAAAAGAAACAAAATAAAAATTTGTTAAGTTTTGGTGAACAAGATGACGAATGATTAAATAATTTGTGATATATTTATTTATCTGCTACATTTTTTGTTTGTTACATTTTGTAAATAAAAATGATCTCATGAAAAACAAGCATTTTTTGATTGAATTTTTGAATTTTTATGAACAGATACTACATACGTAAAAATCACATTCATTGAAATATGGTTACGGTAGTCATGTTTTTTTCAAAATGAGAAAATAGAAAAAACAGGACCGAGTGTTTTTTGCTTAAAAGATTACACATGTTTTTTTTCAAGTCAATGTATTACTGTAATTTGCAGGAGTAGAAAAATACGAGCATTGCAACACTTTTTTTGTCCACTGAACTTCGGGGGGGGGGGGGGGGGGGGGGGGGGGGGATTTCCACCCCCTGAAATTTGTCCAGTTGCGGCGCTGACTGAACGTATACTTGTTGCAAAAGCATTTTATAAAATAATAAAAACACCTATGGGTGTTTTTATTTTCTTCTGATGATTAATTTGGTTCTATGAATTTATTTCAATTCTAAGCTTTAAATATATGTACATTTTACAAGATATCCTTTAATTTTGAAACATTTCATTCAGCAGAAAACAAAAATTTATTTTAAACAGCAAGAAGATTGTTTTTCGCTTTTCGAATTTCGTAATGTAAATGTTTTTTAACCATCTTTTACACGAAACAAAATGGATGTATCAAAACTTACACACATACGTATGTGTTGATGTTTATTTCATCAAAGAAAAACAAGATGCCACGATTTGTATTTATCATCTATCCATCGACAGAGTGGCGCTGCGCAACTTTTTTCCATCATTTTTATACTTTTTGGAAATAAAAAAAGTTGCATTAGAGTCCTAAAAGTCACATTTACAAAATGGGTGCATTTAAAAATTAATACTTTTCTTTTTCGTTTAATATCGTATTTAGTTTAGTTTTGTAAATAATGCTTTATTTTTGTTTTTCAGAAATCATGAATACTCAGACATCATCACCCTCTCCTTGTGAATCTAAAATTCCTGCAAATGAATCTCCTCCTTCAAATGTTTCACAATCAGAACTAGAATCTAAGCCTTCCGAAGTAGCAACATCCCCTCCATCTTCAGCTATATCGGTTACCTCTCACCCTCCAATCCAAAAAACATATCGAGGTTTTGCATCATGGGATCGCGAAAAAATTTCATCAGCTGGACGTAAAGGTGGAATTGCTCGACGCTCACAACTTGGCTCAATGGGTTACAGTGAACTTGGTCGACGAGGTGGCATTCAAAGTGGCATCAAGAGAAAACAAGGAAAAGAAAAGGAAAAGCATTTATTAATTTTTAGATACATTTTTTGAAAAGCTAATTATTGGAAAAAAACATTTATTTTAATGTTCAATAATAAGTAGCGGATAATTTTGGTATTATTTTTAACATTGTTGTTTTGTCGCACAAATTTTTAATAAAATTTAGTAATATGGAAAACGAATGGTTCTTTGCGGGTTAGATAAACAAAAATAAACAAATATTTTTATTGTTGAAGTGCCCGCTCCAATACATAAAGACTAAGTAGCATGTATAACACTGTTTTAAACAAATAATGTTGTTGCATCATTCTTAGTATCATATTATTACATTAGGTGCTGTCCATAAATTACGTAACAAGGATGGGTGGGGTAAATGACCGTGCCGCCTTTCATGTGCGGCAAAAAGTGCCTTTGATGTAAAGGGTTTTGTCAAAAATAACGATAACGTACTTTATGGACAGCCCCTATTCTGTCTCTTTGACATTTGTTTGTCTATTTATTGTCTTCTGGCGAAAACAAAGAAAATTCTAGAACTAAAAATATTTTGCCTCGATTAAAAAAAGTTTTTTTTTGATCTTAAGATAATTAATTATATAAGATTGTTTAAAAAATCAGCACCACGCCTTTGGCATATCTCCATGCTTGTTATAAAATAAATAGTATTCTCCTCCATCCACATTTTCTAGCACTCTTCTGTGTATTTGCGATGTTATCTCCTAGCATTTAAATCACGATATTTGAGGTCGTTGTAAACTGTTGATTGTAACCCATTTTTAACACTAAATAATTGTTTTGTTTTGACGTCATAGTTTTTGTTATCTGCACATTTATTATATATCTATAATACTTTTCTTATTTTTTCAGATCAAAAATGTTTACAACTCCAACAAAGTTTGTTAGAAAGAAAAGAAAACCTTGTCCAAAAAAATCTGTTCAACAAAATGTTCCACCTGCAGGTGCACCTGTTAAAAATGCAAGAACACTCGCGTTCGTCTTTTGTTAATTTTATTTTTCACACTTGATATTTATATTTTTTTAGTGCTGGTACTAAACGTGGATACATAAGAAAACCAAAAAATATAGCTGTTCCACTTTTATATGTAATAGAATGTGATCAATGTGGTGAACATTTTGAAAATGAAGCTTCTTTCTTTGAACATAAAAAGGGTCATTCATTTGCACGTATTGCCTTACGAATGCATATTGAACAAAAACGTAACCATGTAAGTTTTATATTTAAATTGGAAGATATATTTGTAACATTAATTTATAATTTAGGATCAAATTCCTGTTCCTCCTCAAGATCTTGTGTCTCCAGATAAAAAAGAACAATTTGTAGAAGGCAAAATAGAGCATTTAAAAGGAAAAAGAAAGCGTAATCCTATTATTCAATATTCACAACCATCATTTGATTGTGATGGACTTATTGATGATGAAGCAATAAAGAAATTACCAACTGTCAAAGTTTATAATGTTCGAACTAGTATGTTTTTATTGAACTTATTTTTACGATCTCCAATTTGGGATGCAGTGTTATCGAATTGCCAGCATCAGGGGGTCGATGTTTATGTAAATGACAGTGCACTGACATGTCTACCTAAACATCAGTGGAAAAATACCCGCCACATGGCGTCGGCAAAATTGGTAACATTGCTTGGACTCTTTGGATGTCTAATTAAGATATGTTTTCTACAACAAACGAATTGCATGACATGTAATACATGTTCAAAATTGAGAGTTATTAATGAAAATTTTTCTGTTGTACATTTAAGTGAATTGCCAATTTTTTAATTGACTCTTTTTTCAGAAACTCGACTTACAAAAGATTTGTTGCCAATGCCTGAAATATCTGTCATGAAATTGGTTGATGAAAATGATAACAAGAAGTTTACAGATGAAAAATAATTGAATATTGTCTGTCCGAGCTTACTGTAGCTTAATTAATTTTTCATAAATTGTTTACTGCAATACAGCTTTCTTTTGATTGTTTACAAAATTTGCTTCTCTTTTAATGTTATTTAAAAAATAAAAGTTGGATATAGTGTTAGTTGTGCTACAAGTTTGTAAGTAGGTGCTATCCATAAATTACGTTATCTTTTTTCGGCATTTTTCAATCCCACTCATCTGACATATGGTGATTTTGCTACAAACCCACCTTGTAAAAAATGTAATAATAAGTGATTATTTCGTAAACCCCTCTCCTTTCGCACATATTATTTTTTACAATTTTTGTTATTTAAAAATTGTTGTTTATACATTTGGTGATTTTTTGGCTGTCAAACTTATTACAGTCGAACCTCGATTTCACGTCTTTCAAGGGACCGCGAAAAAACGACGTAAAATCGAGGGAGACGTAGAATCGGAGGACGTAAAATCGAGGTTCGACTGTATTGAGAAAACTATTATTGTCATTTTTAACAAATTTGTGGCATTAATATTAAATTTTATTATGATTCAAACTTTTTTAAAGCAGATTTAAATGACGTGATATTTCTTCAAACCCCACTCACCCACAACATAATATTTGGTTATCTTTTGGCTTATCCCACCCACCCACTTTATAAATAACGTAATTTATGAACAGCCCCGTATCATACTGTATTTTATTATACACAAAATCTGACCGCAAAATGTCATTTTTATTCTTTATTAAATAAGTCTATTAATCCTTCAAGCTAGATATTCATTTTTCTGAGATATTTTATATACTGTTTATAAATAAACAAAATATCAAATTCTTTTGATTCAAGAAAGAAAAAACTTCTGAAACACCCAGCTAGAGATCTGTTTGTCACAATACGTATTATTCCCGGCGCGCAAAAGCTTTTGCTTAATTCTGCAATTGCAACAGAATATTATTACAGAATTTAACAAAATTTATTATCATCTGTTTTGTATTTCTGATAAATACTGTGTATGCTTCGAAAGCTTAAGTTCGCTTATATAAAATATTAATCTACAAAAGATAAAATAATTTCTAAATTTATTTAAATACTACTAATTTTACCCACTATCTTTAGCTTCATGCAGCCTGTTGAATTTTTTAATGAATCATATGATAGAGGTAATGAAGTTCACAGAGATGGAATGGAATATTCTGAAAGTCCTGAAGGTATCTTAAAATAACTTTAAGATTATTTTTTGTTTTAATAATTAACAATAAATGTTTAGCATTTGAACAAGCAAAATTAGAAGAACGGAAACGCCGAAGAAAACAAATTCATGATGCTTTAATGTCAAGAGATGAAAAGAATGATTCATTGGAATATCAAAATATAGATGATGAACCAATTCCATCAAAAACGTTTAAAATTCGAGATTTAATGACACCCGTTAAAAGAGCTATTAGATTATCAGATGTTATGAAGTATGGTTTTTGCTAGAACTTTTTAATAATGATCTAAATATGCTTTAGAATGGATATTCAAAAACCATTTATTGTTGAACCATTTCCATTTCCACCTGCTGATCCATTTGATGATTATGAGGCTCCATCAATATTGGATAATATTCCACATATAATTCCTGAATGTCTTGGTAATATTTTTTTATTAATAATAAAGCTTCATAACATTTTCAATATTTAAGCTGTCCGACAATCATATACAACAAAATATTTACGAGGAATTCAACGATGTCTAAAAGAGAATGTGTATGATTATCGACTGAACCCAGAATTCGATCCATTATTTCCGGAACCAGATCCTGAAATTCCTTCATTAGCAGAAGCTATTACAAGAGAAAAAGAAGAAAAATATAGATTATTTAGAAGAGAGCAAGCTGATAAAGATCGAGAAAGAATGCCACCTCCACCGGTTCCTCCAACGCCTTCCACATCTGATGACTCAAATCCACCACAATTTTCAAATGGACAATCAAATAACATGGGTAATAGTAATGGTGGAGGAACGGTTGTTAAAGAAGAAGTGTAAGGATTTTTGTTATTGTAGTTTTTAGAAATGATTATTGATATTTAGGGTAACAGAAAAGAAATATGGTTGCAAAGAAGAAGGATGTACAAAAAGTTATAAAAATTTACAAGGATTAAAGTAAGCGTTATTGTAGAGACATTTTTTGGAGCTACAGTAGTACACATTTAGAAATCATATTAAAAAAGAACATCCTGGTGTAACGGTGCCATCAAAATTATCGCATTCAGAAGAATCAATATTGGCTACAGCTTTAGGTGGAAATGCTCCACCGAGACTTCCCCCACCACCAGTTAGTCAACGATTACCTCAACTTCCAACACCTCAGCAACGACAACAACGATCTCGAACTCCACAACAACAACAACCTCCGCAGCAACAACAACAACAGCAAGTAACAACTCCGTCATCATCCTCAAGACCAATGACTCCACAACAGCAACAACCCCAAACTCCATCTGCACAACATCGATATGAAATGCAGCCTTCAACAACGCCACAAACTCCTCTGCATCCATCTCAACCGCAATATGTTCAATCACCTCAACATATGCCTCAATCACCACAAGTCGTACATCACCAACAACCCCATACCCCACATCAACAACAACCAATGCAACAAGTACAGTATACACAAGTTACAATTCCAGTATCTCAAGCATATCCTCAACACCAAAATCAACAACATCCACAATCACAAGGTCTTCCACCTCAACAACAACAAGCTCGATTACCCGCACCACCAACTCAAAATTATCAACAACAACCACAATCTGTAATGGAATCACCACAATCCGTTCCATCAGAGTATTCATCAGCAGTTGAATCACCGATGTCAGTAAAGTCACAAGAATCAATGGATGAAACAACAATGGCATCCAATAGTATGATTCATGGGGGAACTCGAAAAATTTCTACAAAACCACAAGTTACTATTCAAACAAAAATGAAATGTCCACATTGTACAAAACAATATAAAACGCAACAAAATCTACAAAAGCATATTCGTGATGTGCATCCACAAATGATTTCTGAAGTTGATGCCACATATCCAAAACCACAAACAACAACATATTTTGTTCCACCGTCAAATGCTAATCGTCAAGAAGTTATGTATGTGGAACAACCAATGAGTGGTAGTGATGGAAATATGCAACAACAACAACAACAGGATGGAAGATCTGTGGTATGTTTTTATAAGACTTATATGTTACTGTTGCTGAGAATTCCTTCGATTTGAATTAGCTCATCTGTGTTTGAGAGTATCTGGACGAGGATTACTGTACATCAACTTCTATAGAATAGCTATAGATAACAATCTTAAGTACTGTAATGTAATAGTTGTTCATTTTTAGACAATTGTCCGACAACAACCACAAATGCATATTGTTGATGAACAAGGTCAACATATTCCACAAAATCAAATTGTTACTTCACAAGCTGGCGGACAAACTATTGTCCATTATCAAGTTCAACAGGTTCCAATTCGACAGCAACCTCAACAGCAACAACAAATTCATCATCAGCATCAACAACAGCAGTCAATGGAAGTTGATCCTTCTCAACAGCAGCAGCAACAACAATCTTATAATCCACAAGGTCCATCTCCATCAGATGTTATAATGATTGAATCATCTCAACCAACAACGCCAAGAAATGTTTTAACTCCTGTTGTTAGTTCAATTGATCAGCAGCAGCATCAGCAACAACAATCTCAACAAGTTTTTATCCAAACAAGTAATGGACAACTTCGTGCAGCAACACCGGGGCAACAAATTATTCGGCAACAAGGTGGTCGTTCAGTTTTATATCAATCTCAACCAATTCATATTATTCAACAACAACCATTCTCTGGTGAAAAATATACTGTAGTTGTAAGAGTAAGCTTGTTTTACATTTTAAATTCCTTTTTATTTGATTCATATTTTAGCCTCAACAACAATATCGTACCGTAAATCCACAACAAATTTCCCGAAATAATCAACAAATAATTTCCAATCAACAAGGAAATACATATGCATATCCGGTGAATCAAACATCACAAGGTGTAGCATCAAGGTATTATACTGCAGCCCCCCGTGGATCCACTCCATCTTCAAGTCAAAATCAAGCAACTTCTTCAACGTCAAATAATCCTCCAGCTGAAGGTGGAGCTGAAACATCTAACACCAATGACTATTATTCTGCACCACCGCAGTTAACTCCACAACAAGCAATTCCAACAAGGCCTCGTCCAGCCGGTGCTTATAAAGTTTATAGTCAAGGACGCGGACCCTCACAAGTTCGAACCATGGTTACTGTAACAAATCCTGGACAAAAGGGAACAGTCAAACAGTATGCCATTCAAGTTCCGCAAGGAAATCTTTCTACTCAAACATATGTTAATAATCAACCTGGAATTCAATATGTTCGAACTGCAAATGGAAATATTGCAAAAGGCGGTCAAGTACAATTTATTACAACACCCGTCCGTGTTACAAGTACTCAACGTCCGGGACAACCTTTACAACAATATCCCGTTACTGTAACGGGTCAACCGGTTGCATTCTCATCAAGAACTCAACAGCCATATACTGGTATGATTTTTTTCACAGTAAATTATTAAATGCTGTTTTTAAAATTTATATTTTTAGTTAGAAGTCAAAATCCACCTCGTGGAAGAATTGTTGTTCCAACCATTCAAGGAACCCCTCGACGACCTCATAAACCCGTAACACAAGTTCAAATGCAAGGTGGTCCACAAGAAGGCCAAACAATTCAAATTCAACGATTATCTGCTCCTTCACAAACTTCTCAACAACCACAACCTCAGTCAACACAAGTTCAACCAGCTCCGCAACCAACTCAAATCGATTCATCGCAATCTCAACAAAATCAAGAATAATCCTTCTAACTTTATTTACTTTGGATGCATTCAACTATTTTGATGCTGTTTATTTTTAAAATTCACAATTATTTAAAATTTTCAATTTTTTATACGTTTTAATAAAAGAAAACCACAACAATTGAAGTAAATCTATTCCAAAATTTAAAAAAGCTTCCAAACATTTCTGAATTATTGTGTTTTTTGACGCGCATATCTTTTTAAAGCATTTTTCATTGTTTTAAGATAGCTATAGTATCGATCATAAAAATAGTTTATCAAAATTTATACAACAAAGTAAAAAGGCCAAAACGTAAATCATCGTCATAATTAATTTGCTTCACTTTCAAGCATTTGTTGTTGAATAATAGTTGTCATTTCAAGAATTGCCAAATATTCACTTGCTCCATCCAATAACTTCTTTTCAACTTCCTATAAAACATTACGCATAAGTAAACATTTATTAATAAAAGAAAAAAAAATTATACCCCCATTTTTTGAAAGATTCTAGCTTTGGTTGTTGAACTTAATTCTTTTCTTGCAAGAATAACATCAGAAAGTTGCAAAAGTGTTTGATAAACACCGTATCCTTCAGAACGAAACTTTTTGATAAATTTATATAAAGCATTGAAATTTGATGATTCACATGAAGTAATAAGTTTTTGAATAATTACATCAGGAACAAAACCAGCTCTTTCTCGGACATCTTGAGCAGTAATTGCCTTTCCAGCAGAACCAATTGACTGAAGGATTGTAATAGATTTACGAAGATCACCATTTGACATTTCAACAAGTTCATTAATGGCATCATCATCAATTGTAACTTTTTCATTTTCAGCAATTAATTTAATCCTGAAAAGGTACATAAAAGTAAAACTATGTGGATAAATAAACAAGTATACCGTTCAGTTTGTGCTTGATTTGGAAGTGATTTAAAACGAAATTTAGCACAACGAGAAGTTAATGGCTCAATAATTCTTGAAACATAATTACAAATAAGCATAAATCTTGTTGAAGCTGATTCTCTTTCCATTGTTCGACGGAGTGCTGATTGTGCTGCTGAAGTCATTGCATCAGCTTCATCAAGAATAATAATTCGAAGCCCAGGAATTGCAACATTTGCTAAATGAGTATTAACAGTCTGACGAGCAAAATTTTTAATCTAAAAATTTAAATAATACACAACAATTAAACAAAGGAAAGAATAACGTACTCTTGTTCGAACAACTTCAATCCCGCGTTCATCTGAAGCATTCAACTCTAGTACTCGATCATTATATGCATCTGTATTACGGAATAATTGTCGACATAATGCAACTGCTGCAGATGTTTTACCAGTACCTGGTGGACCATAAAATAATAAATTTGGTAACTAAAATAAAAAGTTTTATCCTTCTCTACAAACAAACACTCGACTTACATCAGCACCTTGAATACATTTATTTAAGACTGCAACGACTTCTTCTTGAAAGACAAGTTCTGATACTTTCTTGGGACGGCTAAAATATAAATTTTTTTAAAACAGAATAAATTTGAACGAACGAATGAACATACTATTTTTCAACCCATGGAATTGATTCAAGATATGCAGCTTTCTTTTGAGAAGCTGCTGCGGCAGCTGAAGTAGAGCCAGATTTTTTCTCAAAAAATGAATGCATTCTTTATTTGCGTTCAAAGTTGATTTAATTAAATGAATACAATAAAGACCAAAATTTTATAATTATTACGTCTTGCAAGAACAAGATCTTGTTAATGCATTCAATTAGAAGTTCAAATTCAAATTGCGCCAAATTTTTACAAACTATTTTTTCGTTCTAAAACAAATATTCTGATCCATAATTTGTGATTTCTCTTTCCAAGGTGGTTAACACAATTTCCTATTTTTTAAAAAATTATTTTAGATATGATCATGTTGAATTTCTACTTTGTAAATTTTGGCAACAATATCTGAAAGAAAGGTACGTGGTTAACATAAACGTTGCTAGTCGCATGGGCAATGAATCCAATAAAAAAGTATCAAATGTACAAAAATGTAAAGCTACAGTATTTTTTTACGATTAAAATTTTTACTGCATGAATGCGAAATCTAATACATCAGCAAATGCGCACATGCATATTATAATGTTTACTGTAGTCATGAGTTGTATAAGACATATATTTATTGAAGCATCTGAATTTAATTACAAAGCAAAAATTTAAAATAATACTATTTTATTTATTTATTTTTCATTTAACATAAAATAATAGACACTATATTATATAAATCGTTTATTATATTTTTTGAAACACAAAAAATCCAATGGATCACGTAATTTATGTAATTTTTGTGAATCAAATTGTCTGCTTTGGTTTAGCAATTTACACTTTTTACTGCTCTTTCAATGTATTATTTCGCAAAAAATATTCAATTAAAACTTCTTCATATTTATCGGCTACGTTAGTCTTGTATTTTTTATACATTTTTCTTTTTGCATTTACTTCAATCGCCTACTTTTTATATTTTTTTATACTTTGGCGCTTTGATACTGTAATTTATGATGGTAGAGTACTGTATCTGCTTGGAATTATACCATTTATTTCAACATCGTTAAATTCATTTATGGAATGGTTATTATGTTTGGATCGATGCTTTGCAGTTTATTTTAATCTAAAATTTACAAAACAAAAACAGACAGCATTTTTGTTATTCGCTTTTGTAGCAGTCTCAGCAATGGTTTATCTCTATATTTCAATTTTAATTGTGTATTTCCCTCAGGGCACCAAAACAAACTGCAGATTTTTTGGTTGTTTTTTTCAAGGAAATTCTAATATGCTTTATATCAAAGGTGGATGCATAGTTTTAAGTTTGTTAACAGCAATATTATTTGCATTTTTAATTAAAAAGAAATTTCAAACTACTTCAAAAACTGTTAAACGAATTAATAAAACTATTCTAATTATTATTTGTTTAACAACTGTTAATGAATTTATTCCATATATGATTGGACAAATCTGCTTTTGGGTATGTGAAACAATTTCCATTAAGATATGATTTAACCATTTATTATTTATTTTAGGTAACTGGAAATAATATTTCAGTTTATACAGGCCCGTTTGGTTCTGTAATTTCGCAGATTACTGTCACATTGTCTGCAGGCATTTATTACAGTTCTTACAAAAAAACTACAAAAAGTTCGAATAATTCCAACCATGTAATGTTTTTGAAAACTGAAACACATTTAACAACGCACACGGCACATTCAACACGTCATTAAATCATTGTACATACTTTTTTTTTGTTTTTTAAGGTTGATTAAATTTGATAATACACCTTTGTAAATAATTAATTCTATAATATTTTTTCATAATTTTAATATTTTTTCGCCAACTCTATTTTTTTTAAGTAATAAAGACTTTTTTCGAAGTATTTAGTAATAAGCGATAAAATATTGCAAATAATTATTTACAGAAGCGAAATTTGTCATTTTGTAACTAATTTCTGACAGAAATTTCTATTATGAAGTATGTGAAAACAATCGGAACTTAAAATGTTATGTGAGAATAAATCTTAAGAATATTAAACGTGATAGAATTTGATATAAAAAAACCGTACTCCAGTTTTAAATGTGAGCAATGTTTAAAAAAGCCACGATTCCCCTAATTTCTTCAACAATGACGATTAAAAAGAAATTCTTTTTTTATAAAACAACAACACACATGAGAACATACAAAAAGATGAAAATCAAGGAAAAGTACACAAAAACAAAAAATGAAGCTCGCAGATGAAACTTCAATGTAACATTATTATAAGAGAAAAACATTATTAATAATTTTTTACTGTTCAAAATTGACTTCACCAGCACCAGAATCACCACCAATATAGTCAGCAAGATCACGTTGATAGCGTTCCTTTTCTTCTTTAGCACGCTCTTCCCACTCAGATTTGTCTTCAACATTCTTCCAAACAGCTTTGCCAGCTTTGAAAAGATTCTTCAACTTTGAATTTGCACGAACGTAGTCACGATTTTCACGCAACCAAATTTGAAAAGCATTTTGTGGCCGCTTTGGTTGTTGATCAGCCTTCTTGGTAATCTTTGCAGATGGTTTAGGATCAGAAGAGGAAGCAGTAGCATCTTTCTTGATTGCCGTTTTACGAGGAGCCATTTTGTTTGATAACAATAAACGTTGAAGTTGACTGATCAATTTGAAGTAGAAGATACAGATTATCTAAAAATTAAAAAAATATAAACATTATATCTTCCAAAAATATATTTAAAAAAGAAAGAGCACGAGAAAAGAAGTAACTGAATTGGAGACGATAAAAAATTGTAAATGAGCACAATCAAAAAGTAGCATCAGCAGAACGCTAACTTTCTTTTCGAACTCTTTGCCGCGCATTAAATTACACAGCCGTTGCCAGAGCCAATGGTTGTGACTAGTGAACGGCAATTCGCCTCGCCTGGCAAAAATGCGAATGCGAATTGTCTATGCGAATTGGCGAAGCGAATTAGCGAATTGTATGCGAATTGAAAAATCAGGCGAAGCGAATTGGCGAATTGGATTCGCCGAAGCGAATATGCGAATTATTCGGCGAATTTTGAAAAATTGTCAGTAATTTTAAGAGCAATTGCTAGAAAAATTTAGTCTTATATTACTTGGTCAAAAAATTAGTCAAATTGAAGACAAAGAGTCTAGTTGACTGATACTTTTCATTTGAGAAGCATCCTCAAAACAAAAAACAAAGGTGGAAAAAAATGTCTGAAAAAATGCGAATTGAAAATTTATGCGAAGCGAATTGGCGAATTTTATGCGAATCCAAAAATCAAGCGAAGCGAATAGGCGAATCCAATTCGGCGAAGCGAATTGGCGAATTATTCGCCGAAGCGAGGCGAATTGCCTTTCACTAGTTGTGACCTAATTTAGAATGAAGACACATGCTTTTACACAGTGAAAAAGCTACATACATCAGTATTTTTTGCATCAAATTGTTTGTCACATTATCGGCAGGATTTGCTAGAAGAAAAAGAACGCCATCAACGTTGTTGATCAACATGAACTTGCTCCCCAGTGGTGGTGCACATCTCGCTGCGTCTGGTGTGAAGATATACTGAAGAAAATGTTAATAATTAAAATTTTGGTGATGTCTGTTTATAAATATTATTACACATATCATTAGCAAGGTTTATCTTTTTATATAATTTTTTTGAATTTAGCTAAATGATTTTTCTCTAATATTACATTCTGTAGTTAGGCTATTTTGAACACATTAGTATCTAAGAAAAGAACATTGAAAGAATGAAAAATAATATTTTCACTAATAATAATATACATATATTTTTTTGCCGTCGATGAGCGTTAGGATATCTTCTTGCAAGGCTTTTGAAATTTTAAAAGGCGATGATTTGATTTAATCCTTTTTTTTGACAAACAGTTGACATAGGACACGAGTTGCGGAAAGAAAAAATATGTGAAATGTCCATCATCAATTTTTCCTCATTTTTTTATGCATTGCTTTTAAA
The DNA here is from genome assembly GCA_024447215.1 of Panagrolaimus sp. LJ2400. NCBI lineage: Eukaryota > Metazoa > Nematoda > Chromadorea > Rhabditida > Panagrolaimidae > Panagrolaimus > Panagrolaimus sp. LJ2400. The sequence continues at coordinate 1,203,016 of JAMRYA010000009.1, read as the reverse complement.
AAAAGTTCAATCTTCTCGATTTTTTTTACATCATAATTTTTTAAACTGCTGTTTTTAAGTTTTACAACTTGTTACATTTATTATTACTTTATTTACGAGTTTGTTCTTGAGAATGTTAAAATACCGTATACCGCCAAATTATCACATGCATGTTTCGTAGTTTCTTTCGTAAAATTATAAAAATTTTAATAATATTGTTCTTCGATTTTTCATATTTTACTCCTCTCCAGAACAAATCAACTTATTTTAAAACTTTTATGACACTAAATTTTTGTTTTATTTTCTTTTTTATAGCGTGTGATCAAATAGAAGTAATTTATTTTCTTTTTTTCTGGCTGTCGAAAAACTCAAAAATGCTGCGGTCAAAAATATTTTATTGAATCATTCATTTGCCATAAATCAACTTTGCTTTAAAACAGATTTTGATCAGAATTGTTTCTGATGGAAAGATGATTTTGTTTTTTATTGCACTATTTGGGCAAAACGATTTTACTAATGTACATGTGAGCCTATTACTTATCACTGATAAAGTTATGATGCTTTAGACAACACTTATTTCTTTGTTTGTCGCCCAGCTTCGATCTGCATCCTTTTTTAAAATAGCCTTTTTTATTCTATCACCAAAACATGTTACAATGAAAAATGATGTTAGAACATGCTTATTCGATTAATTTCAAAATGTTTAAAAACAGATTGATTACTTTATTTAATTAATTGAATTCAATTTTTACAAGCACTTCCTATAAAACATTTAAAAAATTGAATCAATTTAATTCAAGTTTATTTCATTTATTTTTTAAAAAAATTCTTTAAATTTCTGGTTTTTTATTTCATATCTTTTCTAAACTTTTTTTCGAAAGCTTTATTTTTGCGGCTTTCATTGCAAAAATTTTAAAAAGTAAAAAAAGAAAGAAACACTTTGATTTTTTTATTTAATGCGTAATGTCCATTCAGTATTGAATGAGATTATTACGTAAAATTAAAAGCATTTTTAAACAAGATTTTTAAGACACAGATTTAGAAAAAAACTTTTCTGTGGCCAAAATATGCAATGTTGCATAACTTTTTACATTATCGCATCATACAGTGTTTGGTTACTGTAGTTTGCGTGATTATTAATCGCTGATTAAATTGCATTACACTTGAAGAAACATTTCAGTCACCTTCATTTTTTTTCTTATCATTGATTAACAGTTTTTTTAATGACCACAATTTTCTTTTTCAATGTAAAGGCGTGAAATAATTTCTTTTTAATGACCTATTGTTTTTCATTTTTCACAAAAAAAATAGAAGACGGAAATGTCAAATTTTATATTTTCTTTGCTGTTGAATAACTTTATTTAATTTTGATAGAATTATATTTTGAATTTCAGGGTAAATGTCATTTAAAAAAGTACATTTTAAATGGCCACTTGAAGAGGCATCAGATAATGCTAAAGCAGCATTTTCTGGACTTGCATTTCCTCCAGGTGCAACATCAGCATCACCAAATTCATCAAATGCACGTCGATCAAATTCTTTATCACCAAAGAAGATTATTCGATTACCAGATGAAAAGAAACGGCTAAGTGAAAATTTTAGTTATACCAGAAGCAGCAGAAATAGTGGTAATAATAATACCCAGGATATTAATTATTTTCCAAATGCATATTGTGATGATGAAATTTCACAATTATTTGAAAAATCCGAAATAAGCGGCGAAGATGAAATTAAAACTCCAAAAGATTCAAAAAGTAAAAACATTGTTTTATTAAATAAAGTCAAAATCCAATTCCAGCTGTACCAGTGACATATCGATATCGAATAAAACAATATGAATCTCCTCCAAAAGATGGATCAATACGTTCCAGTCCACCAAAATCATTGATCTCAGAAATTAAAAAACCCCAAAAAGTTGAAAGAAAAATTCCCCGACCTTTAAATAATCCAGTAATTATTCGACCAAGAACATTAAAAAATAAAAGATCAATTGATTTTGAAAAGCTTAAAAGTCCAGATATTGATATTTCGCCCGGAATTGAAAGTATTCCATTTTTTTCTGAAAATGCTGTAAGTTTTACTTTTTTTTAAACTAATAATACAAGAAATATCTGTCATCATCAAATTATTACTTCTGCTAGCATTTTTAACTCATCAACATTTTTCTCTAACCTCTAAAACATATGACGTTCATATAAAAATAATATTCAAACGTTTATGCAAATTTGTTCAACATTTCTCAAGTAAAAAGTTTAAACGTTCAACAATGGTTTACAGAAAAAAGGACCCCCAAAGCCTTTTGTTTGAGTGATGATTTATCGCTTGTTTCACAGGCGCAAAGTCAAAAAAGGGCAGCAAAGAAAACACAGAAGAAAAGAAGGGAACGTTTAAGAATCACAAAAAGAGGGAAAGAATGAATGACCATTACTTCAACCCCCAAAATTTATGACCGCTACTGTTTGTTGCGCGAGCAGCATTATTTCTCCTTTTTTTATTTTTGTTTGAAATAGAAAAAAGTGAGGGCAAGAATGAAATAAGTTTTTTTTTTGCCATCATTCGATCAAAAATTTTAAGGCTGATGTTTTTACTTTCGTCTTTTACTTATTATTAATTTGTCCAATATTATCTACCTGGTTTCTACAGTACTATTTTAAGCTATAATGCTATCCACATAATTTATTTCCCATTGACCTATTAAAAAGCAATCCAATTTTAACGTCAAATATTATTTCAAGCATAATTTTATTTTTGCTTCCGTTTTAATATTTTTTTCTTCGATAAAAAAAAGTGATCGCTATAGCGTGAAGGAAGAAGGAACACCCTCGATCGGTTTCAATTCAAAAAAAATTGAATTTGTTTTTGCTTCAGGAAAGTTCAACAACGGAATATTATTACAGCAGAGAAGAAAAAATATAAATTTGAATTGAAACTGATCGGCTGCTACTTCAATGAAATAAAATGTCATTTTTTGCAAAAGAGTTTTTGGTCCGTTAAAATATTCCTTTAGTTTGACATTGTTTCCTTTCTATAAAAAATATGTGTAAAAAACTACAATTCCTTCTTCATCCGTTTTTTGTTGTTTCCTTTTCTTGAGTCATAAAATTAATTAATTCCAGATTTGATTTTGTTAAGCTTCTTGAAGCATTGTTTGGAATATCCAATGCCACATTTCGATAAAGATCATGAAAAATAAGAGATATTTTTCAAAGTCACACTTTCATTACTCAACTCATTTTGCAGAATCATCAAAAAATTGGGTATTTCCGTTCTAAAATTTTTCAAAATCTCTGCAGGGGGTTTATTTTTTTTTTTTGAATATAAAACTGATCTCTCTCTTTTTTATATTCCATTTTTGGGTATTCTTTAAACCGGTTTTAGAGAAAGCTTTGAGAAATTCATTTTTTTTGCTTCATTAACTTTTTTTTGTAATTTAAATAAGAAATCTTTATGGACTTTTTTGATTGGTTTTGTGGTCGTGGATTCCTTCGTTCAAGCAAAATATCTTTTTCAATGGAGAATGTTGGTGTTTGTCACTTTCTCTCTCTTTGTGGCTTACAAATTCACGTGGTCAAAAAAGGATCAACATTTTTTTATGTTCAATTTCTTTAAATTCTTTTCTCAACAAACTAATTTGATTTTTCCGGCTTTTGATTATCCCAAATTGATTTTCCTTCATTTACTCTTTGTGTAAAACTATCAATCGTCAAACTTTTTTTCATGTTTGTAACTGACACTTCCGGCGTTTGATTCTTCCTTTTTTTAATTTGCGCAACAGCTTTTACTTTTTTTTTGTGTTCCAAGCAAAATCTGTTTGTTTCTATTTTAAAACTTTTACGTTTTACTTCATTCATTTTCCGTTGACACTTTTATACTTTAATAAAAAAAGAGACAGATTTGGCAATGACCGAAAACGGAAAATATATAAACTCAATACAAAAAGTGATTTTCGAAGTTTATTTGTTTTGGATTTTTGAATGAAAATCAAAAATTGACTTTTTTGAGGGAGAAAAAATCAAAAAGAGAGAGTGAGTGAGAGAGATTATGTGTATACTCATTTTTTTGATTTCCGTTCATTTTCGATATATCTGTTTATGTATAAATGAAAATTAAACGTAGTTTTTTAGTGGGGATTAAAAGAGGATTTGAGGCTGTTTTTTTCTTCGGTGATTTAAAATTAGCAGGACTTTTTTTGTTGCTGCAAAAAGTCGTCTGTTTTTTTTATTGCTTTTGTAAACAATGAGGAGAGGGAAAAAGAAAAAGTGTTCGTTGAATGAAGATTAACGGTTTTAAAACTTTTTAAACATGCTTGATTTTTTTGAAAAACAATAAAATCTAGTGTCTCTCTTTTCGCAAAGCGTGGTTCAGTTTTTTAGTTTCATGTTTTAACATTTACTTTTATGATTACTGTAACAGAAAGTAATCTCTAAATTCACGTTCTTACAGTCAACAAAATTAATCGAATTTTATTTCCTTTATACTGTTTGAAGTTCATGTTCAAAAATTATACTGCAGAATATTTGTTAGCAATTTTGATTTCACTTTTAACCTTTCAAGCAAACAATGAATCTTACCTTTTTTAATAGAAAAGTTTGTTCCATACTTATAGATTTATAGCTTTTTAAAGAACAGTGCTTATTGTAAAAAAATTGCCGCAGGCGTTTTCACTTCAGCGGTCGAGCAGGGCCACAACCTTCTGTGTTCATTCAAGAAAGCATTGTTCTTTTTTTTTGTCAAAAACTACAACAATAAAAATAAACTCGCGCATATAGTCTTTATTATTCTGTCTCTTGTCTTTTATTTTTATTGTGTTTTTGGGTTTATAAAAATTTTATGCTTTTTTTAAACAAAATGCGGAACAAAATTATTGATACAAAACCATAATAACAACAATCAAATATTCTTTTGATGTCCTAACTCTTTCTCTCCTTACCTTTTTTCTTTTTGCATTGATCTTGGTCTCTACTGTTCAAAAACAGTTAAAACAAAAAACTTACAAATTTTAAGACTTTTTAAACTACCAAAAATAGTTTTATTTTTTTAAAAGTAACTAAAAAAGAACAAATCAGTTTTCTTGTTTTATCGTGCTTGCTTAAATTTTTTAAGTACCCGTTTTAACTCATATTTTTTTGTCTTCCAAAAAATGACAGGACTAATTTTTAACTTTTTTAAAACTATGTTTTTTGTTTGTCAAGAATCGACCGTTTCTTTTTTTGAATTGTAAGAGAGGGTTTACTTTTTTAATCTTTCAATCACATTACTTTTAAATTTTGAGTTTTAATTATGTGTGTTTTAGTTTTTTGTTTTTGCTACAGCTAGTTTTTTTTCTTGCTGCTGTTCTTTGTAAAATAAAAATTAATCTGTTTTTCTGATTTGAATCAAACAATTTTTTTCAGTTACTGTTTAGGCTGTAATCTAAAAAATTGTTGTTATATTTTTTGGTCTAATATTAGTAATAAATGATTGTACTTGTAAAAGTTATTACGGAAAAACAATTTATATGGATTTGTGTTACCGCCAAAATGTTTTGCAATATTTCGTAAAAACCATTATATTTTTGATAAATTACTTTTTTTTACGCTGCCATTGTGTGACTTAATCTTTTTGCTGCTGCTTAAAAATTTGTGTTGCCCCTTTTTTGGCAATACACATATTTTTTTTGAAACTTTTGTTTTTTGCCATTAAAATTTATTAAGCTTTTGTTAAATGCTGCTTTGCATTAAAATAATAAAATCCTTTTTAAACATCTTCAAAGATCTCCCCTTATTTAACGAAAAGGAGAATGAATGAGTGAGAGTGAGTGAAAGTGAATGAACCTCTTGATGGAAGAGATGAAAAAAAGACTTCGATGATGTTTTTGCGCATCTCTCTTTTTTCTGATCGCAAAAAAAAGAAAAGAAAACTCAATAAAAATGGTTGTGCTTTTTCTTACTATTATTATTGATGGAAGCCTTTTTTAACATTTTAAAAAAAATTCTAGTTTTTGTCCCCTCTCTTTTGTCTATTTTTTTGAAAATAGACAAAGCTAATGTTAACCTTTACTTTTTACAAAAATTTTCCCAAGCTTCTTTTTTTGCTTTGAAATTTTTTTAAAAATCTTCCGTTTTTTAATTTGACTTTTTTTTAAGAAGATAGTAATACCCTTTAGAATACCAGACGTCAACAGATGTCTTAATTTAGTCTTTATTTATTTACTAATTTTTGTGACATTATTTCAAAAAACTGTAATTTCAGCTAAAACAGAAAAGTTCATTTTGAAAGTGATCATTTCTTTTCATTTTTGTCGTGTTTTTATTACTTTTCTTTTCTTGATTATTGACAAACTGAATTCATTTTTAGCTTCTTTTTATTGATTTCAAATGATATAAATAAAACCATATTTTTGTGTTGCTTTTTTTAAAAGCTTTAAAAAATTATATAATAAATTCGTGAAAAAAAATGTTGTGTTTTAAAAGTTCTGGCGATAATGAAGTAAGTTGATGACAGATTTTTAAATGCAGAGGGTTGCAAGTATTATAGTCTAAGAGTTCCCTAATACATGTATCATAAATTTTAGGTCAGCTGTTATGGAACACCAAAAGCGGAGAGAAAGAAAAAAGTAAGTTTAAAGTTTTATTGCTTCTTACTAGGGTATGTTTAATCCATTTTTGACATTTGCATTTTTACCAGCCATAACTTTCCATGTTTTTGTTTTTTAGAAATCTCTTAAGTATATATATATGGGTTTTTTTCTTTATCTCTTTTTTTCTCCAAAGGGAATTCATGAAATCTGACACACAGAAATTTATTTTGACTTTCTTTAAAGCCTAAAAAAATAATATTGAGTCTCTGATATGCCTCAGGCAAAGCTAAATTTAAAAGTGAAAGTTGATGCTCATGGTAAGAAAGAAAGCAGTAGCAGTTGACCACAAAAGTGTATTTTTCTGCTTTGACCAACTTTCTTTTGTTTTTCAATGAAAATCAAGGAGAATACGTCAACCATTTTATGTTGCGGCATTTTTCCTTTTATTTATTTCTTTTTGACCAATTAATGTTAGAAAAAACAAAGAAATTTTGAGAAAAAGCTTTATTTTTATGAGAGAACATTTTTCATTTTTTCATTTTTACAATCATGAACATGTTTTTGAGATGCTTGGGTGACAGTTTAAATGCTTTGTAATTGAGCGAAAAAGAAATAGTTTTAGTTTTTTTTCTATGAGATTTTTTTCAAGCTTTTATGGATTCTGAATTACCACGGCCATAAGATACAGATGGAAAAAATAATTGATTTTATTTTTCTTAGTAAACTTAAAAAATGAAGATTCTTAAAATATTTCTATGAATGTTTTTTACAAAAATGCCGAAAAAAGTTTTAAGACAAAGTTTGAACTAATTGCAGCCATTTTTAATCTAACAACTTTATTGACAGCTTTTTACCTTTGAAAATACCGCAACTGGAAAAAAACATAAAAATCCATTTTTCTTGTTGATAGCTACTTTGTTTAAGCTTAACCACCGCCCATAAACCATAAAACAGCTCCATTAAAACTTATTTTAGAACAGTGAAAAAAATTAAGAATCATTTTTTGCTAAATTTAGTCCAATTTTGATTAAGCAATCTAAGCCTTAATCCTAAAAGCAATGATGCCTAATAAGATGTTCAAAAAACTGCAACAAATGGTCAGCGACGCTTTTTTTAAAACCCCTCTTTGTTTTTTTATTGACAGCAATTGCCTGCGAATGAACGAAGCGAAAGAGGGTTTTGAACAACAATCAACGCCAACAAGCAATAAAGGGCACACAAAAAATGCTCTAATATTTTCGTATTTTTGGCTTTTCCACCTTATATTCTATCTTTAGATCAGAGAGAAAAGGGGTTAAAAACAAGGGATATAAAATTGGCTGGCACTTTTTTACTCTCGTGCTCGATCGGAAAAAATGAAACAATTGTCCGATATACTTATATTTTTGGCTGTTAGTGTTTAACTTTCAATAAAAGTTTGTCCGTTTTTATCATCAAATTTTTAAATTTATCCCTTTAGTTTTTTTGGCTTTGCTGTTATTATTAAATTAACAATTTGTAAGCTCATTATTTCTTTAAATCAGAAAATTTTTTAACACAATTGTTTTTGTTTAATTAATTTTTGACCTTTTTGAAAGCGGCATTCACACGTTCCCTTTTTAAGGAGCATATTTTTAAAACAAAACTTTTATTTGTGGTGTTAAATATTAAAAAAAGGAGAAAATGGCTGACCTTGACGATCTCCTTCTTTTTTTGCAATTACAATCTAAAAATATGCTGGAGCTTTATGAACCCCCATTTCCTTGCGCCCGAATAAACGTGATTGCGTTTTCTCCCTTTCGTTTTTTCTTTGATGAGGCCATTTCCATTCTTCCGTCTTCACTTTTTTTATTAACCTTTCTTTTGTTTTTAATTGAGTCAAGGAATATAAATATGGGTTTATCCAAAAACTTTTCTTTTATGTTGGGAAAAATCAAAACTCTTTATTTAATTTAAAAGTGTTTTCTTACGTTTGATTAAAGTCTTAAAAGTTTATTTTTCGTGAATTTCCCCTTTTTTGAGCACTTTAAAAGGCTGTTTTTTTCACTTTTCATTGATTAAATGGACAACAGTTTATTTTTGTGATTATCAGCATTTTTTTGGTTTTTTCCATCTAAAAAAGTCTATTGTGTTTTTTGGATGGGCTTCGGCCACTGCAAAAATAGTTTACACACCTTTTATGCTAAAACTGTGTACTACTTTTTTTAAAGCTTTACTAAAAACAAATACTTATTCGCTTTAATTTTAGCCCCGATCAGCTAAAAAATCTGCTACTGAGCCAATTGTGTATGAGACAACAATGACTGATCGAAATGGAAGTTTATCAGCTCGGCAAAGTATCCCCGGTGGAGTTGAATATAATCAAATAAGTCGAAGAATTATTGGTTTGTTACTTGTTCAGTTTTGGCCATTATCTAATCAATTTTATTTTAGCTTTAACATATCCAACAAATGGATCAGATTCTGGCTATCGTCATTCTATAAAAGAAATAAGTGAAAAACTAAGAAGGAATTATGCTGATAAATATAAGGTTTTTAATCATACATTAATATTTCTGGTTTAATCAGAAATGATTTTAAGATTTTTAATGTATCCCAAAAACGATCAGATCTGGGTCGGGCAAATACCGGGTCTGTTGTTGAATTGGGGTGGCCCGATCAACTTGCTCCACCGCTGGATCGATTATGTTCTATTTGTAAACAAATTGAAAATTGGCTTAATACAAGTCCTGAAAATCTTGTCGTAATTCATTGTAAAGGCTGGCGATCCCGAGCTGCTATTGTTATTGCAGCATATATGCATTACACAAATATTTGTGCAGGGTACTGTATTTAATGAAATCGAAAAAAAGATATTTTTCTTTTCCGAAAACAATTATTTTATGTATATACTCTTCATTTTTCAGAGATGAATCCGTTGAAGATCGATTTGGTATGAAAATATTTAGTGAAAAATTTCTTGGTGTTGATGGTCAGCCTTCTCATAAACGATATGTTCGATATTTTGCTAATCTTCTTTCTGGTACAACAAAAGTTAATCCAGCACCAATTTTTCTCACAAATATTTCCCTCAAAAAAATTAATGGAAAAGGAATTGTTTTAAAAATTTATGAAAGAATGAAGCCTGTTTATAGTTCACAGCCAATGTAAGTTCTTATTGACAGATTTTCAAAGTTTGAAAAAGATTAATCGAAATTTGTTAAAAAAATTGATGCCATTTTTTTTGTTGAAAATAATGCATTGGTTCTTTTTTTGAGTTTTTTTTGAAAGTGCTCAATTTGGAATTTTAGAGAAAGAATGTTTTTGAAGCGTAAAAAATGAAATCCGTTGTTTTTTTTTGTGGTGGAGAAAAATTATTTAAAATTCAAATCTGTTTAGTTTTTTTGTTTTTGACTGAAGAACTTACTACTTTTTAAGGCGTGAAAAATAAAACAAAAAAACGTAAGAAACGGATGAGTGATTCTTGAGTTTTTTGGAGCTTGAATTTTTGCATACTTACTTGCTGAAAAAAGTGATCTAAAATATTCAAAGCTTATTTTGATTTAATTAATATCTGTTCATTCATTTTTAGCTCTATCAAATCCAGCGCCGAAATTGAAATTGATAATGGTTTATCACTTCGCGGGGATGTTTTAGTTAAATGTTTTGAGAAACGTTCTGGCTCTGAAAGAAGTTTAGTTTTTCAATGCCAATTTAATACTTGTGCATTGGATTTGGAAACACAGCGTCCAATTTTGCATTTTTATCGTGAAGAACTAGATCTTATTACAAGTGGTGCGTATTTTTAGCTAATCGATAAATACACATGCATGATTTTGTAGATCGTTCACTAGATAATCAAGCAGCAATAGAATTTTCATTTTTATTTGAGCCACCAAAAGAAAAGAAATCTGTTAAATCTTCAAAACGTTCCTTAAGTTTATCTTCAAGTATTGGCGGTGGTCGAAGTACTGCAGATCAAAGAGAAGGAGAATTTTCCCGTGCTGATAGTTATGAAAATTTTGATCGTCCTGAAGGTATGTTGATATTCCTTTTTAAATTGCCCTCGAAGGAATCTTTTTTCAATATACGACTTTTAATGTCTATGAAAAAAAGCTGTTTTTTTCTCTTTGATTTTTTATTAGATATTAAAATTGTTTTGACAAAGTTTTTTTATGTATAAAAAAATCGTCATCTAAAAGCATAAATGAGGCTATCAAAATGGGTAATAAATTTTTTTCTTCTCTGCTTTTGTAAAGGCAAAAAAAGCTCATAAACTTATGAAAAAACATTTTTTCTTTCTTTGATTTTTCAAAAGTTTTTTTTAAACTTTTTTGTGCTATTTTATTTTGTACAAAAATGGATTCTTTCTAAATTTATCGCTATATATCACGTTATGTAGTTCTCATAAAAATTCTAATTTAAATAAATGAACAGTTTTTTGGTCAATTAATTTTACTATCTGGGATTCCTCCAGAGAAGTAGAGCAAAGAAATGTTTCAGTTTTTGCAACATTTCATTCATTGTTATGTTTTGAAAGGCTAACCTACCACCCCTATTTTTGCTGCTTATCAAAAACTTCAGGGTATTTAATTCTTTCTTCCTTTAAAACATCAAAAAATGGCTTAAATCTTTTTGATAAAAAAACTTTCATTTTCTCGTGTGTTTTTTTATTTTTTCTTTAAATTTTTTAATCATGTGCTTCTCTTTTCTTGGTGCTGATGGTAGCTGAAACTTTTTTTTCTGTGGAAAAAAGAAGATTTTGTTACAGCTTTATGTTTACTTTTTTGGGATTAAACTTTTTTTGTCATGCTTTATCTCACATTTTTTAGTGGCATTTTATTTTTCTTGTTTTTTACCCCGACGAAAAGAGCTAACATTAGGATATTTTTGTATTTGATCAATTTTATCTTAGAGTACTGCTACTTTGTGAACCCCCTAATTTTTTTTAGAAATCTAATTTAGCTTTCGTTTTTTTTACGTTTTTTGAAAATTTATTGTCTTGGCAAATGCCTCCTTTTTTTGAACTTCTTTAAAATTCTAAAAAAGTGCAATTAATCTAATGATATAAATCGTTTAAAAGTTTTTTAGCCAAAATAATAGCCGATACTTCTTTTTCTTGCCCAAAATCACACCTGTTTTTATCCATTTTATTGGAGAATCTCTCTTATTTAGGTATAATAATTATAGTATTACTTTTTTGGTTCATCCATTTTTTGGATAGTTAAAAATCATAAAACTTTTATCCGGTTTGGTGAAATAGATTGATAGATTTTTAACAAAGAATTTTAAAAATTTAAAAAAAATTATGGCAAATAAAAAAAAATTTATTTCCGTCATCATTGAACACCCACACAACAACAAGAAAGCAAGAAAGAAGAAGAACGATGATGGGCTGCTTTATCGGCGACTAACTTTTATTTTTTGCAAAAAAAAATTGCCCCGAAAGCCAGTGAAAAAAGTGATTTTTCCCGCAATTTTTTTTACTTTTCAACAGGAAAATTGAAAAATGCCGATGAACTTTTTTTTCAATGTTACGCTGTCGGCAAAGAAAGAAGAAAGATGGACATTGACTTGTTGCTCATTATTATTCCTGCCTCTTTCTCTTGTTCATTGCTGCTGCTGACAATCTACACAACCTCTTCGAAAAGAAAAGCAGCCGTAAGGCAGATCAACAAAGGCAAATCAAAATATATAAAAAAAATAAAGCGGCAAAAATGAATAAAAAATAGGAAGCAATTTTACTACTTTCCATTCTGTCTATATTGATCACCAATTTTTTAAGATCTCTCTCCTGCTTTTTCTTTCTATCTTTAAATATCAGGACAAACGTTTTTGCCCCGTTAAAAAGCTTGTTGGGGCATTTCTTTCTTATCCTGAAAAAGACAAGATCAACCAGGGGCATAGCGAAGAAGAAAGACATACTTCTTTTTTGATGAAATCGAACGAGACTTCTTGGCTTGGCTTCTTCGTAAGAGACTGAGAGCGAAAGCGAGAAAGTCCATCAACGTAGAATAGAAAAAGGAAAGCAAAAGATCTTTTTTGTTCCTGCCAGCTTGCTTTGACTCTATTTTAAATCTATATTTTTTGATTTAATTTTTGGATGAATGCACAAATTTGATTTCCTTTTTTACCTTTGAAAGAAGCGCAAAGTTTTTTTGTTTTGTTTGGATTATGTTTTTCCCCGTAAATAAACAAAAAAAGTAGGAATTACACAAATGTGATTCAATTTTATAGGGAAGAAGAAAGTGTTAAGTGGTTTTTTTTGCTGCAAGGGAAGATATTTTTTTGTCACTAGTACGAAAATTTGTTTGTTTTTAAAAAATTATACCGTTTTTAATCAGCATTTAAAATTCTCTTCGCTTTTTACAGTCTCTGTAAATGGTAATTAGTTAATTATTGACCATTGACTTTGTTCCTTTTTTTCGTTCCCTCTCTGCCTACGGCTATTTCTTTTTCAAGGTTCCTTCAAAAACATTAAAAGTGCAAGGAGATACTTGTTTTTCCAACTTGTTGCGACCCCACTTATTTCGCCGTCTTGGATTACCTTTGGCATCTTTGTTTTTGCCTTTCTTCTTTGCTTCGTACCAACCCAAGCCCATCTTACTTGTTTTGGAAAATGAAATTTGAGGATGTCTTTAAAAAGTTTTTTTTACTACTTTCATTGTTTTTTTATGAAAAGTTAATTTTTTAGACGATCGTTCAATTTCAACTTCATTGATTGAATCCCCACATCCACGACCTTCCTCAGTTAGTGAAGGAACTACCAGTGCCCTATACACTGAACTACAAAAAACTACTGGAACAACTTCATCAACATCCCAACAGCCATCCCCCCTTGACGGAGCTGATTCGGGAATCGGATCAGATTCACCGAAGCAGACAATGGCTCCACCAGTTCCACCAAAGCCTCGTAGGCCTTCTTCTTCCATGGATTTAGATCCCGATGATCCAATGAGATCCGCGTATGAAGATTCAACAATTGGAAGAGATCGTTCAGTTCTTCCTGCATCAGTTCGACCATCTTCACGTAATTCAAATCATCAGAATCAAAATCACAATCAGAACCAGCAACAGCGTGCTCCATCTCCTGCTGAATCAACTGCGACTGGTAGATCTGCTACTCCAAGAATTGAACCAGATTTAGTTGCAAAAGATCGATATGACCCTTCGTCGAAATGTTTCAGCTATGTTCCTGCAAAGGCTTTAAAAGAGCATTATACAGCTCCAAAAAAGCCTCCAACAAGTCGGCGACAATCTATGGAGCGTTCAGATTTAGATATTCCCACAATGGATAAAGAATCCCTTCGAAATATTTCAATTACTCCGACAACAGAATTAACTCGTCGAGCAGAAACACCAAAATGGGATGCAGTTGTGGATAAAATTGCACCAAAAATCGATTTGCCTGATGTTCGAAAAGATTTTCGACAACTCGAAAAAGAGAGATATAATGGCGGGGGAGATTATTTTTCAAAAACTTTACCAAATGGTTATACGGGATATGGAAGTGGAAGTAATTATGGAAGAGATGAAGATGAATTTGAAAAGCCGGTTATTGTTGATCAAGCTAAAAAAGCTCCACCACCTCGAAGACGTGGCCGATATGGAAGCTATAGTACAACAAATGATGAATATAAGTAAGTGCAACGTAACATATTCTTAGTTTTAAGACATCAACAAATTTCATTTTAAAACACTAACAAAATTAAGTTAAAAATAAAATTTTATTTAAATTAGAAAGAAAATTTATCCAATTTTTAGTTCTGATATGGATGATTTGATGGATCCAGAATTTTATTTATCATATTCAGCTGCACCAACTCCGCCACCAGATCGATATGGTCCCGGATCAAAATCTGTTGAACTTCCACGAAAGCAAATGAAAACAATATCCCAAAGAGATTTGGATGAAATTGATAGCATTATTGAATCAACAGCAACTCTTCCACCTGCTCGATCTTGCTACACCCCCAAACCAGAACCTCCGAGACCTTCAGCTGAAAGAGATGCCTTCCGACTTCGAAATTGTCGATCAGTGAATTCTGGGCCAACTACTCGAAAGCTATTCTCGAATGAGCGATATGATTCTATTACAGATGCCGAGAATCCGGATGATTGGCTTAAAAATAAACTTCGAACCCTGCATTCTAAACGAGGCGGATATCCGGATGCAATGCAACGAAAAAATACTGAAAAAAAATTGTTGGAAGAATTGAAAAATGCAAATCCGAATAATCAACTTCAAAAAGGAGAATATATTAGTGAAGGAATTGGTCAATCACAAAAATCTCAAGCACAAAATGGCAATAAAATGAATGATTCACAAATTGACCTCTTAGAAGAATATCAAAAAGAAGAAGAAAGACTACGAAATACTCGTTCACCCTTTACTGCAATAGATGATTTTCGATCAATAAATCGTGCACAAACTGGTACACCGAATTCAATGATTGGTAATAACAGTAGTAGCCGATATGGACGTGGAACAACTCCAACTTCGCAGATAATTCGTTCCAAACCACCAACTCCGCCTCCACGTGAAAGATCCAAATCTCCAACAATTCGTTCCCCACAACCCTTCAGGAAATCTGCAACCCCATCTGCATATCAACAAGAACGAAACAGAATTGCTTCAACTGAATATTTATCTGATGATGACGATGATACTACAGAATTTTCACATCTTCATTCCCTGGTAAATGAAAGCAGCAATATGAATGGCGGCAATAAAAGAGCCCAAACTGCAGAACCATCAAATTATTATTCTTCTTCAAATGGCGGCACGGGAACTAAAAGTATTCTTAAACGTGGAAATAACAGGCAATCACAAAATGGCACTCCAATAAGTTATGCCGATTCATTGATGGATGACAGAAGTGAAAAGAAAGATATTTATGCATCACCAGTTCCATCATCTCGAAGATTTGGTGGTAGTTCAACTGCTACAAGAACATCATCATTTGGAGAGGTTTGTTTTTTTCCAAATAAATAAACTTAAAACTATTAAAAAAAGATTTATGAATCGAATTATTATCTTACCAAAATAAACCTTAAACCTAAAAACTAGCCCTATTTTTTATTCGAACCTTCTTCCGATTTCATTCAATAGCATTTCCCGCATTTTCTTTCTATAAAAAACGATTAAGTTCTTATTAATCAAAACCTAAACTTCATTTTAGAATGAGTTACTCATAGAAAAAAAGGCTTATTCATCAATCCAGTTTGCGATAGTTGAATCACTAAAAAGAATTGTTTATTTCTTTCTATCCATTTTTTTCTGCAAAAAATTAAACATGAAAATTGCTCTTTTTTCGGAAAAGGGAGTAATGAACGGAAAAGTTGAAAGTGAGACTGAAATAAAAAAAAACCAGCTTTGATTGGTCAGTCAATTTGTTACCCCTATCTTTTTCCCGAAAAATCATTTAAAAATGGAGTTTTTGATCGGGTAAAATAATTTTTTTAAGTGTTGTTGATTGATAACCCACAATATACATGAATGTTTTTTATGATATAGGAAGGAAATTGATTGAGATATTTATCCTTAAAAACATTGATTTTTTGTCTCTTTTTTATGGAAGAAAAAACATGTTAGATTAATTCTTACTTTTTTGAGTCATAAAATTTGCGTATTTTAGCCAAAAATTTTATTTTTTATGTTTCTCTTTTTTAACCATTTAAAAATGCTATATTATTACCAACAGATTATATCGTTGATGTCATAATATTTTTCTTCCTGCCTTTTCCATAACCAAAAACAGAATCCCGATAGCCATCTCTCTTAAATGACCCCCTTCAACAACAAAAAACAATTCCCAAAAGCCTTTTTTTTTGACCAAAAATATTCTTTATGTTAAAATACATATGCTTATGCCTCACTTTCTTCTTTTTTCTACAATTCTTCGAATTTTTTCTTTTACAAGTGTAAAAGATGAAGTAGAAAAGGGCACAAAAAGAAAGCTAGCGTCAAATCGTTTATCTTTTTTTTGACTTTCTTTAACAAAAATTTTTCTTAAAAGTAAAAACTTTGGTTTAATTTCAGATTTTTTCTTGTAAAAAATCTTTTTTTGTTTGTCTCATTTTTGGACACGTTTTTTTTGTTCTGTTTCCTTTAAAAGAAGACGAAAGAAAAATACTTCAATAAAAAATAAATATGGGAAAAAATTTGTTTGTGGATTGTAAGTTGCTGTTGCAACAAACAAAGCACACAGAGAATTGGCCCTCACACCAAAACAAGCAAGGAAGCAATCCATGCATCTTTTTCTTTCGCTTCTTTTAAAATTTTAAAGCAGACGTAAAATAATTTTAAACAGCTGAGCGCCGTCTTAAAAGAATGTTTTGAGTTTTTTTGGCTTGAAGATTTTTTTAAAAGTAAAAATGGTTTAAAGCTTTTCAAATAGTAGTTGGCCCATGTTTGATAGAGTTTTATATTTTTACCCTTTCTTTTGTAATTTATCAAAATAATTTTTGAAAAGCTTTGTTTTTTTGAAAAGTGTTTTTTCCGCTTCAGTAACTTTGGTGTCAAAAATGGTTTAATTTAAGTATTTCTTTTAATTTTCTGTCTTTTCTTTTGTTCCTTTTTGGACTAAAATTTTGCTATAATTTTAAAAAACTGTTGAAATAAATTTTTGTAAGTTATTTAGATCCATTGAATTTACCAATAAATACAGAGAGATATATTTCTGACTTTACGAAACTTTCACCATCTTTTTTTTGCAAAATTTTAGCCAGCCTTTTATGCAACAATTTAATGCCGCTTCCCGCTTTTTTCTCCCATAAAAGAAAGATTTAACTTAATTTGTTTCAATTGTGAATAAAAAAAATTTGCAGTTTTATTTTTTTGGGATTTTATACTTACAATATTGTTGAAATACTTGTATACTAATACTTTTACTTTGTTTTAGGATTCATTACCTCGTGGAGCATCTTCATACGCTTCAATTGATTCACCGCGCGTCGGTGGTGGAGCATCAGCATCATCGACGCCGCTTCCATTTAGTCCTGGACGATCTGAAACTCCTGCCTTCCCTGTCAGTAATCGTGAAACTCCACTTCCTTTCCATCCACTTCTTTATCAAGGTGCTGCTGGCGGGGGAGACAATAGCCACCAACAACAACAAACATCTGGATTTAATTCATTAGTTCACAGGTTAGTGACTGGCTTTAATAATTGCTGAGGTAAAATTGTTAATTCTTTTAGATCGAACTCCCCTCGTTCCATGTATTACGGTCAAAGTCGAAGATCTTCAATGACATCAGTTGGTTGGTTTTTAGCTTTTTTTAAATAATTTGTGATTGAAAAATTGTTAATCCAACTGAAATTCCTTTTTACAGTTACAGTAACCTTTCAGATTTTTTAGTTATCAGATTCCGTAAAGATAATATCTTTTAATTTTCTTAAGGCTATATTTGTTGTTGTTTTCTTTTCATTTCAATTGAGAATTTATGCATTTAACGACATTTTTCATCTCCAGTGTGTAACAAAAAGAAGTGCCGCTTTGTAAAATCCGGCACGCATGTTTAAAAAAAAGTTGCATGCAAATTTGTCATGAATATCTGATTATCTCTTTCCCTTTCTTTTTCATTGTTGCATATTTTACAAGAGCCATTTTTTCACATTAAAGTTGTTACTCGCTTTATGAAATAGATTTCTCTTGTCGCCTTTTTAAATCCCATTAAATCCAATTTGTTTTTTGCACCAAACCAGCTGGTCAGGGCTTTTACGCCTCTTTTTTGTTGAAAAATTAGCTTCTTTTCGTGTGGTTTACTCATATATTTTAATTGAGGACAAAGTTATAATCTATGTGTTTTCACCTTATAGATTCACAAAAAATACCCTTGTGTGTTGCATTTTTTTGAAACCTTTCCTATGAAATAAAAAGCATGTAATTCATGAAACAAAAAAACTATTGGCAACAAGTCAAAGAATTTTCGTTTTTTCACTTTGTTTACATAATTTCTTTGACTTATTTTTCAAATTTTTATGTTTTCCAGAATTTATGGTTACCTTCTTCTTCTGTCATCTTTTGGCGCTCTGCCAATCTGAGGGTCAATTGTTGTCACTCTTTTGTTTGTGCCACCTCCAAACACAATCTTTTATTCATTTACTCAGGATCCGTCCATTTTAGAATTGATTTTTTTACCATTTTAAGCCTAAAAAATTGAACAAATGTTTTGTGAAAGCTGCTGTTGCCCTTGTTCAAGTCTGTGCCGCCGAGAAATGTGAGGCAAAAATGAAAAAAGAGAGATGGATCTTTTACGTTTTTTTCTTTATCGAAGCTTTGAAGGCGTTGGGAAAGAATTTGATGAACGATCAAAAAATAAGCAGCCGAGAGAGATATGTTGTCCGGTTAAACGAAGGAGGGATAACCTTAAGTCTCATTTACTAGCTGGCTGGAGGAAACATTAACTAAAGGTCGCTGAAAGAAATAAAGCAAAGAAATGGAAATAGAAAGAAATGCCAACTGTGCCCTGTGGCAATCTTTGAATGAATGGAACATAAAACTTTTTTTTATTTTGCAGAGAAAAGATACCCGCGTTCAAAGACAAACATAAAAAAATAGGAATAAGATTTTTAAGGATACATCTTTTCCATCTTTTTTGGATTGTTATTATTGATGAAATGTTATTGAATTTCGGCAAATTTTTCTGCTTTGTTGAAAACATCATTTCTTGTCTTTATTTCCTGTGTCTTTTAACTGTGTTATGATACAGCTTTAGATCAAAGCAAAATTTTTGAACTAATAATTTTTAGGATAAGCAAAACGACATATTTTTTCGGCATTAAAGAAAATCAAAGTTAACATAAAATGCATTTTTACATTTTAAATTATGCTTATTTTCTAAAAAACAACTATAAATACCATTTTTCCTTCTCCATGAGAATTATTCTTATCAAATTTCTTTTCATCCCCTTAACATTGTAAGTCTTCAGTCTAACAGCATGACAAAAAAAATCAATGCTTATATAAAAGAATTCCTTTACATATTTTTTTAATTTTCCAATTTTAAAAAGTTTTTGTTTCTTCAAAGAAAAGGAGCGATGTAAACCAATCCCATGCTTATTGTCGCATTTTTTGTATAATTTTATTTTCTTATAAAAACATTGCTTTTTTTCTTTTTCTCACTCACTCTCTCTTCTTCTGACTGAAGACGATCCTTTGTATTTTCTTAGATGAAAAGAAATGGATCGTTTACTTCGGTAAATAAGCAACCATCAGTTTTATTCTTCCTCGTCTTTTATTTGTTGCTTCTTTTATGGGTTTTTATGTAAAAGTAGTTTTTGGAATAGCTGTCAAAACATCCTTTTCGAAAAAAATATAATTAGAGCTGCAGATAACTATGCTAATTTTTGGCTTACAACTTTTTGAATAATTTGATCTGACCAAATGTTCAAGATGTTTATGTACTTTATTTAAAACATGTATTAGCTTTTTAAAAGCCGTTTTACTGCCATCTGAAAAACGAAATTTTTAATCCCTTATATCTTTGCATAAAGCATTAATGACAAATTGGTTCATCTTTTTTTCTCACTGCTTTAACAGGTGTTATGAAAAGAAAAAAATCAAACTTTTTACACGCAAACATTTTACTTCTCTAAAAATCGCTATATTTTTAAAAAATTAGCTGCTTACCTGTCATAATTTAATGCTGTCCAGATGGCTACCAAATGTCTCACTTTCAATATTTTCATAAAATTCATTCACTATCCTTGATCTGACGCCCAAAGACACCTTCCTTAATTTTTAAAACAATTATTTAAAGAATCTTTTTATTGCGGCTGTCATGTCGAGAACAGTTGTGCCTATAGCTTCTTTGCCTTCTTCAACATTTTAAATCCGAAAAGTTGCGACCTTCTGTTTAAACCTTTATTGCTTAAAATCCATTTTTTTGTCTTCATTATCTCTCTTTGAAATACTTTCTTTTTTTTTCAAACAAATCACCTAACAACAAAACTTCAAAAAAACTTGTTCATTCATTTCTTATTTATTTGTCTTCCGTTTGACTGACTTCAAAAAAAAACTTGAGTAGTGCGCGTTTTTTTCAAAAGCTTAAAACTTAAAGCATTTTTTATTTTTAAGTTTTTTTTTGTTGCATTGATTGATTCAATTTTCAATTTTGCTGCCCATGGAACTCCTCCCCTAATAAAAATTCTTTGCTTGCTTGCTTGTGTGTAACAACAATAACAATGGATTCCTCATCTCTTCCATCAACGTCATCAACGCCTGCATCAACAAGTCGAACAATTCCTATTCAACTAACTGCAACTCCAGCAACAAAAATTCCAGAAGTTCATATTAAAGAAATTCCAGAAACTGATGAAATTAGTGAAGTGTCAGAAGTTAGTCAAAGTGTATGTCATGTAATTAAAATTCGAAAATTAAATCGCCCAAGTTCAATGTATAATAATGCTGAAACAAATGCTGCTAATGCTAATGATAAAAAAGAAGCAGCGAAAGTTGATTCAAATGATATGAAAAAGTCTGCAACAATTATGGAAGAAGCTGTTGAGCCATCAAAATCTGATACTCAAGTAGAAAACGTTGATCAAGCTCCAGCTCCACCAAAAGAAGCACCCTCTGAGGAAGTGAAAGAACCTGAAAATTCTATTCCTGCTCAATCTGTTGAAGAACCGCAATCAATTATGTCATTGCAAAAAGAAGAAGAAAAAGAAGAAATTGATCAAATAATTCCTGAACCAAATTTAATTGGAATTAAAGCTGTCGGAATTATTACAGCTTGTGAAGGCCCAGATAATGTTACAAGCGAAGAAATTTCCTCTCTTCATGCGAAAGCAGATGCTCCAAAAGAATCCCCACAAAATCCTCCATCAGAATCTGGACCACCAAAATCATGGATTCATAAAAAGCGTGATTCATTGAACTCTGGTAGCTCACAATTTGATGTCTCGGAAATTCCATTAGATGTTGTAGAAACAAATGATGCAAATTCTGATGCATTTATTTTGGAATCTGCTTCTAATGAACCAAAGAATGAAAAGGAGGAAGTGAGTGTTACTGTAACAAAAGTAGAAGATGAAACTTCAAAACCACCAAAAAGTCCAAAAACAAAAGTATTCGTTCAAGTTCATTCTAATGCAGCAACTTCATCTGAAACTACAAAGGTAGAAGATAATGAACAAAGAATTGAAGAGCCCATGGTGTCAAGTGTTCAGCCGCAAGAACCATTCGAAACTGCTACAACTTCAGTAGAAACATATGATTTTAAGATTGAACCTTCTCATGAAGTTATTGAACCACAAGATATTCAAGTCACAAGCTTTCAAGTTGCTGAAGCTGTTTTAACAAAACAAAGTAATGAAAATCTAGTCATGGAAGAAGCTCAAATTGTAAAGACTTCAGAATCACATCCATCAACAGAAGAAATAAATGTGGTTCAATATCGTGAAGAACCGAAAGCCGTTTTTGAACAAATAAGTCCTTCATTAAAGGCTGACTTAATACCTCATGAAAGTATGGAAGATAAAATTCATGTCCCAAAAGATCGTCCAAAATCTGCAGCTTCTTTGGAACATGAACACAGACAAGAAGCAAATGTAGATAACGTTGTAGAAGCTCATGAAAAGCCATCACTATCAAAGATAGAAATACCTGAAAAAAATTCACCAGATTATAATCCAATGGATGATCCCCATTCACCTGATTATCGACCAATTATTCATCAAAGTTCATTTGAAATTCCAATAATTTTTGAAAAGAAATCAACGGGTGAAGGCCCTGTTAGGACAGGATTTACCGTGGATGAGCTGCCATGGGAACAAGATGTTTCTGAAAGTGCTAAAAGTGAAGATATTAAAATTACCCTAGAAGAACCAGCTATTCCAGCAAAAGATGCTATAGAAGCAAAAGAAACAAAAGTGACTGCTGTCAAAGATGTAGAACTTGTTATTCAAGATAAACAAGAAATACAAGATTTAAAGTCAGAAACAGTTAAAGAATCGGAAACTGTAAAAACACATGAAATTCAAGGAGAAAAGCCTCCAGCAATAGAACCTCCAAAAGTGACAGAAGCAGAAGAAAAAATGTCAACTTCAATTGTTGATCAATGGCAAGCTCTTGAAGATATTGATGAAGAGCCTTCTTTAGAGCCACATGTATTAGAAAAAATTCCAGAAGAACCACAACAAACAAGTGCAGATGAACAACAACAATCTATCCATGAAAGTTCAAAAGATAAAAAGCACGAAGTAATTCTGGCAGAAAAGCCACCACCAACAGAACCTCCAAAAATCGATGAAGAAGTAAACATTCATTTTCCGCTAGAAAGAAGCCTAGAAGAAACACAAGAAAATAAGAGAACCCCACCACCAACGACTAAGCCAAATTCTGATTCTGTAGTGAGAACAATATCAGAGTCTTCACCGGATCATGATGAAGATACAACAACATATTATTCAATTGCAACTCAAAACACTGTTACACAAGATGATATTGCTATTGATCCAGATGAGGAGCGAAAAGTTGTTGAAGAGGCTGTAGAAGTTCAAAAGGAAACTGAAAGACTGATTTCAGAAGATAACGATGAACCAAGTATTTCAACGTCATTTTATTCTGTATCTGAAAAGCTTTCAAGTAAATCAGAAGAAGAAAATGATCGAGAAAAAACTCCTGCTGCAAATGAAGTCGCCGTTAGAATGACAGAATCAAATTATGAAAATAAGCCCAAAGAAAATGTTGCAGATTTAATACCACACGAAAAGGAGAAAGATAAAATACATGTTCCACATGATAAACCAAAGTCCGCAGCAATGTTAGAACATGAACATGAAAAAGACAAAACAGCACATCGTCGACAAATACCTGTAATAATTGAAACCAAATCCACAGAAGAGATTGATGGTGATGATATTAGTGTAATGGTTGAAGACGCTACAGTTGATGACGGAAAACCACAAATAATTTTAAGAAAAGATAAACAGCGGCAAAATAATTCTGAAGACACAACTCCAAGGCCCATTGTTGCAGTTGCACCAACTTCAAGAACTTCTGAAAATGAAAAACAGCAAAGGCAAGAAGAAAAGAAAGAAGAGAGCCAAGTCATAATTGGAGTGACACGACCAACAAGTGTAATTCGAACAGACGAAAATGACGATTCGGAGGCCCCCTTAATTCGTGTAAAAAGGAAAGATCTTGCTGAATTAGAAGATATTCTTGGAGGTGATGAAATAAAAGTTGAAAAACATGAGCATAAATTTGATGAAATTGTTATTCAAGAATCTTCAAGAAGTCCAAAAGAGCTTGAACGAAAACCATCAACTCCCTTCTACGATGAGTCACAAACGAGTGAAGTTCCAATAAAATATCGAAACCGCGAAGCAAAACTCATTCAACGACTATCAGAGCAATCAACGACACCTACTCAAAATGAAGAAGAAAATCCTTCAAAGAAAATGAATGGAATCCATGAAAAGAAAAAACAGCCTGAAAATCTTTTCCCAAAGCAACAAAATGAAATTTCTGAATCATCGAAAAAAGCGTCAATGACAGAATCGATTATTCGAGATTTAAGAGAAGTTAATCACGAGTTAACACATTCACCAAAAAGTCCATCTCCCGGACGACATGATGAATGTCTAAGTCCCCGCACGCTTACCCGATTTCATAATCCACCAGTTGTCTTTGAAAAAGGTGGTGATAAAAATGGTACGGTTCCTACAGTAATTTGCTTTATGCAGTAGGAAGATTTAGTTGGATTAACAATTACCACAAAAATATTCAAACATTTAAAATGAATAATTAATTCAAATAATTTTAGAAGGTGGAGAAGTTATTCATCACCATCCTGTCTTTGTTAAGGATACATCAAAATACTGGTATAAACCAACAATTTCAAGAGAAGAAGGTAAGCCACTATCATTCTGTTTTCATGATAGCTTATTCAAATTCTTTTCAGCAATAAACATGCTTCGAGATAAATCTCCTGGAACATTTGTTGTTCGTGATTCAAATAGTTTTCCAGGAGCATTTGGATTAGCTCTTAAAGTTGCAAAACCACCAGATGGTGTATTACCAGGGGATGGAAGTGAATTAGTTCGGCACTTTTTAATTGAACCTTCATCTAAGGGTGTTAAATTGAAAGGTTGTAATAATGAACCAGTTTTTGGAACGTTGGCAGCATTAGTATATCAACATTCAATTACACCAATGGCATTGCCTTGCCGTCTATTACTTCCTGAATATGACCCTGCTTCAACTCCTGAACATTTAAATGCCGCTCAAGCTTTGCTTGAACAAGGTGCAGGTATGTGTTATTATAAAAGTTGTTGTGAGAGGGAAAAACATTTGTCTTGCTTTGAAAATGTTCTTTAATATTGATTAAATTTTGCAGCTTGTAATGTTACATACATTTATTCCTTTGATACTGAATCCCTTACTGGTCCAGAAGCAGTCCGTCGAGCCGTTCATGAAGCCATGGAACAATATACACGTGGAATTGTTCGAGCTGTAAATGTTCACTTTAAAGTTTCTTCACAAGGTATTACCCTCACTGATAATACTCGAACTCTATTCTTTCGAAGACATTATCCAACTAATTCTGTTATTTTTGCTGGAATTGATCCTGAAGATAGAAAGTATGTCTAATACATGTGTATTATCTGGTGGTACATTCTTAACACATTTAATATTTTCAGATGGGATAATAATAGTGTTATACAACTTCCGCCAACGTATGTTCGACAAGCACGTATTTTTGGTTTTGTTGCAAGAAAAATTTCAACGAAAGCTGATAATGCTTGTCATGTCTTTGCTGAGTTAGATCCAGAACAACCTGCAACGGCTGTTGTTAATTTTGTAAGTTTCAGTGACATGACTTATGCAAATTTAAAATCCAATATTCTTTCAGATTACCAAAGTTATGATGGGCAATAGTGAAAAACGTGGTCGAACACTTCCCCCGATCTAGTCAAAAATCATCCAAATTTCTATTTCTCCCAAAAATGTTCAAAAATGTTTGCTCAAAAAATATTCTTTCATTTTTAAATATATTTTATTAATAGTCTCATTACATTTTTTTTATCTATCATTTATCAAGTGCCTACCTTTGATTTTTGAATATTGTTATAATTTATCTATGTTTTTGAAAATAACGAATTTATGAATGAATGTTTTTAATATTTCTATTTGTTGTTCTTTTTGTAAAATCAGAAATTATTTGTTATTTGGTGCTTCTTCTTTTTCTTTTAATTAAAATATACCATAACTGCCTTAATTCTTTATAATTATTTTTCTAATTTGTTTTTTGTGCAAAACAACTCGCAATTGTGCATTTTTAGAGCCTAAATTTTTGTCATATTTAAATTTTGTTTTATTCTTTACGTGATAAATATAATATCTCTATTTTATCAAATTTATGTATAAAATTGGTTAAAAATAAATGTAAAAATTAATTAACTTAGTGAATGAGCACAACACAACCTGATGATTGTTACTTTTTCTTCACAGTCAAAACCAATTTTCGTCAGGCTACAACAAATTTTATCTCAAAATCAGCTTATACAGATTTTTAAACATTATTGACTGTTCCTCAAAATAATTTTGTATAGATTAAAAAAAAATTTTGACGATCACGAATACTTTGCATAATTTATTTTTTCATGTAAAACAGATTTTTTGTTTCAATGTTTATTGAACTTTTGATACATGCATAATAAAATGAAACTTACTTTTTTAATTCACCCTTTTATGTTTTGGTTATATGATACTGACTGTACAATGGGTTGTAAAAACTTCATTCCATTTTCACCGGTTTTTGCCGGTTTTTACCGGATTTTCCCGGATTTTGCCGGATTGTTAATTAAACGATTTCTAGATATCCAAAATTCATGAAACCTCCAGGAATATTTCATATGGATCTAGGGAAGAGATCTATAGCACTTCTGGGCCCCTAAAAAAAGTCTTTTTTGTTTTTAGTGTGTTTTTGTCTTAAATGTTTTATATATAAAAATGAATTATTTAAGGCGTCTGAATCTCGCAATCAGATGCCGGCAGAATCTTAAAAATGTTTTTTTCGTACTCCACATAAAATTTTGATATATAAAATATATTCATGCAAAAAAATGGAGAAAAAAAAGTTTAGGCCTTCTGAATCTCAGGATTCTGAAATCTGCGGATTCTGAAAATAATTTTTTTGGATTCCCCATAGTCGATTACCCTATAATATAATACGTGTTTGAATCATACAAAACAAAGAAATAAATTTTTTGACCTTCTAAATCCGGGGATTCTAAATGCGCCAGAATTCTGAAAATAAAAAAATCAGATTCTCCGTAGCCGATTTGCAGTATATGTGTGTTTATAGATTTATTTAATGATGTTTACAATTTGTAAAAAAAAGATTTCTATTTATTTTGTCATTTTTTGGGGTATAGGGGTACTGTCGGGGATGCCCTGAGGGCAACAGGGTACATAGGGGCCCAGAAGTGCTATAGATCTCTTCCCTAGGTCCATATGAAATATTCCTGGAGGTTTCATGAATTTTGGATATCTAGAAATCGTTTAATTAACAATCCGGCAAAATCCGGGAAAATCCGGTGAAAATGGAATGAAGTTTTTACAACCCATTGTAGCACTAAAATCGGTTTCTTGTTAATATTTATAATTTTTAAAATTCAAAAAGTTTCATTTGGTTTCTGCTCAATAGTAACTACCAATTATCTGGAAACTAGCATAATCACCTCTCTTTTACCAATAATCACGTTGTTGAATGTTTTAACTGATAAAGAAGAGTTGGCTTTTATTGGTACACCTATCATGCAGAAAGAAGAAAAACAATGCAGAAAAATACGTCAAAACACAGCGTGGTGTTTTTTCACTCAACTTTTTTTTCCAAAATTGATCCATATTTTTATGGGGGTGTTTTGGTGTTAATTTTGATGTCGGAAAGAGTTTAATTATCGTTAGCATAGATAATAGTTTTTAGTTTGTTTTTGTTTTTAATTTTGTTGATGATTAACAACTGACCATTAAAAATTCGAATGTTTCAATATTTTAATTTTATTTAAATCTCCTGATGTGTTTAAATTTGAGCATGAGGTTAAATGTTTTTTAAAAATAAGTTCCAAAACGAGTATATTTTTTTGTATTTGTTCCGGGTTTTGAAACAATCAAAAAATTTGGGGGCGAAACGCATTTTTTCGTTACAAAAAAGAAGGGTTAAAAATATTTTAGTTTTATTTGAACAGATGTTTTATATTTAAACTAATCTCTTTAATTGTAACAGTTTGCATCAGCTTTATCATTGGTGATGATGGTGTGTTTTCATATAACCATTTTTTTCAACATATTTTTTTATCCGACGCGATTATCTTCATTAAAATGAGATTTTGTCATTGCTATTTTTTCCGTGTTTTTAACGTAACGTAGTTGGGTAGACAAAAACTTTTTCACATTTGATACATTTTTTGGAAATTCAAAATTTTGTTTGAAGTAAGAAATACAAACAAAATCAAAATTTTCAGATGTTAAAATATGTTTTAATTTCCGTAGCATCAATTTCTGTAATAATATTTATTTTTATTTTTGATAGTGAAACTGGAAAGTATTGTAATAAATATATTCAAACTAAATGCAAGTTTAATTCTTGTAATTTTAAGTTTCAGCTTGATAAACTTTTAGTAAATGCAGGATTCGATGAAATAAATGAAATTCAGCAGCAGCCAAAGAAATCTCGAAAAATTTTATTTGGTTATTGTACGTTACAAGATTTGGATCCCTGGGATCCAATGATAAGTAAATATTTTAATCCATCAGTGCATCCATATAAAAATTGTACCCCCGCATTTGAGCAGATCACCGTATTGATAAACGGAAGATTATATGTAACATCTCCAAGAACGGATATTGCATGTTGGATGAGATGTTTACAGCCAAGAACGGATTATACAATAACTATTGAAGATTGGATAAAAGTTGAAAATGGCACACGACCTCCGTGTGATATCTTTGAAATTGAATGTCTAGAGTACAAAAATCGAACAGCTAATGAAATTTGGACTTTTTACAAATACATGCATGCACAAACCTATCGAGAAGAGTGAGAATTGTTTTTCTAAAAAAAATTAAGAAAATATGAAAATTTTTATAGAACACCAAAGCCATCCCCACCGCCACAAGAGCAACCAGATTTACATATTATTTTATTTGATTCTGTATCCCACTCGCAGTTTATTCGATCAATGCCAAAAACATCACATTTTTTAAAAGAATTTTATGATTCCATTTCATTTCGATATTTAAATAAAATTGGACTAAATAGTCGTCCCAATGGGCATGCATTACTTATGGGTATATTGTAGCCATATTTGCATAAATTCCTAAAAAGTTTCTTTTAGGAAAATCAGTATTTCCAATTGCAGAATCTCCAGTTTCAAGGGGATATAAAACAGATTATCCCAATGAAAGCTGGTGTGAGGAATACCTTGACGAGGATCAATTTATTGGATATCGATTTCAAGATGCCGGATATATTTCAATGATGTCAGAAGATTGGGCATACGGAGTTTTCAATTGGCCAAATTGTTGGGGATTTAATCATAAACCTGTTGATCATTATATGAGGTATTTCGTCACACACTTATATGTTTCTTAATTCTGGTATTTTAGACCATTCCAAATTCGCGTTGAAGGATATTACGATCAATCTCCAGATATGGCTAGTAAAGTTTATAATGGTTCATGTAAAGAAGAATTTCATCATCAGATGGAATATTTAAAAGATTTCCTTAGGGTATATCCGGATAAACCAAAATTTAGTATTACATGGATGAGTTATTTGGCACATAATGACGCCAATGGCCTCTTTCATTCCGATGATTATTTTTATGATTTCTTTAAAAATTACAAAGAAAAAGTAAGATATGGCGTGACATTTAATAAACATTCTAGAAAATTTTAGTTTACAAATTCATATCTTTTTGTTATGGGAGATCACGGGAATCGTTTTGGAAGAGTGCGAGAAACACCTGTCGGAGAAATCGAAGATAATAATCCATTTTTATTTTTATCAGTCCCAGAGCGGTTACGTGAAAATTTAACATTTATTAATACTTTAAAGAAAAATTCGAGAACACTAATGACACATTATGACTTATATGCTACAATGATCGAAATGACTAATGTAAGCTTTCCTATAGCTGCTATCAACAATAGACAAGGAATTTTTTAGCCATCTAATCCACGGACCCGTGCTCCAATAATCAAAGGTAACTCAATTTTTCATCCATTACCAGGCCCACGAACCTGCGATGCACTTCGAATTCCATTTGAATATTGTATTTGTGAAAAACAGAAGACTCGGTTGAAAGCAGAAAATTCAATTGGAAAAATTGCTGCTGAAATGATGATTGAAAAAATGAATGCTAACCTTCTTGAAACTAATGCCACAGCTGGTTGCTCAGTACTGGAGCTAAATTCAGATGTTGAGATTACGGTCGATGAATTTGAAGATAATCAGAATGACATAAAAATTTATCAAGTCACATTTACAACTACCCCAGGGGATGGAGAATTTTGGGGATTTGTTGTTAAAAATTCTGATGGGAAAAAGAAGAAAAAAGAATTAAATATTTTATCTGAAAAATTTCCACGTCTAAATTCATATGCAGAACAAGCAAAATGTGCTTCAACTTCTAAATTTGCATCATATTGTTATTGCACAGATTTAGCAGACGCAACCACTCCAAGTATTGCAGAACTTATTGCTAACGGGTATTAATTTGTTTTTATTTTTTGTTGTGTATAATTGTTTTTTTTCTATTTTAATAAATTATTATTGTTAACCGCAAAAATCTAATATTTTTGAATTTGTGCTTTAACTTTTCCGGCACAAATTCGAAAAAACGCTTTTGGAAAGATTTGTTTGTTCATTTGGTTTCTTACATCACAACCGTAACCTTGAAGCAAGCTCTTTTTCATAATTTTTTAAACACCTCTGGTTCTTTTTTTCAACACGGATATTGTTGATTATTAATTAATTCTTTTGTAGCCGCAAAAATTTAAACAAAAGATTTTCACGTTGCCCTTGAAAACGGCACAATTTTTTTTTGTGTTTAAAAAGCTTTCATTGAAAAATATTTTTTAACACTTTTTTTGAGTTTTGCTTCTTCTTATAAATAAATAGTTTGCCAGAGACAAACATTTTCCAAACCGAAGCTTTCTATTCGTTAAAAAAATGTCATCCTCTTTAAAGCTGATATTAAATGATTTTGCTGATTGGAGCAGTGCTGCTGGTATTCCACAAATCGCATATGCATTTAATCGAATTGTTCGAATTCTTTGGTTTTTCATTTGGATTGGATTATTCGCTGTAACAATTTATCAATTCTATCTCATTGTTTCACGATTCTTAAGTTATCCCATGACAATTGTTACAAATCTTCAATATGGGGCACAAGATTTTCCCGTTGTTACTTTTTGTAATAATAATCCAATGATTTATTCAAAAGTACAATAATAAAACGTGCTTTTTAAAGTTATAAATTTTTTATTTTAGGTTAAAAACAATACTGCTTATAAAAAGATCAATGATTTAATGGATCAATATCAATCAATGGTAAAAAATAATTATGGTAGTATTACTGGTGGAGACCCATATGGTTTAAATGTAAGTATTTTTGGTAATTTGGTTTAATAAATAGTTATTAATTTATAGACCGCAAAAACTCGATATGAAAAAACTGAATGGGCAAATGAGGCTTTGGTACTTTTAATGAATCAATTAACAGAAGCTCAAAAGAATGATGCAATGTATAAATTTTCTGATGTAATAAAAGTTTGTTCATTTAATGGAATTGAATGCACGGAAGCCAATTTTACTTCCTATTATGATGCAACATATGGCCGATGCTTTCAATTTAATTCCAAAGAATCAAACTCTAATTACCGTACACTTCGAGCTGGAAGTGGTTTTGGTTTACAAGTCTTGATGTTAATCAATCAATTTGAACCAGATGGCGAGAATCTTTTCCTTCCAACAACGAGCACAGCAGGTGCAAAAGTTGGCGTAAATTTAAAGGGTGAAGATCCAGCAATGGAAAGTTATGGAATATCTGTTCCAGTGGGGTATGTTCTCCTTTTGTAACTAAAAGTAATAAAATTGAAATAAATTTTAGACAAGAAACTTTAATTGGTTTAGAATTTGTAAGTTTTTATTCATTGGGATAATAAAAGTGATGAAAAAGAGGCTTTTAGACAAAAATTGAAAGAATTAAAAAGCCCTACAGTAATTGCATTGATAATGATGACAGAGCAACAAAATTTTATCCAAAAAATACTTATACTTTAAATAACTGCTTTCGAACTTGTATTCAACTTAAAATTCTTAATTCAATTGCATGCGCTGACCCTCGTTACGGTAACGATGGCGAAGCATCATATTGTGATACTTCAAAATGTAAGTTATTTTTTTTTAATATTGAAACATATTGAATAAAAAGAGGATGTTTAAGTGGCAGCACTTCGAAATTTGCGTGATAAACAAGATACAAGTGCTCCAAATTTCTTTGATCCTTTAAAAGAATGCAAATGTAATCCACCATGTGCTGAAACAACCATCGATACAACAGTTTCCCTAGCGAAATTCCCCATGAATAAATACGTTGTTTTAAATTCTCCATCAGCAACCCAGGAATTTTCGTGTACAGAAAATACAAATTTCGCCAAGCCAGAAGATTGCATAAACTGGTACTCAGAAAATAGTGCCGTTGTTGATATCTTTTTTGATGGCTTGGATTATAATTCATATGTTGAAACACCATCATATACAATTTCACAAGCTTTGAATGAATTAGGTGGACAAATGGGCTTTTGGTTGGGAGTTTCTATTATCAGTTTGATTGAATTCATTGGTCTTGCGGCAGTGCTATGTATGTGGTGTATTCATGGAAAAAATGTTAAAATTGGTCCATCTGAAGATGAAATTGCAAATGATGATCGAATTAAGCACGTTAAAGGCTTGAAAAGTGAACTGGATGCTCATGATACTGTAGATGAAAGACTACGACATAGAGCACAGATGAGACAAGATGAAGCCGCTGAAGCTGCAAAATCTGCTGCTTCTGATTAAATTCTAATTCATTCATTTATGGGAATGACAAAAAATATTTATTTGTGGTATTTCTATTTTCGTTTAACTCTATATATATTGATTTCTGATAAATAAATAATTAGTTTTAATTCTATTAATTGCGAGAAAAAAGATTAAAATATAATCACTGCCGCGGCTGCCGTTGATAATTGTTAACAGCTTTTGGAGGGTAGGGTGATAACGAGAGCTACATCTGAATAGTTCACAAATATTATGTATATTATTAGCCTTTTTAATTAAAATAAAAAACAAAGAAATTAGACGTATGCTTAGCTCAAAGTTAAGTAAATAAAAATGTTTAACAAATATTTATATTCAGTATTAAAGCAATTATGACACAGTTATTCAAAGAGAATGCATTCGTCTTGTTACATGCTCGGTTGAAGCAGAAGAAGTTTTATCAGGACATTCACAAAGAAACCATTCATTGCAGTGATTGGTAGCTTTAAAAAAGCTTTCACATATCCAACTACACCAGTTATCATTAAAACATATGACTAAAATTAACAAAAGTTATAGAAATGGAAAAAAACTTAAAGAATTTTGTGAGCAATTTTAATTAAAGGATATTCTAAAACTATTTTGTTTGGCATTTAAATCTAAAACTTACAAGCATCGATAAAACTGAAAGAAATAACCAAAATGAGAATTGAAACAAAAATATTATCCATTGCCATTATCAAGCTCTTGAAAAAATGAATCAAATGAAGATTTTAAAATGTTTTAGCATTTATATGCAAACTTTTAGAAAATGCATTTTTTTAAATGTGTTTGTTTGCAACGAAAACAATTTTAATTAAAAACAAGGTGATTCAAGTTCAAAATATTGTAGTAATGCAAACACAATTTTTATTTCATTGTTACAATGATACAGTATAGATAAAAATTTTAATATCAGAAATGAATAGACCGCTAATAGCAGCAACATCAGGTTCTGCTTCAGTCAAAAAAGTTCTTTAAATTATGGTGGGCTGTTTCATCATGTAACTTTTAACAATCATAACAGATACAAGCTAGAGAATTTCCAACATTTTTTACGCTAAAAATTTAAATATTTAATATTTAAGAATGAAGCCATGCTTGCTGTAATTTAATGAAACTTTTTTTCTTTTCCAAAACAAAACATAGACCAGCAGTAAAAAGAAAGAAGAAAAACATTGCAAAATAAAATAAGCAAGCACACGTGAACATTTATTTTTTTATTCATTTATACTTACTGGCATAG
Organism: Panagrolaimus sp. LJ2400; assembly: GCA_024447215.1. Lineage (NCBI taxonomy): Eukaryota > Metazoa > Nematoda > Chromadorea > Rhabditida > Panagrolaimidae > Panagrolaimus > Panagrolaimus sp. LJ2400. Next base: position 1,169,192 of record JAMRYA010000009.1, on the reverse strand, counting down.
AATAGGAAGGAAGAAACAATCTATTTTATTTTGAATGAACAAAAATTAAGTTTTTTCTCTCTGGTTTGTTTTGTCTTCAAAAATAAATGTTATTTTTTGATTACAAGTCTCCAGTTATGTCGATTGTCTTGCCCTGCAGGAAGTATGTAGTAACTGCAACAGGCAAAATTAAAACATGATACATCTCTTTTATATAAATTTTTTATTTAAAAATTGTAATAAACGCTAACGAAGAAATTTTTTCGTCCCTCTTTTGAGTCAATAAATTTGCAAAAATCTGTCCTTTTTTCTTTAAAGGTTGTCTTGTCTTGGTTCGCATTTTTTATTTAAAAAGGATTAAATTTGTTTTTATATTGAAACTTTCACTTTGCTCTTTTCTCGGGGCTGCTATTTTTAAATTTTTTCACTGACGCAAATTAGAGTTTTCTTTTTTTTGCTCGTTTAATTTTTTCATTAAAACCAATACCATCTTCATCATCATCTTTTTGCTTCTTTCCATTTTTGAAAAAAACGTTTAAAATTTACATAAATTTAGGGAAAAGAATTTTCTTTTAGTCATATGTCGCATTCATTCAAATCATTTTTTCTATATCATCATTGTCATTTTCGCTATCACGTGTTTGTGTTTTTCTAACAAGTGATTTCTTTTTATTATCAATCAATTTATAATAAATACTAATAGCAGCAGCAATTTAAAGAAGGAATAATTATGTCTTCATCACCTCCTCCACATGGAATTCTAACAACTGGTGCTTCAAAAAATAATAATGAACATGTTAAATTTGATCCATCAACAGCAGACAATTCTCGATCAACAAAACCACCATCAACTCCTCCACCAGATCCATCAAAAGTTACTGCACCAATTGTAGATTGTCCTGTCAAAGATGAAGTTGTAAGTTTTTCTTTTTATTTTACTCATGTGTTTTTGCTAAAAGCACCACGAGTATACTCGAGTTGCAAATTTTTTTTAACTTCGATAAACCACTCTCTTTTTTCAGGAACTTCTTCGTGCTGGTCTTATGAATGTTCATGGAACACATGTCAAACCTCAAGGTGAACAAAAATGAATGAATAACCTTCTTCTTGAACAGAACGAACATATCTCTGATTTTGTAATTATATCAAATTTAATTGATTGATATTTATGTAGATATTCAATAAAAGCCTCTCCTATTTCTCATTCTATATTAATCAATTATTTTCGTGAACACTGTGTTGCCAGTCTTACCAGTATTGATCCTTGAAAAAATGATTATTGATGCTTCTGTTATCTATGAGGGGAAAATACAACTGCCGATGATGATGATGATGACCAGTGCTTCGCCAAAAAGTTTCATATAGTTGCTTACTTTTTGCGGAAAACATCTTTTTTGGAGGGAAAGTTGATAATGAGCATAAAAGTATTACATTTCTACCTGTGGTGGTAGCTGATAAAACTTTTGTTTACATAAAAGATTCCATTGTTTTACGTGACAATGAAAAAGTTTATTTTTTATGTTATAAGATAGGAGATGTTCGTTTACTGTCTAGTACAATTGCTAGGTGTAATGTTTAAGTATAATGGCTTTCTTGTAGGTGAAGCACTTTTTTTATTTCAGGGATATAGTCGGGGCTTTTGTTAAACACTAGTTCTTTTTTCTCACACTGTGAAATATGATATACGGGAAATGAGAGTACACTTTTTACATTTTGTTTGAATAAAATGTCCCCAATGGCCAAAAGAAAAATTTTTTGTTGCTTTTTAGAATCCATAGTTTATAAAACAGTCCTATAGAAATTACAGTAGACAATTATTTATGTTATCCATTTTATAAGAAATGGCAGAAGAAAAAAATGATGCATTAAAGCACAAATAATGAGTGTCACAACATAACTAGAACATTCAATAAAATGATGAGATTAAAAAAACATATCAAGCAATAACAACAATACTGACAATTTTTACAGCTTTTTTGAGACCCAATTGTTGAATGAAAGCTTTTCGGTATTCTTTGCTGAAACAATTACTGTAAATGATAAAATGCATTTTAAACAAACTTGAAAATAAAATAAACGAAATATTCTGTTGAAAGTGTAATGTTAATTGTTAAAGCAAGAATAGTAAAAAGTAGGTCACTAATCCATGTAAAATTTTCGGGTTTTAAATCAATCGCATCAACAATTATATTTGCAATAATATTGAAGCCATAACCAATTATAAGAAAAAATACAATTATTGTAATCGGCTTTAAAATCTGCGAATGTTTTTTAATCAATGCTATTTTATTTCGAATTATAATCCATATAATACAGTAAATTGTTACAGTAGAAAAATTTAATACTGTAAAAAGAATAAAAAATATTCCATCACCGAAGATTTTGTGATGAAAAATTGGAGCTACACAGTCTTGAGATTTGTCCATCAAATTTGTTTCCCCGTGCACGACGAAAATCATTGGAAAAATATATCCCAAAGATAGAAAAGTAATAAGAAATAGAAAAACTTTAACTTTTACTTTTGAATAATATAATGGCTTTGTTACGGCAATTAATCGATCAACACTGATCGTAAAATGTAAAAATGTTCCATAGAGAAGTCCACAAGTTGGTATTACCTGAATATAAAAACACATAAATGGTGAAATTGTAGAATTTGTATAGTAGACATAGGCAGTAACGAAATTTCCAAGTTGATGTATTACATCACAAAATGCCCGAATTGCAATCATTTTATTCCATAAAACTCGAAGTTTTCTACAATTAATAATATTTTAATCGTATGTGAAACATCCAAACACAAAATTTAATTGTTGACAATTAAAAGTTTTTTGTGTTTTTAAAAAAATTCATGACTTACTGCGTTCTCAAAGTTGCAAGAACAATATTGCTATTACCAAATATCCCAACAAATGAAACAATCAATAAACATATTAGTGAAATAGAAAAAATGGACATTTACCAACTGTTTAAACCAGTTACAAAAATAATTAACAATAACCCTTGTAAAAGAAACTTAAAATGTTACCACATTTTTAAAACAAAAATTTACCTGGTATTCATTTACGCATTTGCCATGGCAAAAAAAAGGTTGTCAGGTTAATTATTATCAGAAGGTGTTTTTGACATTTGGGTTATGGTAAAAGTGCTTTAACATTTTGCTTTTCATTTGTCTCCTGAGACTTCTTGTATTGTAAAGATCAAATTCAAAAAGGTGACGTTTATTTACGTCCAACATTTTTTTTGGATTAAGAAAGCCTCATTCCTTCTCTGATGTGATGTATAACGCGGAACAACAAAAATAAATTTGAACTTGATTAAAAAAAGTGCACTATAATTCTGAAAAACAATATAATATATCATATATTATTGATCTCCTTGTTTCTCTTTGTTTTCATCAACTTTCACGTGTAATCGGAGGTCTTTCCAAAAACAAATACATACACATTTCAATGATCGAACACGAAAAAAACTAAAAATATAAAAAAAGTTAAGAATAATCATTTGCGCAAAAATGCGATTACACTTTCTTTCTTTTGTTTTAGAAGATTACTTACTGCTGCTTATTACTTATCTCTCTCCTTTTTTTGTTTGTCTTTGAGGTAAAAAAAAGAAGCGATCAACGACTTTTAAAGGTTTTTTTTTATTTTGTGGCTATGTTTTTGGTTTAAAACATCTTTCATTTTTATCGATCAATAAAAGATATTTGCAGTGTTCACATGTAGCGTTTCCTATATCTGATTATATCCGTAAATGCAAAACAGATCATAGTTTTAAAATTTTTGATTACAATGTTGCTTTCTAGCCAGTGTGTTCTCGCTTCCCCTACTCCAAAGATGGAGCGCTGGAAACGAAACATGAATGGTTTAAAATGAAAATGCTTCATTTTTTTTATCAAAATGCTATTGACTCATGATCGCTCAAAAAAAGTTGATTCATTTAGATGGTTAAGTTTTTGAACAACTATTATGCTTTTTTCTCTACAAAAACAACTATTATAAAAAAGCTTTTCAAATAAAATGAAGTGCAGGAAGCGCTGAATTCAGAAGCGATAGAAGGGGAGAAAAGGTTCAAAAAAAAGGAGCAAGAGTACTCTATGTATACCGGAGATCTATGAGCCCTGTTGTAGCGAAATTTACAAAAAATAAGAATTACTGTCAATTACAAAATTTATTGCATTCGTGATTTTTTAAAACAATGTTTATGGTTGAAATTGTTTACTTTTTTAGGAATAAAACAAGGAAGAAATTTTTTTGTTTTTCTAATGCCCAGAATCCATCTATAATGATTGCTTTTTTGAAGAAATAAAACTATTATTGACGAAGACACAAATAGTTTGATCAAAAAAGAGTTTTTTATCTTTCTATTGCTTCTTCCTCAAACAAAGATTCCCTTCTTTTTCTTTCATCCAATTTCCTTATATTTTGTGCTTGAAATGTTTGCAGTTATACATTTCAAAGATCATCACTTTTTTCACAGCAATCTTTAATTGCATTAAAGATTTTTTGTTTGTACTTTTCACATTATTTCGTGTGTGTTCCTTCTTATTCTTCAATCAAATCTTTAAACGATTTTTGAAGATTGTTAAATAAACTTTCTATTTAAAAAAAAACTGTTTACGTGAAAAGGTCTAATTTTAGTTTTTATATCACAAAGTTATTTCTTTTGCAGATCCCAAGATAATAATAATGTCAGTAATAGCAGATGCAAGTCTTTCGTCACCAAAGAATTATGGTAGCAATTTTCCAGCCAAGACTCCAAGGTCGACATTTTCTACTGTAGATGCTGAAACAGAGCCCCTTCCAATTGTAAGAAAAAAAGGTTTATCGTAGGTTTAAAGCAGCAAAAAATTATTGAAAAATATTTTTTAGTGCAAATATGACTTTAATTAATTTTTTAAAAGGTATGATTGGACCTGGATGTTTGGCTCTTCCCGCAGCTTTCAAGCAGGCTGGCCTGTGGACCGGTTTTATAATGGTTTTTTGTTTTGGTCTATTAAATAAGTATTGTATGCTTCAGTTAGTTCATTCTTCACAATATTTATCTCGAAAAAAGGGTGATGCAAAATTAGATTTTGGTTCTGTTGCATATGAGGCATTTGACAATAGCTTTGAAAGATGTAAAAAATTTAAAAATCTTGCAAAGTAAATTTATCTTGTTAAATATGCTGGATTTCATGTATTTCTTTTTTCCAGATTTATTGTTAATGGAAGTATAATAGTATTTCAATTCGGCGCCTGTTGTGTTATATACGTTTTTCTTGGTTCACATTTGAAGGAAGTAATCGATGAATATACAACATATCACATCCCAAAATCAACTTATTTTCTTTACATGCTTATCCCATTAATTATTATAAATTTTATTCGACCCTTGAAAGTTATTGTATTATTTAGTGCAATTGGAAATGCATTTATGATTACTGTACTTGTTGTCGTTTTTCAAGTTTGTTTTTGTGAAAGTGATTTCGAAATTTAATTACTGGATTACAGTATCTAGTACAAGATTCAAAAAATACCTCTCAACTTCCATGGATTACAAATTTTAATGGTGTCATGTCCGCCGCTGGCTCAATCCTTTATGCTTTTGAAGGGCAATCAATTGTTTTAGTAATGGAAAATAAGTTAAAACACCCCGAGGATATGGTGGGACAAGTTGGAGTTCTATCGACGGGCATGAATCTAGTTATAATTGTATATGCAGCATGTGGATTCTTTGGATTTGCGAAATATGGTTCAGATGTAAAAGGCAGTATTACGCTAGATTTACCAAAATCCGTGTAAGTTTTAATTTAAAATAACTGAAATTTGAAATTGCCATTTCAGAGAATTTACAACTGTAAAAGTTTTGTTAATAATTATTGTATTTTTTGGATCCCTTATTCAATTCTATGTTATCATCGATATGACATGGCCAACAATTCGAAGATTTTTAACAACAAAATGTTTTCCATCAAAATTTTCATTTCCTTTAGAACTTTGTTATCGTGCTTTATTGGTTACGATAACAATGGTAATAGCAATTGCAATTCCAAATTTGGAAGAAATTATTCCACTTGTTGGTGTAACAGCTGGAATGTCAATGGCATTCTTTTATCCACCTGTCATCGATACTATGACATTCCTCCCTGGACTACTTCAAAAATATCAAAGAGCACCAGATGACCAAAAAATTAAAATTAAAGTTTCAATTATTTTTCGATTATTTCGAAATGCATGTTTAATTACTGTTGCATGTTTTGGTTGTATTGCTGGCTTAAATTCTGCCATCAGAGATCTCATCAATAGTCATTCATCATAGACACACTATTTACTCTAAAAGGGTGTTAAACGTTTGCATAATATTTGTATCTTTAGAAAAACGTGTTAAATTTTAAAGGATCATTTTAATTCATATCTAATTTCAGCATGTCACTATTTTAATAAAACTATGTTTCAAAATTTCTGATTTTTGCATTTATTGTTTCATTATTTCAAACAGTTACAGTACTTTGTCTCTAAATCACAGAAGATATTATTATAATTTTTTTTCAAATTAGAAATAACAAAAAGATAACAATAAATGAATTTTAATCAATTTTTTTCTCTATTTTTGTACTCATTTTTTTGATTCATTCATTCATTCAAGAAAAAAGAAAGAAGGACCTTGACATGATCAGTATATCTTTACGTGTGTTGCTTGTTTGTCCGCCTAAATTCCCAACAGCAGCAGAATCATCGCGGAAAAGGAAGAAGGAAAGTACATCCCCCCTTCTCCTTTCATTCTTCTTTTGACCCTTGTAACATTTTTAAAAAGAAAAAAATTGATATCTGATTAATCGTAGAATTAATACGTATTCAAAAATTCTATTCCACGTTTTTTTGTAACCATTTTTAAATATATTTTTGTGTTGGAAAAATGACAAATTTGGTTGTTGGTGATGGAAATGTTTTTACTGCAGCAATTACGAATGCTTTAAATGGCCGTGTTTTGCTTCAACCAAACAGCGAAACAAATTTGAATTGGTTTAATTCAACCTCTAAAATCTTTTATGGAGATTCATCTAATGAAAAACTCGTTTCAAACATCTTGGAAAAAGAAAAGGTAACAAGATTTTAAATTACTTGAAAGTAAAACTCTTCATTTTTGTACGAAGTCAAAGCTTGAATTCTCTTTGTTTTAAACTTACTCCAGTGCTTTAGCAGAGATTTCATCAGCATTATTTTAGATTGAAACAGTTATTTACGTCCCATCTAAAGAAAATTCTGAAAATGTTCTTGAATTTGCTCGAAGTCAACTTCATGGAATTACTCATTTCTTAGATGGATGGAGAAAATCCAAATCTCCTGAAACTATAACTTTGATCTTTCTTAGTAGCCTTGAAGTACGTACACATGTAATTTTATTATCTTTTAACATTTGACCATTTAAAGGTATACGGTGCTAGCAAAGAAGAAGAAAATGAAATGCCACATTCAGCTCGATTAAAGCCCGTTACTTCAAATGGAGCTGCATTAGCTGGGGTTGAAGCTATCTTACATTCGTATGCGGTCAGCTATCGCCTTAATATCAAAGTTTTAAGATTACAAAGTAACATTTTATTAATTACAGTAACCCCTATTATGCGATAATATTTAGGTGACTTAACAAACATTAATTTTGGTAAAGTCCTTCAAGGCATCAACCTTCTTTCGCAGCATGAAGAAGGTCCTGCAGAGATTTTTCATTTACCAACTGATACGGCTGCAGATTTTAGTAATGATTATGTTTCAAAACTTTTAAATTTACCAGGCTGGAAGGATTCCATTGAAGCAAAAGATTTAATTAAAGAAGTATCTTCTAAAAAAGAATTTAAGCCTGCAGCACGATTCTTGATTTTTGGAGCAAAGGGATGGATTGGAGATCAATTTGTTCGAGAACTTGAAAAACGAAAAATTGAAGTTATTGCTGCTTTAACACGTCCCGGGCAAGATACTGATGCAAAAGTGGCCGAAGAGATTACCAAAAGTGCCCCAAGTCATGTCGTTTCAACGCTTGGAAGAACACATGGACCTGGTAGGCTCATAATTAATAAGTTATTGAAACATATATTGAAATATTAAGGTTGTGGAAATATCGATTATCTTGAAGGTGGAGCTGATAAACTCAAAGAAAATGTTCAAGATAACCTTTATGCACCATGGAGTTTGGCAAATTTGTGCGAAAAGTTTAATTTACATTTCACTTATCTTGGAACTGGATGCCTCTTTGAATACAATCCTGAGCATCCTCGTGGGGGTGAAGGATATACTGTATGCTTTAACAAAAATACCTTTTTCAAGTTAAAGTAATCGAAAATTCTAGGAATCTGATACTCCAACATTTATTGGAAACAAGTATTCCGTTGTCAAAGGATTCACGGATCAAAATATGAATTTCTTTAAAAATACTTTGAATGCTCGGATTCGTCTTCCAATTAATGATGAAGATTCTCCACGAAATTTGCTACGTAAATTAATTGGATTCAATAAAGTTCTGGATATCCCAAATTCGATTACATATTTACCAAGTTGTTTACCAATTCTTGCCGATTTAGCAATGAAAAAAGAAACGGGAGCTTTAAATTTGGTTAATCCGGGAGCTATTACATTCCCAAAAATTTTGAATATCTACGAGGAAGAAACTGGACAACGCCTTAATTTTGAAATTGAATCTGTTTCTGTATGTTTTACCATTATACAATTATAGATACACTGTAGCTTTTATTATAGGAAGATTCAGCAGCTTTAAAGACTCGAGCTCATTGCACCTTGGATACATCTCGATTGCAATCATTGGCACCTACCGTAATTTCAATTGAAAAAGCAATCCGAAAAGCTTCGGAGAACCTTGCAACTCATCTCTCCTAATTTAATGCATTAATTCCATTATCAATCAAGCCATAATAATCACAAAAATGATATTAAAGAATATTTATAAATTTCTATTTATACAGTAACACATATTAAAAAATTAACAATATAAAAATTTCAACAGTCATGATTATATTATATTTCCCGCTTTGTTAAAGCTATAAAAGTCTTCAGAAGATACAAAAAAAACAATCAAAAAAGAGAGACCAAAATGAAAAAAAGGTGATAGGAAAATCCAAAAAACAAAAGAAAGAAAAATACATGTACGAGATTTTTTGGTTATCAAAAAATGCTAAAAAAAGACCTCGAAAAATAGAAACTGGGACTAAAATAAATTGATATGCACGATTCTAAGAAACCACCGAAAAACTCAAAAATGACACGAACTTTGAAAGTTAGCTAACTACGGTAGAGAATAAAAGGATTAAACAACTTTATGTTCATCTGTTGGATCGTGATCAAATTCGTAATCGCAATGTACCTAAAGAAAATATCTATTAGCATTCACTTAAAGCAAAAAATTTTAAACATACAAATGCTCTTTCAACTTCTGGTAAAGCTTCAATTTTAATTTGTAAACTTTCACTAATATCATGTGAAGTTTTTAAGGACATTGCTGGATCCAGGACAATATGAACTTCAACCAAAAAATGTAAGCCAAAATGATAAACATATACGGTATCAATGAACTGAATTTCGGCATCATGATCCAAACATAACTGAAAAAGGGATACAAGTTATAGCTTCGAACACAATGTAAAATCCTACTTTGATAATTCTATTAATAAATTCAGGATCAGCACTTTTACCAGAAAGAATTTTAAGTTGTTCTTTTCCAGTTTGAAACCACGTAAAAGCAATATATAAACACACTAAAATAGCACCAATTGGATCTAAATATAGCCATAAATGTTGAGCACCATATGCACAAAGCAGAGCACCCGTATTTGAAATACAATCATTTCTATGATCTTGTGATAATACTGCAATTGATGGATTATCTTTTTGCCTAAAATGTATATTACTAAAATGTATAAGATATATAAATTTAAACTTACATTCGACAAGCTAAATAAAGTCCAAATTTAACAATAACCGTTGCAACCATTATAGCCAACGTCGGAATATCTACCACAGGATCAATATCACCCGAAACAATTGAATTTGTTGATTGAATAATCATTTGTACACTTGCAACAGCCATTATAACACTTACAATAACTAATGCTAATGGTTCAAGACGAGTTCTACCACGAGGATACAAATACGGATCCCGTTTTCTAATTGCTCTTGCCGTTAACCATATAACTAAACCAGATGTAATATCAACTGCTGAATCAACTAGCGATGAAAGAATTGAAAGTGATCCAGATAGATATGAAGCAACAGCTTTAATAATCATTAAAGAAATATTTACAATTAAAGTTAATAATGCCAACTTTTTTGATGATAAATTTTTGAAGCTATTTGATTCTTCATCATCTGATTTATCTCTAAAATATAAATATAATATATAAAAATATTCAGGGTTTTAAACATACTTAACAATTGTAACTCGAGGTGAAGTTGGTTGTGTAACAGTTTTTCTTATCTTCAAATTTCCAGTATTATCAATAATTTTTTCTTCAACAATTGTTGCTTCAGGTTTACATGATTCTGAACGGCAAAGTGAAAGTGATGATAAGCGAGATCGTTGAGCTTCCTTTAATGTAAAAGCTTTAAAAATAGCAACTACTAGCATATACAGTCTTATAGAACAAAAACAAACCTGTGCAATTTTTCCATCATCTTCATACTTTTCTAATAATGAATTCTGCTTTTCATAAAATTTACTAATTTTTCTTTTTTGTGATGCATCTTTTCGAAATAAGGATGGTGAAGAAGATTTCTTTTCTAATGAGCCATTTGCCGATGGATTTGAATTTGATGTTGAGCCATTTGATACTGAGCCCCCTTCTGCTAATAAATGTGCTTCTGGACCACTATCATCTTGATCATTTGGCATTATTCTTTCATCCAAATGATAACAACAAGATGATTTCCCTCGCTAAAAATAAATGTATTACAAAAAAGTTCAACAGTATACATAAAAAACACGAAACTGAAAGGTTTCTTTGAAAATTAAAAGTGCCCGATATTATTCATTTTTTTGGCTAATTATTATTGATTTAAAGTTATTTATTAACAACAACATGAAAGCGATAAGTTAAAGAACTTATTGCTGTTTTTTGTTAGTGTTAATAGCAGCAACAGCGATAAAAATTATATTTTTTGCAAGCTTTAAAAAAGCTGTTCTCTCTTTTTGTTTTCCATTTTTTCCTAGGCAACATTGAGAAATATAAAGGAAAGAAAAAATAAGGAGGGGAAGAATATAAGCCAAGAGGCATGAGAAACAAAAAATATAAAAAAAGACACACAAAAAAGTTCCTTTCATCTTTTCTCCCGTTCAACAAAAAATTCCGCCATTTCCGAGACTTCTTTTACGCTGCTGCTGCTTGTTCATAAAAATATATAACCACAACAACTATGGCTGCTGTCGCCATTGAACATCATCATCTTCTTCTTCCGTCCACATTTAACGTGTTTTGTTTTTGATGCTCTTCTTCTTTTTCTAATTTTTTAAACCACAAAAAAACGATTTTTTTCCAACGAGTTCTAAAAAATATGGTGGTGTCTGTCGAAAGGCTTTTTCAAAGCAATATTCTTCTTCTTTTTTTTCATCTTTCTTCTGTCTACAATTTGGATCGTGTTTTCCCCCTTTTCCCATTCATTTCCCAAAATATAAGTGATTAAAATCTTTTTTGGGAGCAAAAAAGTTTGTTTTACTTCGATCAAGACAATTGATTAGAAATATAGAAAGAGAGAGGAAAAATTTAATGTCGAGGGAAAAAGAAGAACATTTTTCACAAAAATGGTTAAAAATCATTTTTGAAAAAAAGCTTTTTGGTAAATATCAAAAATGAAGAAGTAAAAGAGAGCGAGCGGGAAATAAAAATAAATTTTGTTGGTGATTAAGTATTCGAAAAGATAAAGGTTTGTTCCGAAACTGTTTTTTGAGGGAACTGCAGAAAACAAAATTTTGCATTGTTACAGTAATTCTGATAAAATTGCAAAAAGAAAAATAAGTACCATCGAAGTTGAAAAAAATAGACATATCTGTCAACAAAGATGTTATTTCCTTTTGAAAGAAAAAACATCTGTTGTGAAATTTCAATGCTCAAATTGTGCATTGGTTATTCCAAAGTCTTTCAAAGAACTGTAAAGAAACGAACGAAGATGTTACAAAATACATTTATGTTCTTAACCAAATTTTAAAAGTAAAGGAATAACAAAAACTTTGTAATTATAAGCTAATAACGCCTCGATTTTTTTTGTTGCAACAGAGATATTTGAAAGTTTCGGTTAAGAAAAATAATGTTAACCAGATGCATCTGCAGATGTTTGTTTATCAATGATTGCAGTCAAAGAGAGGAAGGAAGAAAGGGTCATTGATTGGCATTTTGAGTCAAACATAGAACACAAAAATGAAAAGCAGGCAAAAATAGAGTCACACATGCGAAACACAAGCATTGATTAAACGAAACAAGTGCCGTTCAAAACATTCTTACCTGAATTTTATGCCATCGTTGAATCATTATATTAGTCTTCGTCATCTTCTTCTTAAACGTCAATGCCCCTGTTACAAATATTAATTATTTTTATAATTTCGGCAGCTTCAACTTCAATAATTCGTTTAACAGCAACAAAAATATTTTTACAAAGATTCTATTTTGAATTTATTTATGACGAAATTACTTTTATCCTTCACAATGCCATACAATTAAAAATGGAATTTTTCAAATAAAATTTGTTTTTCAACTTTTTATTTTAAAATGAGTTAAAAATGGTGAATAAAGAAAGAAGCTTTTTTCTTATCATTTAAAAGATATTTGTTTATTTGTGTTAAACAAATAACAGTCGGGGAGGTTAGTACGAAGATGATTTTTTTGGATGGCTTTTTATATGATTAATTTTATTGATAATAAAAAAGAAAGTACTTCATTTTGGTAAACAAATTATATGTCTGCTTTGAAAGAAAAGACATTGAAGTACATTAGAAAAAGTTTAAACTATGAAGATTTGTTCAAAAATTACAGGATCGTTATTTAGATCACGCACTCTACACATTTGCTTTGGCCAAATACCGTTTTTCGATTTGGCGATATTCTTTACACGGATTTGATCACGCTATCTATAGAAAAACGTTTAGTTATAAAAGGAAAAAAAGTGGTGAAATTCTGGAAATATTGCTAAAGTAATATCAAAGAAGTGTCTAGCCCTATACTAAAACTAAAATGAATCAAACCTTTCCAAAAAATCTAAAACAGAAAAGAAGAAACAGCTTTGATCTTTGGAAATTTTAACTAAAAAAGATACTTCCGTTTTTTGTTTGCAGTTTTTCACATCGATTCCATTGCTGCTTTTTTGCATAAAAGCAAATACCACTTTTTATGGCTTTTTTGTTGTCTGTCGTTCTCTTCTGGCGAAAATAAATTTGTGAATAACACTGCTTTTAGGCGCTCTTTTTTTACAAAGGTTAGATGATTTTTGAGATTTGATTTATTCTCTTAAACGATCGCGATCGGCACGCATTTCTTTATCCATTTTTGTAAAACAAAAACAATTGGTGCAAAAGTAAAAATAAATCTTTAAAAATATATTAATAACTTCCTCTTTGCATTTGAAATACTGTAGTAGATGGAAAGTTGTAAAATAATTTTAAAAATTCATTCAAAAAATGCATAATTGAATTCAGATTTTTTATAAGAAAGTGAAATTTATTGCATATGCATGTCTTATTAAAACTCCAGCTATTTCATGTGCAAAAAAAATGTTGATAAAATGTGGTGCAATTGACTTATCCTTTTTAGTAATCCCAGAGTTTTTGGCAATGTATTGAAGAGCTTTGATTTAAATTTGCAATCTAAATCATTTAAAGACTAGAAATTGCAAGAAAATTTGAAAACAATTTTATGCAGTCTTTTACGTTTTCTAAAACCACGAAAAAGTTAAAAATATATTGTTTACCGGCACAATGTATCGTACATCTGTAACATTTAGTTTGGTAATTTAGTTTAGGTCATGAGAATTCGAAGAGAAAATTAATAAAGTATTTTCCCAAATTTTTACATTAACTACTTCAAGTGAAAAAATTTCTCAACAGATGAACCTTTTGTGTTTGATCTCATTAACTTTTAAACATTTATTTGAACTTTAATCCATATAAGTTTGATAAAAATAATCTTTTAAGTTTTTGTACCGAAAAAACACATTAGTTCATTGTCATTAATGATACAGCACAATAAATACGTACTCAATTTTTGCAAACCATACTACTGTTGCTATTACATGCTTTTCTTCAGCTGAAAATAGGATGAAAAGGAAACAACAACAATCTTCGGTTATTTAATGTTTTTTTCGTTTTTGTCTTTCGTCATTTCAAAAGCAGCAGCAAAAAAAATAGGGCTTGCCCTGCTGCTGCAACTAAAAAAAAGGGAAGAAAAAAACAACATTTCTCTCTCTCGAACGACCCCCTTGTTTACGCTATATAAAAAGAAATATTCTCTAACACGGGCTCTCTTTCCCTTTCTCCAAAAATCATTCATTCCATTTTGTTATCAAAATTTTTGTTTGTTTGTTTGTTAGTTTTAATAATCATAATCTGTTGTTTCTTTGATTAAAAAATGGCTTTGACGGAATTAATTCAAAGTATTTTTACGTATATTTTAATTGTGGAAATTATATTTTCTCGACATGAACTATTTTTAACAAAATCATTGATTTTCGTTGATGCTACTTCTTCCACGACTCCTCCATCAACAACAACACCAACAACAAGTCCAGAAGAATCAACAACAACATTATTGCCACCACTATCAAGAACAAAGGCAAATAATTCAGTTGAAAGTGTTTTTGTTTATACGGAGCTTGGAAGGATAAAAGGTTTTGTGGCAGATATTACAGAGGACTTTAAAGCTGATGTATTTTTGGGTATTCCGTACGCTACTAGCCCAGTTGGACATTTACGTTTCGAAGTTCGTATTCTAATTTGTCTAAACAACTATTGATTGTTTTTAGAAGCCACTTCCAGCTACCCCTTGGCATGGACCTTATAAAGCAACATCCTTTGCACCTGCATGTTGGCCCCATCATGTCACAGAAGAATCAAATGATGCTTTTAGTGAAGACTGTCTATATCTAAATGTTATTCGACCAAATGATTATGTATGTAAATTATTTAACAGTTTAACAGAAGCTCCATATCAAATTTTAGACAACTCATCCTGAAACGGGATGGCCTGTGTTGGTTGTAATTCATGGTGTTGGAGGATATGGGTCAGGCTCAGCTTCATCATTTGGATTTCGAAATATTAGTGCAAATTTTGTTGCAAAGGGTTTAGTTGTGGTTACAATTCAATATCGATTAGGATTTATGGGCTTCACTTCAACGGGTGATTGTGAAATGCCCGGAAATTTGGGCTATTGGGATCAGCTTGAAGCTTTCCGATTTACTCGAGCTTACATCCGTTCGTTTGGTGGTGATCCTGAAAAAATTACAGCTCTTGGTGTTTCTTCTGGGGCTTCAAGTGTTGCGGCTTTATCCGTTTCACCATATTCTAGAGGCAAGTTGAAATAAATAAATTACAGTAGTTTTCAAAATTTATCACTAATACTAAAGTTACATTCAAAGCAGTTTAAAATTTTTAGTGTTTTCAAATCATTAAAACAATTTTTATCCCTTTTGAGCAATTTTTAGATCTTATTCATTCATTTATTTCATTATCGGGTTCCACTTATGCTAAATTTACTTTGAATGATGATGTCATTGCTGTAACGAATAAGCTTGCCCAGTTATTAAAATGTCCAACTTTAAAAGAATCCTCTGCAGGCTTAAAAGCTTGTTTTAAACGAAAAAATTCAGAAGACTTTTTAAGAGCTGTTAAAAAAATTGTAAGTGATTTTTCTCGGGTCAAAAAACAACTGCAAATAACTTGTTTTTGTTTATTTTCTTCTTACATTTTTTACGACTTTATTTTTTTCTTTAAAGGGTTCTGGACGAAAAGATGTTAGTATCGTAAAATTTCATCCAATTTTCGATGGAGATTTCTTCCCAAAAGATATCCCAGATCTTATTCAAGAAGCACCAAAAAAGCCTGTAATAATGGGTTACGGTAATTATGAAGCAGCATATTTAAGTAAGATTTAAATAGCAAAGAATTAAAGTTTATTATAATTCATCTATTTTTTGTAGCTGTATTTGGAAGAGGTGAAGATTATAACCAATTTGCAATTTCAATAACAGATTGGGAAAAATTTACTGAACAAAATTTTACGGATTACGTTCGAAATCATATTGCACGAGAATTTGATTGTGGGGAACAAGCTCCATTAATTCAACAAGAAATTTATGATTTTTATTTTACAAATAACAATGATACTGTATTGAAGCCTTTAAAAGCTTACACAAATTTGGTTTCGGATATTTTATTTAAAATTCCAATTTTACGTGAAGCTCGTGCCAAACATAATGCAGGGTTTCCAGTTTTTCTTTATTATTCCCAATATTACAGCACTAATTTATATGATGACTCTGTTCCAATTAAAGGTCTGAATCATTTTAAATAGGATTACTGTAATTATTGATTTCTTCAGGTTGGGTTCATTCAAATGAAAAGCCATATCTTTTTGGACTTTACCCCGCAGGAGAATTTGAATTTAATGATGATGATAAAAAGTTCCGTGAAGTTTTAGTCAATGCTATTGTTGAATTTACCAAAAATGGGTAATCACTTTTATATAGATTTTTAAAAATTTCGTCTCTAATTTTAGTGATCCAACAACAGCGGAATTTTCATGGCCTCCAACAAATGAATATCATCCATTCCAATATGCTCATCTATCACAAAACCCATATGTTGGAACTGAACTTGGACAAAAGAAATTAGAATTTTGGGATCGATTAACTGAAAAATATGAACTTGATATTATTCGAGGAATTCATCGTAGTCGTGGAAGACCTCGTGAAGAATTATAAGCCATGTATAGAAATGCCATATTAAAATATGTGTATGCATTTATATATGTAATTGTTTTATTTGACTGACATAATGATACAGGTAAATATTGTATAACCTCGTGTTTATTCGTACTCTTTCAACGATTTTTTATGCATTTTCGAGCTTTATGGGTTTTTGTTATTATTTTTAGCTTTCATATTTAATAAATTAATTGAACCAACAGTACCAAGGTTACAGTAACTACAAAGAATTACAAAGATGAATAAACATAATTTTCTATTGCCAATATTTATTCACAAGATAATTTGCTAAGAAATACTAAAAAGATAAGCCCACTTTTTAAAACGAAAGTATACTGTAATTGTTTAAAAAACTTCAAAATTTATGAATTTTTACAACAAGGTGAAAAACAAAACCAACAAAAATGCTACAAAATCAAGAATCATCTAATATAAATGGATGCGGTCTACGTTTATCACCACCTTGATCAAATCCCAGCCTATGTAGAAAATCCAATATATGAGGTATTGATGAGCAATGATTGAAATTTTGACGTTCTCTTTTCCCCAAAATAAATCGCATCATAAACATTAAATGTTGATGAAAAATATCTTGAGTCATTCCTTCATATATCGCAGTATCAATAAAGTTATCCACAGCTTTCATCGGAGTATGATGATAACCAGCGAATAATGCCGGATTATATAAAAGCCCATTTGCAACCATAATACCATCAGCATTTGTTTGTTTGGCTAATTCAAAAACTTCTTGAAGATTTCTAACACCCCCATTAACATACAATGGAATTTTGATAGCAGATTTAACAAGGGCTGCAATTTCAGGCTTTGTTGGACCACTTCCACCCATTTCAGTTGTACGGATATGTAATGCAATAGTATCAATACCAGCTTTTTCCACCTAAAAGAAATGTACAGTAACACTTTACAAAAATGCATATATAAAAAAGTCACAAACCATTCGACACATTTCAACAGTTTTTTCTGGTGAATCAAGAATTCTCAGCTTTACAGAAAATGGATATGCACTCGTTGATAGTCTACTTTTTCCTTGTTTAATAATATCCGCAATTTTTTCAGGATTCTTTAATAACGCTGAACCACAACCCAGTTTTCGAACATTTGCTTTTGGGCATCCGCAATTAAGATCAATACCAGAAGTCCATCTGAAACCAAGGGAAATACTTTTAAAAAACTACTGTAATAAATACAACATACAAATGAGCAATTTCAACAGCTTCAGCAAAATCTTCGCCATTACTTGCAGCTAATTGTAAAATTGGAAAATCGCTTCCAAGATTCCATCCCCAATTTAGCGAACGATTACGGTAACTCTGTACTAAATTTTTTGCATATAACATTGGTGTATATAAAATATCAGCTCCATAATCTTTAAGCACTTTTCGAAATGGATAACTAAAAAAATATATAACATGAAATAATTAAAAAAACATATTTAAATTTTTACTTTGAATATCGAACCATTGGTGCAGCAACAAATAATGGACATTTTTCAAGTTCAAATTCTTTACATAATTCTTCTTTTGACTGAAACAGATTCAATAATTAGAAAAAAGAAAAATATAATAAATACCCAAAGAGTAGTTGGTGGCAATGTTTCAAAATCCAGTACACTTGAAATTCCATCAGACGTTTCATTCATCATTGTAGAGTTTGTCGCTATAAACACATGTTACAATTACAATTTAAAATAAATGCAATAATTATTAAGAGATCTTCAAAATTCTAACTTTTTTGTCTACGTAAAATCCTGTATAAAACAGGCTTTGGCGAAATGTAGCCGAACGAAACTTGTGTTAAAAATTTTTACTCCTATTTTTTTGAAATTATTCAAAACACACACATTTATTGTTTTGATACTTTATTTTTTTATCTACATTATTTTTTCTACCTTTAAATATGTCAGATTATGAAGATAATGCTGTAGATCTTTCAAAGGTTGATAGGGATGATGAACAAAAGAAATCAAAGGTTAAATCAGGTGCTTTAAAAAAGGTTGATGTTGTTGGCGATTTGCTAAAATCTATTCAATCTTCAAAGTAAGTGCTTATTTAATCTCTTATATTACCTAATTATCAAATTTGTTTTAGAAATTTGGATGGAATTAAGAAGCAACTTAAAGTTGGACACAAGAAAAAGAAGATTAAAACTTTGGATGCACCATTACATCGACAAGCTAAACGACGAATTGAAAGTAATGTTGCTTATCGTGAAGCAAAGTGAGTTCTTTATTGCACAGTATGCAGTTGCAAAATTTTATATTTTAGAAAAGATTTGAGAGTATGGAATGAAGTTGTATTTGAAAATCGAATTGCTGAACAAATTACATATCCTTTAAATCCGGAAGATACAGAAGCTTTAAAGGTTGAAAGAGCTGCTGATAAAGTTAAAGGATTCATTGTAAGTATTTTATCTTTACTACTTGAACTTTGCTTTTATTATGTAATTTAAAACCATTTTAATGTGTCATGTTTTAGCCTCGAACAGAACTTGAGCGTCAAATGGCAGAGGTACTTGGTAAATCTAAAAATAATCTAAAGAATGATGACATGTATACGGAAGCTGAAAAAGAAATTATCAAAGCAATGTCACTAAAAGAAGCAAGAGCCAAATGTCAAGAGCTCCAGAATACTCGTCGATTAATGAGTTATCAAGAAGCTAAATTTCGAAGACAAGCCAAAATCAAAAGCAAACAATATCATCGAATTAAGAAGCGTCAAGAAAGAAGGAATCAAATTAAAGAATTTGAAGAACTTCTTACAAAAGATCCCGAGGCTGCCAAAGAAAAACTTTTACAACTTCAAACTGATCGAGCTTATGTATGTTTGTTTTTTTATAGTATCATTAAAGAAAAAAGATTTTTAGGAAAGAGCAACCCTTCGTCACAGAGGACAAAATAAATGGAGTCGTGCTTTAAAACAATATGCTTCAAGAAATCCTGAACTTCAAAAAATGGTTGCAGAACATATGAAATTTGGTCGTGAATTAAAGTCAAAGCTTGGTAAAAATCTTGAAGAAGGCTTTTCGTCATCTGATGAAGAAGGTGCTGAAATTGAACTAAAGGCAAAGCTAACAATGGAAGAAATTATGAAAATGGCTGCTGAAGAAGCTAAACGTGAAGCAGAAGATGAAGCCAGCAAGAAAATTCAAAATGTTAATGATAACCCATGGTTGAAAGAAAGTGTTGCAAAATTACGAGCAAAGAAAGCAGCATTACGAGATAAAATGAGAATTACAGAAGAACATTTCGAAGCTTTAAGAGAAGAAGGTGAATGGAATGGGCCAGATTTTGAAGTCCCCGATGATTCTTTCAATGCATCTTTGAATGATTTAATTAAAGGAAAGCCTAAAGCTGTTGATGAAGAACAAAATGAAGGTAATACCAAAGATGATGAAGAAATGGAAGAACCTGTTGTAAAAAAGAAGATGTTAAAAAAGAAGAAAAAGGTGGTTAAGAAAAAAAAAGCCATAAATGTGAATGATGGTGGTGAAGATGAAAGCTTAGATAAAGTTCAGATTAAAAATCTCTTTGATGAAATTGAAGATATGATTTTGAATAAAGTATCAAAGCCGAAAAAATCAAAGAAACCAGTAACAGAAGATTCTGAACCAGCAAAGAAAAAAAAGAAGCCTACTGTTAATGAGCCAACAACTGCTGAAGAACCAAAAGGACAAGATATCGATCTTCATAAATATCTTCAAGTATGTTTTATAGTTTTGCATTCTATTTTGACGCTTGCATATTTTTTTCAGACAACAACATCCACAAATACCGTAATCCCCGAGGCAATGGAAGCTTATCTTGAAGAAGCCGAAAATCAGGGTTTGTTATTTACCAAAGTTTTTTCATTTAAATTAATATTTTTTGTCTTTCTTTTTTTAGATGTTTCACATGATAATTTACTCGCTGAAGCATTTGCGGATGATGATGTGGTTGATGAATTTGAAGAAAAAAAGCGTCGAATTGAAAACGAAGAAAATCCAATTGAAGAAGAAACTGATATTACACTTATTGGATGGGGTTCATGGACTGGGCCTGGAACTGAAGAAATGACTGAAAAGAGAAAACGAAAATTGTATAATGTTTCATTTTGTTATGGTAATCTTTTAATTGATACCTTTTTAGGGCTCGAAAACCAAAAGATAAACCCAAAAGAAAAGATGGAAGATTGGCTCATGTTATTATTCGTGAAAATGTTGAAAATCCAATTGAAAAATTACAACCTACAGAAATTCCATTTCCATTTACTCGAGCAGAAGATTATGAAGCACTTATTCGGCAGCCAATTGGACGTGATTGGAATCCTGCAACTCATACTGCTGTATTAATTCGTCCAGAAGTTGTTGCTCCAGCTGGAAGAATTATTCGTCCTATGGAAAGAAGTATTCTGGCTATTCGAAAAGCTAATGAAGTTTCATCGGATGAAGAAGCTGATTAAAAATTTATGCGTACTGTTTGAACTTATATATTTTGTTGTTGAGTTTTTAGAGTTATAAACGTTTATTAATAATATTTCGATTTTTATTTATATTTTGCATTTTTGGTTTTGTAGATTATGGGTAGTAAAAAATGTTTTAACACAGAAGCGATTCTTTTGTTTTCTTGTTGTTAAAGTTGCCGCAGGTATTTGTATGAAACTGAGTATAGTACATATTTATAACGAAAAAAATGCCGCATGGTTAAGAATGTAAAAAAGGCCGTCTCCGATTTAAGCACATTTTTCTCTCTCCATTTTTTTATTTCTGAAACAGTTGTTTGTAAAAATCATCGAAGTAAAAACAAATTTGACACTTCTGAAGCGTGAAATTGATTTACTGTAAAAGAGGCAGAATTTAATTTTGTTGAACAATTTGTTATTATTAAATTTTTTTATATAAATTTAAAATGCGTTGTTGTTTTTTCCTTTTTTTGGTCTAAAATTGGTGTCTCGGGGTTTTTGAGGTAAAGAAGTTTGAAGTTTTTTTTAAAAAATTGTTTCACTTGTAAAACTTTTGCATAAAAAGCGATGTCTGAAATGTATGTATGATATTAAGCATTATAAAAATATAACCAATTAATGAACAAAAATTAAAGAATATTTGCAGAAAAAATATATATGGGAGCTTAAAAGTACAATTTTACAAAGCTTTTTTATGTAATTTGTTTTACAAATGTTTATTTTTCCATTTTGGAATTATTAAATTTATGTTTGTGAAAATATTATTTGCTGGATTTTGAAACATTTGTTTCCTTGTTTTCATAGGGAGCAATTTGATGTTTGTGATTAAAGTTTCAAAATTTCATAAAAAGATTATTGCATTTGTTTTGCTTAAAATTTAAATGTTAGAGGAATACTGTTTTCAGTGCCCTTTGTCTAAATTGAATACATCGAAATGAGCCATTTACAAATTTTGTTGGATTTCAAAATAATTTTATATAGACAAACAATAAGTTTTAGATAAATGATTTCTTTAAAATTGAAAACTCCTCTCATCACTCCTCAAATGCACTTACATACCCACGTTTTGTTTCCCTTTAGGCATAGAATAAAAGTTTCCTTGCAAATAATAAATTGGGTTTAATTAGCTCCCTTTTTTCAACCCAATAATTATTACATTTCTTTTTTTTGGAAAATTAGCTTAAGAAAACCTTTGTATGCTTTTTAAAGGTTTTCTTCTACATTTTTTCCGACTCTCCAAAAAGTATTTGAAAAATATCCCAATAATAACTTTTTTCCGTCTTTTTTCGTATCATTCTTTCTCTCTCTCCCTCTGCTTTTTTAGTTTTGACGTAGGTTCCGATTCCAATTAAAGCTAACTTTTATTTTTAAAAAAATGTTTCTAAATATAAAAATAAAAAGTTAGATTATTTAAAAGTTGCTGAACTTTCTTTTTTGATGCTGCAAACATTTATTTAATGAAGTCTTTGCAAATTGAAAGTACAAGATTTCAATGCCTTTCATTTTGTGATGGTTGAGTTTTCAAAGCTCAATGCCCCTGTGCCTTTTATCATTTATTTTGTCGAAAAAAAAATTTTTATATTTTCGACAAAATAAATTTATGCAAAAAACATTATTTTTTATTTGGAAAAAACAATTTAAAACTGAATCTTTAAAGTTTTATGAGGTAAAATAATGGACTGCTTTATTCTGTTATTATCTTTTCACTTTTTGACAGTATTTTGTTTTTCGTGTAAGTACTTTTTGCTTTGGGCAAGAAGGGGACTTCCGTTTATGACTCCCATGGGGAATCAAAAAAGTGTTTTTCAATTTTTGTTGCAGATGTTTCGAAAGGTGAATTTGTGACAAAGATTCTTTCAACAAAAAAACATATGTTGAAGCTAATGTTTGTAGATTGTGTCTAAATTTTATTACTCATATTTGTCAATTTAAAATGCATATATGTTTAATTAACATTCTGCTATTGTCTGCTGACTTATTTTAAGGGGTTCAAATGTCTGCGCGCTAACAGAAGACAGTTGTTTTAAAAACATCCGTTTATAGTTTCTCAATTTTGCAATGTTTTAAAATAAGTTTTAAAGTTTATGAATGAATAAAATAAGATTATTATTTTTTGACAAATAATCTGACTCAGAAATTACACAAATTTTAGTATTGTTATTTAAAAACTTTTATAAGCATTTAAATCGTTTATTTTTAATGACGCCAAATCCTTCTAGCTTTTTTTTCTTAGCTACAACCTTTTCTTGTTCAAAAGAAGGAAACATTCTTTCATTGACTTTCATCTCTTTTTTTTATTATTCAAAATTTTTTAAAAACAATTTAATTTCCAAAACTTTTATCGTCATCATTTATAGCAAATAAATGAATTAATTCAACACTGAAACTTTTATTATTTCGTTTTTTTTCCTTTCAAATTCACTTTCATTCTTTTATTTTATATTTTTTATGGATACCGTGAGACTGAGTAATTAACTGAATTCTTTTTTCTTGCGCGTGCCAAAATGGCTGATGCTTTCCTTTCCATGCTTTTATTTTCAGCTTAAAAAGAAATTTTAGAAAAGAAAGCAAGCTTCTCTTACAAGTTTTAAGGGTTTTTTAAAAGCTTAAAAAATTTTTGTTTATTTTTGTTTTTATTAAAACAGTTCTTTTTTTAGTAATGCAAAAACTTTTTTAGTTTGGATATTTTTGAAAAAAAATAAAGAAGCAATCACATGCAATTGTTTGCAATCTTTCTTTTATTTTTTACGTACGTATGAATTTTTACATCATTTTTTACTTCTTATTATTTTTTACGCAATTTTTAAAGTTTGTTTTACTTCTTTTTTTAGAAATTCGTTATACTTTGTGTATTTTTTCCGTTTTCTTTATTATTTTATTATTAAGTATAGCAGCTAAAGTTTTATAAAAACAAAAAAATCTTTCGTGATAATAGTCTTTTTTTGTAAACATTTTTTAAAGAGAATAGGTACGCTCTCCTGCAGTCTAAAAAGCAACATTATTTGAATGATGAATAGTTTAAAAAATTATATTGTTTTTGAGTTATTTTAATCTTTACTTCAAAATTCATTCGATTTAAAAATTCCAAAAAGATTTTTCGCCATGATTTCATGTTTTTCGCGTTTTGCGGCATCTGCAAGGTTTGATTAAGATTAATATTTCAAGTGATATCTTCAAATGTTTTTTTTGTTAACATATTACATTTTGCTATTCTCAAAAGGGATAAATCTCATGGGATAAATATTGTTCCTACCATTTGTTTTGCCCAAACAATTTTTTACGGTTTTTTTAAAATAAAATCGTTTTTCTCATAAATATTTTATTTTAAAAAATGTATTAAACTTTTTAAGGCCTTTCTTTTACCATTTGACAGGTGTTTTTTTTTAATTTACTGTCAAATGTCTTTTTCTATTAAATATTTATCTCATCGTTTCCAGTTACCCTTTTTACCAGTTATACCCCGTTTTTATCTTAAAATGGTAAATACCGTGTTTTTTGTAATTGCATTATTATCTTTAACATCAAAGCTTTCTTTCTGTTCTCTTTTTCTACCGTCATCAGAACATTCATTCACTTTTTAATTTTCTGTATTTCTGTAAAAGGTTAAAGTTTAATTTAAGCAATGATGGCACTGCTAGAAGAAACAATAAAGAAGAAGATGATGATGATATATTATTTTAATTGTTGTCATTTTTTCTCTTTCTCTTTTTTATGCTAAAAAATTAAAAAAAGATAATAAAAATGGGAGGCTTTGAAAATTAGGTTGAAAAAAAAGAAAGAAGACGGCGAAATAAGGCATCATTGCTGCAAGAAGCGCAGTAGAAGTAGCAGCAGCGTGAAAGCGCCACCGCGTGTCTTCTTCACTGTCGCCTGAAGAATAAAAAACATTGAAAATAAAAGTCTCATTCATTATTCACGATTAGTCGACGACGTCCACCACCATTACCACCACTACTTTTTTTATCCCCTCCCCTTCGAAATTAACGAACCAGCTATGACTCTCCCTTTTTTTTAGCGGTTCCTTTTTCAATTCGCTTTTTTGGTCAACAAAAACTTTTGTAAAGTTTTGGGTATTCAAAAAATTTTTCCGTGTCTTCAAGCAAAAAAAAGTTTCTCAAAACTTCATTAAATGATGATGGAATATACGGTAATCACTTTTGATATAATTTTGAAAAAAAACTTATTATTTTTTAATAAATTGCATTATCGAAATTAAAGAAAAAAGAAGAAAGAATTGTAATCATTTTATATGGGCTGAGTGTCTCTTTCCTCCTCTTTTCATTTTCCTGGAAAAAAGAATGAATAAACTCAAAACTTTGCCAAAAAAAGTTACTTCCATTTTGGACCTTCTTGTTTTTCATCATTGCCTGAAGCGACTTTGATGATGATGAATTTTTATTTTTCAACTTTTTCTGCTGCTATTTTCTTCCACCCTCACTCATTTTAGTCATTCATTCAAAACAAAAACAGCTAACCTTGATGGCTGAATTAATATCATTTTTCATTCAATTTTCATTGCCATTTTTGTCGACTCGTTCATGTGGTTGTTGTGGTGGTTGTGGAGAAGTAATTAACTTTTTTATTATTACTATTTGGAGTTTTTCGTGCCCTTTTTATATTTTTGAATAAACACATGTGTGACACTTTTTTTAAAATCGGAAATCTTAAATAACTTCTGTGTGCTACTGAACCTTTGCTGCAACTTCACCTTTGAAGTGTTCAGTTTTTTAGCCTTTTTATAAATTAAATGTTCTAATAACTTTTGAGTGCAATACCACTGCATGGTCTTGAATTCAAAGCATGTTAACAAGATTGTGTTTTCTTTGTTTACCTAAAATACTTTTCAATCTGAATCTCTGAAAATTCTCATAGATATCAATCCGCCACCTTTAACATAAGTTGACATAAACTTTTCCATCACCTCATCACATTTCTACCCCCACGTGCCCATTCTTTTCGAAATCTTCTTCTTAAAAATTTTCATGAAATCTTATGATTAAATTCGAAGATATCCAGATAGATAAATATCGTATTTCAGTATTTTCCCTATTTCCTTCATCTTTCCCACTTTCAATTTTTTTGGCATTTTTTTCTTAAAACTCAAAAAAAACATCAGCATTTTTACTGCTTCTTTTTCTTCTGTTAATAGAAAAAAGGGGATAGCTATAAGCTATAGTCAGCCTCATCTAAAAAATGTTGCTTGCTTTCGATCTTTGGTAAATTAAACTAAGGGGCAAAAAATGAAATAAAATAAAAAATAAGCTTTACTTGGAAAAAAAATAGAATGCGCGACATTAAAAAAAGTCATTGAAAAAAAGAAGTTTGAGGCGAAAGCTGCCAACAACGATGTCAGCAACAAAAAATATAATTGACAAATGAGTTTTAAAAACGTTCTTCCGTTTAAACTATTAACATTTTTGGGGGAGAAAAATAGAGCTTATGAAGAAAAACGATGGCATGGATATAAATGGATTAAGGTGGTTGGAGATATCCATCCGGTCGTCTGGTGTGGCTTTTTCAAATTTACGCAATTAATGTGAATGATTCGAATTGTTTGACCTCAGATTTTGAATTTTTTCTACATTTATTTAGCGTAAATTTATGTAAACAAATGTATAAATTTTGTTTTCAAACCTTTACTTTGTGCCTTGTTTGTGTCAGCATTAGAGTGCAATCGTTTATTTTCCCTGTATTGTTTCTCGATTTAAGCTTTGTTAATATAATCTATCGAAACCCGCCTTAATAATTTCTTTTCTTGTATACAACTTTACCGTATTCCACTGTGTACTCTATATTTATCACATTTTTAATTACTAAAGGCTAACAAATAATCTTTAAAAGTACAAACTTTGATGACTTTAATGTCCAATCTTTCTAATATTTTTGCTTGAATGAATAATGTTTGTTTTTGTCTTATTCCATCAATTAAAGGTTTTTAATTTAATTTTTTCGTCGTTTAACCATACAAATAAATAAGCCGCTGCAAAAAATAAAGCTTTCTATGTTCGTGTTTTTTTGTTGCAAAAACTGTCTCTTATTAATCATTAGTGATGAATTTATTAATGCTTTCATCTTTTTTTCATCATGATTCCTTTTTTCCTTGTCCTTTTTCTCGACGTCTCCATTTTTTGACTAATGAAATTTCATTAAATTTTCCACTTCGAAAATGCGCTACGACAGATGTTTTTAAGCGTAAAAAACCTTTTTTTTTTCAGATTACCTGTTTGCACTTTTTTCTTCATTATCAACCCAACAACCTTTTTTACCTTTGCCGCTTGACTTCCCTTCTTCTTCACATGATTCAAGAAATGCTTCATTTATTATTTTATTTTCAAAGATAAGAAAAAGGCTGCTGCTGCTTTAAGATAATTAAAAAAATGTTAAAAATGAATTTTGTAAAATCTTCATCTCCTCGACCAATTCGCTCAGAATCCCTTCAGTCTTCTGCAGCTAAAATTGCAGCATTTCGGAGATCATCAAAAAATTCCATCCCTGATAGGCCGTATGTTTCAACAACGAATAGAGTTTCATCTTCATCTGGTGGAAGTACGTCACTATCTGTTTCGTCATTGACAACTTTGGGAGGGCATGGAAAAGAACATTGCATGCCAACGAAAGATGTTCCAGATATTGCCGATACAACAATCCCGTTAGAAAAGTATTACTGTAATTTAAGAAATCGCGGAATCGCTGGTCAACATTGGATGCTCTTTGATGCAAATAGTCATATTGGAAAAGTGGTAAGCATTTATTATTACTACGGGAGAAAGGGTACTGTAATAAAAAATAAATGTCTACTTCATTTTATCGAAACTTTTTTAAAAATCAAAATTTACTTAGGATGCTTCTGTATTAATTTTTGAAAAGAAACGAAATATCAAAGCTCCGTCTCGTATTGGAAGAAATCGTTTATCTCTGATTGATCTCCTTCGATATGATGTTTCTCAACTTGCTGCAGTTGTGCATCCACGAATCCTGAGAGTTTTAAACAATGTTGAAGAAAACAAGTAATCACTATCTTAACAACTGTATCAAACTTATCTCAATAACTTATAGGGACTGTATTTGTTTTGCATCTGAATGTGTCCATGGTACATTGGATCAAATAGTTGTTGATGAAGGAATGGATAAACTTGAAATGAAGCTTGGAGTCTTACAAATCATTGACGGGCTAAGTTATTTACATAATAGTGCAAAAATTTTACATGGAAATTTAACACCAACTGCGATATTTGTTACTTCAACAAAGCTATGGAAAATTGGAGGCTTTCAATTTGCTGTTCAAGGAACTGTTAAACATCCGGTAACTTTTATTATACTAGAAATAACTGAAAAAAATATTAAAATATTTTTTAGAATTCATTTCCGTGTTATCCTTGGACAAAAAAGTTACCACCTCAACTTCAACCAGAGCTTGATTTTCTTGCCCCTGAATATCTGAGTTCGTCCAATCAACCGCAAGTAACAAATGCGGCAGATGTTTTTTCACTAGGTGTTTTAATTTGTTGGATTTATTCTGGCGGAAAAAGACTTATCGATGCAAATAATAACCTTGAAAGTTATAACATAATTATAAATCAACTTGATGCTGCTTTATCATTAATTACAGATGAATTAGGACAAAATTTATCTGAATGCATTGCAAAAGTTGTTAGTTTAGATGTCAAGAATCGTCCAGCTGTACAGTTCTTAGCCTTAGTAAGTTTAATCTGTTTTAAAGCTAAATTATCTCCCATGTTTTAGATAAAACATTTTGATGATCCAACATTGACAGTTCTTCGACAACTTGATGATATCAGTCAAGAATTTGTTGAAGAACATAAAATTTCTTTTATTTCACAAACTCTTTATTCTGCATTACCGATGATCCCCGAACAGCTATGGTTTAATCGAATTTTGCAAAGATTCAATGAAAATTTAACGGAATATGTTGAACTATATTCTGCAATTTTACGACCTTTGACATACATGTTAAATAATTGTGAATCACATAATATTTATAAACTTCGGGCATGGTTTCGTCGAATAACTGCAAACACAACAAGCAATAATGAAGAAGTATGTAACTTTCTGAAACCATGTTTAGATAAATTACAAAGGTTTTCAGCTCAGTGCATTGCTACTTGATAATTTACCGGTAATATTTCGTCGTTTAAATGATGAAGAAGTTGAAGATCGATGTTATGCTTTACTCCTTTCAACATTAAATGGAAGCAGTAATAAACTTAAAGTAAACTATTTTACTAAATTAGAGTATCCCATACATTATAATAAAATTACAGCAAACATCTCTTCGTATTATTCCATATTCTGTTGATTACATGTCACTTGGATTTGTTCGATCAAAGCTAATTCCGCTACTCTTGACAATGGAAAAATATTTTCAAGATAATATCCAGAGGCAAGTGGAATTGTTAGTCGCAGTGGCACATTTAAGTGACCGATGTGATGCTGCTACGCTGCAATATCTTATTACAGTGTCATCCATTTGTAACAGCCTACATCCATCAATTGTACATTCAAAATCTCGTATGTTTATTTTTACTAATTTCATTTATACCAAAACTTTTTATAGGTTTGGTGCAACGAATTTTACATACCGATGTCAGTCGTTTAACTGATCCCTTAGTTATTACTCACCATCTTTTGAATCCATTGATTCTTGGCTTAGCATTACCTGAAATGACATCTGCACATTTTGATGATGTTATGAGCTCTATTCGAATTCTCTTAGATATTGTTGAACAAATTCGATATGAAAATGATGATGCTGGTCTTAAAAGGAATGATTCAGGAAGACTATATAATCGTCGAGTTTCAATGTCCTCTTCACATCTTCCCAGGCTTTTAGTTACAGCTGCACGGCCATCATTTTCTGGTGATTCTCGAAAAATGTCTTTTCTTTCCGCTGATGGAAGGCTTGAAGATCGTGGTCGTCGAGAATCAAATCAATCGAAATCTTCATGTGAATCTGATATGTCCATTCTGATTGGTGGCTCAGAGTTATCAGATGAATCTGGAATTGTTACAGCACAAAGAGGAAGAAGAAAATCGTGGCTCGAGGGATATATGCATTCAATGTCTCTTGAACAAAATAACCCAGGTGACACTGCTCGATCACTGGATAAACCGCGTCGATCGGCACATGAAAGACGATCCATTCGGCATCATCATAGTGCACGAACTCATTCGCATCGTTCTCCACAAAAGGATGACTTCATTGATTGTAAACTTCAACAACAACCTGCTCGACCAAATTCCTTCACAAATTTGGGACATAATTTGGTAAGCTTTAGTATTGTGCAAAAGGAAAAGCATTCTAAAAAACATTTTAGGCATGTACACTTTGGAAAACTTTTTATTAATTTATTACAAATTTAATTATCTTTTTCTTGCATTTTTGGATTTAAAAAAACGTGTTTTTACCTTGTAAATATTTATTCATACAATAAACAAAGCTTTACTTTTTATAATCAGTGTCTTATTAACATTTAACTAGAAAGCAAAGGTATCATAAACGCATTCTGGAACCTAGGTAAAAGAAGTTTGAGCCACTATGTACCCTGTGATTCTCATTGGAACCTCACAGTAATCCGAACCAAAAAAAATCATAAAATAAAATGGGAATTAAAAGATTCGTAAAAAACCGTGTAAAATCGTGAAAAATCGTGGAAAATTTAGTACGATTTTACACGAATTTTTCAAATTCACTTCCATTTTATTTTATGATTTTTTTTCATTGTTCGAAGTCACAGGGTACATATGGATTCAATATTGCCATAAATCTCTTCCCTAGATCCATACCCATCGTAGTCAAAAGGGATGGAAAAATCACATTTTATGAAAAAGAGTTAGAATAAGAATTTTGCGTAATATTTAAGAGCATAAGGAAAAGGTGTCTTTTCAATGAATGTTTGATTAAAGTTTAAACACACAACAACACAAGCCTTGCACTCCAGTTATTTAAGCTGCTATTTTACATTCCTCTATTATTCTTTAGCATTTTTACACATTTTAGAGGAACACTAACGATTATTTTGGCTTTTGTTTTTACACATTTTTATTATTTTAATGCTTTGCTATTTTTTCTTTTAGTTTAGTTTCACCACGTGTGCATTGTTTGCATCAACTCTTTTTTGCACCCGATGTTTTTGTTTATTTGCTTTCGATTTCTGCTTAAGTTAAAAGATTATCGTTGATGGTTAAAAAACAAAAAGTGTTTTTTTAAAAAAAGAAAGATTTATTTGTAATAAATTGCATATAATGGAAATAACGACAAATCTATTTACAAAAAATAATTAATAATAAAGGGATAATGAGGAAGTGACAGAAAAAAGAAGATTACACATTTTAATTATTCATATTTGAAGTTTTAATACTGCAGATCTTTGGGAGTTGAGCTTACAAGCCTGTTCCATGAACGGCATTAACAGTGGAAGCGGCACCAGTTGTTGTGGCTTGAGTATGACTGACTTCACGAACAGTAACCTAAATTTTAAATGAATATTATTTTAAATATTTTAGATAAATATAGTTCTTACCTTTTCATGTGCACGTGCTGCAGCTTCTTGTCCAGCAGATGAAACACATGTAGTTTGTCGAACTTCTCCTTCTGCATGAACATTGTATGGAGCTTCACGAGAATGAGCAGCTGCTTCACGTTGAAGTTTTGCACCAGCTTCAATCATTTCAGCACCAGCTTCAGCAAGAAGTTCTTGACCACGTTCTTGATTATTTAAAGCTTGAGCGGTCTTAGCATTGGCATGTTCAGCAACAACACGGGCTTGAGCTTGTGCACGTTGGGCTTCAACGAATTCTTTTTCATTATTTTTCAATGCAGCTTCTGCTTGTTCACGAAGAAGACGAGCATTACGTTCATGATCAGAAACTTCAGTGTAATGTGCTGTTTCTTGGGTGTAAGATGTGCAAGATGTGCTGTTGCAGGCTTCGGTGTGCTTATGCTTGTCACTTCCAGCACCGAAAAGATCCTTGACTCCTTCTTTGATGTCATGGAAGATTCCAGTTTTTTTCTTTTCTTCAACAACAACACCGCCTGGTGCAGCTACTGGTACATGTCCAGTTGAGGATTCATGATAATGAGCTTCACGAACAACAGATGTAGTATTGTTTGGATTCATGATTGATCGATTGAAAGTTAAGTGATTTGTAGAAAGTTAAAATTTAATCTGAAAAAAGCAAGAACTTTAAATGCTGTAAGCCATAAAAGAAACAAGAGAAACGACAATACACGTTTATTAAGAAGCAATCGCAATGTTTTAAAACTTTTCACTTTTTCAGAATTAATGCTTTTTATTCCTTTGAGGAAATCGCTTATATACAAAAATCGCCGCAAAAATTTTTCGCAAAAACTCCTCCTTTTTTGAAGACACACAAGCAAAAAGGGAGAGAGAAATCACTCATAAACAACTTTGTTTCGTTCCTTCACCGCACAACACTGCGAAAGATGAAGAAAGAAAACAACGCTGGTAAACAAGAGGCAGAAGGAGATGGAAAGATGCGATTTTTGGTCATCCAGAAAATTGTTGTTTTTCTTTTTTTCTTTGGCTGCGTGTCTTTTTTTTACTCTTCTCTTGTTATTTTTTTCTGACTCAACAAAGAGATAGATACTGAAGAAAGAATGGGAAAAAAGGTGAAACAGCAAAAGACAGAAAATGAAGACGGCTCCGAGTGATGAGTAAAGATGGCACAGATAAGCAAAAAAAAAACAACAAAAATGCAACAAAATTATAGTTTCTTAAAATCGAATGTTTATTTGTGATTTTTGAAATTCTAGAAATTTCTTGTTTCAATCAATCATCATAAACAACAAATAAATGCTGAATCATTTTGTTGTTTTTTGATTGCTTCGTTTTGTCTAAATTCTTGCAGCTGTAATAAAGAATGCAGTGAAGTATTTACAGTAACAAATAAAATCTTGTTACTGTAATTTTCAAATTTTTCTTCTGTTACTTTTTCCATTGTTTTTGATACTTGAATTCAACTTTGGAGTAGGTAAGGGATTTCATTTCTAATAAATATTTACTCAGGTTGTTGTTCATTTTATTTGGTTAATAATTCATAATGCTCAAAAACCACTTTTTTCAATAAAAAATACATGAGTATATCTTCTTTTTTTGGCATTTTTAAGTCCCTTTTTTCTTGGGCATTTTTTTTGCTTAAAAAGCGAACTTTGCCTGTCTACATTGTTTTGCGGGCAGTAAACAATTTTGTCTTTTTTTCCTTTTTAGTTGTGTTGTTTACGCGCTTTTGAAATCGACCAAACATCAAGTTTTTTCTGGAAAAAAATAATGCGAAAAAAGACAACAAAGAATGAAAAAAGAAATGAGGAAGACACAAAGTGCAGGAAAGGCCTTCCTTGTTGCTACTAAAAGAAGAAAGCATCAATGAGCGGTCATTTCTTCAACGTCAAATACTTTGTAGAACAACATTCGGGTTGATAGATCAGTATGATAAAACATTTTTTAACAATTGTCACGTTGATGCATCTTATTGAGGGTTCAGTGCAAAAGGTTTAATGCCATAAATTTTATGCGAAAAGCAATTTTCAAAAATGTGAATCAGATAGAAATGGAAAGAAAGAAAAAGAAAAAAAACAAGTGAAAATATAAAATATAATGTTTGAAACAATAAAAAACACGTGGAAAAAAGTCATTTCCATATGTGACTGTAATAATTGTCAAAAAGATGTAGTAACTTTTTTTGATACATGTTGATCAACAAAAGAATAAACATCATTGTTAAAACACCAAAAATGGAAGTACTTAAAAAACAAGATTAAAATGTTGAAAGTAGCAAGTTTAATCTTCATTTTTTAACAGCTTTTGTTTTCGGGTAATTAAATTTGAAAAGTTGTTTTGAATTTTGCAGTAAACAATATTTGTGTACGTTGTAAATAGAATTATTACAGTTTCAAAAGTAAATGAAGGATAAAACATTTTTAGCTTAAAAAGGTGTTAAAATTTGTGACAGAAGTTCTAAAGGATGTTTCACTTGAACAGTGGTGAAGCAGTAACTAAGAAAGCAAATAATTTGTTTGACAAAACTAAAGATTGAGTGTCAACGGTTTACTGTAGCCTTAATTATGATTCTTGAATTCATTTTCCGTATTAGTGCTTTTATGCCACTTTAAGATTACTTGTTAACAAACTCTCAAATTTCTGTATGCATATTTTGAAAATTTAATCCAAAATTCAAAAACTTGTTTATATGCTCCTCGAATTTTCGTTTTCGTAAACAAAAAATCGTAAAAAAACAATTAAAATCTTAAAATATGTTTCATTAAAAGAACGTCGACTTAAGCCTGAATCACTTGTTTTCTTTCTTTCCTTGCCCCCTTTTTTCCTCCGTCTTGTTATTTTTTTTGTTGTTTACCGAAATAAACATTTTCTTTTTAGTCAAGGGACAAAAATATGTCCCGCTAAAAGCAGAGTGTTATTTTCGCGAAATTCTTTTTTTCCAAAAAACATCGCTTTTTTCTTCTTTCTTGCGAAATTTTTGTTTTTGCGACCGCAATGGTTGTTGATTTTGTAAAAAAAGGGGCGGTCTTTGCTTAAGTATAAAAGAGATGAACGGCAGCCTTCGGAACATCAACTTCCTTCCCTCAAAAAGCTTCTTTCTTTAAATAAAATATGAATTCTGTGTCTTCTCAAATTTGGAAGTGACACACCTATGACCCTTACCACCACGTTTATCTTTGCCGTTGTCACTTTTACTGTGTTTTTTTCGTGATTTATTATCTATCAAATTTTGATTGATATCACAACACTTTTTGATTTCATTGCTTTTTTTCAGAGATTTATTTGTTTCAAGTTTACGACAAAATGAATAATACTACTTATCAACGTACTGATATCCAAACCACTGTTGGTCCAGCTGGTCATGTTAGCACTGGTCCACTTCATCTTGAACATGAAAAAGAAAAGCATGGCCTTCTTCATGATATCAAAGAAGGTGTAAAAGATGTTGTTGAAACAATTACTGGAAAATCTGAACCAAGTCCAAAGGATCACATCAAAGAAGCAAAGCATCTTCACAAAAAGGCTGATGATGTCTTAGAAGATACCCACAAAGATTTCAAGAAAGCCCAAAAAGCTCAAGAAAAAGCTGATAAAGTTGCTGAAAAAGCCAATCATAAAACTGAAAAGGCTTTGAATAAACAAGCACATGGTCAAGAACTTCTTGCTGAAGCTGGTGCAGAATTGATTGAAGCTGGTGCAAAGATGCAACGTGAAGCTGCAACTGATATCCATCAAGCCCCATACAATATCCATCAAAAAGGTGATGTCCGTCAAACTACAATGGTTGACGCTGCTGGTCAACAAGCTGCTGCATTAGCACATGATGCAACAATTGTTCGTGATGTTCGTTACGGGGCAACTCATGCTGCTCGTCATTAAAACATGTATGAATTCCAATGCTTTAAAAATGGTAAGCGGCTGCAATATTCCCAAAAATATTAAATCTCATCCCATTGTTTTTAATACTTTTTTATAATCTTCTTCCTTTTATTGTATCTTTTTTGTATATTACTGTAATTGTATTTATTCCAGTATGGTTGTCTTTTTGCCGCTAAAGTTTTCACTTTTTGTAAATAAAAGTTTCTAAACAATTTTCATTAATTTTTTTGCAAGAAAGGATCAAACAACAACAAAAAATAAGCTTGCACTTGAAAAAAAAGAATAACAAAAATAGAAAAGAAGGAAAAAAACTAAAATTCTAAGAAACCAATCTTGTATTTTCTTCAAAGGGGTCATTTATCATTGAAAGCCCAGAACGCCTCATAAACTCTTTCCAAAAGCTTAGCGTTATCTTTTAAAAAGATATAATGGTTCAGAAAAGGCCATTTACTTGTTTACCAAAAACCGCTGTTTTCTAATCTCTTAAAAAAACTCAAAATTGCACTAAAAAAGCTGCATTTTTTTTGTGCCAAAGTCTAATGAAAAAGTATTCGGCGGAACAAAAAAATGGCACAAAAATAATATCCATTTTGAAAAGACAAAAATATGATAAACAAATGAACAGTTGATAAAACTATATTTGTTGGAACACAAAGAGAATATAAAACACAAAAATTTATAGATTAAGCTTGTAAATGTATTAAAATATATTTCTTTTAAGAGCCCCTTGTAAATTTTTTTGTAAAAAGTTAATTATAAATAATTTGCTTCTAATTTTAAAAGAACGGCAAACTTAAGTAAAAAAATGTGTGATTAACTTTATTTT
Source organism: Panagrolaimus sp. LJ2400 (assembly GCA_024447215.1). Taxonomy (NCBI): domain Eukaryota; kingdom Metazoa; phylum Nematoda; class Chromadorea; order Rhabditida; family Panagrolaimidae; genus Panagrolaimus; species Panagrolaimus sp. LJ2400. The sequence goes on along the minus strand of JAMRYA010000009.1, from coordinate 1,132,566 downwards.
TAATTATTTTTCCGAGTTTCGTAGATTATTTTTTTAACTTCAAAAAAATAAAACAATAGATTTGGTTTATCTTTTTTGAATTTTATCTTTGCAGTTTTAAAAACATTTTTAGGTTCAATAAGATCACTTCATTAACAAAAAACTCCTCCAGACGCAGCTAACCAAAGTTTATCTTATCATTTGTGATTTTTTATGTTTTCTTCCTTTCTTTTGTTTCATCTAAGATTCTTAGACTGAGATTTGAACCCTTCAAATCAGCCTGTCATTAAACATAAAAACAACAATGTCATCTGTCACATTTATTTTTGCTACAAGCGTGTTTGTGTTTATTTTAAGTTTAAACTTTACGATGCTTTATTCTTTTTTTATAAAATAAAATAGTGCATCAAAGAACAACAAATAATAATGCTTTTCAAGCGGAACAAAAAGAATAGAGGCAAAAAAATAAATTGAGTTTTGTGCATGCATGTACGTGAGATTTTTTATCGATGTTCAACAATAAATATACTGTTTTTTTGATACACTGATCTTTAAAACAAAGTTTGGAAGCATTCTTAATAGAAAAAAAATTAAAAAATCATAAATTAAATGATGCATGTTTTTTTTAATGTTTCAAAAATCATATCCCAAAATCTTTCAATAACTACAATTCTTTTTTAACAGAAAAAAACATGGGTCAACAAAAGCAGCAATTTTTAAATTCTTCCTTTTAGTTGTTTACGTTTTTCTTTCTTTTTTTTGATGCTATTTTTCAAAAAGCCTGTTTTTTCATTTGAAAAAAAGATCGCTGGGTTGTTTACAAAAAAGACACATCTATCGAGGGGGCTTTCCCCGACTGTTGTTTTGTTTATTTATTTTCTTTCTTTCCTTCTTTTTTGCTCGAATTTAGTGGTAGAGTTACGAAATTGTTGTTTTCTGCGGTCTTAATGGACATGCAAAAAGAGATGAGAGAATGGGCGGTGCCAAATTTCAGGCAACGCATATAAAAGCGAAGCCATTCGAACGAAAATCTTCAAGTTGAATTTTTAACTTAAAAAAGCTCGTCGATTTTCTGAAAAACCTTCAAATCTACTTTCTACAATGTCTCAACAGCAATCAACCTACCATTACGAAAAAACCACCACCACTGGTGCTGGATCTGATATGACCAAAGAAGATGTCAAAGATAAGGTAAGACTTTTTATTTAGTACTAAGATGTATTTGTAGTTATCGTTCATATATTTTTAGGCAAGTGGTGTCCTTCATTCCATCAAACAAGGTGTTAAAGAAGGTGTTCAAGATATCAAAGAAGGTGTAAGCAAGCTTGCTGATAAAGTTACTGGCAATAGTGACAAAACTGTTCACAAACATACTGAATCATGCAATGGAACCACCTGCACCACTTACACACAAGAAACAGCACATTACACTGAAGTTTCTGATCATGAACGCAATGCTCGTCTTCTCCGTGAACAAGCAGAAGCAGCTTTAAGAAATAATACTAAGGAATTTGCTGAAGCTGAAAGAGCACAAGCTCAAGCTCGCATTGTTGCTGAACATGCCAATGCCAAGACCGCTCAAGCCTTAAATAATCAAGAACGTGGTCAAGAACTTCTTGCTGAAGCTGGTGCAGAAATGATTGAAGCTGGTGCAAAACTTCAACGTGAAGCAGCTGCTCATTCTCGTGAAGCTCCATACAATGTTCATGCAGAAGGAGATATCCGGCAAACCACTGTTGTTTCTGCAGCTGGTCAAGAAGCTGCTGCTCGTGCACATGAAAAGGTTACCCTTCGTGAAGTCAGTCATACCCAAGCTACTACTGGTGTTACTACAGCTAAAATTAATTAAATAATTACTTTCTTATGCTAATTTACTAATATTTTTTATTGTCATAATTGTATGCTTTGATTTAATACTTTTATACATTTTTTGGTACTTCAAAAATACGAATCTCATTGAATTTTATTTGATTTTTTTTGTATGTATAATGCTTGCCTTTGTATAACTTCATATTATGTATAATAAACTTTTTTGTAGCGAAAAAAACTTCTGTAATGGGGAAGGGACATGGAAAAATAAGTTTATAAAAATAACAGAAAAGTAAACACCCATAAATTTAAAGATTCTTGTTTTTAACGAATCTTTTTTTGTCACTTTTCTTCTTTAAATATTTTGGATAAATAAGCTATGCCATAACTGCATGCTAGTAAAAGTTTTAAAAAATGAGCTAACCAAAACTTGAATAAAAAATGGTGTTTTTGATCAACATCTGTTGTTGTTGTTCTGTATGCAAAGTTTGCAAAAAAGAATCTAGTGTTTGGTCATTTATTCAAAAGCGATGTGCCGGATATCTTTATATCTTGCATCTTCTTTTCGACAACAAATTGAATGCTCTCTTTTTGAACCATTATATTTAGAAAACAGTCTTTTCTTTTGACAGTTTTGCTGTCAAACATCTGGCCATAAAAGTTCCGGCTTTGGCGATAGTAAAAGGGGCCGATGCTTTTGGATATTCGAACATTTATAAACATAAGCATGCAAAACAATTTGAATCGAAACAATCTTATTTTTGTAATTTTGCAAATGGCAATTGTCTGATTTTTGTGTTATCCTGGATTTTCTCAGTGATGCTATTTATTTTTTTCTCGCAGATTCCAAACAAAAACTTGTTTTTTAATTTGTTTTCCGTACGTAAACAACTAAAACAAAAATATTTGCATATTTTTTTCTCACCTTTCCGACATTTCGTGTCTGCTTTTTTGTCCTTCATTTTTTGCGGTCCTTTGAGGTTAGAACGAACAAAAACAATAAACAACAACTTCTTTTTTTTCCACTACAGATGTACTCCACTTGCTCCACCACTTCTATATTCATTTTTTTTTGCACGTGTTGTTGTTTTCTTCTTTTTCTGAAGAAGAAGACAAGCTTAAACCCAAAACAGATCCCACAAAAAAAGAAGTCGTCTTTTTTGAAAGCATCTCTTTCTCTCTTTTTTCTCATGTTTACGAAATATCTTTTTTCTATCTTGTTTGTTAGTGAAGTTGGTCTTTGATGTGTTAAAAGCAGGCAGGCAGGCTGGGCTCTCATTCTCTCCCTTTTTCGAATGCATATAAAAAGTGGCGAATGTCTTTCGAAAACACACATTATTCAGAAATCGCACTTGGAACGCACTGAAGCCTTTTTTAGAAAAAAAATAGATTGACTTTTTTTCATCGTGGAAATTTATCTAACTTTATTTTGATAAAGTCTTACAATAAATGATAAATAAAATAAGCTTACTTTTTTTTCAGAATCGCTTAAAGCTTGTTACTTCCAAAAATGAATTCAAACAATACTACAACTGTCTTCAAACGAACTGATATCAATCGTGAACAAACTGTTGGAGCTGGGTCTCAACAATTGCATGAAGTTCAAACATCTCATGTTGTCATTGATCCAACAATTCAAACAACTGGAACTGGTCCACTTCATCTTGAACAAGAAAAAGAAAAACATGGCCTTCTTCATGATATCAAAGAAGGTGTAAAAGATGTTGTTGAAGCTATCACTGGTCGTACATCCCCAACTCCAAAAGATCATCTTAAAGAAGCTAAGCATCTTCAAAAGAAAGCTGAACACATCCTTAAAGATACTAAAAAGGATTTCAAAAAAGCCGAAAAAGCTCAAGAAAAAGCTGATAAAGAAGCTGAAAAGGCCAATCATAAAACTGAAAAGGCTTTGAATAAACAAGCACATGGTCAAGAACTTCTTGCTGAAGCTGGTGCAGAATTGATTGAAGCTGGTGCAATGATGCAACGTGAAGCAGCTGAAGATGTCGGAGAAACATCTTACAATGTTCATAAGACTGGAGAAGTTAAGCAAGCTGTTTGTGTTGATGCTTCAGGTAAACTCTTATCATTGATCATCTTGTCATATGTAATGTAACTGTTGCTAATTTTTAGGACAAGAAGCTGCCATTCATGCTCACCATGCACCACTCCGAGTTGTTGAATACGGCGCAACACATGTTAGTCATCCTTCTCATTCTTAAAACTCATTATGAAAAACTTTCTCATCTTAACCTACAGTTACTGCAATATCTCCTAATTATTCTTTTATCTCATTTTTGTTTTTTAATAGCGAAGCTTTAATTTTACTTACCAAAAATTGTGCATTTTATTATTGTATTAATTGCTTTGCTTTTCCATATTTTATTTCACTTTTTTATTTTTTATGCATGTAATTTGAGATTTACTTATTTTTATTTGAACTCAAAACTTGTAAATAAAAACTTGTATTTTTAAATTTTTTTTACAAAATGACTATAAGCAACTCAATTTTCTTTTTTTTCTGTACTGTTGTTTTTTTAAAGCTAAATCATAGAAAAAATAACAAAAAAACTCCAAAAATTTGTTATTTTCTTTTTTGACTTTTCCAAGTAGCCGCCTTCTATAGCTGTTTTCTCATTGCCTGAAACACGTTAGAAAAGCTTTTTTTAGAAAACACATTTAAAGCGGAAGAAAATGGCAAACCACAACAAAAGAAGTTGTTTACAAAAAAGAGAGAAAATTGTTTTTTTAAAAAGATGTTTTTGGAAAAAGAAAAACAATGCAGAAAAAAATGATATCCTTTTTGGGATTGATTCCAGATGTAAGACATTTGTGCCATAAAAAATCGTAAACATTTTTGTGGAAGAAACGGAATATTTTTTGTAAAAGGGCTTATTGCATTTATTAATAAATGAACACAACAGTAAAATTTAAAATTTTACAATAGCAAATTTTTTTATTGTTTTTAATAATATTAGATTATTAACTTAATATAATTAATGGAACATTAATAGTATCATATTTTTATTGGATAATTTCAAAAGCAATCATATCTTTTTGTTTTCAAACAGAAAACAGATTTAAATTTTATTTCATTATTACAAATGGCTTTTTTGGAAAAATTAAAAGAAACAATTATATCATTCTGTTGCCTTTGCTTAACAAGGGTCTAATTGGATTTTTTTGACTAAAATTTCCTAGCATTTTGATGGACAATGACTCCTTTAAAATTTTTTTTGCATAAAATTTCTATCTGAAAATGTCTGGAGCTGTTACGAAATCTATCGCCAAAACAAAACAAGAAAGACAGCTTGTAGATTTTTTCAATGATATTCTACAATTTGTCGATGAAAAATCAAAGAGATCAAAGTTATTCGTTTTTTATGCTTACAAAATATGGCATTAAAGAAACAAAAAAATTTGGACGCAAAAATATTCACCAATTTTTGCGCTCGTTTTTGGGGCAATAAGAAACATTTCCCAGCCAGTGACTTTTGGCTCTTTGCATTTTGATTTAGTTGTGTTATGTCTTGTTATAAAAATATGACCCCTTTCATCTTGCTTTGGGGTTTACGGTAATGTAAATTCTAAAAAATTTATTGCATGTGACTTTATTATTCATTCATTTTTCAGCATCTTAAAGATGATGTTTCAACAGAGATGAAGAAGATTATAGAGCTTTAAAAAAATACAAATAACTTCGAATCCCTAAATATCTCATTTTTGTAAACATTGATAATCAGATAAAATAAATCTTATGTAATCCCTTCCTCTATAATTGTTGATAATTCATTTTTTTGATATGATGAATCAATGCATCAATGTTGTATTTTTATCAATAATAAAAGTATTGATTCATTATTTGTTTCTCGTTATACTGATTTATGTGATCTTTACATGGTGGAAGTTGATTTGAGAGAGACCTGTTTGAAATTCTTTAATCACTAGAAATAACTCAATTTTTTTTTAAATTATTTTGCAATATCCGAACTTCTAAAACAAATATTTTTAAAGCCAGGAATGCTTTTTTTCCAAGGAAAACAAAACAAAAACTTTTTTGCAAACTTTATTTTTATCTTTAGCATCTGTGCCGATTTCCTTTAGATTGCTTTTCTATCTTTCTTCTGTTGCGCAAAACATGCATACTTTTTTCACCACTTTTTTGAAATACGTACTTCGATTAGGTTCTTTTCAGTTCAATTGAGTTCAAAATGCATTCTTCCCCCTTTCTCTTCTCTCTCTTTTTTTTGTTGTTTATTGTTTTTTTCGTGTTTTTTTTTCTGTTTTCTTTCTCCCTTTCGTTTTGTTTTTCGAAATTGCAATGTGTTGTTTATGCCAGCGCTCTTTGATTCGCTAAAAGGGGCGGGTATTGAATAAGAGCAAAGGAAAGAAATGTTTACATATAAGCCATCAGCTTTCTAAAAAAGTTATTTTAACATTTTCGGTGCGATTTTTATGACGAAAAATTTGATCGCCATTGAATCATCCGTGTTTTTGCTAAATTTGTATTAAATTTATTTTAAATTTTAGAAAATCATTCATACTTTTTGAAATTCTCTCTCTCGCAATTAATCATGTCTTCACAAACAACTACATATTCATCTGAATCAACTTATACTGCTTCTGATAAGTCTACTCGCAATACTGCAACTGAAATGGCTGAAGAAGCAAAAGAAAAAGCCAGTGGTCTTCTTGAAAATCTTAAAGAAGGTGTCAGCAATGTTATTGATGCTGTTGCTGGACGTGATTCATCACACAAACACGATACTCAATGCAGTAAGAATAGCTGCTCATCATATGAAAAAGAGACCGTTTCTTATACTGAAACCAGCGAACATGAACGTAATGCTCGTCTTCTTCGTGAACAAGCTGAAGCTGCTTTAAAGAATAATTCAAAAGAATTCGCTGAAGCTGAACGCTTACAAGCTCAAGCTCGTATTATTGCTGAAGCTGCTAATGCTAAGACTGCTCAAGCCTTAAATAATCAAGAACGTGGTCAAGAACTTCTTGCTGAAGCTGGTGCAGAAATGATTGAAGCTGGTGCAAAACTTCAACGTGAAGCAGCTGCTCATTCTCGTGAAGCTCCATACAATATCCATGCAGAAGGTGAAGTTCGTCAAACAACTGTTGTCTCAACTGCTGGACAAGAAGCTGCAGCACGTGCTCATGAAAGTGTAAGTATATATATAATTATTTAATATCATAGTAATAATATTGAATTTACTTTTAGGTTACTGTTCGTGAAGTCAGCCATACCGATGCTCAAGTCACTGAATCTGGCACTTCTGTTACTGCTGGAGCTCATGTTCTTCCCTAAACATTCTTGAAATGTTGCTTCGATTGATACTTCCTAAAAAGTATTATTTTCTTTCATCTGTTGTAATTTTATGCCAAAAAATCTTTTGTATCTCGATTGCATTATAATTTTATATATGAATTTATTTGTAAAAAACTGTTATTATAAATTTTATCGTATTTAATCTGCTTAAACATGCGACTCTTTTTCACATATATTTAAAGCAATAAATATGTTATACCTCAAAAACCAAAAAGTGTTGATTTGTTTATTGCAGTCAGCTGTTAAAAGAAAGAAAGAATGTGAATATTGTTGTCTAAATTGTCTTTCAACATACATAAATAAATATTTTGTTAGTCTTTTTGTTATTAAAGCGATTTATTTATTTGGTTTGTTCTACTTATAATTATTTTAAGAACAATAAGAGCATGAAAGAAGTTTATCGTAAATTATCCAAAATTTACTACAGTAAATATATTTGAAGAATGTCAATCCGTATGATGTAATTCTTTTTTGTTTTTGGTATCCTATCACAAATTCTTACAGTAACAAAATAAACTGTTTTGTTTAATATTTTGCTACAAAAAAGCCTCCACTGAAAACAGTTTTCCTTTTAACTTTAATTTTGTATGAATAAAACGTTTGATATGATTGTGAAACAAAACATAAAGGGTTTGTTTTTTCAATTTTGATGTGCCTAAATTTACTATCATCAATCACGGAGGATACTTCCTGAACATAGGCTATGTACAAAATCGTAAAAGCGTTGCCTAAGAAGGTATTTAAAGTTAATAACTATGAAAACATTGCTCTTCCAAAAGTATCATTTCTTTTTTATCCTATAAGAAATGCTTCTAATTTTTGAAATATTTGGGTGGTGATCTACAACAATAACAAGCACATATTTTATATCGATCTATGAATGAACAAAAATTAAAAAGTAATAAAACTTAAAAGATTTGACTCAATTGACGTTGTTACTTGACTTCCTTGATTTCAATGAAGCAATGTTCAACCATTTTTGTTATCAGAATTAAAGTTCCAGAACAATCATAAAAAAGGATGAAGCAGATCATTAGCACATTGTTTCACAATTTTTATACCCCTCTCCTTTTTTTATTGTCCACATTGTTAAAAAAAATTCATTGATAATAAACAAAAGGTGTTTTACCGGAAAACTGACAATAAAAAATATGCACATAGAATAATGCAGAAAGAATATTTCAACTAAGTGTTAAAAATCATAATAAAGTTTTGTTTTTTAGCTTAATTATTATTCTTTAGCTGCAAAATTGTTTACTTCTAGAAAGTTGATTTGCGAAGGCCTCAAAAATTTAAAAAAATAAGAAAAATGTTTGTTTAATCAAAATCAATCATCCCTTTTTGTTGTTGTCGTTGTCTATCACCACGTTTCAATCTCTCATCGAAAAGGTTTTTTCATCGATCAGGTAACAAAAAAAGTGTTTAAAAAAACAACAAAAAACGTAAAAATTGTTTTTTCTTTATTTTTTTTCTGATATTTCAAAAATTACAGAAACCTTTGGTTCAACATTTCCCAAATTTTGGGAGTTTTAATAAACAACAAAACAAGAAATTTTGGGTAATTTATGTAGGCACAAGAGCGGTGATTCAAAGATAATTTCTTTGATGTTGTTTTTGTTGAAATATTACTCCAACAAATTACAAAATAACAAATATTGTTGTTGTTGTTGTTTTTTGATTCTCTAAGATTTCAAAGGAGGTCCTTCTTTGTCTTCAGAAAAAAATGAAGTATAAAATAGTGAATGTGGATTACAAATTTTTCAAGTTACACAACTTATTTATTACTGTATATTTGTTTCCCTTGAATATTGTTTCAAAATATGCATACCAATCAACAACACGTTCGTACTGAAGTTCATGAAGAAACTCATCGAACATCTGGTGGGGGTGCCGTTCCAGTTGTTGGAGCACCAATGGCTGCTCCGATTGTTGGTGGTGCTCCTGTTGTAGGGCATAAAGAAGAAAAGCATGGAATTCTTCATGATATCAAAGAAGGTGTTAAAGATGCCGTTGGAGCTATTACTGGAAAATCTTCTTCAGAGCCATCTGCAAAAGAACATGCCAAAGAAGCCAAGCATCTCCATAAGAAGGCTGAAGATGCTTTAGAAGATACCAGCAAAGATTTTAAGAAAGCTGAAAAGGCCCAAGCGAAAGCCGATAAAGAAGCTGAAAAAGCGAATGCCAAAACGGAGAAAGCTTTAGAGAAGCAAGCTAAAGGACAGCAATATCTTGCTGAAGCTGGTGCAGAAATGGTTGAGGCTGGTGCAAAAATGCAACGGGAAGCTGCTTCAGAAGTCCATCAAGCCCCATATAATGTACATCAAAAAGGACAAGTTCAACAAGTTACCAGCGTTAATACTGGCGCTCAACACGCTGCTGCTGCCGCACATGACACTGCACCAGTTCGTGATGTTCGATTTGGTCCCCCTCAATAAGAAAAAGAAAGAATACCTCTATTACTTTGAAAAAACTGTACTTAATTAAAAGATTAAATATTATTATTGTAAATATGTACTTTTGAAAAACAAACTTATATTTTATTTGCATTTGCAATAAAAGCATTTCTAAAGAACTACTATTTTTTGCTCTTCATATAAACAAAGATTTTGTACAAAAGAAAGAAAAATATTTTTAACAAACAATTTAAAAAAACGAAAAATTTTTGATTAATAGCATTTATGAAAAAAGCACGTTCTTTGTTGATCTGCGCGTGATACCCCCTTCTTTTTTTTGCTTCGGGTTTTTTATTTTGGTTCTTCTTTGATATCATTTTTTTTCTTCTTTTTTGACTTTCAGTAGTGTAAAGTAAAATGCACGTCCCGAAGAACTCAAAAGTTATGGTCCAAAATTGTTTTTTACTGTTTAGTTTAGAACTACCACTACTAAACCTTCTAAGGTACACTTTCTTCTTGCGTTTTTTCTGAAATGTGATCTCAGTCATTAAATGAGAGAGCGGGGGTTGTTGTAATTATTTTTATTCGTTTTTATTTTTGTTCATTAATTTAACTTTTTTGAAAAAAATGTTTGCGGTTATGCCTTTTGCGAAACCCTTTTAGGATCTAAAAGTTATATGACTTTTGAGGTTACGCTGTAATGTCGGGGTTAGAAATTAGACATCCGAAATGGAGAACTATTTAGGCTTTTCAACTCAACTGAGATGTCGATTCTCAAAAACTGGCAGTTATTCAAGTTTCTAATCCTAAATCCCAGAACAACTCAACTCAAATATGTGAAACATATTTGAGTTGAGTTTCTGTTATGTATTCTCTTACGTTCCAAACAGTATTACGGGAAGCTGCTTCAGAAGTCTTCTTCTTGGAGTTTTAATAATTAATTCGGTAATACTAGTTCTAAAGTCCAAAAATACTAAACAGTGATAATATTCTTTATATTTCTACTGTATCAGTACTAGACGAAGTTTTATGATGTATTTTCATCTCTTTCTAAATATAGCTGCTGCTAATCTTTCCAAAAAAGTTATCAATTTAGTCTATTTTTATTTGACTTTTGACCGCTGTGAAAAAGGGATGATTTCATCATAAAAAAGATGCAAAGAAAACAAACAAAGTCAAAGTTTTTTCTGCAATTTTACTTATTTTGAAGGCTATAATAATTTTTGCAATATTCCACTATGTATTAGATTTGATTTGTTTACTTTTTAAAAGCGTGAAAAAGCTCTTAACTGATGCTTTTGTAGAGAAAAAAAGTTAAACTTGTAAACAAAAGATAATTTTTGTGAGGTGGGAAGTGTTTGTTTTTTATCTTGTTATCAAAGCTTCTGATAAAAGATTTGATTGCTCCATGCTGTGTGAATAGAGTTGCTACATTTCTTATGACCATTCATTTCTTTCCCTTTTTCCTTCCCTTTTGGCCATAAAATTTTTTATTACCTGTTTTGATTCGAAGTTTATTTCTTTTTTTTCATATTCTGAAATATGTATCGTTTTCGTTTATGTAAGTTATACGTTGTGATGTTGATGCTGATGACAATATCAGCAGAGAATCAATCAGATAGAGAAGGCAGGCAGGCAAAAGAAATAGGAGTAATATAAAGGCGGACCAATTAAAGTCATTTAAAAGCCATACCTTTTGAAGAAAGTGTGATAATCGAGATTGTTAGTTTTTATTTCTTTCGTTGTCAGTTTTTTTAATATATATTTTTTGTTCCTAAAAATCATTTGATTTTTTTCTCAACTTTTTCTTTTTGTGGTTTTGTTGTTTTTGATGATGGAATTAATTTCACTTTTTTTGCACTGTCTAAAAAGATTACTTTCATTTTTGTTTAAACCTGTTTCTTTTTCTCTCTCCTCTCTTAGGGTAATTAAAAAAATAAATGTTATCAAAATTTTGTCATTTTAAACAAAAAGCGGAATTAAGTTTCCGTATTTGAGATTAAACGGATTCTAGATAAAATATAAAAAGAAAATTAAGAGTCTGTTTTTAGAATTTAGATCTATCCGTTTGTTGTTATTCCGCGTTAAACTTACATAGTTTCAATCACTAAACATGTGTTTTTTCAGAAAAAATCCTACAGCATTTATTTATTTGCTTACTTGAATTATAATTAATAATGGCTTCTGCAGATGCAGTTTTCTTAGCGGCACATTACCGTGCCGTTCAACGTAAAACTTCTGAATCTTCAACTGATGAACCGCCAAAGCGCCGAAGTAATAGCATCCTTGATGATATTAAAGATGGTGTCAGTAAATTAACTGGAACCTTCTCTGATAAGAAAAAAGAAAACTATGGTCGCCGTCGTGCAATGTCTGAAATTGCAACCTCTGGACCTACACCATCTCGAGGCCTTGTTGAAGATAAACGCCGACAATGGAGTATCAAACAAAAAAGTATTGATTCAAAAAAAATTAAAGAACAATCTGAAGGTGGAGCTGCTGTTGATGACCATAAAGAGCCCCAACAAGCTCATACATATACAAGCGGAAAAACTGCCCAAGATTTAATTAATCAAAAACGTGGTCGCCTTCATTCTGCTCCAGTACAATATGGTCGACCCCGCTCAGAATCTGATGCCGTACTTCCATCAAGCCGTTTTACAGCTAAAAAGGAAACAAATGAAGAAGATCCCGACGATGTCTTTGAAGAAGCTGAAGAAGAAGAAATTAATCAACAACAACAACAAAAGGCACGTGGCGTTACAAGACTATGAATTGTTTTTACAGCTATTTTTAACGTGTAATTTTTTATGAGATCAACAAAAATGTACTTAATTAAAAGTTTTTAGTTTTGCTCAACTTTACTAAATTTGATAATGTTTTGTATTAACATGATTTTGTTTTTATGTTTTATGTATTAGTATTCCTGTAAATATTAGTGTAATAAATGTTTATTTTTCCAATAGCATTTGATTAGAATGTTTTATAGCAAATTTTTTGGCAATGAAAAAATCACCACGTTAAAAGCAGCAAACATGGAATTAAAGAATTGAAAAAAGTACTGTGTTTCGGTTTTTACTAGGCGGCATTTCGCTTTGATCGATCTTTGATCTTTTCACGAAATCGCCACCACCTCCGAGAAGCACTTACATCCAAAAATATTTAGGCCAAAAAGGTTTAAAGTTTTACTACTTGAAGAAATTTTTATTCCTTTTAGTGTTTTGTTTTTTTCTATAAACAAACCTAAAGTTCTTTGTTTCATTTTTATTCTGCTCTTCTTTCTTCGTCAAAAAAGATTTCAAAAGACGTGGCCCAGAATGAATGTTGTAACATCGAAAATGCCACGCTTTAACAAAAAGAAGAAAGAAATCAATAAAGAAGAACGTTTAACACAAATCGAAGAAAAGAAAGGAAGCTCAATAAATGATTTTGTAAATTCAATTTTAGAAGAAAAAAGGCTGTTAGACACATACTTGTTTTTTGCGTTCATCTTTTCAATTTACTATTTCTTATTCGTTTTCTGGCTATCAAATCTTTTGTGTTTTAACTGTGAATAAATTTACTTAATTTTAGGTTCAACAAGGTGTTAATCCATCAAAATGTTCAATTTACGAAAATGGAAGATGAAATTGTTGAAGAAGAAAAGACATTACAATTTTACGAAAAAACGAACAACAAAAATGACTAATGAAGGGTTAAATGATTTATCCCCCCATAAAAATGGATATGGATTTGCACCAAAGGCTCATGATCATATTTGTAATGAAATTACTCCAAGACGAGAATGGGTGACAGAAAGTTCAAAAATGCCATCAAGTGATAATGGAAATTATTTTTACAATGAATATGTTACTCAAAATGAATCAAATCGAAAAGATTCATGGGGTTATGAAAGATCAACCCAGCAAGATTCATGGAGCTCCGAAAGTGATAACGATGAATATTTTGATGCATCTGAATTACTATCCCAAATACCTGTTCATCGCCGATATGATAGCCGGTATTCAATTAATAAGGGAACTTTGAAAGATGTTTATTTTTACTTTTAGCCCAAAATGTTTAATCTAAAACGTTTTTCATGCGATTACCTAGCTTTGTTTAGCTTTTTATATAAATATCTAAAAAGTGCTTATTTTACAGATTTGTCCCTCTAAAATATGGAAATATCCTTTGATTTTTTGCTGACTGCAGCAAAAAATCAAAGGTCTACCGCCAAAGAATTATTTTGACCATCCAAAAAAGTTTTCTTTGTAGATTCATTTTAATTGATTATCAGTTAACATCAGATTTTCTGTCATCTAAGTATCCAAAAAATAATCAATTTTTAGATGTAAGCAGTAGATGATGATTGTGCGCTACTAACTTTTGAATAAGTGGCGCACAAATAGTTTGTTGTTTTAAAAAGTGGCATTAAGATAAGTGCCAGCAAGAGAATTGGAAGAATATTATTGAATAGTTAGGCAATCACATGAATATGCACTGAGGAAAACTGGTGGACAAACAGGCATGAAAATATACTTGATTAATTGTCTTGTCCATTTTAGTGCCGCATTTGTACCTCATTTTCTTAGTGCATTTTGGGCCAAAACTGATAAACTAACCATCTTTCAATGTCTTCTTTTAAGCCACAATATAGTTATGCTGAAAAACGCCAACAAATTCCAAAATATCTTGTTGCAGCAAATCGAGTACTTTATCAAAAGAATTATGATGATATTTTTGAAGTAATTGATCACAAATCAGAATTCATTGCTGATAATGAACGATATTGTGAAGTATTTTCTGGATTTTTAAAAGTTTATCATCCACAGCGCCCATTTTTGTGCCCATATTGTGATAAATTGAATCAAGATCAATGGAATTTATTCAATCATATCAAAGATATACATGGACGACATTATACTCATGATGGCATCTGGTGTCAAAGATGTGAATGCCCATTGTCAGATAAAAATGTTTTATCATATCACACTGCATTTTGCCGAAAATCACATTGGTATGAAAAAATTCGTGGATTTCCATGTTACTTTTAAGCTTTAAATTTGTTAATTCTTTTTATGCTTCATAAAGCTTTAATCTTTTAAACTATTTTTTGTAAAATGTTTCTTTACCGTAACAGTATGTGTAGATTATGATAATATTTTTGCTACTTTTTTTAATTGCTTTAAATTTTTGCTACAATAAATAAATAATAATAATGATACTTTTTCATTGTGAAGTCTTAACAAATGCAAGCGTGTTATTACAAACGGCATCATTGACTTGAGTTTTTTGATTAGTTGATTTCAACAAAAGCTGCACCGACATTTTTGGTAGCATATATTGATTTTGCATTTTCATGTTTTGGTTAGAAAACAACAATTTGAAGCACATTGGCAAGGTTTTTTTAGGCAGAGAGTTTTTGTGCAAATGTAAAATAGATTGCTACAGAAAAGGCCGCTATCTGTTTTTTAATCCATATTTCTTGTTATGTTTTTTTGAAGGTTAAAAAGTATTCCATCCTTTATTCATAAGCAAGTAAAAGAGAAGAAGTACTAAACCGATGAAAGATTGCTTTTTCTGCAGCAGCCTATTTTGCATTTGCACGAAAGTTTTTTATGCAACTCTCAATGTTATTCACCTTTTTTAACGATGTTTGATACAAATTGTATCTTCAGCATTTTTTGTTTTCCATCTCTAAATTGCAACAAAGAAAAAGCGCGAAAAAAAATCCTAAAAAAATACGTTTTTTTGCTTTTACGATTGCAAAAGCTTTTTTGCTGATTCGCAAAAAGAAAGGTTAAATTTGCCAGTTGGCATTTGTTTGAGAGAGGGGAAGTTGTCCAGTTGCTCTCAAAAAAGCTTGTTGATTTTTATTATCATATTTGAACGTTTATTCATAATGGTTAGTTTGAAGAAATGTTTATGTAAAAATAAACAAAATTTTGCGTTATATGTTATCAATGTTAATGATGAAACAACTTTACATTTTATTCATATTGAATGCGCAGCTATAATAAAAAAATTCAAGCTGAATCTTTCAAAAATAAATCAAGATTTTAAACTAATTTTGGATGAAATTAATGCTTACAGTAAAAATGAAAAGCCAAAAGGTGCCATTTTCGATATTTTTGTTAATCCTTCATTCAAAAATGCTTATCAATTGCGGGAATGGTTCAAAGATTACTGTATTTTTGAAAATATTCCATATCAATTTATCAATATGAATATTTTAATTATTAGTTCTATTCTTCATGGTGCAAATGTTAAAAATTCTTCAAAAATTACGATTTTGCATGGAACACTGAAAAGCGCAAATGCTACAAATCTTATCAAAAATGGAAATGTTTTCAAAATTAAGGATAACTCTGAAATGAATTCCGCACTGGGAAGAATTGATTACTCGAAATATGAAGAAAGTGATAAAATAATTCTTGTTGTTGATGATCCTGTTCAGCGAAAAGCATATCAAAAAACTCTGAATGCAAAGAAATTGTTTATCTTAAATGGATCATATACTGATTATTTACTTCCAACACTGATTAATATGGTCAAAGATATCAATGGCACTGGGATAAATGATTTTAAAATATTCCCTAATTTTATTTCAAATTGTGTTTTATCCATTCAACAGAAATCAGCACCTTTTCATGGAAATTTTTATTTAAATAAATGGGATGGTATTACATTACCGTATACTGAAATCTTTGTAGCACATGTTGAAGATGATGAAAAACTTTGTGTAAGTTTTTTTTTAAAATTATTAGTTCATTTATAAAAAGATATACTGTAGGTCAATGCATTATCAAATTCTGGCAAAAAGTATGAATGCTTAAAAACATATGAGTTCTCAAGCTTGGGATATATTCGAATTAAACTTGTTATTGATATGGATGGGTTTTACAATGTTAAGTTGGAAGCTCTCGATGAACCACTTTCTCCTTTTTTAACTAATCAAAAGAATGGTATGGTTTCTATTAATTTATCAGATTTATTCATCGGTATTCATATTCATACAATTAAAGATAACAGTGGTAAGTGACATTTTACACTCATATTTCTCTTGTTTATAAAAATGCAATTAAGGAGATGGTTTTATTTTCCCTTATATTAGTTTTTA
Organism: Panagrolaimus sp. LJ2400; assembly: GCA_024447215.1. Lineage (NCBI taxonomy): Eukaryota > Metazoa > Nematoda > Chromadorea > Rhabditida > Panagrolaimidae > Panagrolaimus > Panagrolaimus sp. LJ2400. The sequence goes on along the minus strand of JAMRYA010000009.1, from coordinate 1,115,948 downwards.
CGATGAAAATGTTATTGGGATTGGAAGGAATGCAAAAGATCTTATCCTGAAATACCCAACTTTTGTTGTTTACGGTAATCGTCTAAATTTTCCCGAGTTATATTGTTTAGTGTTTACGGGATGCTCACTTACTAATTCCAGACGCCAAACTTCTTAACTAATTGTTTTTTTGACTATCTAATACGTGAAACATGTTCATCTTAGATCCTATTCCAATAACTTCCACTGCGTCATAAAAATCTGACGAAATTAAAGGCTTTGAAAACCAAAAACTTCCAATTAATTAACCTAAAACCAAAGAAGTGACATTTTTCGTGGAATGTTTTGGTTTTCAACTATTCAAGTTTTAGATAAGCAAAGTAACATTTAGTTAAAAAGTTCGGCGTCAAGAATTTAAGTGGGAGTTCGTGAGCACTGGTTATTTTGATAACTTTGTTTTTACAGATTTATTTAAAATTATTGAAGTTATTCATGCTGGTGCCTCTCCTGACCCAAAATGGAAATTTTCAATTCGAAAAAATTCTGCTGGAGTTTCTTATGTAATTTTTGATACATGGAGAGGAAAACGAAAAGCAACTCCAGAATTTTTAATGGCAATTTTAATTAATCATTTATTGAACCTTGCCAAAAAACATATTGGATTTATACCAAAAAATATTAAAGTTACAATTAATACTTCTGCTGTAACTGGTGTCTTTAAAGAAACTGTATCGAATGCTTGTAAAATTTTAGATGTTGATTGTTCTTTTTCACTTTATAAATGTTTTTGAAATTTTTTCATAAGAGCTCTCGGGCATAAATAAATTTGTTATACATAAATTAATCTTTCATCTAAGATTCTCAACGAAAAAACTTTTACTTTTTGCTTTCAAAAACATGTGATTTTTTAACACATTTTTAGTTAAATTTTTTGTCTTTTAGACGTTGCTTTTTTCCGTTGAATGTTTTTGAATAAACAAAGAAAGAAAAAACCCATAAAAATGTCTAAGACAAAAACAACTTTGGTATTTGGTTTTTTTGGAAGATAGAACAGAATTTTGCTTAGAATATAAACTGCCTTTATTCTTCTTACATCAACGAGTGAGTGAATTGGCTTTTTTACCCTATTTTACTGCAACACCATCAACGAAAAAAAACAACAACAATCGAGTAAGTAAGCACGCAAAAAACACAGCATATTCAGTTGATGGATGTCTCTTCTGCTTCAGGCCATGAGACAAACTTTCTCAACATCTGAAAAAAAAACAAGAATGCTGACTTTAGAGTCTGTGTGTCTCTTTTGCTTTATTTTGTTGGTGTCCATAAAAGGCCTTCCTACACTTTCTTCAGTTGTTGTATTTTTCTCTCTTCCTTTCTATTGATGTTTATTTTCTTTCACGTCTTTCTTTTTTGCAGCTGTTTTGCTAAAAAAAGAATTTGTTGTTTGAAGGCATTTTTTTCTAAAAGAAGAACAACACGAAAAATAGAGAAAACAAAAAAGGATATATTTTAAAAGTTGAAATTTTTATCGAATTTTCTTTTTCTTTGGAATTTTAACTGCTTTAGAAAGTTAATGTCATGTTATCATGTGATTTGTATTAACACATATTTCTGTAAACGATTTAAAAGCTTACGTGAAATGGATTTAATTTTTTGTTGTCATGCACTTTTTTGAACGTAGAATGAAGCAATAATCCAATGTTTACGGTTAAAAAACTATAATTTTAGCAGGGCCATTTTTTCTTTATTAAACACATTTTAACACTAACGCTTTGTATCAAATATCAAAAATGTTATCAGCATTCATCTTTAAAAAAAGCCATCAATCCGGGATATATCTCGCTTTTGGAACCAACTATTTTGCCCTTCCCTCTTGAATCCAAATAAGGAGATAATAACCGGAATTAAAAGCTCAAAGAAAAAAGATTCTCGCAATTCTTTTTTCTCGTTTATTTTTCCGCCACTGTTTTTATTGCAAATGCGCGAAAAAGAAAATCTTGATTGCAACTCCAATTTACAGCTGATTTTAAACCCTCAGGGCTTTTTTGTTCTACACTTTGCTCCCATTTAAACTTCTTTTTTTCAAGCTATTTTTAAACTTCAAAAAACTTTCAAATTTGTTTTCTTGTTTTTGATTAGATCAAGAAAAGAAAAGAGGTATTTATAAAAAGGTGTCATACCCAATATTATATTTTTTTTCTTCGAACAGCTTTCACTTTTTTGCCATAAAGAAATATCATAGGATCAGCAATCACATTTTTTTTGAGAAAAAAGTATCCAAAATTGATCCTTAAATCCTTAATTGTTTTTGCTTTTCTTAAAATTACCCATATGACCAGCAGCCAAGAAAGAAGAAGACCGAGACAAAACAAATTCCTCATCATCAAAAAAAGTAGTAGCCAAGCTATATCTTATGAAATCTCATCTGCTCAAGTGTCATCATCATTTGAGTAGTTTGTTGTTTTTCTTTCAAAGTTCATCAATGTACTTTAGTCCAAAATCAACAACACCAAGTACTGGAAATCTGCCAGAAGCTGGAAGAATAACTTTTGATACCTTATGATAGTATGCCACACAAAAAAGTGATATAAAAAGAGCCTTAAAAATGTCATTTAACTTGATCTTTATTCAGCTTTAAAAGAGAAAAAGCTGATAAGAAAAAAAGGTTGACGAAATTAATCGGGTTTGAAAACAGCTGATTTTTTTGCAAGTGCTACTCATTTTCTTGTTTTCTCGCGTCATTGCTTTTTGTCAATCACTTTTTAAAAAAAAGAAGAAAACACTTGTATCTCAATCTTATTTCAGGAAGTTTTTTAATATTGTATTACCATCGCCGTGAAAGGGAAATTGTTATTATTACAAGTGTGTGCGTATATCAATTTTGCTGCGCGACATTCATTACTCCCATTTTTTGCCTTGTACGAGAAAGAACTCCGCCTATTTTTATTACTTTTCAAAAAAATAGTGGAAAAGTTTTTTTGCTTTTTTCAACACTGAAAAAAAGAAGAAAGTACAAACTAAGCAACCAGCTGGGAAACCTCGTGTCCCTCCGTTCAAAAACGAACAAGAAGAAAGAAAAAAAAGACAACAAGAAGTCAGTCAGCTGGGTTGGGTGTCATTTGTGTCCTGCTTCTTTTTGGGATCGACGATCATCATCAAAGAAAAAGAAAATACCAAATACCTCTCTTTCCACGTTCCTTTTATTTTGATCATTATTATCATTTGAAATCATCCTTTAAAAAAGTTTTTAAAAAAATTTAATTTAAATAAAAAAATATGCCATTTATTGGAAAAGATTGGCGTGCTCCTGGTGAAACATGGATTCGAATTAATCATACATCTGGATGGGAACAAATTAAACTCCGGCCAATTCAGGTATGTTTATCTCTCTTTCAAAATAGTTTTAAGCAGATTTATGAAATCCTTTTAAAAACAATGTTTTTAGTTATCATCATCACTTGACACTTCATCTGCTTCATTTTTGCCATTTGAAGAAAGCGAAGTTAAAAGGCATTCATCTTCTGCTTCACTGTGTAGCACCGATGAAAGTAGTAACTTAAGTTCATCTAGTTCAGGAAGTGTAATTCGATCTGATTCTGATGAATCTGGTAAGCCTATTCTACTGTATTTTTATGCTTGGATGGTTTTAAAAATTTGGCCCTTTTAAATTCAATTAGACTTTTTTAAAAATTATTTCTCAATTTAGTTAGTTTATGTTTCACTTTCTTCTCCCTTTTTTGACAAAATTTAAACCTTTCTTTTTTAAAACAATTTTTTAAACACATCGCCGTTGGCAAATTTTCTCGTTACTTTTGTGCCAGAGTTTCCTGTTAGTTTCAAATACGAACTTCCGAGAGAGCAAAATTTTTGGGCGTTCACTTTGCTTACTTGTTTCAAACTGTGCCACTTTTGCCTCCTTCGTAAGAGCATACAATGTTTTAAAAGCATTTTTAAAAACTGTGACTTAAAAATAGGGGATGCAAATTTTGAACAAGTGAGAACCTGAGAAGAATTTTTAATTAAGCTAAAACTGACCTGTCACAAATATAAAAGTGGGATAGATTAAAATTCAACACCCCTTTTTTGGTTACCATAGTATTCAAAATGAATTTCCATTAAACTATCTAATTAAATGTTTAATTACATATGTATATTACAGTATATGATGAGGATGAATGGATTCCACATTGCTTTGTAAAAACAACAAAATCACGAGAATTTATTGGTTGCACTTCCATGTCAGAAGCTTTTCATCGACTAGATATTGCCCGGGCAGTTGTTGATGTTCGAAGATTTAATTATATTTGTAGAGTAAGTTTTCTTTTAGCACCTATTTTAAACTGCTAAATAGCTTAACTTTAAATAATACAGTATGCTTTTATCACGGGTATTATTTTTTGATGACACAACTCTCTGTTTAAAAATGTTGGATTAGTATTTTAATCTTTAGACAAACGTTGATCTTTTATCTAGTTGAAAAGAAACTTTTTAAGATGACTCTTTGATTTCAGGTTGTTCAAATCCTTGTTGAAGAAAAATTACGAAATTTAAGTGCATCAGCCAGACGGCATTTGTTCGCTATTATTCAAGCCATTGTTATTCATAGTAAGTTTTGTTTTAAATCACTTTTGTCCCATCTGAGATGGGCCATCTCATCTCCAAAACAAGCGTTGTAAAAATTGCAAAAGAGAAAAAAGATTTTAGTCATAAACTTTTTGTTTATTTGTTCAAAAAAATGTATTTTTAAAATCATAACAAAAATTTTTTTGAACTTTAATTTTGTTTACTTTTCTTAAGAAATTCTTCTGTGCTTGTTTTCCTCTGCTTGCTTGATTAGAACCATTTACAAGAAACATGTGCGAAAAGAAATAAAGGAATGTCTAATCACAACTCATTGGTCCATTTCTCGTAATTATAGCTGCTTCTTGTAAGGAAAAGAAAAAAGACAACAACTTTTATAATGACCCTTGTTTTTATTTTTAGTCATTTTTTAAAGCGGTCTTTTTTGAGTAATAAAACTTTAAAACTTATTTTGGTCCTTATCGAAAAGGTAGCCCTTCCATTACCTTTAAGTGGTTGAAATCAGCTGATGATGATTAGTTTTGCTTTAAACTTTTTAAACGATCAAGTGCTTCGTTTTCTTTCACGTAGTCATCATAGAAAAATAGGAAAAGGAAAAAAAGAGTATCCTTATCTAGATACTTCAAAAAAGCAAAGTCCGATACAAACAGCTGTTTTAAAAATTAAGAGTTCTTTTTTGCTATCGCTTTTCTTCTTCGTTTTTTTTTGATTCACATTTAATTTTCAAGGTCAGCTGTTGCTAGCTTGATTGAAAGTAAAATGAATTGATTCATAGTTGATTGAAACCATGAAAATGACCTAACGATTAAAGGAAACCAGTTTAAACATAGCACAAAAGTGAGCAAAATCCGCATTTATCAAAATTTTAAAAATAAAAAATTGTTTTGAGGTCATTCCACTCTCTTTAAAGCTGCCTGTACTTTTGTACGAGAAAAGGTAGCACAGAAAAATAAATATTTGTTTAATTGATTCAATATTCTCATTCACACAAAATAGAGAGATCCTTAAAAATAAATTAAATAACTTCCGTAAAGACTTAAAAAAGGAATAAACTTCTTCTTTTTAAGGTGTTGAACAAGATGTTCATGTATCAACGGCAAGAGAACTTGTAAATCATTTTGGTACGGGTCTTGAAGGAAATATCGCCGGTGTAACATTTCCAAAACGGCAAATTGTCGGTTCACCACAAATTGTTTCGCAGCAACTTGGAACTGTTTCAAATCTCTTAGATCTCATTTCTGAAAGGCAGCCAAAAACTCTTTCAGATTCCACTGAAGATTCTGTTACATTTTTGGTAATTCTATACAAAAAGTGTTAAAACAGGCTAACAATAGAGTATTATAGGATTTACCGAAAGAAGTTATATCAAAAATTCTTCAAAAGCTTCCTGATCATGTTGGCTTAATGGAAATGGCAAAAGCTCATGAAACTTTTGAGGCACTTGTTGATGGACAAGGAAAATTATGGGATCGTTTAAGTCAATTCCATTTTACTCAAGAACAAATTGATAAGCATAAAGTTAGTTTTATTTTTAAAAGAAATTTTACTGTAAACAAGAAAGTTCAAAATACTGTCATTTTCGGTGTATGGTTTTTTGTAGTAAAACTATGATCTCACTTTATTTCACAAGTTTTTTGATTACAGTCGTTTTTTGTTCTCTCAAATTATGTCTCTAATAAACTTGTTTTTTTTCAGACTAAGGATCTTACTGGTAGACCATTATTCTTCACCTTAAAAAAGTATTACGGGTTACGTGAACATTACGCAGATTTAATTCATATTTGTTGTCATTGTAAAGCACTTTTTTGGAAGGTTTGTTTTTCTTTTCTTTTGCATTTACAAATATTTGATTCAATACAACATCACTTGGGAAAGAGCAGTTTTCACTTTTTTTAACTCATAAAAAAGAAAACCGGAAAAAATTTTATTACAAATTGCATCAATGAGAAGAAAAAAACATTGCTCTAAATTTGTGTGTGAATATTTTTGTGAAAAAAAACTTGTTCACGTCGAATTTTTTGGCCTCAAAAAATTCTCATATACCTATTGGTTTTGATACAGCATAATAATGCACTTGAAAAAATGTCATTAAAACAAGGGAAAATATATTTTTTACAAAAAAAATAAATAGTTGTTAATTGCAGGATCACGGACATCCATGTGTTTCACGAGATGCTCCATCTGTACGAGTAACTCCTCAACAGTTTGTTGATATGCTTCTATTTCTTTAAATCACTTCAAGTACTTCAAATTTAATTTTGGCATTTACTGTTGAGATTGATATATCTACCTGTGACAATTACCTTATAAACTTTCAACAACAAAAAATCATGCTATCTCAATCAAAAAAAAACAACGTGTCAATTATTCATTTTTTTATTGTCAAAAATCATAGATATACTGTATTTTTATCCTTTTTTCTCACAAATATTTTATTAATTGTATTATACGTATATTTAAAAGGCTTATCTTTTATCACTGCTTTATTATAGCTATACTCAAAATTATATGAATCTTTTTTTATTGTAACTGCAAAAACTGCTTTTGTTTGAAAATCGTTGCCGAAATAATTTCTTTTATTATTGCTTTTATTTATATATTTGCTTTTACATTTTATTGTATCTCTCACTGCTAAACTTTGAATCAATTAATTGAGATTTAAAGTTTTATTAAAAACTTCAGGGTCTCCGCTTATTTTTTGTGACTTGCTCGGGTTTCCTGGACATTGTTTTTTTCTTGTGGTTTTTAAAATAAATCGAAAGAAAAAATTTGCTGAATATTACATAGTACACAATTCACGACACCAAAAATGAAGCAAATAGAAACTAAAAGCGATTGTTACCGTATACTTTATAAACACGTTAAAAAAAGATTGCTACCCAGCGTTAAAAATAATTTACGATAATCCTTGTTAAAATTTTGGTAAAGAACCTCACGTGTGAATTTAAACTGTTTGTCGTTGATTGTTCTTCATAAATTCCCGATTTTTCTAATGTTATGAACTTTTCTAGGAAAAAATAATCTGTGGTACTTTTGATTATCGAAAAAAAAGTTCATTCATATTTTCAAAGCAGCGCTTATTTTAACGTATCGCAATTTTTTGTGACAAATCTTGCTATGTTTCTTTTTTTACTAAAAAATTTGATTAGAGATTTTTTAATAAATTTGCCTAAATATTTTGTATCCAATCCATGAGAAAAAAAAATTGGATGTGTCGCTTTCTTTTTTCTTTCATGGTAATTTATTCATGCCATTTTTACTTCAGTGGCGTGAACGAATCATTCTTGTTATCATTTGTATTGACTTATCATTTTCTTTTTTATTGTTATTATGTTTTGTCAGGACAATAAAGGAATTGATCTGTTTGAAGAATTTTTTGAATCAAAAGGTGCTGTCCGCTATCCAACTCCTATGCCTTCTTTCAATATGGAAGAATTTGTTACGAAGCTTACAGAATCAGATCATGATATGCATGGTAATGATGATGGTGAAGAACTTGAATATATCGTTAAACAAAATGTTGATAATGCTTCATTAAATGCTCCGATGGCTTCACGAGATATGTATATGAAACTTCCAAGAGGTCGTTTTATTCAAACAATTCCAAGGCATCGTGTCTTAGCTCAACCGATGCCACCATTGCCTCCTCCTCCTCCAGCTGTCTTTGTTCCTCATTCAAATATCGCAGCCATTCAGTATCCATCTTTTAATCCCCAGTTTCTACCTGCATGGAATCAAAATGAAATTAATGGAGTTCATACTTCGTCTCTTCCTTCATTGGTTTTTCGTTTTAAAATGGGATACACTGAAAAAATTGGTGGTTTTGGTGTTGCTGATTCACAATTTACTGAACCATCTGGTATTGCTATTACTGCTGAAGGTGATATCGTTGTTGCAGATACAAATAATCATCGAATTCAAGTTTTTGATTCCGAATGTAAATTTAAATTTTCATTTGGTGCACCTGGAAAACTTGATGGACAATTACTTTATCCTAATCGGTAGGTCTTCTACCATTGTTAGAATACTGTAGCTATATATATTTTTTCTTTAGTGTTGCAATTAGTCCTATAAATGGTGATTTTGTGATAACTGAACGATCTCCAACACATCAAGTGCAAATTTTTGATCGATTTGGAAAATTTATTCGTAAATTTGGTACCAATGTTTTGCAACATCCTCGTGGAGTTTGTGTCGATTCTGAAGGACGAATTATTATTGTTGAATGCAAAGTATTCTTTTTTTATTTACATCATTTTTATATAACTGATGACTTTTCTTTAGCTTATGCGTGTTTGTATCTTTTCATCAAATGGAACATTCTTGCATAAATTCTCTGCATTGGAATATCTCATGTTTCCAAATAGCATTTGTGTTGGACCAAGAAATGAACTCTTTATCTGTGATAATCGTGCACATCAAGTTAAAGTTTTTAATTACAATGGTAATTACCTTCGTGCTATTGGTGGACCAGGTGTTACAAATTTTCCAATTAGTGTTTCCGTCAATCGTATGGGTCATGTAATGGTTGTTGATAATCATAATAAATTTAATTTGACTATTTTTGATAATGTAAGTTTTTATTATATACGTGTTTATGTACTTTATAATATGGTATTTTAGAATGGAAAAATTTTATCTGCATATGAAAGTAAAGTTCGACATGCTCATTGTTTTGATGCAGCAGTTTATAATGGTCTTGTTGTCGTTGCTTCAAAAGATTACAAAGTTTATTATTATCATTTTGAAAGAAGTTTAAATGATTATAATAATCAAAAACCTTTTCCTGCTATTGAAGCTACAACAGTTGATGCAGGTGAAAAGAAAAGTAAGCTATGACTGCACTATATTTGCATCATTATAATGTTGCTGCTTTTTTAGAATGTGATAAAGAACCACCACCATCATTATCAATGATTGAAAAATGTGCAAATGAGCTTATTCCAGAAAGTACCGATCTAGATTTTATTGAACAATTTCCAAATCTTGGTCGTTTATCATGTACTCGAAATTCTTCATCTTCTAGTGTTGATGAAGTAGAAGATACAGAACCCACTAATTTTTCTGTTCCTCCTCCACCAACACTATTTCGTCAAGCATCAATATTTCGTTCACAAATGGGTTATAGCGCTAGATTTGGTGGCTACGGTATTACCAATGGTCAATTCACAGAACCTTCAGGGATTGTTATTTCTCCTAATGGTGATATTGTTGTTGCAGATACAAATAATCATCGAATTCAAGTTTTTGATTCTGAATGTGTTTTTAAATTTGCATTTGGTGAACCTGGAAAACGTGATGGACAATTACTTTATCCTAATCGGTAAGTATCTATAAAACAGAGGGATACTGTAATGAGCATGTTTTAGGGTTGCAATTAATCCATTCAATGGTAATTTTGTTGTCACTGAACGTTCTCCAACACATCAAGTACAAATTTTTAATCGATTTGGAATGTTTGTTCGTAAATTTGGTACCAATATTTTGCAACAACCTCGTGGAGTTTGTATTGATTCTGACGGTAACATCGTTGTTGTTGAATGCAAAGTAAGCTTTATGAAATGATATAAATTTATTAGTACAATATTAATGTTTTAGTTGATGCGTGTTTGTATCTTTTCTGAAATGGGCGTTTTATTGCATAAATTCTCAGCTATAAAACATCTCATGTTCCCAAATAATATTTGTGTTGGACCTGGTAATGAATTATACATTTGTGATAATCGTGAACATTGCATCAAAGTATTCAATTATAATGGTGATTATCTTCGATCTATTGGTGGTGAAGGTATTACAAATTATCCTATCAGTGTTTCAATTGATCATCTTGGACGTGTTTTGGTTGCTGATAATCATAATAAATTTAATCTTACTATTTTTGATAAAGTAAGTGTTTTCATTGTTTTGGCTCTGAGAAAAGCTATGTGATTTTTAGAATGGAAAGCTTTTATCTGCATTCGAAAGCAAAGTTCGACATGCTCATTGTTTTGATGCAGCAGTTTCCAATGGAGTTATTGTTGTTGCATCAAAAGATTACAAAGTCTATTATTATAATTACAAAATGTTTGATAAACGTCACCCACCATCTTATATCATGCCATCATCACAGCTTCAACCCAAGGCTGCCATTCATCGATCACCTGTTTTTCCAACGTCAATTCAATTTCCATCATCTAATGCTGCAGCGGCTGTAACGTCAATGCCAAATCTCTAACTTTTATTATTATTATATATTATGTATTATTATTTTGTGAACTGATTACAATTACTTAACAAGTGTGTGTTAAACTTCTAATTAAACGCCATATTGAATTTGCTAACTGTATTATTATTACCATTAGTATTAAGGTCCCTCCCCCTTTTAGTTATTCAAAAAATTCTTCAGTTTTTGTTTCTTTTATCTTTTTTGTCTTTATTGTTTTCTTACTTTTTTGTATAAGATTTTTCCACTTAAAGATTGTATATAGGCTTTATTACTTTTTGTTCATTTTTGACTTGAAAACATTGCCATCTGAATCTTTATTTGAGAGATATCTTATATTATTGATTTTCGTTATTGTTAAAACTTTAATTTGATTCACTTTAATTGTTGATTATATTGTGTATGTACATTGCTGATAACTGCTATATTTTGTTGTTGTTATCTCCATATATTTTAGTGTATTTCAACTTATTTTTCTTTGATTTGAGTATAAAATTTACATAATGTATTATTTTTGTTCTCACACGTTGCTGATACATAGCATAAATATGTTGATGAAGACATTCATTTTCATTCATATATCTATCATTTGTATTCGTGTTGTTGGTTGAATAATGTCAGTTGCGTTTGCCAAGGCTGCGATAGAACTCTCCAATCTTGATGATGAAAAACTTAAAGAAACTTTGAAGAAAAAAGAACTTGATTTCTATCGAAATTGTAAGAACCTTCCAGAACCAATTGCTCGTCGATTCCATCAAATTGATTTGTTGCCTCGTTGGGAAGAAGCTGAAAAACGGATAAAGATTATTGAAGATCGTATGACTAAAATGGAATGCCCTGATGGAACTGTTGCAGAAGATCGCTTTGAAATTCTTGCAGAGCTATTAGATAAAGCTTGTCAAGCCTTTGAAATTTGGGATGAACATAAAGAAAGAAAAGTTCCATACGGGCATCGCCTGGTTCTTGAAGCTCGACTTCTTGAATCAATTAAAGATGGTTTTGATTTAATTGAAAGCACAATTGATGATTTTGATCGTATTGGTGAAAATCGGGATGCTGCAAATATCGAACGTCAAGTAAGTTATACACTTTTGTGATAAAGATATTTCGGAAGTTACAGTATCATTGGCGTACTGCAATAATCAGCCAAGTTATGTTACTGCTGCTTGGCTTGTTTTTACTGATTATGATTATATTTTTCAGGATATTCGCCTTGAAATTCGTCTTCGTGATCTTGCATTTACTGAAATCCATGAACGCTTCCTTAAATCTTACCTTGAAATGGATTGGTGATCTCAAATCTCGTATTCTAAACATAGGAAATTTTTAATAATAATAATAATATAGTAATAATATGTATTTTTTTAATAATTATTTAGAATTTAATAAAGCTGTTTTTCTTCATTATGGATGACGTATTTCTAATTTTTGAAGATAAAGATCATTTTAGATATGTTGTTTTCATTGCAGCAACTTTGTTTTGGAATTTGCTTTGATTTAATTGGATCACTTTTCTGCGCAAATTTTTGTTTTGTCTTTTTTGCTTTCTTCTGGTCCAGAAGTTCTGGATCTACTGAAGATTATAGTGTTTTATTACAAAATAAATTCAACTTGTTGTCATTATCATCACATTGTGAAAGTAATAAGTGATCGTAACCTGAAAGTAAAAAAATGTTTTTGATCTTCTGTTGCTCAATTAATTACTAAATTTTGTTTTGTTTTCTATTTTTGTTTATTTTTATCTTTTTAATGTTTCTAAAAATAGCCATCCATTTAATTTGCTTAAAAATCATTTATACCCTAAAAAAGAAAAGAGATGTTATTGTTGAACTATGTAGGCAGGAGGACGTCGTGTCGTTCATTACAGTCTCCCCCGCGCTCTTCCATCGGTCTTCCTATCCTTCTTCATACGTATACGTTTTTCACAATCACATCATCACCACCCTTTCTGATGATTCCCTTTCCTTCATCTTTGCCTGTGGCTGTCTGTTTTTCTGTTTTTGCTAGGTTTTTCCCGTGACATCGTTTTTTTTTGTTTTTCATTTTTAAACCAATAAAAATAAATCGAACTTTTTATTTTTGGGAAAGAATGAATCTTTTGAAAGAGATTTTCTTTTCTGTCTTTTTTTCATCGCCTTTTTTGATCATTTTTTTGCAAAAACTGGTTTTTCTTCCATGGATTTTTATTCAAAGTTCACATGTTTTTAACTAAAAACGTAGGCATACATGGAAAGAAGAAAATAAGTACACTTAGAATGTGATCACTTAACGGGTGACATAAAATGCAAAAAAAAGTAATTACATAAATTGCAACATTCATTACAGTAATCCGTTGTTAGATTTCTTTTATCATTTACAGTAATCGTCTGCTTTTTTCTTTGTTTTTTACAAACATTCTAAAAATAACTTTTTCGGAGATCTTTTTATATTTATCATTTTTATTTTTAAAAGTTTTGCTCTGATTTTTGATGTTTTGAACAATTTAGACTTCTTTTTTCGAGTTTCTAAACTATTGTTTGGGTTGCATGGGTGTGATGGAAAGGGGGGAGAGAGAGAGAGGGACTGATATAGAGAAAATATATATTTATAAACATGTTTACAAGAAAGACATTTGCAATCCCTCCACCCCATATATACATATTATATTTTTATTTCCACCATACATTACTTGAAATCTTTCTTCTTCTTCGTATTTTTTTTCACACGTGGTATATTTTTTAAAAATGAAAGTAATCAAGATTCTTCGGTAATAGGGAAAGAGAGAGGTGTATCTTTATTTTTGTTTGATAGGTGGGAAGTATGATAGTAATCAAGAAAGGGGTATATAAATTGGACAGATTTCTTTCTTTGGCAATTTATTAGTTTTTTTCTTTGTTGCGTGTTTATATTTTTGGGGTTTTTTGTTTCTATTAAAAGAATCAAACTGTTCTTTGTTTTAAGCGACTTACTTCTTCTTTCAATTTATTTGAATCATTCTTTATTTTACAGAAATCTATAAAAAGTAAAATGACTCGTGTTCGAACTACTTCACATCGTGAAACACCATCGAAATGTCGTCGATGCCTTGGACATGGCATTCAGACTCCTGTCAAAGGACATGCTGCAACCTGTCCTTTCCGACTTTGTGACTGCTCAAAATGCCAAAAAGTTGTCTGCCGTCGAATATCCTCTTCCAAGAATCGTTTGAAGAACAAGGGTGGCGTAGTTTTTGTTAAAATGCGTTGCTTAACTGGCAACGTCAGGGTACATGCCGTTAGCAAAGATAATCTTAGTAAGTTTTCGAACATCTACCGTAATACCATATCAACAAAATTGTTCTTTTATAGAATGCCTTAAATCATCAAATGTTGTCTCACTTGTATCACCAAAACAAAAAGAAACTCGAATTTCATCTGAGCCACAGTTTGAAATATCTCCATCAACATCCGCTGCTTCTGTCAGCCCCCAACTCGTTGCAAAAGATCCTACAGTATCTGCACCGTTCCCAACAAATTTACCTGCCAATATTTCTCCATTTTGTATGCCACCTCTTGCACCACTGCCAAATCCTATGTTTAATTTAGAAGCTTTGATTCAAGCTTATCGCCTTAATTTAAGTTTATTCGGTTCACAAAGTTGTGGATTCCCAACTTCGACTACACCTGGTCTTATGCCTGTGCCAATACCAACTCAAGGATTATTTTAAATTTAATTATTGTTATTACTGTAATATACTGTAAAAAAATTTAAAAAGAGAGAATGTACATAGAATCTATGGAAAGACAAAGATTAATAAATTCTAATATAAATTTTTTGGTTTCTAAAAAGACAAAAACAAAAAAGGCGTCAACACTTCTATTCTTCCTCATCATCATCATCAGAATTTTTTGCAGAAGACGATCATTAATCGTGATGACGTAAAATTCCTTCACAAAAAAAAACTTCCATAATAAACAACTTTTATACCGTTTTCTTTTGTTTTTCTTCCAAATTAAGACCTTTTTTGATTCGTTCCAATTAATACAAAGTTGTTTTTGATTCTAAAAATTCTTAGATCAGATGCCCTTGACAACAACGACAATGATATCGAAGACATTTAATTTCTTCCTCCTCGAACTAAACTTATTTTTATCTGAAAAACAGTTTCAGACGTAAAAAATAATTTTTTTAAATCATAGTTCACATATTTTTATGTAGTCGTCAAAATATATTTCGAAAATGTTTTGGGAAGTAATTTATTTTACTTTTAAAACAATAAGAGATATAACATCATATTTGTCAATACCAAGTACTTTAGAGAAACAACAACTTATCAAATACATCGATATGATAGTACCACTAAAAGCTATTACGGTATTATTTATACTGTTATACCATTTTTAGTACATGCTATTTGAGAATTTAAAATAATGCAAAAATTTATAAATTTTAAACACAAATGATGACAATAAGAATTACTTTAGCACAATAAAACAACACGGTTTTTTAGAACTATTCAAAAGATCTTCTGGAATTAATACAACAAGAAAATAAATTATAATCATTTAAAAAAACTGAATGTAAAAATACTTAATTCTGTGGTTATGCAATTAAAGGGTAATCTTTGATATATTAAACGGGATTTAATTTAATATATTATCTTTGCTTATGTTTTCGAGATATTAATCTTAGAGGATAATGCTAGTTCATTCAGTGAAAAAGTGAAAGTCGATTTGTTTTTACTTTTATCCATTTTTCAGTTTTACCTTCTTTTTTGGAATTTATTTTTTCTAAAAACATAATAATTTTCATGTTATGAATGAATGGGAGCAGAACGAGGTCATTTCGAATATAAATGGACATCGGCAGCAACAGCAGAAGTAGCAACGGTAGTGAACGTTCTTTTTTTTTGATTACCAACAACGTCAAAGCAACCCAAGCAATGACCATTCTAACAAAGAAAAACCGGCTTTATTCTCATGAATCTTTCTTCTGCTTCTGTGGCAACTGACTGCCTCACTGGCTCTCTTTTTTCAACAAACAGCTTATCTCTTCTTCTTTTTTTTCACTCATAAAATGACCATAGGGTTTTGTGTTGTTGAATTTTGAAATGTCATCCTTCTCAGCGTCATCATCATCGCTATGGTAAAATAAACACAAAAAAATTTGTTGAATCCTATTTTTTCTGAAACAACAAATTCTTAAAAGAGATGAAACGAATTTTATTTATCAGATTTATTATTTTTTCTTCTGTGCCTTCTTTGATATTCGGAGAACAAGCATGGCAAAGGCTTGATAAAAGTGAAGTCAACTGTAATTTTAATGAAGGTGAACAGCCATTTTGTGATTGGAAGCCAGCGTCGGTGGATTCAGCAGATTTATGGAAAACTGGAAATGCTGTAATTGTAGATGCTGTTAATTCTATTACGAAATCGGCTGATGGAGGTGCTTACTATTTACTTACAAATTCTAATTCACTGCATTTTTAGATGATCATTTTGCTTATGTTCAAGGTGAATACGGTGCTCCATCAAAAGGTAGCCTTGAAAGTCCTGAAATATTTCCAGGGAAGCAAAAGAAGGTCTTCAAATTTTCATATTGGAAAACAGCATCAACTCCAATTTTAGATGTAAGCTTTTTCTGTTTCAGTTGTTTTATCCATATTCATTTTAGGTATGTGTAAAAGATTCATCCGGGTATAATATTGATTGTATTGATTCAGTTTCTGGTCCAGGTCAACAACAATGGATTCGAAAAAGTGTTACACTTCCAAAAATGCAAACTTCGTATAGGATTGTTCTTCGTGCCAGAAGTATTCATTCTGCAGAAGATATCATTGGAGTTGATGATCTACAGCTGATGGATGCTTTGCCAACTGAACAAGTTGTTGTACAGCAACAATCAAAGCGATATCCATCAATTATGGCAGCATCACAAAGGCATTATTCACCACCTGCAGAAGAGCCTTCAACAGAAATGACATTGGCAGAGCCTTCTTCAAGACAAAGAGCCGAATTACCTCTGGAAACAAAGCATATTGAAAATCCATTAATGCCATTAAAAATGAATAAATTTGGAATGTCTCCATCACTTGGATCTGCAATTATTCCTACAAAACCTGAAACACTTTTTCCGCCATTACCGTATGTGAATATAGCATTTTTATAGTAACTATACGAAATGAATTTTAGAAATTTTACTGCTCCTGCACCTCCGTCAGCTGCTTTTCCTGATTTTCCTGCATTTCCGCAGGGCTTTTTACCTGGTAGTCTCCCAGCAACCAACAATAAACTCGAACAACAGGAGATGTGCCGTGCAGTGAAATGCTCGTTTTTAGTTCACACGTGTGAATGGACACTTGGTCCAACTTGGAAACGTTCAGATGGAAATATTGCGATGGAAATCGGTGGAGAGGATACTGTAATAAGTGCTCCATTTAAAGCACCTCTTGGATCATATATTGAATTTGATCTTTGGATGAGTGATGATTCCTTTTTTACTGCTATGGAAGTAATGGATTCAATGGATGTAATACTTTTCACTCGACAAGGAATGTCAAATAATGGGTGGCATCGATTTCGAATACCTTTACGGCCATCATTTAGCCCTGTTCAAATTAAACTTAAAAATGCTCTGCCACCTGGTGGATTTATTACTTTATCGAATACTCGACTTGTTAATGGTAACGGTGAAGAAGTTTCGTGTGAAACAGTTTATGGTGGACTTGTTACAATGCCTCCCGTATTCCCACCACCACCACCACCAATACCCAATTTAATGGCACCTCCATCAATGTTAAAGCTACGTGATAGTAATAGTATCCAAGGTGCTTCAGCTTTTGGTGGAAATATTTTTGAAGGTGTTAAACCCATTGAACCAATGAAAGATGATCCACAACGTCTTACTGCTTTTCAAGGATATAATCCGGTATGTTTTTAGTTGCACAATTTTTTACATTATAACGTGTGGTTGCATAAATTTTAAAAAATTATTTCTTTATAGAAGCTATTCATTTCAACAACCCCAGAACCATTTCTACTTCCATCATTCCCAAAATCTGAATTTCCAGTTATTGATTCATCATCCTCTTCCTCAAATATCAATAATCAACAAATGGCTTTAAGCGGTTTTGGATTACCCGCAACCTTTGGTCAGCAACAAAAACCTGTTGCAATCGTTTCTGCCACCTCCAATTCAAAAGGAGATTTGCTGAGTCAACTTGGCGCACATCCATCCGTTGAAAAAGAGCTGCGACAACTTGCTTCCAGATTTGGTTTTGATACAAATAAAATGCCCGATCCAGGCACCTTAAGCATGCTTAAAAGATTTTTGGGACCAAAAATGCCATTAAATTTTGGCACAAAAATTGCTGAATTTAATTCAAATAATAATGGGGTATCAAAAAATCTTCGCCCTATTAAACCTGTCAATGTTGATTCAGAGGTTTTTTTAAAGACTGCTAATTTATCTCTCCAAGTTAAGCCTTATACATTTTTTCAGGATTTTGAAAGAGTTTATAAGGAAGAATCACTCAAGCGTTTATTCTCTCCTTCCACGATGGCAGAGCTTTCATTATCCACTTCATCAAAGGCAAAAGAGGCCGCCCAAGCACTCAATGGAGAATTACTTAAAAGTTTTGCTTCCGTGATTCAACTACCCTCAAATTCCCCGGATCCTCAACTTCCATTTCAACAAAAAAATCTTGACTTTGTTTATCAGAATGCCTTTTCAACACCGTCGTCTCCTTCCGAACAATAATAATAATAATTTATTTTTTATTACTTTTTTCACACAACTTTTTTTAAATATAATTTTTTTGTAATAATAAGTGAAAAATAAAGTATTAATAATGGTTTTTTAGTAATGTAAACAAGAAAGAAGTTTTACACTGACCTAGAAAAAATATAATATAATAAAAATACAGTAATCCCAAAAGAGAATAGAGAGACACAGTAAAAGGGAAAGTAGTAGCAGCCGTTTAAATAAAACAATGACCTGCTTCTATATATATACAATTTAATATTTTATAATAAAACTAAAATATCTTACTCTATTTTCCAAATGGTAAAAATCCTTTAATAGTATCAAATGCGGAGGTTGCAGCAGTTTTAGCTTTTTCAACATGTTCAGTTAAGCCCAATTGACCAATAATTGAATCATCGGGTTCCATTTCAGCAGCAAGTTCTTCAGGGGTCTTTTTTCTTGCAGCACCAATTCGACCATCTGCACCAATATCAAATTGTGGACCATCTTCTTTTTTTGTAATATTATATTTGCTTCGAATATCTGTACGCATTTTTTCACGTTCAAGTTCCATTTTTCGATGCTTCTCTTTTCGTCGTTCTTCTTGTTCTTTTCGAGCTGCAACAACTTCTGGATCTTCACCTTGAGGTTGTTCGGCATTTTCTCCACCACCAAGGCCATCTGTCATTTCTTTAAATTGTGAACCAACCATTTGCTTAACAACAAAATTCATGATTGTATATTTTCTTTTGAGAAGATTCAATAAGAAAAAAACTAAAAAAAGAAGGAGTTTAATCAGTTTAAAATCCAAATGATAAACAAAAAATTCCACGATTTGAAGGATGAAAATTCTCACGCATCACGGAAGACAAATTTTTAGGTCAATTTTCATCGGCAAAAAAGAGAAGCCAAAAAAGAAGATGGCAAAAAATATTTTAAAAGTTTGAAAAAAACGAAAATCGTTATTCGGCGTCATCTTCTTGAAAAAAAAGCAAAGTAGAATGAAGAAAAAAAGCTTTGAAAAAAAACAGACATTGGAATGAGTCTCAGAGGGCGACAAGAAAAAACGAAATTTTGAAAGGAAAGGAACAAATATGAAAAAAAATGGACGGAAACAAACTCCCTTCTTTCAATCTATGTATTCTTCTTCTCCTGGAGACGCAACTTTGCATTTCCCAAAAATGCCTTTGGCAACGATAAAGCAAGAAAGAAGATGAAGCAACACTCAAGAATAAAAAAAAGAAAATACCATGGAACCACTGCTGCTGCCACTTCTTCCACCAACAATAGACTATCGATCTTTGGTAGCCGTTTAAAAATGACAGAAATGGAAAAAAAAGAAACATGAGAAAAAGAAGGCAAAGAAAGGAGGATGAAAAGCTGCTTGGGAGTTTAACTCTTTTTATTTTCGTCGGCACTTTTCGCTTTTGAAAGTTTTATTACAAAAAAAGTGTCATTGTTGTATAAAGGTATTATTATTAATAAGCTGATTACAGTATTCATATTGAAGTTTTGTTCTACCTTTTAATGGGGCATAAAAGACAAGCTAAACCTCGAAAATCTAAAAATCAACTTTCGTCATTACCCCATGCTGCCATTGATGATAAAACTAAAAAAGAAGAATGTGCGACAATATTATCTAAAGAAAAAGAACTATCAAAACCATCCCAAATTAAAACCCCAACAAATTTGGCATTAATTAGCGGCAGTTACAGTATTCTTAATAAAGCAGCCAGCAGTTTATTCCTAATTTTATTATGTATTGGAATAATCCGAGTTCTGTATGTTTTTTTATTTTCTAACTCAATCTGAGAAAAAAAAACAAGGAAGTCAAATAGCTTTTAACGGAAGATAAGCTTGCAACATTATTAAAATGATTATGCTAAAGCATTAAGCAATTAAAATTTTTTTTTCAAAAAATGCACGAGTCATCCTTTTATTAAAGCCATCAAAGTTCATCCATCTTTAATCCACCTCCATTTTTCCTCCTCATAGACTTTTTTAAAATCATATTATCTTAAAATCTTTTCTACAATCTCTCAAAAAATTATTAAAAAAACTGATTTTCACTAGGAATTCTAAACGAAAAAAAATTCTTGAAACATTGCTGCTGCTGCCATCAGCATCACGACCATCTGTGAACAAAAAAATAAAAGCAGAAAGAAAAGCATAAAAAAAAATGCTTTCGCTCTCTTTTGAAAGGCCAAAAACAGCTTGAAATTCAACAAAAAAAATATTTTTACACACGCCCCAAAGGCATGAAAGAGAAATTTGTTCGCGCGTATGCTTTCCGTTATATATTTTTTTCGCTTTCAAATTTCTTTTATCAAAAGCTTCCTTCCCTTTTCCCCCTCCTGCTTTCATGTTTTTTCTCTTTCCCTTTTTTCAGACTCTTACTCGATTTTGACAAGACAAACGTATTTAACCATAAGCCGGGTGTGTGCCGTGTTGTCCATAATTTGGGTGAGTTGTTGTACTTGTGTCTTCAGAATCGCATCAGTTTTTTTGGGTTTTAAAATGAAACAAAAAAAATAACTCAGAAAGCGAAAGCAGCGAAGCAGGGAGTCTAGCATCTTCTATTGGGAAAAGGAGTTAGGGAAGAGATGATGTTTAAGAAACTTTTTTCTTGTTTGTCAATGAATGCATGCCATGGCAGAAATAATACATAGCAGTAGTAGCAACTTAATAAAATAGAAAAATCAATTCAATTACTGGGTTCTTGCTGCCATTTCACATGTACTTTCAAAGTTGCAGTTAAATGTTAAAATGTTTGTGAAAATAATATGCACTTTAACGAAGCATTCATTAATGAGATTTGAGAAAGCTAAAAACCAAAAATTAGCATTCGTATTAACTTACAGTAACTTACCACTACTTCAGATATATAAAATATTTTTAGTCAATGGCACAAGTCATATGGAATATGTTTCAAAGTTGGGAATACTTTTCATAACTCAGCCTCCCTCGGTTTCCACTTCATCTTTACTTATTCCATCAAGCTTTGATGAAAGCGGAAGTATATTTGTACTTCATATAAAAAATGATGATGCAGAAAGTAAAAATAAGAAATTTGATAATTTTGTTGCAACAAAACTTAGCATTGAAGTAAAAAATAGCTCAATTTTCAACCAAGTTAGTTATTTTCACGACTCTAACAACCAATTAAGCAAAGTATTATATGAAGAAGTTTTTAGTCAACATTTTATCCGCTGGGTTTATCTTCGACAATCCATAAATCCCGAATAACTTTATATATTGTAAATGGAAATCCAACAAAAAATACCATTGAAGTATTTTCGTACATACAAAAATATGAAAAACTGTTACATTTAAAAACTATTTCGGATAGTTCATTTCAAAGGTGAGAAAATAAGACAAAAACTAATAAGAAAATGTATATATGTGTATGTTTTAGTTTAAGAGATGTGCATGCTTTTGGAGGGGGTGAGCGGCTTCTTCTCATAAATTCATTCTATTTTAAACAATCATGGCTACAAATGATTGAAATTGGTCTACAAATAAATTCAGGAAATTTGCTGTTTTATGATGGAACAAAATCAAAAATTATTGATAAGTAAGCAATCAAAAACATGCTTTATGGAATCTAAAATAAAATAACAATTTTAGAAGTATCGCATTTCCATCATCTATTGCAGTTGATAATGAAAGAAATTTTGTTTATATTTCATCATATACTGCCGAGGTTTGTCTAAAATATGGGGGAAGGGATGTTAATGGATAAAATAGTAATTAATAAGACGGATAAAACCAAGTACATTTTTAACATCACTCTATAAAAGGACACCAACGTGACTTTGGCAAAATGAAACCCAAATGTTTTTACCATGACAACAATTAAATGAAGGATGTGAGAAAATGTAGTATCAAAATATAAAAATTTTTCTACAAGCATTAATTTTCAGATAGACTAATTAATACTTTTAAAGTCCTAACAACTACAGTACTTTTCACAATAATCACAGTATAATAAACTTGCAGGTAATTAAAAAGTATTACATTGAAAAAGATTTTACATTAATCCCAACCGGTGAAATCCCGTTAATGTCATCCCCACATCAGATTATTGTTGAAGCAAAAAGTGGAGACATCTGGACTGCTGCACAGCCAGTTTTTTATCGATCATTCAACTTTTGGAATACTTTTGTTAGCCGCGGCAATAGTAACACTTCTTCTTTTGCGATAAAAAAAGCACCATCACACATTTTACGTGTACGATTTCAGGCGAGTTTATTTTCTTATAATGAAATGTTCAAAGAATGGTTTATTATAGGAAGATAAAAAGAGTTGGGTAATTACAGAGCCATTCTCAAATGATGGTAGCAGTATTTCAGCTGCTTCTTCAATTGCTTTAATTGGAGACTTATTTGCCTTAGGTTCAAGAAATGGAAAAACATTTATTTGTCAAATTAATAATCTGTTACTTGCATAACTTTGCCTGTAATGAAGTTTATTTTACAAGCTCTATCCCATCTACAAGCCTTGTAAGCATTACCGTAATCCCAGTGTGTGTGTGAATTTAATTTTTTTCCAACTGCTTTATTGTATTCTTTGAAAAACATATTTGTAAAATTTTATTTTATGTTTTATCTTTAAAATTTTTGTGTTAAAGAAAAAATTTCCCATAGAAGAAATTGAATAACAAAATTCGTTCATTTTTTGCCTTTTAAAACAACAATAAAAATGTATAAATGTTATAATAGAAAAAACAGTACCAAAATAATTAGAAAGTAAAAATATATATAAACAATATGTTGGAAATCTAAGACAGAAAAAAATACAGTAATCATGAAACAAGAACTATTTTTTATAATAAAAATTGAAGCTAAGCAAAAAGCAATTTTTCATAAATCAAAAAAACATAATAATAAACTCAAAAAAGGATTGGAAAAATTAATAAAACAGAAAATAAAAGAAATTGAAATCTAAAATGTACCGGTATCAGTCGCGGTTTTTTTCAAAGCTGCAAAAAGTTTTTATAATGTAATAAGTTTTTAGAGCTCAAAAAAGAATAATATTTGGACGGATTCAACGAAGAAAGCAGCAGCTTATTACAATTTAAAAAAATTTAAACAGCAATGGACTGCTGCTGCAGGCAAGGCAGATTGGTTTTTTAAAAAAATCAAATTGAAAAAAAGAAATAAGAAGGTAGGGCTAAAAGCAGCACATAGTTTTCCCCCAATGATGACAATAATGCAACAAAAATATATAAAAAAAATCTTTTAAAAAATTGTGAGACACGATGAAGAGAGAAATAGAAGAGGGGCAGTGAAAGAAAGAAAACAAGAGAAACAACAGTACGATTCAGAAGGGATATTACTGTACTGAACAACAACCACAACGTTTTTTCTTTTCAAGATGAATAACTTCAGGTTGTTTTGGAGGGGGAAGATCATTGGATTCTAACAATTGTGTATCAGGAGATATTGTTGAAATATGATGATCATTTCCACCAGCAGATGCAGAATTCCTTTTAGGTGTTGATTCTAAATTAGCTGTTTTAGAAGAAGTATGAGATTTTTGTGGAGTTTCAGATGTATAATGGGAATGAGAGCGATATTCATGGGTTGTTGTTGTGGTAGTTGTATGAATTCCATTTTCATTTGTTGAATTTGTTGTTGTTCGAGTTTCATGTCGTTGATCATGTGGAATTGGTGAACCAACTGGGGATGGAGGGAATGGCCGATTTCGATAGGCTTCAACAATTGGATCTACTTCATGATATAAAGGCTCTTGTGGCCGAAATGGATTATCGTTATCATGTTGTTCCATTTTTCTGAAAAAGAAAACATGAATATTAAATTTTTATATAGCGTTTACTAAAAATTTTCGAATTACTAAAATTTTATTTAAACAAAAAAAACTGAAGAAACCCAAAGTTTATAGTATCAATCTTATAACAATAACACATAACTGATTATTAATCATTTGTAGCAAAAATTTAAGCATGAAAATGTGTTGTTTAAAAATTCTCAGAAAAAAGCCATGTTTTTAAAGAGTTTTTTTAATCAATGATTAAAAGTGAAAAAAGTGTCAGTCAAATGAGTCATTAAAAAACGCCTAAGCTCTATTGTGTAAAAAGCTCATAAAAATATATGAAAAAATAGTCATAAAAAATAAAACTCAAAAAATGATTGCGCCGTTTTAAAGTTGTCAGTTCTTAGAAAACATCTTCTTTAAGATACAGCTAAGAAAAACGGAACTTACTTAAGAAGGGAAGGAAGTGGAGGACTTGTTGCAATTGTAGGACCAAATTCCTCAATTTGTGCTGGAGGCGAGATAGGCCGTGGAAATTCTGCTGAATCTGTTGTAACTGTTACTTTTTCTACAGGTGCGTCAGGACTAAAAAATATGGGTATTATTATATGTTGTATACCTTTCATCGTCATCATTTATTCCGCTGTTTTCTCAGTCTCAAATTTTGTTCCAAAAAATAAAACAACAAAAAAAGGAGGGACAAAATCGATTAAAAACTAACAAAACAAAATAGAAAAGCCATTTTGATGAGGGACAAAAATGTGCACTAACGTATAAAAAAAGAAATGCATTTTAGAGTGATTTTTTAAAAAGAAAAAACAGCTTTTTTAAATGTAAGAAACAAATAAAAAGCACCTGGAAGATGGCATCTTTTATCTATCTGACTGCAGTTGTTGAAGAAATGTAGACAGACGAAGAAAAACAGCTGAATTTCAATATGAATAATCAGGGGTTAAAATATTAAAAACAGATTTTTGTTGTGTGTCAATAATAAACAAAGTGACTAATAACAAGCTTACAAAAAGAAATTTTCCGCAAATTATTTGATGCAGAAAAGAAGAGGGTAGAAGAATGGTATGTACACATTTCCGGTCTACCTCTTTTTTACCTCTTCATCAATGTCAGAATGAAAAGGTAAGTAAGAGAGGAAAGGTAAAAATTCAACAATGAAGGCAAAAAGAACGTGTATGTTTTTCTGTGGTTTTTCTTTATTTGTTCAACTTTTCATAAATATTCACTTAAAACAGCTTTCAAGTTGCGCAGAAAAAGAATTGACTGAAAGACTGTTGGAGAAAACAGAGGTATTATTATTAGTAAATACAGATTACCCTTAAACATAAAGTATTTTGTAATGAATATTTTTAAAATGTAAGGATAAAAAAAGAGGGACAAAAAACCACGATAACGGAAGCTCTAAAAGCAAACGATAAAAGATATTCAATAAATCAACGCATCAAAGGCAACACAAAAAAGTGTTAGAAAAAGACAAAGCTTTGTTTTTAGTATTCTCAAAGAAAGTGTTAGAAAAAGACAAAGCCCAATTTTAGTATTCTCAAAATATCGTTAAGCAGAAAAATGCAATTTTTTGTATTTGAGTAAAAACAGCTTTTTTTCTTCTTTCATTGCCACTTTTTTGCATCCAGCAAAAAATGGGAGAGAAACTAAAAACCAATCGATGAAAAATGAATGAGACTTGGACTAAGAAGAGCGGAGGAGAAAAGCCTAAATCATAAAAAGAAAATGCCCAAACACAGACATTAGAAAAAAAGAAACACAAGGGACAGTTTTTTTAGTTTTTAATACTTTTCTTCTTCTATTTTTTATTCAACAATAAACTTGGGTTCATTCGGTTGTTGTTTTTGCGTTTGTTACAAATTCAAAAACGAACGGAAATATATCCCTCAAAAAGAAAATGAGACAGACTGAAAAAAAGATGTGGCAGTCGTTTTAAAAAAGAGACCAAAAACATGCTTTCACAAATTTAAAGAGAGAGAGAGCTTGTAGTTTTTGTTGTTTGAGTATTAAAACTCAACTATTTTCTCTTTTTTCTTTTTGTGGTTGCGCCCTGCGGCGACAACAAAAAAAAACATAATTAGGTCATTCATTGGGTACCAGAAGCGTCTTTTCCAAAAATTCTTATAGTTAAAGATGGCACAGAAGAAAAAAAAGAAAAATACGCTGAAATATAAAAATCAAATAAAAGCAATGTTTCTTCTTACAGAGTTGTGTAAAAAAGCTCAAAGAAAGAGACACAAATTTTTTATAAAATTAAAAGAAGAATCCATTTTTTAAAGTTCTTCTCTTTTTTCAAGTATAAAATTTTAAAAAAAATACAACAATATTGAAATTTTTCAAGGGTATTTGAAACGCGCGCAAAACAAGTAAAAATAAGCGTCTCATTGTCTTTATTCTTCGCATCACTTCTTCTCCTGAACACATTTAATTTATTTCTCGTTTGGCAGGAAATTTGCCTTTCACTAACGAAAAAAACAACACCCTGTTGCGCACAAAAGCAAATAAAAGCAATTCAATTTTTAAAACACAAAAAAATGTGGCGAAAAATGGCTCCTGCTTCTGCCAAAAAAAGAAAAGCGATGATGAATGATAAAAACCGCTTGCTGCTGCAGCTACTAACCGGTGAGAAAACACATAAGAACTTCAGGAAAAGTAAGGAGAAGAAGAAAAACAAGAAAATTGCCATTCAAAAAAATGCCATCAAACAACAACAAAAACCGTCATGGCAAAAAAGTGGGAGGCGTGTAAAAAGACGTTCTTCAAAATTCTTTTTCTTTGTTGGGTGTTAAAAAACTGAATTCAAGTTAAGTGTATACAGTTTTGGTGGTGGTGGAAGAAGAAGAGAAGGTATTTTAAAAACAACAAAAATGTTACTTTTTTAGAAACTCATTGAAAAATTTTTTTCGTAAAGTAGTTTAACAAAAAATGTTTAGCAACAAAAAGTTTTTGAGAAAACAAAAAAAAGAAATTGGATAAAAAAAATAAGATGGCATGAAGGAAGGCAAAATGCCAAATAAAAATCATGATGTCAAGAAGAAGAAGAAACAGAAGATGAAAATGATGGCGAGGTTTTATAGGAGAATTTTGTTTGTTGTTAAAGTGTTTTATAATCTAAAAATAGTCAAAGAAAGCAAAAGATGGATGATGAGGTTGCTTGTTGCAGTGATACTTTTTTTTCTTTTTCTCTTGAGGCAAAAGAAAAAAGAGTATCATCATCCCTTGAGGATATTAAACGGATATAATCATGAAAAAGTTTTACGATATCTCATAAGATAAACAAAACATCTCCTTGTTTACCGATGGGATATATTAAAGTCTTTTTCCAAAGCTCTGTGGATTAAAATATATAGCAGCTTCAGCACAAATGAAAATGCAAAAGCAATAAGAAGAAGCAATTATGACAAACTTGAAAAAACGAAAGCAAAAGAAAGAAAATTGGAAAGAAAGGGGGATAAAAATCGATTCAAAACAGATCCGAAAAATCATTTTAAAACTTAAAAAGTAGCGTCAAAGAACTTTTTGTTTTAAAAAGATCATTTTTGCACATTTCCCGATAGCTGTTTCTGCTGTGATTTCAATAAATGCTCCTTTAAGCGAGAAAACAACTGTCAAGAAAGAATAAAACAAATTTGTCGTTCTCCCGTTGATAAAAATGATGATGGCAAAACTCAAAAACAAAAGAAGATAAAACGACGAAATAAAAAATATTTTTTTCTTTTTTAGCCATGAGTTTAAGACAAAAGATTGAGTAAACAGCAGCTTTAAGATTCTATGCCTGAAAGAAATAAACAAACCTTGTAAATTGAGCTGTACTTCTCGTCACATGATTTGTGCTATTATAACTCTCTGAAACATCTGCAGGCATTTCGTCATAAATAATTTTTGTGACTTGTTCTTCCGCTCCAAATGATACCCTATAAGATATAATTAATCTGAATATTTTTAATTGAAGCTTTTCAAAAATATTAAATTTTAGGATTTGTTTTTTACAGTATCAAAAGGGATGGAAAATAATGAAAGCCTTTTTATACAGATCAAACAATTTTATAAAAAAGTTCTCAAAAACTGCTGATATCATTTAGAGTTTTTGGAAAATGTGCTTTAATTTCTAAAAACTCTGACATTATATTATAAAGCCTCGAAAAATGCTGTTATATTACTTTTTCCTCACTTTTTTATATTTCTGAAATCTGAATTGTCAAGCATCTTTTTATTACTCTCCATATATTTTTTCAAACAGAAAAAACGTCTTACCGCTTGTGTTCATCATGATGATTACTTTGATGGTGATTGATTGTTTGTGCCATTGCAAATCAGTAATCACTTCAATCAATCTATATATACTTTTTGGGAGACTAACTGTTTTAATAAAATTCAATAATAATAATAACAACGTCCACGTAAAAACTTGAACTGAATCAAATCAAGGAACGCACAAAAATGTAAAAAGATTTATCCGTTTACTTATTCTTCTACCACTTGTAGAAAAAAAAGTGTAAAAAATTTGGAAAATTTTATATTTTTTTTGTGTTCAGCAAATGTAAAATTCTTGTTCGTTTTGTTTCGGGATTTCCATCAACATTTCTTGCTTTTTCTCTCAGATTTCGGGGTTCTCTGCTGCTGTAATAGATTTTTTTCTTTTAGTTTGTTATATAAAAGATTATATTATTTAAAACAACACGGATACAATTTCATTTGTTTTCTTTTTGGCTGTATCGCAAAGAATTATGAAAAAACAGCACTAATCAAAAAATATTTGTTGCATTTGCACGGTGCGTCGAACGCTTTATAAACAAAGGAATTCTGTTGAAAAATTGCTTGAATTCTGAATCCTGTGGAATCTGAATCTTATTTCTTTATTTTTCCTGCATTTTTGCAATGAAAAAGTGATAACCTTTTTTTGTGCGTTTACAGAAATCGTTTAGCTTGCTTTGTTCTCTCATGGATAAGCTTTTAGGATTTTGCATTGAAAAAAGCACATAAAAATTTTTTCCTTTTTTTGCTGCCAGGACAGATCAGCGCACCGTGTTTGTCTATGAAGGCAAAAAAGTAACAAAAAGTTGCATGAAAGTTAAAAAAAACAAACAGGTGACAAAGAGATAAAAATAACTGAAATCATAAAAAGTTTCATAAATGTCAAAAGAAGAAAAAGTGATGATTGACAATGACGAAGCTTGAAAGTTATACTCACGTTGTCTGTTTGTGTAATATACATTGTTTGTTTATCTTTAAAGATAAAAATTATCTAAATCAAACAGAATGAAAAAAGCAAGTCGAGAACAGTAAAGCAGTATCTAACATAATGAGAAAATATTAAATCATTCACTTAATTTTGTAAACCTCAAAAAACAAGTTTTCTGAGTTTCTATCAAATTCATTAATCTTTTTATTTTTAATTTCACACTTTAAAATTCTGCTAAAAATCCCATTAAACATCAATCTCAAAAAAAGTTGTAAGAAACCGCAAGAAAGAAAAAAACTCTTTTTTTCTAATAAACATTAATACTGAAAAACATTATATCCCTCTTTTATATAGGAAAAAAGTATTCACATAAATTTTTAATCTGATCCATTTCTTGGATATCAAATGAAAAAGTAGCAGCAGCAAAAAAAAGTGCCAACAGACATGAATGTATTAATCCATTTCATTCTTCATTCCAACCACGACGACCCGATAAACCTATGAACAGTCGGTTCGGTTAAATGAAAAAAAGGTCTCCTGATGGTTCGGTTCACTTTCTCAATGAGCCTTTCTCTCAATAGTAGAACCGAACTTATCTCGCCTTGTGGTTCATGGGCCGTGAACTTCTTTTTTTTCACACTTTTTCTTTTTTTTTAGAACTTTAAAAAAATTATTGAATTTTTAATTTAAATAATATTTCATGTTGAAATTGCGAAATTAAACAAAGAAATTAATTAAAAGCATAATAAGTGTTAAAAAATATAGCAACTATTGTTTACATTAAATTAAATTATAAAAATTATTATCAAATTTTTTTTACATTTTTGTTAAAATTTTTTGTAAATTCTGAATCTGAAGATGGAAGAAATTGATGAATCTGGAGAATTTGAAGAAGTTGGAAGTGTTGAAGATCAATGGATTGGAAAATTTTATGGTATATCAAAACAAAATTCAAAAAAAAACGAAATTAAAGAATTATATGAATCTGACCCAAATGCAAATCCTGGAATTGAAGGACTTATGAGCCATTCAAGAAAGCAAGCTTATTGCACAACTGAAGATTTTCCTGTTGCTCCAGTTGATCCTCGATTTGTTATTCAAGAAACTCCTCAACAACCACCACCAATTCCTCAACCACAACAACAACCAGTTGTTAATCAACCAAATGTTTTTATTCATCCATTTTTTGGACAACAACAACTTGCTGGTATTCCAATGCTTCGTCAACCACGTCCACAAGTTTATCGTCCACAAATTTATCAACATCAACAACTTTATCAACGTCCTCGTATTAATTTAAATCAATCACTGCCTTACAATCATCAACAATTTATGCAACAATATCAACCAAATTTTAATAATTATCATTTTTGATTTGTATTTTTATTTTTTTGTTCTACTTTACTTTTTATTGTTTTGTTAGTGTTTAACATAAATATTATTACTTTGCATTTACTTTACTCATTACTATTTACGCGCGCATTTGTAGCGTCTATTTTGCAACTTATTGGTTTTTCTGTCTGACCTTTTTTGCCTTAAAGCACTTTGCATTTTTTTGCAAAAAATTGACCTATAAAAAAGTGAACCGAATCATCCCAGCCCCGAAAAAAAGGTTTTTGGAGGGTGGCAAAAATAAGTTGCAGCAGCAGGAAAAAAGTAGATAAAAGCTTAAAAACCTGTTGAATTACTCCCTCATCCACACATATTAATAGGGCAATCCCATTCGATTAAAATCTAAAGCGAACTGACAAAAGGTCAATTGACCGAAAGAAAAAATTTAGAATGAAATATGAAATGAACTAGATGTATTTAAAAGTAAAAAAAATAGGACATCAAAACAAGTTCATATACTTTCAATAAGATGATTTGATCTGCAGAAAGATGGATCCACGAATAAGGCAAAATTAATTTTAAAATGATTATTCTGTTAAATTACAAATTTATCGTTTCTTGAAAACTCAAAAAACTTTGTGACAAAATTCTAATTTTATTGCCTCTTTTTTTTGAGTAAGCACAAGTTTCCGGAGAAAAAAATCTTGAAAAAATGGCGTGACTTAGCTCAATCACGTGCTGCTTCTGCTTCTTTTGGCAAAACTTTTAACAAACTCTCATGCCAAAACAAATACTAAAAACAATTCTTTCATGTATTGTACAAATGATCAAAGCTTTGTTAATTTTTAAACAAAGCTTTGAAAAAACTCCAAAACAACGTTTTTCAATAATTGTTAAATTTTCTAAAAGCGAAAGTGATTTCTCATAACATCAAATAACAAACAAATAAGCAAATTCCAAAATAAAAAAGGTCAAAAATATCAGTCATCAAAAAGAAAAGGAAAAAGACAATGACTCTTTCTGACAACCAAAAAAGCAAAGGACTCATCAAAGAAAAAACTAAATGGGAAAAACTAAAATAAATGAATGAAAAAAACAACGACGTCGTAAAAAACAAAATTTTTACCTCAAGAAAATGGAAGAAAAAAGTAATTAGCAATTTTCTAAAATGCGGAATTTAATTGCAGACAAAAAAACGAAGGATGGGTTTTCCCAGAAACTGCTTTTACAGAAGCCTTCATCGGGGGTTAAAAAAATATCTTTCAAAAAAATGAAATACTTCTTTTCAAAGCCTTTTTTAATATAAAGTTCGTAAAATTCAAAAAATAGACACAAAAAATTTTATTATCAAAATAATAATAATTCAAAAACATTTCTATCCATAAAAATGTTTTAGAGCTATAAAACTGCAAATTTTAAGATTGTAAAAAAGGTAAAAATTTCTTCAGCAAAATAAAAACTGAAGCTTAAAGAAAACATATGTATTCTATTTCGCTTTTGTAAAATGAAGAAAGGGTGATGCTGTCATGACAACTTTTTCTGTGACACTTGAAAATGAAGAACAAAAAGAAGAAGAGCAGGAATATAAATCGTTGACTATGAAGTGGAATTTTCATTTTAAAGACATCATATTTCCGGAGGAAGAAAAAGAAAAGCAGGACTTTTTTTAACAAAAGAAAAAACAAAAAGAACCGTTGAAATCTGATTCTGAAAACTTTTGGAAGACGGCAAAAGGGAGCTGCACAAAAAGCAATTTATTTTGTTTCGTTCATAGGCTTTTTTTGTTGTTGTTAAACAAATCACACTTTTAAAAATAACAGCAACCAAAAAATATAGAAGGAAGAAACCAATGAAACACTTTGTCAAAAGTTATAACATTATTTATCCCCCCTTTTTTAAGGCATTCTTCTGCAACCTCCTATTGTCTGCCTTTCTTAAAAAAATTGTTTGTGTTAAAACAAAAATCATAAAAAAACTAAAAAAAATATTTTTTACAGAGGAAAAGTTTTTTATAAATTTTTTAATCGAAAAAGGCAAACCCCAAGAAATGTTTCTTTTGAAAATTTGGAAACGGTTTCGTTTATTTTAGAAAAAAATTCAAAAAAGAAGAATGTTTCTCGTTAAACGCGTGAAAATGAAAGAAGAAGCTTAAAATATAAACAGTTTCCAACACTTTTTTTGTCACTTGCTTCTATAAAGAAAAAAGGCACTTCATGAAATTGAGAGAAAAAATAGAGCATCTGGTTCATCAATTGCTGTTGGTTGTTGTGCTTTTTTTCAATGAACACATATATTTCTGTTCCAAAAATGATGTTTGAATAAAGCTGCTGTTGTCGCCTGCCTTTTAACGTTTATGTGAAAAATTCAAATACTTTAAAAAATAAGTAAGTAAAAGTATAGAAACTTAAAAAAAAAGAACTGTACGTGTCAATTTTTTTGAAGCACTTATAGTACTTTTTTGCTTTAGTCATGCATCTCACATGTTCACTAAAAAGGAATATTTGTTCCAAGAAAAGTTTTAAATCCCTAAAATTCTATTATTACTATTTTTAAACCCCTTTAAACCATTTCGAAAAACAGCTTCTAATGTTGTTTAGAACAAATTTGCTAACTTTAAACAAACTAAAAAAACTCCTCACATAAAAACTCAAAAACCACGCATAACTTTAAAGAGTTATTGTTATTCAATAAAAAAACAACTTTTCAGAAAGCCAAAAATCATGTGAAACTTTACAGCAGTAAAAACGACCGTTAACCAAGTAAATCCCTTGACATCTGTCTTCTATTTTTTTTGAGAAGAAAACAACAAAAAACCGAAAATGTTTTAAAAAATCCAATAAAAATTGTGGTTGTTTCAAACAAAAAATAAAGTTCCATCACGGAAAAAATCGCACAAAAGTGTGATAAAAATAAAAAAAACTGCAACAAACATAAAAGGATTGGAAAAAAATGCATACAAAGATGGGAATTCAAGAAGAAGAAGATGGTGAAAAGGGACTGTTTGTTCTTCTTCACCATCATATTTTTAACTTTAAATAATACGGCAATGAAAGTCACAAAAATAAATAATAGAAGAAGAATAGATGAGAGAGAATTGAAAGAAAGAAATAAACGTAAAAAAACTGATAATCCTTGAAAATTGTTGAAAAGACAATACATACGTATAAAAATTTGGTGGTGCTGCATACAATGAATTAATCAACAGAAGGGAAAAATAAAGATAGAAGTGAAAAAGGGGAGATGGCTGAATTTAATTCGGGATAGAAATGTTGCGATATTTGTTTTAAAATTAGAAAAAAGAGTTCCGTATGTCTTTGCGTTAAAAAAGAAATATTATTAAAGAAGGATTTCAAGGATCCATTTTTATTAAATTCACTTGAACGAAAACTCAGTCGATTAATAAATAACAGATATAATTTTTAAAAATAATAAAACAATTGTTAAACTAGGCCAGTAAAATATACTGTAGAAAAATATTATCTTTCTCCGCTTTGATTACCCCCCTATTTCACAGGTCAACAAGTATAAATCCAATTATGACAAATTATAACACAAAAAACTAATCATACGTATGTACTTTTTCAACACAACACAAACAAGGTAAAAGAAAAGACAAAAATTACGTTTCAAAAATCTTCTAATGTCCTTTTTTGAAAAACAAAAATACAAAAAGAGTGAACTTTTTTAGAAACAAATGAATAGAAAATGAGAATTCAAATTCATACATATAATATAACATTAATGTTGTACTTTTGACAGGGGTGAAAGGAAAGCCACGTTTGAAAAATGTATATACATTATATATTTCTGTGAGGCACAGCACTGAAAATTTTCTCGCGCACTACTTCAGAGGATGAAACATAGAAAGGAAAATTACCCAGTCGACCTCAAAACAGAAAAAGATAGAGATCCTCAAAAAAATTGGAAAATAAAAAAGCAAAAGCGGAAATTTGGCATTTCTCAAGGGGAAAAGAGAAAGAGGAGAACGGCACTCTTACTTTGCGCAAAATGTTTTGTTTCTGCTGGCTTCTTCATCTCATATAAAAAATAAATTCGAATAACAACATGGATTATTTTTGCGCAATAAGCTTATACAGAGAGAGAAAAGCTAATAAAAAAAGAGAAAGAAAAGCCGAAATAAGAAACAAAATCTCTGCTAAAATCTTCCACAAATGCCAAAAAATTCTAAAAAAAGTGATGCGAAGAAAAAGTGTCATAAAAATTGATTCATGAGTGATTGGTCTGTCACAGCTAAAGAGCAGTAGCACCAGCAGCAATGGCACTTTTTTCTCGTTTTTCCATAAACACAAATGAAACATTTTTGGACACCCCAAAAGGCATTTTTGCCATTTCTCCCCTGAACCTTTTTTCTCTAAGGCAATGTCACTTGTTTCATCAAAAACAGCAGCAACAACAAAAAAATTTCAGCTGGTTGTTGTCCTCCTCTTTGTCACGACAGACAAACAACAACTTTTAAAACATCTTTTTGCCCTCCCAAAAATAAAATGTTTCAAAAAAACATGCCTAAAATCTGTTTCAATTCAAAGATAAAAAAATAATGATATCACAACATTTAAAGAGGATCTTTGAAAGGCTTAACATCTGTTTTTTAGTAAACAATGAAAGAAGAAGGAGCTTTGTCAAATCTTAATTGAACTTATTTGACATTGCTTCTTTTTTAAAAGAAAAGACAACAACAAAAAAGCAACGTCCTTTTGTTCCGGAAAAATACAAACAACTTTCACTTTTTTCGAATACAGCCTTTTCCGCTTTCGAAAAAAAACTGTCATCTTCTTCTTCTCTCTTTGTTCTGTTCCTTTTCTTTCTTTCTTCTGTCATCTTCCTTCCTTGAATTCAAGTCAAGCGAAAGAAAGTTCAACAAATATCAAAAAATTTACGAAAGAATTACGATAATAAAAATTTAAGCAAAAAATGTTTTATGCAATCAATTTTGACAATGAAACTCTAAA
Source organism: Panagrolaimus sp. LJ2400 (assembly GCA_024447215.1). Taxonomy (NCBI): domain Eukaryota; kingdom Metazoa; phylum Nematoda; class Chromadorea; order Rhabditida; family Panagrolaimidae; genus Panagrolaimus; species Panagrolaimus sp. LJ2400. Next base: position 1,080,211 of record JAMRYA010000009.1, on the reverse strand, counting down.
AAATGGGAACAAAAAAATTACAATTATTGATAATTTTAATTTTACATAAATACAGTTTTTGTTTGAAATGTATTTTAACATCAGCATTTTTCATTTGTATTTTTTTTTATTGTTGCTCTCTAAATTCCGTAACCAGAAATCATGGAATCACTTCCAGGGTAAGTCTTTTATACTTCTGCCATTTTTATTCATCCAATTTATTTCCTAAAGGCTAGCATATATTTTTTTCTGTCTACCTCCTCTCTTGGTTGTAATATTAGAGGGAACGAAAGACCTCAGACGATGCGCCTCGATATTTGAAAAATGAAATAGGATTGATCGCGAAAAGAGGGGAACCATCCATCCCCCCGCCTTTATATAACACATGCAAACTACACAGTTTGTCCATCAATGAAAAAAGAAGACTTGACAGACAAACTCTCTCTTACTCTTTTTCCTATCTCTCTTCTTTCTTTCTATCTTAATGTTTCACAGAGCTCAGCAAAAAGGAGTCCTTCTCTCTTTAGAGAGACGACGACGAAGAGTTGAATGAAACAACACAAAACAAAAATTCTGCCTTCTTTTTTGTTTGTCGGGTTTGCTGCTGCTGCTTTTTTTCGTTTTCTTTTTTCTTTTTAAGAGCGCATTTCGCTCCTCGTGCTTGCCGTTGGTTGAATCGTTCGATACAATTCATTCATTATATATATGTATTTTTTTCATTGCTTTCATCTTAGTTTATATTTTTTTGCCATTTTAATCCTTAAATTTCGATAAAACTTTTACATTAATTACTTTACCTTCACAAAGCCCTATCCTACCTTTCTAAAATCGTCATAATAATTTATGATTTTTCCCAAACGCGTGTAATTTTCTTGCGAAATCAACTCCCAAAATTGATTGACCTTGGTTTTTTTTGTGCAACCTATTTATGTGTGTCTAATCATTTATGAATTTTTAGTCTAACAATGACCTGTGGACTTGCTGTTAAGCGACCTCATGATTATGAAGCTTTTCTTGGTAATGATGGTGGTGTAGATGCTAAACGCCCACGTCAAACTAATTCACATTGTTCACCATTTCGTCCTCAACTTGGTACACTTGCTGCATCTTTACCACACTCAAATACCCTTAATCTTTTACGTGAAACAGTAAGTTTATCTTATTATCTTACTCTTACATATATGCAATCTGTTACTATAGGAACGCGAAAATGACAGTTCACCATTTGCATCAATTGCTGGAAAATATCAACTTAGCAGTAGTCAACTTGATTCATATTTAACTGCTGAAATTCGATCTTTAAAACGTCGAAAGCTTATTCCACGTCGTCAATTTGCTGATTCATGTGCCATGGCTGCTGCATCGGAAAGTGGAAATAATTACCGAAAAACTCCTGCTTCTCCTACATCTTCTCACGTATGTTTAACTTTTTTTTCAATTGTCATACTGTAATAACTCAATATTTTTTAGTCTGGAAGTGATTCCGAATCAGAATCTGCTACGGGTAATGCACAAACTTCAACAATGCAAAGTATCTACAATAAACCACAATTCAATCTTCAACAAGTCAAACTTATCTGTGAACGTTTATTAAAGCAACAAGAAGTTCAACTTCGTCATGAATATGAAACTGTTCTCAATAAGAAGTTGGAAGAACAACATGAACAATATGTTCAATTTGCAAAAGAACAAAATCCTTCACCATCTAATTCTGACTTTTCTTGTAAGTTTATATACCGTAGACTTGTGACATTGAATAATTATAATTATTTTAGATTTGAATTAACTTATATCGAATGTATGGAGAACACCACAATTGCTCTTACTTGATACTGGTTTTTTTCTTTTGTCTTCAACCAAATTAACCCCTTTCTTTTTTTGCTTTCTCTTTTTTATGTAGATTTCATTATTTGAAAAAAATTATTTTGTTATTATTTTATATAGAACGTTTTCCTTTGAATGTGGATGAAATAAATTTTTAAGATGCATTATAAATATAGCACTCATACAAAGTCATTTGATGGATTATTTTTTCCCATTTTAACTTTTATTAGTACGCCGCGTAACATAATCAAAGAGAAAAGATTACGGTAGAAATTTGTAGCATACAAATATGAAAGTTATTGGACTTATTTCTGGTGGAAAAGATAGTATTTATAATTTGTATCGCTGTAAAAAAGAAGGACATGAAATTACATGCTTAGCAAATTTGAAACCAAAAACCGGAACAGAAACAGATAGCTATATGTATCAATCAGTTGGACATGAATGTATTGAAGTTAGTTTATTTTATTTAAAAAAGGGAACATTTAACTACAGTTATTGTGAATAATGTTTATCGTATATAACTCCTTCGCTGTAATATAAATGCATGATTACTGTATTTTAGACTATTGCTCGAGTAATGCAGCTTCCACTTTATCGAAGAATTATTGAAGGCGGATCATGTCAAATTGATGAAAAATATATTATTGATAAAAATGATGAAGTAGAAGATTTATTTATTCTTTTAAAAGCAGTTAAAGAAGCATTTCCGGATGTTCAAGGTTTACATCATACATACATAAACCATCTTAAATTTCAAATTTATAGGTGTATCCGTTGGAGCCATTGCAAGTACATATCAAAAAACAAGAGTTGAAAATGTTTGTGACCGTCTTGGTTTAACACCATTATGCTATTTATGGGATGCAAATCAAGGTGAACTTTTACAAGAAATGTTAAACAATAAGATTGATGCAATTACTATAAAAATTGCATGCTTTGGATTACAGCATCAACATCTTGGAGCACATTTACAAGATTTACAGCCATTGTTAATTGATCTTCATGAAAAATATGGTGTATGTTTCTATTTCTACATTGAATACTCGAAGAATAATATTAACGATTTCTAGGTTCATATTTGTGGTGAGGGTGGTGAATATGAAACTTTAGTTCTCAATTGTCCATTATACCGTGAAGCTTTAAATATCAAAGATATCAAAAGTACAATTCTTACAGATGATAAGCAAGCTCCTGTTGTAATTCTATCAGTAGATTTAGAAGAACCAAGTATTCCAGCGATTCCAAATCAAGTAACTTATGTTTAAAAAAAGCTACAGTATCTGTCCCATTGTTTTAACTTTGTTGAGTTTGAAATAAAAGAAATTTTATTTATAATTAAAAATACCGGTATAATATATGATTCAAAAAATGTACATACAACGTTCAAAATGTAAAATTGTTGTTATTAATTAATGGTAAACAGCTTTGAGCAAATTGTTGTCTATTTTCCAGAGTTGCATTAGGTTGAGATACAAAGCATTCAATAAAAAGGGAAGGTAATTGCCCCCATGCAGCTTCCTCTGGAGAAATAATAAATAAAAGTGGAGTTTGTTCACGAGTGATTGTTGGATCGCCCACTGCAGGCACAACAGCCATCATAAATCCACTTTCAGGAGATTCTCGGAGTCTTTCTAATACTATCTTGGGATCAATAATGAGATATAACGTCATCGGAATGCCACCCAGGCGAAACTGTGTCGAAAATAATGATTCTTTGATGGCATGAAGCCGCATACTTTCAACAGGAACTACTATTTCAGTTTGGGACTTCCTAAAATAACAGATTCTTTCGTATCTACTGTCTCTTCAACTCACAGGTTAGAATGCTCCGGTCCAACTGATACACTTCTTAGCTGAACACGAATAATTACTTGACCTGTAGCAATGGGTGGCTTTTCATACTATAAAATAAATTATTTGATAGGAGCTTAAACTATTATACCGTACCATCACAACATGTTCAACACCGATAGGCGAAAAAGCACTGTTTTTACTAATAATAAGTTCACCAGTTTTAATTGGAGCAAATAAAGTATCGGAGGCTTTAGACGCTGAAACAGCTCTTGGACGTTCTCTCAGTAGATCAAAAAGTTGTATTCTAGCATCATCGGAAAGTCTTTGTCCGGCTTTCTTTTTAATGGCTGCATTTGAGTGTACACGAGCATAATGTGTAATCATAAGCTTTTTAGTTCGAAACGTTTCTTTACATTCAAGATTATTACATCGAAATGGACAAAAATTATTATGAAGACGAAAATGCAACCGTAAAGCTGATGACGATAAAAAATGTTTTAAGCATACAGAACATTGAAAATCAGGCTTAATACGATTATTATGAATTTTCATGTGTCGAATTAAATGATTCTTTATTTTAAAATCTTCTAAGCATTTTGAGCATTTATACGGACGTTCACCTAGAATTAATTCATAATCAGCAAATGCAATAGAAAAGAGGTAACTACCAGTATGAACTCTCAGATGTCGTACAAGATCAGCCGGTCTTTTAAATTCTTTATTACAAATATAACATACTTTCTCAGCTCCACTTTCTTTTCTTCCTCGTTTTTTTCCAGTATAAATCTTGACGATATTTTCTCTTGGTATCTCAACTACTTCTGTACTAGGTTCACCATGTCCAATTGAAAAATGTTCAATAGCATCATCAAATGACATTGTTGAATTTTCACAACATTGATAATATCCTTCAGTATGTAAAACATCTTCTGAATGTAATTTTAAATGTTCTGTTAATGACTGATCTCCTTTAAATGAAAATTGACACGCATCACACGTTAAAGAATATTCCATTGATGCTTTGCAGTCGTTAGAATAATATTCTTCCTCCATATTTGGTATATTTAGTTATTTGTAAAATTATAAAAACTGATAAAACATTTGAAAGAAGTGTTTTACAAAGTTTATTGACTTTTTTCCAATGCGAGTAAAAAAAATAATTTTTTGCAGTGGTCTCATTCTTGACACGAAAACAAGCATACCGTCAGCCTACCACAGCAGAGCTGCTGAATTTTTTCATTGAATTTTTTTTACTTTTTTGAACTTTTTTAACACATTTCCATTTTACATCTCAGTTTTTATTACTATTAATTTACAGTATTTATAATGAAGCTATATGACTCGTACCTCCTGCCTTTTTACTTCTTCTGTGATTGTTAGCGTGATTTTTGAGTCTATGTTCGACATTTAAATCCAACCCTATATTCTTTTGCTAAATTATTTTACTTTTTGCAGGGTTAAACATGGTTAAAGTACATTATTCAGCCGAGCCTGATAATAATACAAAATCCTGCAAAGCTCGCGGTGATGATCTTCGTGTCCATTACAAGAATACATATGAAGCTGGACGTGCTATTAAGCATATGCCTTTAAAACGAGCAATTCGATTCCTTGAAAATGTTAAAGAAAAGAAGGAAATTGTTCCTTATCGTCGTTATGTTCATTGTGTAGGTCGTAAAGCTCAAGCTAAAGCATGGGGAACTACACAAGGTCGTTGGCCAACAAAATCAGCTGAATTCCTTCTTCATCTTTTAAGGTTTGTGTTGTAATTGTATGAAATAATTAATCATAAGAGTTTTTTAGAAATGCTGAAAGCAATGCTGAACTTAAAAGTTTGGATGTTGATCATCTTGTAGTTGATCATGTTGTTGTACAACGTGCTGCAAAAATCCGTAGACGTACTTATCGTGCTCATGGTCGTATCAATCGTAAGTTTTATGTTCTTTCGAACATTTTTGTAAAGCGCAATGCTTTTTACCAGAATATTTAACCTTTTTTCTTATTATTTTTTATCTTAATAACATATATTTCTTTTAGCTTTCATGTCTTCTCCATGCCACGTTGAAATTATCCTCACCGAAAAGAAAGAAGTTGTTTCCAAGCCTGTCGATGCCGTTGTTGAAAAGACCAAGAAAGAATCAAAGAAGAAGCAACGCCGTCTTTTGGCTCGTGGTGAACAGTAAATAAGTTGTTTTTGTTCTTATACTTGTTACTGAATGTTTTGTTTTAATAAAATGATTTATTTATTTTTTTAAATGGAAATAATTACATTCTGTTATATCACATAGTTGCAATAGGATATGTATTCAGTAAGAGACACACGGCAAATCATTTATAACGCATAAGTTAACTATCTTATTTTACAGTAAAACCTTTTGGTTTGTATTAGATTTATCATCTGCAGTATCATACTTTGTAACATTAAAGTGCTATACTAAAATGATTTTTTTGTTTATTTTTCAGCTCTTTGTAAAGCATTGTGGTAACTTTTATTATTACGAAAAGAGTACAGGAGTAAAGTGTTAATTTACATAAACTTGTGCAACAAAAGCAATGAATCAGATCATAAGATTTTCTAAATCTTTCATGTAAATTGCTTTTTCTGAGCTGCTGCTGATGAAACAAGGTAAAGATTTACAATTACTTTCTTTATTTTTCACATCTCACTTTTGCTGGAATATTTTTTCTTACCAAAAAACAAACCCCCAACCATTTTTCCCTTTTTCTTGATGATTGAAAAGGTTGCAGCGCGAAATTGCTTGCAACGCGCGCAAAAACGACTCTTCAAAAATCGTCGCTGCTTGGGTGCCACTTTTTCTTGTCTGCCATTCGTCGTCTCTCGCTTTTTTTCCATATTCATTTCCACGTTTTATTTTTCATTTCTTTTTGCAGCAAGATTCACTTTTCTCCAAGCAGTTGACGAAATGGATGTAAGTTTTTAATTTAATTAATTATTTGGATAATAATTGCTTCAGTGTTTTCAGACACGACGTCGTAAAATTTTAACCACTGCCGATAATGATATTAATGTTGCTGCTTCAAAAGCTACGATTGGTAAAGCAATGAAAGATGTTAAGAATGCATTTTCTGTAAGTTTATCTCCCCTTTTGTTTGATGTTTATACTAAGGGTAATCATTTTTTAGTTTCGTCCAGAATCCAAGACTTTAACGAAAGCAGGAGCTACTGCAAAAGAAAAAGTTGAAGTTCCAGAAAAGAAGAAAAAAGAACCCTTCTATCGTGATATCCCAAAAGTTGCTTCATTATCACATTACAAGAATTCTTCAAATTCTCAATCATTTGTTCCTGTTGAATGCTTTGATGATGAACAGAAATATCTTCTATATATTGAACGGTGCCGTGCTTTGCCACCACTCTTTCTTGAAAATAAGCTCATCAATGGAAAAATGCGTCAAATTTTATGTGATTGGTTGTTTCAAGTTCAAGATCGCTTTACTCTTGAGCATGATACTCTTCATCTTTCTTTTCTTATGATTGATCGATGCCTTCATACAATGAATATCAAGAAAGATAAGCTTCAATTGCTTGGTGCAACATGTGTGTTCATTGCAACCAAATATGAAGAAGTTGCACTGCCACATATCACTGATTTTATATATCTAGCTGCTTCTTCATTCACAAAACGGGATATTTTGGTTATGGAAAGAGAAGTATGTCTTTTCTTTGATTTTTTGTTTCTAAGTATATATCTCTTTACTTTTAGATCTTCAAATCTGTTAACTTCAATATGGGTTTTGCTTATCCAATTCATTTCTTACGTCGTTATCGTTATGCTCTTCAAAATAAAGATGATACACATACTCCATCCAAGCTTTTCATTGATTTATTCATGTGCACTTATGAATTATCTCACAAACTTCCTTCTGTTATGGCACAAGTATCTTTATATCTTGCTTATTTTGTTTCTGGTAAACAATTTCCAAAAGAAATGTATCCGTTAATGGGTATTACGGAAAATGAGCTCAAGAAAGAATGCATGGATTTCATTGATACAATTATTACATTTTCAACAACATCAAAAGAAACATCTCTTCATCGAAAATATAAAAAACTCTGTATCAAACCTCGTCTTTCTGAAGCTCAAATGGAATTGCTAAAAACTTTGAAACATCATTAACCCCTATTTTCATACTTGTTTTTCCACTTATCTCTTTTATATGTTATTGCTTGTGTATTTATTCTTGATTTCTCTTTTAATTCTAGATTTACTCTTGCCTTTTATTCATTGTTGTATATTATTACCGTCTTTTTTTATTTTACATTGTTTGTTATCTGTTGAAACTTATGTTAAATGAAGGGAAACTCATACTGAATTGTGTTTGATTTTTTTAACACAAGGTTGACAAATAATTACAGCTTGTTTATCTTTGTTTTCTATGATTTTATTTTTTTCCGCATTAATGTTTTGTGTTGTAGAAGTAAATCAAAAACACACAACTTTAAGCCTACTTTATCATAAAGTCTTTATGAATCCAGTTATGAAATTAGATGTTTAGGAAAAGAACGCCTCAATTACATCAGTTTTTTTCGAAAAGAATCAAACTCATCGTCGATCTATCACATTACCAACAGGGATACTGTTGCCTTGAAACTTCTACATTACTTTAGACAAAGTTATTTGATACGAGGATTTAATGTAAATCGCGAATTACTGTTTACATACTAAAATATGTCCCCAATTCCTGATAATGATTTTGTTTATAAAAATTAATCAGTGACTCACATAAACATTATAAAATATTTTTATCAACAGCCAAAAAAACAAACGATAACAAAATAAAATTTAAAACCCAATTAAGCCTTTTGTGCTTTAGCAGATGCGGCACGTCCGGCACGCTTGATTACGGAGCTGTAAGGATTCAATTTCTTCATGAGGGAACGATTTTTGAGTGGATTTCCATGACGTTGTTTCTTGGCAACAATAGCAGTTGAAGGCTTTGGAACAATAGCCTTAAGGATTTCTTCAGATCTTAGAAGACGAGAAAGATCAGCGTTTGCCATCTTAGGATGAGGAAGATGGAAACCTTTCTTAACATCAGATGTACGAGAGAATGTTCCAAAGATAGAATCAAGTTTACGGAAAGCACTTTCAGTCCATACAATAAGACGTCCAACATGTCCACCAGGAGCCAATTTCAATAAATTCAAACGATCAACAGAAACAGTTGAAATTCCAGGGATGTTGCGGAAAGATTGAACAAGACCACCATCATTATTGTAAATAACAAGAGGACCTTTCTTTTGCTTGTAACGACGATTACGTCCTTTACCTTTGCCCGCACGATAACGTTTTGAATTGTAAACCTACAAATATTAGTATTAAAGATAATCTAAACTACAATTTGAACTTACTTTTTCAATATCATCCCAGAGATTTGCAGCTTTAAGGAAAGCAACAGCTTCTTTGGTCTTCTTGAATCCTTCAATCTTGTCGCTAATAACAAATGGAACTTCATTCAATTTGTCAATAATATGACCACGAGATTGAATAAGAGCTGGAACACCAGATGCAGCAATTGCTGAAGCAGCAGCATAACGTCTTTGGGCAACATTAACACGACGATGCCAACGGCGATAAGTTTTAGTTGGAGCAAACATACGGCCACCACGACACATATTACCAAAAGCACCTTGACCAGATCGATGTGTACCACCACCACGAACACGAGGAATACGAGCAACGGCACGACCAGTACCCCAAGATTCAGCAGAAGTTTGATGACCTTAATATTAGCACAATAAATTTAATTATTAAATTACTAGAATCCAAAACGTACCAGCTTTGGTTGAAACAGCATAAGGTTGACGCTTGTTTTTGCGAAGTTGGTCATGAATAAAATTTACCAAATCAGGCCGAATTGGAGTGCTGTAAACAGCAGGAAGCTTAACTTGAGTGCCAGTGGTTTCATTTTTTTCATTATAAACGGTTACGAGAGGTCTCGCGGCCATGATTACCTATAAAATTAATTTCATTTTTGTTATTATATGCTTTAAATTAAAATTGAAACGTTCACGCGAAACAAATGGTTAAATACAAGAAATTTAAAGAACAATATTTAGGGCAACTATTGTGGTAAAATATTACTGCTAAAATATTACAAAAATACTTAATATATGAAAAACGAGAAAAAGAAATAAATTCAATTGTTGAAAAAAAGTGTTGTTCCATTTTTTTCAAGGCTGAGAAAGGAAAGACGAGTGTCGTTGAGTGTAACACGCAGCGGTCTTTCCAGTGTTATATTTCACTGCGTAAAAAATGCGGGAATTTTAAATTTTGTCATCTTCAATGAATTTTTTTTGTGATTGCTTTTTTGCTGTTACCTTTTGTAGTTTTTAATTTGCAAAAAAAATTTTTTTTTAAATTATCAAAAACAATATTTTAAATGATTGGCATTAAAATGTGTATAGTTGCATATTTTTTGTATAAATTACAAAATTAATGTTTTTTAAATCTGTGTATTAGATTTGGTGAAACTGTAAAAGTTTAAACAAAGACAATCAACTTTTTAGAATAAATAGAAATGATTTTTTGAAAACTTATAACAGATTTACTTAGCATTTTCAGTTTAAAAAGATATTGTTGAAGCTTATAACTTCCTTCACATGTAATACAAATCTAAATAACTAAATAAGTCTTTGAAACTACGGTAATAATAAAAATTGCTCAATTTTTTACGCTTAATAAAAAGGCATAACTGCAGGCGGCAATGTACGGTAGTTCTCTATCTTTTTTTGATTAATGAATGAAACCACACACGTAAAATTTTCGGCTTTAAACAGTTTAATCAGGCGTATATTTTTCAACAGAAATGAAGAAAATATTCAATTGCATCTTCCGAAAAAAGTATTTTACATTTAAATTCTTTTGCGATGCACTTTTTTGTTTTTATTTTGTGATTACTTTCTCTTTTATTTTCAATAAGTTATAAAAATAATTTATTTAAAGAAGTAAATCTTTTCTTTTTAATATTTATTAAAGTTTTTTAGCGGCGTGGGAATTCCATTTTACGCCTTTATTCCAGCAATCTCTTTTATTTTACCAGTTCATCTAAATTTGGAGAGAGACCATCTTCATTAAAATATATAAATCTTTTAAAAAGTGGCAAAAGTATAAGAAGCTTTGTTCAAGAAAGGCCTTTTGTGACTTTTTAGTTGAAAACTAATTTTCATCAAATGCTGCTGCTGCGAGTACTTTTTCTGCCAAGACTTTAAAGTAAACACGAAGTCATTGAAAAAGGTTACTTTCGGTCACAATTTTGAAAGTTTACCACATATTTTTCATTTTGATAATAAAAAAGATGTTTAAGAGATAAACTGCTTTACTTTTCGCGGGGTAGTTGTATTTAGCTTTAGACGTATTTTGAAAATGCCTTTATTTCACAGTTACAAAAAACAGAAGACATCAGTGGTTTGCTAAAATCTGCTTTAATCTGTAAAATTTTTGAGATTAAATTGTAAAGTAGCTTTCATCAGTAATAAAATTGATGACACTTTCCGTCATTGATAAATATAAAGAACACGATTGTCGTTTTTTCTTCTACTTTACACTTGATATAAAATTTCTTTTTTCTCATACATACACAATAAAAATAATGGTGTTTATCGTAGTATTGTTGATTCAAGAATTTCATCAATTCTTAATTTTTAGCGGTCTTTCTGTGTGCTTTAGGATACGGTAAAGGTTTACTTAAAAAGTTAATTAGAAAATAGTTTGCATTAGAGAATATTTTGGGTGCTTGCTGCTTGTTAGTCAGTTGTAAACTTGTTTACTAAATATTTAAATTTTAAAATGGATACATCTTACCTCAAATGAATTTTTTAAGTGATAATCTTGATAATCTGGTATTCATTGCAGTGGTTTTATTATTTGCAAAAAGTTACAGCATTCATTGTTCATAGTGGAAAACTTATTTGTGGTTGAATTCCCTATTTAATGTTAACTTCTTCTGGTCTGAATTCTTAGGAAATGTTTTCTTTTCATTTAGTAAATTATTTAAAAAACAAAAACAGACGTTGTTTTCGAAATCAGCTTTATGTGGTGATAAAATTCATTAATCCTTTTTATCTCCATTCGGATATTTCACCTCACCCTTTGGAATACGGTAGCATACTTGAAATTTTTAATTTAATTTACTTTAGAAAATTAAAATTTTTTGACACAAGATTCTTCCTTCCCCCTTTCAACTTTTTAATGCTGATTCTTAAATCGACTTGCATTCTTTTCTTTCCCCCCATTTTTTCAGTTTGATCGAAATCATTTGATGAAGTTGATTATGGCGCCGCTGCCAAGGGGAAAGGAAAGATACGATCCCGTGAAAATAAATTTACTTCATTCTTTTTCATAACAAGGCAAAAAAAGTTTGATTCGAATTTAACGCGTTTAATTCGGTTGAGCGCACAAATCGGCGTCTTCGTGGTTCTTCTTTTTCTCTCTCTAAAACTTAAAGACCCGCCTTCTTTGTTTTTAAAAAGGAGGAAACGAAGGAAAATCGCAAATAGAAGAAAAATACATGGGCGGTGTATTACTACTACTGTAGCTTTTCTCTTCATTTTTTATGAACTACCTTTTTCTGCTCCTGCTGTGTATATTTTTATGATTAAATATTTGTGGGAATAAAAGGCAGTCCTTAAAGGTTGGCTTTGAAAAGGATCAACTCACCTGTAATTCAGTCATTTCCACTCCGTTTATGAGAAAGAAAGAAGAAGCATCTGTCGGCTTCTGAATTGATAATTAGCTTTTTTCCTTTGAAAGCAATCCTTTATTTTTTTCCAAAGAAAGTCTGTTTTTTTTTCTGTGAGTGAGCGTGTTGAATATTTTGGATACTATCTAATTTAATAATTTTTTACCTCCCGATTCAATCACCCGAAAAGAAAACGGATTAGCAATTTTTAATTTTTATTTAAAAGGAAAGAGATTGCGCCGCCCTTTATTCTTCCTCCTCTTCTTCTTACAATATTGCCGCGATAAAAAATTTTAATATTTTGTTTCTTTTTGATTTAATTTTTTCGATTTCTGTGGTCAATTCTTTTTTGGATTATTTTTGTAACTGTTTATTGAGTTTTATGCTTCACTCCATTTTTAGGACATTTTCGAAAACCTTTTTTGGTAAATAATTACAGTATTGTTTTGGGCTCTTTTTTTCACACAAAAATGGCTTCATCAAATTTTTCAATTGAAAATATACTTTCTGCTGCAAAATCCTTTTCGCCATCTACAACTGCAATGATGCTAAATGCTCAACAAGCTTTTATGGCCCTCAATTCGCTTCCACTTCCACATCCACCGTCATTTCCAAATCCCTTTGAATACATCAATCCATATGCATTTCCACCTACAACTTCACAGAATCCATTTGCAGCTGCACAATTTCCATTTTTGTGTAAGTTTTTTTAAGTCACTTTTAGCTTTTAATGGGTTTATCTTCAGTTCTTTAATTTTTTACTTTATCCCCTTTCAACGTTTTTTAGTAACTCTTAATCGCCAAAATTAATCTTTAAATTGACTTAAATTAAAATATTTTTTCGACTTCTGTTGAAATGTTACAAGGTCGTTTTTTACATACTTACTTTTCCATTTCTCTCTTGCTACCGTAATCCCCTGAACATTTTTTCCCTTTTTATTTGCGTCGTGCAGGTGTCTGTGTGCCAGGCGTGAAGCAGTAACGATTTAATTCGAATTGTCGCCTTTTGAGCCGGAAGCTGTAGTAGCCTTAATACAAACAAATATCTTGTAGAAAAAAAGAATCTTAAGTTCTTCTATTTGTCAACGACCGGTGATTCCCTACCTCTATTCACCCAAAAATCTGTGTATCAATGATTTCTTTTTTGTTGAAAGTGTTTTAATCTTTTCTACTTACATACTTACTTACCTTTATTTCAATAGTTCCCTAAATCTAACAAATTCTTTTGATTTCTATTTAATTCAAACAAATAAAAACTTACTGTTTTCTTTTCAGTTGCTGCCGGAGGATTTACAGCAAATCCATATTCATATCCATCACCATTTATTCCAGCTGTAATGAATGGAAAACGTAAACGACGACATCGAACAATTTTTTCCGAGCATCAACTAAATATTTTGGAAAAAACTTTTAATACCGTAACCCATTATCCTGATGTTCAGTTAAGAGATAGGCTAGCAGCAGAATGTCAATTAAAAGAAGAAAGAGTTGAAGTAAGCTTCATTTGACACAGTCTAATTTAATATACAAAAATATTTAAAGGTATGGTTCAAAAATCGTCGAGCAAAAGATCGAAAAAAGAATCCTGATGAAAAGAAATCATCAGGAGGAAAAGCTGATTCTGGAACTTCTGGAAATGGAAGTTCAACAGCTGATTCTCTTCATTCAGATGACGAAGAAGAAGATCTTGAACTCTCTGATATTGGATCGGATACTGAACAACGCCATCATCAACAACAGTATCCACATCAACCCCGACAATCACAAGTTTCACCTTCAAGACCAACAACAACGATTACTTCTGCAAATAAACGAAAGCGATCTTCAAACTCATCTTCAGAAAGCAAAAATTCAAAATATGCAAAAATTGAATCACGAGAAAATATTCCAGAAAAATTAAAGACACCTTCAAAAAAGATGATTTCTCCTTTAAAATCTGAGCCTTTGGCAACTTCTTAGTTATCTTTCAATTTGCAATTTTAGGCTTAAGTTTTAATTTTAACCGGTGCTTCTCATTTTTTATTACTGTAAATTTTCTTTTAAAATTGTAACTTTCATTTTAATGTAACACTTTTTTCACTGAGCTTCGCTTTTTTCACAAAATTCTTTTTTTCAATTTTCTGGTCCACAAATTTGTTGTGCATTTTTTGTTTTATATCGTTCTCTTTTTTTTATTTATGTATAGCGTAATCTTGAGCTTTTTCTTCGAATAAGCAAGTTTTTTTTTTAAAACAAAGACGACAATCTCTTCTTTTTTAAGAAGAATATTCTCTCTTTCATTTAATTCGATTCGATTTTTTTATACGCATTTCATTGTTTTTGCCATTGTTTTATCCCTCTATTTTTCTGTAGACTTTTTAACTTTTTGTAATATTTTTTCAAAACAAAAAAACTTGATCAAAAAATAATAAAACAAAAGAAATTTTAATCCCTTTAAAAAAGCAGTATACTTTTTTGACACGAAAAATTATAAATACATACGATTTTTTCATTGTTTTATGATTTAAAAATTTTTTGAAAATGAAAAAGATTGGATTAAACTACCGTAATCCTCTTCTTTTAACTCGATTTTTTTGGGAATAGAGAAATAAATACATAAGTGGCAAAACATAAATAAATGGATGAAGAAAATACTTGAGCAAAGTTGTTGTCAAAAGGGTACCTTAAAATGTGAATCTTGACGAGATTAAGAGTGTTATTTTGTTTGCTGCTATTTGTAAAACATTCTTTTCTAGAGTTTTGTCTCCGATTTCGAATTGAGATGTTGATGAAGGAAGAGGAGGAAGAAGACAAGCTTTAAACAAGAACAACAACAAAAGAAATGCGCATATGTATTTTTTTTTGTTGCATCCTAAATGCGCAAAAATGTAATCGGATATACATATGAAGCTATTTTAGTTAGCTGTCGTTAACACAAATTTAAGAAGTCTTTAGAAGCTTTTGAATTTTAAACAGAAATGATCTTTTTATATTTTTGACAATAAGGAGGTTTTTGGGAAAAAAATCTTTTGTGGGTTTTTAAAAAGATTTTTGAGCTTTAAAGATCGAATTATACGGTAATCGGTCAGTTTAAAAATTTTTGCTTTTTAAGCTAAAAGAAACTTTTTTTTCATAAATTACAAATTTTCAATCATTAAATGTTTATTTAAAGCTTTCAGGGAATTTGTGCAAAGCTTTACAGTAATCTTCCAGTTTGTGACAAGTGTAGCATCTTCAATGCTCTCTTTATGTAACAAAAACATTGCGCAATTCTGAAATATCAACAATAAGGTTTGCCGACTTCATCATTGAAGAATTGAGGACAAGACCGCCAACTGTGAAAATGCCGCCGATGAAACTTCTTTTTGCATTAATGAATGGAACAAAATCAAAGTGAGAAAAAGAGTAAACTTATTGACCATAGAACTTCCGTTACTTTGTTTTTTGTTTGCAAAAATATTACTTCAAAAGTGTCTGCCTTTTTTTTGGACACCTCGTTTCCGGTATACTTATTTTTTTAAGTATAACGGCTAAGTGAAAGGCTTTGTTTCTAAGATGGAATAAATAATGTTATTTTTTATAAAATGCCATTTTTCGTTCATTTTTTACTTTATTCATTCAATGTCATTATATCATATGCATTGTACACATTTGATTTTTGACAACAACAAATCATCAATATACAAAAAATATACAACAATTTTGGATTGATTCTTGTCTCTTTTCTTTAATCGTCAAGACAAAAAAGAAGAAGAGATGATGGGCATTTTGTATAAAGTTATAAGACGGATTCATTCACAACTCTCTGTCTTTATCTTCTTCCCGCTATCGTCACGCAGGAAAAAAAGTAGTAGATGAAAAGAGAGAAGGAGTAAAAAAGACAAGATTTTACGCTTGAAAAAACAAAAAATTATTTATAAATAAAAAAGATAAAGTTGATCCGGTTTAAGAAGAAAGAATTGAAGAAAATCCAAAACCAAATTTGTTTTTATAAAAAGGGAATGAAAAGTTGAGTTTTGATGTTGTTGCCAAAAAAATACTGTAATTTCATAAAGCAAGTATTTGTTTTTTATGTACTCAAAAAAGTGATACATCATTGAAATTTGGGTTACTGTAGGCAATTACAGCAAATCAAAGCAATAGTTTTGAATTTTTCGGTTATAAAAAACATATTTAACTAATTGTGGATATTGTAGAATATTTTAGCACTCAAGAAACCGCTGATTCATTAAGTTATTGCTTTCCATTGTTTCTTAGCTTGCCAAAACTAAATATATCCATTAAACTTTTAACCTTCTTCTTTTGTTTTTTTTTCATTGTTATTATTGTACTACCCGTTAATGCACTTATATGGGGTTGTTTCCACTTGATTTTAGCACCCTTAAAGTGAATGAGAATTTGAAAAGGTACAATGAAGATTAATGTTGCTGCGATGGACGATCAGTCAGGGTTTTTTAACGCGCGTATATTCTGCGCATATTTACTTAAGGGATGTGTTTGAATTACCACTTTTTTTGTCATCAACTTTTTAAGTTTCATTCTTTTCCCCCTATTGTTTTTATTTTAAGAAGATTTATTTAAGAGAAAAGCTGCTACCGTGTGAGGAAGAGAGAGAGAGAAAACAAATTTGGCACTTACCCCGAACACTTTTCCATTATTTTCTTTTGTTTGCAAACCTGTGTTGTGATGAAAATTTACTTACTATATTTTGTTGTTTTGATTGGACTAATGAAGAAGGATATATGCATAAAGTTTTGAATGACCGCTTAACCTAGGTTTTTATTCAAGGGAAGTACCAGATTAACATGTCTTTCTTCTGTCAATGGCAAACTTTTCAAGGAAGACATAAAGCTTAACACCTGCATTATTTTTATTTAGTTTATAGCTTTCCTACTTTTCTTGGTTAGGTTTTTTTGTTTGGCACAACTGGCTGACATTGACTGTAAGACAAAAGAAAGAAAGAAATACGAGAAAAAAAAGGAATAAAGTCAGGTGAGAAATTTACACATATTTTTAAAATAATAATAATAAATGTGCGAGATTGAAACCATCTGGAGTCATCTTTTATGAACAAATATATAACGTAATTCGAGCTGCTTCTTTTTATTATTGATGCCGAAATTCGGCTAAAACCTTTTTTAGAAGAAAAAAACAACACTTAAGTAAAAAAGGGAAAGCAATAATAATAATAATATGCAATTAACCAATTAGCAGCTCATAGTCACAAAGGAGGGAAGAGATTTAAAAAGAAAGATTAGTGGCACTTCCGGTTGATTGGATAAATGAATATATAACTGAAGATAAAGATGACCCGACACAAAAAAATGAGTGAATGAACAATATTACGAGAAGAAGAGTTTTTGATGGTATTGAGAAAAAATTAAAGAGTAAAAGATTATCGGTTAATTCAGAGCTTAGTGCGCTTAAAAAGAATAAAAGCTTTTAAAAAATACAGTAACTGAATCTAACTAGCATTTTTAAAAGAATTAACACTATCTGTAATCTTTAATTTTCAGTCATGTAAAAATTATCCCCTCATTTTTTATTTTTTGATCATAATACTTTATTCTCCATTCAGAGAAAGAGTAAAATTTCAAAATTTCGATTTTCGTAATCATTGAGTAAAATTCCTTGAACCGAAGAAAGTATAAGTTTTTTTAAAAAGCCAACGCTTTGAACAACGGCGCCATCAAAGCATTACGAAACTGTGACTTGTCATCTTAGTTTAGTTACCTTAAGATCTGAAACTTTTTGGTTGGCATATCACCTTAGTTTAGTCATATAAAAAACTCTAACTTATATTCTTTTGATCAAAGTATACCTTTTTAATGTTTTTTTTGTGTCTGCAAAATTATCACGCGGTCTTCTGCATGGAAAGAATATTAATAAAAGAATGTTTGTATTGAAAAACGAATTTGAAAAATAAATGCATTTATAAATATAACAATGACAAAACTGCTGTTTGAAATTTTTTGAAGTTACCGATCAAGATCATAGACATGGTTAAATTTAGGACATTTTTATTTCAAGAAACACTTTTTTGACTGTTGGATGCCTACGGCATAAAACGACATGTTTTGCGTAATCACGGAGGAATGCATATCTGCATTTAGATATATATTAATTCTCCATTATGCGGCTTTTTTATTTATGATATTAAATAACACTTTGGAATTTCAAGAATTATGAGCAATATTTTATGTTCCTCTATGGTATTATTATAATTACTTTGAAAAAATGTCTAAAGCTATTGATGCTCATTATAAATATAAAATGTCAAAGAGACTGTTTTAAGGTTGAGTTTCCATCTTCCTACTTTGAGGAATCAACACTAACCATAATTTATTTATTACAGAAAAAATATAACCCAAAACTTCATACAATCATTAAAAAATGAAATTAAATAAGTACTTAAATTATGAAGACCATTTATGAAAAATGAAGAATTAGACAGTAATGAAGCGTAAACTGTGCCTTATGAAATCCATTAGATCTCGTTCAAAGTTATGTAGTTGTTATAAATTTGTTGAATCAATGCCGCTATCATATGAATCTAAATAAATGAAATAATTAAAAGGCGTTAAAAGCTTAATTAACAACACATACTTGAAGAAAAAAGAAGAGGCATTTTTTCGATATCCTTGCTCTTAACTTCTACTTCATACCCTGCATTTTCTTCAGATTTTATTTCGGGTTCACCTTTTTCACGCTTTGCAGATCCTCTTTTAATCCATTCAAAAGTCACTTTATACCCATATTGCTCTATTTTTTCAGATGCATCATAAAACAGAATTAAACTATTAATTGTCAGTTGCTGATTATTTTCCTTCCTTTCGACTACAGCAAAAGATACAGTTAAATTTTCTGGATTCTTTATAAATTGTTTAAGTAGACTGGAAAAACGCTCTCCTAAAAATATCTAAAATTGCGAAATTAATGTAATCAGAAATTACCATTGTCTCCTCCAACTTCTTTGATCTTATCATAAATTCTATTTCGATTATTTGGATCATGCAAAAATTTAGGGTAGTGGGATGAACGAGCCCATTTTACCCCCCAAAAGAAAAACCCTTAGAGATTTTTTTGATTATTGAGTTTTTTACTTATTCGTTTTGCAAAAAAAATAAAGACTCAAAAAATGCGCGCGTAAACTATTAAGCATACAAACAAGTAAAGAAATATATCTTTATGTAAAACAGTAAAATATAGTGTAAAACAGTAAAAAAAACAATAAAATGTACAAAGTAAATTAAAAAGGAGGAGGAGCAAAATAATTGTAATTCATATATGTTGGAAGTGATGTATTCAAATTTTGTTGATGAAGTTGTTGTCGAATTTGTGGTCGATGAAGCACTTGTTGTTGTCCAAAAAATGGATGAATAAATGCTTGTTGATTCATTATAGCATGCTTTAGTTCATCACGAAGAGCTTCATAAATTTCACCAGGTTTACAAATTCCAGGAGGAGTTAGAAGCCGAGTGTGCTCTTGTAATGCACGAATTGTTTCTCGATCAAATCCCATTGTACTACGAACTTTCATCCCAAGCTGGAATCCATGTTTGGCTATACAAGCATCTTCAACTTTTCTGATAATTTCTCGTCCTGTTAAGCCAGTATTTCGATATTCGTAAGCAAAATCTCTGAAACATTGACATGTATATACATAACAAATTAAAAAACGTACTTAAACATTTCATCACCATAAACAGCTTCCAACAATTCACCGCTGCAACAATGTCTGCCTGCTGATTCTGGATTTGTTTCAAAAATATTTCCATCTTTGGTTTCAATTTCACAAATTCGAAAACTAAGTTGACGTTTCTGTTTCGTATAAACACAATGTGAGCATCGAAAACAATTATCTTTATTCTTTCGTTGGATTTTGATGAACTTGTAGCAAACATTTGGCTTATCAGGATCACAAGAATTGTATATTAAACATGGCAAGCCCTGCCTTGTAACACCATAATATCCTTCGAAAAGCAGAATCAACAAGATCGGCAGCAATTTCATCAGTTAATTAATTTTATTGAATTTGTTGATATTAATTTATTTAATTTAATTTTTCAGTAATATGTATTTAATTTTTTAATAAGTGTTAAAATTTTCAATTGTTTCTTTAAATTTTTTTGAACTAAATGCCCTCTACACTTTACCTTTAAGGTTTTGAAAAACAACGAGCCCAAAAATTGATTAATTTACTACCAAAAATTAATTAAAAAAATTTTTCGTAAGGGGTATTATGGGCTCGTTCATCTGATAATCAAAATTTAGCGGAGATAAGACCTTGACTAAATAAATATGCAATATTTGATGTCCGGCCTTTATCAATTTTAACATGGATAAGTTCTCCTTGCTTTGAAAGAATATCACAAATTTCAAATTTATTATTATTGCCTAAATCTACATTATTTTTATCCATGCATAATCCATCTTTGGCTGCTTCTGTGTTATATGAACCTTCATCTTTGTGATCGTAAGGGAGCAATGTTGAAATTTTGCATCTTGCATCAAAATAATTAGTAAGATGTTTAACTAAATCCCAAGAAAGTTTGTACCATGTCCCGTCTTGCAAAATATATTTTTTATCTATAAATATAATTGTATTAATTTTTTGTAATATTTTTAAACTAATTTGTAAAACAACTTCATACCATTATGTACGGTATCGAAAGATAAACATTTTTTTAAACTCCATTCTTTCTTTTCATCACATAATAAAATAGAATGTTTTTCTAATAATTTGATAATCTTATCTGGATTTTCCTTATTTTGAAAAATTTCTTTTTCAGCTGGGTTCTTTTTTATTTCTTCCAAGTAATTTCTTAAGCATAAGCCATCGTATTCCTTTTTAATTTTTGTACCAAATTTCATGAACTTTATTGTTCCATCGACAATATATTCATCAGTGGATGGATAAACAAGATCAACGCTTGACTGACATTCAATTTTATCTTGCTCCATTTCATCCATAAGTAATTGAATGTCTTCAATCAGTTTTTTGTTTAAAATTGCTTCGGTTTTTTTGTTCTTAACAAGTTGTAAATGCAACAAATTTGGATAAAGCGTTTGATAAGTTTTTTCATGATATTTTTGATAATATTGTTTACAAATTTCAGGTAATTCTTTAAGAGATAAATTTTTTTTAAATCGAATTTTTAACATATCACTGCCAATTACGTTGATTTCAGTATTAGCTTCTTTATCACTTTTAATTTTTCCAGCAGGTATACCAGCCATACCTATAAAAACTATATGATGTTATTTATTATTTAGCCCTGACGAAAGCCATTTACATTTTAAAACATCCAGATATTCCTTCCGAAATTCAGTTTCTTTACCACCTTTTGGATTATTTCCCGCAAAAGTTGACATTTTTCCTGTAGTTGCTTTTACCCCCATGTTTGTAATATGTTGAGGATTTATTGCATTTAATGCAGCATATAATCCGAAGCCGGGCTCGAGTGATTCTGAATTTAGCAGTTGATGTCCACAACCTTTTGTAATAACCATCCACCGATCATATTGTTGCTGAGATGCATTACTGCTATCATCAGATTTTTGAGAATTATCTGCTTCATCAACTTTCAATTTAATGCATAAAATACAAAATGGTCGTCGAGATGTAAGTTGTTTTGCATGTTCTGGTTCAATACCAAATACATTTGCCCATGCAGGAGTTTTAATTTTAACATAACCATATGTAATATTCATATTTTCATGCTGAGAATGTTGTTGTAAAAACGCTAAATATACATTTTTTGCTTCTTCTCCATCTATTTCCATTGTTTCTTGGCGGCTTTTAACAACATCTTCCGGTATTTTACCGCTTTGTAATAATCGCAGAGAAATTTCGCGAAAGTTTCCATCAGAATTATCAGCATCCATTGTTTACAACAATAATGAAAAAGGTATTTAAATGTGAAAATTAACACGTACACTGGCGCCAAATTTTTGTAATAGTTTGTTGCAAAAATTAAAGTCAGAATTTTGTGCATTTTTGCATCAACGTGTCATTTTACCAAAATTTGGCGGGATTATTGTTTTTAAAAAAATGATCGTACAACGTCTTTCACCAATATTTTAGTTCGTAAATATTTTTGGTTTTTTCTAATTGATATTAAGTTAACTATCATTTTATACTGTATTTTATAAACTTTTTAGTTCGATTTCCAAAAATAGCTTTTTTTTAATTGTAATCTTATTTTTTATTGTCGAAGATAGAGAATGTTAACACAGAAACCACAAACATTGTCATCATGCATGTTGTAACTTATCAATGATACAGTATACAAACTTAGGAAAAAATTTTGCCCTCATTTTGTTTTTTTTTTGATCATGACAATTTATTCTTTATTAAATACCATTTAGAGAAAGAACAAAATTTCAAAATTTCGAATTTCGTTATCATTGGGTAGAATTCCTTGAGCCAAAGGAAGTATAAGTTTTTTTAAAAAGCCAACGCTTTGAACAACGGCGCCATCAAAGCATTACGAAACATATTCTTTTGACCGAACAATATATTTTTCCTATGCTTTTTTTGTTTTGCAATATAGTTGTATTATAGAAAGAGAAAATATCGAAAACAGCTTTCTTAGGGATACTGTATTTAAATAAATACTATTTTTTTAAAATACAGTATCCTTTTAATATTTTTAAATAAAAATTTTATGAAGTGTGAATGCGAAAGTTGCTTTATTGCTATTTTTAAATTCCGTAATTACAGGGGTTAGTTTAAAGATAAATTATACCATAAAACATTATAATTAGGTTATTTAAATACGTAAGCAGTGTTTCTCTTTTCAACCATGTCTAAGATGCCATTTTTGAACCATATGTGTCACTTTTTTCTTATTATTTAAAAAATCTTTAAAACCTTTGCTTAATATCTATTCAACTAAAAAACTGTGAATAGATCTTATTTTGCAGAAATGAGAAAGGGAAAACAAAAATATGGACACAACGACGACACACACGTGAAAGAAGAAAAAAGTTTGACAATCAAAAGTAGTCGCACTTTTTCTTTTCTGCTCCCCGTTTTTTTCTTTCTCTTCTTTGACTTTGTTTCAACTCTTTCGGTGATGATAGACCTTTTTTTGTTGGAATCATACAAGTGCGGAAATATTTATTTGAATCATTTTTGCATTGCCAATCTTTGTATTTCCTTACTTTTTAAGATTCCCTTTTTTGGAGAAGCTTATTTCCGTTTCCACTTCTATTTTTTGTCTAATCTTTCAATTTTCCCCAGCTTTTTTCTACATTTTTCGTTCAAGAATTAAAAAAAATATGATAGGCGTTGCTCACATTTCTTTCTTTTATTGATTAAAATTAAAAACGTTAAAATAAAATAGCAACTTCCATCGTTTTATTTTAGTGATATCAATATTTTATTGTGAAAAAAATTGAAGTTGTTGAAGGAGAAGAAGGCATTGCAGCAACACACAGAAAGAAACAGTTAAATGATAGTGTTGTAGTAATATTTTTTGATCATCAGCATTATTGTTATTATCGTCACACATTTTATTTTTTGGGTTAACACAGAGATGACAGCAACAAATGGAACAAAGAATGGTGGAATTTCTAAAACTTTGAAGCAAACGTCGGGTGGCACTTCATCTGTTGCAGGATTAGATTGTAAAATTTGTGGCGATAAAGCTACGGGAAAACATTACGGTTTGTTTTTTTTTCAACTATTCAGTGTTATTTTTTATCATAAAAAATTAAAATTGTTTTAATAAAAAAGTTTTTGTGGTCCTTAAAAAGTAGGGCGACATGCGAATTTAGTTCAACAATTTACCAGCACCCCTACTTCATTTAAAAATTACAAAAACTCATCATTCTTTAGGTGCCGTAAGTTGTGATGGTTGTAAAGGATTTTTTCGTCGAACAATAAGAAAAAAGCATGCATATGTTTGCAGATTTGAAAAGAATTGTAATGTTGATAAAGGTTGGTAGTCTTCTTTACAGCCCAAGCTTGCTCAAAAACATTGAATCACATGTTTGTTTTTTAAGATCACAGAAATACATGTCGAAGATGTCGATTTGATAGATGCATTTCCAATGGAATGAGAAGTGAAGCAGTACAAAATGAAAGGGATCGAATTTCAATTACAACTAAAAAGCTTTCTGATGGCTCTTCTGATCCTTCTTCATCACCTGGTCCATCCGTGTAAGTTATTGATAGAGTTTTAAGATTCATTAATGTTAAAAAAATACTTGCAAAAAATTGCAATTCTCAAAAAAAATTTTGGAGTTTGTGATAAATTTTTTGATATCAATTTTAACCACTTTATCAGCCAATGTCAGATCACCCAAAACTTCAAATTGATGCGACCGGTTTTTTGGAATAAAAAATGGAACCTTTTGGTCCAAAGATTATAGTTTGCAAAAAAAGTATCATGCATTTAAAAAAAAAGGTCTGATGCCACGAAATTTAAAACAAACGAATGCACTTAAAAAGGAATATTGTATGCTTAAAAACTTTTTAGTGAATCGGAGCCATGTATAAACAAATTAATGCATGCAGAATCAACAATGCGACAGCTAAGAGCATCAGTGATTACCCGAACAGCTGATGCCTACCGTACTGCTACAACTGTTGACGTTACAGAATCCATGCATCAACAATTAATTTTAATGGTTGAATGGGCAAAACAAAGTAATATTTTTTTAAAGCATTGTCTGCGTGGGTTACTGTAACCCCTCTGCTTTTAGTTGAACAATTTCGTCGTTTACCAATGCAATCACAAATTGGTTTGCTGAGACATTTCTCCGCACAACATTTAGTCATTTGTGCCGCATATCGAAGCATTGGAGCAAAAGATGATTCAATTTATTTAAATAATTACTCTTGCCTACCAAGGGATGCCCCAAAGATTCCAGATGTTAACAGAGTTGCTGCAAGAATTTTAGATCATTTAACTAATCCAATGAAGCGTTTACATATTGATGAAAAGGAATACGTTGCTTTAAAAGCTGTTGCATTCTTTGATCCAAGTATGTTTTTTATTTTTGAAGATTGCATTCAATGTTGTCGGTCTTTCGGTCAACGGTCCGGTCAATCGGTCATTTCGGTCAGGTTTTTCCGTCGACCGTGATCGAGACCGGTGACCGGACGTTTTCGGTCATCGGTCAATTTCGGTCAGAAAAATTTGTTAGTTTTACTTTGAAAAAGTTTTATTTTTTGTCGATTTCTTTAAAAAAAATAACGTAAATATGTCAGTCTGGCATTAAATCTTATTTGTATGTACCGGAATACATACCATTAACAAGAGAAGAAAGATGAAGCTGTATTTCCGTCAATATACAAACAAATGTTTTTAATTAAAAAAAAATACGAACATTTTTTTGACCGAAATCGAACCGGTCCGGACGACCGTGACCGAAGACCGGAAAATTTCGGTTGACCGACAACACTGATTGCATTTCATTTTGAAAATGTATTGTTTCCGAAAATTTACTGTAATTCATCTGTTTTTTTGTAGTTGCCAAAGGTGTTGAAGAATCTGCAGGAGATATTGAAAAGATTCGTGAAGAAGTTTTATCTGCTTTTGAACATCACGTTACAAAAGTTTCGCCATATCAAAAAATGCCATTCCGTCTTGCCAATTTATTACTTTTACTTCCACCAACAATGTCAATTGCTCGAGATTTAGCAGAAGAAGCTCAACTTGCAAAACTTTTTGGACTTGCAAATATTGATAATTTAATGGTTGAACTTATGCTTCCCGAAGAAGAAAATAATAGTTATCAAAACATCAAAAATGTTGCTGCAAATTCTACAACTTCAATTTTATCTTCTCCAACCCCCATATCTGCAGGAACACAATCATCGTCATCTAGTTTACCCCCAACTCCATCATCCCTTATTCCAATGGGTGGTTCCACTCCAACCCTATTTAGTATGGCACCTGCACCGATTCAAGCAATCCCACCACCACAAGCTCCAGGATCTTCATCTAATTTTCCATTTCAAACTCAACTTTCAGTTACTCCAACAATTTCAAATATGGAACCACTTAAGCCTTCCCCTGTTTCAGCTTTCAGTAGTCCGGGTAATTTATTTTTATAAACTTAAAAAAATTCCATTGTTTTTAAAGAAATAAAAAAATATATATCGAATTTATTCACAAGCATTTACAGTTATACAATAGTAATATACAGTAATTATCAGGTGCTTAATATTAAAGGAAAGATAATTTTATTCTTTCTTTTCTTCACCACCTTCTCCTTCACCTTCTTTTGGAGCACCATTCTTTGATTCACCACCTTCATCCTTCTTTGATTTCTTATCTGCTTCACCGGCCTTGGATTCTTCCTTCTTTTCTTCGCCACCTGCATCTTCCTTCTTTGATTTCTTTTCTTCTCCGGCACCTTCTTCTTTTTTACTCTAAAAAATCAAAGTAATATAGTATTTTCCAAAAGCTAGCATAATACAAAAACACTTACGGCATCTTTCTTTTCTTCTTCCTTCTTTTCATCTTCTTTCTTTTCATCCTTTTTATCAGCATCCTATAAAAGAAACATGCATCAGTATCCGTGATCGGTAATTGAAGTTCCCCAATATGAAAAAATTGTTTAACTTACTTTAGCAGCATCGGCAGCAGCAGGTTTATCAGCAGCAGCGGCAGGAGGAGCAGCACCAGCACCAGCAGGAGGAGCAGCACCAGCAGCTGGAGGAGGAGCAGGAGCAGCACCCGCACTAGGAGCACCAATTTTTGATTTTGAAGGATCACCAGGCTTTGCACTTGGAGCTTGTGGTGGTTGTTTTCCCTTTTTACATTGAATAAATGTTGCAGCTAATACTACAAGAGGAGGAATTAAAGTTGCTATTAATTTCATGCATTGTAAAATATCATCATTGGTTGAAAACATTGTTGTTGATGAAGACATATTTTCTTTTTCCAAACGTCAAGCAAAAGATGAAAAAACGACCGCTCCAAGAAAGTAACAAATTAGACGTATGAATGAAATGAGACGAATGCGCTTCCCTCAAAACACTTTTCAATGATTGATAGAAAAAATGCTGGCAAAAGTGTATTCAAATTTTTTGCATTCCCAATTTTGAGATTTTCTTTGATATAAACAAGGAACCGCTTTCCTCTCTTAAAAGAGTCACTGTTAACAACATGTTCGTTTGTTGGTGGTCACCTCATAATTCTCAACACGCGCAAATTGTCGCATGTTGCACGCACAGATTACTGTTTTTAAAAATATTTTTTATTTTTAATCAAGAATTATGAGAAAATCCACAAGCAAGCTAGCAATGGCAATACACAAGAGACCAGGACAACAAGCGGGGTCCTCTAGTATACAAAAAACGATGTTACAATTTATTTGTTACATAATATTATGTATATAATATCTTTATTTAATATCATTATTATTACTATAATACATACATACTTTGCACCACAATTAAATCCACAACCGGTATTTTAAAAATTTACAACGGAAACTGATGAAAAATTTGTTAAAAGTATAATGGAATGAATAATTAAAGAGGATTATTGCATCACCCAGATGTGATAGAACAGAAATAAATATTTGCACAACAAATAATGAGATTGATTAATGTGGTAAAAGTGGTGTTGATGGAGTAAATAACTCTTCAGAACTTGAATTGTTTTGACTTATAAGACCAACAGTTCCATCGGGATGTTTTAATGCTTCAGAAGCAATATTTCGAAAACGCATTTTATTTTCATTTTTTTCCTAAAAACATTAAAGTTTATATAAAAACTACAGTAATAATGACGACAAACCTGCTGAGTAAATCTTCGAACAAAAAGTGGCTTCATTAAAGTTTCATTTATTCTTGTAAAAATATTTTTACGATGTCCCATTCTCGAATTTCTTCCGCTTTCATCTTCTGTAGCCGTTAAATGTTCAGAATTATCAAAATTTGCCATTTCTTGTGTTTTTGATAACAAAACTGGCGAAGATTTTCGTACTTTTCCACTTTTCTGATTTCTTTGTTTTCGAGATTTCTTCTTTTTTAGCTGTTTACTTGTTCGTTCATCCGGAAAAACAAGTGTAAGAATTTTTATCAGTGGAAGCGTAGAACCGCCAAGGAATACGATAGTAAATAGGAGTACGAATAAAGTTGTTGTAAGAAGGATTTGTTTAGTTTCTTTATTTTCAAGCTCCATATGAAGAACGAGAACTAATGCTACTGCACCACGCATACCTGAAAATTGGATATAAACATTTTCCGATAAATTTAAAACCTACCGGAAAACCACATAATAACTTGATTCTTCTTTGAAATTTGAGGTCGACGACATTTGTTTACAAGGAATGATAATGGGAAAATATTTGCAGCTCGGCTAACAAATAGCAATACCTAAAGATTACTGTAATCATAGAACACAAAAATAAAACTTACTAAACTCCAAACAAGGAATATTGGTTGAAAAACTAATTTAATAGTAAAAAGAGCTAAACCGAGATAAACAAATGTACAAGTTTCTAAAATATAAGAATGCTATTACAGTATACCAAAATTCTAGTAACAAAAGCTTACCAGCAACAAAAGAAAGTGTACGAAAAGTTTGTGTAAAAGTAATTTGAGATATTGGAGAAATATTAAAATGAGTATATTGAGACATTGTAATGGCACATGAAAGAATTGCCATAATACCAGACAGTGAAATAGCTTCAGCTAAGCCATACGGTAAATACGCAAAGATAAAAAGTAAAGCCAATTCAAGAGATGGAGTTTTACGAAAATCAACATGTTTAAAAACCTGTAAAAGATATTTGTTATGAATCAAAGGATACTGTATTTGACATACCAAAGCAGATATAAATCCAACAGCCGATCCAAGAATAGCCGAGAAAAAGAACATGGAAGCAAAACGTCCAAAGCCATGTTGAAAAGTTTCAAATGGAGTTAAATCAGCCATTTCTGGGCGACTCATTTCAAGACACGTGGTTGTTAAAACAATTGAAATAGCATCATTGAGCATAGATTCACCAAAAACAAGCATATAAAGCTGCCCCTCTACCTTAAAAATGGATAAAAGTAATGAAAACTAAAGTAAAATGTGTGTACCTTCAAAGCTTGAAATATTGCTAGTGTCGCAACTGGATCTACTGCAGAAATTAATGAACCAAATGCAAAAGATTCAGTTGCAGTTAATGGATAAATTAAATCAGCTTGTCCAAGAATATAAAGGGATAATCCAATTATCAATGCAGAGATTGCAGTTCCCACAATGGCATATGTTAAAATTGGAACAATATTTGCAAAGAAATTTCCTTTATGAAGATTATATCCGCTTTCAAAAATGATTGGCTATAATTGAAATATTGAAATTATATTCATATCAAATATTTAAAAAAACTCACAGGAAGCAAAACCAAGAAAAATATATTTGGATTAAATGTTTCCACTTCTCTCCAATCCCATTTTGTGTATGATAAAATTAAACCAATTGTTGCACCTGTAAATCCATTTAAAGCTTATTACATAGACTTAATATAAAATTACCCAGCAAAACAATAGCAAGACTCTCAGGCATAAAATGAAATTCAGTTAAAATTAACAAATGCACCAAAAAAATTGATAAAACAAGAACCTAAAAAAGTTCAGAGTAAAATAATTCAACGAATAAATAAAGGCAATTTTTACCAAAAGAATAAAGAATATTGCTAGTGAATCTTTTTGTTCTTCAACTTGTGAATTCTCTTGTGAATCTGGTGCATCAACTAATGGAAGCTTATCCATTGTATTATTGGTAATCCTGAAATGATATAACTTAATGCCGTTAAACAACTGCATAAAACATACGACGGATCACTAATATTATATACTTGCATTCCAGCTGCATCAAGGATATTAACATTATCAGCAGCAGAATCTCCAGAAATTTGTATTACAAAAATAATGAAGAAAGCCGTGGCAAAAAGATGTAGCAGGAATCGAGACATGATTTAATTGGAAGAAAGAAAGATATGATAAATATATGATTCAGCAAAAATATTTTCTACGTCATTGAATTAACGTTAAATCAAAAATTAACTTTTAAAAAAATGTTTGAAGTTCTTTTTAAATAAAATATTTCACATCAGCTGTCAATTAATTTTTAACAACTTTTTTTTCTTACGTATTTTTTGGCAGCACTCCAGAAGCTATTGTCTTGCTACGAACAAAACGCTAAAAATAAAATAAAAATTTCAGATTCTTTTTTAGATCCCCAAGTTGGAAACACACAAGCTTGTTTTCGATTATAATTACACAGTTGAATAAAATAAAACTAGAACAATATTTTTGCTTTATAAGAATAAAATAGCATTTTTAGATAAGAAAATGATGATGTTTGTTTTTGGCGTCAGAGATAGGAGATTAAAGTTCTTTGGTTAAAACTTCTAATTTGTGTTGTTGTCTTGATATTTCACATTTGCATTGGATTTGTTTAGTTGTAATAATATTGACCGGGTTTTAAAATATGATATTTTATCTCAATAAAGTAGCAGTAAGCAATGAAGATAGTAACATTTGTTTTACAACAATGTAATTAAACTTAACTCAATATTTACCACTATCAGGTAATGCGTAAATTTTACTTGTTAAATCACATACGAAAAAAAAATTAACACAAGCGGTGTTTGTCGAGCACAAACATAGACCACAACAATACACAAAGCAGCGATAAATTAAAAATTAACATGAACAACAACTTTTGACACGACTAGTACAGTATCAAGGGGCCATCTATTTTATTCTACATTTTTCTTCGCGACGATCTTCGGGCAACATTCATTTGCCTCTTTTCTTTTTTTCTAACCTGCTCATTCGCTCTCTTTCAGACGGTATAGTTAATATTAAAGCAACATGTTACGTTCTGCTCGTAGATACAAAAGAGATGATAACACTCAATATGGTGTAATCGTTGAATCTTTTTGGATGAATCGTGCATCTCCAGTTGTCTTTACAATTGTTGATTTTACTAAGAAGCAATCTTATTATGTTCTTCGTCATGGTTATGATCCTGAATGCTTTGATCGACCAGCTCCTTTTCCTCTTTTGGGAAATATTAAATATGAAGCTGATAGAATTAATCTTATTCGTGAAAAGGTTACTCCCAATAATGCATTTTATAAAAATAAGTTTACTTGTATTCGCCAAGGTGATGGAGTTTTCCTCGTAAGTTTTTTCATCATTCGAATAAAGTAATTTATATAATAATAATGTGCCAATTTCAGGTAAAAGCAAAGTGTGTATTCTCAAGTGGTTCTCCAACTAAATGCTTCTCTGACATTTGCGAAGATGTCAAATTCTCTCCTGCTATACTTGACAAGGTTGTATGCTCTGAAGTACCTATGGATTGTTGGCTTAAATTTAATTTTGCTAAGGCTGCTGATGTTGATCTTGACCATCCAGCTAATAATGAAGTTACATTTGAATTGCATTCAGTTGAACGAGTTAGCCCTTACTCTGATGCAACTTTTAAAGCTGTATGTGTTTTACCTCTCTTTTGTTGTTAAAAATAATTTTTCCATTTCAGCCATGGATGAAGGTTGCAACTTCAAGTGCTGGATATGAACCCTATGATCCATTTAATCCACAAGGTGTTCCTCTTCGTGCAGAAGTATGTCTTCATTTGTTATTCTTATATTCACTATAGATTATATTTTTAGAGAATCCTTAATTTACGTGCTTACTTTCTCTCTGGCAAGGCTATATACATTCCTTCTAAACCGCAAATGCCTGTGCTCTTGGCTTTGGAAAAGATTAAAAGTTCTCCTGGAAAGGAATTGGCACCAAATCAAGCTATAAAGGTTAATGTTTGCTATAATCAAGCTTTGAAACGCTTTATTGTTTATGATGTTTTTGAACGTAATGGCTTTCCTTTAGCAGCAAGCTTAACTTGTGATAATTATGTAAGTTTTTGATTCGGGGTTATTGATTAATAGCACTCGTTCAAATTTTTAGCATGAAGCTTCTCTGTCATCTGTTCAAAGTTGTCCTGGCTTTTTTATTTTTGGAAACAATGGCTTGGTTCATGATAAATTTGGAGAGATGGCTGATTATTATGATCGTGAATATGTTATACATAATGTATTTCATTATGTTGATCCTGATGAACATGCGTATACTACATTGGAAGTTCCTCAAGCTGATACAATAACTCTCTCATTTTTGCAAGAAGTAGTATGTTTTTTTTAATAAATTTCATATCTAACTTTTGTACATCCCTGATTTTAGCAATATGAAGGTCTATTCATTGGAAATGGTGAATTCTTTTCTCCTTATCTTCATTTTTGTTTGCTTAAAGGTCGTAATGATTCATCCTTGAAGGTCGGATATTGGTATAACTTAACTGTTAAAAGATTTGATCCAAAAAGTTTTACTGCAGTTGTATCTGCTGTTCTCATTCCCCAATATCGACATGTTCCATCAAAGCAAACTGGTAGTGCCTATGAAGTAAGTTTTATTGTACTTTAAAATAAAATCAGTATTTATGTATATATATTTTAGTTTCTTGTTGATATTTCTGTTCAACAACGGGCGATTTTTACATTTATTGTTTCCCCATATCTTGGAGCAATTGGTGCAAAAGAATCTGAACGTGAAAAGTTTTTCAAGGATAAAATTGTTCGTGCTGGTGCCGTTCGTTTCCATGGTGGTGAAGAAGTACTTGAAGCACGGCCCCAGGTTCGGGCATTTATGGTTCGTGGTTTTGAAAATGTTAAAGAAGGAATGAAAGCAGGAGGCTATCAATAACGTGAATTTTTTTTTATTATTTTATGTTTTTTTACAAGTTTTTTTTAAACCATTTGATTTTGTTTATTGATTTTCGGCTATTACGTTTTTGTTTTTTTATATAACCCATACTTTAGCAGTCGTTAAAGTATCTGATTGTTATTCTTTTTAATAATAAAATCTGATATTGTTAATTATGTACGCACTTGGGAAATATTCGAAGCAATCATTTGTAACCGGAAAACAAGATTACTTTTACCTATATTAATGTTGGGATATTTAGTATTCGATATTTGTTTATTATTACTTACAGTAACGATAAATAAATGCAACTACAAAATTGTGGAATATGTTGTAAAAATATTATTTTAAAACAATTTTTTGTTCTTTATCGAAGGATTATTTTGTTGTAGTTGAAATTGTTTCATTAAAATCTTAACCAAAGTTTTTTCGCTAAGCCTTTCAGATTACTGTAGTTATGAAATGAAAACACGTTTTGCATGCAATAAAATTCAACATTATGGAACTTGAATTATTCACACTGTTATTAGAAATCGCAAAATTATTGGCAGCAATTTTATATACGTATTTTTTTATATTTGAAACTACTTTTGATTCCCAAATGATTCTTCAACCTGTTTCCGCTTGAAAAGTTCCCATTGAAAGCAAAAAACGGAATTCAAGAATAACCTGTTGAACTTTTTTTTGTAGCAAATTATCTTGAACAAAAAGAATGTGTGTAAAATAATATTACGTTAATTAAAATCAAAGAATTTGTTGTAGATCTTTAAATCTACGTCAATTTCATCACACTTTAGTCAAAAGTCCGACTACTTTTTTGCAAAGAAATAAATAAATAGTCTCTTTCTTCGGCGAATTTGCAAAGAAAATTGAAGAATTATTTGTCGTCATCATAAAATTTTTTAAATCCATCCTCCTACACATTTTCTTTCTTTGTTCTTTAAATTTTGAAGTGTTTGTTTTAAGGAAGAAAAATGAAATGGAGGTCTCTGTTCTACTTTTGAGGTTTCATTTATAGTATCTACCGACGATGATTCAGAAATGTTTAATTGCTTTTTGCGTCACAGAAAAACCTCTGTAAAAGCAATACCAATTTTGGCCTTGGGCCCAAATAAGTTTTCAATCAAAAATGAAAACCACAATAGATTACAAAAAATATTTGCTGATGATGATGAGTAAATCCTTTGGCATGCCAAATGTGTTTAAAGTGGTTCATATAATTTCATCATTATTTACATATGTGCATAAATAAATATGATGATGAAGAAGATTTTTGTTTTTCAGAAACTACTCCACCTTCATTAGTTTCAGTAAAAGCAACAACGGGCGTGGTGGCAAATTAATTTACAAGACGCCACGTGAATCATCCATCCATCCTTTTCATGCATTCATCAATATCCCCTTAGGGGTAACAATTTTTTTTGCAAATTAAAAAAAAATTGGATTAATTCCTGATTCATAAAACTCTGTAAAAAAAGTAATTTACAATTTTTCTACCACCACGTGACAACAAAGAGAGATGTGTCTATTGTTTTTGGAGATGAAGTGACCACTTTCTTTGTATGAGGCCATTTTCTTATTAAATCAACTTTCATTTAAATAAAATTTTTCCATATTTAATTGAAACGATGCCTTAGGGCAATCAATTATAGCTTACATCTTTAATTAAGGAACAATTATAAGGAAAAAGCGTTTAGCACATTCCACAAAAACATCAAAATTCATTGATTATTTAAAACAATAACAGAAAGCAAAACAAGTTTATTAAATTTTTTTCAATCTTAAAAGCTCAAAAATTGTTATTTTTTGTGCTTGTTTGCTTAATAGCCTCAAGGCACTTCTTCACACAAATCAATCTAATCAAAAAACTTTTTTTGACGATGTTGAACTATATTTAGTATACTATTTTAATAACATTTTGTTGTCTCCTTCCATTTAACCACTTTGTCATCAATGTTGTTGTTTGTTGTCTATTTTCTCAGAAAATTGATTTGAATTGAACCAAGAAAAACATGCATTGTTCAAAGACTGAAAATTTATAATTTGTTTATCCCCAAAGAAAACTACAATTTTAATTGATTGAAAAAAATCTGTAAACAGTGTATACTGAAATAAGACAAGCCAAAATAGAGAAGAAAGAAATGCTAGTTGATTTCAAAGTATTTTTTGATGATGATGTTATTTTTAGCTCAAATTTTTGATCAAAATAACTTTTTTAATTGAAGCGTTCTATATTTTTTTGGTCAGAGGCATGCATGACTGTGCGTGTTTTCTTTCTTGGGCGTTTTCCAAGGTTCAAAGAAAGTTTCATAATTTATTTCATTTAAAAAACGTTTTTTAAAAACCAAAAGAATTTTTTTGAAAATGAGATTATGAAATGAATGAGTGATGGTAGGGTAATTTTATTCTTGAATAAAGACAGTGTCTAAAATGGGTTTCTTTGGAACTAGACAATCGCTAAAAAAATGTGAGACAACATTCCATCAAAGTGAGACATCACCGCCAACTGATGGACACGAATTCATTGAGGCAACAATCAAAGACAATTGTCCAAAAAGAAAGTTGGCGATCGTTAGATTCGAAAATTATTTCTTAAGCTTTGCTTTCTTTCATTCATTCTTCACTTATTGTAAAATTTAATAAACATTGTCTTTCTAATTGACAATTGTGAGTAATACATATTTCTTCAAATATTTTTTTGAAATGTGTTATTTTTACACATTTTTACTATCTGTGATTTTTAAAACAACCGAACATTTCCGGACAAAATTAAAAAACAAAAAACACTTGCTTATTTGCTTACTTAAAACAATTATTTCCTTTGTTTACCGAAGGATTGTTTTTCTTCTTTAAACTTCACACTTTAAAGCACTGTAAAATTTCCGGTGCAATGAAAGAAAGACTATTTTGCAAATGAAGAAAACAGAAGAAACAGATCAGTGTCAACTATGAACAATTTTGAACAAGAGGGAGTAAATGAGAGAAAAAAAAGTGAATAACCGAATGGTCAATGAATCAAAAAATGAAATGTCTGATTTACAACGTGAAAATATGAAAAATGTCTTTGAAATTTGGTTTTTAACGTAAACTATTTAGGCCAACTAGAAAAATTCCTTGTACGTATTTAAATGATTTTCTTGAAGGCATATGGTAAAAGTTTTCTTGTTAAAATCAATGCATGAACAAGTATATTTCAATTAAAACATTTAAAACACATTTTTCTGTCTACGTCAACTGACGCGTCAGTAATAATAGGTAATTTAAGAGTACTGTAATTACTTGTGAGGAGAAACACGCTTTCCTGCAACTTTTTTATGTGATTCAAGTGGTGCATGCTTCTCTTTAATATTGTAAAAATTGCTTTCAATCAACTTTTGCCACTCCAGCACTACTACTACAAAAGATGAATACAACTTTATTGCCCCAAAATGAAAACTTCCTTGACACTTAAAAAATCTGTCAACACATTTTTTTATAATCAAAAACCTTTTTTCAAAGTCAAATGTAATAACAATTTTTTAAAGTATGTAGTGATTTAAAAAAGAAGAAAGAATGACGTTTTGATCTTGTTGTACACACCACCCTCACTTCATATTTTGTTGTTTGTGGTTTTCAATAACAGCTGAAAAAGGAGAGAGAGAGAAACTCCATATCAAAAATAACAAATATATTCTTTGAAGTTTATTTAAAATACAACAACAAAACATTCGAGAGATATAAATAACCTAGACAAAAACTATAATTAAAGTTTGTCGCTTTTGTGATAAATTTTGTTTTCTTTTCAAAAGTACCGAAACTTTAATATTTTCGCCAATTTTCGGATACGGTTTTTTTTGCCGAAGGTTGATGAATCAAAAAGCATTTCGTCAATTTGTTGTTGTTTTCATCTGCCTATTTTGAGCTCAAATTAAGCTTGAATTCCTTGTTGATTAACTCATTTTTTTTCTTCGTTGATAAAACAATATTTTGTTTCTATCATTAGAATGTGATTGGGCGAAAGAAGGTGTAGGAAGAAGAAATGAAAAAAGGAACTCCGCCTTCTTCAGCACAAAGTATTTTGGAGGGTTGTGACTACGAATCACTTTTCTTTTAGGATGACATTTTTTTCTGCGCATATAAAAGAAAAATCATCTACCGCAAATTTCGTTTTATAAACAAACATTCACACACCCGTGTTTTTTAACTAACTTACTCTGATTTATATTTTTGAATAACCTCATTTTTTGGTTTTTCAAACTTTTGATCTTCCTAAAATTTAAATATTTGTTATTTGTTGGTACTATTATTATTACTGTTGAATTAAAAATGATTCATCCAATTAATCTTCCTGAAGAACTTCTTGCTTGTAATCCAACTCGGCCCACATTAATTGAACTTCGAAAAAAGCCTAGAATTACGTAAGTTTTTCTCCTTCAGTAATTACTTCTTTTTAATTTCTAAATTCTAAACAACAAAAATAAAAATTAAGTGAGCTACAGTATTGTTACATTTGAGTCAAAATTCGCCAAACAAAAACTTTAAGAAAGTCATTTTATTTTTGGGCATATTTCGAGTCACTTTTAAAAATTCCAATTAAAATGAGTCATTTTTTGCATTCCTTTTTTGACACCAACAAGATCTTTAACATAAGGTGTAAAGAGTAGTGGAAAAACAGAAAACTAATTCATAGACAACGTTGAATCAAATTCGAATCACTTCATGAACGAATTCATTTATTTAGTTTTTAATTCAAAGACAATTTTTGTGTGCAGAAAAATAGGCCAGATTGTGTCGTCACACTTTTCTTCTGCAATTTGGGTACTTTTAATTCAATGAAACAAATTCCATTTCATTGATAGTTCTTTTTTGCATAGTTAACCTTATTCTTTTTTCTTCTGGTAATGACGTCAATATATCAGACTGAAATGAAAATGATCTAAAAGAAAAGTTCAAAGAATCAAAAAAAGACTAGACAAAAATCACAAAATAGTGTGTCTGTTGATGTCTGATTTTCGTTTGGAATTTCAGCCAAAAAAAGAAATGGAATGCTTTTGTTTTATAATTAATTAATTATGCTTCCAAAATATGGGGCCATTTTTATGCTTGAATAAATTCAAAACTATGCAATAGAAAAAAGCAAGTTTTAATTAGCGCCAAGGAAACAAGAATTTTTAAATGAAGCTTTACAAAAAAAGTGAAATGAGACAACTTTTTTTGTTGACAACGCCCGCTTTTGTTCATCTTTTTTTATTACAAAGTTGATAAAACAAAAGTAATCTTTTTCAGATATGAAAACGGCCGACGCTTTTGTGACGGGCTTCCAACTTCCCCCCGTTCAGTCAATAATCTCTGGGAATCTGCCCTTGTTCGAGGATTTGTACATCGAATGGCATACGATGTTAAATCAGAAGTTGAAGAAACTTCTTCCGTTGAATCTCTCATTGATGTAATTGATCTTCACCCGGTACAACCCCAACCTCAGCCAGATCGAAGTGAAAGATATTCAATTTCAAAAGATGCCCCAGAAATTGAGCCACAATTTGCTATGTCTTTTCATGCCGATGGTGATATCTTACAAGATAATTCAGACGGAAAAGGCCTTCAAATTGTTCGAAGATCATCTGCACAATTTCGAAAATCTAAACCATCTGCAATTATTGGCCCAGAAATTTTTTCTCCCATCCTTCAACCATGTTGTTCATGTAAGTTGACATTATCCCTTCTTTTTAAAATTGAAAAAATAAACATAAATTCCAGCTTCAGAACTCCATAATCAATTATTAAAAGAATTTTTACGCTTCGATTTTTCAAATTCAAAAGTTTTTTCTGATCTTTGTGAAAAAGTTTGCAATGAAAAAGTTACCGAAGAAAGTAATAATTATAACAATAATGGTGATGATGAAATTGATTTTGATGAAGAAGATGATGAATTTGTGCCACAACGAAAAACATCTATTGAACTTTTACCTGGAACGTAAGTTATCTCTACAAAAGATTCGTGTAATATTAATTTAAATAAATTCTTTTTAGAATTGGAAGTCGAATTTGGTTTAATAAACCTTTGAGTAAATCAAATTCAATTGGACCAAATTTTGATGCCAGTTTCTCCAGAAGTTGTTGCTCTGCAAATCGTCCAAAGCTTTGCTTCAGCATTGAATCTGTCAATGTTAGCAATGATACACTCTTTATTCAAATTCTGGCATTTAACAGTAATCCTCGACACCTTCGTCTTGAAACAAGTCTTCATCTTCATTCTGCAAAAGGACAAACAATCGGCCAAAGATTTTTAACAAAAGAAAAAATCTTTAATCTTCAAGATTCCGAAGGTAAATTTTGCTTTTTTGGCATTAAAACGTATCTCTAAATTTGCGAATTTTTAGAAAACACCTTGAGATTCAAGCTTAATTTGAAGAAAGAATCAATCAAAAATATTACCCTTGAAGCTGATGAATACATTGTTATCACACTTTTGGGACATATTCACGTCTAAAAATCATTTTTCTTCTTCATCACTTACACCCGTTTTGAAAAATAATTTCTTTTTCACACATAATACATTCCGGTTTTAATTATTTCTATAAACTTTTTGCTGCATTTTACTTTGTCAAAAAAACTTCTGTTTTTTTTAAATGTCGAAGCCCCATTTTTTTAAGCAATTTTTTCTGTGTTTTGAGCTTACTTTTTTTATAATTTATTCTTTTTTGTGTTTGTATTATTAAAAGTCATTTTTTTGAAAATTTTCTGCTTTAATTAATAATAAAACTTTTAAAATCCAATATTAATTTTTATTACAAGGCATCATTTAAATCTACAAAATAGTGACAATAAATGAAAGACATAAAGTGGGGGAGGGTTTTAACCATCTTTGACATAAGTTTAACTACTTTAAACTACTTCTTAAAAAATGTGTTCACTTATTGCTTTGTATAGCATTGATAGACTTGATTTGAACTTCTTCTTTTTTTTGTGCATACGTATA
Organism: Panagrolaimus sp. LJ2400; assembly: GCA_024447215.1. Taxonomy (NCBI): domain Eukaryota; kingdom Metazoa; phylum Nematoda; class Chromadorea; order Rhabditida; family Panagrolaimidae; genus Panagrolaimus; species Panagrolaimus sp. LJ2400. The sequence goes on along the minus strand of JAMRYA010000009.1, from coordinate 1,040,243 downwards.
CAAATCATATGTTATGTCTTTCCCACAGTGATACTTCAAAAACATGTTTTAAATTAATGATTAAAAAATTGTCGACTATCACACAAAGATTTTTGAACACATTTGGGAGTTCCTTTTTTCTATGTCTCATTTGTAAAAGGTTTGATTTAAATCTGTTGTTGCAACGTCACTTAGTTCCGCAATTTTCAATTGTGTAAAAAAGTTGTGCAAGGTTTGTGATGAATTTTACAGAAAAATAAACGCTGTCAAAGGTTTAATAGATCAAAGAAGGTATTTTATGAAATGGAAAATTCCGCTAAATTTTACAAATTTGATCCAAAATTTTATATTTTATTTATATATCATAAATATCGGTTACAAGTTTTGTAAACAAAAGCAATTTTTCCAGCTAATCGAAAAGTAAAAAAGACGTATTAATTTTGTAATTGAATTATTATTTATGGTAACATCAAAGATATGGTAGCACGCAAAATTAGAAAAGGGGATTAATGATCTTGTCTAACAGTTTCAAATTCGTTCACCGATTGGGACACATTGTCGACAGAAGCGTTTCAGATATTTTAAAAATACGATATTTTGCCAACAAAGTCCATTCCAATGTCAAACCCTTTTTATCTTGCCATTTAAATGATGTGCAACAGACGGAGAGGATTTTAAAAGTGGATCTTAGAAAGCAAAATAAAATACGCCAGATATTTCCAATTACAGGATTATCTTTCTCTTGGCTGCCGCCGCAAGGCGCGAATATACTGCAACAGATGAGAGAAAGAAGAGAACACTTATGCTTGATTTAAGTAACTGTTCTCTTTTCCCATATTTTTGAACGATTGAAAAAGAGAAATACAAAAGAGAGAAAACATGCTTGCTTTCGAGCTTCTTGTTTGTAGCTGCGGCAGGTGCCAAGTTTCTTCTTCTTTTTTACCCAAGTCAAAAAAGCGTCCCGCTGCTTATAGTAAGAGAGAGAAACTAATGGCCTCATTGGATTGTTGAAACAGCAAATTTATAAGAAGCAAAACATGTTATTTTGTAAAATTTTGAACAATAGAAGAAAATGATTCAAGACTTTCTTTCTTGACAAGATCGAGAAAAAAAAGGAGAGAATCAAGAAGTCGTCATTCAAGAACAGATGTGACCCTTAAGTATGTAACAATGATGACTTTTGTTTTCTTGTAACTAACCATACACTTAAATATATTTATACAAAAAAGAGAGAGATCATATGGTAGTCAAGAAGTTGAGTTGATGATCATCTTTTTATAATCTACTTATAAGAAGTAACTACAAAAGCCATAAAAATAATAGAGTAAGAAATATGCAAAGAAGATGGATACTGTATATGGATTTTTGAAAAGAATACTGTAGATATTCTTTTCATACTCTCGTAATATTTTATAATAAAATCAGGACATTAAAAACCATAAATTTGTAATGAATGAATTTGTTAATCGTATTCTCAAATAACCCCTAAGACTTCGATTAAAAAGCTTTCAATCTAACAAAAAAATACAAAAGCGTCTAAACAAAAGTGGAACAAATTTGATGACCCATTTAATAATAAAAATCAACGATTCTACAGTATCCTTCCATTACGAAAAAAAGTTTCCAGCTGTGAAATTAAATTTTTTATCTGGTCTTTTTTTGAAAACATAACATTAGTGTCGCCGTCCCTTTTCTTTTAACACCCAACAAAATAATAAAAAACAATAAGCCGAAAAAAGAAAAAAGTTAAAAGAAGGCAAAAAAATACCATTTAACACGAAATTTAAGTGTCTGTGGAATTGGATCTTCGCAATTTTTTTGCTGCTTCCGTCTTTCCTTTTTTTCAAAAAGGCGGCGATTAACGGGTTTCCATTTACTTTTGAGAAGGCAAAGTCATGACCGGACAAGTCACATAAAAATTTTGCGCTTCCCTTTTTTCGTTAAACGAAGAAAATACGATAATCATCATCGGATCAAATTTTAAACGGTTTTATTTTATCTAAAGAAAAAAATTTACAAAAGACTTATTATTTTTCGTATTTCAAAAAAAGTGGATCCAGCTGAATCAAATATGGGTTAGATATTTTTTGACCTTTAAAGACTTATAAAAATATTTTTTTTCAAAAGTTTTATAAAAGCTAAGATACGCATATATTTGCAAACAATAGATTTATCATAACCGTATTATCGAAAACAAAGGCACACGAAACATTTTTGACAACTCATATTTCAATTTCTTTTTTTCGTATTTTTTGTCAAGATTTTTTTCTTTCTTTAAAAAATCCGTTAATATTCATCTACCCTTATTTTTTAAAAAAATTATTAACTCTATTTCATTCACTTTACATTGCGCAACGTGAACGTAATCCCATTCAAAAACAATTGTGCTGCAAAACTAACTGACCATTGTTGAAGGAAAAAAAACAGGAGAGAAAAAAAGGTGTGAATGAGGATCGCACACATGGAGAAAAAATGAGAGAGAGATTAAGCTCTAATCGGTGACTTCATTGTTTTTTTCTTGTTTCAATAAGGTAAGGTTAAAAAATTACATGGATTTGTTTCTGAAGTTATTTGGACAGGCAAATTTTGTGGAGGAGAAAAAATGCGATCAACAAAAAAAGAGAAAGCTGATTACTCATGCGTGCAAAAAACAATAACCCACTTAAGGTCAAAACATAAGTGGTAGATATTGCAACATTAGCAAAAAAAGGAAGAAGTGATAATCTGTGTATTGTAGATAATATGGATAAAAAAACATAAAGTTAAGTGGATAAAAAAAGAGTTTTAAATAAATGGGCGAAGAAAAGTAAACAAGATTTGACTGTAGCTAAGAAGAGCCATAAAAGTACAGTAAAACATTTATTTGAGCAAACATTTTTAAAACCATATATGATAAAATAAAATTAAAAATCACATGAAAAATTATAAAATTTGAAATTAAAATAAATGAAAAAAGACCAGTGTGAAATATTAAGAACTCAAATTTAAATATTATCCTACCGTATCTTTTAGGATACAGTATTTTTGTTAGAAAGTATACATTTAACACATGGACATACTCCACCATTATTACCACAATCTTTCAAACAAAATCCGGCAATTTGAGAAGGCATTGAAAGAGTTAAAGTTGGCGGTCCACCACCGAGTCGTTGTGGTAAAAAGGTTGTACCGGCACTTACGGCAGCAGCCGCCGCAGCAACAGCGGCAGCTTGATGATGTAAAAAGTTTGGAAAAAAATGTGGAAAATTTGAAAGAAATGCTGCGGCATTTATTTGTGGAGCTGGGTCAAGCGGTAGTGGAGGTAACGACGGTGGGGGTGCTCCTACTGCTCCTGTTGTTGCTGCTGTTCCCTTTGGGGTTATTGCTTTCTTTTTTGGCGGCGGCTTCATTTCGTCTTCACTTCTTGCTTTTGGAGGAGAAGATGAGATAAAAGGCGGTGATGGATAATGTGACATGGTTGAAATTGAAAATTGTGGAGCAGGTATTGAAGTACCAAGATCAGAGAGCTTTTTTCGAAGTATTTCATTTTCTTGCATTAATCGAATAATCCTAAAAGAAAGAAAACATTGTCTTAAAGAATGTCATAATATTATGCCTAACAGTTAAGTGTTAATAAGGTTCTTAGGGAAACTTGAGTTAAACCAAAAAGACAAAAAACTGCAAAACCCTTTCATGGCTTAATTGTGTCTTTTTTTTGAACACAAAAAATAAAACTACATAAAAAATCGAAAAAGTGAGAATAATTTTTGTATAAAAACAATCATTCGAAAATGTTACTGTTTTTGAAAACATTTTAAAATAATTTGGATAAAAATAGCTCCTTTTATACGGTAATATGTAGCTGCTTTTTGAACTTCAAAAACTAAAGAAATATAACGCAGACAAAAAATTGTTCAAAGAGTCATACTGTTTCATTCATAAGTTAAGGCTTTTTCGCAAAAAAGTTAATGCGGCAAAAGTAAAGCGGTAATTCTATCATTTCAGCATCAGTTACAGTAATCGCTTTATTGCTTATCATTATTATAATTTTTATAACTTAGTTAAAGAATTTAAAACAAATAATAACAACTGTAATACTTTAAAAAAACTAACCAATCAGAAGCAGTAACGATTGTATTAATTTTGCTTAACTTTTTTGAAGCAGGATTCTTAGAATTTGGAAGAGAATTTCGAAGCTGATCCAATGCCGAATTTAAATTATGCATACGTTTTCGTTCACGAGAATTAATGCATTGCCGAAGTCGATCTTGCTCTTCTGGATCCATTTTCAATAAACGATTTTTAGCTTTTTCATTTGAAGATCGCCGTCTTCGAACATATGGCTCTAAATCTCCTTCATCCATGACCACGGAAACAGATCTCTAAAAAATGAATACAAGTACTTTCATTTGAACAAAAAAAAACTACAGTAATCCTTACAGATTTTTTACATCGAAATGAATATTCATCGGAATCTGTGCTTCCAGCACGCTTATGTGATTCAGAAGATGATGAAGCAGAAGATAAAAGATCTGGATCAAGTTTAATCATATTTTTTTAAAACAAAGAAAAATATTTTCTATTTTCTAAAGCAACCGTAGACACAAAAATGAATAGAATCCAGATTGCAACAGTTCATTCTTTTTCTTTCTCCTCCTTTTTTAGACTCATCTTCATTTAGGAAAAAAGAAGGCGGGGCATTGCAGAATGATTGGACCAAGCGAAGGAAGACTCTCAATCATCTATCCATTTATGTATTTCCCCAGTTCACACTTTTGCGCAAACATAAAATTTGTTCCGTTTGTTTTCTTTGCACTTCTTTATTCGATAGTTAATGATTATGAGTCAAGTTTTTTTATTTTCTTCAAAAAACAAATTTAAATTTTTACAATAAAAGATACAGTATACAAATGCAAAATAATATTATTGAAGTCGAAGAAAGCCATTTGATTCAGGATATTCGGGAAGATTCAAGGAATATTTTGTAGCAAGTGATTCAGGTAGAAATCGGCCACCCAAAAAATGTGCACGTCCTTGAAAATGTTTGGCGCAAAGCTTTGGAGCTGTCAGTGAGATGAGTGAATCGGGTTGAATTGAAGGGATATCAGCACCATCAGAAGCAGCAGGAGGTCCATTTTCAACATGCCAACCTATAAAAAGAAAAGCGGAAAGAGTTTTTATTTTCAAAAAACATTTATCAAGTTTTAAAGGTATCACATTTAAAATTGTGATTTTTTTATTTGCATTTCAAAGGAATATATCGAAAAACATTTTTGTATTTTTAAAACGGCAGCAGCAAATGTCAATGCCAATGTTTTGAAACAAAAAATAAAGAGAGTAATCCACGAAAAAAAATACAAAAGTGAGATTTTTCTCTATCGACATAAAAATTATTGGATTAAGGAAAAAAAGATTTTGGTGGTATTAATTTTCGAAAAAAATTATTGTTCGCAAACACAATACATAAATCCCAAAATTTTCATATGAGCATAGGTCAAACAAGATTATGAATTTCCCTTTCTAATTAGCACATTATCGTTAAAAATAACCTGAAGGAATGTCAATGCAAAAAATTGGTAATTTTGACTGATGAGATTGCAGGGTTTTAAGAATATCATTAAAAGGGACACGAATCGGCGGTTTAAAACTGAAGCCAAAGATTGCATCAATAACAAGAGTGAAACTATTCAAATCAGATGGAAGCGAATCAAGATACGGAATATCCATTGAAGTTGATTGTTTTACAAGACGTTGCATTAATTCAGATTTGGATGGCTTTGGATATAAAATTTCTGGTGAATATCCCTAAAATTTGTACATAAATACAGTATATATGAAGAATAAACATTCAAATTCTTAATAGAGTTTACAGCACTACCGTAACCCATATTAAAGATAAAAAAAACTTACAAAAAGTTTTAAATGTCGTGCACAAACAATTCCGTCACCCCCATTATTTCCCGGACCAACAATAACAAGAACTTTTCCTTTTGGATAAAAGCTATAAACTGCTTGAGCACATGATAAACCAGCGAGTTCCATTAATTGATCAACACTGAATTCATATTCATTAAATAATTCCTTGTCAATATTGATTGCTTCTTCTTGATTTAAATATTTGATTGAATTTATTTTTGTGGAAGACATTCCTTTGGCTTGAAGTTTTATTGAATTTGTAATAAATTTGTTTAAAGTTCTAAACATAGACACCTGAAAAATAAATGCTTTAATATTATTTCTTTGCCTTCTATCTTTCTGTTGCATCATAAATTAAAAGTTACAAAATCATACAGTAATGAGGAAATGAGCTAAACGATATCCATTTTTGTTGCTAATGAAATAAAAAAACCAAATTCAAATCTATAAGCTGTTTAAACTTTAAAGCAAGAAAGAAAGAGTGTGTTTCATGAACCTTAAAATGAAGTGATAAATTCATTCATGCCCTGTTCACTTTTTAACCATGTCTGTTTCTCTATTTCATTCTACATTTTCCCGCACTATTATCAAACTGCTTTAAATCTAACTCATTTTGAAAAAAAAGAGACATTTTTTACAAACGAAAAAAAAGACACAACTTTCATTGCTTTGAGAAAAAAAAACTATAGCCTTATAAATCCCCACTAAAGCTCAACTCAGGAAGGCAAAATGGCATGGCGTGTATATACACTTCTTTTTTTTCTCTTCAAACATCACGTTTAGTATTTCCAAAGTGTCTCCTTCTTTTCCCCCACGTTCTCCTTCTTCTTTCCCTTCTTTCATTTTCCTTATGGTGATGAAGGGTGAAGCACATATCTTTTAAGCTTTCTTTTTGTTACTACTGCTGCGCAAGAATTGATTTGAAAGTTAATAAGAGTGTTTGAAAAGACGAGAAAACAAGAAAGCCATTTTTAATAACTTCAAATAATTATATATAAAATAATTTTTTTTCTTTAAAAAGTAGTGTGCTATTTTTTTTTTTACTTTATTTTACTTTCATCCCATATTTTTTCTTACTTGAATTTTTTTCATTATTTAAATGTATGCTATTGAAACTTTCGCTTGCTTTAATTCAAATATATTACTGTATGATTTTTATTAAAATGTTTTTTGGTTATAAAATATTTTATCTTAGAGTTTTTGCGGGCGTTTTATCTACGCTGTCCTCCTACTGTAGCTTAGTTAAGCAGAAATAAAAATTTGTAATTAAAAACTGAAGGATACTTTTTAAAAAAGATTTTAGGCTTTAATTCAATTAAAAAAAATTCTCTATTTTGCTTGTTACAAATATTACTAAAGTTTTCACAATTCACATGTCTTTATCTCTTCCACTTTTGTTAAAAAGCTAAAAAAGTAAAAACTAGTCATTGATCAGCGATTGTTTTGATTAAAACTATTTATCTTTAATTATTTTATCTAAAAAACAATTCTCATAAATACATGCTTTTTTAAAACAAAAATTAGAGAAGCCATAACTACTGTAAAGAAAAATATATTAGATGGAGGAAGCCTTAGCTAAAAAGCGGTTCATTTCCGGACAAAATTCCTTTTTTTGTTATGTACTTTTTTTTCTTACGCAGCACACCACCAAAAACAAAATATCTGTTTTCTACACTTTTTTCGCCACTTTAAAAAATGCCACACAAAATTCGGTAAACTCGATGTTTTTTGTTTTTCTGGAAGTAATTGAAATAGCTGTAACCGAAAGAAGATGTGAAAAAAACGTGGAAAAAAATAATAGAAGAAGAAGAACGATGAAACCACAGAAAAAATAAACGCAAATAAGCGACAGCAAAAAAAAGAGGAATATAAAATTTTAGTCGTCAAAAAAGGCTTATTTAAAAAAAGTAAAAAAAAAGAAGAAATAGAGTTATTTTTGATTGTCGTCGTAAACAACCCCACATCATCAACAATTATTGAAACACAAACGCTGATAATCAGTAAATAATACCCCCCTCTTTAACATTTTTTTTTGCTTTGTTTTTTTATGTGGTCTTGTATGGATAATTTTTAGAGAAAAATTTAAAAAAATGTTTGCTTGTATTTTTTGTTGAAAAAGAATCCGTAATTCTTTTTTCAATTTTTAACACCATCAAAATTCTCCAATTTTTATTGTTAATGTTAAAAATATATTCTACAAGATAAAGAAATCCATTTCGATATTTACCAAGTTTGGTTCACATTTTTATATAGTCGAGAGCGCGCATATATGTCTGTTTCGTTTTATTTTTTTTGCTGAGAAAAAATATAGGAAGGAAAAAAGAAAAGAGAAAGAGCGTGTGTAGTCGTCAGTCATCGATCGAATGACTGACGACTACTAATGCTACTACTACTATAGGATGGGGTGGCCGCAGCCACTGGCATACTTGCTTTGAAAAAAAAAGAATATATTTTTCAGAGAGAAAAATAAAAAAAGAACAAATTTATTTTGCTTTACTTTGTTAAGATAACAGTTTTTGGCACTGTTTTTAATGAAGAAACACATGAAAAATTTTAACAGTTAAAAAATTAATATCTTTTTGTCATGTGATGATGATGAGTTTTTGATCCTCGAGAATTACAATTTTTTGACATGCGCGGGACAGAACAGCAAAAAAACCAAACTGATGTGTTGTTTTTTCTTTCTGTTTTTCTTCTATCTCTATTCCGTGGGCTTTTTTTATTCGTTCCCTTTTTTTGTTTGTGACAATATATTTTATTTTTCAATCGAATGATTGCTGCTTTTTCTTGTCCCGGCCTTACAGCAATGTTGTAGCTGTAACAAAAATAAAATAAAAGAATGCAAGTGTTGTCGTTTTTGTTAGCTTGCGCGATCGATCAAAAAATTTGTATTGTAAAATTGAAAAAAGCTATGAAAAAAGGATTTTTTGACTATATATGTTTAAGATTTTGACGCGGGTCTTTTTGTTGTTACGTTTTATGTATAATATAATTTGTTTTTTAAAAATATATCTTTATTTTTTTAGGGCCGAAACTAACAAGGCGCCAACTTGCCTCTTACACGCCATACATCCATCGGCGTAGAAATTTTGGCGCTCTTTGCGCATGCAAAACGAACAATCAAAGCTGACCGGCGAGTCATCCCAAGAATCACAAAAATCTGCAACAACGGCGACCGTGGATTCTTCAAAACAGCCTGGTGCTTCCACCGACGCAACCGCCAAAATTGATCAGGCTAATAGCGCGTCATCGACGCCTTTGGCGCCGATTCCCATTGCAACGGGTAACATATTTCCAACCAGTGGAGGTGTGAGGCGTGAAATGACTGCAGTTGTTGCATCAACAAATACAAAGCCTGAACGATGTGTTGAAGTTAAATATTCTAATGTTCGAGTTGTTGGTAATGGATCATTTGGGGTTGTTTATGTTGCTCGATTATCTGATTCTGGTGAACCTGTTGCAATTAAGAAAGTTTTACAAGATAAACGTTACAAAAATCGTGAACTACAAATAATGAGAAAGCTTGAACATCAAGTCTGTTTTTACATTTGTATAAATGTGTTTTATATATGTTTTAAATTTTAGAATATTGTTAAATTACTTTATTTCTTTTTTTTGAACAGTGATGGTCGTGATGATTTATATTTAAATCTTATACTCGAATTTGTTCCTGAAACAGTTTATCGTGTTGCAAGACAATATTCAAAGCAACGACAGCAAGTTCCAATGATTTATGTACGGTTGTACACATATCAGGTTAGTTTGTTTTCTTTTTTACATCATACACATTTCAGACATTCATAAAATATATTTTAAAACTGGTTCATAATTCTTTTTTTAGCTCTTCCGAGCATTAGCATATATTCATCATGTTGGTGTTTGTCATCGTGATATTAAACCTCAAAATCTTTTGATTGATCCTGAATCTGGTGTTTTGAAATTATGTGATTTTGGTTCTGCAAAATTTTTAGTTCGTGGTGAACCAAATGTATCTTATATTTGCTCACGTTATTATCGTGCGCCTGAATTAATTTTTGGTTCGACAAATTACACAAATAGCATTGATGTTTGGTCTGGTGGTACGGTACTTGCTGAATTGCTATTAGGTCACCCTATCTTTCCTGGTGATAGTGGTGTTGATCAACTTGTTGAAATAATAAAAGTTTGTTTAATTTTAAAAGTTAAATCTTTCATTTTGTTAATTCATTTTTTAGCTACTTGGAACACCATCACGTGAACAAATTCAACAAATGAATCCAAATTATCGTGAATTCAGATTTCCATCTATTCGGGCACATTCTTGGTCACGTGTCTTTAGATCTGCAACACCACCAGAAGCAATTGATCTTGTATCAAAATTACTCGAATATAATCCTGCTGGACGATTAACACCTCTTCAAACTTGTGCACATCCTTTCCTCGATGAACTTCGTAATCCAAATACAAGACTTCCAAATGGTAGAGCTCTGCCACCATTATTTGATTTTACATCACAAGAATTAAGTATTGAACCGGCACTTAATCGTGCATTGATTCCTGGATACAATGGCACACCTCCATTAGCAGGAGCATCAACTGGTGGTAATGGAGGAGGAAATAACACTAGTGCAACAGGAAGTGTATCACAAAAAGAAAAAGAAAGCGGAAATGGTACAACAACAACAGGAACTCAAGAATAATAATAAATAATATTTGATTGAATCTAATTTTTCTTTTGCTTAACGATTGCCATTCATATTTTTCTTTTTTGTTTATGTCTCTTGTTGCTCCTTATTTTTGCTCGAAATTGTTCTTCTCTTTTTTCTATGAGTTTATCTAAGGCTATATTATTATAATATTTTAACTATATTATTTTATGTTTGCTAGGTTAGCAATTATCAACGCGGTCTTCCCAATTTTTTTGTATGATCCTTTTTTGTAACGACGATTTAAGACTGATTCACCCGTGTATCTATGTTTCCCATTTCTATCTTTTTTGAATGGTTTTTTATCTCGTAGTTCTGATATATAAATATGATAACTAAACTGCGCATGTATGTATCGTATGCACTGCATACGATACACACAAAATTTTACACATATGTATTAATTTTATTGGTGTGCTTTTAGAGCCGAAAACGAATTAAAACTTTTTTCCGTTTTTATTACATCAAGTTTCCTTCCCCCTTTAAAAATACTGTAAATTGTGTTTTGTATACAATGTATTTTACAATACATTTCGGACCTTAAATAATAATTGATAAAAAAATCGAAAAAAATTTTTGTTGGTTCAACCTGATTATCAGGGCTGTCCGGGATCCCGGATCCGGAATCCCGGCCATTTTTCCGGGATTTTTGTCCCGGATCGGATCCCGGATTTTTTGCCCGGGATTCGGGATCGAAAATCCGGGATTTTTGTCATAAAAAATTGACATTTTTGCTAATTTTTGAGTCAAAAAATGGAAAAATTTTTCTCAGTTATTTTTCTAAGCTGAAATGTTCATTTTTTTGACTATTTGTGTTGCTATTCCTACTCGAATCGCATAAAAATTAATGTTCTTCTATTTTTTTCATGATTTTAGATTATTTTAAAAATCCCGGAGGGTGTCCCGGATCGGACAAAAAAGCCAGTCCCGGACAGCCCTGCTGATTATTTGTCAATTGAAATGTTAGCTTTTGTCAGTTGGCTGTGATATACATTTTTCCTTAGACGGTTAAAATATTTTCTTAAATAAAGCTTAAGTCTAGTTATGAGTGGTGGTTAATTTACCGCAACATTTAAATTTGTCAGCAATAATTTACCCGTAGATGTCCCAACCTACTTGAATCAAAAAAAAACTGATTAAAAAACGGGTGAATCAGTGCCATATGGAGATCTTAACGCCTTTGTGCCATGTTTTGTATGGAAACATTAAATTCATGCTAGAAAAACTGATAAATTTTTTATTTTTTATAAAAAAATTTCCACTCGCTCGCTTATTTTATGCGAGCGAGCAACAATACTTTCGCTTGCTCGCTCTCTTCTTCTCTCTTTTCTTTTTGGAGTTCGTCGAAAGCCTTTGCGAAGGTTACTCCTTTTTTGAAATTTTTCTCTCTCTCTCAGTCGGTGGATTGTACATTATTAACGCTTCTTTCGACATTTTTTATACGCTTGTGCCACAAAGATATTTAAAAGATCACTCAAAGAATTTTTTTCGTTCTTTCAGCTTATTCATTAAGCTTTTATTCCACGATAGACACTAAATACACCAACGAAGCAGTCCTACAATTTCAAGGATCAAATCCCCATTTGCTCAACTTCAGTATTATATCCTCCTCGATCGTCGTTGTTCCCATATATTATTCGCGTCACGCTTTTTTTCTGTATTTATCAAACAATGTTTTATGTCTTTTAAGTTCTATCTTTTATTAGGCTTTATTTTTAACTTACGATGGCCGTACAAGAGAATATCAACGTTGTGGCGCGTGTTCGGCCATTTTCTGAATGGATCACTCATAATCGTCGATCATGCCTACATATTGATTCAAATGGTTCATCAATCACAGTCAAACATACAAGCAAGGAACCTCGATTTGAACTTAACAGAATCTTTGATGAAAGTACAACGCAAGTAAACTTTTTTTTTCACATTTTCTATCCAGATTTAATACTATATAATTTCAGGAAGCAATTTTTCATCATGTTGGTACTGGAATTATTGATGGATTTCTTGAAGGCATCAATGGCACAATCTTTGCTTATGGACAAACTGGCTCTGGTAAAACTTACACAATGCTTGGACCTGATGTTGGTGGGCCGATTGAACTTCATAATCATGGCATTATTCCTCGAGCTATCAAAAAAATCTTCGAATATTTGAATGCTAAAGTTGAACAGGTTAGTTTGAGTTTTTACAGTGCATATCTATCTAACGTTGTTTCATTATTTTAGAGTCCAAATAAATTCCGATACACCATGAAATGTTCTTTTCTTGAACTATACAATGAAAAGCTCTATGATCTTCTTCAAAGTAATGATGCTACAATTAAAATTCATTCATCACTGGAACAAATTACTGTTGTTGGTGCTGCTGAATTTGAAGTAACAACATATGAAGAATGCATTGGTCATTTATGGCAAGGATGGAATCAACGTAAAGTCGCCGAAACATCAATGAATCGTGAAAGCTCTCGTTCTCATGCTGTCTTCATGCTTACATTGGTAACAGAATCTATTGGCGAAAATGTTGTTAATCGTAAATCATCTCGTCTAAATTTGGTAGATCTTGCTGGATCAGAACGTCAAAGCCAAACTAATAATGCTGGTGTACATCTTAAAGAAGCTGGAAGTATCAATAAGTCTTTGTCAATTCTCGCCAGAGTTATTCGAACATTGGCAGCAAAACCGAATCAATTTATTTCATATCGTGATTCTCTACTTACTCATCTTCTCCGTGATTCACTTGGTGGAAATGCTCGTACTACCGTAGTTGTAAATATACATCCAAATTCTCAATTTGTTGGTGATACTATTTCCACTCTGAATTTTGCTGTCAATGTCAAAAAGGTAAAGAATACTGCACATGTTAATGAAGCCATCTCAAGCGATGATATCAAATCATGGACTGCCGAAATTAGTCGTCTTGAAAAAGAAGTTAGTGAATTGAAAAGTGAAAAGTCACATTTGTCAAAGAATAATGAAACCTTGGTAACTGAAAATCAGAAGCTTCAAGACACTGTTGCATCTTTGCAAGCTCAAGTTTCATCGTATCTTAATCGTAGTGCACGTCGTAATACTGGTTTTGCTGCATTGCTTGAACGTGATGAAGATGATGAAGTTCCTCGTAGAATTGATTTTGAAGAAGAAAATGAAAAAGTTGATGATAGTTCCTTTATTTCAACTCTTTCAACTGCACAACGAAAACAAAGGCGTCAAACTCAATTCATTTCAAAGCCTATTGAACAACCTTCTGATGTTGAATTACGAGAGAAGCTTGCCGCAACTGAATTAGCTTTGGAAGAAGAAGAACGTATTCGATCTGAAAGCGAACTTGAAGTAAATCGTCTTTATCAAGTTATTGAAGAAAGAAATGAACGTATTCGTGGATTTGAAACTGCTGAAAAGGAAATGATTAAAGAAGTTATTGATCTTCGAAATAATGCTACTTTGTTGAAAAAACGTATTGATGATCAAAATGAGCAGGTATTCTTATTTTTGTAATATGGTGTGGTAATAATACTTATATATTTTCAGATTAAACAGTTGGAAGAACGTCAAAAAGAAGATGGAAATACTATTATGCGTCTTGAAGAAGATAAAGAAGCAATGGATGCAGAGCTTGCTCGATTGGAACTTCAACATTCTGATGATCTTAAAAGAATGAAGAGTGTGAATCAGAATTGTGAAGCAATGAGACTTGAAATGAAAGAATTGGAGAAACAAAGAGATGAAGCTCAACAACTTCTTGCTGAAAATACTGGTCATAAAAATCATTCACAGAAAATTCATCTTCTTGAAAATATGAAAAATGAAATGAATGCTTTGAAAAGTGAAAATGCTCATCTTAAAGCTGTGATGAAAGCAAAAGGTCTACAAATTCCTGAAAAAGAAAACAAACCTCCTTCAGCGAAACATCGAAAATGATTTTTATGTATTTCTTAAAATTGTATTTTCTGTGTCTTGATCTCATTTTTGTGCTATAATTTATGTCTGTTTATTCTTGCTTCTAAAACAAATAAAATTTATTATACAGCTTTTGTTTCAAAATTCAAAAAATTGATGTATTGAGGAATCCTTTAAAGGATTTAGATGAAACATATAAGGGATTACGGTCTTTGCTACATGAAGTTTTGGAGATAAAACTATTGAGCAGTTTAAAAATATTGTGATTTTTATAGATCTTTTTTTGTCTTAATTTTAAAATAATTAATTTGTATCATTGATGCCGAAGGAATGTCATATTAATTCCGTAAGCATCCCGTAAATAATTTGTTTTGGTGACACATATAAATATTTGTGTTATTAGCCGTTTTGTTGTTATTTGTATCAGCAGATAATGGTCCTAAACTGCTGTAAAAAAAGTTTTGTATCCAGATAAATCGAAAGTTGTGTGAACAAAAAGTTTAATTTTGATTTTTAAAGGGTGTAAATAAATGCATTCATTTATTTACCGTAAGAGTAACAAAAACGCATACACCAGAAAAGAGGCGTTCATAAAAGTTTGATATAAAAAGAAATATACTTTTCACATTATTTTGTATTTAATGTAAGAGTACCAGACCACTTTCTTTACCATTTCATTCAGCCAAGTCAATTTACTGATTTAGATTTATTTTTTTGAAGTTGAAGGTAACAAAAGAGCGTTGCGCAGAATTCTTACATAAAAAAACTCAAATGTCGTTTATTATCAATCATTTTAGAAAAAAATAGTGTTTTCTTTTTTCATTTTCAGTGTTTATAAGAGAATGGGGTGAATAAAAAAGGACCAGACCACAAAAAGAAGGGTTATCACTTTTTTCTTTCTTCTTCTCTTTCCATTCTTATGTGTATCACTTTTGAAAAGGAGAAGTTTTTTTATTTGGTCTGAACGTTTTTTTGTTTTTTTTTATCAATGTTTTAAGAAGTTAAAATTCTGTGTTCTTTTGTATAACTCTCAAATCTATCTGCTGAAACTAATATTAATCACTGAAACGTTAATGATGTTTTATTTATTTGTTTGTTTATGAATAATAATCATTCGATATTAATCAAATAATCAAGCTTTTTATATTTCTTTTTAAGATAAGAGAACATCCAAAATTTTGAGAATCGTGGACAAGTTAAACTCAAAACACGGTTATTTCCCTTAAAGGCATTTAAATAAAATCCATTGATGAATACAACTGGGGAAATAACCGTTCAAATGATTTCAACCTCAACAACAGGATTAAACTGTTCACAAGAATCCTTACAGCCATCTTCAAATCTAAATTCGACGACACCTGTTCTCATTTTTACATCATCTAATCCGTTAAACACAACATCAATAACCGAAAAACAACAAACAAATAACGCAACAACTGAATGTGATATATCGCCTTCACCAGCTTCAACCCAATCCACATCGGTTTTATCAAATAATACACAAGATTATGAATTTTTAAATGAATGGAACTGGCAGCAGCAGGAACAACACCCTCAACAACCCCAACATCAACAAGAATCTTCAGAAATTGATGAAACAGAAGAACATGAATCTTCTGGATTTCCAGTTCTTACTGTAATTCGACAGCCTGAAGAGCAACATCGTGCTCGATATTTATCAGAAGGTAGTCGGGGCGCTATTAAAGATAGATCTGGAACTTCAAATTGTACTATTCAAGTAAGTTGTTGTTGTCCTTTTAGTTTTAACAGATTCTTCATATATAAATTTATTACAGATATCAGGATTTTATCGTCCAACTAGGGTTGAACTTTTTGCTGCCACTGGTTCTGGACAAGTTATTCCACACCAGCTGTATCGATTAATTCCAGTATCTGGAAAATCAGCAAATACAACTCCATGCCGAAAAATGATTGCCCATGATGGAATCGAATGCTTAGAGATAACTTTACGCCCTGAATCAAGTATGACTGCAGTGTAAGCTCTTTGAAAAAATAACACACAACATTCACAAAAAACTAATGCAAAAATATGTTCTAGATTAGATTGTGTTGGAATTTTAAAAATTTGTTCATATGATGCAAAACAGCGAAAACGGTTTCACGGAAGTGCTGGAAGTCAACACAGTGCAGTAAGAATTGCATTTCGAGCTTATGTTCCTCACGAGGGACAAGCTAATACTTTTACAGTATTAGAAACCCAAACAGAAACAATTCGATGTGGTAAGGATTGATTTTTCATCTACAGTATCCCTCATAAAAATATTTTTCAAATATTTATAGTACAACAACTTGGAATCCCTGAAGTTCTAAAAATGTCATTACAAAGTTCACCAGCCCGAGGAGGAAATGATTTATTTATTATTGGTCGAAATTTTGATCGAAATACTGTGGTAGTTTTTCGTGAATATAAAAATGATGGAAGTCTTGCCTGGAATGCCGAAGCAGCAGTTGACAAACAATTTCTACATCAAGTAAAATTAATTTTTTGCAAACACAATAAATTACTACAGTATTCCCTCATTCTTATAGTGCCATATTGTATGTACAATTCCTACATATCATAACTTATACCGAGGCGGAAATGTATCTGTAACAATTCGATGCGGACAAAAATCTAGTCATCCAATTAATTTTACATATACTCCAAGTGGTCAGTCATTTGATTCTTCTAGATCTAAAACTTATTTAAGGGCAATGTCGCTGACATTGTTTAAAAGTTGCAAAAGTAATGCAATATTTCAACAAAACTTTTACATTCTTCTTTCCATTTTCCGTAAAACCACCCACTTAAAAATTAAAAAACATTTTCCAATTTACGGGTTATGTTTTTTTGTTTTTTTTGCTAAACAGCTCTGTTTTTCCCCCTATCATTTACAACACATCACTTTTTGCGTGGGCAAAAAAAGTTTGATTTTTCCAAAGTGGAAATTTCCAAGCCTTTTTTGATGAATTTGAAATTAATTGCGCACCATTTTGTTGGCTATTGTAAAAACTTTTTTTTTGCACATTCTTTGTTCTTGAGATTCTGTAACATTTTTGTCTCACTTTGTTTCACGCATGATTTTTCGATTCATCAAAAAAACTTTATTTAAAAAAGCATAAAAAAGTCTGGTCACCAGATTTTTTGATGTCCATTTTAAAATGAACAAAATGAATAGAGGCCAAAATCATTGAGTCCAAAGGGCGTTTTTTAAAAGATGAAAGTACATGATGGAATAAATGAAGGGGTATGAAAGTTTAACTGCTTGCATTTATTTGGGTGTGATAACAACTTGCTGCAATTTTTGAAACTTTAAAGGCAGTTTTTAAAATTTATTTTAATCATGAACTTTGCAAGCGTTTTCCTTTATTATAACAAGCAACTTTTGTAGTTTATACGAAATAAAAAAATCGTTGAAGGCTATTTTAATTCTTAAAATTATTCCTTAAGACCTCGTCAAAAAGCAATTTGACAAAACAAATTTCAAGGCCTCCTTCCATTTTTAAATGTACACTTCTTTCTCCCACATTCTTGACTTTAGCAAAATTAATAGATCTGAAAACGATTACTAAAAAAATTTTAAACCCAATATTTTTAGTTCCAGAAGAATTTACGGATTGGCGACCCCCTTCTTCGCCACAATACAATCATAGAAATGATACCTTTGATGATGTCTATGATTATTCGATTCCAACAAATTCCGGACATGCCAGCATTTTTGGTCCCACACCTGTTAATTCATCTGGATTAGAATATACTGTACCAGCCAGCAAATATCCAAACGAATACGAAAGAAATCGAAATTTCGAATACGACACATCGAAAAAGACATACAACGATAAGAATGAATCAACAAGCCCCAATGGAAAACGGCCAAGGCTTCAGCTATTTCGTTATTCCGATTCAAGTGGTTCTTAATTTTGGATTATATTTAGCAAAAGTTGGAATTGAATTGTTTACTCAGTTTCTGTTAAATGCATTTTAAAAATTTCATTGATCTCAGTATGTCCCAAGGACATTTTTATGTAAATCAATTTCCCATGAAGTATTTATCCTATTGTGTGTTTTTCCTATTTGAATATTTTTTTCTGCCAAATGATGTTTTGTAACAAAAATTATATCTTTTTTTCATATTCCATGAATAATATTTTTTACGAGGTAGTTAAATGTAAATTATTATATCGTCTTCAGGTTCTTTTTGCAATGCAAAATTAGATTATTATGTCTTTTTTATCGTGTTTTAAATCACTTTTATTTGTTTAATTCTTATTCTGATTATTATTTAATGATAGAATCTATACTTTTGACCTTTACTCATTTTAGAGTAGTTTTTTGTTTTTATTTTTTTAAAACAAATAAAAATAATTATTTAATGTCAATCAAGTTTTTCATTTTTTATAAACGGAACGAAAGAAATTCGTTACACTTTTGATACAAAAAATTAAAACAAAACTAGGAAGTTTGAAAAAAACGTGAAAAGTAAATGAACATAATTAGGGATTTGTTTTAAAATGGATTGTTACTTTTGTTTGTTCTTTCAATCAAGAATGAAAAGAGTAATCAAACATGACGTGATGAAAGCACGATTAACATAATTTGAAACATTTTATTGAGACAGTTGTTTTTTAACACTCAGTGATACTGTAATATCGTTTTTATTTTACATTAAAGAATAAGTTTAAAATGAGATCGAATATTTTTAAATTAATAAATTAAAATTTCCAAGCATCCATGGCTTTATTTGTTGAAGATGTTTCCCCTTGATCAATGACATAGGGTTCATTATCCAACCAGGGAGCATCAAAAGCTGCCTCATTTGGTGCAGGAAAAATCTTTGCAAGTTTACCCTTAAAAAGGTATCACGGTAATGTTAAATTATTTACAGTAATAAAAACAAACCGTCGTAGGTTGTTGATAAAAACCCATTGCAACAAAACAATAATGTGACTATAAAAAAGAAAAGGATTAGAATGTGCTAAAGAAAAAATGATAAAAGTAGCTTACAAGATAGATAACAAAAATCGAATAAAATACAATAATTATTCCAAAAACAGCCCATCCTATTCCGCTATTATAATTTTCATCGATGTATTCAAATAAAAAGAAATAATTAATTGAAAGGATAACTGCCGCAGCAATAAGATAAAAAACTTTTTCCCATCTAAAATATCATCATGATGGGTGATAAGCTATATTCTAGAAGAAAAAAAACAAACTTTGAAATAGCAAATTCTTTAAGCACAAATTTACTAGCTGTAAATGTTAGTACGGGGATAATGGCAAAAGGCATTTGAAAAAGTTGAATACAATTTAACAAATCATTTAAGCCAGTGATATGATCAACACCTTGACTAAAGATTGTTACAAGAATTGTTGGCAAAATTGCAAGTGATCGAGTTATAAGAATTCTCTTCCAACGAGAAATTCGAATTTGTAGAAAACCTTCCATAACAAATTGTCCTGCATATGTTCCAGTCATAGTAGAAGATTGTCCGCTGGCAAGGATTCCGATTGCCCAGATGTATAGCGCAGCCACGCCAAACGTGCATCCAAGAAAGATTCCGCCATGATAAATGTCACTTGTAGCATCATCAGTCGAATTATCAAAGACATCTCGATAGAAATCTGGCATTTCATTATTTCCAGTCATGCAAACCTCTCTCTAAAATAGTTATTAAAGTTTAGTTTTTCAGAGCTAGAATTTCATTAACTGAAAATTTCAGTTTAAAAATTGGAAAGTATAAAACTTACAATATCAGCATTAGATTTATTATACATTCCATTTCCGAAAACCGAAACCACGAAAAGATTTATAAAGAAGCTGCAAGCAAGGGCGATTCCGGACTCAATTAAGAAATATTTATTTGCTTCAACAACTTTTTCCTTTTTTGTTCGATCAATTTTTCGAGATTTAACTAATGCAGCATGAAGATAAAAATTATGCGGCATAATTACCGCACCAATAACAGAAACAGCTTGTAAGATCTGATCCATGTCGCAATCTTTACACCATGGAAAAAAGCTTCCCTTTGCCACATCTGATGCTGCAGGGGCAGATACGACAAATTCATATCCAAATGTTAAAGCCATTACAGTAATCAAAAAACAAAAGAAGAATTCAAATTTCCGAAAACCATATTTGTCGAGGAAGAGAAAAGTGAAAGTATCACAAATTGTTATCAAAACTCCACCCCATAATGGGATACTGTAAAGGATAAGTTAGATGAAAAATACAAGAAATAACGGTCTTACGCTTTATTGGATAACAGGTATAAAGCGATAGCTGTACCGATGACCTCTTGCATATCCGAACCAATAATTGCCAATTCAACCATTATCCATAAAATCCATCTGGGCCATTTAGCATACTGTAATGAAATAACTTATTAGACAGGAATGTTAGAGAAACTTCTTACATAATGATATGCCACTTCAGCAGTATGTTGTCCGGCAACAACTCCTAATCTTGCGCATAATCTTTGCAATAATAATCCCAGTATATGACCTAATAGCAAAACCCATATAAGCTAAAAAGTGAGAGTGATGTTAATTCTTGTAATAAAAAATGATTTTAAAAGGAATTTTAAAACTGCAAAAAATTATCAAACAAAAAACTTACTCTAAAACCAGCTGATGCACCAGACTGTAAATCACTTTCAATATTTCCTGGATCGAGGTAAGCAATCGACATCAAAAATCCAGGGCCCGTGAATGCCCATAATTTTTTGAAATTTAAAAATGACTAAAATACACCCAAAATTAGATATTCTGAATATCAAAAAATTAACTTACATCAGGTCCATCGGGAATTTCAACTTTATTATCCAAAATATCTTTTTCATATTTCTTTGCTTTCGCTTTTCCGAAGGTTCCATTTACAGATGAATCCGTCACGACATTTTCCGCCATCCTTGTTTACTGCTTTTCAAGAAGTAACAATTTCTTTAAAACAAAAAAGTGAAAAGCACTTTTTATAATATCAGTAGCAGCCAATCACTTAATCAACAACAACAATAAACTACCAACAGCTTCTGATCACTTGATTTTTGTTAGTTGTTATTTGTTAGTTCCAAAAAAATACAAAGCTTTCACAACCTTTATTTTTGCAGTTTTTGAATTGCATTTTTTTTTGACATATCTCTTTTATAGTCTTTTATGCTTTGATTATCACTGATCTTTCAAATGTGACATTTATAAAAATGCGTGAAAATTTGGATATTTTTTTTGCAAGAATCTTATCTTAAAAATTGATTGGATTCTTTAATGATGAAAATGGAGTCCCAAAAACAGAGGCAAAGTAGAAAAAGAGGGAAAAACTAACAATACACAATATTTTCCGTTAAAGGAAGCAGACGATGGCGAAAAACGAAGATCATTGCTCTGCATCACAAAAAGTGATAAGCCCCTTTTGAACTTACATTAAACGAATGTTTTTTCGCCTCGGCTTTTTTACCAAAGTGAGAAAATTGATGTTTTAATTTATTGTATACGGAAGCACTTTACATATGGAGAAAATGATTTGCAAAGCACATCTGATTGCATTCATTTTACCGGAAAAGATACCGTAAAAATGTAAGTTAAATGCTTATTGAATGTATTGTAAAACACGTGTAGGATTACTGTATCGAGGTTATTATCAACATGTAACACTTTCATGTCTAAAATACTGCAAAATACTTTTGATTTATTTTATTACAAAAAAATAATTTAATCCACCCATCTGTCAAAAATATATGAGCATTACTAAAGCAGTGAAATAGAATGTTTTTGGGCAATTAGATTTATCCATGTGTTGCTGTTATTCTTGCTACAGGTGGTTCGTCTTCTCATTATTTTGTTGACTCTAGTTTATTCTTTTACCTCGTCTATGGTTTTGCCGTTCTGGTGCATCACAGCAAGAACAAACAGCTGTTAATTTCCTAAAAGTTTACAATGATACTGCTCATTCTGAAGTTTTGTTCTAAGCTGGTGCTGTCGTTTTGTTTAAGCTGTTCTAACTTCGGCGTAATAACAATAAATAACCTATCGTATTTTATTGATTGCTTGTTCTTATTAATCTGCTGTGTTATTTTTTGATTTTTTATGTGTCATGAAACAAACACATACATATTGGATTAATCAAGCGATGTTTCTTTGTGATAAAACTTTTTAGGATAATTGTAACTGGTAATAATAACAGAATATGCAGATTTGTTTCTTTTCTCGTCATCTATTCTTGTGTAGTTTGACGTTAATGCAGCTTTTTCTCTCTCTCGAAATATGATATAAAAACCCTTTTAATCAATACAAATATATTTAACAGCTTAAAAGAAAGAAAAGACAATGAAAAAAAACTCTAAAATTTTATCAGTTTTTTCTTCTTCATTTTGATATTATCAACAAAAGAAAGAAACTTTTCAATACTAAAATTCTGTTGTAAAACGAACAGTTAAAAACAATGTATTATTATTTTTTCATTTTATAGAAATTATCATGTTTATTTTAATAAAAGAAGGTGATCCAAATCAAAAACATCGAGCAAAATTGCCTAAAGTTTGCTTTTTCATGATTGATTTGTTTTTTAATTGTTTCTTTAGGTTAAGCCTAAAAAAGCACCTAATCGACGACGAGGTACTATTAATACCAATGATAGCATTACTGATGTAGCAACTTCTGAAATCGAAAATTGTGTTAAAAATCTTCCATCACTTCAACATAACCTTGCATTTACTCAAGTGAACTTTACCAAAATTAATTAATAAAATTTTTCAATTTTAGATATCACATCAACAAGAAGAAGTAAGAGAGAAGCCATTAACATCTCGTTCCTCATCCTTACCCCGTTCATTTCGTTCTGAAATAAACAGATATATTAAAATTGCATCTGTTGTACCAGTGAAAGTTTCAACTCCGCTTAAATCTGAGCTTACTTCGACACAATTATCAACGGTTCCCCCACCACTCCCAACCACGCTTCCACCGGTGCTTACATCAACATTCCCTCCACCTCCACCACCACCACCTCCACCATCAACATTTTTATCACCACCAATGCCACCACCTTCGGATCCCATACAAAATGATTCAAATCGTACAAATATGTTATATCAAATTAAAAATAAAAATTGGAAATTAAAATCAGTAGAAACTTCATCTGAGAAAATAATAAATAATGCCAACGAAAATACTGGAAATAATGTTGTAACCGTAAAACCTGTAAGTTACATTTTATTGATTTACAACAATAACTTATGCAAAAATTAATTTTCAGCCTATAGCTCGTAAACCAAATACTGTCAAACAAGGAGGAGATATTCAAGGAGCAATATCTCAAGCACTAGAAAATCGGAGATTCAAAGTGACAGATTCAGGTTAATTTCTTGTTTACTTTTGAAACTTACAAAGTTTTTTTTGCAGACAGTGAACATGAACATGATAATAACAAAGAGTGGGAAGATAAATGAAATTATTGCTGCTATTTGAAAATAAATTTTGATTTGTAAATTTTTACAACCATTTTTACCAATACAAATTATTCATAAGATTATAAAATTTTGAAATACTACTCTCTATCTACAGCAATCACATGTTTATTTTGTCGATTTCATGAAGGCCTTGATATATCTATCAATGGCAGTTATTTGTAATATTGCTAATGGCATTAAAGCTTTTGATGTATGACATACTGGGTTTAATGAATAAACACAGATACTGAATCATTTTGAAAAGATTAAAAAATAGTGATTTTACCCTTTAAAGGTTAATTTAGTTTATGTTACATTGATTTAATCGTAAACCGATTTTTTACAGCATTTAAAACAGAAACCATTGCTTTTAGTAATACAAGCTAATTAGATTTTTTTCAATGAATCGTTATGTAAAAAGTTATTTGTCTAAATTAGTTCCGATATAAGTAATTGAAAAAAATAAAAAGCTGTTACACTTTTTTCCTTTTCTTTTGAAGTATGCAACAATTGACAACTCTCATTGACCTTAAAGAATTGCTTAAACAAGTAAGTGAAGTGTTGAGAGAGAAAGAGAAAGTAGAAGAATAACAGCTTTATTCTTTTCCGTTCACATTTAACGTTCCTCCTTACATAGAGTTTTATTCCTTCTTTGAACAGAGATTTTTTTTAAATTCCAGAATGAAAAAGATTTCCGAAAATGAAGTGAAGCATCCAAAATAGAGACCAATGAGGGATGATGAGTTTTATAAAGGATTTTGCAAGTAAGTAACTGTTTGTCCATTTGTTTAAAACATTTTAAAATTTTTGTCACTGTTTGTCCGAGGGAAAAAAGTGAGAGAAGAAAGCATAACAGAGAACCGGTCAAAAAAATGTTTTTTGCGCAGGTTGTTGAAATCCCCCCTCTGTTAAAAGCAATAGCAACAGTCGTCGTCCAAAGAGTGAGTGACCGTCAGCAACACCACCATCATCAACATCATCATCATCGTCAACAATAAGCAAGCCACCAACGACACTAAGAAGCAAGTAAGCCACTCGCTAAAGACTTGACGAAAAAAGAAGGGGAGCTGCTGCGCGAATAAATCGAAACCCGGTCAGTTAGTTAGTCGTCTTTCATCTCTGCTTACTCTATCACTTGGCTTTTCTCCACCTTTGGGGATTGCTTTTCCTCTCTTTTGAAGATTTTTTTTCAAAAAAGACAACATATTTTTTCTTCCTAAAAAAGTTCAAAACTGTTTTTGGCTTTTTTGAAAGCCGGATGGTATTATTTTTATTATAATTAAATGAATGATGAAATGCCAGTGAGGTGATTATTATTTATTATTATTTAATCAATCAACATTAACAAAATCCGATGCGTGAAATTTTAACGCTTATTTTTCTTTTGGAATTCTTAACTCCAATATCGAAAGCAGCAAGTTCATCTTCGTCATCAACAACATTGTGTTTACAACCAGATGTGCCAGAAAATTGTCATGTAATATTTGCTCAAGCTGGACCATATCCTGTTGGTACTGTAGCAAAATATAATTGTGCATTAGGTTATGAGAGAATAGGGTCAGATGAAAGAAAGTGTGCCGAAAATGGACAATGGACTGGCACTTCTCCAATTTGTGCCATTGATGTTGCAGCAAATAAACCAGCAGAGCAGAGCAGTGGACAATCAACGGCTCAAAATGCTGTTCTTTCCCTTCCGAATTGTGCATTAACAGATTCATCAAAATCTTCATGGTGGAGTGTAAATCTTCTCGGAACATTTGATATTCGAGCTATTTCAATTACTCTAGGGCATCTATCATCAGAATTGGTGGATATTCGAATGGAAACTTCTAATGGTACTATGTCATCATGTGCAAGAGAAGTATCAAATCTTAAGAATTCTACAGTACTTTATTGTTCAGCAGATTCAGTTCGATCAATAATGGTTCATGCAGAATCACGTTTACATCTTTGTTCAATTAAAGTTTTTGCTGTTAATGCTCGTAAGTTTATTTTCTCTCTCCAATATAAACATATTGTTAATCTGTTAAAAACCTCATTCAATTATATTTAATCTATTCGTTTTTCTTTGTTATAATTTTATTTTTTATTTGTTTAAAATACGGATTAGTATTGTTTACCTCTTTCTTTATTCGTCTTCATCTCTCCGATCAAAGAAAGAACAGTTCTTTTTTTGATTGAATTCCAACAAAAAAAACGTAATTTCTAACTTTATTTGACATGAAAAATTGAATTGATCCACCACGTTTACACTTTATTTTTTCGTTCATATTTCTTTTCTTTGAAGCAACGACTCAGATTCCATCCTTTTTTTCGACAACTGTCGTGAAAGATTTTCAACACGTAATTATAAGTCAACGAAAAGAGTCATTCTCGTAAATGCGACACTGTGACAAAAAAAAGATTTTTATTTTCATTTTTATGTATCAAAGCCGACGTTTGTAAACACAAAATATAAAATTAGCGAAATTTTATTTTTTTAATATGAAGCCTTCTCTTGCGACGCCATTTGTAAAAAAACATTTTTGAACTTTTGAAGCGCAGTCTATGTATTACCGTAACTCGAAGATGTTTCTAGTTAAAATTTACTGTCTTCAATTTGAGTTTTTCTTGTTTTGTATTATTAACACATGATAAAACCTAATATTAGAGGTTCTTAATTTTAATCCTAATTCAGTCTCTCTCTTTTAATAACTTTTTTTCGCATTTACTCAAAACCTTTTTTGCAAATAAATCTGTTTGGGTTAAAATTGTAAATTCAGAAAAATGTTTTGTACCATTTTTGCATGATTTTTCGACAAAATTTGTTGTCAAATTTATGCTTTCATCTTTCTGTTGGTGGAAATACTTCCGGAAACGATTTTTTGTTGCAGGAGAAACTGGATAACCACTTTTGATTTTGTTTTTTGTTTCATCTATGACAAATTTGATTCGAAAAAAGCCTTGCTAAAAGTAGCTGATTGAAAAAAAATCAACTATGCTAAAACTGAAAAAAAGCGAAAAAAACTTGTTTTTTAAAACTTATATTTTGCAAAAACAGGCTTTTTTTCCGGGAAAAAAGTTTTAAAGCTTCCTTTTTCCGAGGGATTAATATTTGTAGTATTACCCATATTCTTTTTGAACATTTTCATAAAAGAGCATACTGTAAAAATCGATATTTTGTTATCATAAAGTTTAAATTTGAAATTTGTTACTAAATTACAGTATGCTTTTCTGTAGTGTAATTTTATCTTTGGATTTGTTGCACGCACCTTTTTCTAAGCTTACTAAATATCGCAAATATTACAAATTATCCATTCTATTCTTTCTGATTTATTTTCCATTTTTAGTTTTTTAATTGTGTTTCTCACCTTTTTGGATTTATTATTTCATGTTTTTATTTCTGTAAATTGAGAATCTTCCTTAAATATCTTTTTTTCCTTTCTTTGATGAAATACGATATCGTTTTAGTTATCCGCGGATGCATCTTTTTTTAATACAAAAAATCCTTTTCTTTTAAAATAAAAAAGAGACAAAAGAAAATCTTGAGTTTTTAAAGCCCAAACAAAGAAACTCTTTTATTTTTTAACAAAGCTTGTTTAACATAATTCAAATGTTATAGAATCACCATGGCTATGTGCACTTCCATCAATGGATGTGTTAACATTACATGACAGTAATTGTTATTCTGCAAGCAGAATGGAAAAGCTTGATTGGAAATCAGCACAAAAGCGATGCCTTGATATCGGTGGCAGTCTTCCCTTAAGAATAAATCCTGAGGCACAAGCTGCCTTGAGGACGGCACTTGCATCAGCCCAACATTCGCCATCATTTTATTGGATTGGATTAATGGGGACTTCACAAGGATGGAAATGGGCAGATGGAGATATTTTAGAGGGTGATTTCGAAGATTGGTATGAAGATCCCGGGGAAATAAAAGATGGAGAATCTTTGGCAGTTGTAATGGGTAGACCAGCGGGTTGGAAATGGATGACTGCCGCCCAGTCGGTATGGAATCCATGGATTTGCCAAACTAGTAAGCTTTTAACATATGCAACATATAAATAAATGCAGTATAAATTTTTAAGAACCAAAATTTTGCACCTCACCTGGAGTAGCTGAAAACGGAAGAGTTGTATTTTCAAGTCAATCATATGCAATCGGGACATATTCATTTTATTCATGTGAACCTGGATTCCAGCTTGTTGGCCAACATAAAAGACGGTGCGAAAGTGATGGGAGATGGTCAAGTAAAATACCCGTTTGTAAACGTATGTTTCAATTTGCATAAATGAAATTACTTTAATAATTTTAGCTGTTGACTGTGGACCTCCACCAGAATGGAGTCATGGAACAATTCATTTAATAAATGGCTCAACAGCATATGGACATTTAATTGAATATAAATGTCGAAGAGGAACTGTCTTTGAGACAGATGAAAATAGAATTCGGCAATGTGGTGAAGATTCTTATTGGCATGGAGCAGAACCAGAATGCATTGAAGTTGATTGTGGACAACCTTCTCCGATTGCAAATGGTGCTGTTTTAGTAACTTCTACAACGCTAAATTCCACAGCTGTATACTCTTGTGATGAAAACTTTCGGCTAATAGGACATTCAAAAAGTTTTTGCGCTGAAAATGGTCATTGGCATCCTGCGCCTCCTGTTTGTTATGGTATTTGTTGTTGTCATACAAGACCCTTATTAATGTTATGCAAATTTCAGATATGCTTACATTGAAAGAGATAAATGATAGCTCATCATCAGATAAAACTTTGATACTTTGTTTAGTTGTTGCCATTCTACTTGCCATATTATTATTAGTTGCATTTAAAGCCTCACAGCAAAGACTTCGAGATCAAATGATGCCAAATTTTAATTCATGGCTCAGGAAAGGTGGCCTTGTGTGTCCAGTTGGAGGTAAAGGATCTCCAGCATCCTCAGATGGCCCAAGGCATCTTGTCTATGCTACTCCATCGCAACCCCCTGATTCAATGATATATTATGCTCCAACTGGGCTTTCAATGCTTGAAGGCAGTCATCATCAAATTCCCGGTGTCACACAATTTGAAGTTCCACCACATCTTGTACATTTACAAAAGTTACCAAATGGTAATATTCATGTAACATTGCCGAATGTTCGGCCAATTGTTCGTCCATCTGTACTCAATGCCGGACATCTAATTCCACCAAGAGGTTTTCCATCAATGAGTCATCGATCTGCACCCTCTCCAACATCATCACAAATTTTATATTCATTTGATCATGAACCAATTTATGATCAACCACCTGATACTTCTAATAATATTTATGAAGAATTAATTACAGCAACGCAGCATACTGTATGTTAATAATATAGTGAAATGCATGTTGTTGAGAGATGAATAGGCAGATACAATAATTCCAAAGAAAAACTTATATTTTAAAAAATGTTTTATTGTTTTTTTTACGCATTTTTTTCTAAAATCAGCCATTTAATTGTTTTTGTTCTGAAAGTTGTTTTCTTTTGCTTTGTTCTGTTGTAAATAATGTTGTCTGACGGAAATTACCAACCCGGTCTGATTTTAAAGAGAAAAAAAGAATTTTAAATAATAAAGTCACAAATTTATTTTTTATAAATGTCTTAACGCTTCTACTTGTTTTTTTAAAACAAATAGAAGCGTAAGGATGCAAAAGGATGAATATAGAAAATGAAAAAAAAACGGAATCCTGGACAATTTTTGATTTATTAACAATGAGATGATGGTAATAGCACAATTGGAATTTTTTATGGTTATTAACTTAAAATTTTGGAAAATTTAATGCAGAAGATAAATTTGAAGTAATACTTTATTTTAATTTTATTACTACTTTTAAACTAACAGAAAACATTTTTAATAAATATAAAAACTAGGCATAATATTTTTAATTAAAAATAAGAAATTTAGTTATTGCATTACAGTATACTTATACATATAAATGCTATAAAGCTTGAAGGATAACTTCTCCATTACCAGAATATGATGGAGGAATGAAAGGATCAAATTCAGTGGATAAAGGATCAAAATTATTTGAGAAGCGAAGATAGTGAAAACGACGATAGCAACCACGTTCATCAAAATAGTTTGAACAAGTCTGTTGACACGTTTGAGAATTCATTAATGATTTTGGCATAACTTTATGGCTCCATGGTTTATGCAGATCAATATGTTGAAACTGATAATTATTTGGTGATGAATAATAATTTTGCGGGACAATTTGTGATTGTTGAATTTCAGATGTTTCAAAACTTTGAGCATAATTTGATGCAGGTGATAAACTAAAACATGATCTATATTACTTTTCAAAAAAGTTAATTTATTTACCGTGGTGGTGCATCTGAAGCAAGTTTCTGAAATAATAAATCATTGGAGCCTTGTTGTTTTCCATGAATTGTTTCATTCTCTTCAACTGGTGTAGTTTCAGTGTTTGAAACTTGTTTGCCAAGAATTGGAGGAGGTGCAGAGGATACTGTAGGAAGTTTACGTGGACGACGTTTATAAACTCGTTTTGGCTTTGGATTTGGTGCTTCAGTTTTAACTTTTTCTTTTTGAATTTTCGGTTTTGGAGCTCTTTTTGCTGGTGTCTAAAATATGCAAAATAAATATCAAAACATTTTTTGTAATCTTTACAAACCTTTCTTTGACGTTTTTGTTGAAGCTTTTTTAATTCTTGCATTGAAAGCTCAAAACTAGATACTTCAACGCATTTCTTCTTACTGCATATGGCTCCAGTTAAGTATTTTCCATTAAGAAATCTATAAAGCAATTTTGTAAATACAGTACTTTTGGGAAGGTACTAATTACTTTTTATCATAACATACTAAACAACTTTGACATTCAGGCAGCTTACAACCGACACATTTGTTACATCCAGTTCGAACTTTTGTTGTTTCTCTCTAAAATTTAAAAATTCTGTAATTTTGAGGCATACAGTTAACAGGAAGTCACACGAAATGTTGCATAAGAGAATAAAAATTACCTGTATACGATTTTCAAGTAATACAACACATTTTCTTTCAATGCAAGTTTGCTTTTTAACACCCGGTCCACCAAATGGTAATGAATCAACACAATAACAACATTTTCCACATGGTTGAGATAAACAACCCATACAAACTCGGCAGCGAATCGTTCGAACACCACCACCTGTTGAAGATGGGGTTGAAGCTGTTGATGGTGACTTATTACTATTTGATGCCGTTGAAAAAGAAGAAGATAATGATGATGTATCAGATTCGGGTGAAGTATTCAATGGATTTAAAAGTGCAGCTAAACTCGGTAAAAAAAGAGTATCCGGTGGCATTGGATATGGAATGAAAGCGGGTGGCTTTGACGATGAACCATTAATATCATTCATGTTTCATCCAACAGAATTCAATATGCCTAAAAATATATGAGATCGCTTTTTGCGGTAAAAGATGAACACAAAAATGGCACGTTAAATTACAAATTCATTTTAAATAAAAATGAAAAACCCAAAAAAGAAAAAGCAACTTGTTTTTTATGGCTATTTACTAAAACAGAAAGAAAGTATTCTTTTTTCTTCTTTTTAATGTATATTTTCTCTTTCTTTCTTTTTTGCTCCAAATGTTTTTAATCGGCAAAATGTCATCACCGTTTTGCGCATCACTTTTTCTGATCAGGAAAGAAAAAAATGAATGTTTTTCTTTTTCTTCTTAAATATCAATGAAGTAAGCTAAAGCTGCAAAGAAGAAGAGAGATGAGATGTGTGTGAGAAAAAACGTAAAACAAAAACAATTTTCGCTAAAATAGCTCCACACTTTGCTTTTTCTTTTTTCATCTCTTACGGACATTGTAAAAACAAAATCAGTGAATAATCTTCTTTTGCCATCCAAATATTTGTGTCAGCTAAAAATACCAAAACACTTGCAAATAGAAACAAAACAAATTAAAATTCTTTTTCTTTTTGCTTCATTTATAATTGAATGCGTATCTTTTGGTGATTTAAAAAAATAATAAAACCAAAAAAGCACAAAGCAAAATATTAACGAATATTGGAATTACTATTCACATTCATTAAGCTTCAAACACTACCACAGCATAACAAAAGACCGCTTGGATTACAGTACTCAAATTCATGAATCATAAATTTTTGTTATAAGTTTAACACCATTTAACATTTACAAAAATGAGTGTGAATTTATTTGTTCAACATTACCATCTCTTTTAAAAATAGGAAAAATGTAATTGTGCATGTTTTTGAATTTTTAATTTGTTATTACATGATGAAGTACATAATATAAAACCCATACAGTATACGATCTCTGTTATCCAAAAAGCGGCATGTTTTCTTTTGATCTTTTGAGATAATCGACAGTGTTATTGTGGACTCTGGAGTTGGAATAACTACAACGCTGTATATACGATGATAAAGCTTGTTCCATTTCACGTTTTTTTGATGTATTTACTTTATTTTTTGCATAAAAATTAACAGAAACAAACACAAATGTGAGTGATAAATAGCATGCATTTATTTTCTTCGTAAATAAGTATGTCGTCGTTTACGCAATCAAAGATGCACCAACAACGTGATGAGGATAACGACTATTGCTTGTGTTTTGCTGCTGCTGCCTCTTACTTCTTCAATCCAATTTTTTGCTGCTGTTGCTTTTCTTCCACTTCATTCAACAAATTTTCTGTTAAAAAGTAAGCTGCAAAGTAATTTTTTTCTATTTCACAGGTTTTTAAACTTTATTGTTTTCACGTATATTTTTCTTTTCTATTTTTAAAAAACAAAAGTAAGTGAGTTTTTGAATTTTAAGTGATATTTGTCATTTTTCAATCCAATGTCTGTGTTCTTTGCTTTAAACCAATGTCTGCAATTGTTATATTATTGAAAAGAAGAGAGTTTCCTCTATGTCTATCTTCTTCTTCCAGGCTTTTTTCTTAAATTTTCAAAGCAAAAAAAAAATGTTTTTCGCCAAAACTGCGGGGGTCAATAATAAAAAAAAACATAAAGAGGAAAAGGTTTTAACAACACAACCCACAACCGCTTTTCCTTCTCTTTTTCATATTTTATTTTTCTGAAAAAATTTCTTCCTTGTTCAACTAAAAAGGCAAAATAATTTTTTTGCTTTGATAATTATCTTTTTCCTTCTTTTTCACATCATTGATTTAACGCAAGCTTAAACACGTTTAAAATCTTTGAAGCTCTTCATCATCATTATTGTAAGTTTGTTTACTTTTACTTTTTATCCTCATACTCCTAAAATTAACTTCAAGTTTGTCACGCTTAAGCTTTTTAAAAAAATCATGGATCGCTATTTTTGTTGCATCCAAAAAGTTTTATATAAAAAATGCAAAAAAAGGAAAAAAACTTGTCTGTTTATTTTTGTAAACAGAGGCATACACACGTGTAGAAGAACCTTGTGGCAATCAACAAAAAACCATTGCCTCTATTTTATTTTCCTTTTTGATTAAACCTTCGATTGTCGTCTGCTGTTATTGTTGTTACTGCAGCTGCAGCTGGTGCATCATTGATTTTTGCTCTTGGTACACATAGAGAAACACAGATATATATAACCATTTCTTATCACTTTTATTTGTGGGGGTACACCAAATAAAATTGTTGGTCCATTTTAAAAAAGTGTGTCTCCAAAAAATACACCTATCAATTTCTTAGACGGATTTTCTCCGTTTTTAACTTTGTATGTTTTTTTCTCAAAAAAATTTGGATATACAAAAAAGTTTAAATATAAAAAACATTATTTTTCTTATTAACCTTTTTCTTTTGACATTGATAAATTTTAGGATGAAAAAAACCTCTGCACAGATATTATCATCGATAAATCGGCGTTTCTTTGTTACAACAACTTCACTCAAAATGCCTGGTTATAAAGTACTTGCCTTGGATACAATTAATCCAAATGTTAAAACAATGGAATATGCAGTTCGTGGTCCATTAGTTATTCGGGCAGTTGAATTGGAGAAGGAACTTGCTCAAGTTTGTTTATCTTGATAATTATCGTTGCGTTAAATGTGTATAAGTATTATAGGGTGCTCAAAAGCCATACAAAAATGTTATAAAAGCAAATATCGGTGATGCACATGCAATGGGACAAAAACCTATAACATTTATTCGACAAGTATTAGCATGTGTTTCATATCCAGAACTTTTACAAAGTAGCAATATGCCATCAGATGTTAAAGAACATGCCAAAGCAATCCTTGGAAGCTGTGGTGGAGGTTCTACAGGTGCATACAGTCAATCAACTGGTATTGAAATTATTCGTCAACATGTTGCACAATTTATTGAACGTCGAGATGGAGTCCCTTCTGATCCTGAAAATATTTGTCTTTCTGGTGGTGCATCTGAAAGTATTCGAAATGTTCTTAAACTTTTCATTAATCGAGATGGTAAAAAAGCTGGAATAATGATCCCTATTCCCCAATATCCTTTATATTCTGCTTCTATTGAAGAATTTAATCTTGGACAAGTGCGCTTTTTACTTTCCCTCTCCCGCATTTAAACATGTGAATCTTTTAGGTTGGCTATTATCTTGATGAAGATAATAATTGGGGTTTGGATCCTGATGAATTAAAAAGATCATATGAAGAAGCAAAAAATAAATATGAAATGAAAGCAATTGTTATTATTAATCCTGGGAACCCAACTGGACAAGTGCTATCAAAAGACAATATTGAAAAAATTATTAAATTTGCTCATGAACATAAATTGATGATTCTTGCTGATGAAGTTTATCAAGATAATATCTACGGTGAAGGATGCGCATTTCACAGCTTCAAAAAGGTTCTAACAAATATGGGTGAACCTTATTCCAAGATTGAACTCGCATCTTTCCATTCAGTTTCAAAGGGATATATGGGAGAATGTGGAATGCGTGGTGGATACGTTGAATTTGTGAATATTGATCCAGCTGTTTATGTACAATACAAAAAGATGATTTCTGCTAAACTTTGTTCCACAACTCTTGGGCAAGCTGTTGTTGATTGTGTTGTTCATCCACCAAAAGAAGGTGATCCATCATATGATCAATGGCTTACTGTAAGTTATTAATCAGCTTTTGATCTACTTTATATTTAAACATTACAGGAAAAGAATGCTGTCTTGAAGT
Organism: Panagrolaimus sp. LJ2400; assembly: GCA_024447215.1. Taxonomy (NCBI): domain Eukaryota; kingdom Metazoa; phylum Nematoda; class Chromadorea; order Rhabditida; family Panagrolaimidae; genus Panagrolaimus; species Panagrolaimus sp. LJ2400. Next base: position 1,005,249 of record JAMRYA010000009.1, on the reverse strand, counting down.
CGCTCAAAGAACGTGCAACACTTGTTAAAGAAGCTTACAATAAGATCGAAGGAATTTCTGTAAATCCTGTTCAAGGTGCAATGTATGCTTTTCCAAAAATTGAACTTCCACAAAAAGCTATTGAAAAGGCTAAGGTTTGTTTTATATTTTTTGTATCGTTTTTTAAGTACATATTGCACTTTTTTAGAGTCTTGGTCAAGCACCTGATTTCTTTTATGCAATACGTTTACTCGAAGAAACTGGAATTTGTATTGTTCCTGGTAGTGGATTTGGTCAACGTGAAGGAACTTATCATTTCCGTACAACTATTTTGCCTCAACCTGAATTAATGAAGGACATGTTAGAAAGATTTGAGCGCTTCCAAACAAATTTCCTTAAAGAAAATTCATAGAAAATATAGTTGCCTTATATATTTTATTATATTAATTTTTAATGTGTTAGTAATTAGTAATATTATACGGTGCTTTTCATGTATTTGCAAAAGAATACTTTCTTTATTATATCTTGCTCTCTTATTTTCTCTGTCACTTTAAATGTTTAATTAAAAATAAATTTTTAATAATTAATATTTTTAAGTTACAGTAGGTGCAAGTATTTAAACATCCAATTATTATCAGCTGACTACAGTGCCTCAAAAATTTAACATTCATTAATAGCGACTTTTCCATCACTGATAACGGAATGTTAAACTATCAAAATATTTCTAATTTTTGTTATTTTATCACTTTTAGTGGAATTTTGATAATCTCAACTTGTAGTTATATAAATCCATAAAATCGGCTAGCCGTCCACAAGGTCGGCTAGCCGACCACAAGATCAGCGGTTCCACAAGATCGGCTGTAACATATACAGTATGCTTTGCAGCTATTTTTTTTTTCTTTTTATAAATACATTTTGTAGTTTTTGTAAAGCATGTCCTCACAGAATTTGTTATCCACACATAATATAATAAATACTTTACTTTTTTTTGTCAAAAGTAACCCATCTAAAGGTCACTGATATCTTCTAATACAAGTGATAATAATAATAATAATGAAATTAAAAACAGAATCAAAAAAAATTGTTAAAAAATAAAGACACCAGTTGAAGGAAAAAAAGAAATAATAATAATATTTTTTTCGAATGCTTTTTTGAGATTAGAAATAAGTCTGTTTAAAGGGAGGCGGAGAATGATGGAAGGATACAATAGATATATATTTTAACAGTTAACAATGAAAAAAATAAAACTGCATCAAAGAAAAATATCGAATCAATACGGATTAATCCTGTTACAAAAAAAGCATAGGGTAGAAATATTATTTTTCTGCAAAATCTTTGATTACAAAAATGGCAAATACTTTTTTTGGTTTCAAAGTACGTTACCAGAAATAATAATATAAACCTTTGCAATTTTGAGGAGGGATATTTTAAAACTGTACAATCAAATATAAAAAGAGAAGAATTCTTTTAACGAGAAAAGAATAATATAATTTTGAAATCAATGGAGATCAAAAAAAGAAGTATACGATCTCTGAGACAAGATTTGGAAGTCAACAAATAAAAAGAGAATATTTTGGCAAAAATTGATAAAATAATGGTGAGACAATTTGGACGGCACTTTTTTAAAATATAAAGTCAAAAAAAGGGATTATGATTGTGACTCGCGTTCAATGATTTGAGAGAGAATTAATTGACTGATATTTATAAAACAATTTAAAAAACTAATGAACTGAAATTAAAAAACAAAAAAAATATAAGTATGGTAACAACTGAGTGTAAAGGCTTAAGAATTAAATAAAACCGAGAAACAAAATTTTATGGAAACAAAAGTAGCTCAAAATTAAAAACAATAAATGCACCAGTTTTAAAGATAGAGTTACAAAAGAAACATGTTCAACGTTTATGCTTTAAAAAAGAATAAAGCCCCGCAAATATGTGCCAGACATTTATTTTAAAATTTTTGAGGCTTTGTAAGTTTTGGCATTTCTTTTTGACTAATATTTAAAAAAAACAGCTACTCGTCTTGGAATTATAATTAAAGTTAATATAGAAGAAGAAAATAATTAAGGCTTTAAGGTAAGTCTATCCACGCATTGATGAAGTCTGATTGTGCCCTAAAAATGACGGTTACATAAATCTAATAAAGTTTTTGTTGTAAAGGTACTTACCTTTTGTTTTGCAACAGTTGAAAGTTTATTTTTTGATGTCTTTTCATTTGCTTTTTTGTTATCGGTCTTGATTTGGAATGGCTAAAAACGAATACATTATTAATAAAAAATAAGATAAAATTAATCAAAGATACTTACTGTAAAATTTCGTTTCATGGTTAAAGGTTTTTCATATCGATCAAATAAATATTCAGCTGTATTAACAATGTATCGATTCTTTAAACTAATTTTTTCAAATACTTTTTGAGCTTTATCAATTGAATATTCACAAACAAAGACATCATCTTCAAGATATTTAGGTCCTTTGGGTCTTCCGCTAGCATATTCTTGTGGCTCTAAACAAAGGCATCGACCAACAATAACATCCAAAGGAAGAGTATCAAATAATGGAGTCCAAAATAGCTCATTCTTATAAAACATTCGTCCAGGATCAACAAAAGTTTCATGGGGTCTTGCATAATAACAACCAAATGCATATCTTTCACCAGTTGGAGCTTTAAAAAGTCTTTCAACTCGAAAAGTTCGAAGATCTTTTCGATCAAAAATTCTTTGGGCATCTGGTTTAAAGATTGATTCAGGTGGTTCTTCAACATTTGCCGGTAAGTTGATAGCAGAAAGCTTTCGCTTTTTAGATTTTGTTTTTCCGTCAACAATATGTTCTTCATAGAATTGCTTTAGACGACGCTTATATTCATCATTGATAATTCTTTCAACATATACGCATTCATTGACACGAACTTGAATGCCACGACAATTCACCAAAGTTTTGTAATAAACACATTTATCAATTCGATAATCATATTGTGGTTGTAGAAGGATATCCAACAGTGGAGTAGTTTTAAGATTCTTTTCACAAAATGGACAAACATATTCATCTGGTTCTGCTGAGAGATCAAGGCAATCCCGATGTAACCAATATGAGCATTGATCACATTGATACATTTCTCCGCCTTCATCCATAATCCCACATACACATCGAATACCATCACCATCAGGGGAGCATTTTTGTGAAAATAGAAGTGATTCCGCATCAGGATTATACGAGCCTACAGGGTATTCTGAATTCATGTATGATAGATCAGTTGTGGCAGATAAAATTCTTGGTGAATGATCAATTTTGCGTGTTCGAGGTCGTTCTGCAAGGAATGACAACAAAACATTTGGATGAGAATCTTTAAGAAATTCGCTGATATTTGATTGTCGCTTAATTTGAAGGAATTGTTGTTGAAGAGAATCAGCTTGTCGACGTTCAAGTGATTTTGAAAACATTGATAAACAATTTTTAATATTTGTATCAAACTTTTCAACCAATTCTACGACATCTGAAGCTGGTGTTGTAGTAAAAACTCTTCGAGTTGTAATTGAGAAATGTTGAAGCCATCTCCTTGGAAGTTTATCACAAGCATGTATAAATTGATTAAAGATTTCTGCGATACATTTAGAAATTTCTGGCATTGATGGAATTGGCGCAGGAATTGAAATTTCTCGTTCAGTATTGTATTTTCGAAGATTGCGTTGCAAAAGAAATCTTTCTTTCTTAATTAACGCAATTTCAGAGTTTGTTAATTTTTCTGGTTTTGCTGGAGCTTTTGGCGGCGGAGGCATTGATGGAATTATTCCAGTACAGGTTGGCGAGTCACATAAACATTTAATTTGTTCTTTAAGATATGCATGCATTGAATAATTGTATGTTAATTCAATCCCTGCGACAATATCTTTTAAAGCGAAAATTCCAATTCGTTGTTCACCTCGAACTATCCAACGTTGCATAATACAATTAGGTTCACATGAATGATTCATAAATCTTGAAAGATTTCCTTTCTTTGATGCATCAATTACATAACTACCAGGTATTAGCTCAATACCATAATGAGGATAACTTTGTCCCGCTTCAAGCCTCTTCAAATATGTATTCTTTCGCATAACTTCTCCAACAAATTCACAAACAAGTTGATCTTTGGAAATATCAGTTAAAGACCGAACTCCATGATTCATTGTTGGATGTTTAAAGATTTGAAGTTGATGAACAGAGAGATTACTTTCAAGTCTTCGATTTTGGCAAGTATTAAATAATTGACAGCTAAAATGTGTACATTCAACATGGGCCATTCGAGAAGGGCATTTTGCAGTTGAAGTACATGGAGCAGAATCTTCACATTCACATAACTTTGATGCAGTTGTAAGCTTTGGTGGACTTTCAACAATTATATCTGAAATTTCGATTATTACCTTTTAATATGATGAAGATAAAAACGTACTTGAACGAATTTTAACATAATCAATATCCTTTGGAATTGGTGTTACCATGGATATCTTTTTCTTTTTTGGTGTTCCTTCGCCAATCATTTCATCAGCATCAGAAGAATCTTTTCGAATTGTAATTTTTAAAGGCCCCAGTTTTTCATTACTCTTTTTGATGATCGATTTTTTATCAATTTTTGGAATCTTCTTTGGAGGTTGTTGTTGTTCTTGCTTTGAGTTAATTGTGGACTTTCGCTTTCGATCTCCATTAAGTGCAGATTTCCATGATCCACTTGGTTCCCATCTTACCATAGGCACTTTTGGAATTCCCAAATGAGTTTGTTGAAAGAGTTGTGCCAGCTTTATTGAACATCCTTCATATCGGCTAGTTGTTAACTTTGAAGGTCCATTTAAAAATTGATCAAATTCTTTTGGCAATGGCCTATCAAGTCTTGATTTTCCAAGACCATAAAATGGTAATTTATCTTTTGAAGATGATGACGAAATTATTGGGTGTGGTCGTGGCTTTGAAGCTTCAATTAAAGTATATTTTTTGAAAGACGGAAAAACAGTACGATGATTTCGAAGGAAGGGATGAGTTTTAAGCACCGAAACAATTGTTTTTTCATTCTTCTGCTTTCTTGACTTTCGTCCATTTCCAACACCTTTTCTATTATTATTATTCAACTTTGTTTTTATTGTTGAAGTTAAAGGAGAAGAAGGAAGAGGAGGCGGAGCAGACTTCTTCTTTGACACTTTAAGGGATTGTTGTTGCCTTGTTTTTGAATTAACAGAACTATTATTAGTAACTTTCGAAGAAATTGCTGAAGTTTTGTGGCTTGTTGTTGCAGAAGAAGGGGGCGTGGGCTTCTTTGCAGGAGCACGGGAATTTTTTTGTTTTACATTTTTTCCTGATGTTGGAGCTAAAGGTGGAGGCGTTAATGATCTTGGAGGTGAAGAATTTCTTGTTGATGATCGAGTACTTGGTCTTTCATTTACTCCATCAGTTTTATCTGTTCCATTAGAAGATTGCTTTCGAGAATTTCTTCTGCTTCCTTTTGCTGTTGTGGAATTATTCTTTTTCTTTGGTGCTTCTTTAATTTCTTCTTTTTCACTTTCTTCTTCTTCATTCTTTGGCGGCAAAACATTTGAAGGTGGAATCACTTTGGAAGTTGAATCTTCTGAGGTAGTTGTAGAAGGAGAAGCATCATCCAGCTTTTTTTCTTCTTCTTCAATTGCTGGACGAAAACTTCGAAAAAGTTCTTGAACCTGAAATAAAAAATTCATTAATAAAAAATGAGTCATTTATTTTTTTAAGAGTTGCATTATTGCATTTTTTTATTGTATCTTTTTTTTGTCACCAACTTCCTTTAACTTTGATACAATTTCAAATGACGATGACGAGGTAGAAGAAGAAGAAGAAAATCGCGTCAAATGGTTGCTGTTGATGACGGTGAAAGTCATTTGAAATACATACAACCATTCAAAAAAAATATATAGAGAAGAAGTAAGCAAAGAGAAGGGAATTAAAAGCAGAAACAAAAAATGAACAGAAACAACTTTTTTTTCTTAAAAAACTTCTCTGCCTAAAAAAGGGGGATGCTGCATCAAATAAGCAAAAAGAAGCATGAGAACGATGGAATGAGAGAGAGAGAGGAAGCCCATGGCAACAACTCAAGCCCCCGTTCTTTCAATACTATGTATTAAATAAAAATGTATATAAAAAAGTTGTGAAATATCATTCCTTTTTTGGCACACATATTTTTTAAAATAATCTATGAATTAAGATAGAAAGAGAGAAAGGCGTTACACATTTACAAGATTGTGTTTGTCTTTACGTGTTCTATTATATGTAATAATTTTTATAGGCCTATATTTAAATGGAATAGCTGCCATTTTTATAAAAATTGCACTTTTTTGAAAAGAAAGGTAAACGCTTTCTTTGTTTTTGCAAAGAGATTTTTAAAAGGCCACATGGGATTACGTAAATGTTATGCGCGTTTGGAGTTTAGCTCCAAAACAGAAGAAAGAAAAAAGTGAAGTCATTCATTATTTTTTAGTTATGTATTCAAAAAAAGCATGCAATGTTTTAAATGTTTTGTTTTAAAAAAAGTAGGAAGAAAGCGTTATTAAAATAAAAAAATACAAATAACAGAAGGGGAAGAGAAAGAAGAAAGTTAGTGCAATGTGAAAAAAAAGTTTACCTTTTCAGATGGCAAAGATGACATTAACATTTTTGCTATCTCATTTGCATCCATATTTGGATTTATTGCAATTGCATCAGAAGTTTTAGGCTGTTGTTGGGGGGATTCATCTTTCTTCTTTTCATCATCCTGATTTGATATCCTTGATGAAGTTGCTTTAATAGCTTCAGGTGGAGGTGCATGAATCTCTTTATCCATATCACCACGTATTAATGTTGGCATATCCGAGTAATCACAATCTTCATCATCATCAGCTTCCTTTCGTTTTTCATGTTCAAGACCAGGGGGAGATATCGATTGAACAGGCTCAATTCGGCCAATATCATCTAATTCTGTTTCACATATCAATGGCTCGGTATTCTGATATGAACATGACGGATGTTGTTGATCAAGATAACTTTTATCAGAGATGTTATTTATAGATGGGTTTAATCCAGAATGTGAAGGAAGCATACAATTAAGTGGTGGTAAATGAATATGTGATGTTTGATGGGGGCCACTACCATCGGTACTTAGGCGAGACCGCATCGAAGAACCCATCGGACCTGCCGAATATTGGGTTGACATTGATGGAAGTTGTTGATGGGGAGCCATTGTTGTTTGAGTTAAATTTGGATCAAAGTGATTTGCCTAAAGTAATTAGGTATAAGATTAATATTGGACATGTTAATTCTGAAAAACTACAGTAAATTTTTTATAAGCTTACTTGTATAGGATATGGTGAAACCATTGGAGGTGTGAATGCACTTGTTGAAGGTGGTGATCCATCAATTGATTGTATTCCGCTATCGGGAGTTGAAGAAGTCATTTGATTTTGTACACCTGGATACTGTTGTTGTGGAAGTTGACGAGGTTGTGGAATCCAATGACCATTGCCATTATGATGTCCATTTGTTGTTGCTGTCGTTGAATTTGGTTGATGTATATATCCAGTATTTTGATGGCAATAACCATTTGTATGTTCATGATTAGCATATTCGGATGATGTATGTGAATGCGAAAATGCAGATGATGGAGGATATCCACCACCATTCGGTCCTGATGTTGGTGGTTGTGAATGTGCATGTGAAGGGTGTTGTTGATGATGATAAGAATAATTGTTTGAATCATAATTATAATAATGATCATTTGAATGTGATGAATGTGGCTGCTGATGATGGTGACTATTGTTACCCCAATATTCATTTCTTGCTTTTTGATCATTACTAAGGCTATGAGCTATTTCAATGGCATTTAAGTCATCTGAGGTACAACCATTTGATGATATCTGTTGTTGTTGGGGTTGGGGAGGAGGATGTTGCGGGTCATAACTTGTTGATGGATTCATTCCACCATTTGTAATAGCACTTATTGGTGGCAAATAATTTGGTGGACTTGATGATACTGCAGCGACAGTTACAGATGAAATTTGGGGATATGATTCCGTTGGTAACAACTGTGGAGGGGATTGCATTTCAAAAGATGTAGATGGAAGGGATGGTGGTGCAGGTAAAACTGTTGCAGGAGATGATGTAACTTCTTCAACAATTTTATTTTTTGATTTTGCCTTTGTTGATTTTGATCTTGGCTTTGGTGGTGGTTTTGTTGAAGCAGGTGCCGATGCTGGCACCGCTGCACCAGACAAGGCTGTTAAAGGAATATCAATATAACTTCCAATCCCCAAGTTTTTATTTGAAATTGCTCCATTCGATAACGAAGTTGTTAAAGGTGCAGGAAGAATTTTTTGTGGTAAAGCTTCTATCCTTTTCGGCGCAATGACGGGATCACTCCTTCTTGGTTGAATTTTCGGTTGCTTTGCGACAGTTGTTCCAGGCTTGGAAGCTGTTGGAGGGGTTGAAGTCGTCGGAACAATCGTTCCCGTTGTACTTCCAGGTGTTCGAATAACAAATCCAACAACTTCTGATTCTTTCCCATCACCCGCACGCGACTTAAACATACATGGTACAAGTTCAAGATTCATGCTTTGAGGTTGTGAAGATGGGGCTGGACGGGATGCAATTGCCGCGGGTAAAATATGCGGTAATATTGAAGTTGTTGGTGTTGAAACATTCGGACTGCTATTATTATTTACACTACTAATATTATTATTTGAATTTATTGTTGAAGGCTGCTGCTGCAACAACACTGTTGTCGTCGATGATGTTGTCGTCGACGGAGTTGTTATTGTTGTTGCTGCAGGCAGTGACGAGACTTTGGTAGCAGATAAATTTTTTTTCGATGAGTTCGTCAACGTTGCAATATTATGCTGATCAGTTGATGATCAGACGACCACAATGGCAATATTTTTGTAAAATAATAATAATAGTTAATAGAAATAGATGTATCAAAAAGTATTTTGATTGATTTTTGTCTCACAGGGAAAATAGATAAGTAATACTGTATAAATTTTATACTTTCATAAACAATACTTGAAAGAATAATAAAATTTCGGCAAAATATAATATTCAATTATAAACTGTAGAATGCCTGCAAAAGGTGAGAACCGATTTTAAATAAAGTTTTGAATAAAACGCGTAAAACATATTTAATGAAAAAAAATCACGTAATGAATAAATCTAAACAAAAAAGCAACAAAGTGACAATTACTACATAATTATTAACAAGGAATTTCAAAAATGGAAAGGGAGGAAATAAGCTTAAAATAATCTGAACAAATACTACAAAGTCGTATTTTAAGAACGGAAATTTAATTTATAGTTTTTTTTTTCTTTTTTTTAGTTGTTTATTGAAGCAAAAATGTGAGAGAGACTATAATAACGTGTTATTAAACGCATACTCCTGTGTTTTTTTCTGACTGATAAGAGAGAAAGAAAATTTACACGCTGAAAAAAACTTGAAGGAATCAAAAGTAAAAAACTAACAAAGAAATTTTTTAAATGTTTCTATATTGAAGTTAAAGCAGCATTAGTGGTGGTATAGACGCACGCATTTATACACAGCTTCAAAAGAAATACAAATTTATTATTTGTTTGTAAATAAATATTAATTAATTTATAGAAACAAAAATAAACAACTTTAAGGAAGAAGTGTCAAACAATCAATAATACTTAATCAAATGCATCAAAAAGAAACAACTTTTTTACGTATCTTTTTTTTGACTGATTAAGATTGAAAAAGTATCATTTTAACAATTGATGGAAAAAATATGTGTATAAAACAAATGTTTTCTGTTTTTAAATTGCGTGAAAAATGAACAAGCGTTTTTCGCGATGTTAAAAACCGAAAAAAAGTGATGGGGCAACACAAATCAATCGCGTTAAGAGATAGATCAAGTGACAAAAGAAACAAATCGGGTCTTTGAAAGAAAGGGCAGGCAGTGAAAGAAAGAAGAAAAGAGAAAAGAAAGACATGAACCTCTTTTTTTGCAACAGCAGTTTTGCAAAAACAAGAGATTGTTTTAAAACCACTTAAACTTTTATAGTATCACTTTGTTATTAAATATCATATTTAATTTGATGTTAAGGTTGTAATTACTTCTTTCTTTCCTTTACATCATTCAATCTTCATCAAACACATCGTAAAAGAGCAAATGTAAGCAAAAGAAAGAGAAGAGAGAAGCAAGCTTTGTTTAATGCAAAACACGCTTTTTCGAGCATTGCCTGACGCGCAAAAAAAGCAGCAAGCAAGCCCGCGATCATCATCATCATTTTCATACAAAAAAAGGTATATACCAAACACAAAAAAAAAGAAGATAGGATGTATGTTATTGAATTGAAAAGAGATTGTCCGTCATTCAAAAAAAGGAGAGAAATTGGGTGCTCGCACTTCTTCCATCTTGTCGAAACAAATAGATCGATTAGCTTTTTACCAGTCAAAGTCATTTTAAGTCAGTCAGTGAGTCGTCGTCTCCTTCATCGTCGTCATTTGTCAACGGTCGTCGTTCCTGGCTTACTTGTCTGGAGGTCTTTTCATTTTATACATATGTAAACGTATTTTGCGCAAAACACGCACACCCCAATTTAATAATGTAGTGTGTTCTTTTAAGGGAAATAAAGTGTTCATCAGTGCTTATACATTGCGTGTGTGCATCGTCGCTTACTACTTGCCGACTTGCTTGCTTGGTTGTTTGGATGGTAGTGTAGCGGTTATGGCTATTTCTCGGACAAACATTAAAAATGAAAGAAAGACAAAAAAGAAAGATCCTGCATTATTTTTTGCGCGTTTATAACATATTTTCTTTTGATGAAACATTATAATGACTCGCAAGTAAGCAGCAGGATAGATAGAAGGGAAAGGACAAACACAACAGCGTAACCAAAATGAAAAAGGCGCAAAAATGAGCGCGCGCAAAAAAAAATAGGCAGCAGGAGAAGAAGAAAATGAGCGGTTTTAATGCTGCTTTCGATGTTGATGCCGCCGCGTTCAACACCAAAAATGAGAAGAGAACAACGGACGACACAACAATAATCAAAAAAGATTGTTCCCCCCTTCTCTTTGCAGCAGATAGATATGTTTGAATGAAAAAAGTTAGCGCGAAAATGGAAAAGAAATTGAAAAAAATTGGTGGTGGTAAAAAAATAGAAGTGATGATTTTTTTCTTCTCCTTCATCTTTTGTGGGTGATGCCTTTTTTTGCCTCCCCGTTTTTTTGTTTCTTGTTCGCTTTTAATTTTTTTTCGACAATGCAATATTAAAAAATATTCTAAAAAGTGGAAAAAAAACTTTAAAAAGTTCAAGAAGAAGAATAGGATGAGGGAGAATGAAAGAACACTGAACGGACACCGAAATCGACATTGATCAATTACGAAATCATTTTCTAAGGAAAACTAAAATAGGGAAAGAAAAAAAGACATTACAAAAATGGTTCGGCATATTTATATTTCAAGTGTTTTGAAATAAACAGGAAAAGGCCAAAAAAACTCCTTGCGAGACAATTTTACCTAAATTGTTTTGAAAATCAAAAACACATATTTGCTAATTTAAATCCACTTTTAATTATTAGATATTATTCTTTAAACAACAAATACTTTTTTTCACACCTCATTCATCCATTTATTTAAAAAAAAACAAGAGTGGTATATTTGTTGTCATGTTTTTGTTGATATGAGATTTTTTTCAAACAAAAAAAGAAAGAGCAAAAAGCGATAAAGCTTTTCAACTAAAAAAAAGAAAACTTTAGGGTTTTTTGTTTTGCAAAATTGCTTATATAAAAAAGACATACAAATTTATTAAAAAAAGAGAGAGCGAACAAGATGCTAACTTTTTTTTTGCTTTTTAACCACATTTATTCGCATCGATCATCACCATCATCATCATCAGCAACAAGAACAGCATCAACATCATCAATATGCATCTATCTATCTCTCCCTTTCTCCCGATTTTTATTGGGAGAGAGCTAACGTTATTTGCTAACTTACTTGCTTTCTATCTTTTTCTCTTTTCTTTCTCATCATCATCATCTTTATATCTATCTGTGTATAATATTATCGCGCTGCTTACTTGCTTGCTTACATCCACAAACACACCTTAAGATGAAGGAAGAAAAGAAAAGACAACGAAACATATCATAAAAGAAAAAAAATTTAGCTGATTCGACACCGAAAATTGTGAAAAGCATTTTTGCCGCCACATCTCTCTTTCTTTTTGATCTTTCAAATCCAAAAAAAAATTTGGCTCTTTTTTGTGTCGTTTATAATAAACATACTATCGTCAAAAAACTTAAATGTTAGGCTTTTTTGCTTGTAATAAAAAAAGTGAGATTTTGAAGCGATCAACTATTTGTTTGACACACAACAAACAGCTAGCAACCAATCCTTTTCTCTCTTTGCTTCTTTTTTTTTGCAAATTTAATTTAAACTCGAGTTTAAAAAAACAGAAAAAGAAAAGGGGTGAAAAAAGTATTATTGCTACTTTTTCTTTTTAAAGCTTGATTATTTGCAAATTTTTTTACAACACGGATAAAACAAGGAAATGAACCTAAATAGAGTCTTTTAGAGATAAAATGTGCGAAGAAATTCGTTTATGATTTATGAGTATTAAAACATTTTTTAAGTTATTGGGCAGCTTGTTGACTGTCTGACCTGAGATGAACCGTAAACACCACAAAAAATACTAAAATAAATTTACAAACAAAGCATAAAAATTTAATGAAATAATCTTAATTAAGCAAAATTTTTAATTAATATTATTTCAATAAAATGCTTCAAAAAACTTTTAGTTTGACTTTACAAAAACAGAAAAAAGAGAATCCAACGTTAATAAAACAATCTTTTCGATTTTTTTATTATCAGCAACTTTCAATCAATGATTCAAAAAAGGAAAGACAGAAGAAGAGGAAGAAACGGAAAGACGTTTTTCTTTTAATTTTTTAAAACATTTTTTGGTAAATTTTAGAAACAATGATTCAAAATTTTAAAAAAGACTGCATTCTTTGTTACAAAATATAGGCATCAACAAATTTTAGGGAAGGAAACAAATTCAAGATATATTTTTTATGAACAATTAATAAGCATCAAAAATTTTGTCTGCCGATCTCTTAGAATAGGATCGAATCAAAATAAAAAATAACCAATTGGAAGATATAAAAAGTTTTCTATTTTTTTGGCTCAACAGATGTTTTTCGTTTATTCTTCTTGATAAAGATTTTGAGCGAACACGAGAATGACGAAGAAAAAGAAGAAGAAGACAGAGGAGACAGAAACTAAAAAAGTTCTTTTGGAAAAAAATCAAAAACAAAAAAGTGAAGAAAGATACCAAAAAACTTGTTTGTTGTTTTTTTTTTCAAAAAAGCTGAAGAAATTTTCTTTTAATTTTTTTAAAGCTTTACAGTTTTACAAAGGTCACAAAAAAGATAAAAAAAATCAAAATATCAAAAAACAAATAATAATATCTCAGTAATTAATGAATTATCCAAAGATTGACTGTTTTTGAAAAAGTAATAAAAACTTTAAAATTATTTTAATATTTAAAAAAGTAAACTTTGTGTTTTACACTCTATAAAAATATCACACTTGTTGACATCTCTCATGGGGTCCTCTCTATTAACAAATGCCATTCTTAATTGCTCTTATGTGGGTTCTTTAAAGAAGGACATAATTTCTCCAATAAAGAAAAGAAAGCCATTTCTATTTTAATATATCTGACGTAAGATTACATATGACTTTTACAAATAAGAAATAAAAACACCTTTGACCTTTCCCTTAAAAAGATTACGATTTTTAAACCTATTAAAAACGAAAAAAAGATTTAACTAAAATTAAAAATGTAAACTTCAAAATTGTTAAAAGCACATGTTTAAAAAAACAACATAAAAAATGTGTCAGAATATTTAATAATAGATTGTTACAGAAACAAACACTTCATTTTTAAATCACTCATCATACTTGACATGTACTTGAGAGACAGCGAGCTCTCTCTTTAGGGCAAGCAAATCTATCAAGAGAGAGAGAGAAAGAAAAAAGTAGGCTAACATATTTTGGATAATCGCCAATGAAAGCAGCAAAAATGAAGGATTAAAACGTGAAATTCGGCACTATTTTAGGACACAAAAAATTAAAACATTGTTGTTTTTTTCTTATTACTTTTTTGAGATAAAAAAGAAGTGAAAAACAACAAGTTTTAAAAAAGGGCAATAATCCATTTGAAATTTTTTAAAGGTTAAAAATAGCAAATTTTTACAATATGAAAAAATGAAAAGAAGGAACTGAATTTCAAAACCCTTTTTTGTGGTATCACTTTTTTGTGTAATAAAAAATAACAATTAAAAGAAAACAGATGATTTTGTTCTTGGAAAATTAGAAAAAAGTGATTATTAATTAATTAATTTTAAAATTAACCTTGAACAAAAGAAGAGAGAGAGAAAACACATGCATAGATCAATTATCAATTAGAAACATATAAATAAATATTATGTTTTGTCAACACAAGAGAAAAAGAGACAAATTACACGAAATGTGAAAGAGAGACAAGCGAAGCGCGGCGAGCGGCTTATCGCGAGATTAACTCGTTTATTCTTTTTTTCTTTTCTCAATTCTCAAAAAATTTATTGACCCTTTTTTAGGAGTTAAAATACACATATAAAAAGAAGGTAATCCCATTTTGTCAGCCAAAAAAGAGAGAAGAAAACTAACAACAAAATGAAAATTATTTTACGGCTGACGTTGATCCGCAATATTAAAGACACTCTTATTCATTTACATTCTCACTTAAAAAATGCAAATGATAACACACAAATAAATTAATCTTTAATAAATCATTTGCGGGGTGATGATTGTAATCTATCTTTGCATCTTTCAAAAGAATAACCTTTTTTAAAAAAAAGTTTTTGAACCACCATCAACTTTTTTTTCTCTATGACTCATTTAACATTATCATCAAAAAATAAACCACCTCAAATATCACCACTAAAAAAGACCCGCGCTTTTTTAAATTTAAATCTGAGAAAAAGCTGCTAATTTTTGAAAAGAAAAACAACAAATACGCCTTTTTCTTATCAAATTTAAACATTGAAAACTGAATAATATAGCTTTGATGTTTCTTGTTCTTTTTTTTCATATTTTTAAAAGCCATAAATTTGATTAAATTAGTTTTAGTTACTCTTTTCTTTTTTGTTGTTAAAGAAAAAAGCGTTCAAAGCCCTTTTTTCATGCGTAATTCGCGATGGTGTCACAAAATTATAAAACCGAAACGAAAAAAAGAAGGATGATGGCGGAATTAAATAAGAAGTATAAAAAATAAATAACGACACTTAAAAACCACCGAAAAAAATGGATGAAAGGCAAAAATGAACGCGTGTGTACGCGCGCGCATCTAAAAACACGCACTCATATCTATTTTATTATATCCGCCGAAAAAGGAGGCCATGCAAAAAAGAAAGCAGTAACACCAAAAATGAGCATGTCTTTTTTTCTACACTTTTTTCTTCTTCTTATAAGTTATAACTGCAAAAATGAATTTTCTTTGTTGTTGGTTGTATGCGTTATATGTCTCTTTTTTCCACATTTGCCTTGTTATAGTTTTAGTTTTTTGTTGTTGCTTTCCTTCTTCTTCCTTCTTTCATTTTTAGTTGTTGTGCTTTGGGGTTGACGACTTTCTTATTCTTCTTTTTTGGGTCTATTCAAAGGATATAAAATAATAAAAAAAGTATGAAATGTTCGCAAAAAAGTGTGCAACCATTTTGAAGGAGTTTCTTGCTGCTGCTGGAAAATGAAGAAAAAAGAAGAAAGTCGTCGACGACGGCGTTATGTTTTTAAAAGAAACATTGAGGAGGAGAAAAAAGAAAGAGAACTGAAACCTTTTTTCCCCCAAAAATGAAAGACAAAAGAGAGATGACAGAAAACGGCCGCCTAGCAAATGCAAAGAGAGGAGTTTATTTAGGAGTTAAAAACATTATTTATATTTTTTCAATAGCCGAAAAAAGAAGAGAAAGAAATTTTGAAAGCAATCAAAACGAACTACTACCACCACAAAAAGTGTTGTGTGTCGAATATGTGTTTTTCCCAACTTAAAAACCCGAAAATAAAATTTAAGGAGGCAAAAAAAAGGAGAGGAGGATGGTGTCCAAAAATGGAAAAACAAAGCAAAGCAAGCATCCTACGCTCATTTTCATTTCATTTGTTTTTCTTCAGTTTTTATATTTTTTGGAAGGAAAACGAGAGAGAGACTCTTCCATTTCCAAAGACTTACTCTCTCCATAAATGAATGTATTGCGCCTTCTTCTTTTTTGAAGGCCACCAAAAAATGTGCCATTTTTATTCAAAACAAAATTTGAAAACTATTATATCTCATTCCTTTCCCTTTTGTTGAAATATGTCGAAAGCAACCAAAAAAAAATAACATGACTTTTTATTTTTCGTCCTCTTCGTCTTCAACTTGAACGAACGCATACGTTACTCATTCCATCACTTTTTTATGAGTTTTCAACAACAAGAATTCAGTAATGAATGAATAATGCCATCTTCCTAATTTTAAAAAAAGGCAAAAATAAATAAAACCTCAACAATCATCGAAAAAACGAACGCTAATTTGTATGAAACCTTGGGTTAAAATTAACGACATCGAAAAGTTTTGACAAAGAAAAACTCATGAAAATTGAGTTGCGCATATTTCTTTTTATTGAATCAAATAGTAATCATCAACATGAAAAAAGAACGGACGAGAAATTAAAAAAAAGGAGTTAAAAGAGAGACGACGACGTTGAAGTTGAATGACCGGATTACAAAAGTAGAAGAAGAAAGACAGAAGATGATGCCGGTGTCTGCTGCTTTGGTTTGAACTAAATCAGATTCAATAAAATAAAATCAAGGACGACACTACACATTTTCAAAAAAAAAGCTCGCCGAAAAAACACAAGTTGAAGGATTTTAAAATGTTTTTGTTGCGTGATGAGGAAGGAAGTCTTATAGGGATAATAATAATTTTATGACAATTACACAATTAAATTAAAACCAGTAAATTGGGCTATCTATGAAAGACTTTTTTCAAAAAAACAAAACAAAAAGTAACCTTTAAATGAAAGGTTTATTGCTTTCTTTCTTCGAATGAACAGCAGTCATAAAAGATGTTTTTTTATTGTTTAAGCTAATTTAAAGAAATATGTAATTGCAATTTCAGAATGTCAAAAAACTACAAAAAGGTTAAACCTACTTGACCTTTCAAGAATCCCCTTAAGGGATTAACGTAATCAAACAGTCTCAAAGGTAAACAATGTATGGGCAATTACTAATTAGCATAATTAGTTAATTGATGATGATGTTAATAATAACATAATTAATCTAATCAATTAATTAATTTAAAATTAATCCGATTTTTACACAAATTTAAATATAAAACAGAAGCTCTTTTTTTCTATGGAATGTCGGAAGAAAGAAAAACAAAAGTAAGTATCGTTTTTTTTGTTGTTATTCCTTCACGTCCTTCTTCTTTTATTCTTGCTTGCTGCTGTCTTTTCCCGGGGCAAATTTCCTGGTGGTGCTTTCAGAAGTCATCACAAAATATAAAAAAAATAACATGAAGCTTCCACTTTTTTGGTGGTGGCCATTGTTTTCACTTTCTTTCCACGCTTAATTCTCCCTTTCTCCTTTTTTGGGTTTCTGTTGAGCAAAGGCGTTGATGAAGAAGCCGAAAAAAGAAAAGAAAAAGAAGGACAATGTTTTGTGTTTTTTTTATTTTATTTCACGACGGAAAGACTTTTCTTATTTTTTTAAAGAACTTATAGCAAGAAAAAACAAATGCCATATTTGGCTCTCGACTTCTTTTTTTCTTCCTTCTATAAAGCTTGAAACCAATAAGATGCCGTAAGCATCCCCATCGAACAAGGCACAAAAAGCAAGAGTGAGAGTTAGTTTCCATCAGCAGGAGGCCTTTTGCTGCTACTGTTGTTGTCTCATTTTAAACTCCTTTTTCACTTATTTCTTCTTCTTTTCCATTTTAAGCAACATCATCATCATCATCGATGGCGGTGGTCGTTAACACCAAAAAAAGGAAAGAGAAAAAGCTGCTGCTGTTTTTATTTTTTGGCATAAAAAAGCGTGCAACATTTCTTTGCTTTTTTCTTCTCTCAAATTTCAACCAAATTTTTTTGGGACATGCTTCTACACTTTTTTTCTTGATGATGAAAAAATTGTTTTGTGTTGTTGTTGTCGGTATTTAGCTCCCTTCATCCTATTTTGGCACTATAGAAAAGGCGAAGTATGCCTTTGCAGCTTTCCTTACTTTTTTTTATCCAGGAGAAAAAGGAAAAATGAGATGGCATACTTGCTTGCTTCTTCTTCGTCTTATTTTGACTATTCTGATATTTGCAAACAACAAAAACAGAAGTGACACTTTTAGAGAGAGAGAGAATGCAAGAGAAGAGCAAAGTTAAAAGGGCTGCTTTTACTTTTGTTGTTAAAGGATTGGAAACTGAATTGGCCTTTTCTTTTCCTTTTTGTTGCTGTTCAAGTCTTTTTAGAGGAAACAAATCGAGAAATAAGAATGTCAACAAGCATTCGAATGAATACAGAAAAGAAGAAACAAGTAAGCAAGCAGGCATCTCTTTTCTTGAATACTGTTTTAAAAGTGTGTCTTTTTTTATAGGGGAAAACAATATGACATGGTAGTTAAATAGTTTCTTACAGTTGTTAATAAACACCATTTCCCTTTGCTTTTCGCTCGAGGACAAAAGAATTTTAAAAAAATGCACAAAGAATGTTTTAAGGAAAAAAATGGAATAAAGCATTTAAAAGTCTTCCTAAAAATGACCCTGGAATGACCTTCACGGAATTACATAAAAAATACAATTTGCAAATAATAAATCTTTACAGAACAGTAAGAAACAATTATAACTCCATTACAGTCTCAACGCGAAGGTATTTTTCAATTACTGTAGTTTTTTTGTAATTTATAAACCTAAAATATTAACTAATAAAAATTGAATTATTTCAACCTCAAAAAAACGATGCTTTGTTTCTTTTCAAACATAAAAATATATAATAATATTTTTTTTGATACCAGTTTGATGTTTTCACGACAACGACGACAAATAACCAAGCAAAGACACGCGTGAAAGATTCCTTTTTTTCTGCGCTTGTTACTAACTTTTTTTTGCTTTGCTCTTTCCCTCCTCTAATACATGTATATTTTTTTCAATGTCATTTTTTGGGGTAGAAAAAAAAGAAGGAAAAAGAGATGACTCCAACGTTCTGAGTTAAATCATTTCATGACAACAAATACATAAAAAAATCAACTTTACGAATGTGAATTTGTGAAAATAAAATAACAACATTAACAAGTATGTGTTTTTGTTGCCTAAAAAATAAATGTGTGGGGTTTTTTTATTGAGTTTTGCAAAAAAAATTAAAAAGTTGTGAGAGGAAAAAGGAAAGAATGAATAGTGACGGATAAAGGCACGAGAAAGTTAAAGCGACTGAACTCAAGAAGTATACAGAATAGATGAATCTTGTGGTCGTAAAACAATTACTCCGATATTTTAAAATGCTTAAAGCTTATCACCAGTAACAAAAGAGTTTCACATCTAATAAATCAATCAATCATCTAATAATCCCAAAGACATGAGTATCATGTTGTCATAAATTAAAGCTACAGTTTTTCCTGATTCACACGTTTACATCTTATAAGTTTACCTTTAAACTATCTTTATTTTATAGTTTAATATTAATTTATCTACTTGTTATTGTATCTTATTTCTCGTTATTCTTATTATTATGGTGCTTTCAACATGCTTTTTGAGTATAATTTAAAATAAGCAATTAAACTTTCAACTTTGAGTGCTAACCTTTGAAAAAAAAACCCCAAAGACTTATTCAATAATAATAACTTTTAATAATATGAACCAACCTTTACAAATCACAGGGGAATTTGTTTGTATTGAATATCACTGAAAAAAAGTTGAGCTATTTTTTTAAATATCACACATTTAAAAAAAGCAGCAAAAAAACAATAAATTTTACAATTCGATTAAAAAAAATATTTGTGTGTCTGAGAAAGAAGAGAGAAGATAATTAAGAAATATAAAAAAAGATAAACAAGTTAAATAAAATAAGAGGGGGATAACGACGACAGATGGTTTTTTAAAAGAAAGGGTAATATAAAAAATATATAACAATTTAAAAATTGCAATAAAATTGTCTGTTCGCTTTTTCTTGCTTTTTTCAAAAAATGTTTTTTTTTGAAAATTTCAGAAGTCATGTGAGACTTTTTCTTTTACCTTTATTTGAAAAACATATGAGCTTAGAAAAAATAATAAATGTTACAAATGGGATAAAAGATGTGGTAAAAAAAAGTAAAAATCGTAAGTTGTAAACAAGCTTTTGATAAAAGATGTATGCATCTTAACACAAACATTTGGTAAATTCATTTAAACACTCCGTAATAACTATAACGGCAATCCTGCTTGTTGATAATTTTGAAAATGTAATCTAACTACGAACCCTCTCGATCCAATCATCAAATCCGAATCATTCTTGAACACTTGACAATGAAAAAAACTATGTTTAACCATTTTTTAAAAACAAAGACAAACTTATGGTATAAATAAAGCACTAGAATTGTTTACAATGAAAATAAAATGCGTTGGCCGCTGTTTTGCGCTTTTTAAGTTTTGGGCAACATAAAACAAAAAACGTATAAAGATTTAAAAAATTTTTAAAATTAAGGAAATTATAAAATATTCTTCTTTCTTCAATTGACCTCACAAAAATTAAAATGTCTTGGAGAAAGGAGATAACACTAGTGTCATACATCATAAAAAAAAATTACATGACAATTGGGTAACTGTTTCCGCCTTTGTCTTGAATGAGCTGATTAGTGAAATTTTGCAGCTGATAGGCCGTTCGGCAACAGTTTTGTCATTTAATGTGCTTCTTATGAAATAATCAAAATTTTGTTTCAACACTTTGTCATTCACTTTTTCAAAAAAATATTTCAGATGGTTTCTTTTTTGAGCAGCGCGCAAATATTTCTCAATGATTCATTTTTTTCTGTTTTTATTTTTTCAAAAATCTTTTTTATTGCGCGACTGTCTAAGAAGAATGGCATCTTCGCCGTTGTTGTTATTGTTGTTGGCTGGAGTTTCTTGACATTTTGAAAGGTTAGAGATCACACTTCTGCTTTCTTTTATTCAAACACATTTGCATTTCATAATAATTGTATTAAAAAAATAAACAAAAAAGCAGATTTCTTTCGAAGAAATAAAGCTGCAAAAAAGGTGCAAATCAGGGATGGGAAATGCGGCAGGAAAACATTGCCGGCCGCGCCGGCGGCAAGAAAATTGTATGCCGCGCCGGCCGCCGGCATTTTTTTTTTCGCCGGTCGGCCGGCGGCACGGCCGGCACGCGGCGGGCAGCGGCAGCCGGCCGCATTGCCCATCCCTGGTGCAAATTAAATTCTACAAAAAAAGGAAGTAAAAAATAGAAAATTATTGTTTTTCATATTAAAATAAAGTATAAAAAGTTTGTAATGCAATTTTAAGTGCACACCTTTTAAATGACAAACAAAAACAGGTGATGAAATCGGACATGCTAAAATTGCACCCTTAAGGGATTTAATTGTATCTCGACGTTTGCTGTTTTCGAGTGATAATTGGATTTCATATATCCCCATCTACATATCTTTTTTGTTTTGCAAATAAATGTTTAATTACTATTTATTAAGAATACAAATTTAGTTTTTCCTTCCTTAACCACATGGTTTTCTATTAATAAACTTTTTTTCTTTCTTTGTAAAAGGGATACATTTTTAGCTTTTTACTGAGTAAATTTTAACTTCACCAAACAAAAAAGAAGAGGAAGAAAAAACTACTAAACGGTACTCTTATGTTTTGGCGCTATTTTTAATGGCAAAAAATAAGAAACGACTTCTTTAAGAAACAAAAAATGGGGGAGAAAAGTTTTTTCTTGAAGAAGAATGGCATTTTAGCTTATTACTTTATTTTACTTACTCATGCAAAATGACCAAACTTCAAAAAAGTAAAAAAGAGATAAAAGAAATGAATTTTGCAGAAAAAGAATTGCAAAATGCAATTTCAAAGATCATCGAAATTTTTATCTTGAAATAGTTTCTTTTATTTTGTTTAAATCTTATAGATTCGTTAATTAATGATGTGTTTGATTGTTACCTATAATATTACAACCAAATTCATTAATCTTATTCATGTATGATCATGTTTTGGTAAAATAACGTTTGTTAAAAACATAGAGCCGAGTTTAATATATTTAGCCTTAAAAAGCTATGCTTCTAAAAGATGTTTTATATCTTTGCTTAATTTTTTCATTTTTGTCTTATTTTAATAACCAAAAAGAAGTTTTACTGCTCTAAAAAGATGAACAAATGTGTCTTTTAAAAAATATAATGTGCGTCATTTCTGTTATTATTTCTGAAAAAAAGTTGGTGGACAAAAAGGGGGATAAAAAGGCAAGCAAGCTAGAAGGATCTTTTAAAAACAATGAAACGAAAAAACGTATTTCAATCATAAAGAAATGTATTAAAAAAACCTCTCAAATTTTATTCAAGACGCAATTTCTCTTTTGCAAAGCTTTCTTTAAAGAATTACTGCATCAAAAATAAAATGAAAGAGTAATGTTTGACGCACATCTTTTCTTCTAATCTTTTTTCATGTGCCTTTTAATGAATGAAAAAATGTTTTAAAACTTGGATGCTAAAAAATATAAATAAGAAATGTTATAAATATTGTGTTGATAAAAAAGGGGAAACAGCGCTAAAACTATTTGACTTAAATATGAGTAAGATTTTTAAAGATTTTTTGTAGTCCCATCGTAATAGAAAGAAAGAGTTTAAAACATTAAATGCATTTAAAAAGTCGAATTAAACTAGAAGGACGCTTTAATATAATGTAAAACGATCAACATAAAATAAATCGGAAACCGTAAAGCTTTGTTTTATTTGAGATAATCAAGTTTCAACTTCAGAATCTCAAAAGCATTGAATAAAATTGTAAGAATTATACTGAGCATTGACGAAAACAAAAACGTGTTAGTAGTAGATACTAAAAAATATTTATAGTTCTTTTCATAAAACCTATGATATAATCTGTCAAATAAATAACGGAATAATCAGACATTAAGACGGCCTTCATTATATAAAACTATTATTGTTATGCCTAAAAAAAGAAACAAAAGCTTTTTTGTTGAAAAGAACGCAACTTTTATCAAATATTTCAACTTCACCTAAGACTTCATTGTTAACTTTGATGTTTGCAAATAATTTTTGGACGCTTGCCTAGCCTAGTTTTTTTACTTCTTGCAAAAAATAAGAAATTGATAAGGCAAAAGCTAATATTTTAAACATTCTTTTACAATTGTAGATTCTAAAATAAACAACTTTCTGAGGTGAATTAACATCTACGGTATTCAAAAATCACCATTTGTCACAAAGCTTTCGCCTTTGATTTAAACAGATAATGAGATTTGACACCTATACTAAACGGGGTGACAACTACACTAAATGATGTGACAACTACACTAAATTGGGTCAGCCTAAGAAGCTCGGCCTTCGGCCTCGCCCTAAGGCCTAAGACCTAAGACCTAAGACTAAGCCTAACGCTCGGCCTTCGGCCTCGCGAGCCCATGCTTAGCTTGGGGTTAAAATATGATCTAAGGCTGAGCGCAGTGACATCTACACTAAAGTAAGGTATGAAATCGAGCTGAGAAAGTGGAAACATTTCCAAATACAATTAATTTGGAATTATTTCGCTTTCCTGACCACATGTTATTTTATCGGCGTAAATGTCGTTTAATCGGCTTAAATGTCGTCGGCGTAAATGTCGCGGCGTAAATGTCGCGGCGTAAATGTTGCGGCTTAAATGTCGCGGCGTAAATGTCTTCGGCTTAAACTGCGTAGTACCCTTTAAAAAGTTCACAAAAATCTTGGTCTCATGATTTTTTACATATTTATTTCAAAAAACATTTTATTATAGTCGGTAGACATCAGTTAGTTTAATTGCAGTAATATTAAAACAGAGACATACTTGTAAATACTTACAAAAACTATATAAACAGTCATAATACAAAAATAATATGAAAGTAACAATGGTAAAAATTGGCACATAGATTAAAAAAATACTTTAAGAAACTATGATAATGGCGAAAATTATTTGTAGAATATGGTGCAATACGATATCATTAATTACTAAAATATTCATCGTTATATTTCTTGAAATTCACAAATAAACATTTACCGTTTTTCACCATTTTAATATTGCGTAAAATGATTATTGATAATCCTCTTGAGCAGCATTTCTTGAATAAATACTGTCGATTTTACCATTTTTATAAACTTTATAAATATGATAAATGTGTTGATTTTCGTTGCTGGCTGTAGACAATTTTTGAACAAGCAGAAACCGATTACATTCTTCAGGAATACCAATGACGCAATTTCCCAAATTTCTAAATTTCTTCACTTCCATAGCCTTTTCACATTCTTTGTCGTAAAATGGTTTCCAGTAATTATTTGATTGTAATGAAAAGTAAATTTTTTTATTATTATATAAAAATCCAGTTGAGCGTTTTGCACTGCATTCATCATAAATGCCCTGTCGTGTTTTATTTCGTAATTTCTCCATTACAAATTCCAATAAATCAATACATATAATTCTGTAAAAACCAGTTTTTGCTTTCCCATAAAAACAAGCAATACTTTTGATTTCGTTCCATTTTTCTTGATTTTGACGATTTAGTTCCAAAAATTGTCCGGGTTTTCTTTTTCCATTTTTTTCAAATCCTGTAATTTTATTTCAACTCGAGCATCTTCTATGATTAAAATTTCTTGTTGCATCTTAATTCTTTTATCTTTGTCCAAATGATTCTGAAATATCAGGTTTAAGAAAGCCTGGGGAAAAAAGAGAAGAAAGCAGTCAAATCAGTTCAGTTGTAAAATGTTCCAAAAGGTCACTTCTAAAGATATACAAAATTTTAAACTAGTAAAAAATAATTGCCCCAAATTTCTACTCGTGTTTAAAAGCACAATTGAAACGTATTACAGTATTGTTAAATTAGTATATGCAGAACTTTAAAATAAATAGGTCATAAAATCATACAAAACTGTTAATACTCAGCTCAAGTATTAAAAATCTTACAAAATTAACAAAATGATAAATTTTTAAAAAAATAGATGTTGAAAATATGTTTTTTTGAAACTGAAATGTATCAAATCCTATTGCTGATGTGATAAAGAAAATTAATGGGTAACAAGACACATCTGAAGACAATCATCTTAAATAGATGGTAAATATCAATCAATTCTCAATAATACATTGTAATAAAAGCTGTCAGCTTAAATATCTATAAAACTTTAATTTCTAACAAAAACAAAAATATTTGGAAAAAAGACTTTCAGTTACGCAAAAAAAAAGCATTTGGTAATTTTAGAACACAAATTAAAAAGTACCATTTTTTCATTGACATAAACACTTTTCTGAAAGACAAGTTATCCGTTGTAGTTAAAATTTTTGTATAATAAGCTTAAAAAAATAATTCTATAAAAGGCAAACCTCAATCCAAAAAAATAATAAGTTCGATTACAAACAAACAGCTAGATCATCTTTATTGGCAGTCATGTAAAATGGCCATTTTCACCCCCTCCCCTTCCCCTTTCCCCGCTTGACTCAAAAAATCCCTCCAATCCTCGCCTTTTTCCCTCCATTTTTGAAATTTTCCCCCTTCCCTAATTCCCCGGGGGAAGGGCAGGGGTGTCACATGACTGTTTATTCGTAAAAAATACATTTTAAAACAACAAAAAAGATGCACAAAAAAGCACAAGGAACACGTGAACTAAAAATTACTGTAATGCGAATAGGTGAACTCAGAGATGAGTGAAAAACAAAACAGTTAAAAAGAAACTAATTTTCTTGCCACAGTCAAAAGAAATTTAAAAGAGTAGCTCATAAACTTTTTTGGACCAGTGTATAAGAAGAGTTACTCTTCAAAAGTATCAACAGTAACAATACAAATACCAATGTTTTTCGATTTTTTTGCAAAAAAATAGCAATGAACTTGAGAAGAAAAACTTGCCATTCCTATAAATATAAAAAGAGAAAGAGAAAATATAATGTTTTTAAGATGAATAAAAATAATCTGATGCTTCATTAGAAAAAAGAAGTTATAGACTTTTTGTTGTAACAGTATAACTCAGGAAGAAAACATAGGAAGAAGAGAAGCAAAGATTAAATCAGAGTGGAACAAATAGAAAATATTGTAAGTAAAAAAATTTGCGGGTTGACCAGGTTGAGAGCAGAAAATGAAGTGTCGAAGGTATGATTTGCCTGTGGTATAGCATTAAAAATAAAAACATTGCCAAAATACGATGATATTTTATGGTTATCGCTCCGCCCAATTCTTTAAAAATACCCTTTCTTCTACTCAAATGGTTAGATGAATTTTTTTAAAGATGTTTATGTTCTTTTTTAAACAAACAAGAAAAAATTGAATTGAAAGAAGAGAAAAAAACATAGATGAAAATGGAAAATAGTGTAGGTTGATTCATACACATGTGAAAATGCATATGGTTAAGATAAATTTGCATAGATGAAAAAAAGACACAAAAGAGTAAAAATGAACAAAGAAATAGAGGGGTTGAATTCAAGGTGTGGAATAACAATTGTTAATGAATCTTGGCATTTTAGGTTTTATAACGATGTTTTTTTCATTTTAGAGCAAATTTGAACGGAGGTTGCAACATTGTATTTTTTCGGTTACTGTACACTACTTTTATGTCATTTAAACAGTTTTTATCAACTAAAAATCATCAGAATAATGTTCCTAAATGTTTTATGATCATTTTAGGCCATTTGGAGAAAAAAATTTTTTTCATTTTGTTTCGAAACAGTGCTTTTAGGTCAATATATATCCAATCCCTCCAAGATTAGGAAATGCGACCTAAACAGGGTTGTTCGCCATGAAAATGGCTACAAATGGTGAAAAAGCCAGCTTCGACGCCCTGGAAAAGTTTCGACATAAATGGCAAAAACCGACTTCGGCATTTTTTAAATTGATGCCATTTTGCCGTAAATGATCCAAATATCATAAATTTGCTATCAAATGATAGCCTTAGGCTAGGAGAACACGCTCCGCTGCGAATAATTTTTTTTCGAAAATTGTGCAAAATTTGACCTCCTAAAATTTGTATAAATGCCCCTAGGGCATTTAAACGAAAACGGACTTCGAATTCGGTGGTTTTGGCCTCAAATTAGTCTATCCTGAAAGTTTTATCTTTCTAGTTTAAAATCGACTTTTTGTTTTTCCGCCTCCTCCTCGAAATTGAAAAAAAGAACGTTTTATGTGTTGCACAACCATGAAAAAAGAATATTTGAATAAGTTTGAGTACAATTTTATGTTTTTTATACTATTTGCAGAATTACCAGGATGCCATGTTTGTCATAACTGATTAGGATATATTTAGGGGTTTCCAGCTCTATAACGATGGAAACCCCTCTTAATAGGAATATAGAGCTGAAAGTGAAGGAAATGAAATGTGTTTGAAAAATAATAATGACTGAGATTGTAATGACGAAAATTCAGTAAGTTTACTAAGAATGGTTTTTATTATATGTTAAAACTACAGTATGTACTACAAAAGGTATAAGAAGAGATAAGATCGTTCTGAATTACAAATCAAACAATAGCAATACAGTAATATATATTATTATTTTGAAGTATCAACAACAAGCCGACCTTGAACTTCATTCTTTTGTAATTTTTTAAGTAATTTTGGTAATTCCGATAAACCATGGATTTCAATTGGTACATCAATTAAACCTCGAGCAAAAAATTGAATAACTTCATCCATATCTTTCCTATTCCCAATAAAACTTCCTTTTAAGGTAATCGCGCGCTGAACGAGAACATAAGAATTTGCAGTAAAATTTGGATTTTTTGGTAACCCAACTGCCACAATTGTTCCCCTCTTTCTCACATATAGCATTGCATCTTCGATCGGCTTTGTAGCAGTTGCAACATTTATCATTGCATGGGGCCCTCCTTTTGTTATTTCTGTAACATGTTTTACTAGTTCAGAATTACAAGCATCTACAAAATAATCAGCTCCCAGTTTTTTACAATGCTCTTCTTTCGTTGTTCCCACATCTATGGCAAGTACCTGCATTCCCATTGCTTTTGCAAATGATCCAAGTCCACCGCCGGCGCCAGATATCGCAATAATTTCACCTGCACGTACACCAGATTGCTTTAAAGCTCGATATACTGTAACACCCTAAAAAGGATAAAAGATTTAAGTCAAATCAAAGCTGTGAGAAGAACTAACAGCACAATGAAGCGGAGCAGCCTTAGCTAAATCAATTCCATCAGGAAGTCTGTGAGCATGTGCCGCAGAAACAACGGCATATTCTTGAAAAGTGCCATGGGAATGTATGGCAGCTAGCTTTAATTTATCACAGTAATGCTCATTGGCGCTTTTACAAGATTCACATTCAAAACAACTTTCAAGGGTCATCTAAATTTATGGAGCATACATCATAGAAATGCAAAATAAAAAAACCAACCATAATTCCAACTTGGTCTCCTTCGTTAAAGCCTTTAACATTTTCACCAATTTTTGCAACAACCCCAGCTCCTTCATGTCCAACAATAACTGGAAGGGGAATATAATCCGCCATTGGAATATCACCAGTAACAATTGAAACATCAGAATGACATACACCAGAAAATAAAACATGAACTAAAAGTTCGTGGGGCTTTGGCTCAGGGACAGGGAAATCCGTTCGATAAACTGGATCAACTCTTAAAGATGTACAAACTTGAGCTTTCTGTGTTTTTGGAACCGACATAATTTATGTTATAAAGAATAAGACGTTGAAAAAAGAATGAAAGCAAAAGTAAAGCAACAAAAGAAAAATTTATTGCACAAAATGGAAGCACAAAAATGAAGATGTAAAGCGGAAACTGATAACAAAATTCTTTTGTTTAGGCCACAAACTATGTCAAATTGAAACAAAGCAAATCACAATTGATTGTATTAAAATTTAATTACCTTAAAACAAAAAACTGCGCCATTTTTTGCTACAATCACAACTCAAATATCTCGTAATTATTTTATTTTATTTCACATTTCTGAAGCTAATTTTACTTTCTAAAGTCACAACGCTTTTTTGATGAACCGACATTCTTGTCGAAAATACTTTTATGTTTTAGAGATCCATGTTAAAATTATTTATGTCTTTTTGTTTTTGTTTTAATTGAAATATTACAAATGTATTGAAACTCTTCTACTTGGATTAAAAAATTTTATTTACGTTGTTAAAACATGAATTAAAGCCCTGTTTTTATTTCTAAAAACATTCCTATGTTTAAAACAAGCTTTAAATTTCTCAATGACAGAATTACGGTATGGTTTAACATTTAAAATAATTGATAAAGTGTTAAAGATACTGTAGTATGAGAAAAGTATTAAACAAATTATAAGAAAATTTGATGCATTTTCAAAGATTTTATAAAATAATAAAGTAAAAATGCAACCAAAATAGGGGAAAATGCCAAAGATTAATGTAATAAAAAGCTGTGAAAATAAAGCTTTTAGGAGTGAATTGTAATGTTTTTGTGTGGCTTTTGACCAACTCATTTTGTTTTGTTTCATTATTAAAAGTTGTCCTATCACAAAAAAAGATATGACAAAAGTGTTAATTAATCCAAACAAATTTCCTCCAAAAAACATAATATATGAAAATGTATCAAAATTATGAAATCTAAGAATACTTTGGTTCAAAAATAGTTTTGAATTTTGGGAATCATAAAAATCTTTCAATAAATTCATTGTTGTCGTTTCAGATTTAAAATATATTACGGTAAAAAGGGTTATTCCGATTGCAGATATATGTGTAATCCCTAAAAATAATAACACATTTGTTTTGATAAAAAGAATTTTAGAATTTACAGATTCCGCCATAAATTATATATCGCTTCCATTTTGGTATTGCAGAAAGTGATGTCAAGAAATACCTTTCCGCAGTAAAAATTGACAGCCAATTTGTTAAACAGAAAATACACCAAGAAATTAAGCAATAACATGCCAATGAAAGATTCGCTGAAATTGGGATAAATGATCCAGCAGAATGCATTGCACCAGATGGAAGCAACATTATCGGCTTCCAAAATGTTAGAATTAAATTATCAAAGGTTTGAAAAAAGCAAATTGCAATAAAAAACTGTTTTAAACTTTTTAAAATTGTCGTTGAAGCTGTCAAGATTAAATACAGGAATATTGAATTCAAAAATATCGACAAACAAAGGCTAATATTTAGTAATATTTGATATATTTGAATTAAGCTGTCTGAAGGTAAATTTGCCATTCTCCATTTGTTTGTGAGTGGTAAATGAAAACTCTTGTTTGGCTCTTTTTGGCATTTGAAATACTTTAATCAAATCATAGAATTAAGTGTAATAGTTTTGTTTTTGAATTTATACAAGTTTAGAGAGGTGATAGTTTGTGACATGAAAGAACAAAATAAAAGTGAAAACAATTTTTTGGTTACTTCCCTTTTTCATTTTAAAAAAGTGATTTCATTCCAAATTATGAATGAACGCATAATTGCTGCTGCATCAGTATATTGTTTTTTCAATCCGTCAAATTTTTTAAACGCCAATTTTAATCGGCTAATTTTTGTCTATTCAGATTTCATAAAAGCGGGGAAAGTCAGAGACTTTCCACCGCTTTTATTGTTGTATTATTTCCAGGTTACAACAAAAAATCATCGGATATATGATATCTGTTTGCTTTTTACGGGTATGCAATTAAACTTTTATAAAGTACTTTTTTGAAACACGAATATGTGCAACTTAATAATTTTGGTAATACTTAGGCAGCAACAAAATTAAGAAAATTGCAAAAGGGTTAGAATGAATTGAAGCAGCTTTCAACGATTACTTAAAAAAGTTTTATTCTTTAAAAACAAAATGTGTGCCATTCTAGGATTGATCGGGAAGAAGTTGATGAAATTTCAAATTTTCTTTTGCAGTAATTATAATGCAAATTCCGCAGATATGTTTTTAACTACTGCTGTTGCTAGAATGAAGAAATTGATTTTTGGTAATATAAAATTACTGTAGTGTGATCGTCATAGAATTTAATGTGAAAATTTGGATACGACTGTAAAATCCGAATAGGTGACTGTGCTACATAGCGATTTATAAAAAGTATAAATTGTTTAAAAATATTTTTGCGGTTGCGCAAAAAGCAAAAAAGAGAAGATTGCATATTTTTCAAGAGCAGCAAAACTCAAGTGTAACTTGTCGCTGCTACTCAAAGAGGTCAATAACCCTTTTTAACTTTTTGTTCAAAAAAAATATCTGTAACCAGTTTAAAAAATGAAATGGTTTTACTCTAGATTTTTGAAGAGTCAAAAAAAAATGCTGTTTCTTTGTATATAAAGACATATTTGTGTTTTTCCATCCATCTTCACTGCAATTTGTTTATTGGTTTTTTGACGCCTTTGATGCAGTAGCATTGATTTCGCGCCTTCCAGTGTTGCTTCAAAAAGAAAAAAAACTTGCAAGTGTTCCCTCTTTTTTTATCCTTTAGAACTTGAAAAAAGGGGTGAAATGCCAAAAAAAAGAAGAAGGACTTTGTTCACGCTTTTTTTTATATTATTTATATGTCTATAAAAACTTTGTCGCCTCCTTCTTCTCTTTTATCTTTCTTTCTTTTCTTCTTCCATGGCTTACTTTTTTGACTTGGCATGACTTTAAGGTTACTTTTTAAAACTGGAGTTTACCAACATTTTTCTTGCTCTTTAGCTATTATTTTTTTTGAGGTATTGTGGAATAAGAAATGGATGAATTATGTATTTATTCATCCTTTTTAAAAATGTCTTCCAAAATTTATTTTAAAAAAATTTTATAATACAAGTTTTATCTTTTTTTCTGTTCTTTTTTAGCTTTTTGCTTTTTTTGAAAGGAAAGTAGCTCTTGTATTATGCGCGCATCCTCCTTCTTCTTTATCCTTTGTAGCACTTGAAGTTAATTGCGAAAAATTTCTTTGATCTTAAATGTCTGAAGCTTTTTCTATTTTTAAATCCCATTTTTTCATTCAATTTTACTTCTTTTTAAATTAAAACATAATTCCGTTTATTTGTGATGTGGAAGAAAGCTTGGAAGTTAGACATTCTACCGTAAGAAGTATCATATCAAACTTGCCTCAGCTAAAGTTAAATTTTAATTTATATTGAGTGCTTTTAAAAAACTTCTTTATACTTTCAGCTTTAATTCTTGAATTTCTTAAATTATTTCTAAAGGAATGCAATCCTTAAATAAAACTAAGAATGCTGTTGTTGCTTCCATTTTTTCCTTAGGGGGTAGTTAAAAGTAGCAAACATCTCAAAAAAATATTTCTGCTGAATGCTATCATGTTTTCCATGCAAAGATTTTGGTTTTTTTTTATTTGACAAGTTTCCTAACTACCGTATCACTCCATGTAAACTTTTTTGTTTTACCACTTCATCATTGCCATGCCATGCTTTCCATGGGGAAAATATGAGCAATAAATTTATCATGCGTAAATATGTTCGAAATTTTTTTGATAAAATCAGAAAGTGGTTTTTTGAAGCGCTTTCATTTGGATTCTTCTTTTTGAAATGAAATAGGAGAAGCGTGAGATGTTCTTGCAGCAAAAAAATGTATACATTTTATTTTTGTTTTTTTTTTCAACAATTTTCTTTTTCCAATTTTCCTTTTTTTTAAGAAAAACCCCCTTTGGCATTTTGAGAGATGCTTGTTAATTGTCAAAAACACGCGGGAGACACGCCTATGTTTTTTAATTTTTTATTTCCTTCCTCGTTTTATTTCCAAGGACCCATTCAAAGCTATTTTTATTATTGTTATTAAAATTTTGCTTTTAATTACATAAAAATACTAAAAATTTTAGTTAAATTAAATCGATCAGCAGCAAACATGAAAATGTTATTTGGATTAGGAAAGACAAGTCAATTGATGATTCTTGTTTTGACATTAATAATATTTTTTGGAATGTTAATTGCTTTAATTTGCTACATTCGATGTCGCAGTAAGCTTTTTATAGTTATTTTATGTCCAATCTTTATCCATTTCAGGGGATCGTTCAAGTTATGTCCTTGATCCGGGAATG
The DNA here is from genome assembly GCA_024447215.1 of Panagrolaimus sp. LJ2400. NCBI lineage: Eukaryota > Metazoa > Nematoda > Chromadorea > Rhabditida > Panagrolaimidae > Panagrolaimus > Panagrolaimus sp. LJ2400. Next base: position 972,114 of record JAMRYA010000009.1, on the reverse strand, counting down.
ATTATGCCGATCGGAAAGCCACCAGAAAAAGAATTCTATGTTTAGGGATACTATAGACATTGATTACATAACCCTATATTAAAGTACTACTTGTTGGCATTGACGGGATAAGGCTATGATAAAAGACAGAACCGGGAAATATCAAAATGTAAACATATATTGTTTTTTTTTGAGTAATAAAAATTTATGAAACTATACAAATGTAAATTTTTAAACATAATTCAAATAAAAAAAGTTAGGAACCAAAATATACAATAGTTAAAATACAACGAAACAAAACAAATAAATTAAAAGCGTTGACAACATTTTTCTACTTCAGCATCATAATCAAAATCATCAGCTTCATCAGCAGCTTTCGAAGACTTCATAATTGACGTCAAAAGATTCAAACCATTTACATTTGCTTTAGTTAGAGTAACATAACATGTAACTTGAGATTGTAAAAGGGCAATGGTTTCATGAAGTTTCTGATTTTCTGTTGTCAAAGTTTCATTATTCTTTGACAAATGTGACTTTTCACTTTTCAGTTCACTAACTTCTTTTTCGAGACGACTAATTTCGGCAGTCCATGATTTGATATCATCACTTGAGATTGCTTCATTAACATGTGCAGTATTCTTTACCTTTTTGACATTGACAGCAAAATTCAGAGTGGAAATAGTATCACCAACAAATTGAGAATTTGGATGTATATTTACAACTACAGTAGTACGAGCATTTCCACCAAGTGAATCACGGAGAAGATGAGTAAGTAGAGAATCACGATAGGAAATAAATTGATTCGAATTTGTTGCCAGTGTTCGAATGACCCGTGCAAGGGTTGTTAAAGATTTATTGATACTTCCAGCTTCTTTAAGATGTACACCAGCATTATTAGTTTGGCTTTGACGTTCTGATCCAGCAAGATCTACCAAATTTAGACGAGATGATTTACGATTAACAACATTTTCGCCAATAGATTCTGTTACCAATGTAAGCATGAAGACAGCATGAGAACGAGAGCTTTCACGATTCATTGATGTTTCGGCGACTTTACGTTGATTCCATCCTTGCCTTAAATGACCAATGCATTCTTCATATGTTGTTACTTCAAATTCAGCAGCACCAACAACAGTAATTTGTTCCAGTGATGAATGAATTTTGATTGTAGCATCATTACTTTGAAGAAGATCATAGAGCTTTTCATTGTATAGTTCAAGAAAAGAACATTTCATGGTATATCTGAATTTATTTGGACTCTAAAATAATGAAACAACGTTAGATAGATGTGCACTGTAAAAACTCAAACCAACCTGTTCAACTTTAGCATTCAAATATTCGAAGATTTTTTTGATAGCTCGAGGAATAATGCCATGATTATGAAGTTCAATCGGCCCACCAACATCAGGTCCAAGCATTGTGTAAGTTTTACCAGAGCCAGTTTGTCCATATGCAAAGATTGTGCCAGTAATGCCTTCAAGAAATCCATTAATAATTCCAGTACCAACATGATGAAAAATTGCTTCCTGAAATTATATAGTATTAAATCTGGATAGAAAATGTGAAAAAAGAGTTTACTTGTGTTGTACTTTCATCAAAGATTTTGTTAAGCTCAAATCGAGGTTCCTTGCTTGTATGTTTGACTGTGATTGATGAACCATTTGAATCAATATGTAGGCATGATCGACGATTATGAGTAATCCATTCAGAAAATGGCCGAACTCGTGCCACAACGTTGATATTCTCTGGTACAACCATTGCCCCTTTAAATCTCAAGCCTGAATATGTAAAATATGTTAAAAATATTTAAGCAAAAATGTATATAACGAAAGAAGAAAGCATATCACGAAGAAAGTAAAGTTATAAAATTAAAGATATTAAATAGCTATGAAATAAAAAGCCAATCAAATAAAGAAAAAATATATAAGCACACATGTAAAAACTTTGTTACAAAAAAGTTGTATTGAGCAATCATTTGTAATTTTTAACCCAGCAAACAAATAGGAAGATAACCTTCCACCTTCGCGAATCATCAATACCCGAACTAACAAGGAGCGTGGAAGAGTGAGAAATAGATATCTGATAAATGGCAGAACATGAGTAAATAATTGATACAAAAATTTTTTGCAACTGCCATCTCTTTCATTTTTTTGTTATCCAATGCAGGAAGAAGCGATCATTGGGTAAAACAATAGAGCGAGGAAGAGAGAAAGAGACCCGAACTAACAAAAAATAAAAAAGAAGGCGGAAGAGAAAAAATGTTCATAAAAACGTTCTAAAATGCTCAGAAGGATTCAAAATCCATCAAAAAATATAAAGAAAGAAAAATAAACACATTTTTTACCCACAAATCACTAATAACTCAAAAACCAAATTTTTTGTGAAAAATTTTTAACCGCTCCAGAATCCGAGGATTCAGAATCCAATAAATTTTATATTGATAGGAAGTTAGCTGTTACCTATAGGAATCATCTCCCCTTCATGGATTTGCTATATATAATCTGGAAAAAGAGTTATATGCTTCCGCCTTCTTTACGCCATTTATCTCGAATCGATCGTCATTTTTCCGCCTTCCTTGTTAGTTCGGGGAGAGAGGATAAGCAAAACGTTGAACTTTTTTTTTACCCAACAGTCATCATTTCTACTACTTTTTTGGCAATTTGCTCTCGCTTTTTTTGTAATGTTTTTTTATAATAAAAAATTTTATTTATGGTTTTTAATACTCTGATAATCAGAGATACAAATGCATATCACAGCTGATCCAAAATTGAATAATTTGCAAATAAAACAAAATATATTAAAAAATAGAGAAAGCAACTTTATGGGAGGTAATACAGAAAAATGTTTTACCAACTAAAGTAAAAAATTAAATGCAATAAACATCACAAATTGAAAGAATTGAATGAAGATGCCAAAGAAAATTTGAAAGTGTCGAAGAAAAAGGCAAAATCGGTGACTCAATTTTTATTTCTTTTTCATTTTGAGCCAGCTAAAACGTTGAACTTGTTTTGCCATATTCACTTTTCCCTCACTGCTACAACTAGGGTGGTCTAATTTCCCGGGAATTTCCCTCTGATTTCCAAATTTTCGGATTACGGTATATTTACACTTAAAAATATTTAAAATATGTATTTGGACGTATAAGGATGTAAGTTAAGCGATTTCATATTTTTAAGCTGTTTACACACAAAATAGACCTTATTTTCACAAATTTAGCTCACATTTAATGAAAAAACTATTTTATTAAACCAACATTTCGGGAAATTTCCCGGGAAATTGCCGGAAATTTCCATTGACAACCCTAGCTACAACCCTGATTTGCTTACACGTTGTCTCCACCAGGTACTTCGGAGTAATTCAAAGATGAATGAAAGAGAGAAACGAATTTTCACATAACGCAAACAAGCCGTTATTGTCCTACAAGTGTTTTTGGTTAGCTTTTGATCTTTGGACTATTTTACATAATATTCATTTTTTATCAGTTTCAAGCTATTTAATCTTCAATATTTTGTTGTTTATTGAAATTTGTAGGCAGTTTTTTATCTTCTGTTAGTTTATTTTGTGTTGTGAAAAACAATCGTTTTTTTGTAACATAATCGTAAGCTTATTTTATAGTTATCTTTACAAAAAATGATAAGTAGTTAACTAGCCACCAATATAATAACAATAAATTTAAAGTGATACTATATTTCCAGAAAAATTGCTAGAAAAAATCACTTCATATTCGTAACCCAGGGATATTAAGAAACAACAACCTTTAAAAAATAATAATTAAGTTCTTTTTTTAAATATGAAACACAAAACACGTAAATTATACCATAGCATGTACAAGAAAAAAAAGAAGGAATACAAAGACAGAATTAATGAATATAATAAATTAATAATACATAAATTTTTACACAGAAAAAACGGTATTCAATGAAAGTATGATTTGACTAAAAAATGATATCACAGATCGGATTCGGCGAGAGATGATAATGAAAGCTGCACAAAAGATTGCAAAAAATTACAAAAACAAAGGTAAGGCGAAACAAAAAAGAAGATTTAAAGTTGAAGATGTTCTGCAAAATCAACGTAAAGACTATGTTCCAAACGAGCAATAGCACTTCTGAGAGTCATTGAACCATTAATTGAAGAAGCATCATGTAAAAAGCATTCTTGCTGTAATAACAAATATTAGATTTATATTTCGAGTTGCTTCAAAAAAGATTATACCTGAATAGTATTGCCAGTGAGACCCGCAACAACAGTTGTATGCTGAGATGCAAGAGCATGAAAGAATGGCCTTAATTCACTGAATGATGTAAGAGTTTTAACATGTTGTAATGAAGCAGAATGGAGATTTTGTTCTTCAATGGAAAGTGCGCCATACTGTAAAAATGGATATTACAAAAGACAATGTATCATAAAAAATGAAACAAACCTTATCGCAAAGCAATTGATGAATTCTTACAGCAAAAGGTACAAATGGATCAGTTGTTGAATTGGTTACCAATGAACTAATAAATGCCCAATGGCAAGTTTGAAATTGTGAAACATAGCCTGAAGGAAGGGTACACAACGTTTCCAATAATTTACATGCAGCTAAATATAATTGCATCCATTGATCATCACGTGAACATTTAAGATCATCATTTGTGCTATTTGAGACCATGGAAACAGTATCACTCGAAAGCTGCTGAAGTTGTGTTTCAATTTGTAGCAAAACTTGTACAAGTTCAGTTGCCATTGGTGGCCAAATTGATACAAAACTCAATGCCGGAAATCTTATAAGTAATACACGGAAGCATGTAAAAACTTGGGCATGTACAGTTGGAACTTGACTCAATCGTAAATTATCAGATAATCTTTCTAAAAAAAAGTTTTACATTAATTGGATAAAATAAATCATATGTTATAGAAACCTTGAATATCAGGAAGTTGTGGGCCATATTGTTCCATTTGACTACTCAGTAATACAAAAGCAAGACGTTTTAAAGCTTGAGCTCTTGATTCATATTCTTGATCTTTATTTGTCATCAAAGACGTAATTCCAGTATTAGGAGTTGTTGGAATTTTTGCCATTAATTCTTTAAAGCATGCTTTTTCATTTGTCATTAAATTATCAATAACTACGAGCCATTGTTTCAATGATTGAATATCCATTTTGAAAAATGATGGATCAAATAAAAGATCTAGTGCTGATTTTTTCCAAACAGATCTCATATAAGAGAATGAACTAAGTGAAGCTAAGAATTGACTAGATGCTAAGAAAAATCTTGCATTTCGTGCATTTTTAACTTTCAAATAAGGTAGAGTATTAGCCCATACTGCTTGTAAAGTTGGTAAAAGTTTTTCTTTATCTTCACTTTTTGTAATTGAATCAATTAATTCAGCTAAACATTCAGCAAGTAAGAATAAAGCTTGAGTACTGAAAGCAGGATCCTTTTTATTGTTATTTGTATCTTTGAGAGATGCTCTCAAATTTGAACTTGATTTCTTATCAGAATTTGAAGATGAATTTGAATTTAAAACAATTTGACTTGCAGAATTTCCACTAATATCAAAATGTGATGGAAAGCGAGCATCTCGAGTAGCTAAGCTCATAGATGATGCACGCATAGAAGTACTTGCAGTTTCAGGATTAATAGAAGTTGCAAGAGATTTCGTTTCCATCATTGGGGTAGTTTCACCACTTTTTGTTGTTCCAGTATCTTGACGAACAACTATCGTTCGTTTAAGCCACGAAGTTGTTTCGAGCTGCCAACCAACAATATAATTCACTGCATCTGTTAATCTTTGGCATTGTTCTTGTATATTTCGAGAAGTTTGTTTATCATCAATTATTGTTTGACTTCCACAAATTCTCACAAAATCATCCAAAATTCTGCAATAATAACAAATGCATTATACAAGATTAACATTTGTAAAATTATAAACTAACTTGAACTCAAGAAAAACACCTCTTGGAGAAAGTCCCGATGGTGGTGCTTCAGAAAACAAAACATTCAATGGATTCCAGCATTCATGCAGATCCTTTGGGGAAAGAAGCCTAACACATCCATGCAACAGTTCAAGCATAGCGATTTCACAAGCAGTTGTCTAAAAAATATCAGGTATAGACACATAAGAACAGTATAAAGAACGTACTCGATCATGTGGTGAAGCAGTTACAGTACTTGTTTTACCACCTGCACTTTTATATAAATCTTTTAAACATTCAGCAATAGCAAAAATAGCATGTTGAAAAGGCAATACTTTAAGTTCTAACAATAGATTTGCAATTGTTAACTGTTCTTCAGAATAAACAAATAAGAGCTGATCACCATCAGGCTTTAAGAGTTGTTCAGCAGTCTTCCGTGGTGCGCGACTCATCCAAACAATTGAAAGGGCATTCAATAATGCATTTGGATGTCTCTTTGCAACAGGATTTATAAGATCAAACACACGTTGTTTTAATTGATCGGGAGAACCAATTGGAAGACGAGGTTGTTGACCTTTTTGGGCAACAGCCCATACGTCACAAACTGATGAAAGAAATTGTGGTAGCTTTCTTAAAATTTCATTTCTTGCTTGCCTCCAGATATCTGCTGCTGATTTTTGATCATATTTGTTTGTAGTAGATGGTATTGATCCAGATGGTTCACCAGATGTAAAAACTTTATTAAATAAATTTCCAATCATTTCTGTAGCACCTCTTGTTCCAGGAATCATATTTATTGCAGAAACAACTGCTCCACTCGTGTTTCCAGAGCTTGTATTTGTTGAAGCATTTTGTGATGAATTTGCTGATGGACCTGGAAAACTATTTATTGAATGGGTTGGTGAACCTCCTCCAGCAGGTGTTAAAATTGATGCTGAAGAAATTGAAGAAGTTGTTATAACACCACCCATTGTTGAAGAACTTGAAAATGATGGAGTTTCAAGCATACAGTAATGCATTATTGTTGTTAACGCTTCAAGTGCAATTAAAGCATAATTTTCAGGATACACTTCAGAGTTGGATGTTAAACTTGCACGTCTTCGGGGTGAATGAAGTATTAATGATTCTTCAGCTATTGAAGCGTTATCAAATGTTGTTGCTCCAGTATATCCATATGCATAATTAACACATGTGTCAATATTTCTACAAAGTTGATCGACAACATGAATACAAATGGTTGGCAATGCTCTGAAAAACAGAATTTTAGTCTATAAAGAACTACTACAAAAACATACTTTTCCAAAAATGGTAAAATATTAATCAGAAATTGAAGCCATAATTCATGCCGCCCTGGTAATTTTTGTAAAGCATTTACAATAACACTAATAAAGAGTTTTAGCTCAACAACAAGAACGCGTGGATCACGAAGTGTTGCACGACTTTGTGTTGTATTATAATTTAATTTATGAACAACAAAACTTTTTTCAACATTCAACGAAAGATTCTAAAAACGAGTTCACATTAATTTTTGACAACGGACCTTCATAATCAAGTACGTACCTGTTCAGAATAAACGTGCAAGCCAATATTCATTTGATATTCCAATGAAATAACAATTGATGCAAAATCAAGTAATGCTCGATGATAAGCAAAAGAAGTATCATCAAAATTATTTCGACAAGCACGAGTATTAAATTCAGCAATATCAGCAGAAACAGAGATCCTAAAATTGTACTTTTTTATTATCATAATATGCAAATTTTAAAAGAATAGATCACCATTTCTAAATGTCGTTCTTACTATTTATTTCAACAGAAAAGAGTTCAGTCAAAAATGCGAAACTTATTTAATCGAGAAAAAACGACTGCTTTTCCAAAAGAATTTGAAGATGCTCTTACTGCTTTAAAGGTTTGTATATTATCAGTTTTTATGAAAAGTACTAAAAAGTTTTTTTCAGATAACAAAACAATCTACAGAAGATGCTGTAAAAGCACTTGAAAAAGTATTACGTGATCCAATACATGATCAAAATAAGAAAGAAGAAAAAGTGGAAGAAATATTATCAGTTGGAAAAATATGTGAAAAGGTTAGCTTTTTTTTATGAATGTCCAAATCATATTTTTTTAAATCTTTAGTATACAAATACATTTGGAGATGGTAGTCTGACAACTGTTCTTACATCATCAAGTACAGTACTTTCTATTCTTGCAAATAAAGAAAAACAACTTCGAAAAGAATGCTATGAACATGTTTTACTTCCGGTAAAAGTTTGGGCGCAGGATGATTATCCACGTTTTATGAAAGATGTAGAAAAATGCCGAAAATTACGCGATCAAATGGAATCCGCTGGAAAAGCTGTACAGAATAAAAATACTGAAGAAAAATTTGTAAAATTTGAAGCTGCAAAAAATGAATTTAATAAAGCGTACGAAGCCTGTAAACAAGAAGTTGATCGTACAAAAAAGGTTCATCAACATCATATGAATTGTATGAAATTAATGTCACAGCATCATGTAAGTTCCTTTTATTAAAGCTGCTGCTCATACGTGGCGTAATTATATTCATGCAATTTTTAGCTCACATTTTTCAAAGCAGTTGATGACGAACTCGATAAAGCAACAGAAGCAATGGCAAAGTGCCTTGAAAGTCAAGTAAAAGCGACAAAACCATGATTATTATATGTGTATTTAATATATATTTAAAAATAATAAAATCTTATACTTTTGTTTAAAAAAACTTACACATCGGTGGGGGTTCTTGGAGTTGGTACAGCTGTAAGCAAAAACGATATTAAACATCGCTGAAGTTTTGTTTGACGATAAATTGTTAGAATAGAATTGACCAATTCTTTGCTTTTGATATCATTAATCATAACAATAACTTCTCGAAGTAAATCGGTGAAGAAGTCAAGTGCAGCAATTTTACAATCCCACGAAGTTGCAAGATCATTTTCACTAACTGGTGAGATAGGAGAATTAAGAAAATATGATCTAAGATAATGCAAGGAAATGGTAGAAAAAAGTTCAAAATAGCTGCAATGACGAGGTTTTGATCCTTCAGCTAAGCTATCAGCTTTCAACCAAAAATCTTCTCCTTGAATTGCTTTATAATGTCGATTCAAATATTCAACAAGTTGATTAACGCCACCTCCAGGAGATTGTGGTGATGTTGAAGTATTGTTAAAAACCATACAACTAAAATGTGATCTTATATATACAAGACCCATAAGTTACAGCAAAACTTACTGAACCATCATTTTTCCTAATGCTGCACCACGATTAGATCTTAAAAGTGAACTGAGAATTCGGAAAATCATTTCGGAACGTCCCAAATCAACAGTATGGGGAGATTCCATGTAAAGAAGCATATGAGCCTGTGCTTCCTCCAGCAATGGTTGTTTGTCGTCTCCAGGTGCAGTAAGCTTTGGCAATTCGGAAGGATCAAACAGTCTAAAGTTAAACTGTAAAATCAGTACTACAAAAAACATCAATCAACCAACCGAAGATCTTGTGTTGGAGTAGCAAAGATAGATTCTTGTAAAGAATCTTGACGTCGATGTCCACATTTAACTCTTTTTATGTTATCAGGAAGACGAAGAGGAGGTTGTGCTGGAACTTTTGATGCAGCAGACTCCGATTCAATAAGTAAAGATTTTGATTGTTCATCGCGTTGTTTATCGCTAGAATTTTGATTAGATGACGGCAAAGCTGCTGGTAAACTTCTGCGATAATTATTTGTATCTTTTGGAATTTCACGTTGATAAGTTGGTGAACCACCAGATGTTTGGAAAAATTTATTAACAGATGGTATATCAGTAGATGATTCAGCAATATTTAAATCCCTTGCAGCTTGTTTAAATCTTTCATTAATATAATCAGAATCTTCTATCTCATCACATACAGCATCAATAAGGAACGCAACACAATCAACAACATCCGGATCAGCATTTGCCAATTCAACAGAAAGTTCACCAATTGAATCATTATCTTCATCAAATTGTGGAATATCAGATATTGTACGCTTATGAGATTTTATTGGAGCAGGTGTTGGTGTCATTACTTTCAATGTATCAGAAAATGTATTATTCTGTGTTGGTGGAGTGTAGATATGCTTTTTCAAATCTGAAATCCATGCGGAATTTGTTGTACAATCAACAGGTGAAAGGGGAGTAAAGTCTTGAGCTGTTGCAGCATCATGTAAAACATGTTGAAAAACTTGTCGACCATTTGCTGTAACAAGGGAAAGACAGTTAATATCAGATGGCATTGATTTAACTGTATCATTGGTAAGCCGAGATTCAATTGTCATATACTGTATCGACACTCGAGATGTTGAAGGATTTAAAAGCATTGTACCAAGCATCTAAAAAGATATATTTATCCAAAATAAAGCTTGTTTCACAAAGATAACAGACTTGAAAAACTCTGGGAAGATCGCCATGTTTTGCACAATCAATAAACCAAGCAGTTGCCACAGTTTTTAAACTTGAATTTCGTCCATTCAAAGAATCATCGGCTATTGTACCAAGTAAAACCATAATTACTTTATTGAAAGATTTATACGGTATTCCATCATAAACATTTTCATTAACAGATGACCTTGTAAGAGTCCAAAGTTTACGAAATCTTCGACACGCTTCACTACATCGTGATTTATTAGTTGAAGTTAGATCTGCTACAATTGTTGACTCAACATCACTGCTCGATTCTACAGAATTTCTTGAATGAAGACGATGAAGTAGGCAAGCGGATGTTTGATGTTCACCAGCTTCTTCAGAAAGTGATAAAGTATGCCACAAAACTTTGCTAACACTCTATATAAAATAACACGATCAAAAAATGGCAAAATACAAAATAAAAAAAAAACAAACTTGAAAAATATTAGATTTATCAAGAATTTTAATATCAGCATTACAGAGCATTGGCTTTAAAAGTACGGTAGTTGTAGATTTTGTAGATGCCCATGTCGTTTTTAAATAATCATCATTATTTTCTCTTCCTTGTATAGCTAAATGTTGATCAATAAGAATGTAAGATCTTATATAAAGAAATATTAATAGATCAACAATTCTCGAACGAACATCAAAATCAGAAACATGTCCAGCTTTCCATGATTCAACATCAATAACTTTTAACAACTGTATAATCCATTTAGGCAGTTGCTGTGAAGAAGACGTTAAATGATCACATAATGCATCACTTTCCTTTTCTTCATAACAATATATTGGAAAATCTCCAAAATCTTTTAAAAAAGCAGAAGCAGCACATAGTACACCAGTTTTATCACGATCTCTTCCAGAACAATACCATTCACATACGCATTGAATCATTTCATAACATGATTTAAAGCAAGATTCAATCAATTTTTGTTCTAAAAATAATAGACAATTTGTAATTACGGTAAAATCATTACAAAAACAATAAAAATCGACAACCACAAAAAAAGCTATGTACCTTCAACTTTATGTTTTGTAACATATGCTGATATGCTCCTTGCAAATGGTGCAGGGTTACTGGGAATTTCAGATTCAGCAATGTCTTTAACTAACACAACTAAAAGTAAAACAAATTTACAACACAACACAATTTAAAAACACAATCAAAACTCACCTCCAGATTCAACGGATACAGCGCTTTGATTTATTTCGCTTAAAATACTTCTTGAAATACATAGTAAAGCAACAAGATTATCACGAGTAAATTTATCACAGCCATATTCTGTAATTGTCGAAAGAATAGTACGTAAAAGTTGTGGCAAATAAAGTGAACGAATATCTGAATGATTATCCAGTTGAACATGTTCAAGACAAAATGATACCATCTACAAATTTGTAATTAGTATGGATTATACTGTAAATGGGTAACACTTACCACAGGGAATAATACAATATGTTCTTTTCGTTTTTCTTCTTGAAAATCTCTTTTCTGCCTTTCTTCATCTGTTAAATTAATATCTTCTTCATCGCCTTCATTTTTGTACCTTGATTCCAATAATTTTTTGAAAAGATTGCACAAAAATGTCCATAAATATCCAACTTCCAAATTATTCAATAAAGCATTTAAATTCTTTTTAATATCACTCAATCTATTTTCCTAAAATAGGTGTATTTAAAATTTTACTTCAAATAACCGCCTCTTACTCTTTCATCATCAGATAAATGTGCACTAATATTTTCAACTCGAACACTCCAATCAGGTGAGAAAAGGCTATCAAGTTCTTCGCATTTTTTCGTTAAATCAGATATTAATTTCTGATCTTGAATACAACAGTATTCCAAAAAGATTGCCAAAACTTCTTCCAAAATTTTTGCACCAAATGGTGGTCGATCCAAGAAATACTGTAGGGCTCGACATAATCTGACTTCAGTATATTGAGTAACATGTTCTTTTGGGCCATCATATGAGCCACCAGCAGAACCAATTACAGATTTAGGAGTAGGAATTTCTACAGTATCCAATTTAAGAAACTCAACAATGCTTAATTTAATTAATGGTAATGAATATGTATCAAAGAAAAGAATATCTGCAGCTTCTTCTTCACCATTTGTTGGAAGAATTGTTGCAGTTGAATCACTCGATTTATTCAAAAGCCATTGATAAATTCGCCGCGTCAAAGACATATCTCTTCGAAGAACAATAAAAAGACATCGTCGAAGAAGTTGTACAAAATCTGATTGAGTTACATGTGCAGAATTTAACGGAAATGCCGATAAAAGGAAATCAAGTAAATGACGATGCATTAACACAGGACCCGCAAAATCTTCTGCAACAGCACATAATGCAGCAATCATATGATCAACATGATCACCACCAGCAACCATTAAAAACTGTTCACCAAATTGCTTTCTTTTATCAAATCTTGAATTAACAAAATAAAGTGCTGGTAGTCTTACAGAAGGGCTATGGAGTACTGCCTAAAATGTTTCATAATAATGCATATCATAATGTCAAAGAAAGAAATCATACCTCCCACAAGGACGCAAAGAAAGCTTCATTCCCAACAGCATCAATTAGTTTTAGCAATAGATCATTCGACCTAGGAAAGAATTCGGTACCTTCTTCAAGTCCCAATGAAACAGTTGCAATAAATCCAGGTAGCGATGGTTTAAGGCTATCACCCATTGGCAAGAAAAACTGTTCAAAAATTGTTAATAATTCAGTTTTAACTTTAATTCCACAGTGATCCATCAATGGAAAAAGACCAATTGCATACAAATAAAGCTCTTTTGACATATTATCACCACGTTGAAGAATAGTAAATAGCTGTTTGTATACTTCCAACGCTTTTAAATGTACACCTAAGAAAGAGACATATTACGTTTGAATAAAGAAATCAAGCAGCATTACCTGAAGGAAGTGCTGGATGAAGGCATTGTGAAAGCCTTTTTGCAACAATAACAGATTTTGGAACTTCAGTAAAATTTTTATTACTATTTTGAAGAACTTTGCATAATTTTGATAATGCAGAAATAAGATCAGCCCATTCTGTTGTAGTTTCAAATAATTTCAATGCTTTCTCAATTTCCTTTGCATATGCTTTGAATTTATTTGAAGTATTTCCATGTGAAGTTGATGACGCATGATCCGCCATCGACCCTATAAAATATATTTATCGTTATAACTAATATCTTGCAGAAACGGAATATACAAAAGACTGTCAGTAAGATCAGATAAAAACATACCGAATTTTGCCGATATTTACAATACAAAAACAAACACCGTTTTTCTTAGATAATGAAATGTATATCCGTCAATTCCAATCAATGTCTAAAAAACATAAAAATCATCATCACTTTAATGATAAAAAAGGACACATAAAAAAGTGTCCTGAAAAAAACGATAAAACAATGCAATAATTTCCACGTAGACATGCACATTTAAAAAAAGCAAAAATCGCCAAAAGAAGCAATCGAAAAAGAAAAACAATACATAACATATATGTTCCTTTATTACATTGCCACAAGCATTTATGCATGTGTATTTCAATCAATCGATGACGATACTGATGATGGTATACTTTAAAAAAAGTTTTCTTTTTTAAGGAAGAAAAGATTATAGTTTACAAAAAAAATGTGAGAAATATTTTTTCAAAAAATAACCGATTGAAATGCATTTTTTGATTGAGAGAGAGATTCGTTACACGAGGAAAAAATGGATGAAACAAGAAAAAATAGCACGAAGTTTGTATGAGTCAACAACAAGTTTGTCGTCTAAAAACTTCAATGTAGAAAAAAAGTTTTTTTGGAAAAAATAGGGGAAAAAAGAGGATGGAAAAAGCATCATCCAGAAAAAAATTGCAGGGTATCAAAAAAAGTAAATTATATTTGATGATGTAAAAAAACCAAAGGATGCCTGCGGCGACGATGATTGACTTCATCATAAAAAAAAGTCAAAATAGCAAAACTCAAATCATAAAGTCTTAACACGCTTTCTGGATATAATCTTCTTGTATTTTTTTAGAGTTTGAACTTTAAATCCTCTGCCATCGATAATGCATCATTTAAAGACCAGTTTAACACCCCAAAAACAATATTTTAACATATGTATATCCTTTGATATCAGCTTTTCTTTATTATTATTTGTTGCATTTTTTCAGTAAGAAATACTTTTTATCTCTCTCCCGCTTCTTTCCTTTTGCCTTTTTTCCGTGAGAATAAAATGAAAAAAAATCTTCTGCTGCTACGGCGTATATTTCTTTTTCTTCTACATCATCATATGTTTTTATAGACAACAACTTATACGTAATAAAAAAAAAGATAAACGCAGCTTTAACAAAGCTGTTCAAACTCAAAAAAATGTGGGAGCAAAAAATGACGAAAGTTGGAAAACGAATGCGTATGTTTTTCTCTCTTCTGTTTTTTCTTATGTCTGATTGCTTTTTTTGCGACCACGATGACTTCTCCTTCTTTTTTTAAAATATATAAATTCTTTTTTCCTTGAGAAATAAGACGCGCAATCAATGGTCACAACAACACTAAACAACAAAATGTTGTCGTATGTCATCCCTGTGCAAAAATAAAATTGGGGGTAAAAATGGATTTTATTCTAAGACAAAAATGGAAAAGTGCGCAAAAAATATGAGAGATGCGCTAAAATTATGGAAAAAAATTATATGAAGACGAAGAATAGATTTTTAAAACAACAATAGATCGGACTCACATAAAAAAATTTACACTTGTATTGGTAGTGGTAGTTGTGTGAAAGGTGCTATTGATGCTTGAGAATAACACTCTATTTGGCACGAATTTTGTAGAAAAAACTCAACATTTAGGTGATGAAAAGTACAGATGGGTAAAAGATTTACTGACAAAAACACAGATTAAATGTAATCGACATATAAAGTAATTAGTTTAATGAGATAAAGTTTTTCATCAGAGAAATATATCGTTAAAACAAGAAAAAAAACACACACAATCAAAGCAATGAATAATGTTTTGCCTTTTTTCTTTCAATTAAACTTTTGTTTTGTTTTCAATCTTTGATGCTTTTGTGTTACCACCTTCTTTGGGGGAAAAAAGAAATTAAATGTATTTTACTGCCTAAAAGAAGTTGTCAATATTTATCGTCAAAATAAATAACGATTCTACCACGAGTGTGATTTGAATTTTGATCAATTGGGAGCCAAAGAAAAGAGGTGATAGTTTTTTGAGTAACACGTTTTTCTTAGATTTATGAAACTTTATTCTTTCAAAAAAAACGTCATATTGTTTCATTTTATTAAATACATTTATACTATGTAGAAGTAATGCAAAATTTATAGAATCGTATACTTTAATAAAACATTATTCAGAACAACTACATTTTGCTTTTCATGGGTCCAATAAAATCAACTCCACATTCATTTAAAACAATGGGAAGTCTATCACTGCCCCAGAAACATCGATTTGGTTCACCACTTTTTTGGATAACAAACCACGGAGCCCCAAATGCTCCGCTTTCTACGGCTTCTGTTGTTCGCTGCTTCAAAATATCTTTAATTTCAGTTGATTTTGACAATTCAATGTATTTTTCAACATTTGGTAAACCAATATTTTTTGCAATCTAAAAATGCCAGTTGAATAATGTAATTATTGTTATGCAAACGTGTACCTCCTTTAAATGTTCTTCTCCATGAATTGGCTGATGAGTTTTCCAAATTCTTTTCCAAAATTCTCTAGCTGCTGGAATTAAATATTCTGGGTTATGTTGTTCAAGGGCAGTTAAAAATTTTTGTGGAAGAATCGTTCCATTTGGTATTACTTCAGATGCAAAATTCTACATACATTACTGTAATTTAATCTTATAACTTTTAAATTTACCGGATTAAGAGAAATATTTAAACCCCAATATTTTGATAACATTTTAAGGTCATTGGGCATATATTGAGCTTTTGCAGGCAATAAAATTGGTGGCCGATTTCCACTGGATTTCATAACACCTCCCAACAAATATGGTTTTAATTGAATTTTTACATTTTGTTCTTTTAATTTTTCTTCGTATCTTAAAAGTCCCTAAAATTAATAGCATTTTAATTTCAACCGTTTCATATGGAAAGCAAACTTCAAATCCAAACCAAGCATACGGTGATATAACATCAAAATAAAAATCAATTATTGTTTGTGGCATTAATTCCAATTTAATTGATTCAAAAGAATATTTTATTGTTTCAAATGTAAAAGAACTTTTTTATATTGAAAAAAATATGTCTACAGAAAATGTAGTCCCACTTATTTTGGTTTTCAAAAGCATATTTTTGTATTTAAAGTCTATTTTGGTGCTTGTAGGTTAAAAGAAAAGTTTGCAAAATAATAATTAAAACGGTTTTTATAAAATTTTATTCAACAATTGATAGCAAAACAGCTTGTTAACATTCACTGATGAAATACATAAATTATAGGACGTTGGGACAATGTTAGACGCCTAGCCATCCTTCAACAGAATTCAAAAAAGTTTATTTACAAAACTGAAACAGCTCCAACTTTTGCATCATTAATTGACGAAAATTTAAATGTTTTTCGAAAAGTTTTTGAATAAAGCCATGCCAAAATTGTTATATTTATTGCTGCAAACGTCACTCCAAAAGGACCAATAATATCATTTAATCGAACCTTATGAATCCAAAATTTAATAATTAAGTTTCGTCCTTTATTTCGAATAGACGAAATGTATTCGAATTTCTAAAAACAAGCTTACGAATGTAAAATAATTTGATAAAAGCGATGGAAAGAGTTCAGCACAAGATGAAGTTGCAATTTTAATTAATACAGTATGACTTAAACGTTTATTTTTTGATCAGATGATTTCAAGTTTTAATTTTAAAAAAATACAGCCGCAAAAAATATTTAAAAATACTAAAAAAAATAAAAGTGAAGCACATCGATCAATACACAGAAATATTTCTAACACTGTTCCAACGTAGTCCAAGAATTGTGGAAAAAATCCTATCCAATATAATATTAATGCATCATATTCATTTTCAATTGGTCCCAATTGACAAGGGAGGTACCAGAAGATTTTATTGATTAACGTTGAAATAGCCCAAATAATTGTAAAGATAAAGAAATATAGCAACACAGATGACAACTTTAATTTATTTGATAGAAGCTTCCGATAAAAAATTACCGTAGTTGAAAATTTTAAAGTAAGCATAGCTAAAGTTGTTCCCAAAATATGATGAAAGAGAACGAAAAGGGTAATAATTCATTGTTTTTTTATTGAAATTTGAAATGAAATATTATTCAGATTCTCAAAGTTCATAAGTACTGTTTTAAAAAAACATACTCAAGTACATACATAGATTTAGAGGGAGCATTTACATGGCGTATTAAAATTATTGCTAAATACAACCATGAAAGTAGTGAGCGAGATGTCATAAACGTTGTGACTTCTTATCAAAGATACCAATTTAAAAATTTCATCGAACTAATGGGTTATTATTTCCATTTTAAAAATGCACTTTCTTTCTAAATTAGTTTTCCCGTGTTCCTTGTAAAACTACCCCATTTTTTTCTGTAAAGCAGTTTGCAATCGCGTTTAAAGTTTATTACTCAATTTTTTTGAAAATTTTATGTGAACTTCAGTATCAAAAATATTACAGTTTTACAAGTTCACAAAACTTTATACTATAAATAGATGGATATATAAATTTAAGGAAGTGGTAGGTATTTATCCTCGCAAAATTTCGATATAAAAAGCACCTGTTTAAATGTAAAGTTTAAACAGGTGCTTTTCAATATACACAAGTTCATTTCCTCTTTTATTTTTAATTCTCCGGATTTATAAATTTACAATTTTCTTTTTTTGTTAATACCTTAATTTTTCTAATAAATTTTATTTCAGCAAAGTCATTTTCACCCTTAAACTTTCATCTCTAATCAAACAAGAATGATAGAATTCTAAACTAGCAGAAATGTATAAAATTCTGAATATAAGTACTATAAGGCCAGACAATTCAATGTATTTTTTATGCATAGGGAAAATAACTACATCAACAAATTTTGTAAATCAAGTTCTCAAAACAACTTGTGGATCAGCTTTATAATAAATTAAACGATTAACAATCATATGTTTAATACATCTGTTGGAGATTCTTCTCCTTTATTTATTGCACCTAGAATGCTCGCTGATTCGATGAAGAATTTGACGACATTCTTCACATCAATTTAATTTAGAAAACAATTTTATTGGTTAAATATTAACTTTAACAATTGGCATGCAAAGATTGTTCTGATTTACTGTAATGATACCGTAATTAAACGCTAATTGTGCAACAGACTTTGTGAAAATGTTTTACTACAAAGTTTTTATTGAAAAAGCTTTCAGTTTTATAAAAAACACATCATTACCACAATATATACAGTATACAAATGAAAGAAGCAGATACAAAGAAAAAAGAGATAATACCCATATAATTTTTGAAATACGTTTTTACACACAAAAAACGAAAGATACCCATTTTTATAGTTCATCATCATCAACAAGCTTTTCCAAATCGTCAATAAGACACATAAATTTTTCATGATAAACACCTTTTTTGATAAACATTTCATCAAGTAATCGAGAATCAGATAAATGTCCAAAGATTTGACTTACACGCCGCTTTGATTTATCACTCAATGTTGAACCAACAAGAATATCCAATTTTGTTTTCGTTGAATCCAGCTGATTTAACAAAAAATTTCGATCATATGAATAATCAACTTTTGCAAAGCTCATAATTGTTAATGTTAATGATTCTAATTTCTTTTGAAAATCTGATAAATATCGAAGTTGTTGAGGGCTTAATTGATTTTCACGGAACATTACACCCAATTTAATTGCAATTTTGAGCATATTCTTTATCGTCTAAATTTTTACATTATCAATTAGATTTAGATAACGATTGTATAAAAATAAACAAACCTTTGAAGCATCTTTTTCATTATAATAATCTTTAAGAATAATAAATAATCCATCAAATAATCGAAGACTTGCATCATTGATTAAATGTTTTACAACACCACGATTTGCTAATTTTCCAAGAATTTTCTTTTGAACTCGTAATGCAAGTGAAGCTTCTTTTGATTTCGTATCATTGGAAGTGATTGCTAAAAATTAATTTGATTAAGCATGAGAAACACGATTTCGAAAAAAAGCATATTTTTGGGCTACTGTAATTTAGAAGATAAAATCTACCTTTATTCCTTAGCAACTGCCGAATGGGAACACAACTCATTTCCTTCAACATTTTAAATAGAATTAATAACAAAAAATACGGGTAAAAATAAAAAGTCAAAATACGCAATTTGCAAAGTTTGATCGGTCAATCCTTTTTAGAGAACAATAGAATATTTGCCTAATAAAGCCTTTTTTTCTTATGAGATGATGACGATAAAAAGTAAGAAATGACTGACTGATGAGCTTAAATGAATGAGCGACCGACTGATAAAACAGAGTTTTCCAAAGAAAGACTCGTGTTTTCTTTTTTATTCTTTCTTCTCAAATAAAACATCCAACAAAAAAAGATAAGACAAAAATCAAGTCATATTTTCCTCTTCAATAAAGTCCTATTTATAGAATTTTAAAGCTTCTTTGGTACCAAAACATAAAAGTTCTTTTCAGTGATTTTTAAGGGTAAAAACTAATGGGAAAAAGGATTAGTGAAAGTTAAAATTTTATTAAAATATAAAAAAGTGGTGTAAGAAAGTGAAAAAGCTTTATGGGTTACGGTAAATAAGAAATAGAAAAACAATGACTGCTAGAAAAGACAGAAGAAGTGCTAAAAAGTATTTTGGACTCTAAACATCTTCACCTCCAATTAAAGATGTTTTCTCTTTCGTTGGAAAGAAGAGATAATCATAAATATAGTTTGGTTAGCTTTAGCATTAAAAATGATAAGCAACGATTCTCAAAGACTTCTTCAAAAACTTTTTGCAAGACATGTTTATACTGTTTTTTAAAAACACTGCACTTGATTTTGTTTTGCTGGAAATCATAAAAAAATATGAACACGAATAACAAAGCAGATATCACTGCACTGCTTGTTTTTATCATCTGTGAAGCAATTTGTTTATTGCTTTTTAAAATAAAAAAAGTAGAGAAAAACAGTGAAAGATCGTCATCATCAAAATGATCAAGGAGAGAAAATCATTATAATTACATATAAGGGTCAATGATTGATACTTAAAAGTAGCGTAGCTTAAAAATCAACAAAACGTAACTGTAAAAAAAGAAAAAAAAGACACACATAAAACACTAATGTTTTTCTTCCCACTTCAACTGAACTATTACAGCATTGAATATCAAAAAGCAAAAAATGAAACTTTTAAAGATTGCGAAAGAACAAAAGTTTTTGTTGAAGTGATTAATAAGCAAAATGTTTGATTTTGCTACTAACATAAAAATAATATATTTTTAGAACTACCAAAAATAGTGTCGCTGATCAAAAAGTCATAAACAGAAATAACAAAATTATAAGAAACTAACCTATTTTCGATGAATCAGCCATTGCCAAAATTGTTCACAAAAAAATTCGTTAGAATACTATAAAAATAATTTAAGAATTGAAACTGCTATTCACCACCAACAAATCAAGAACTATTATTTCTCTAAAAAAACAAATTGTACTATAATCAATCCAAAAAAAGAGGTTACCTTACCTGGATGAACTATTCTTTCAGTTTTACGGAAAAAAAGAGAATTGAGTTAATAATGAATAAACGAAAAAATTTTTGAACAATTTTTAAAGAAAGAAAAAAGGCGCTAACTGATCGCCCTTGCGTATGTACCTCTCTCTCTCGCTCTCTCGTTTTCTTTCAATTTATCGTGTCCTTGCAATTGTTTTTCAAATGGTCATTTTTAAAGTTGTTTCATATATGGACGTCCTCGAGCTGGTTCTTTTTTAACATACATTCATATGTTAAAATTCTTCCCGCTCGAAAAACGGAATTGTTTTATATACCATTTTACTCTCTCTTATTTTAAAACCAAATTGGATAAAGAAATTTTAACCAAAGCGTTTTTTGAAAGCGGGTTTTTTAAGGATGTTTGAGAAAGCGATGAATGGATTGATATGTTCATTTATGGATGGGGGTGAAAATGTGATAAAATGATAAAGTTGTTTGACACCTTTTTTTCGCAAACTGAAAAGAAAGAGATATTTATTTTATCAAAATTATAAAGACAGGTTTCAAACACAGCAGATTCCATTGTCTCTATTCTATTTTACATTAAAAATTACAGTATACAAAAATACGAAATCTATTCGAGACCATTTATAACTATAATAAAAATTATATATTTCTGACCACTGGGATGGATGAGGTCCTTTCTTTGCTTTGAATCAAAAGTGATTGAAAAAAATTTTTGCTTAAAAAAATTGAAAGAAGATAGAAAAATATAAAGGGATATTTAAAGAAGAAAAAAGCTCAAAAACATATTTGAAAGTAATTTGTAACTATTAACCACCACAGCCACCTGAAAAGTGTTGCATTAATTGATAACCAAAAATATAGGCTATTTTTACCGCATCCACCACAAGCTGCTCCGCACCCAGCTGTACACCCAGCTCCAGATGTCCCACAAGCTGCACCAGCACCGCAGCTAGAGCAAGCACTACAACTTCCACATGCCCCAATATCACCAAAATCATATGTGCCACAAACAGCAAACAGTGCAGGGGTAATATCCACAGCACCATCTTGTCCATGTGAAAGATATCGATTTGATGGAACTGGTCTACCATATCCACATGCCATTGTCATAGGCCATTTCTGGCATTGATGTCCTATTGGAGATGAATCCTGTCTGGTTCGAACTTTATCAGGATTACAAAGAACAAATAGAGTTCCAATTGAAAATATTGAAGCAATATGTTCTGCTGTTTGTGTTGAACGGCAATGCATTCGTCGACCATTTAATCGAGCTTGGGCATCTTAAAATTTTAAATCGATAAATATGAAAAATGTTAAAAATTACATTTTTCGGGACTATGAAAAATAATTTTCAGAAGTTTTAATAATACTTTACTTTTTTATGATACAGTATTACGGTACTATAATTATGCCCCTCACTTTATTCTCGTTTACGCCCCCCCCCCCCCCCCTTCATTTTTTATTATTTTTCATTTTCTTCATTCACGGGGGAATGAATGACAACATCGTCTAAGCTCAATGTATGTATACGCTTATATGCAAATTTCTGTGTTTTTTTTGTCAAAGACAATGCAAAACAAAAATATGGAAAATAGTGAAAAGAAATGAAGGGGGGCGTAAACGAGAATAGTACCCAGTATTACTCATTTTTAAGACTTACCCCCGATAACAAATAAAGTCGAACCATCAACACCAGGAAGTTGCATCTTTTGTACCGTATTTCGCAGTAAATTGAATAATTCAACATTCAATACCCCAGCAGTACCAGATTTACCTTTATGCATTTTGTCACCACTAATTTTCCGAGAAAATCCATTCCATCGCCCTTTAATAATCGCAAAATCTCCATCTCTATTTAATACAATAAAAACTCTTTCATCTGGACTCGAGAGATGTGGAAGGAATTGCTAAAAATTTGGAAATAAAAATTTTATAGTTCAAAAATATATGCTTACAAGATTAGGATCCAGTTGATCTTTTGATGGTAAGCTGTCTGCCCCAATTAAATGTGACATACAAAGTAGCCTCTGTTCTGTGCCATATACAAGAACCATGGAAAGTAACATCTGTGCAGAATGTACAATTTGGGCAATAAATTTCGCACCATCTCGAACATCAATTAACCTAAAGACCAAGACATAGGAAAGCATTTTGTTGCAAATTTTACATACGTGTGTGTTGCAACGTATACTGTAGCACCGGGTTGAAGTGCTGCTCGATTTAATGCAGCACTTTGACACAAAGTCCATAGCCGAGAATCAGGTTCTAAAGTTTGTTCAATAAATTCTCCAGCAATTAATTCCAGTTCTCGGTTTAGCGAAATACTTGTCGTAACATTCACTTTTGCTTTAAAATCCCTTTCTCGATCTGGTGATTCCAAAAACATTTGTGTAATTGTTTGCGCGGATTTTGAATTTGGTGGTGGTAATAACTAAAAATATCTTCATTACAGTAGATTTTATGATGATGAATACATAGTTTAATTTAAACTTATTGTAAAGCGTACCTGTTCTAGCATAAGACGTCCCTGTAATTTAATGACATCCCGTTTTTGTAAAAATACTTTATCATATAGTTCTAATTCAATAATTAATTCTTTAGGATTCTTCTTTTCAAATGGAAATTTTACGATAGATGTTGAAGAATTTCCTTCAGTTGGTTGCCACACTAGTGAAAAAGAAGAACGTGTAACTTGTTTATCCCAAAGATCGGCATTAAATGTTGTAATCTTTTTACTTCCATATAAAAGTTTTAGACGCAGTTGTTCACGTTGAACAGGAATCTCTTTTAAAGATATTGAAGGAATATGAATATGCCCATATGAAATATTACTAATATCTTGATTTTCAAATCCCAAAAAAACTGGTGCAACATGTCCACTAAAGAATTTTTATTCGACAATACTGTAATTCCTTTATATAAAAGCTTACCGGTACATACAACCTCGACGAAAGAATCCTTCTTTAAAATGTGTTGTCCAACATTTTTTTGTAACAGATTCACCTTTCATTAGCTTAGAATTTACGGATCGATCATTAACAGAATCGTCATGCCGTAAAATGTTGCCAAAAATTGCAGTACAATCTCGTTCATATGCTAATGGATGAACTTGATGAGTATGCCAACATAAATCAAAGTCATAACAAGGTGTTAAAAATTGATCATGATATGTTTGTTTTAGCATTAAAAAGTTAACATATCGATCAATGGCATCCTTTAAGAATTTTGGCGCCGTGAAATGTGGCAGAGAAACTTGATAATTAAAGTTTCGTTGTCTTTGAACGGCCGCTGCAATGTCATAGCTTGATTTCTGTTTATACGGCGTAAGTTGAGGTTTTAATTGAGCATTTGAATTTAGAAAATCATATGGTTCTTCAGGACAAAAATTATTCCATGTTGAAACAGATTGTTCATATCTTTGTTGAATTTCATCTGAGCTTAATAGCTTATGATCAATTACAATACCACATATTAATTTACAATCTTCTTCATAATGTGTTGGAGATAACATATGACTGTAATTTTTTAATTATGTAAACATATGGATTACGGTACATAATAGTCGTAAAAGGACACTTGGTGGAAAAGACACTTGGTGGAAGTTGCATTTATATGCCAACCTCCATGCATGCTTTTTTCGTGAATGCAGCAAGTGATATAAATGCAACTTCCACCAAGTGTCTTTTCCACCAAGTGTCCCGCGTCCCATAATAGTAATCTTACCAATGCCATACCCAATGAATATCTAATGGAGGAATGTTATTGAGATCTGGTTTTGCTGCCTATAAACATATTTTTTATTGTTGTCCTAATTTTTCCATAAGTAATTTTTTTCTTGATTACAGTAGTTTATGTTTCATAATACACAATATTAAACACACATTTTGATTTTGTCCCTTTTATCAATGTCAAAGAAAACATGTTTATCAGATTTATCGTGTGCGTGATAGATAGTAAAGAAGCAATTTCTCAATTTTTAAAAAATGATGAATCTACTTCAAAAAGTTTCACAAAAAAAAGGATGATGATTCCCGACGGAGTCAAATGCCTTCTTTTTTATGCAACCTACGCATTTCTTTTTCTCTTATTTTATTTTAGTTTGAATTTAGTTTCTGGAAGTTAAAAAAGCGTAAAACCACTTTTTTGTTTTTGTCGACAAATGTGAATTAATAAATTTCAGCTTTCACAAAAGCAATTTTGCTCTATTGCTTTTTATTAGAGCTATGTCTGATCTCTGTTATTTAGAGAAAATAAGTTGAAAGATCAAAAATATACGTAAAATATTTATTTTAGAAGGTCCCTTGAGAAATGTCTTTTATGGAGTTTCGCGTCGTTTCAGAAAAAAAGAACAAAAGTTAAACCAATTTTTGAAATGCGACAAAATGTTTTTTGTTTAAAAATATTGTATAAACATTTCCCCACAGGGGATTAAAAAGGTTACAATTAAAACAATTTTTTTTGCAAAAACTTCTGACCTCAAACTCTCGTAACTTTCTTTTTTATGTTAAAATGAAGCAGTCCATTTATAATCCACCTACGATGAAAGTAATTAAACACTTAAATTTTGAAACAAAAAAATAGGTGTGTGTTTTTCTTTTTTGTTCTTCTACTGTCATTTGCAATGGCATTCATTGATAAAAGATGAAAATTAAAAGATGTTCCTGCACCTTTTTTTGATTTTGTCTTTATTTGAAAGAGGGATAGAAAGAAAGTGAATGAATGATTGATAAAGTATATAGCATTTTTTGACAAGAAAAAGCTGCAGCCAAAACTGAAAGAAGAAAAAAGAAGCAGATGCCTGTTTATTATTACTTCTTTCTTTTCCCATAGATTAAAGAAGAAAAGCTTATTTTTAAAGGGAAGAAAAACACTTATGAGCCTCCTCGGGCGTTTTGTCTTTGTTTCTACTTTGATAAAAGATAGAGATTTTGGAAGTTTTTTAATGACCATCTGACACTAACTTTCAAAAAAGAAAACACCACAAGATTAAAAAAAAAGTATACACAAAATTAGTTTTTTGAAGCGTAAAAATTATTATTTACAAAATTATGCTTTCCAGTTTTGTAAAAATCCTGCTTTCAAAAAATTTGTTGAATGTAATAAAAAATTTAAAAAAATTCTAAACCATTTTGAGTTATTGTCACTTTGTTTAGCTAGATTTCAAGCTGTGCCATTTTTAAGGGATTTCTTTTAAAAAGTGCGTCTGTCTGTTTCAAAAAAAATGGGGTTTTGAATAAAGACTTACTTGCATTGGAAGCCAAAATTGTTCATAACGTCGAATGGCATTTTGAACAATTGCATCTAAAAAATTAGAATAGAAGTGTAATTAAGAAGTCTCTTCAAATATTTTGATTATTACCTGAATATAATACCGGTGCTTTTCGATCAATCATTCGAAGAAAATTTACTTCTCTTTGACATGCCGTTAATAAATCAATTGATATGCATTTTTTCATTTGATCATGAGTTGATTTTAATACGGGAACAATTTGATCATATCGGGGTAACTGAGCTAAACTTCGAGATGAGCTCGAAGTTGTTGTTGCTGTTGCCGTTGTTGCAGTTGATGGCATCATTGATGATGGACCCGGAAATGAATTATTATTATCTGTTGTTGTTGCCATTTTTTCCTCTGATTAAATACAAGCTATAAAGCTTTACTTTTTAAAATAAAACAAATTTGACTAAATTTGAAACAGAAATCAAAGAACATTCCATCAAATTTTTAAATCTCGTCAAATATAAAAGAATATTTTTAGAAAAAGATGAAAGTAAAAGGACAACAATGGCGTTGGCAAATAAAAAGAAAGCAAACAATATACAAACAACATCCCTTGAGAGATGCTTAAAATGGGATAAAAAAAGAAGTAGATCGGGTAAAGGGTCAGTTACTTCTGTTAAAAAAAATGGCGTTTCGGTTCATTTATGACGGTCGCTTTTTGCAGAAACAACAAAAATAAATATGACGGAAAAGTTTTTGAATTTTCGAGCTTTTCTTTGCAAACTTAATAGAATTTGATATAATGAAAACAATAAGAAAACAAAGTGTTGTACAGTTTAAGAGCAGCAGCAATAATGTCCAAACTTCTGCAACCGTCTAATATTCTAAAATTATTCCATCCTTCCTTAATTTTCTGAAAGACTAATCTTTCTGAAAATAGAGCCGCTTCAAATTTAAAATTCAGAAAAAAGAAGAAGACTAAACTTTCAATTACAATTTTGAAAAAAAAAACTTTAAAATTTTTATTGAAAAACGTTTTTAATTTATTGACGATAGTAGGAAGAATGCTTCAGAATGACTGAATGAAAGGAGGCGTTTGTCAAAAGTTAAAATGGTTTCTTTTTTTTACACACTGGCATTTTTCTGGCATTCTAGAATCACAAAGTCAATTTTTCCAGGAGGCATTTTTTACTCTGCCTCAAAGGAAATCCTATTTTTTTCTTTGCCGCCATCAATTTTTTTTTGCCTTCAAACATTTCATTTCACAAAATTGGTCATCCTTGATACAAGTAAGAAAAAACAAGGAGCTGTAGAAAAAAAAGAAATATAAAAATGTTCATTTTCTGCTGCTTCATATATGATAAATTTGAAGTGTCTTCCTTGTATTTCTAAGAATGGAAAAGTATAAATCATTACTGCTGCTTCTATAATATTTTTACACTTGCAACTATGCTGCAAAAGAAAAGAGTCTAAGAATGGGTTTCAAATACTTTTTTTCTCCTTCTTCGCTTGAATGAATCTTTTTCTTTCCTTGCTTTAGTAAATACATATATGAAAACTAATGCCATTGTTGCCGGAGGCAATTGAAAAATAAAAAGAAAAAGAAGGAAGAAGAAGTAAAAACCAAAGATAAATATTTAAGTTTTGCTTTTAAAAAAGAAGGCAATCTCTCAAAAATTATCATATGCTTTGAATCGATGAATTTTGATATCCAGTATAATACAGTATAATTCTTTTATCAAAAGCTTTGACGGAACTTTGATTCCATTGACCTTGTTTCAGATAACAAAGTCAAATAAAAATTTAAAAGCATGAAAAAAATGTAAAAAATTTAAAGAGCATAATTTTTTGACATGGCTTAACAATTTATTTTTGATGAAGGATAAAAAAGAGTTGTCAAAGTTGAGGCACAAAAAACGACGGGGAGCAAGCAGCGGTAAATTTTCTTTATCTTCAAACACGGGAGATGAGAAAAAAGTGAGGGACAATTGACTTTCAATTTTATATTGAACGAACGAAAAGCAAAGTTGTTGGCAAATTCTTTTTTAACTTCAAAATTTCAATGTCATTCCTATTTTTTGTCGACATCGTCTTCTACATCGGTTGTTGTTGTCGTCGTCGGTGATGTTGAAGGAAGAGGATAGAGGGGAGAAGAACAGACTTTTTTCTTTCAAATATTTTTTAAAAGGGTGCTTTTTCTTTTCTTTTTTAAAGAAAAGATGGAAAAAAGCGGTAAGAAACAAATGGTCGTAAGTCCTTTTTTCTTCAGAAAAAAATATTCAAAGTTGCAGGACCTCCCTTCATAGAACAACAACAACTGCCTCGGGTAGTTTTTATATATACGTATTGAACGTTTTTGCTTGAGAAACAAAAAAAGCAGAAAATACACATAAAGCATGTTTGTCAGTTTGCAAAAAGAAAAACGAAAGAAAAAAGTCTTAGTTTTGCCACCATCATTTTGATGAAGGAAGAAGAAAATTCAAAAAAGGCGGGGTTTTAAATGCTTCCATGGATAGGCTTAAGTCTATCTTAATGACTTTCGTTAGGTTCAGCAACTCTGACTTTTTTCTTTTAATGATGACAATCACGAAAAAATAACGAGGAAGCCCATTTCGTCTGTGGATGAAGGAGAAAGTGATTTAAAAAAGAAGGGCAATCCTTGTTGGATAACAAAAGATTCCAAGCAGCAGACATTGATTAGATCAGACACAACGATGTGTCAGTGAAATAAATATCGGCTGCCATTCATTCTAATCTGCCATAGCTCGCAAATCCCATAATTTTGATAATTTTAAAAAAAGAAGTCAAAAATCAAAAATGTGGTTCTAACCATTTGTAAACAATTAGTTTTTATGGATACTGTAGCTACGTGATATTAATCTAAGCATATGGTTGATTAAAAAATGTTAAAAACCGTAAAACGTTTTAAAAAATGATCAATTTTTAAAACAATTAATCACATAAATGAAATTTATCATAGCAGAAAACTAACGTATTACTGTAGATTACTTTTTTCGGATATGACAATAAATATTTCCAACGATCGCATTTTTAAAAAAATGATTTCAAAAAATCAAGAAAAGCAAAAACTAAAAACTAAAAAAAACTTTCTAACATCGCTTGATAATCTTGGAAAAAGTAAATAATTTCTTTCATTCCTCTCATCAAGAAGGGGATAACGTTTAAACAAACCCACTTAAGCTGCCACTTCAATCTTCAAAAAACAACTCATTAAGACGTAGTCTATGACAGCTTCAAAAACGAGCGGCACAGTCGAAAAATAGAATTAGCTGAAATTTGGCATATGGGTAAATCGGCCCTGGAGAAAACGATCCTAAAACTTATTTTTGTCTAAAAAAATTTATTACGGTAGTTACAGTACTTTGAACGTATTAGACAGGCATTTTTCATAGCTACGTTAAATACAGGCAATGAACTTTTTTAGCATTATTTTGCCATTTTATAGGTTATCGAATACTGGGAATCTGAAAAAATGGTTTTTGGAATTTGTAAAATATCTGGAACACCGATTTTTGTACGACCCCAGATTTTCTTTCTAAAGAAAACTTTTTTTAAACCTCCCAGCGGAGTGTAAACTTTATATCATTTAAAAGAGCAAACATTTTTACATCTTAAAAATAAATAATGGATACAAATCTCTCGTATTAAAATGCTTTTTCATAGCTTTGAAGAAGCGCGATCCTGAAAATCCCTTTGTAAAAAATGAAAAAACTGCTGTTTCAAAGAAAGAAAAGAAAGGAGCTGCTGTTGGCATCAAAAAACATTTTGCCAAAACAAATAAAAGCAAGAAGAAAACTTTTTTTCTCCATTTTTACAAGGAGATTTTTGCGATCGCGCTTCTTCAAAGCTATGAAAAAGCATTTTAATACGAGAGATTTGTATCGATTATTTATTTTTAAGATGTAAAAATGTTTGCTCTTTTAAATGATATAAAGTTTACATTCCGCTGGGAGGTTTAAAAAAAGTTTTCTTTAGAAAGAAAATCTAAGGTCATATAAAAATCAGTGTTCCAGATAAGTTACAGATTTTAAAAACCATTTTTTCGGATTCCCCGTATTCGATAACCCCTAAAATAAAACAATAATGACAAAAATAGTTTTTGCCTTCGTTTAATAGCTATAAGAAGAATGCATGTGTAAAACATTGCGGGTACTGTAACTACCGTAATGATTTTTTTTGAGAAAAATGGGTGACAGCATCTTTTTCTCCAGGCTCGATTTACCTATAGGCCAAATTTCAGCCAATTCTATTTTTTGCTTGTGCCGCTCATTTTATATGTATTTTGATTCGTTCACAGACAACGTCTTAAAAATATTTTCTTTAATATTAAAAACGGATTCTAAAATTTTACGGATGTGTAAAATAAAGCCAATTTTGAAATTTCCTTTTTAAACTTCCAGAATCGGTGTTACTCACGTTTGATGGATAAATTTTATTGCTAATTACCATCATTAAAATAGATATCCAAAAACGCATCTATCAAAAAAGCTAAATTTGATGCTTGTTAAATTATGCAAAAAAAAGTAAAAAAGGGGAGAAGCAACAACGTGAAACGAGGGCGGTGGCAGCAATGAAGCAATAAATGGCAAAAAATGACTTTGACTTCTGCTGCTGTCATTTATTCAGTCAGTCAAATTATTTGAAAGGTTTTTTCTTCTTCTATACTCCAGAATTGTAAACATTATTTTTTATATTAACATAAAAAAACGGGGTGGTTCTTTTGTAAATGCATTAAATTTCTTTTTTTCTATTATATTACAATCAAGCACACATTTTTCAAACAAAGTTTTATATTTAAGCACATACTTTCAGAATATACACATTAAAGATGAGCAAATAAAAATGACAAATTATCTTTGAATAAAATTTTCAAACGCATGATGGCTTTTTGTCACACGTTGTTGTTTAAAGAAAGTTTCATGTAACAGTTAATATTAAATTTAATACTGAATAACAAAATTTGACAATGAAAATTAACAAAAGAAAAACAACAATAAAACTTAAAATAATCAAAAACCGACACACATTATTGTTTTGTTCAAAATACAGCTCTATCTTGAAACTATTAAAATAAACAAATAATTTTGTGTGCCACTTGAATGATTTTACAGAGATCAATTTTACAAATTATACGGGTTTTAGATGTAAAAAATCGTCAATTTGAATCAATAATTCTAATAACCAACAATAAATTATTTTTAAAAAACTGTGTCAGGAAATAATAAAAAAACCCATTCTCTAGCAGGAAAAGTTTTAGTTATAATCATGTTGCATCAGTTGTAGAAATAGCACAATCTCAAACATCGGCACTTAACAGAAAAATCAGTAAATTGGTGAATTTTTTTGAACATCGGTAAAAATAACATTAAATTCTTGTTGCTTCTTTTTCCTTTTTTTTGTTCCAGAAATCTTCATGCAAAAAAACTTTTTGGAAGACCGTTGTGCCAAAAATGTTGAGGAACGTTTTGATTCAAAAACTATCGATGAATATGGCTTTTTCATTTCATATAATTCTTTTTAAATTCATTTCTAATTAGATCAAAATATTTGGTTGGTTCTTGCAACGACTGTGTAAAAAAAAAGAGTTTAAAAAGAAAGTTTGAGCGTTTTGCTGCTGCTAATTTTGGATTGAACTCATTTACAACATTTTTTTCATCTCCAATTCAGTTCCTTCTTCCCTCGTGCTTTCTTTTTTAAATAAATTTTTGGAAGATATTATGCTTATATTCTCATAATTTTTAGATCATCTGTATCTTCTACTTCAAATTGATCAGTCAACTTCAACGTTTATTGTTATCAAACAAAATGGCTCCTCGTAAAACGGCAATCAAGAAAGATGCTACTGCTTCCTCTTCTGATCCTAAACCATCTGCAAAGATTACCAAGAAGGCTGATCAACAACCAAAGCGGCCACAAAATGCTTTTCAAATTTGGTTGCGTGAAAATCGTGACTACGTTCGTGCAAATTCAAAGTTGAAGAATCTTTTCAAAGCTGGCAAAGCTGTCTGGAAGAATGTTGCAGACAAATCTGAATGGGAAGAGCGTGCTAAAGAAGAAAAGGAACGCTATCAACGTGATGTTGCTGAATATACTGGTGGTGATTCTGGAGCTGGTGAAGTCAATGCTGATCAATAAAAAATTATCAATAGTGTTTTTCTCTTTTTTTTTAATAATGTTACATAGAAGTCTTATCTGCGAGTTTCATTTTTTGTTTTTGTGTAATTTTTTGTTTGAGTTTCATTTTTTCATATGCACTCTTGGTTGTTAATGTTTTAATAAAAAATTCATTTTTGATTTTCACTGTTGAAGAAAAATGTGGTAGGGGGGAAAACTTTATCTTGCATAAATTTTAAATTTGGTTCTTCTGAGGAATGGGTGTACTTCTTGCATCTCTTTTACCGTTGATGTCCCCAAGTGACACCGGAGTTGAAGCTCCATATTTTGCTTATATACTTGTCTTGCTATGGGATAGGTGGAGACAAATATCTGCTTCCATCTTCGTTATGTTCAATAGCTGGGGGTAGTTGATAAATAGCAGACTATTTGTATTTTAATTTAGAAATTTTATTTGCAATGTTTTTTAGAAATATAATAAAAATGTGAAAATTGATTATCCATTGATCATGCCTTTGTAATGTTATGAAAGCATCACATACGCAGAATTTACGTTTTTAATGTCTGAAATACTAATTGTCTGATATATCCATTTAGCTATTGAACACCACGATGTAGGAGATGGCAGCTGGTACATATTTAGTCCTTGCCTATCCCAGAGCAAGGCAATTATATAGGCAAAATATGGAACTTCAACTCCGGTGTCCCTGGGGGACGTCTACGGTCAGTTTACATCATAGGGGCGTTTTTCAAAAATGTGTTTAGTTTTTGAGTATGGATGTGCGGTATACTGTTCATCATACGGTATACCTCATTTTGTAAAACAAAAAAAGCCTTATCGAAATATAACAATTAGATTAGCCATCATCGTAAAATGCTATATGTAGTATTACAATAAACAAAAAGCAACTGCCAAACGTCGAGTTTTCTAATGCTCCCTTTCTCATGTTCAATAGATACCAAGGATAACAAAGTGCGTTAAATGAAATTAGACGGTAAACACTGTTATCGTTTTTCCAAAATACAAAGTTGCAAATTTCAAAAAACAATCATTTTATTTTTAATTAAACAATGTTATTGCATCACACATTATGTGGGGAACACACATTTAATAAATTTTATATATTTATTCTCAGTCAAACACGACTACGAAAAAACGACATTAATTCATAAAATAACTCTACATGTTTTTATAATTCAACCTAAGCTTTAAAACCAGCAAGGAAATTGGTAACAAGATCCTTGAGTTTGCCATCACTAGCTGGAGAAATATGTCCTTCTTCACGGATAATTTTAAGAAGATCTTGAGCATTTGATCGAATATGAACCAAATATTCTTTTTCAAATTTAGTAATTGCAGATGGATCAATTTTATCAAGATGTCCCTTGACACCAGCATAAATAACAGCAACTTGTTCTTCGATAGCCATGGGAACATATTGTCCTTGTTTAAGAAGTTCGGTAAGACGAACACCACGATTTAAGAGTTGTTGAGTAGCAGCGTCAAGATCGGAACCAAATTGAGCGAAAGCAGCGACTTCACGATATTGGGCAAGTTCAAGTTTCATGGAACCAGCAACCTTAAGAAAAGTATAATGAGATTTATTTTAAAAAATTTTAAATACATACTTGTTTCATGGCTTTAGTTTGGGCAGCAGAACCTACACGTGATACAGAAAGACCGACATTAATAGCTGGTCGAACACCCTTGTAGAACAATTCAGTTTCCAAGAAAATTTGACCATCAGTGATAGAAATGACATTGGTAGGAATGTAAGCAGATACATCACCAGCTTGTGTTTCAATGATGGGAAGAGCAGTAAGAGATCCACCACCATGGCTTTCATTCATCTTAGCAGCACGTTCAAGAAGACGAGAGTGAAGATAGAAGACATCACCAGGATAAGCTTCCCGACCTGGAGGACGACGAAGAAGCAAAGACATTTGTCGATAAGCAACAGCTTGTTTAGATAAATCATCAAAGATAATAAGAGCATGTTTACCATTGTCACGGAAGAATTCGCCCATAGCTGCACCAGAATAAGGAGCCAAGAATTGAAGAGGAGCAGCATCAGAAGCAGTAGCAGAAACGATAATGGTGTATTTCATTGCATCAGCATCAGTAAGACGTTTAAGAATTTGAGCAACGGTAGATCGTTTTTGTCCAATAGCAACGTAAATGCAATAAAGCTTTTTCTTTTCATCATTGGCATCATTGAAACGTTTTTGATTGATAATGCAATCAATAGCAATAGCAGTTTTTCCTGTTTGACGATCACCAATAATCAATTCACGTTGTCCACGACCAATTGGTACAAGAGAATCGACGGCTTTAACACCAGTAAGCATAGGTTCGCGTACACCAAGACGAGGAATAATACCAGGTGCTTTAACTTCGACACGAGAACGTTTTTTGGTATTAATTGGGCCTTTACCATCAATAGGATTACCAAGAGCATCAACGACACGACCAAGAAGTTCTTGTCCAACAGCAACATCGACAATAGCGCCAGTACGTTTGACAACATCACCTTCCTTGATAACTTTATCATTACCAAAGACGACAACACCAACGTTATCAGGTTCCAAGTTAAGTGCCATACCCTTAAAAAAATTTAATATGTAAAAATTTATATCTGATAGATAATATATTGTCTAACCTTCATGCCAGAATCGAATTCAACCATTTCTTCTGCTTGAATATTTTTAAGACCATAAACACGAGCAATACCATCACCAATTGAAAGGACTTTGCCGGTTTCTTCAAGGTTAACATTGGATTCTTGTCCAAGGATTCTGTCTTCAAGGATCTTTGAAACTTCAGCACCAGCAGCATTTTGGCGAGCAGAAAGGTGCAAAGCCTGCAATTAAACTTGTAAATTGTATTAATTTTAACAAAAAGGCTACTAAATGCGTAAAAGTACAGAAACAATGTAACACTAATTTAAGCCTTTGCGTTTGACCTTTGTAAAATATATTGTTGATAATTTATTTTACAGTTTAACAACTTTAAGCATAAACTGTAAAGTCGCATTGCATAAATAATGAAAAACATACCTTTGAGGGAACCCGAGCAACGGATACCAAACGTTTTGACAACATTTTCGGTGTAATTTACGTGGAATAAAGCCGAAGTCAAGCAAAACTTGAATCGAACTTGTACAAAGTAAAAAAAATCGTCGCCCGTGTAAAAGATAAGCAAACGAGAAAAGGGGCAGCAGGCAAATTTGAAGGGAAAATGCATACGGTACTGAAAAGGCGGGCTATTCAAAAAAATGTGTGTGGCAAAGAAAAAAGATATTGTTCCAACAAAAAATATTTTTTTTTTCTTTCTTGCTGCTGCTGCATCTTTTTTCCACACATTTTTTTTAAAAAAAAGTATGTTATCTAAAAAACCTCAAGATAAAAAGCGTTCTACAAATGCACAAATGACTTCAACAGTTAAATTAGTCAAATCAATCTTTGAACAACCTCTTGATGAAGTGACACCATCTGAAATTTCATTTGATGATCAAATAATATGGCCAGATGAAAGTATTTTTCCAAAAAAGAAAAGAAATCTACTAAAAATATGGACTCCACAAGATGATTATTTAGCTATCGGTTCATATAATCATGTATGGGTTTTGGTTATTCTTAATTCTTTACTAACAATATTTTTCAGGTAAATGATTTTAATATTATATTTGCTGAATGCTCATTTTCTCACTTTTTCACTTTATATGAAATAAGACACAGAGTCGAATTATTCATGTGTGATCCAGTATGGCGAGATTTAATGCTTCAACGAATAAATAGACTTGATTCAGAAACTCGAAATAGGATAGACTCAAAAATTCCTTTTAGTTTACAGGAGCTAGCTATCTTAGAAGCAATACCATCCGATTCTGATCCTAATATTCATTTTTTTCTTGATTGTTTATGTGAAGAATCTGCATTTGGTACAAGAAGAACAGCAGCAGCTTTACAAAAGAAATGGGAAACTTTACGTAATCAACAAATACTAACAGATCAAATTGGAGATAACAAGCCTGATGTATCGAATGTAAGTCGTCCTACAAACATTTTAATAAAGCATTATAAAGATTTTGCAGGCACAAAAAGATAAAAAGTTTATAACAAAATATCATGGACATTACTCTGGTCGCAAACTTGAATTTTCATCAGATGATTATGAGCTACCGTATCCTGAAGGAATGCAAAGTGAAGATGAATGTCAACATATTGCATCATTAAGATATGGTGATTATGTTTTTACTATTGAAATGCCTATGACAATAATAGGTCGTCGTCAAGTATATTTTGAACCTGATATTGATTTAAGTGTTTTTGGTATGTAACGTTTTGTGTTACTGTAGTTTATGTAGTCTACATTTTTTATTACAGGTGAATCAGAAAGAATTGTTGCAAAGCAGGTTGCTATAGAATATGATGAAACAAGGCAATTTATTTTAAGAAATATGGGCACTTTTCCCATACGGATAAATAGTTCAGTTGCTGTCACAGAAGGAAATGAAATTATTTTACCATCAAAATGTTTGATAAAATTTGATAGAATAAGTCTTATTTTTCGGGTATCTGGTTCTTCGTCATCCAAATTTACACTTGATTGGAATTTAATAAATACTCAACGTTAATTTTTGTGTATGTGTTTTATTGTCAGAATAAATGTTTGAATACGTTTATTATTTTTAAATAATATATATCTCTTTTGAATGTCCTATTGTTGATAAGATGGTAGATACGTACAAAGAACAACAAAAGTTTTTTAGTAATACGGTAACAAAACAATTAAAATTATAAAAACGATATTCGCTAGGCAGTGATTTATTTTTTTCGAAATTTTTATATAAAAAAATAACGAACTATGCTGTTTATAAAAAGGAGGAAAAGAAAATATAATAAAACCGGAATTTATACTCGTATTTTGCAGCGGTGGGTTTTACATTTAAGTAAATTTTGAAACAGACAAAAGACATGAAAAAGAAGGTATTTGAGGAAGTTTTGGATTGATAAAAGCTGCGGATGGATTTGGTTTTTTGAAGGGAGTCAAAATTTTGTGAAGGGAAGTACAGTAGAGGACAAAAGAAGGAAAGAGAGAAAAGGGATAAATTTGTTGTACAAGTAATGTACATTACAGTATCATAGATGATATACATTTTGAATCATCTAATTTAAATTAAAGGGAAAAAGTTTGTTGTTGAATGATAATAATTATTTTTTAAGTTGTGGACTTATAAATGATTGTGGAGGTTGCTTAAGTGGAAGAGAATCCGATGACAGCTGTTTTGGAAGTGATGTATGTGAATTATCATCTCTTGACATTTTATGTTTTGAGGTTAAAGGTGTTCGTTTTTGCATATTTGTCATTCCCATACCCATATTAAATATAAAATTTCGCCATCCAAGACGTTTTGTTCCTGAAAATTATTATTATTGTTATTACTGTTGATGGATAAGTTGATGAATTACCTTGTTGTTGTGCGGCAGATAATACTCCCTTATATATTTGCGACCTTATAAATCTGGGATAACTATCTTTAGACATAAGAGTAAAAACATTTTCTTCGGCTTGTGAAAATGCAAATCTTCTTGATACAGCTGATTCTTCACGCAACAGCTGCAGCGTATTATCTAATGTTCTTGAATCAATATTAATTTGACATGGCGCACCATTTGCAAGAAATTCATCATGTACTCGTTGAGCTTTCAATTCAATTTGGCAATTTGGTGAATATTTAAGATCTTGTATTGCCATCCAAAATCGAATATTTTCTGATGAAAATTCTGATTCAAGGAATGTTTCAAGTACTTGCCGGCCTATTGGATCTCTTGTTAATTCTATTACATTAATTGCCCATCTTCTTACACGCTTTTCTGTTGGCACTTCAACTCTAAAAATAAAGAAAGTAAATGTTAGATGCATAAATTTAGTTTTAAAGCGTTAACTTAAAAAAACCGTGCACGTCTCTATGCATAATGTAATAATTCAATATAACTTACAAATCCGTATTTATTACCCATAATGATACATCATCTGAAGTCCATGGATTTGCAGGTGTTGAGGCAGTCATAAATGCATCGTAATCAAAAAATTGTGAACACCATCCAACCATTCTATAAAACAAAAGATTAAATGTTGATCAATCATTTTGCAGATCTGTCTAAATAAATTAGATTGCCAAAAAAACCATTTTTATTTTTTGGTAACTATAACTCTGTGTTTACTTTTGAGATGCTTAAATCTTGATATGTAATCCCCATGTATCCCCTGAGGTTTTTAAATGTAAATAAATGAATCATCATTGGTCATTTTGGTTGAAATCAATGCCGAAGAAGCCAACAAAAGTCAGCTGGATTTTAATAGTAATGTAGTATCATATTTTTTAGTTTACTTAAAGATTTTTGATAGTTACCGTAACCTCCTTTTTTTTATAATTAATTTGAAAATAAAAGTTTAATAAATCAACGCCATCCGCATAATAACAATTATGTAGGTATTCAAAAAAAGGGGCTGCCCATAAATTACGTTATCGTTATTTTCGATAAAACCATATACATCAAAGGCACTTTTTGCCGCACATGAAAGGCGGTATGGTCATTTACCCCACCCACCCTTGTTACGTAATTTATGGACAGCCCCAAAGTGCAATTTTTCTAACAACTACCGTAATCCTTTATTTTTGTAATTAGTAAAATCTAAACTTACGTTTCACTTGCTTTCATAGCTTTGAGCCACGGCTTTGTTTTAAGGCCAAATTTAAGGCGTTCAATTTCTT
Organism: Panagrolaimus sp. LJ2400; assembly: GCA_024447215.1. Taxonomy (NCBI): domain Eukaryota; kingdom Metazoa; phylum Nematoda; class Chromadorea; order Rhabditida; family Panagrolaimidae; genus Panagrolaimus; species Panagrolaimus sp. LJ2400. The sequence continues at coordinate 932,989 of JAMRYA010000009.1, read as the reverse complement.
GTCGATAAATTCCCGCAGTACATTTCCTGAGTTTTCTTTCAATTTTTTGAATTGGTTCTTCTAAACAATTTGAAGTACCCGGCCTTCGCTAAAAAATTGATGCATATAAATTTTTATAACAATGTTATAATTTGGTGCCTTCATTAGATTTTTTAAATGTTGTTTTACAGTGATAGCATAAAAACAAAAAAAACTTGACTAATTCTTTTTGTTCAATTGATAAAAAAGGAACTTACATTCCTCCAAAATGCTCGTTCTTCACTATCAAAAACAACTTTTTCAGATTTTTTTCGTTCTTTTTGAATTTTTAGTTGCATTTCAGCTTGCACCGATATAAAACCCCACATATGTCCCAGTAGCTCTACAAGCTTATTATATGCTTCCACTTCATCTTCTTCTAATCCATGCTTTAATTCATTTCTCATTAGCCGCTTATTTAAATATATTGCATATTCGACATTATCAGTTTGTTGAGCATGTGATGGCCAAAAATATGGTAATTGAATTCGATAAAGTGTATTGTCATCTTTTACAACAGTCGATTGCTCAATTACAGGAAAAATATATCCATAATGTAATAGCAATGTTGCAATATGTAATGCATCCGAAGCATCATCAGCATGCGTTATTTCATGTACCAATTGTACCAGCGTTTGACCCGTAAGTGCTTGTGGAACAGCAATTCGGAAATATTTATGAGTTTTTAATGGTGCAGCTTCAGCTATTTTTAATGCTAATGCATCCAGCTAAAAGAAATTGCATGTTTAAAACAATCAATATTTTTTTTGTTAATTTTGAAAAAAAAGCTTTTTTAACACTAATTTTTTAAAATTATAAAAACCGGAAGAAATTTATTTTTCATTTCAGAGAAAAATGGTACGTCAAAAATATAAAAATCTTTAAAAATATTGCATTTGAAAAAAATGTTGGATTACAGTATTACTGAAAAACTAAAAAAAGTCGTATTTGGAAAAAAAGTAATTACAAGTTGCTTTAAAAATTTTATAAGACAATTTCTTTGAAGCTTAAAAGATATAAATTAAAACTTCTACTGTAATTATAGGTTCTATAAACGTGTGAGAAAGTTAGTTCGTTAGTTACAGTACGAAAAATACAATATTGTATTTTCTCAGAAGAAAAGTTTCGTTTTTTTTGTATCAAAATTAATCAAAAAATTAATTTTGAAAAGATCAAAAGAAAGAAAAATAATACTTTTTCAAAGAAAATTAAAATGACAGTATCAAAAATGTTTTTTTTTTGTTTGAAGACTACTAACTTGAAAAATAATCCAAACATTTGAGTCCTTGAAAAAAATGTGTAGTCTTCAAATATTAAATTCACTCTCTCATATATACTTTTTTTTATTCATTTCTTTTGAAAAAAATTGTTTTGCTAACAACACAAAAGAAGATGAAAAGGAAGAAAGCTTACCTTTTTCAATGTCGCAGCAGACATCTCTTTTTTTGCGCTTTAAAAAGCGCTGGGCGCGCGCAATACAAGCGCGGCCCAAATAATTTTTTAAAATTTACGTCGTGATCACAATTATTCTTCAGGTATACAATATTTTTCTCCAATCAAAAAAGGATAATTTAAACGGCTTTGTTGAAAAATAAATTTTAAGTTGTTGTTGTTTTGTGATATAAATAAATACAAGTTGAGAAGATTGTATAAAAGTTTTATACAAAAATGTATAGTAGGAAAAAATTTACAGCAGTAGTAATGTTAGTAGAGTTTTAAGAATAAGAAAATATTAACAATTGAATGTTTTATTTTTTAAGTTTTTGTTGTTGTATTCTTGAATAAAGCAATAATAAAGCTTTTGATAGAAGAAGACACAACAGCAGCTGCTTTCGCTGCTCCAAGAATGATGATGATAATGCTGGTGGTGGTGATGGTAGCAGCAATTGCAATTGGTGTTGTCGTCGCCTCCCTCTTACTCCAAAATAACGTTGAAAGCAATAACGACAGTTTGTTTGACCCTTCTCTTCTTCGTCTTCAATATCCCTCTCTGCTTTTTATTATCAAATTTGGGACTATTTTTGTTTAATATATTTTGGTAGCTGATAGACGCCAAAATAAAAAATAATTTGACGGGAACAAACTGCCAACAATGATGATGCCGTTGTTGATGAAGTTGAAAAGTAGAAGAAGAATTAGTGTAATAATAAAATAGATGTTTCAATTTCAACTTCTTTTACTATGCTTCTTTTTTAGTTATTTTTAATTTTTCAATGGTTGATGGAATTGTAGCTTGAAAAGTCAAGAAAAAGATGAAATGAATTATTTTTTAGCAGAAATAAGGATGAATAAAATATTATTACAGTTGAATTTTCTGAATAAATTTGAGGAATTGTTTTTGGGCCGTTGATCGATCGAAAAACGACCGAATCCCCGTCGGCAAAAAATGCCGCTTTCAATACTTTTCTGAAAAAAGCAAAACAAATGACCAATAAAAAAAGTAAATGCTTTTTTGAAACATTAAAAAAACACGCATAAATCAAAATGTATTGAAAAAAAGCAAAAGAAAGAGGAGATAAGGGATTTCATCTTTTTTGGCATGAATCTATTTGTTTGAAGAGTGAAAAGAGTAAGCAAAAAAAAAAGTAATTATCCCATAAGGAATGGAGATGGATGAATGAATGAATCAAAATTGAAACATATTTTGACATTCAATAAATCAAAAAAGGCATAAAAAAGTTGCCAGAAGAAGAAGCAGCAGAAACAGAAAAGAGTGGAAAAAACGATAGATCGAAAACCGTTTAAAAAAAAGCTTTGACAGAAATGGAATGGAAAAGCTTTCTTTTTTTGCTTTTTTCGTGGACACGCGCGCAGTAGCAGCGCATACACGTCTCAGAGCTTTAATTTTTTGTGTTAGAAAAGGAGGGGACACAACATATATAGCCGATGGCAGGAGTCCCAACTACTACAGCTAGCTATATATGCTGCTTGAATAGTTGTTGTAGTAGTAGTACATAGTATTAGTTGAAAGCCCAAAAGAAGTAGCTAGCTTGCTAGCTCGTAAGCAAGCAGCTGTGGCGGTGAAAATGAAGAAAAACGAGCGGACAACGACGACACATCCGTCAATGATGTTAGGGAAAAAGAAAGAAGAAAAAGAAAAGGCTTTATGGGAGAGAGCAATGTGGGAATTTTTCTGCATCTTTTTTTTATTTTATTTTTTTGCCGCTTGCCTTGCTTGCTTTTAGCTACTGGGCAAGCAAGGATGATGACGGTCCACCACAATAACGCGCAGAAGAAAGAAGCAGCAGCTTGCAAAGTTAAGCAAGGATGTAAAAAAGAGAAAGAAGAAAAAAGGGCTAGAATATATTTTAGCTGCTGCTGATGTTTCTTTCAACGGCTGCCGTTACTTTTACTTACTCAGCTATTTTATTTTAGTTGGTAGGATGTATGGCTGCTGCAATGATAGTAGCAGTAGTAGTAGTAGAAAATTTGTGTCCGCGTTGACAGGGATTCCATTCACAAAAAAATATATTTATATATAGCATTCCAAGAGGAGTAAAGGCAGTATAAGAGGAATGAGTATAAGCAAGGAGGAACAAGATCGCTTTTTTTTTCTACTCGGACACGCTATATTTTTTTATATATTATATTTCTACAGGCAAACAAAGGACACACATAAGCTTTAAAAAATTGTTTTAAAAAGAGGAAAGAGATGAAAGGAGGACAACAACAAGAGGACATTAAAGATGGAAGAAAAAGAGACAGACGACGTGCTACTGCACTCAAAAATTATAAAGGGGAAAAACCCACGTTTTCAAATGTTATTTTGAAAAACTAAAATATTTCTTTTTGAAGAAGAAGGAAAGCGCTGGTGATGATCCTTTTCCCGTCGTGTCTTTTTTCCTCATGTCTCTTCTTCTTTTCTAATATTTTTCTCTTTATTTCTTTTACACTTTTAAAAACTCAACTTTTTTATAAAGGAAAAAATGCGAGCTGTGCATACTTTTCTATTTTCTAAGATTTTTGTCACACTTACTTGCTCTGATGTCCTTCTTCCTTCGTTTCTTTCTTACAGACTTTTTCTGGGATGAAAGCTTCTTTAAGTTTTCTGTTTCCCAAAAATGGGACAAACTCCATCCCATGGAATTGAAAGTTTTCTCCATTTTTTTCTTCTATCAAGCATTCTATCCCTTCTTACTTATAGGTTTTTGTCGTCTAAAAAATAAGTCGATGGATGAAAAAAAACAAAACTCAGCAGACTACTATGTATATTTTTTTCTATTTTTGGCAGAAAAAAAAAGAATTTGTTGCTGCTTTGAAACCTTATTTTTCTTCTGTTTTTTCTCTCTACTAATGAGTCAATGTGAACAATGTTGTCCTTGTCGTTGTATATATTCATAGTTATGTGTTAGTTTTTAGTTTTCTCTTTTTGGCTTTTACTGCTTCTGTTGCTGATGATGTTGATGTTAGTGGTGGTGATAATGTATGAGAAAGGAAAAAAATGAAACTTTTTTAAGAAAAAAAGTAAAAATGCCATTTTTGGATTGTGGTCCATGTGAATGAAAAATGGAGGTACCTGCCTGTTTCTTTCTTTTCGTCTTTTTTTCTAATTTGAGTTAATTCCCTCAAGATTAATTTGTGTTTATAAGAAAAAAAATTGCGAATTTCGTTTAACACAAATTCATACAAAAAAAATTTTGTTTGTTTGAAAATATAAAAGACAAGAAAGGGATTAACTTATTTTTTCTTTAACACAAAAAAAGGAATTACAACTTTTCTTCTTTCATTTTTTAAGCCTTAAATGTGTCAGAATAATCAGGAATGAGTTCCAAATTTGGTTTACCAATTGTTGGTTTTATGGCACAAATGTATGAATGCCTAAAAAAAGGTTACAGTAATATAGATACAGGGATCCGTATTATTACTTTGCTTCTTCATTTGTATCTTCCCAATATCCAAACCATTTACTATTTTCTCGTTGAATATCTGTCATAATTACAGCATTCTTAGCCTTTTCTGAAGCATTAATAAAAAATTAAATAAGCAAAACATGAATTAAAAACTGAAAGCACAAACTTGAAAGATTATAAACAAGCCAACGAAAATAGACAACAACAGATTGCTTGTCGTCAACTTCTTTCCAGTCTTCTCCTGAACCAGATACTCCAATCCATGTTTGAAAATTTTTATTTCGAAATGCAACAGCTGAAAAAATGTTTTTGATTACCGTAATCCTACAGTAGTGGTAATAATCTTACATGCAATATACCGATTAACTTCATCATCACGAATTTTTGGAAGCCATCCTTCTTTTTGTTCACAGGCACTTTTAGCTTCAGGAAAATTAACTTTTTGATCGAAATATTTATAGCATGAATGTCGGAAAAGTTCAAATCCTTCAGAACATTTTTCAACAGATGCTTTAAAATTAAAAGTTTTGAACAATAGTGATAAAAATTAAAGCTTACAAAATTCACATAAAATTCCTTTATCAGATCCTTGGTTTTTGTAGTCTCCATCATCATTTACAATATGACTTAAACCATTTGAACCACTTTTTACAGTATATTTAACCTTTGGCTAGAGAAATGTGGATTTATAGAAAGGTGATTAAGAGTGGCTATGTTGTATTTTAATTAAGAATGACTAAATGTTTATTTCTTTTCTCCTACAACTAACAGCATAGGCAAAATCATGAAAGCAAGAACAAAAAAGATTGAATTTAATCAATAAAATTAACAATGCACTGTTCGGCAATTTGTGTTGTTTCAATAGCTTGTGCTTGTCCGATCATGGCAAGATACATTTTCAGTCTATCACATGAACCCATTTGATAATTGAATCCTGATGAAAGTCCACTGAAACCTCCTGGTAATCCCTGAAGACCTGATAATCCGGTCATTGGAAGAATCATTGGAATTTGTCTTTCCTGTCTTTCATGTTCTTTCGGGGTTACGGTAGTTGTTGCAGGTGGTGATGAAAGAGTATGTTTTGGAGAGGTAATGTACTTTGATGGATCAACTTCTGGATCTTCAACAAACAAATAATCTTTTGGTGATCGAGTCGTTGAAGCAACAGCAGAAGTAAAAGCAATGAACAAGAACATCAAAATCGTTGAAATCATTTTAGCTTGAATGTTGAAGGAAAGAAATAGGAATAAAGATTTTCCGTCAAGCTTATATATAGCACTTGTTTCCGGTATGGATAATTTATGACATCTATCAATATTTACATCTAAGGCAGTAATAATTATAAATCGTATAGTCTATTACTATACTTCTGCACCTGTCTTTTCCAAAACACATGGTCTGCTTTTTTGATCAACTGAATTCCTAATTTGCATGCGACCAGTAAGAACAAAAAAATCGAACTATACTTTTTTTTGGTAAACAATAAAATACTCAGATGTATTTTGCATTTTGAACAAAAACGAAGACAGGTGTCTAAAGATCAAAAAAATGGGTATAAAAGATTTCTGAGATCCGAAGAATCTTCACTTATTTTAAAGCCTTCAATTTCATATTTGAAAGCAGCAATGAAAAGCAGTGTTATCTTCTTCATTTTTACCCTTTTTATTCTTACAAAAGCTGGACTTATTCATCCTTCCAGTAATAATAAAAATCTCCAACAAGAACTTTCATCTGGTGAACATCATGAAAATGATTTAGATTCTCTTCTGGAAGATGACAGTACCGATCTAGAAGAGTGCATTTGTGGGGAAGACGAGAATGAAGATGATGCATTTGAAGGCAGCAATTCAACAAGAGTAAAAAGATGTGGTTGTGGATATGGATATTGTGGCTGCACTGCCCCAGCTGCACCTGCAGCTGGTGGCGGAGCTGGTGGTAATGGTGGTGGCGGTCCAAAAAGTATAATAAATCTTTATATTAAATTTTAAAATGCTGCAATTATTGATTTTAGATGTATTTGTTGTACCATTTCCAATGCCAGCTCCTGCTCCGGCTCAAACTCCTGCTCCACCATCACAGACAATTGTACTTCCACCACAAACTCAACTTCCCCCGCATATCCCCCAACAACCATACATTCCATCTCAAACATCTTTATTAACTGGAAGTGGTGGAAATGCATGTGACCGACTTCGTCTCATTTTAACTCTTACAAATCAATTAGAAGGCTTAAAACTAACTGAAATTGCTGGACAGTGTGTTGTTCAAGTTGAAAAATGAATGTAGCTTTTTTTCATTGCTTTATCGGTGTTACTTTTTATTAGGATTACTGTATTTTCCATGTAGAATAATAAAGAATGACTAACCTTTAAAATGAAGGATCGTTTAATTTCATCGAGCAATGCATCACATTGAACTCCAGCAAGTTCTGGCTTAAAATCATAGTTTTTAAAATGTGAATCTGTGTCACCTTTTAAAATATTTCGACATATTTTCGATGCATCACCTCCATATTCATCATCGTCAGAATTATCAGAAGCCAAAGCAATAAAACATTTTGAACCGATGTATGCAGTTCGATAGGGTAATGATCGACAAATTGATTCAGCAGCAGATTGTGAGCCTTCAGAATTTGGTAAATATGCATATGAGTATACTGTAGCCGGGAAAAGACAAAACAAAAATAGCTTCAAAGCATTCATCGTTGCTGCTGCTTTCTACTTTTACAAAATGCAATAACAAAAATGTAAAACTTTTTAAAATTTTGAAAATACATCTTCAAAAGAAAATTGGCGGTGAGAAAATCATCAAAAATAATTTATTCATTTTCCATGAAATTCTCAGCATTCAAAAGGCAATTAAAAATATCGCTTTGTCTTTTGTTTAAAGTTGTCAAAAATGTGAAACTACAGTATATCAATGATTTAAGCATTTATTAAAAAGCATATAATAAACTTTGGAAACTCAACAAAAAAAAACAAGAATTCATGGACATTTTATATATCAGAGTTAACGATTACGAAAAACATTCCGTTTATGCATTCCAATAATTTTCAATGGCATTGAAAGAAGATTAAAATCATTTGGAGTTTTTGTACGCATCAAATATGGAGCATTTGAAGAATTCTATAACCATTAATATACTGTAACCAATATAAATACATACAAATGAAAAACAAACCTGAGTTTGAAGAATCCATTGCGGAGTACTGATATCATTACCAATTGCCAAAACATTAACATCCATTAAATAGAAGGGATCAGCGGGAGTAATAATATAAATTTTTCGTTTTTCAAGTGAAATTGCTCTAACAAGACCATATCCAACACATTTGAAAAATGGTTTTGATGGAATTTGATCAGCATAATCAACTCTGCTAGGAAGATTTTCTTTGCCACATAATTTGCTCCATTTAAAATGTTCCTTAAAATTACCAGGAACAATACATAAAGCAACAGTTGACATATTAAGTGCAGCTAAATATGCTTTATCCGAAACAAGATGTGAAGGATGAATAAAAATTCCAATTTTTTCAAAAGAAATCATTCGAACTAAAACATTTGAGAATGATACAGTATCATGCTTCACTGATTTTGAGAAACATTGTGTAAAATATCCGGTAATTGCCAAATCTCGTAATTTGGGAGGAGATAGCTTTCTATTATCTGGTACAGTATAAGCATCTTGGAAAATAATATTTTCAACGTTATCCGGCTAAAACAGAAAAATTGTGAAAGGGTACTGTAAAATTAAACCTTACGACATGGATAAAAAGAGTTCTTTTTAATGCCAAAACGCAACCAGGTTCAAAAATTTCAGAAATAAAATCCAAGATATCTTTTCCAAAATCTAGAATATAGATAAGATCTACCGTAGTAGTAATCCCATAATATAAAAACATACTTTCAACCCATCCCATGGTATTAATCAACAATAAAGCCTTACTGTCCTTACGACTAATTTCACAGAATTCAGTATAACATTGTTTAAGAATAGATTTATAAAGATCCAAATCGCCAGCAGGACTGACATCACCATAATAATAAGAATTATGAAAAGTAGGAATTTGCAAAGCAAATGGAACACCGAAAAAATACAACCGCGTAAGTTAAGATGAAAATGAAAAAGCTGCTTACTAAAAAGTGGTTTATCAACTTTTACAATGGAAAGTAATCCAGGTGGAGTGAATTCTGATTGTCCAACATCACAATCCAAATAATAAATAGTTTGACCTTGTGGTGGTCCTGAATTTAATAAAGCATTACAAACTTCTTTTAAAATACTACTTTTTCCGCTATCTTTAGACCCCATAATCATTGCAGCACTTTTAGGCTCTAAAATTATCAGTGCTAAAGCAAGTTTCAGTAATAAAGAAAGAGTAATACTTGAATTCCACATCTTATGTATAGCTGTACTAAATTCGCAAATTTGTGATTCAGTAGGAACCATATTGGTCATATAAAAATATAGAGAGAGTTCCTGAGGTCGATACAATGGTAATGGTTTAAAAATCATCTAAAAAGGAAAATATTAATAACTAAACTTATAGATAAATTCAAATTTACCCATCCAGTGACATTTTCAATAGGTTTAAGTTTAGCAGGTGGATCTGTTATTAAAATTATGGCAGAAAAACCAGCATTAACAATGGCATCTTTAATACGATCAAAGCTAAAATTAATCTAAATAAATATTTATATTATAAAATTTATAAAAAAAGGAAGAACAAACAGCAGTTAGACGTGTGCGAAGAATATCTTCTCCATCTTGTAATAAAGGCGGCGATGTGGGAGAAACTCGAAATTGAATCTAAAATATTACACGAACTCATTCAAAAATTTTATTACAAGAGATATTTACCGGTTCATGAGTTAATGATGGTAAACAAGCATAAAATAAATTATTTTCCTCATAATCCACAGGTTCAAAGGTATAAGATTTTGCAACAATTTGACCAGCTAAGCATTGAAATTGAAAAGCACCACCTAGACAAAGAGGTTCGGATTTATGTAGTAAAACAATTCGAAGAGCTGAAGAACCAACTGAATCAGGATAAAATACAATAGGACTAAAAATATAGCTAAATAGTAAGAGATCAGCTAAAAAAATACACATACGAAAAAGGTGATCTAAGTTGAGGCCTTTGAAGCGGTGAATTATCATTTGGTTGCATGCTTTACCTAAAATATACAAGTAAATCAGATGCATGCAAGACACAGAAAACAAATAAGGAGCTCCACATTAAAAATTAAGATAAAGATTCAAAATTTAATTTTTTGTATTAACATTTGAAGATCTTAGATCTTAGGCTCGAGCCTCTTAAAATAAAGCTTCGTGTTAGGAAATTCAAACTGAAACATTTAAAAAGTGAAACATGTAATAAAGAGGAATTCTACCGTAACTTTTTTGTACCCACAAATTTATAAAAAATAAAAGTTCATTTAAAACAAAAAAACGTAAACAAAATTTCAGTAACAGAACACAAAAAAATTAACAAAAAGTAATTTTAAGATCGAGATGTTTGCCAGCTTTTTCAAAGGCTTCCTTCAAGGTATCATTTGCACAAAAATCATTAAAACAAATTTCCAATTCTTCAATTTTTTATCATTTGTCTTTCCGGCAAGTTTAATTCCATGTTTAAGGATAAGAGATAAAAGGAAATCGACGCTTGATTCTCGTTCACCTTCATCAGTTTCTGCAATAATCATAATTGAATCATTCTTTTTAGAAACTCGAAAACCCCATTTTGGGCTCATAATATCAGCATTAGTGATGGAGCAGAGTTTGATAATATCTAAAATAATTAATACAAACTTAAATTCTATAAAAAGACAACATACCAAAAATAACAAATTCACGTTTTTTACCATAAACTTCCATAGCATCTTTTCCAATGATTGGAGTTTTACCAGTGAATGCCATATAAATCGGAATATCGGAACCTCCTTCAGCATTAGATTCTTTTCCATCAATAAAATCCAATACGGAAAAAGTTTGTTTAGAAAAAACCATACGAAGCTGTTTGGTTGACATTTTATCAGAGGTAGTAGTAAGCTTGGAAATATTATCTTTCAAATTATCAATTGAAGATGCAAGTTCATTAGAAGATGTAGCAGTATTCTTTGAAGCTTCTTCTTCAAATGGTTCAGCTTTGAATTCATAAAAAGAATTGATATCAAGTTTGAAAAGGAGTTTAATTTTCTTTGAAGTAAAATCTGACATTTTAATACGTTGAATTACTTGAGAAGGATGGATATCATAAGTAACATGAAGCTGAAAATTCATAATAAGGCTTAAAATAAAAATATGAACGTAACAAACCGAAATAGTTTTCTTTGGTTGAACATCAACAACAAGAGATTGTTCGAATGGTAAAACAGTTTCACGTGTAACTTTGATAATATTCTTATACCCAAGACAGACATGCATTTCAGTTTCTGATTGTAATGCTACGCTATATTCACTGAGTTTTTCACCCATATAATGTAAAGCCATAGGAATACTAGCTTCATGATAAATTGAGCAATCATCATCAACTGTCACAACCATTGGATCATATTCACAAAAGCATTGCTTGAATTCACGTGCAGCAGTATCCCACAATTGAAGAACAATAACTTTTTTAGGCTTGCAATCTCCCATAAAATCTGTTTTCCATTGAGGTGTAAGCATTCGTTTACGACTTTTATGACCATCAATCATTCGATAGCAACCATTTTCACGTTTAAAACTCGCACCATCTGGGAGCATTGGAACGAAAGAAAAGACAATCAGTACTTCTTCACCTTCTTTAACCATAGTTTTAGTATGATAAAATGTTGCAAAGCTTTCAAAAGCAAGGTTTGATGGAAGATAGAGATAAAAGATTCCATGCTTTTTGCAAAATTCAAAAATTTTTTGACGAAGTGAATATCCATCTTCGAATGTTGGAAAAGGTTTGCAGTCAAGGATCATAGCTTTGACATTCTTGAAATCGACGACAGCACTGATTTGTTCAAAGAGATTCTTAGTATCAGGATCTTTAAGGAAATTAATATGAATGTATTCATCCTTTCTTTTCCCAGTTTGAATATTTTTTGCAAATACAGCCAGGTATGAGCCAATTTGAACACGAACAACCAAGCTACGATTTGTTGCCATAATTTTGTTTAATTAAATTTGGATATCTCTAAAAAATAAAGATACCTTTTTTGTAAAAAAATCAGCAAAAATTATTTTATAAAAGAAGAAAAAAAGCGCGTAATAAATAAATAAAAAAGTCTTTTTGAATAGCCAGCTGCAGACAAACAAAAATAGGATATTGCGAAATCATACGAAGGGAACTTGAAAGTTTGGCTTGATTCGCACAAAAAATTTTTTGAAAAAATAAAGTTCAAGTAATTTGCTTTTCAATGTGTGCAAAAAATTGTTTGCTTCTCTTTATAATTAACAAGAAGGGCAAAATTTGCCCGATAATCGATTCCTCAAGCGGGTTTCGAACCTGCGACAATCTGTCAGATGTTTTAGAATATTTATCTATTTTCTTTTCTTCTTGTTGGGTTTGAAACTTGTCTATGACTTCTTTTTTCAGTTTTGCTACTTGTGTTTTGTACCTCCAACAGCGAAACGTCAAAAATGATTTCTATTTATATCTTTAATCTTTGTTATCTGTGTTTTGATCTCATTTTTTTGTTGATATGATTTATGTCTGTTTATTGTTGAGTTTAAAACAAATAAAATTTATTATACAATTATTGTCTCATGCTTCTGTTAGGATTCAGTTTAAATAATAGATGATTGCGTCACAGTGATATCAAGCGCTATGAAGAACGAAATGCCAACGGCCGTTCGGGGGCGGAGCTTGATGTCAGAACTCAAGTTCTAGCGGATATTATGACAAGATTTTGCAAAATATAATAAAGACGGCATCAAGAAACATATTCCACGTTACAGAATGTGTTTAAATAGTTTTTTAAAGAAGTTGCTAGCTATTGAAAAAATGATGAAATTTTGACAGCTTAACTTCGATAGCTCCTAACTTTGACTTACTTTTATAAAATGTTACAACTTTGCACAAAATTGTAGCTAAGATATAGGAAAATAATATGTGCTTCATCATTTGTATTTAAGCAGTAATTTAAAAAAGTTGCTAGCTAATTACTTAAGCTCCGCCCCCAACGGCCGTCTGCATGTTGCAAAAAAATCACTGTGGCGTTCTTTGCTACACTTTTAGCACATGTCTTTTAGAAATCCTAACTCCGTTAAAGCATTTTCTAAATAAAAACATAACGTGACAGTTTTTCTTGTTTGTAATCAATGTACTGTCAAATTATGTCTTTTAAAATACATATAACATATTTTATATTAACGAAGAATTTTGCAAGTTCTTGTTTTTTTCTTGTCTAAATTCTTATTGTTTACATTTTAACAGAAAAATAGCGATTAAAAATTTTTGAGCTGATTATTGTTCAAATGATCAAACGTCGCTGTTTTCATTTACATCGTTTTCTTTTAAAACACGTGCGATTTTCTTGTTTTCTTTTCATTTTTTCTTATTCATTTTGTTTGTTTCAAAAGGTAGTTTTCTTGGTGCAAAGTTTTTACAAACTTTCAAACGCTTTTGGGAATCAAAAATGGCTAAAGATTCTGTTTCTACAATAACTCTTAAACCAGGGATTGAAATGCCTATGATTGGATACGGTACTTCAACGGTTTGCTTTTTTTAAATGCAAAAAGATGTTAATGGATACCTAGATTGGTTTCTAGATTGAAGATGAAAAAACGCTTGAAGATTGCATTGTAGCTGCTTTGGAAGCAGGATATCGACATTTTGATACAGCATTTAGCTATGAAAATGAAGAAAAAATTGGAAATATTTTTGCAAAACTTTTTGAAGAGGGAAAATACAAACGTGAAGATATTTTTGTTACAACAAAACTTCCATCATTTTGGCATCGACGCGATGATGCAAAGCTTTGTGTTGAAAGGCAGCTGAAAGCTTTAAAAATGGAATACATTGATTTATATTTAATTCATTCACCATGCCCTTGCAAGGTTCGTTTTATTTTATTACAGTTGTTAGATGGCGACTTTTAGAAACATCCTGAGGAAGATACATTTATGAAAGATAGCAATGGGAAAGTTATTGAAGAAGATATTGATTTACTTGAAACTTGGCATGCCTTAGAAGAGATTGAAAAAGACGGAAAAATAAAGAGTCTTGGAGTTTCCAATTTTAATAAAAAGCAGATTTTGTATTTGTATGAAAATGCTCAATTGAAGCCTGTCAACGTTCAAGTAGAGTGTCATGTTTTATTTCCACAAAAAGAATTACATGAGTTTTGTAAAAAATATGGGATTTCTTTAACTGCTTATTCTCCAATTGGATCACCAGGTCGTCCAGAAGATTCTGTAGAGCATCCAGAAATTAATCAACTAGAGCATTCAGACGTCATCAAAATCGCCAAAAAACACCACAAAACTCCAGCTCAGATTCTTTTGCGGCATTTAATTGAAAAAGGGATTGCAGCAATTCCAAAAAGTGTTACGCCTTCTAGAATTAAAGAAAATATTGATATTTTTGATTTTAAACTTGATTCTGAAGATGTTGAAAAGCTAGAAAGCTTGGGTCCGCATAAGCGAATCTTCACCCATCGATTTAATAGTGAACATTCAAATTATCCATATAATGATTTAAAAAGTTAAATAACAATCTTTTAAAATTTTAAAAGCTATTTTGACATCTTTTCATTCAAATCTAGCGTTTATTAATAATAAATTATTATAGATACAAAAAATGACATTTCAATTTTAAATATATGTCACTTGCTTTTTATTATCAAATATACTGTAACAATTATTTTTAAAAAAACGTTTACTGACCAATCTTTAAATATCAAAAAATAAATAAAGGTTATACTTATGTTTAAAAACTGACAAATAAATATGTTGAGATCAAGTTGAATATAATAATAATATTATACAGTAATCTATCAAACTGATGCATGCGGAGTTGCTGCAGCTGCTGAAGCAGAAATATCATTAAAGTTTAATAAAACATCATAAAACGATGGACGAGTTAGCCGATCTTTATGTGAACACATTAAAGCGAGCTCAATAAAACTACTGAAAGTTTCAGAAGTAAAATCTAAAAAGTTTTATTACTGTTGTTTTCTTTTGGTAGAAACAAACCTTGAACAAGTTTTTTATCACAGCAAACTTGAACAATCTTTGTTGGGCCTTCTTCTTGATTCTCTTTAACTAGCTTTGAAATATAATCCACTAAACCCGGGGGTGTCCGAGAATCAGAATATGCTCTTAAACCGGTTGCAATTTCGAGCAAAACTACCCCGAAACTATAAACATCTAATTTTGTTGTTAAAATTTTATTTGTAATAAATTCTGGTGGAAGATATGCAAGGGTTCCTTTAATGTGGGAAGCAATTAATGGAGCTTTTTCATCAACTCCTACTTCTTGTTGTCCATCTCGGCAAAGTCCGAAATCACCTAGCTTTGGTTCCATATGTTTATCCAATAAAATATTTGCAGATTTAACATCTCCATGTATCATTGGAGCCTTTCCAATACTATGTAGAAAATGTAAGCCGCATGAAACACCTTGGGATATTTGAAATCTTGTAGTCCAAGGTAACGGATTTGATCCCTTCTAAAATAGCATACTGTATATTTTATAAATGCTTAACACATTTAAATATTTACTCGACATAGTAAACGATCTTCAAGTGACCCATTTGCCATATACTGATAAACTAGACACGGCTCTGGCCCATCTAGGGAATAACCATAAAGTGAAAGAATATTATCATGCCGAAATTTTGCTAATGTTCTTAGCTCTTGTAAACTTTGTCTTAAACGTTCTTTTTCATTCTAAAAAACTTTTTAAATCTAACTGTTGTTAACGTTGGATTTCTTACAGCTGCTCCACTATCTTTTTTAGATTGAATTCGTTTAACGGCAACAAATAAATGTTTCCACTGACCTTTGTACACAGTACCGTAACCTCCTGTAAATAAATATATAATAATAAACGGACAAATGATTTAGGAATTTACCTCGTCCAAGAATATTTTCAACAGCAAAATTATGTGTGGCTTCAAGAATTTCTTGATATTTTACTGCTAATGTATTTTGTAAGTCATTCAAAACAGATCCACCACCACTCGTAAGCTCACTAAAAAATATCTCAAAGTTGTTGATCTAATTTTCCAAATAAAAGAAAAAACACACGTTTCAACATCCCCTAACGAAGACCAACTTGAGCCTTCGGTTTTCTTTGAATATACTGAAACAGAAGGATGTGTTTGATGGGTCGAAGGTTTAACAAAGCTTGAGCCATCTGTTGAATTTCCTTTTGGACTTGTAATTACATCAGGAAGGGATAAGCAATCTGTTTCAAGCATATGCAAATCTGGTTCAACTTAAGTATCACGCAATATAATTTATATAGATAAATAATAAACAAACCAAATTCTTTAATAATTTTCATACATCTTATCATTTTAAGTCTCGCAAAAACTTTGTACAAATCATTGATTGTATACCCTTTACTTCCCCAAATTCGAAGTAATGCTTCTGTTGGACGTCCATCCATAGAATGTCTCAATCTTCGACAATCATCTATGTCAATGTCAGCAATATCCGGCATTGTTATTGCTAAAGTGATTATTCAAATAAAGAATTAAATGATTTAAAGTTTTGTCAAGTTAGTTACATACCAACATCCTCCCATACATTACCAGAATCTAAAATCATCCCTAAATCTAATACAGTTTTTGGTGGAAGTTCAAATACATAAGTTATTGACATATTTGGCTTTTTAAAATCTCGTGTTTTTATGAATTTTAAAATTTTTTTGAGTATTATTTTTTTGTCAAAGAGAGACACTTTGACAACTTTTGACCGAGGTCAGAGATAGGGAGGTGCAACAACGAGGAAAAAAGGAGCTCGTTTTTTTTTATTCTTTTATACCATCTGATCTCAAAAAAAAGTTACAGCGGATTTAGTAATGGAAAATCGAGTCGTTGCACCTTCCTAGTCAGAGAATAAAGTGTTTCTAAAAAATATCAAATATTTCTTAAAATGCTATACAATTTTTAACTTTACATAAAAAAAACTTATGATTTGTAGATCAAGGTTACTGAAGAAGAACAATTAATTACAACAAAAGCTGAACGAGTATTTATTAACCCTTCAATGAATGCAAAGTATGGGAATACTGTAGCTCTACTTTACAAAAATCGGCTGCTGAATTATTATTTTTTATTTAAACCTTAAAAGAGCATGTGCTTTATAGTATTTTTGACAATGTCAAGTACTGCGACAGCCAATAATTGTTCGCTTTTTTATTCTGAAAAGATACATCTAGTGCATGAGAATTCACTTCAAAAATATAAACTCTTTATTACAGATAAATTTTTTCAGAATATACACAATATGCACAAAATAGTTTGAAAGCACCGGAGTAGAACTCGTAAAAAAACAAATTATATCTCTCTTAAGTATGTTAACAGATCCTTCTTTGTTACGATTCCGATCAGTTGTCCTCTTTCTGTCACCAAAACTTGTCGAAGGCCCAGCTTTGCAAACATTTCTGCAACAATTTCGATTTTTGCTAATGGTGATATACAAATAGGAGCCTAAAATATTACATATTACAGTAATTATAAGATATACAGTATACTTACAACATCAACAGCATTTAACCATCGAAGCTCTCTTCCTGATGAAACTTCTGAAGTAAAAGCAACAGGAGTTGTAAAATCAATTCCAACTGCTTCGGCAAGATTCGATTGTAAATTCCTTCTGAAAATTTTAAATGTCTACAAGTTTTAAAGAATAAAAACACAACTTACCGATCACAAAATCCAACTAACAATTTATTTTCCACTGATTCAACCACCGGAAAACCGCAATAACTTGTTTCATTCAGAATTTGTTCTAAATCATGAATTGTCATTCCGCTTTGCCTAAGAACAATTAGCGGTTCAGTTTTTCGTTGTCGAATAAGCAAATCTTGAATCTCAGAATCTCCATCTTCTTTGTTATCTTTGTTATCCAAAAATGGAAAATTGTTCAATTCTATTTGTGCATCATAAATACCCTAGAAAATCCTTTGTTTATATATTTTAATATTAAGTTGAAAACAAACCATCGGAAAAGTTGCATCACCAACCCATTTCGCAATCTAAAAAACTTTGTTGCATACGAGATTTAAAAAGCCAAATATGTCAAACCATAATCGCTGTCATCGTTGGAACCACGAAATCAATACTTCCAGTTAATTCAAACATAATAATTACAAGGGTTACTGTCATTCTCATAACGCCACTTAATAATGCCGCAGCACCAACAATAGCATATAAACCAGGCATAACACAATCTTCTCCAACTTTACAAAATGGTTGTGAACCTTCATATATCTAAAACCAACACTTTAAAAACTGTTCAATGACAAATAAACAAACCATAAATTTATCTGCGATTCCTTGAGTAATTAAACCAATTATTCGGCCTGTTAGAGCTCCGGTTGCAATATTTGGAACAAAAAGACCTGCTGGAACTTTCAAACCCGCCGTAATCACAGTTAAACAAAATTTCATAACTAATGCAACACAAAGATGAAAAAATATACTCTAAAAATATTTGTTAGAGTACTGAAAACAAGTTGTAAAAGAAATAACATACATCGTCCCCACTGGGATAATTATAGCAATATTCTGGATGATTATGTTTTTCACAATCATTGAACATCTTAAAAATATTTATTTTATACTTAAAGATATAAAAGAAAACCAAACTTGTCGAATTAAAGCAGCTGAAGAAATTTTTGTAAATGGATTACCGTATGCCAAAAAAGAAGTAACAAAAGCAACACTAACCACTTCAAGAATTGGATGGGATGAAATACTTGAATTCTTACGGTATTGATTTAATCTTATATTTAATCTATAATTTAAACATATTAAATTAGTGAGGATACTGTAGCTAAATAAAATGTACCGTATGAAAGCACTACCAAGAAGACCACAAACAACACCAATCAAAGCAAATGGAATTAGCTCTGGAACCATCCAATGTTTTGTATGTTCAACGTGATAGAGAGATGGAAGAGTATTTCCAAAAGGATTGAAAGCACGAACAGATAATCCAGCAACTAAATTTAAAACATTAGAATATATTGATGTATATGATATGAACAAACCTAAGGCACAAAAGAATGATCTCCATAAAGTTTTGAATGTAAAATAATATGATGCTTCTTCGATACTGTAATAAATATCACGGTAATACATAATGTAAAAATGTAGACAAACCTAAACATAATTCCACCGATTGGAGCGCCAAAAGCGACAGATAATGCTGCTGCAGTTGAGGCAGATAAAATCTCTCTCTTTTTTGCTTCATTTTTCGAATATTTCGGAAACCATCGAGATACAACATTTCCAATACATGATGATACATGCACTGCTGGACCTTCTTTCCCAAGTGATAGCCCAGAAGCAGAAGATAAAACAATTCCAATCGTTTTTCCAATAAATGTTCGAATTCCCAAAAATTTA
Organism: Panagrolaimus sp. LJ2400; assembly: GCA_024447215.1. NCBI lineage: Eukaryota > Metazoa > Nematoda > Chromadorea > Rhabditida > Panagrolaimidae > Panagrolaimus > Panagrolaimus sp. LJ2400. The sequence goes on along the minus strand of JAMRYA010000009.1, from coordinate 913,562 downwards.
CGTATCACAAATCCTGACATAATACATTTTATTTCAGCAATTCCCGATCCTGAAGCATATGGCGCAAATTTGACCACTAAGCAGCAGGATAAAAATGCCATTGCCAAAGATGAAAGAATATAAAATGTAAAATCAACAATAAAATGTAAAAAGCTATGTTCCTGAGTATCCAAAATATTTGTCCATGTCTTCCAAGCAGTACAATTTTGAACAGAATCAAATTTTGCGCAACAATGTTCATGATCAAGCCAAAATTTATCAACACAAAATCCAAGCTTTAAAAATATATTTTTAGTTAGTGAAACAAAAGCTGTTTAAAGAACAAACTTTAAAATCGCTCAGCCAGCCTTCAGATACATCAATAAAAGCAGCGGTGATTCCCGTAAAAATTCCAACACAAAAAACACAAATCCAACCAGAACAAGAATCCAAACGAAATTTTAGCCAATGCCAAAATGATTGCCATTTTTCAGATTTTAAATTTTTCCGTCTTTGACGATCTTTTGCTAGCTCTAATGGCCAATCAATTGTTGAAAAATTTGAATATTTACTGTAAATTTTTTGTATATAGATATATGATATGATTAAGAGATATTAACAAACCCCTTATTACTTTTTTGATGGATCATATGATTATCATTGTTATTGTTGTTTCGTGACGTCGACATGGTTGATGCGTAACTGCTGTCTGATAATTCATGTGGAATTATTCTTGCATCGTCGTCATCACATATCCAAGTTTGTGGTTGCTGCTGTTGACCAGAAAACGAAAAGAATTCATTAGAATCTAGTGGAATTCTTGAACTTCCATTCATGATATTACTATTACTAATTTACAATATATCATACATATAAAAGACAAATATGACTAGACTTCTACTATTTTGATGATAATGAGAAAACAACTCTTTTTACTCCAACCAAATATGGATGGAAAGATGGATGGGGGGTTGACAAACAGCGATCGATGATAGATGCACAAAAAAGAATTACGAAAAAGAAAAAAAGGACCCACGCGCAATCTCCCTCTTCTTTTCCCCTTTTACGAGTTATATCGTTCAAAGTACGCACAAAACATGAATTTGTTAATGTCAAAGAGATGTAAAGAGAAAAACTTTTTTTACTGAACAAAATTTTCAACAACATTTAAAAATAACAAATAGAAAAAAATGTTAAAACAAAAAAACAAGATTAAATATGTTGAAAGACATCGAGGTTAAAGGCATGACGAAACAGAGATTTTTTTTCAAACCGGCAAAAAATAAAATTGGGATCATCATCTTTATGAAGTGGAAACAAGATTACCATAATAGGCGGTTAAAGCTTTTATCTTATTATTGAGAACATTATGTTCAATTTCCACTTTCTTCATAGTAGTCTTGGCTGCAATTTGCATTAACTAAAATTTTAAGATAGTTACAGTATGCAAGATTAGAAAAACATAATAGTTACCTGATTTGAAGAAGTATTTCTCGGTAAAAAATAAGCAATATTTTGAGAAATTTTAATAGCAATATCAAAAATTTCAAAGCCATCTGGAACGCATGAACCTAGTTCAAAGAGTGGTTTATTGAGATATTCTGGGCCGCCCCATGGTGGACTAAGAAAAATACTATCAATTAACAGAGGTTTTTCATTTGGACGTGACTGACAAAATGATTTAGCAATATGATAAAAATTTCCACAAATAAAAGTAATTCTATCATCGACACCATAAACTTTTGCATTTTGACGAGCACATCGAAGCTTAATTGGATCCAAGTCAATAGCATACACTAATGCACCTTTTAAAGCAAATTGAATTGCATTTCCTCCAACACCGGTAAAAGCATCCAAAATTACACAATCTTTATGAGTAACCATTCGATCAGCAATATGTCTTGCAATAATTTCTGGAGTAACTGAAAACCATCCTTCTTCATCCATTAAAATTCCATCATTTAATTTAGAAAATAGACGATATCGTTGATGCCAATATTTTATAAGACTCTAAAATGTAATAAAACCATAATCAAATACAATAGAAGAAAAACAAACAGTATTAGGACCAAATATTTTAAAAGCATTCTTAGCCAATAATCTTGCATCTCTAACTGGATCAAATGAAAAATCAAAATTTTTAGGATCACATTCTTCTTTTATTAAAGGAATGGGTTCAGCTTCAGCTGGAGCATCAATATCAAAATCAATGGGATGCAATGAATAATTCTTTCTTTTCATTTTACCGTAATAAACAGGTTCATGAAGAGTATAGCTTACATCCTCAAATGGTGACAATATTTCTTTTCTAGAACAGATAAACTAGATATCTATAGTATTTAAAGAAAAAACTTACGCAGTTTTTGAACGTTCAAATACACCATCTTCATTTTTTGAACCCCTATTAAATCCATTTACAAACGAAAATTGATGAAGCTAAAAGATACTGTAATTATAATTCCGAAAGAATATTAATAATCTAACCTTTTTAGCAAAAGTTTCTGCACGATTTCTTGCTGCTATTAATGATTTATTCATCATATCTCGTCGAATTAATTCTTTAACATCTTCCGTTTTGGGAGTTTCATTAGCTTTCTCTTCAGATGGAGCAGATTTCCCAGACACAAATTCACGAAAGAACTAGAAATAAAATAAATTGTAAAAAAAGTCAAAAAAATCTTAAGCAATTACTTCAACATTCTTATGATCTCTAAATAACTCTTTTGTATCGCATAAAGTTTTAGCAAACTTTGTTTCAGTAATATCTGCACCAGATTCAAGAGCTGACAATTCTTCAACACCAGCAGTAAAAATTTTTCCATATTTTTTCCAGTAAGTTTCGAATTCAAAATCTTTTGGTGGTGGTTTATCTTTATCAAGGCGACGCTTTTTTGAAGCAGATGGAGCAGCATCACGTTTCTTTGTTTTAGGTGTAACTCCAAAAGATGCAGGTAATCCCATTGCAAGCCTATCCATAGCTTCTTGATCCAATTCTTCTTCTTCAGCTAAAAAGGGATTATTCATGTTACTTTTTTTACGTGTATTTATATTCTTACATGATTTATTATCTTCGATTCGTTCGTTACTGTATGCGATACCACCACTGGGATCTGCAACAGTTGATGGAGAATCAGTAATTTGAATTCCAGTAATTCTTTCACCAAGATCAGTCCACTGTTCAGTATCGCTAAAAATAAAATTATAGCTATGTCAATATTAAGAAATTATTGACGTACTCAAGATAAACTTTTGTAAATTGTGCGTGAATTACTTCTTTATCAGATAGCTTGATATCAGCTTCTAACAATATCTCCCAATCAAAAATATATTCACGTTGTTGAGAATTTAAATCCATCTAACAACGCTTAAAACAAAATATGATGATACGTTTTTATTGTTAATTGAATCATACAAAAATAAAACAGAGAAAGATGAGGAGGAAAACAATAACAACAAAAAAACGAGTAAAATATTTCAGTAAGCCTATCTGGCAAAATGTCACTAACGATACAAGTCATGTTTAAATTTTCTGAGGCTTTAAGTTATTGAAGACCATATTTATCTCAAATAATAAGATATTTTTTATTAAAAACGATATAATTCAACAAAAAAGAAATAACATATCAAATATAAACAGCTAAAGATAAACTATAATCTATTGAATGTGAAATATTTAGAAGACCCATAATCATCGATTTTGCTGCTGGCGTTGTAATTGTTCTGCTTGAATATATTTATGTTGAAGATAATCTTCCATTTCGCATATTTGCTTTCTTTCAGTTCTTTCAATCCAAGTTTTAAGAGTTTTTCCTACCTTATATGTTCCATACGCAGATGCCAAAACAAATGAACCAAATGCAATTGCTCTAAAATGCATTTTAGCTTTCTTCAACCAGTGTGAATCCATTTTGAATCTAAAAAATGCTAATATTATTTTTGTACAAACTACGGATACACGCAAGTTAACAAAACTTTTAAGAGATTGAGTTATGGGATAAAACTAGAAAGGCTTATTATTTTAACAAACTTAAATTTAACAAAATATTTTTGTTATAACTTTTCGTTACGGCTATTCTTATCACGAAAACTAAAAATTCAACCGTTTAAAATTTTAAAACAAAGTATTCTGTTACAAAAAATGAACAGATGACACGGCAAGCATATCATGATATATCATATGATAGTTTTCCAGATTTAAAAAAATACATAGCATACACATCGTTTATCACGGTGTAAGTGACATACAGTATGCCCTGATCTTAAAAATAATTGTATTTTTTTCAAGCAACAAATGATTAAACTACAGGGATGTGCGGAATTCTATTTTTGTCTTTAAGAAATTCCGTGCTTTTTTCATTTCCATAACACTCATTTTTAAAAACTAAAAAAGTGCAGAGGGGAGGCCAAGGCATTTTTAACTAACTTGGGATTTCCTTTTCGTTTTGAAGATTTGTTTCCGTTTTCATTTTTGCTTGTTGCATCATTACTGTCACTGCCAATTCTCTGAAGCTTCAAATTACTTTCACTGCCAAATTTACCAATCAAGCTAAGAACCCGTAAAACATCTTTCAATGTCTCAAATGTAAGAAAAAAGAAAAGCTTTCTAAATCATTATTTGTTTCAAACTGCTACCACATTTTAAATGGATACTGTAAGAATACCTGAACGTATCGTAATAAAATTTTTATAAAACAAAAACAAATTCATAAAAAATTATTATACAAAAAAACTTATTAGAAAACAACTTATACAAAAACAAATATAAAAATAATGGCAAAAACATTCCAAAAAATGTTGTTATATAACAAAATGGCATTTTGATTCAAGTTTATCACGCAAAATAAGGCATTTCTCCAATATTAAAGTAGCATTATATTTGATAGCCAACTCAGTAAACTTTTTAAGGTTGTTGCTAACGACCATTTTTGCAAGCTTTGATTCACACAATTCCTAAACAATAAATTTATAAGCATTAAACCATTTTATTCTAAAAAAGATACCTTCAAATCAATCATTTGTAAAGCATCCGCAACGATTAAAGCTTCACGTTCACATCCATCAAGATTGCCATTACCGTTGAAATAATCAATAAGCTTTTGAAGAGTCTTTAATGACACTGATGGAAGAATTTTAACAATCATTTGATCAAATGAGCTATTGTTATTATTGAGCTCCTTTTTGACAATCTCTGATTTGTTGGCAATAACATGCCCATCAATCTATAAGAAAAATAATCAATAAAATTCAACCAAGTAAACATTACGTACCTTAAGCTTAGAATTACCAAGTTCAAAGTAGCAGTTAGAATCCTCACAATCCATTGAAACTTCTTCTTCATTACTTTGTTGATAAATAAGACGCGGTCGAGGTTCAGGAATAACGCCAATAACACACCAAATTTCGATGCATTCATTATTAATAAAACCTTGTTCACGATCCATTAAATCACTTATTTTAATGAAATTTTGCCATCCATAGGGTTGTGAGCCAGAACAAAATGTATGATTTACAGCTGAAAGAATCTATGTTATCTCTCAAACTTACCTTTGTTCTTGGATGAAAGACATGACGAGTAATACAAACCTAATCCATAATGTTTTCGATGATCAGAATTGAGGATTGTTGCAGATATCTTTGATTTGAAGCTTGTTTCTGTTGAATCAGAAATAACAAAGAGTGAAAGATAGTCAAGTTTTCTTCCACCAGATGGATACATTTTAATACGAAATTTCGCTTCATCATCATTGGTGGAAGAAGTAAATTGTGGAGAGATTATATGTTCTTTGTAGAAAGTATTTACAGGAACACTCCATTTATATGTTATCCAACGATACATCTGAACAAAAATTCAGTTGTTGGCATTTTTTTATATCGGTATTAGTATGGCAAAAGTATATATTTATATAGCGTAGTAGTAGGTATATATATAATAGCTTATTTAGGTATTTTTTGGCACGAAAGTAGTTATTGGAAACAAGAAGTAAAGGGCAAAAAACAAAACAAATAACAGCAATAGCAGTGATAACCAGCAAGAAATGAATGTCAAAGACGTCGTTGAAAAAAGAACACGAGAGAAAAAAAGTTTTGATTGAATATGAATTTTCGTTGTAAAATCAGCTTTGATATGGTAAGTAAACGCCGGTACTTCAACATTTAAATCTTTATGTTCAACCCAGCGTGAAACGCAAGTGACATAGAATTAACACAAAAAATCATAGGGTTTATTTATTTTTAGTTTTAAATAATGATAGCGGTATGTGTGCTTCTAACAATGTCGACATAATCGTCACACATTAGTTATGAAAAATAGAAAAGTATTATAAAAAATATTGTATTTTTTATTTCACATGGTTTTTCTTAATATCTTAGCCGGTGGAGGATAAACTATTTGAATACTGTGTCTTGATTTTTTTGTATAAAAACATCATTAACGATTTGTAAATTAAAAATATATTAGACCCAGACATAAATATTTTTTATGAATCATCTTGTGAACTATAAATTAACAGAAAAAATGTTAATTAAAAATGTCTGCAAAACGTTGTGATTTCTTTTCTATGAAATGAAGACAATTTTGATTTTACAGTGTTTTTTATTGATTCAGTTTTTGAAAAAAAATGTGCAAAATACCGTATCATAAAATCTTTGGCAAAAATTTGTTATTCATAGAAGTTTTATGGTAATTAAGCCATTCATGCAAACTACTAGTACTGATGTTTGATACTTCTATTATGGGTAAAAACCCTTTTGTGTTTCTTTTTGTTGTAAAACAGGAACCGTTTTTTGAGCAATATAAAAAGTTATGCAGACTAAAAAATCTACATTGTTTCCGTCAAATAAAACAACGTTGAAAGTATGGTCATTTTGGTCCCAAAAGAATACATAAAAATCTTTGCAAAATAAAATGATTTATGTTTCTTTTTAGTTCACTCTCTTTTTTGCAAAATCTATGTCGCTTTCTTTCCTTTCGTTTTTTGCACAATTTTGAAATTTTACACCAAACACATAATTGTACTATTAAAAATTATATTTATTTATTTATTTGCTAAAACAAATTAGCAACAACAAAATCCTATCTTCTTTCTTTCATTTTTGTACCATATAAAATTTCATCAAAAATTAAACTTTTTTTTGTAAACAAATATAATCTTTTTTTAATCAAAAAATATTATCAAAAATAGTTTACCCTCTTCTTTCTAATATTTACAACACAAAAAAATTTGGAAACCTATAATAAAAAACTAAATTGTTTTTTTTAAAAATGAGTCAAATGTTAAAACAAAATTGACAGCCATTTTTGATAAAAAAAAACATTTGAGATCAATTTAAAAAGAGGAAAATAACAAAAAAATTAGAGTTCGGCTTTCGGCTGTTCACGGCCCATGACATTATCCACTAAAAGGAGAACAGCATGAGATAACGTCTTTAATTGATCATCGATCTGAAATAAAATTTTATATATAAATCAAAATTTTTGTTGAAAAATCAGGAAGGGTGTTTTAACTTCCTAAGTATATCAGATAAAAAAGCGAAACACAAAAACTTACAGGTTGATAAAACATGCAACTGGCAGGATCTTCATCTTCAGCACCTGGGCAGTCACTTATATGATTACATAATTGTTCACGGGTAATACAGACATCATAACGATTTGAATTCCTTGTAGGACAAAGGAATTGTGTTTTACCGTGTACGGTGGGACAGCCTAAAAAATGTTCATTCATTCACATGTGCACACATTTTTTAAGGGATTAAAATTCAATCCAATCATCAAAAGAAATTCTTTTCAAGTGTTTTTGATTATTTATTATTACTGCATTCTTTACATTTTGTTTAAAGTAAAAGTTAGTTTTGTAAAGTACAGTTGCAATTCTTCTAAGAAAAAAAGTGTTTCTTTTTTTCTAAAAAAGACAAAAGAATGCAGATGACAAGTACTCTTTCATTTTTTCTATTTATGCTTCGAAAAATAGGAGAAGAGACAAATGTCAATCACGGGTCTTCTTCTTCCAACACCATATATAAAAAAAGTGGCATTTCAAGTATAAGTAAGTAAGTGGGTAAAGCCAAAGGCCATCATTCATCTAATAAAAATTTATTTATCAAAGAAAGAGTAAAAGAGAGAAAAGGGGTGGCCATTTCGTTCACTTTTGTAATTCTTAATTTAGCACCTTTTAATTTTTGAACCTGTTTCTGTTAATTTTCTTTGACAATTTTAATTTTCATGGAATACCAAAAAGGCGCCGAATCCAACAAATAAAAAAAGCAAAGTTTAAAAAAAGGAAAAATAAAATTAACAGAGAGTTGACTATCTGTATTGGTTCAAAGAATATCAGTGTGCAAAGATCGGTCTCTTCTTCCTCATTAAAGGAAAATAATCAAATTTCAAATTTTTAATTAATCAATTAATTAGTTGATGAAAACGAACCTTTACGCCTTCTTCGATGATGATGTGAATGTCGAAGACTTCGTCGACCCCGTAATGCTCCAGATGCTTCTGGTAAATCTGAAGTTGCAGAAGTTTCAAAAGAATTCAATGGCGTCATGCTTGTTGTTTTTGTTGCTGAAGTTTCCCCAAGGGAGTCATCGTTGACATTTTGGTCCTAAAACAATTGATGGCTTTGCTGACACTTTTAAAAACTTTTTTCAGAAAATGTTCAAAAATATTTTTTAGTTTTAGTTTTGCCCTTTTTTAGTATAAATGAAGGATAGATATTTCGAACTATGAAATTTGGGCACACAATAGATTACATCAAAAATAGATATATCCTTCTTCTTTTTTCAAGTCAAGGATAGAAAAAAGAGGGAGATTTAATTTGCATAAAACAATTAACCCTCATTTTTTCTCTTATATTTGTGCATCTATCAAATATTTGCTTTTTTTCCTTCCAACAACATTGCATACATTCTTTTGCCCGCTCAAAAATTTCTTGGTCAAAAATTCTTTTTTGATTTTTAATATACACATGAGAAGCACCACCAAAGCAAAGAAGATAAAATTTTTTAAAAAAGGAAAAAAGTGCATCATAATAAAAATGATGGTAGACAAAAATTGGTGTCAAATTATCAGCAACAACTACTTTTTCTACCACCAATGCAATGTAGCAATCGAGAAGAGCACTAATGCTCGTGGCTGTTTATTTCTTTTTTTTCTATCACTGAAATTGCACTTTTTTTAAACATTAAAATGTATAGATTTAATGATTTTTCCTAATTTTTTTTCTAAAATCAAGAACAGCCGGCGGCATGCGCATCCGCCACTGCAGCCACACAAGGAAAATGCAGAAGCAGCAGCAATAATCGACTTTTTTTTTATTTTTAATACAAATGCAAAAAAAACTTGTTTGTTGATAGCTTTTCGGTAGTTCTTTGGCTTCAAAATATTATAGACTAACTTCTTTTTCCTCTACATGGGAAATAAAAAATCAAAGTGAATCCTAATTTTTTGAATGTGACAAACCACATTTGAAAAATTTATTTCTTTTTTTAAAAAGGGTTCTGTTTATTACAACGAATATCATTCATTATAAACATGTTGTTTAATTTTATACCATTGTAGCTTTTATTGTTTAAGAAAGAGTAATGACGAACCTCATCAGATTCATCTTCATCGAATAAATCTTCTTCTGAATCAGCGAATGAAGTAGAGGGCATACCAATCCTTAACTTCAGAAGCCTTTCCACAGATTCATCTCGAATTCTTTCAATCATTCTAAAAATGAAGAAAAAACGAGTAATTCAGTGTACTAATATTATTAATGAAGTGTAATTGAACAATTTTTGAATGATAGACGAAGAATGATAAATAAGGAACAAAACATAAAAAAAATTATTCAAGGTTTTAAAGAAATAAATTATCCTCCAACTAAAGCGAGAGTGTAAGTTTCTCAGTGGCATTTTATTATTCATTCACAAAAAAGAATAAAGGAAATTTGTATAAATCAACAAAAAGTTGTTTTTGTTGTTTTATGCAAAACTTTTCATGAAGCTATGGTGAACCACCTCGAAGGGGTGGGGCACCGCTAGTTTTTGAATAAAAAATAAAAACTTCGAGCAAAAATGAGAAGAAGAAAGCAATAAGCATTTCCTTAAGCCATTTCCGTTTCTAATCTAAGCTTTATATGCTTTATATTTGCGAGATCAAAAGGTATAATTTGAAAGAAGAGTATTTAAATTTTATTAGTTTAAAATAGCCAAAAATAATATGAAAATTGTTTTACAACAATTCTTTCAAGCAAAAGATATTTAAATAAGTCTAAATAATACCGTAATCATGGTGGTATTCAAACATTAACAAAAAGTACACTAGGCTAAAGAAGCAATTTGATAAGTTTGAAAAGAAAAAGAAATATCCTAAAAAATAATGATTCTGAATATGAGATCATTTTATTAAAGCATGTCTCGAAAATATGAATCACTATATAAAAATTACAAAAGCTTGAATCATAGTGAGAGAGAAAGATGAATAAGAATGTAAAAATGAAAATATATTGTAACTTAAAAAAATAGACAAAAAAAACAATAAAAACACACTTACTTTGCGGTTGTTGCTTTTTGATCTTCAAAATTTAAAGATTGAATTTTATCGTTTTTAATTGTACTCGTTTCAGGTGTTGCTTCTACCGTACTAATGGGAATAATTGTAACAAATAATATAAATAAATAAAAGCAAGAAATTATTATGTTAGAAGATGGATGAGAAGAAGAATAAAAGCTGCTAATATAAAGCAAGCGTCGCACTCGATGTGATGTAGCACGACGCATTTAACGACCCTTTTAATTTGGCAAAAAATATAAATATTCGAAATTCCCGATGAGACACATTCGATAAAATCTGGGAAAAAAAGAAGACGAAAATTTGTGAAAAACACGTCTCTGATTTTTTTAGTTGAAGAAGATAGTAAAGGGAAGAAAGAAATTCTTTTTTCTTCTTATTCCTTTTGGAGGGTTTTCTTTGCTGCTGCTGGTCTTTTTCATCTTCCACGACTCCGCCCCTTTAAAGAGCTATCAAAAATATTGAAAAAGTTACATTGCAAAAGTGTCAAAAATGCATGTAATAAACTATATTTATTTTTTTATTTAAAAAATTAGTTATATTTTTCTTATACAATTAACTGTTATACAAAAAATAAATAAATAAACATTTGATATATAAATATTATAATATTAAAAAATAAAATAGGCACAACCAAAAATACAAAACAAAGAAAATAGATAAAATTGCATTATTTTTTATATCACAAAGAAGTATGTTGAATGGAACGTGTAATAACTCGTTTCAAAGCAGTTCGAATAATTTGTGGTTCTTCAGTTTCAATAAGACTTGCCAATTTAAGAAAGAATTCAGGTCCCATAGCTTCAAATTTTTCATCCGATAATTCGAAGGTTCGATTCAGAAGCATTTGAATAACAGCCAACCATTGTGATCTATGATGCTCTGATCGAATTGATACATAATCTTCTAATGCTGATTCAATTGTACTAAAAAGTTAAAGATTAAAATTTATTCATTGTATAAATTGCCAAACAAATAAAGAGGTGACAAGATATTTCTCAGAATTAATTATGAAAAATTGCAGGTTTTAAAAAGAAATGTAATCAATTGCTTTCTTTCCCTAAACTTCCGTGTATTTGTTTCAGTGCTCCACCGCAAATTCGTTAGTTAAAAGTTAAACAGAAAGACGGGTATCACTTTTCGATCATCCTATTATCTTTCTTCTTTTTTTTTGGAACCAAATAAAAAACTACTTTGCGGTTTTAAAAGTTCAAAAAAGCATCATCAACCAAAAAAAGGTAGGTTTCAATGTATTTTGAGAAAATAAAGAGAGAGAGAGAGACACTACTGTTAATTTATTATGATAAAAAAAATTACCGAAAAAAAAGTTGTGAAAAGGAATTGCCTGCGGCCGATCAACAATATGGATTAAGAAAGAGAGATAGATAGATACACATAGCGACAAAGGTCATGTTGTTAACACACGCATGAACGAACTGTGCAATGTATCAAAATAAATAAAAGACAAAATAATGAGGGGCTTCTCTCAAAATAACAAACAACATTTTTTAAGTGGCCGTGAAAATGAAAAAGAATAGTTTGAAGTAATGATCGACTTTTGATCAAGAAAACAGTGTAAAAAAATTAAAACAAAAAATGAAGAGAGGGAAACACACATACCTAACAAGCCATTTACGGAATTTTTCAGCATCTTTTGACGGAAGATTGTCTTCTGCATAAAGATGAAATAAAATATTTAAAGCACCATGCATTGTATGTGTTTCATGTTTTATCAAATTTGGCTTTGATGTTCCTTTAAATGCCGCCTTCCATAAAATTGCACGTTGTGTTGTATTTGAATTAAAATTCCTTGCAAGTTTATGCGAAGCCAAAAGTTGTTCCGTTAAAGTCGATAAATGTTCTGGTGAAACATATGCATACATTCGCTAAAAAAATTGTTTCACATGTTACAGTAACCTTTTAAAAGAAAACAAACCCCTTGATTTGAATCATTTGATGGATTTGGTCCTTCAACTTTAAAAGCATTTTTACCAAATAATATTCCAGTCACAGCATCAACAATTTCAAGCTGTACAATACATCGTGTAATTGATGATACCGCAACTGAATCATCATCTTCATCGCCATTAATTTGATAACCACCATTTTGAACTGGAGAATTTTTACCACTTTCAACAATTTCACCATTATTCATTTCCATTGGAAATTGTGTATCTTGACTAGAACTAAAAAAGTCCTATACTGTAGAAAAGATTTACTTGTAAAGACATAAACTTACAATTCTGGAATAGAGCAATCAAAAATTCTTACAATCAATTCAATAGTTCGATCCCATACTTCTGGAGTAAAATGTTCCCCATTTGATACAACAACATTCTCAAGTACATCAATTGAAGCTTTAGCTAAATCAGAAGAGCCTTTTTGAATACAAAGAAAAAGTTGTTCACTAAAAACACAAACGATTTTTTGTTGTGATATTTGTTTAATACATTTTTATTAATAAAAAAACATACTAAAAATCAGGAAGATGGGGAGCAAGTTGTTGATAATGTGCCGAAAAGACGTCTGATATTGCAAATAGTGTATGATTACAAGTTGTTTGCATCCATGCTTTTCTTTCTTTACCAGATAATGAAGAAGAGAATTTAAAGATTTTAAAGATAATTTTAAAGATATCTTTCCACCAAGCAGGCTTAAAATCTTTTCCATATGTTTTAATAATTTCAAATAATACTGTTAAACTTCTTGTTCGAACATCTAATGTACAACGTGAAATAACACTCCAAAGTTGAATAAATATAGAAAGCCATCCTTTTGCCCAGACACGATGATTGTCTGATATTGTATGTTGGGGGCTTGTATTACTGAGATGGTGATGATGTGGTGAACCAATAGGACTACTTGGACTTGTAATATTGTCTGATCCATTAGTTGTAGTAACTGCTTCAGGTTCATAATCAAATAGATCTGTGTTTTTTCGGACAAGTTCAGCAGAAAATCTTATTAGTCGAATTGCTTCCATACAAATATCAGGAAAATGATTATTACACGCGAATTCTGAAAGACATTTAATTGCTTCAGGGAAAGAATCCATAACTTCTCCAAATTGTTTCGGAAAAATATTTGCTAAAAGAATATGGTAGAATTATTTTAAATACTTCAAAATAACACTTACAAATTATATCACTCGTTGTTGTGAAAGCTTTTTCAGCAATCCCTTCATTTGTTTCTGTCGCAGCTACAGTAAAAACAATAAAAATATTTTTCCAACCGGATCTTATACGGCTTGAATGTGATTGTACCATATTTGTTACGCATGCGATTGTCATATCACGGCAATCATAACTTATATTATTTTCCATGATAATTTCAAATGGACGCAAAAATTCTTTTTGTAAACGGAAATTTGGTAATTCACCCTTTTCTAAGAATTTTGTAGAAAGCTGTCTCAAAGCATCCAAAGCAAAATGTGAAACATTTGGATTATCGGAACATCCAGCAACATTAAAATGTTCACCCAAAACTGACCAAATCCGACTCCTAAAAATCATTTTTTTAATATGTTGTTGTATAAGTGAGTAATAGTAAAGTACCACTCAATGCGAATACGATTCATATTATAAAACGAAATTTCAACAATCTTCTGAAGCATATACATTCTTGGAGTTGATGAAAGTGAAAGTTCTTCGAGGGAAACACGGCAAAGAGCTCGAACAAAATGTTGAATTGCATCGCCATCAAGTTTTGAAGAGCCTTGAAAAATTCGATCCACTGCAACAACAACACTTTGACTGCTTGTTTCCCCAAGGCATTCTTGTAATGTATGAATTGCTTTATCATCAATATTAAAAACATTTCGAAGATGTTGAGAATGACCATTTTGTGATGCACCAATTAGTTGTGCAAGTTCAAGCTGACTAATACATTTCAAAACATCATACCAATTTTCACCCAAGAAATTTCCATCATCAACACCAATTGTTATCAAAAGTTTGATACATTCAACATTTTTGGCTTTCATATGACTTAAAGAATTTTTTGAAACAAGTAATGTAAAGTTTGTCAATGACTGCACATATGCTTCTCGGGCTGTTTCAGGACCATAAATGCATGCAACTCGAACACCATATCGAAAGCCTTCCAAACAAAGTTTCCAAAATTCTGGATCGCTACTTTGTTGAAGTCCAATTGAAAATGCTGCGAAACATACATGCCAAACTGCTTTTGCCATTGGTCGGACATCTTCAAAATGTGTTGCAAATGTAAATTCAAAATGACAATTTGATGCTGCTTCAATCAATGCATAAGCAGTTTGAGAAATTGTTTGAAGTTCAAGATTTCGAAATTCTTTTAGCTGTCGATAGGATACAGTTCCAATATCAACATTTAATTTAGGTGCACCAAGTCCACCTCGGACTTTAATTTCATTTGCAGCAATATCTTCAAAGATATCTGAAAGAAATTCTGGTGAAAGATCACCACCATCATTACAACCAGCTAAATTTCTCATAAACTGTTCTTTTGTCATTTTATGCCGAACTTGACTACTGTGTTGATCCGTCGTTAACATAATTATTGCAAAACATAAAACATAAGCAGTATCAGCCGACGCAAATAACTCTTGTGTTGGATTACATTCAATATATCTTGAAGCAAATTTTTCAACAATTCTATCAATTTTTTGTGCTTCACCAGGTAAACGAAATTTTTCAAGAGCTTTACGAATTGCTTGAACATATGGTACATCAGAAAAATCAAATTGATCAATGAATGCAAACATTACTTCTTTGTTAAAACTACAAAAAAGGGTTATTATAGTAACCTAGAACAATGCAACACTTACTCTTTGCCTTCACCAAGATAATCACCAATTGCAGTTTTATCAAGACGTTCTTCAATATGAAAGAAATGTGCAATATCCGCTGCTTCAGTACCAATAATACCCTTTTCTTGTAGGAATGCAATACCTTTATTTGGTTTTTGTGCAAATCTGTAATTCAAATACTGAAATCAATTTATTAAATAAGATCAAAAACTCACAAATCTATTCCATGTTCAATAATAGATTTTCGTTGCTTAAGTTGTTCATACTGTTGTGCAATTAATGCGCCATTAATTTCATTCTCTTCTTGATCTTCATTAGTTGACAATTCACTCTTGGAGAACACCATTTCTTCATAAAATAATATCAAAGCTTTATAAACTTTTACTAAGCATTCCAGCGCCAATACTTGCATCTTTTTCTCTCTCTCTCTTACAGTAACCGAACTGTTTGGCGCTGTGTCAGTAGTATTGTTCTTCTAAAATATTAAGAGTATTACGGTAATCGGATATTGACGACATACAGAAATTTTTGAAAGTTCATCCACTAAAACTTGAAGAATATTAGGAGAAGTAAGATGGCAATCATAATTAATATAAATATCAACAACACTTTGATAATTATCAAAAATTTTTGAAATTGTATGCATTACAATCCATTTATGTTCAAAGGAGCTTGACGGGGATTTAAGAATTGAAATAATAATTTCTTTAAAGAACACCTAAAAGAAGAGGAGGGGTTACTGTAGTCCAAATATTTAAAAAACAAACTTCAATTTGTCTTTTAAGATGAACACGAAATTTGTTAACCAGTTGAACAAAAATAGCTAAAGCTTTCTCAAATACTGCAATAATTTGGGATACAGCATTTTGTGTTAAAGCAACACAAAGGAAATGTCGAATTGAAAAAATGAAGCTATGTTTATCACTTAATGGTGCATTAAAATTTTGCAAAACGAGAAGAATCATTTCCAATGAAAGAAGCTTTGAACGAAGTTCATGACTTTTTGGATCTGGAGCATCTGGCAAATTTTTCATTGAAAGTTTACACAAAGCACGAAAAATGAGAAAAGCATCTTTCTCTTCGGTACTTTTAAATTCAAGTTTTGAGCCGGCTTCATCAATTGAATTTGGAAGTGTTTCAACGAGTGATTCAACAGAAAGGCTTGCAACACCAGCAGGATGGTGATTATGGTGTGTAGATGTTGATGGAGAATTTTGTCCAATTCCATTTGTAACTGAACCAGAGCTGGATGGTTCTTCTGCTGCCACAGAAATTTCTTTTACGGATTGCTCAGTTGAAACAATTTGATTTATCACTGAATCCAATACACTTTTAACAACCTAAAAAGTATTAATGTTAATCAATTTAACAGAAATAAGAAATAAATACCATCTCATCCAGATCAAGTTCAATATTATTATCTTGTTGTTCTTGCCGTTGCAATGTAACAAAAACACTATTTATTGTTTGTGTTAATATTCCTTTTGCAGTAGATTGATTAACTTGATTCCTACTAGCTAAATAAATATTAAAACATGTTCGAACGGCAAGTAATAGGGATCCTTCATGAGCCTTAGCAGTATTAGAAAGAACAACAGCAAGAATAGCTTTAATGATTTGTAGCTGGACGATATCATCTGTATGTGGACCTTGAAATGGAAAACAAATAGCCTCTACAATTCGATCAATAAGTAACCGATCAGGATTTGCTGAATCTGGTGAATCACCAATAAGATGTCCATATGCAATTAGCTTCTAAAAGGAAAAAGTAAATTAGCATCATTTTTAAATACAAATAAGACAAACTTGTAGACAATCTAATGCAGTTACAACAATTTTAGGAGATTTCGATTGACATGCAAGTTCAAAAGGATGAAAATAATTATCAGCAAGGATATATTCTTGTAAATTTGGCAATATTCCACCAGTAGACTGCTTCGTATGTCTTTCTATTTCAGCATTGAGTTGTTCTGTAAGATATCAGTCATATAAAGAACAAGAAGACAAAACTAACCAAGTGCAGATTCACAAGCTTGCTTCAGTTGAGCATGTTCCTTCTTTTTGATATCCCGATCACTAAGAATTCTTTCAATTGAATTACGTAAAAACATTTCAGTATATTTTCGGATTTCTTCTTCTTCTTCCCGAAATTTTATTGTATTAGCATTGCTCATTCGGATTAGATCATTCTCTTAAAATATGAATTATAAAAATTAACAGCTTTCACAAAGTTAAACGCTATAAAACTTTTTTTAAAACAAATTTAAGCAATTTTAAACGATAAAGATGACGATAACTATTGATCACACTTCCATTAACAAAACTTTTCTCTTTTTTAGCAAAAGTGCGCAACAACGTTGAACACTTGGCAAAAAGTGACACCACGTCATTTTTAAATCATTTTTTTATTTCACAATAAGTATACGGTTTTAAATGTCTAATAAGACTTTTCGATAACAGAATAAAGTTTTTGATTACATTAATCGTTAAAAAACACATAAGAAAATTGTGAACATGTTATCACAGCACTTGTCAGTGCAAGAACGAAAGCAGCTCTTAGGTGTGTACTATTCATTTACAAAAAAGATAATCATCAAAATTTTATGATTAAAGAAAATTAAATAAAAATATTTGAAAGCGCTTTTTAACAACTGTACTGTTCATACAAAACATTTTATTTTTTTTGTTAATGATATTTCATAGATAATGAAAACGATAAAGCTGAATAACATATTTTTGCACCTAAACTTAGCAAACATCAATAATAAAATTTGACACAATTACCGTAACCAGAAAACATGTTCCAATTTCATCTCAAATCAAAGAACTGTATTATCATTTTATTTTTAACAACAAACATATCAATACTATTACAGAAAAAAAACAAAACAGAAAAGAAGAATGATTAAAAGAGAACACCAATGATGAATGAAATTAAAATCCATAAAACAAGAACGGAAATAACAATGAATGGATAGCTTGCCATAAATCGAAGATTAAGTTCTGGTAATTTTTCAATGCGATTACGTGTATAAAGTGGAACATAGCGATTTGCGTATGGATTAGCAAGGAATATTTTTGAAAGTATTGTTGCAGGCCAAGTTCTTCCATTATTATAACGAAGGTAACGAGTAAATTTTGAGTTGGAATACTTCTGAGCAAGATGACACACCAATTTTACCATAAATTCATTTTCTAATGGACCAGGATTAGGTGAAACACGAGCCATTGTTGATGCACATGGAGAAAAATCAAAGCAAGCTTGACGACGAAGAACTTGCGTTCGACCTTCTGGTGTAAGATGATGAAGCTTTGTAACAGGATCAGTACGAAAATCAGGGGTTTTTCGAACAGGTGTTGAATTTGCCAATGGATGAAATGACGTAGATAGTGTTGAATCATTCCCAGAAATATTTGATAATTTTCCAGAAACATTTGATGTTTGAAGTGCTGATGATGAAAGTGATGGTTCTCTTCCTCCAAGTTTTGCCTTTAATGCATCCAAAATTCTTTGTAATTCTTTTAATTGTTCTGGTGGTATTGAAACAATATTTTGTACAAGTCCAAAAAATGCAGCAATCTTATTTTGAGTTGACTAAAAGGAAATGACCGTATTTAAAAAGTTTAACAAAAAGATTATTAATACTTACAGCCTTTTGTTTTTCTCTGATATCTGCTTCTACAGCTTGTTGATAATTGTATACTTTATTCTGGATTTGGACCATTTTTTCTTCAACTTCAAATCCCAATTTTCGATACCATGAAATCATAACTGTCGAAAAGACATGATCAACAACAAATGAAAGAAATTTGATATGAGATGGAATACCAAGATCAACAATTTGACAGCGATCCATTATTAAAAAAAAGATTTCGCCAAATTCTTTTGAAAATGTTTGATAAAATTTAGAAAATTGTTCACGAGTTTTTAAAGTATTATCAGGTGCAACTAAGCATGTCCACAAATCTAAAATAAAAATTTTAAAAATGTTATCCATGTGAAAGAAAAAAGACATACCAACGAGTTCCAAATACATATCATCTAAAGCTCTAGTTTGTAGCCAACGAAAAAGGAATGGCTTGACATGTGTTGTAACCCAATTCAAACTTCTTAACTTTTCTTTGAAAGAATTAAAATCAGCATCATTGGTTGAAGATAAAAGAAATCGAATGTAGTGTTCAATCATATGCTTCAAAGTAATCACTTGTCCTTCATATGGTAGTGCAGTTCGATCAGATAAGCATTCAATCATAAATTTTGCAAAATCATATACTCGAGGATAAAGTGACTGAAATCCATCGGTACGAGCAAATAAATCAGGTGAGTAGCTTGCAGCTATAACTTGAGGCTTCAATAATCTTAATGCTGATTTTGTAGCAGAATGTTTATTGATTGCACAAAACCAATCAAATTTTTTGAGATAAATTAATGCAGAATCATTATCTGGCAGTAAATATATAAGAACACTATTAAAATACCATAGATAAACACTATCATAAAGAGCATCAAAGTGAATTCTAGATTTCATACAATGTGCACCAAGAGCATAAAGGAAATGATGAAAAAGACGATCATCTTCACATATATGCTATAAATTGTTCAAATTTACGAAACACATGTAAGAAAAATCAAAGAAAAACTTCAAACCTTGAATACTTCACTTCTAACACCAAGTAACTGTTCGAACTTCGTGAGATCAACAGTTTTGGATGAAATTTGGGATAGATCTGTTGTTGGTGATTTAAAAATTTGATCAATAATTAGAATGGAATAACTTCGAAGATCATAAAAGCGTCGACGAGAAATAAGATCATAGCATAAATCGTTGAATTTAGTTGGTGGTGAACTGTCGTAATAGTAGTCAGCTTGCATTTTTTGAGAATAGATAGAATTAATATTATTATAGTATTACAACAATTAAATGTAAATTTGTAAAATGTTTAATTATGCAAGGATAAAATCGGCAAGCAAAAAAGAAAGGTGTTCGAAAAATTGAGAAACAGTGTTTATGAAAGTCCTACCGCGAAAAAAAAGAACGACATCAGTGCTGTTGCGCACATTAAAGTTTTGTTGATCAACGATGTCGATGAATCCGATAAAAGCAGATGATCGCCAACGGCAACAATTACAACATTATATATTTGTTGAGAATTGTTTAATTGCTGAAATTCATCGAATATCACAGCAAGTTCCCCAAGATTTTATTGACCCTGATGGAAGTAAATTCACAAAACTGTTATTAGACTTTTCATATTTTGAAGAACAAAAAAAGCTTGAAACATTAATTGAAAGTGATGATGTTTGTTTTTTAATGTTGTCATAGTAGCATCAAAAACAAACTAAATTTTAGGAGCTTAGATTATTAGAGGATAAATTTTATGTGGAATTTAATCCATTTCTTCGTGTCTTTCACAAATTGGTAGATGAAGTTTGTAGCTTCTTATTTGAAATTGTTGAATATTCTGATAAATGTCAGTTAAATCAAAATTTATTAGATCGACAATTTGTCCGACTGAATGTTTTAAAATGTGGAGTACTGTATTTGCTTGGGGTTATTCTTTTACTTTTGGATTCTAAATTTCCCGGAGCAGTTAAAGAACGAATTTTTGTTGCATATTTTCGTTCAAGGTTTTTTCTGAGTTATTCTAGATCTATAACTAATATATTATTTTTTTAGTGTTGATCTACGTTCAAAGCATTTTGAGCTACTTATATCACTTTTAAGAAATCGAAAAGAAGGATTTGAAACATGTTTTCCAACGATAAAAGTCAATGTTCGATTTGTGGAACATGTAATAAATTTCCTTAAAAATTATTCTTCAAATCAACAGCATGAAAGTATTACAAATGAGTTTTCTGGTGAACGACAAGCTGCAATGATATACATCTCACTATATTTTCATCCAGAAATTCTTTATAATCAACCAGGGATTATGCGACAAATAATTGATAAATATTTTCAAGATCGTTGGATTATTCCATTACATATTGAATTAACAGCTAATTTAGTTGAAAAATGGACAGAATATTCTGCAGCAAAAAATGTATTCTCAACCACACTAGAATCTGGAAGCATTGGAAGAAAAGCTACAGATTTTGGGAATCGCCTTCGAGTTGTTTCTATTCCAGGTGGACTTCTTACGGTAGAACAGCTGGGGGAATATGGGAAACTAATTTTTGAACAAAATCATATCCTTCGATGGCTTATTCTTCATTCATCTGAAAGTCATTGCAAAAGATCCCCTGCTTTGCCACAAATGGTTTCAGCGGCTTCAAGATTGACTTTCGAGGAACTGTTTTCAAATTTTGTTAAAATTGCACATTTTGAACATAAATTTCGGCAATCATGTAATTACTTGATTAAACATAAATTGGATGAATCTGCCCGGCTAAAAGAGAGAATTGGAATTCTTTTTGATCAGATAATTCAATTACTTGGGAATGATCTCTTTGAATCTCAGACTTGGAATGAAAGACTTAAAACTTGGATAACTACGGTAAAAGAATGCGTAATTGGATTAGATGCCGAAAAGCCTGATATCCCCCAGATTTTGGATCATTTAGCTTCAAAGATTACAGAAGTTGCAGAAATGCATGATTCAGAACAAAAAATTTTAAAGCAATATTTTTCGCTTGTTTTAGTTGATATTTATCGACTTAAAAATATTTGTTTAATTGATGAACAATTTGTTACGCAATTGGATGAACAAAGGAATGCAACATTTGTATGGGATTTTATGGATCATTGGAATTTGCTATTTGATGATTTACTAAAAACTAATGCAACGGGCGTAAAATTTGTTTTTCTTAAACTTTCATCATCTGTTAATAATGTGCTGTCTGATGTTACAGTATCCTACCCTACAAAAGCCGCTGTATTATCAGAATTTTATCATCGAAAGTTGGAATTGCATTTAAGAAAAATTATTCAAGTTTGTTCTTTCTATGCATGTTCTACAGTAATCTGAATAATAAAATATAGGCAATTCCACGTTCAATTTTTGCTCAAATGAATTCCCTGCAGCCACTTTTTAGCAATCACAAAGCTGTTCACGTCGAAAAACTAAATTTAAAGCAGTTTGCAGATTTAGAACGACGTCATTTTCTTGCAAAAAAGACTTTTGAAATTACAAAGCTTTCTCTTGGTTTGTCATCTTAATGTAATTTTTGGGTTACTGTAATATACTTGTTTCAGGAATTTCAAGTATGTGTTTGAATAAGCTCGGTCCAATTGAAATTCGTCCAAAAGAACTTCTCTATGATGGCTTGAAAGAAGAACTGCGGCTAAAACTTTATCAACTACTAGGTGCAGATTTAAGCCTTCCAAATATTCTTCGAATTCTTTCATCACAAACTTATAAAATTGCAACATTTCGGGATGCATTTCTTTTTGTCTGTGAACATATCGGATTTAATGGAGTTGCGCTATGGCAAAATGAGCTTGAATTTGTATGGAATTCTGCATTCAAAATTGAAAAAGCTAATTTAAAATCATCAAAAAATAGTTTACAACAAAAGACTTTAGCGGCAAAAAATGCTCCACCAAAGCCTGTTCTCGGGCAAATCATTCATAATTTAGTTCAACAAACTAGTCCAAGGTTTGCATACAATATTTTTAAGATTATGAAGTCTAAGTTTATATTTTAGAGGAAGTGTTTATTTTTGTATGAAAGATGAATGGCTAAGTATTGATTTAAAAAAGCTGGAATTTAGTGGATCCTTCTTTTCAATTGTTGAACAATGGCTTCCTGCAATTGCAAACGTGGGACTTCGTCGGCTAATCGCTTTTAGCATTTTTTCACATACCAATTCTTTGATATCTGAATTAATAGCTTCCAGAAAAATATTTGCTTCTCTTCCAGAGCTAAAGTGGTCCTCGTTGAGTCCACTGATGGAATCAGAAGAATTCTTAAAATTATCTACAAAAATTATAGATTTTGCATCAAAGGTAGCAATTTCTTATTTGTTGTAATTAATTAGTACGATATTCAGATTGGACAATTATCAATTATTGAATGCAGTTTGCGTCGATGCATTGAAGAAAGTTTACATGCTCGAGTTGAAGATGTGCTTTATGCCACACAAAATTTAATTATTTCATTATCAAAAGATATCAAAGACGGCACAAAAATTGAATCGAAGCCATTTGAAAATGCTTCAAATTTTATTGCAATGATTGATCGACTTGGATTAGGTTCAAACTTTGCAAAATCACGCTCTAATGTTCCAACTTATGCTTCTTTGGCACTTTTTGGAGCTTTAATTAATTATTTAACCACAGGTTATACATTTTAACTTTTAATTTTTAAGGGAATTCGTATTTAGCATCAAACAAAAAATCTGATTTTACTGATAGCTTTGTGGTTTTAACTGGGATTGTTGCTGCAGCTAAAGCTTTACGAGTTCATCAACGTTTTCAACAACTTTGTTGTCTACTTTTATCTGATGCAAATGTTTATTTGTTACTTAAAAATTCTTCATCTGCTCGTTCAATTCTTGCACTTCAAACAATTCCAGAAGCATTACGGAAATAATATTATTTAATAACTGAATACGGGTCAACAGATATATTTGTGATAAATTTTTAATTTATTAGTATCCTTGAGAAAAATACATTTTTATGAAAAATAAATTATTTGTTTTGATTAATCTAGAAAAGGATGAAAGAAGGGAAAAACCGGAAGTGCAGATATAAATAATTCGGGCGATAAATGAATGTAACCACAATTAATTATCAATCTGATATATGGTGTACAGTACTTATCTCCCAAATCAAACATTTGTTTCCCTCTTCTTAACCCTGACCATACTTTGAAGGAAGCCTTTCATGCAAACAATCAAATTTGGCACCAATTTTTGTAGGTACTTTGAGCTCTTTGCATCTTTCAAATCTTTCAAATATTTCAAAGTCGAACCATACTTTAAATTTTTTAAATGATGTTTCTCTAGAAAAGAAAATACAAAGTGAGACCAATTTTTGTTTGACATCTTTGATCTTTTTGGGTCAATTCGAGTATTTCCCTTATCACTCTCTCTTTCGTCTCACGCTCTCTTTATTTCCGCAATTATATATTTCATATTTTCGTCGACGCGTCAAATTCTTATATTCTGATGTAACTTTTTTCACGTGAATCATTGTGCTTTGATCAAGGAATAATTAATAAGAGAGCAAGAAAACAAAAAATAATCTAGATTAATTTTTTTGTCCGAATAAAAATCAAAAAGTTTAATTCGCTTTTTTTGTGTTGAAATTTTCTCGAAAAGCCTCCTGAGAATAATGAACATTTAAACAAGCTTACAAATCTCTTTTTTTCATTAATTGTTGACAATAGACAAAACAGCTTGTTGTCTAATGACGATGACTTGGGAAATAGTGTTAATAAAAATAGTTTTAATCGCTTTCAAATTTTTGCAGTTAATTATTTGCAATTTATGTCGAGACAATACGTTGGATTAACTTATTTCGAACCTTTTGATTTTTTTATAGTTTGAGTTTTTTGTATTTGTCCATCAAAGAGAAAAAAGAACGTGCAAAAAATTGAGTTCAAAAAGTACAACAATTTTATTCTTGCAAAAGATTGAATTTTTTGGAAACAAAATTTCAAAAAAAAATTGCAAAAATTTTTTTATTTAGCCAAGAACATTGAAGCACCTTGTTTGATTGAAAGAAAGAAGTGTTGTAAGTGAATTGTGTTTGAACAGAAGCCTGTACAAGGTCATTCTGCAAAAATGTGTTTCCAAAACACATCTTCTGCATATGTCTGTTCATATGTTACGGTATGCAAAGTTATCTATTGTCCCATGACTAGTTTTTTGCAGATATTTTATCTTTAATAGTTACAGCAATGTTCATTTTTATTATCCTTTTTCTTGCAATTATTGGTTTTCCGTGTATTTCTGTAAAACATTTTAAAAGTGCTCTTGCTTTCTATGCAAAAAAGTTATCTCATGATTTTTGTGCTTTACTCTTTTTCCCTCTTCTGCTCTCTTCCCCTTTCATTTGCGCCCAAATTTTTTTATGACGTTAGCAAAATTTTTGCAATAAAAGTAATAATTTTTTTGTTGCAAAAAATTGCTAACGTCAAAAATCTACCACCCACCAATTTTTTTGGAAAAAAAGCTAAAGTGGTAATAATATTCTTGTTCGGCGTTCTTGGAAGCGAAAAGGAAAGATAAAAGGCTAAAATTAATATTTATTTATTTTAATTTAATTTACCAAACAAAGATCAACAGGTGAAAACAAAAGCTGGCAATAAAAAAGGAGAAGGAAAGATTGAATTCTTGGCAAATGAAAAATGTATGTTTTAAGAATATATATGTTTTTTGCATAAACATTATCTTCCAAAATTAGCTGAAAGATTACTGTAATCTAATTTTGTTAGGCGAAAGATTAGTCATGAAAGCTTTTTACAAAGTCCTTTGAGAACTATTTTTTGTAAAAAAAACATGGGGTTGGAACTAAGAATATGTGATTGTCAATTTAAAGAAAATACATTAGTTTATTCTGTCTGTAGTTTATAATTGCGTTCGTGTTTCCATTAAAAAATTAAATTTTAAATGGGTTTCAAGAAACTGCTTTTACCAACAATTATGCATTTTGAATTAGTTTTACTAAAATAACGTAATTTCAAAAATATACGAACTTTAAACTTTGGTAAAACTTTTTATGATACGAAAAAATTTATGGATTTAACATGAATAACTCTTTGGTTAAATACATCCATAACTTTTTTCTGCAACATAGAGAACACAGGATTTGTGTTCTCTTACTCGATGTTGCAAGGGAATAAAACAGCGTTAAAATATTTGATTGAATAAGTGCATCATCGATAGATGTGACGACGACTCAAATATCAAAACTTTTGATTTGAATGAACTCTTTTATTTACTTTTAAAAAATTTTTTGAACAAAA
The DNA here is from genome assembly GCA_024447215.1 of Panagrolaimus sp. LJ2400. NCBI lineage: Eukaryota > Metazoa > Nematoda > Chromadorea > Rhabditida > Panagrolaimidae > Panagrolaimus > Panagrolaimus sp. LJ2400. The sequence goes on along the minus strand of JAMRYA010000009.1, from coordinate 887,331 downwards.
GAAATATCTAAAAGTGCATTATTGTCTGAACGAAAGTAGCCTTCAATTTTTACATTCGATAATTTCGGCTGCTTGAATTTCTTGATTTAATGAATTTAGACATACTGTAGTTTTTTTAAAAAAGAAAATGCTACTATTTCAAAATTTCAATACCATTTGAGTTAAATAAAAAATAAATTATACTGTAATTTTTGTTTTTTATTTATTAATATTTTATTTCTCACGTTTAATATTTTTATTGATTGCTTTACAAATGGGGCATCTATTTACCCCAAAGACTTTGTTGTCAAAATATATTTCTGAACTATTTTCTTATTCCTTTACTTTTGCTTTCTTGGAATGTCACCAAAGTTCAGGTAAGAAAGAAGAAAAAACAAGGTTTTCAACGAAACAAATCTTTGTGCTTTCAATGTTTCTTTGTGCACGTCTTCCTTGTAATGACTGAATTTCCGGAAAAGAGAAGAATGCCAAAGAAATGTGATAAGCAGCAGCCGATAACAATCATACCTGCAAGCAAACAGGCAACAAAGATCGTTTCATGTTTGTCTCTTGGATTATTGCTTTTGTCTTAGTTTTTTTACAAGAGAGACATGTTTCACAAAAATAAAATTGTTGTAGACGCGCATGAAGACCATGTGGATTCAAAAAAGTCATGAGACTAGACTTTGGCCTTTGATGATATTGTTGTTGTTAATTGTTCTTCTCTTCTCTCATTCATAACAATTTTTTCTTTATCAGTGATAATAAAAGAGAAATTGTTGTAAAACCAAGAAACTAGTTGTTTTTCTGCTAGAAAAACTTGTGATTTCAAGAGTAAGCATGGCAGCGGGCCTAGAAAGCCCGCTCAGGCCCGAGCCCGACTAGGCCCGGCCCGGGCTCGGGCGGGCCGGGCTTGAGTTTTTTTGCAGTTTGAGAAAAAACGCAAAGAGGGGACCAAGACAAAATTTAGCAAAAAATAATTAGGCCCGGCCGGGCCTCGGGCCTGGGCGGGCTTCAGCTTGTCGGGCTTGGGCCGGGCCAGGCCGGGCCTGCAAAAAGTAGGCCCGATGCCATGCTTATTCAAGAGAGAAAGAAATGAATACGGTGCAACTTTATGAGTGCATTTTGATGAAACATCAAAAAACATTGTTTGTAAAAACTGTGTTGAAATTTAAAAATAAGGAGTGTCGCTTCAAGACAAATAATAAAACGATGCAAAAGTGAATGTTGAAATAGAATTGCAAATTTAGCTTAAACCAAAAAAATATTTTTTTATATTGTTTTTTTATTTTATAATATAAGCAACAAGAATTACAGTTGCATAAGCAACCCCTTTCAGCATAAAGTGCTATTGTTTTGAAAATTCTTTTCTACGAAGATATACATACGTATATTTCATAGATTAGTGACCATTTTATTACAGAAACCTACATGTAGAGAGAATTTCAGCAGATTAAAACAATCTCTGTGCTTCATCATTATCCTAAAATTTTCTTTTGTTTTAAAAAACAACGCTTTGTTCTTTTTGTGTTTATGTCTGTGTTTTGATTTAATTTTCTTTCTGATTTGTGCTACAAATTAATCGTTGCTTTTTCGCGCTTTTTAAGCTCCACTTAAATCTGTCTCTCTTTTTTTATTGTCGATAAAAATACAGTATCACTCTCTTACCTTTTTTGTAACTCCGAAGTTTGTGTTTTGATTGTGTCGTTTTTTTTTCTTCACTTTGTAAAAGAAAAGATAATTGAAATTTAACTCAAAAAAATATTTCGGAGGGTTTTTTTTCCAAAAATGAAAAGAATTTTTTTTGCAAAACTTTTTATTCAAAAGAGATTTTTGCACACAAACAATAAATAATTTCGTGTCGGATTTTTATAAAATTTTTGAAAGTACTTGAAAAATGTTGCCTTTTGTATTTGAACTCAAACAGCACAATAATCGGAGGAGAAGTAGAAGGAGGAGGCGAAAAGAGAAGAATTGTCTGGGTTTATCTCTCTCTTTCTCTTTCTTTTGAATCAACGCTGCTGATCATCGGGTTCGTCGATTCGGCGTTGTTGTCGCTGTAGTACAAATATTTGACACTTAAAAGGACACTCTGTGTTATGCTCTTTGGTCACTCCTTCTCCTCCTCATTCTTTTCCTTTAGGTCAAATATAATTTTATTATTATTATTTCGACAACCGTGCAAAAGTGCTTCATTTTTATACAAAAATTATTTTTCTTTTAATGTCTTTTTAAATTTTTCGTTTGAGTTTAAGTGATTTATTCTTTTTATTACCGTCATTGTAAATGCCTGGAGGGGAGATATATTTAGACGTAAAGGGAAAAATTTTATAGTATAGTATATATCATAGCACTGGTTATTTAAAGATTTGAATTATTTTTAAGAAATATTTTTAAAGAGTTTGCATCATTTTATTAAAATATTAAACATAAAAAACGTCAGTTTTAACATTTTTTAATTCAAAAGCCAGATTGTTGACATCGCTTCCTCGTCTACATATTATATGTTGATGGAGATACTATATTACTTAGAAGTTTTCCCAAATTACATATTTTTCGTACAGTTTGCTTTTTTGTTTTTTAAAAAATGAAAATGCATCTTTAGACAATACTTTTTCAGACAAATAAAAACGTGCTTAATCATAATTTTTTTTGCTATCCTTGGAAAAACGCCCATTTTCAATGCTTTTCATTAAAGTTTCTGCTTCCTTTTGTTTTTCATTCATTGTTTTGTATGTTTTGCTTTTTGTTTTTACAGAAATTTATTTTTTCTTTTGCCACAAGCAAGAACCAAAACTGTTCTTCCTCTATAAAATGAAACGTTTGCTTATTTTTTTGATGACTTACGTTTCTTTCTTTTTGTTTTTTTGGCTTATTTTCAAGTTTCTTTTCTCTTTAAAGATACGTTTTTTTTGTTGTTTTTCCGCAAACATATTTTCACTTTTTTGGATATAAATTTAGCTAATTTAATAGTATTCTCCTCTTTTTTCTATGACGCAAATTGTTAGAAAATACATATTTTTTTCAATTGTTTATTCTTTCTTTCAAGTTCTTTTTTTTAAACGAGTCAATGATGAAAAGAAGAATGTCGTCGTCTGCTTCTTCTCCTTTTTTCTGCTTTTCTTTTTTTGATATTCTTTGAAGGTAGAAAAACTACAGTACTATTTTCTCTCTCTCCATTCCTTTAATGGTAAAAAATGACTCAAAGTGTGTTTCGAAATTGTCCTCGAAAAAGTATTCATTTTGTTTTCTGTCTATCGCCGCCTTCTTTGAAGAAAATTAAAAAATGTGTTTTTTTGGTGTTGCTGTATTTCATCCCAAGCGCAGAAGGAAAGAAAGAATAAGGCGGAAAGGTCATTTTTTAGGGTTAAACTCTGAAATGAAAAAAGATTGGCGCTTTTTTTGGTGTCTTTCTGCGGCTGGCAAAAACAGAACCAAAGAAAAAAAAGTTATTTTGCAATAATATATATGTGTTTTACAAAAGGAACAATCACAGACAGGAATTTCATCTTCTTTTTTGCTTCCGTCCTTTTCTTCTGCAAAGAACAAGAAAGAAATAAAATATGATTTTTAGTGACCATTGAAAAAAGTTGTTCATTTTTGATCTTTCTTTTTCTTCTTTTGCTGGTAGTAAGTAGCAGTAGCAACAACAGAAACGATATGCAAGAAAAAAAGATGGTCAAATAAAGAACAATTTCGTAATCAAAGGAAATGACCGTAGTTTTTTAACGCTGCTGATGCTTCCGTTTTTGTCTTTCAATGTTTTTGAATTGACAATGTTAAGCAATAATTAGTAGCAAACAATAGCAAATAAGAGAATAAGCAAAGATGCCGTTCCTTAATATGAAAAACAACTCAAAAAGTGCTGTTCCCTTTGTAATTTGACATGAATATCTTCTTCTATTTTTAACGCAAACAACTTAACTGCATTCTTTAGATGTTAAAATTGCTCAAATATCTATTCCAAAATTGCTCTTTCCTTTTGTTTTTTTGCTACCGGAAGCGGGTATAAAAAAGAGGTAATTGCAAATTTTGGATTTTTTTGAGAATGGGAAAATGTCAAGTTTTATTTTAAAACAATCGTACCAAAATTCCAACTTGATTTGTCACTGATTTCTGATCCCTTTCCAACTTTTCTCATCCCTCAATTAATTCATTCATACATTTTTCTATTCTTTTTTTCTCAAATTAATCGTAATTCTTTTCTTCAAAAATATTTGTGAAGCAGCCCTGAGGGTTTCATTCTGTTTTTCAAAAAAAACTGATCTTTACTTTCTTTTTTCTTTTTTTAATGTTTCCAAGAATGTGGAAATCATTTCTTTAAAATTAATGGCGCAAAAAGAAGAATCAGAATCATCAGAATTAGTAGCAAAAGTTGTAACCAGAAGAAAGAATGAAACAGAAGATCGCTTTTTTTACAAGTTCCGACGACAGCATCATTTGATCATGATTCTAAAAGTTTTTGTCTTCTTCACAAATATTAGTAACATAAAGAAGAACGAATCATGGAATGTATCGTCTTTGTGTTCCTCCTTTCTTTCTTTGATACTTTTTCCATCTCAGTTTCTAAAACACACGAATTATTTTTGAACAAATTACTCTTTTTTTAATTTTGCAGATCAAAGTTTTTGTTCACGTGTAGAAAAACACATTTTTTCATCTTCAAAGTTTACTTGATTTTTCTTTCATTCTTATGTTTTTGCTCATTTATAATTTTCTAAAATATTAAATACACACGTACGTATAACGCATACGTGCACGCACGTATCACATCCCTTAATCAATTTCCCTCTATCGAAAACAATCATCTAATAAACGTCTTTCCAAAAAAAGTTGTCTACATTTTTATACATTTAAAAAACTGATTTCTGTTCGATCATTGCGCTTCCGTACTTGGGTTTATGTTACGATGCCCCGACGACGAAGCCCGAAAAATGCCCGACAAAACTTTGTTTCAGAGAGTAGTTTCATGTGACCATAAATAGAAATAAGGAGAGAGAAAGAGTAGAAAATCAACGGACAAAAATATGTGATCGAACGTGGTCAAGTGACGTCAGATGCTGCTGTCATTTTAGAAGTTGTAGAAAAATATATGATCTTTTTTCTCCCAAAAAAGGGTTGTCCCCCTTTTTTCCTTCTGTTTGGCTTTCAAAAAATAGTAAACGGTAGAAACACAAAAATAAAAATTCAAGGCGGAGATTAATAACAATTAATAATACTTCTTTTTTTGTTGTATTGAACCAAATATGGTATAATAGTATTTTTAGAATGAATGATTAAAGATTGCTTCCAAAAACTTTTCTTGTTATTATTAATTTAGCCCAAAGATTATTTATCATCATCATCACCGATGTTTTTTCTTTTTATCAGTCAGTCATGCATGTATATACGGTAATGAAGTTAATTGTTTTGAAACAAGAAGAAGAAGGAAGAAGAGCTACTTCTTATTTTATTCTTCCTCCATCCATCCACTCTCTATCTATCTTCAATGGCGCCAAAGTAACAGCATCATCAGCAAATAAAAAAGTCATGGGATCCCAAGAGCTGCTGCTGCTGTTTTGTTTTGTCCTTGATTCTTTTTTTGTTGCAAAAAAACACATAACCCGTTCAAAAAAAATTTTTTATAATTCCAAAGATCAAGGTACAAGAGAGTCTCTATCATACATTTTGAAAAAGTATAATCAGCCGTCTATCATCGCTCTCAGTTTTTTTGAAACTGTCATTCTTCTTTCACATGTTTTCTTTCTTCTTCAAATAAGGAGTACACAGTAATTTTTCATTACTACTGATAAGGACATCAGTCTTCAAAATTAAAAGTTCAATCTTTGGACGACGGCAACAATGATGATGGAAGAAGAGAGAATAGATGGAAGAAAACAAACAACACAAAAAAGAGATGTCCCGTGATTCCACACTTTTTTTTGCACATTTCTGTGACCGATTTTTTTTCTGCAAAAACAATTCTGTGTTTTTAAGTAACAAAAAAATATTTTTGTCTGCTCAGGTTTTCTCTCCTCTCTTTACAAAAGAAAGATACATATATCTTTTCAAATTTTCGACTGCTTCCTCCTCCTTCACATCACCATCTTTGATGATCAAAGAAAAGAAGAAAAATTGAGGAAGAAGGCGACGACAGACTTTGGTCAGCGATCATAAAGTATTATTCAATTTAAAAAACGACAAAAAAGTAGAGGCAAAACTATCGGCTGCCACTTAGTTTTTAGTCGGAAAGGAGAAAGAGTCAAGTCTGTGTTTTGCACGCATTTGCTGCTGTTTTCTCCATCGAAAAAAAGTTGCAGTTTTTCCTTGTTTGTTTTTTTGGTTGAACAAAAATAACTTTTCTCGTTCTTAACAATTGGCAAATATCCAGCCCTCAAGGAAGAAGCTGCCTGTTGTTTTTTCTTCCTTCTACATGTTTTGTTCAACTCGTTTTCTTTTATAAATACATTTCTCATGACAAGTTTTTACCCCCAATCAGAAAAAATAGTAATAATAAAAGCGTAGAGATCAACAAGTATTCTTGTTCTCTTTCATTTTTCCGTGTTCTGTTAAAATGGAAAAAAAGGAGGCACTTGTCTTTTAACTCTTTCTTTTCTTCGTTGTTTAAAACATTTTTCTGTTTTTTGTACTTAATTCTTTTGCTTTTTGACGCCAAAATTTTTTGTTGGCCGAGAAAAAACTTTATTTTGATCACAAATCATTTTTTTCTTCTTTTGGCTCCAAACTCCCCGATGCGTGCATTTTAAATTTAGTTTTTTCTGTGATTAAATTTATATTTCATGTTTATGAATTCATCATATACACATACACGACATGACCAAATAAAAACAAAACAAACCAACGTTCATTGAGGACTTTGCTCTTTTTTGATCTACGATATTTTTTTTCATTCATTGAATGAGAGGCACTAGGCTACTCCACCTTTTCCATCATCATCATCATCATCACCATCCTGCATTCTTACTTGATTGTTGACAAAAAAATAAGTGAGAGAGAGGAGAAATTGAGTAATATAAAAAAAATTCAGATTGACTGAGTCAGCAATCTTTGACTTCAAAGCTTTTCTTGAGATGCTGCTATTCTTTTCCGCCCCCAAATATATTTCACTTCCTCACCTACTTTTTTTACATTATAACCGTTCAATTTCATTTTTTTGCTGCTTTGTCATGATTCTTGAATTATATCCTCTCCTTTTGTCTTAAGATGATTGTTTGATACTATAATTTTGGTGGTGTTTTTTTATATTTAGTATAGTTGATGTTCGTCTTTGAAAAAATGATACAAATTTTATCCACTCAAAAAAAAAGTACGGCAAAGCAAGCATAAGCTGATTAATAGACTTTCGTCAAAAAAAGAAGAAAGGGATGTTCTCTTTTTGGTTAACGTCCAGACTGGCTAAAAACAGCTATTCTAAAAACAGCCAAAAAAGCTTTCTATTTCCTTGAAAGCATCATAGAAAGCAACAACTTGTTTTTTTCAGCTTCTAAACTCATCCTTTCCTTTTTTAGCTGCAAGTGCCGTTTCAGTCAATGACCACGTTGAGGCTTCTTCCTTCTTCTTCTTCCTAAGGCGGCAACAGCAGTGGCATTTATTTTTTTTTGTTGTTTTTGAAGCGGCGGCGGTTGTTGTTACTAAATAAAGCTTCGTTCTTGACTATATTTAGGTTTTTTTATATTTTTTCTTTTTTTAGTGCTGACATTTTGCGAAAAAAAGTAGGAGGAGAAAAAAATATTTTTTTACATAATATCCAAGCGTGCCAAAAGTATATTATTTTTGTTCTGTTTTTTTTCTCACTCTTTTTATTTTTTTCATGTCCATAGACCATTTTCTCTTGTGTTCAAAGTTAAAATAGCCGTAAAAAACGTATATATTTGATCTTAGAGAAAGGCTTGTTTTTTGCAACAAAAATAATAATCTTCAGCTGCTCTGCTGCTTGAGAACAAGATGTATTTTTAGTCAGCAAAAACAGAGGAGGTAAAAATAGAATTTTGAAATTTGTCAAACTTTTAACTTTTTTCTTTCTTTGAACTCAAAGGGCTGCTTTTTTTTAGTATAGTTTTGACACATTTGTTTTTCTGCCGTACTTTTTTTAGCTTTGAAAAAAATTGTTGTGCAATTTTTGCTGCTGCTGCTAAACAACGCCTGCTGCTTCAAGTAGTAGCTGTAGTTAAAAAATCTGGCATTTAAAAAAATATGTTTGTGGACAACAAAAGGCAAAAAAAACGATGGCAAATAAAGCAGAAGTCTGATGGTCACTTCACTTCACCGCCTTCAAAAAAAATGAACCAAGTGGTTGCTCAACATCGTTGTTATGACCAACAGCCGTTTGCTGGACTGCTGCCTAGTCTGACTGACTTCAGCCGCAACAAAAGCCAAAAAAACGTTTGTATTAAAATGTTTCTTTTTTAAAAATTTTGCAACAAAAAAAATGTGTTTTTCTTCAACAAAAGTAAAAAAGTGGCAGCTTAAAGACGGTTGTTTATTTTTGGGTCGAGTCCAAACTTTTTCAAAAAAACTATAGTATTAGCTTTTTTTTCACTCACTCTCTGTTTTTTTGGCTCCATCAAAACATGTGATTTACCAAGAAAAAAAGGAAGACGTTCTAATTTTTGGCCAAATAACTTTTTTATTTTTTATTACTAGAAAAGTTTGCAAAAATAGATTTTTTTAAGTCAAAGATCAAAAGTGCTACCGTAATCTAACCTTCTACTTTTTTTCGTCTAGTAATTATTTATCGCTATTGGCTGGGGACATGCCTGCGGCGGCTGCTACTGCGAGGGTTGTTGTTTTTGTAGCCAGTTCAGTAATTCACAACTTTGAAACAATTATTATTTTTGTTCTTTCCCTTTGAGATTACAATTTTATGTCAAATTACATCATTGTCATGGGATTACTGTAGTTAACCTTTTCTCCTGCAAAAACTTTTTCCAAAAATGTTTTACTCTATTTTTGTCTGAAATCTTATCGTACTTTTTGTCTCGTTTTATTCTCCGCCTCCTGCTAAAAAAAATAGGTCAAAACAATGTTGTTTTGTTTTTTAAAATTCATTTTGTATTCACTTGTTTCCAAAAAGAATGTTTTTTCTTTGCTGCTGCAAAAGTTTAATTTGTTTAAAAATACATAATTTTCTAAGAAAATGACTTCCGGGCCTTTCCTCCTCTTTAAAATCTTCGTCATTTCAAACCCATTCCTTTTTGTGTTAAACATTTTCTTTCTTCTTCTTTTCCCCCTCCTTTTTTTATTTAAAATTTATAATCTAAAAAGTACCGCCTATATTTTATACATATATTTTTTTCAAAGGACAAAAAACAAAATTTTTGTGCAAAAAATGCCACTGAAAAAATGAATTCCTCTTTTTTTAAAGGCGTGGCCATTATATCTCGCTCCTTTACTTTTTTTTACGTTTTATTTTTTTGGCTGCTGCTGTTACAGGGTGGCAAAGCAAAAAAAAGTAAAATGACAGTAACTTTAAAGAAGAAAGGTCATGGATGGAAAACGGAATAAGTACAAAAGATTTTCACCCGCCCGCTTTTTTGGTTTATGTTCGCAAAAAAAGGGTTTTTAAAAAAACGTACTAAAACATTTCATTCAAAGATTGCCCAATTTTTTTTTATTTTCAATCTTCCACATTCTTTTTTTTCAAGGCTACTTCTTCTCTTTTTTGGCTCGTTTCCCGATCAGTCGGGTGTAATTTCCTTCTTTTCAAACTACCCCTTTCCTTTTTTGGGCATATTTGTCTCAAGGGCTCAATATACATATAAATGTTTGAGTCATTCCATTTGCATGAGATCTGCTTTTTTTCAACGCTTCAAAAAACAACGAAGAAAAAGCATCATCCAGGAACCAAAGTCTCCCTCTCTCTGCTCCGAAAAAAGGAGAGAACCAGCCAAAAAAATATTTTTCATATGTTTAAACATGCTTTAACAACACACATTTTTTGGAAGAAGAAAGGGGACATTGGTCTTTGATCGTTCCTTCCTCGGGCGGTGACTTTTTTCCGATGTTGACGCAAAAATACGAAAAAAATAGAATAGAGTGCACCGCCTCCTTTTTTCTCTCCTTTCTTCGTCTTCTTCTGTTCTTTCTCTTCTTTCTCTTTCTTCTTCTTTTTCCTTCTCATTCCAATGAAAAAATAAAAAATTGGGGAGGTCGCTTTTCATTCAGAAAAAGAATTTGAAATCATTTTTTAAGATGCACTTTTTTGAACAACATTAAAATGTTCTTTCTTCTTTTCCGAGTGCATCACCATAGTCGAAAAGCATCTTTGAGCTATCTTAAATCCTCTTTTTTACTTATTTTGTTATTCTCTTTTTTTCCTTTTCTTTTGTTTTTATTAAACAATCGCGAAAGTACATGTTTTTTTTGTATTTTGACTTTTTCTTTTTCAAGAATTTTTTTAAATTAAATTCTATCATTTTTAAAGGTATGTCGGATACTGTATCATCGACAGACCCAGGAATGGCACAGCTTTTATTGCCAAATTCGTCTTTGTTCCTGCTAAATCAAACACAGTTTCGTACTCCTGCATCATTGGATGAGCTAATGCTTGCAGCACAACAACAATCAAATCTTTTGAGGGCAAAAGATAATACTTCCCCTTCTTCACAACAACAGTATTCAATTGATTCATTGCTACAGTCAACTGCAAATGCAGCAAATGCCTTTGCCGCTGCTGCAGCCGTTGCTGGACAATCCCAGCCTCCACAGCTTCATTCACAAGCTTCTTCCACTGCTGGATCACCAATTCCAGCAATGCCAACATCGGGCGGATCTGGCGGTGATGACGAAGGAAATGGAATTTGGTGAGTATTTTTAAATATGTTAAATGATGATTTCATCATCAGTTTGTTTTTCTTTGTCAAAAAATCACTTCTATTCTTTTTTTGTTCGTTTTCTGATTCATCTCTCTTCATTTCTTTTTGCTGCGCCCACTTTTTGATCATTGCTTTCTTTGCATCATTTTTTTCTGCAAAAAAATGTGCGTTCAAAAAAAGAAAGATTCTTTCGTTTTCCTTGGCTTGACGCCAACCAGCTGGCAGAAAAGCAGGCAACCAAAGTGATCGTTCCTGGCGGCTGGCTTTTTTTCTTCCATTGACGACTTTAAAAAATGACGAAAGAGCCTGGAAAAAAGATGCTATTCTCTCTTTTACTTCCCCCGCGCGTTCAAAGACCACAGGCATGAAAAACGATGAGAGGAGGAAAAAAGTAAATACACCACTTTTGTGTTATGTTTTTAAAAAAAGCAAAAATGATTTTTGTCGTTTAAATTCTTCTTTTTTTTCAAAAAAAACATAACCTTGCCAAAGGCGAAGAAATACCAGTCATTCAACTCACGCGGCGTTGTTATGTTTTTACACTTAAGAGACCAAAAACGATTGAAAAAAAGTTTTTGATCAGACAAAAACAATAAATGCAGCAAGCGTTCGTTCGTTCAAAGAAAAGTGCAAGCACCGAAGAACCGCCGTATGAAATAATCTGTGACAGACTGGAAAAAGTGTGATCTTTGTTATGACGAAAGTTTTTTATTTCATATTTTGCATTAAAACATTAAAAACATGTCTATAAGTCTCTTTTTTTGTTGGAGGTGGGGGAGGAATTGTTTAGCATTATAATAAATAAAAAGACTAAAATTAGTATTATTATTTATTTTTTCAGCTGCTGCTTTGCATTTTTAAATAAAAAAACAAACTTTCTTTTTTTAGTTTACCGTAACCCTTCTTTTTTCTGCTTTCTTTTTTTAAGTTAAAGGCGAAAAATTAGACGATGACTCAGATAGGAAATGGCAACAAACTCGTGCCTTTTTTGGAATTAATCGTCGCAAAAAACACTCCTCTTTCTTCTTCTGTTTTTTATACTATACTTGTTTACGAGTTGTTTTGTAAAGGTTAAAAGAAAAAGTTCATTTTACGCTTAAAAATAATATGCAAAAATAACTTTTCGTTATTATTATTATTGCAAAATGTATATGCATAGGATTGTGGGGTACCTTTTCGTAAAGCTTTTGTTTTTTTTATCCCTCGAGAGAAGGAGTGAAACAAAAAAATTTGAGTGCAGTAGTCGTCAGCTTAAAAACAGAAAACACATTTTTGATCACTTGAAAAAAAACTTTATGCAAGTAACAAGCAAGCAAGTGGTTGTAGAAAAAGAGAAAGGAATGATTTTTGATCGTAGTGCGATTGTCTGTCTCGCACGTAAGCAATGAAAATACCTGTCTATATTTAAAAAAAGCATTTGTCTTTAAAAATATTTCATCTCTGATCAAAAACTATACATGTGTTTCATTCTAAAAAGACATCTACAAAAACAATTTTAATTATCAACAAATATTATTTTAGTTCTGTATGTAACGATGAAGCATCAGGACGCCATTACGGTGTCACAGCATGTTTTGGATGTAAAGGATTTTTCCGCCGCACAGTCCGAGCGAATAAAGTATATGCCTGTCGCTACGAAGAGAAATGCCAAATTGATAAAGCTGGACGAAATGTGTGTAGAAGTTGCAGATTCCGGAAATGCTTAGAAGTTGGCATGGAACCAGATGCAATTAGACCTGATCGAGATAAGACCGGTCGACAAAAGAATCCTCGACGATCACATGGCAATTCTTTATCAGAGCCACAATCTCGTACTGTTTCAAATGCAGGAATGCAATCAGAGCTTCAACTTCCAAATATTGATCGAGATGATCGATCATCCGTTTCAACCAGTAATGGATCTGCTGATATGATCCTTCCAAAATCAATTGATCTTGAAGCCGAGCGAGCTGCTGAACAACAACGAGACATCGTACTTCTCACCCTTTGTGAAATTGAAAGAATTTGTTCATCCCTACAAGATATCAATCCATATGTCATTCAGCCATCTTCTTGTGATCTTTCTGAAGTCATTAATAATCCAGCTTTAGTTTCGGCACACACTCCAGTAAGTTCTTTTTTTTAGTTCTCTGCAAAACATGTTTTTTTCTGTCCAGAAACTATTATTTTTTGCGACCTCTTTTCATTCTTTTCATACGGTAGCTCATTTGAAAACTGCCATAAACATGACCAAAATTTCGCCACCGCAATAGTTCTTGTTGTGGCAAGCAAGTGAGAAAATGACGTGAATAAATTTTTTCCATTGCCGTTGGGGTCCTTCTTTTTCTGTTTTTAATGCCATGCTTCCCGGAAACCGTTCTTTGCTCCACTTTTTTCCTTGAGCAGGAATCAAAAACAACATTTTTCTTTCTTTCATTTTTGCAAGCCCTTGCCTTTTTAGACATGGCTTTAAAAGAAAGAAAAAGCGACTAAAAGAAAATACATCACTTAAAAAAAGAAAGAAAGGAGCCAAAAGGCTTTTGGGTTTGCGTCATCAGTTTTTATTTTATATTTTTTCTGGACAACAAAAAATAGACCCCTACGCAATTTTTTTAAATGCAAAAACCTGAAGCATTAACCAAATAAGAACAAAGAACGTGGGGCCAATTCTGTGAAAAGATGAATGATGATGCATTCCTTAAAAATAACTGTTTTTTAAAGCAAAAATATGTTTTTCAAAAATAGGAGCCAAGGAATGTAAATAAATGGCAGCAAAAAAATAATAAATAGCAAAATTTATAATAACGAAAACATAAACACTGTAATTAACATATTTTGCTATTAATAAATGTCTTATTTTAGCTCGATTACGGTGCCTCTCGAGAAATGAAAAGCTATGAAGATTATGCAGAAGGTATGCGAAGACTTGTCGTTCTTGCCATTGATTACACAAATACAATGAAACCAATTGCTGATATTGCTCCATCAGAAAAGGTTTGTTTTTGTGTTGTGTTCTTACATACTACTTTTTTTGCTTCCGGGATTTAAAATATGTATTACTTTTTGTTTTGCTTTCTTCCTTTTTTCAATTTTTCAAACTCACTCACGAGTCCCATCAGACTTGTTTACGTCGAAAAGAATAAAACGGACGCGCGCCATTGACGGCAGAAAAATAGAACAGTTTGACTTTTGCTCGCTGCCTTTTTTTCATTCTTGAAGATGGACTTTGTTTTTTCTTCTTCAAACTGACTGACATATAAGTCTTCAAAAACTTTAAAATATTTAAACACAAAAAGTTTATCCTTTTTTTGTTTCTCTGGAGATTCTTTTGAAGCTAAAATAGAGGAACCTCGTGAGGCATCATCTTCCTCTTATGCTGCCATTGAAACATTTCAAGAAAAGTAAAAGCATTTTTTGCTTTTTAAAAAAACGAACACTAAAAACTACCATTTTCCAAAGGGGGTTATTTTATTTTTACGAATGTTGTCAGAAGAAAAACATTTTTAAAGGTCATGCCTTTCACAGTATATTTTCAAAGAGTCAAAGTTAGCTACGAAAAAAATACTCTCTGTTTTTCACGGAGGAGGAAATGTTTTTTAACGTGCAATCAAGCTTCAGAATATTCATTTTTTTGTTTGCTTCATTGCTTGCAAAAAAGAAATGGGTTCAAAAAGTTTGAAAAAAACACGAGCGTCTGACGTCAATTGAAAGTAAAAAGAAAAGCAAAACAAAATAATAAATTTAAATAATAAAAAAGCACACTTTGGTCTTTTTTTCCATTCATTCATAAAGAAGTTACCATAACCCAATTATTTTTAGATTGCACTTATCAGAAGCTTTGTTGCATCATTTTGTGTTTTTGTAACACTTTATCAATCAACACATGATTCTGAAAATAGCTGCAGAATATTACTTCCAAATGGAATTTATGTTTTTGAAGCAACTCCAACTCGGCTTTTTACAGAATACATTAACTCAAAGCTTATTCGAGGGATTGAAACAAGAATTGAAAATGCCCGTGCATCAATGACAGAAATGCTTCAACAATCAATGAAAAAGCTAAATCTTACATCGACAGAATATGTCTGCTTGAAGGCTATCATTGCTTTGGATCCCCATGCCTCGCAAATCTCTGAACGAACTGCCCAAATGCTTACAACTGCACGGGAATCCGTTCAATCCGCATTATATTCCCATTTATCACAACAAATGCCACCAATGGATGCAATTGCAAGATTTGGAAAACTTTTAATGCTACTTTCAAATATTTCTGTAAGTTTATTTTTTAACTGTAACAATATAATAACCCCAATTATTTTTAGAAAATTGGTGCATTAATAACAAATATCATGCAAATGGGACGTGAATTTGATCAAACTTCTCCTGTTAATGCTGCAGCTGCAGCCTCAACATTTAATAATAAACCTTCAACATTTTTTTCTTCATCATCCTTGATGGCAAGGCTTTTTACAAACGATGAGCCACTTGTTTGTGCGCTCTGATACCCAGGCTTTTACTTTCTTTCCTCTTCTTTCTTTTATTATTTTAATTATTATTGTATGCTTTTAATTATTCAATCATTGATTGTACAGTTTTGTTATTAAATAATTTTCTTTTTTTGATACCTCGTGTTCTCGAGTTTATTATTATTGTTCTGTACATACACTTATATTATTACTCTTTTATTATTATTCTTTCAAAAACACAAATCAGTGCATTTTTTGCCTTTTTTCAATGTACATTTTTTTCAAAAAAAACTAAAATTGTTTTTTCTTGCTCATTTATCTCTCTGTTTTTTATGTATGTATGTTAAATCCTTTCTCTCTCTCTAAAACCTATAACCCGAAATTGTCTTTGATTCAAAGAAAAAAATATACCTTAAAATTCCATAGGAATTATTTTTTTCTTTTCGTGCTTTCCTCTCTTTTTTGTTCTCCAAAAACATTCACTGTTTTCGCTTTTCTATTATTACTACTTTTTTTTCCGGTGACATTCAAAAAAATCCAAGCAGCGCTGAAACGTGTATCTCGACTACTTTTTTTGATTTGTACTACTGTATTTCTTTCTTTTTCTCTTTTTTTCATGTTTGTATTCAAATTAAAAACAATAATATAAAGAAATGTATCTTTTTTATGCCTCAAATCTTTGTTTATAATATACTAATAATTTTTTGTTGCAATTTTTTTCGACTTTCAAAGCTCAAAAAAATATGCGCGTCTTTCTTTCCTCCTATTTTTGGCGTCAAAAATTCACTTTTTTGGAAAAATATTAAAAAACAAATTTATCAAAGAAATATGTTATTTTTAAAATTGCAGATACAAAAATATATATTGGAAAAGAAAAAGATTTGTGTCTTTATTTTTGTTTTTATTTTTTATATCTGTTTTTTGTTTGTTTGTGCGCAGAGCAGAAAAAGAATCCCAAGTCTTTTTTTTTAAAAAAAGAAAAAAGTGATAATAGTAAATTATTATTGTTCTTTATATTATGCAATTTTATTATTATTTAAAAAAAGATACTGTAAAATAAAATTAGTTTTATTACTTAATTTTTCTTTCTTTACAAGACACAGACAACCGCAATAACATGAGTAACATTAACAATAATTTGTATTTCTGATAAAAAAAAAAGGCAAAAGAAACAATATAAGGAAGAAAAAACTGACTACAGCTGTTACGGCTACAGTAATGCCAAAGAAATGTGAAAATGTTTTTTTGTAGCGTTCTGGTCTTAACTGGCAGCTTAGAAATATTTTTTTTTATTTGAAAGAGACAATGACGTGAGCCGAGCGTGAGATTTAAAATGGGATAAATAAAAAGAAAAAAGTGGAGGAGGAAAAATTTAGAATGAACTTTCAAAAATGTTTTTCTTTTGGTAAATAATGTTTATAATAACAATTTTTGTCATTTAATCTCCATGACCTTTAGTTAATTTACTTTTAAAATAGATAATTAAAAAATTTATGATAATTAAATCGTATCACCAAGAAATATTCAAATGCCTACAAACAATTAATTTGCTACCACCACAGGTATATACATATATGTGACCAAATTTGTCTCCCGTTCCCAATTTTGTATCTCATTAAAATTATTATTACCCCACATTGTGGGCCACATAAAAAGAACTTTCAATCAAATTTCCACCTTCGCATTTGCCTCCGAAAACGTTTTTCAATTAAATAAAAAAAGTTAAATCTGTGTTTTTCTGCAAAAATAAAGTACTTGAAATTTGTTTAAAGAGGGTAAAAAAGAGCAAAGTCTAAAATCTCGGGAATTATTTTTAAGTTGTTATTTTTGCCACACTTTTCTTTGCTTCAATGAAATTAGTAAAAAACGAATTACGTTCACTTTTTCATTGAGTCATTTTATTACTTTCTTTACAGCCAAATTGAAAGTAATAATCAAAGCACAAACGTAAAAGTAAAACGTAAAAAGCAAGTTTACGTAAGTTCTTCTTTTTTCTATTTTTATTATTACTTTGTTTTCGAAAGAAAAAATCTAAAGGTTAATCAGCGTAAATTTCAGAATGCTCTTTCTTTTACTTCTGTGAACTGAAACCCCTTTCAAAAATAGAAAAAATTAGGGGAAGATGCAATACCCCTTTATTTCTCATAATAAAAAAAATGGAAGCAATTTTAAAAAGTAATGTTTTTGTTTGTTGCTGTATCTTTCAAAAAAACTTTCCGCTTTCAAAGAAAACATAAATTTTTTTAGAGCAAAACATTTAAGGATGCAATTATTTACTTAAAATAAGTAACTCCTTTTTAGTAGTACAAAAAGAAGTGTTAGCCTTGAAATGTAGGCACCTACTTCTCCTTTTTCTTTGATCAATTAAAGGATTACAAATGTTTTTCAAAGAGACCTACAGTATAATCTGGTAATTTTGTAATTTTAAACTTTTATCTTTGACTTTTGGCTACATTAAAGCAAAAAAAAAGATAATTTACCGAACCAAAAATACACTATTTCTTTTTGATTGATGGTACAAGAAAGCACAAAAGATGAATGAACTCTTTAGTCGATTTGTATTCTTTGATCGAACATGTAAAATTTATGTTTAAAGTTTTTTCTTTTGGAAATTTATTCTTTTATATAGTAATAGACACATGTGATTGTAAAACGCAATGAAATTATTCTCAACTGCAAATAATCAAAAATTAAAACACTACAAAGATCAAGAACTTTTTTCTATTCAGGACTATCACATAAAGTGCATTCATTCATTCACTTTTGAAACCCCCACATTTTTAAATTAAAAATATTTAATAATCCCGTTACAATCAAAAAATAAAAATTATAAATAAACAAAAATATAATTTTATTCATTTTGGATAAATCCGTTTTGCGTCAATCATTGCCATACTGCTTCTATTTCCGGACAATAAAATTAAATAACAAAAAAAACCACTAATCTTTTTTTTCAAAAACAATTTTTGGTCTTTCAGCCATATTTGAGTCAGTCTCTTCATTCATTCCAGTGTAATAATAAAACTAAAAATTTTAAAAACGGCTTAATTTAGCACATTTCTTTTTAAAAGAAGAAGAGATTATCCAAATCTCCCTCTTCTGTTTTTTATGAATCTGTTTTTTTGCGGAGGCAAATATGCTTACTGCCTGCTACTTTGATCTTTGCCAGCTAGAAGAAAATGTATGACGAAAGCTTTGTTTTTTCCGTTGCACTTTTTTACTTTTTTTTATAAAAAGACGTTTTTTAAAGCTTGTAAAAAACCGGAAAAAACTTTAAAAAATGGAATTAAATCATTCACCAAAAAAGCAAAAATTTATTTTTAAAAATAAGCAAAAAAAGTGACGTGTTTGACCTTTGAAGTTCAAAAATTGTAATCAAAAAAAGGAGAAGAAAAGTTTTGATCAAAATTCGAGAAACAAAGTTTTAAATTTGAAACTGTTGAGAGTAAATTCAATAATTCAATGCATTTGTTTTGCAAAAATACATATTTATTGTTATCAGAACTTTGGCTGGCTCTTTGATGAATTTATCAAAAATATGTATGTATGTTATTGGTTCAAGTTTCTAAAAATAGTTTTGCAAAAAATGTTATTTTAAAAAACACGTTTAAACAGGGGGAGTTTTTTTCTGCTGCTGCAGCAAAAAAAGCTATTGTGTTTCTGTTTGCTTTTAATGAAGGCGTTTTTGAAGAGGGTGTTTATGATTCTTTTCTTTTCTTTTTGCGGGGGAATATTTTGAAGCAAATGTTTGGAGATCAAAGATAACGGCTGATTATACAACTATAAATTTAATGAATCGTCAGAAAGCTATTAGTCAGCAATGGTTTTTGAATGTTTTTCTGACACTGTATGGAATATAAGCAATCAGTTTATTTTGGATTTGTAATTTCATAAAAACAGCTTGTTCAATAAGAAATGATTTTTTTTCTTTGCTGAAAAAATACTGTAACTTTTTTGTTGAAAAACTATTAAAAATTCGTCAAGTATTTTCAGTTGTTATTAAGACTTGACACTATTTTTGTTTTACATTTTGGTCAAAAACCAAATAATACTTGAGATCAATTGCCGACACGTGTCCTCAAAAAAATTAATGTGTGTTTTCATCAACAAAATATAAAAATAAAAAGAACCCAATCAGTTTATTGTCAACTGATTTATTTTGACACAAATGTAAAATTCATTGTTATTTATTTTTTAGTGTCTGTTGTTTTGTTGCGATTTTTTATTGATAGCAAACGGAAAAAAACGGAACTCTGTCATCCTTCTTTTAATTCTGAGATCACAAATCACTTTGTCCGTTGTCTGCGTCCTTTCAAATTTTGCTGATTTTTTTTCTTGCAAACAATAAATTTGCTGTTTTTTTCACTATAATTTATGTTTTTCATTTTTCCATTGCTATTTTTAATGCTGCTTAAATCGAACATCACTACAAAAACAATAATCTTTTATCAGCAAAAAGAAAAATAATAATCACACAAAAAAAAGAATGAGACAAAGGAAAAGAAAAGATGAAGCATGAAATGGATTAATGAAAAACATCAACAACAAAACAAAAACCGAAAAAACTCTGTTGAAATAACTGAACTTAAATCTTTGGCATTTTGAGTTAGTCATTCTTATTTGATAAAACAAAATATTTGGGGACATTCTTTTTCTTTTGTTATGTTGTTGTTCCTCCATTCATATAACTAGAATATTTATGTATGAAAGAATGACAAAAAAGTTAGTGGATTTGTATTATTAAAAATACAAATATTACAAATTATAAGATGCAGCAGTATCAAATGTTCAGAAGTTGCGGTTATAAATAAGCTTCTTATTAATGCAAATATAGGTCGAGAAATTCATATTTTTTTAAATACACGGCGCATTTAACAATAAGAAGATCAAAAACAGTCATACTGTAGTTGCGGAGATGAAAATATGTGCACAATAGATTAGTTTTCGGTTTAATTATGTAACAACTACAAGGAATTTTATTTTGTTTATGTTAATTTCGTTTAGTAAGGATTTTAGAGCAAATTACAGTATCCAGATTAAAAGCTCGCTCGCAATATTAAAATAGCTACAGGGGAATGTTGAGATAAAATAAATAAGTTTATGTTTAAAACAGTTATTTCAAATACACAAATTCCGTTAATTTTCTTTATACTGCTGCACTTTAGAGATTACAGAAATTATTTTTCGGGTTTTGATTTAACTTTAATTAGTTCAGTTTTATATAAAGAAAGAATATTTTGAAACACACACTGTTTAAAAACAATCACTTAATTTTCCAGTGTTGTATTTCGGTATCTTTTTACATTTTATGAGACTTCCTTCTACAGTGTTTTCACAAAGAACACCACTGTTAACCTTTTGGGGAAGCAACTACCTTCCTTGATCTTTTGTTGTTATAAAAGAACTTCCTTGAATGAAACCTTTTTATATTTTTACAAAATGTTATCATAATCTTAAAAGAAAGGAAGCAAGATTAGTCAATTCTTTTTTATTTTCTTAAACAAATACAATTAACAATGATCACGTCACCTTATAATACAAAGGTTTGATTAAAATTAGAATATTAAAAAAAAGTTTAAACACAAAAAAAGAATGACAAAAAATGATATAAAGCAATTAACCTTTAAATTATTGAAAGAGAGTAAACAATTATAGAATTTTTAAATAACTTTTTACAAAAAGAACTATGACGTTTTATAGCCGTTTTGTATGGCTCTATTTTGAATTGAAAAAATAAAAATGTAATTATTTTTAACAACAACAATTATCACGGGATTTAATTATAAAAAATATACACCTACAAATTTGATCTGCTTTTTTTAAAGGTTGTCGGAGTGCCGAAAAGTTCAAAGAAGCAAAAAATGAACAATGAAAAATTTATTTTTAAATAAAGCAAAAAACTAATTGCACTTTATTTTTTATAAAAAACGATATTCGTAGTAATTTGTTTTTATAGCTACGGTATTTGTAGGCATTTCATCAAAACAAAATCGTTGTTCCAAAAACGGCGGTGTAAGCACAAAAGATCTTTTTAAAAAGACTAATTTACAAAAGAATTTTTTATAAGTACAATTTTATGAACAAGCAAAATAAAAAAATTTTATTTTCAAGATTGCTTTTTAAACATGCAAGTATTAAAGATGCAACAATTCAAGATTTTTTACAGCAGAATTTTTTTTAAACATGCAAGATTTGAAGATATTTTTTTGTAGAAGTTTTTTAAATGATGCATCGGTTGACAATTTCCTTTGATAAAAAGGGTGAAAAAATTAAAATGTTGCATCTTTTTAAAAAAATCTTCAAATCTTGCATGTTTGAAAAAAGATCCTTGGCAAAAAGTCTTGAAAAATTACATCTTTAAAAAAATATCTATAAATCTTGCATGTTTAAAAAAAGTTCATTTGTTAAAAATGTTGCATTGTTGCTTGTTTAAAAAAAAGTCACGAAATGTTAATCTTTAAAACTTGCTTGTTTAAAATAAATTCTTATAAAATTAATCTACAAACGAATGTTGATTTAAAAAAATTCTTTTGTAAATTAGTCTTTTTAAAAATATCTTTTGTGCTTACACCGCCCCAAAAACTTGGAACTTCTAAGAATGCTGTTACTAATAATTAATAATTGTAGTTTTGTCTCAAAAAACAAAATTTAAATTTTAGTAACATTGTAGTTTTGTAACTGCTATTTATATTTTCTTTTATAATTGTCTAGGTTTGGCGGCACAAATTAATAGAAAAAAAGAACCTCAGAAAGAAATACAAAGCAGTGCAATTTGAAGTTAAATGTCTTTTTGTATTAATATTTGAATAGCATAAACATACAGGGAAAAAACGTGCAAACAGTAATTTTTCAAGTTTAAAAAACCAAATAAAGTTTCAAAAAAATTAATGGAAAATAAGCAGGTGTTTCATTTTTTGATTAAAAAATTTTGAAACATTTTATCAGTTTTATTTTCCCAGAAGCAAAAACATTGTCACCTGTGTTCGATATGTCTGTGCTTTGAATTCCTTGATTACAAGTAATCTTTGAGAAATCTTAATGCATGATTTTATGTGACACACAAGCTAATACTCAATCCATCAAAATACAAAACATAGAAAAATATTATTTTAACAGAAACCATAAACAACACATTATAAAAAATTAAAGAGATTTAGATGGTGAAGGTTGAATTCGATTACTGTGGTTATTCCCAGCTGTATTTGCCGTTGATGAATTAATTACCGTAACTTTATTAGATTCAGTGTCAACGCAACATATTTGTCGAACAATTTCCCGTCGTAATGTCGTACTCAAAGCAATCAAAAACCATGGTGGAGTTAAATTCGTAAAATCATTTACATAAACTTGTATCTTGAAAAATTCCAAGTTTTGTGGTGTTGGAGTTACAACAAATAATACCTAAAATATCATCTCTTTGGGATACTGTATTCAACAGCAAGCTGACCACCAAAAACTAAAATATTGAAACAAAATAATTTAATATTATGCGGGGAAGTTTTATTAGAGGATTTTCCCGTCATGTTTTGATATTTTTGATAAAATAGATATCCGCATACATATAGATTCATTATTAAACACAGCGAAGAGCATGTAAAAATTACGATTGAAGTATTTCGGCTATTCTTCATCCATTCAGTTCGTTTTGAATCAAAACTATCTATGATGTATCCCTTTCCAGGATTTGATTGATTGTAAATTTGTAGCCCTACATCCGTAAACCATAAATGCCAAGTTAGCAAGTTAGGAAGCAAAAATGCCAAAACAATGAAATAATAAAGTTTTTTGCGCCAAAATTGTTTGTATGAAACTTTAAAGATGATTACTGTAAATCGATTAAATGATAAAAGTAGATCAAAGAGAGAACCAGAATGTTGCGTATTGTACAGTAGGACATAATATAATGTAAGCAGAAAATGTCGTGATGGAAGAGTTGCAAGAAATGGCAAATAAATTGGTGCTGCCATAACTCGAGTAAAAAAATAATAAAATACCGAACAAAGCATTGAATTAAGCGCAGAAAATCCAAAGATTTTGTAGAATGAACCATTAAAGTTCGATCTTGATTTAAACAGGAACAATACAGAGAGAGTTAAAAAGTATAGCAGAAAACTTGGGACAATATATGACAGTGGAAGTAATGCAACAAAATTTGCATCATCTGGTGCCCGCAAAATCATTTTTCATCCAAACAACAATGTGACTGGTATTTTTGGAAGTAAAATGTTTTACAAAGTTTCCCAAGCTCTTCCTTTTTTTTATCTGGAGTCTATAATTTTAAAGCAATAAAATCAAAGTATAATTTGAACAAATGTAATAACTACCTTTTTGCAAATATGGATGAAAAGGGAAAACACTTGTTCACATAACGTCAAATTAAAACAGCTGAAATTTTTGTGTGGCATTTAAATGAGGGAAATTATTGGTATTAATGTCCGTAATAGATTAATATTTAACATCTGCTTTCGCTTTATAAATTCCTTTTAAATTAAACAAAAATAATACGATAGTGAGAAGTGTCGCGGAGAACGCGAATCTTAATGCAAATTTCTATTTATTCTCCTTTCAACTTTCGCATGCATTCTTTTCTCTCACTCTCTTACTTTTTGTTGTATACTTTTTATACTTCTATTTCTATGCTCAATAAACTGTATTATTTTATACTTCTACTTTAACTTTTTATACTTCTACTACTACTTTATACTTTATCTGTTATTTCGGTCATTGATCGTCGTAACAAGAAGTAACATCTCAAAAATGATATGATTCTAAATCAAAGCCGATTTTAAAATGTATACCAATTAATTATATATGTGTTTTTCTTATTTTTTAATTTTTTGTGTCAAAAGTGATACTTTATCACCCATAAAACGATAACAAAGAAAATAAAATAATAAATAAAAGCTTACAGAGAAGGGGATTACTGTAACTCTAGTGTATTGTGAAGCAGGATTTTGAAAATAGACAATTATTTTTCTTCGAAACTTGTGTTAATGCAGATAGTGAACAATATCCAACCTTATTACCATGTCTACTTGGCTGTCGACAACCTCAAACACCCAGGTCCTAATAGAATTCGAATTAAAGATGCGCACAGTTAAACACATTTCACCTTTATTTTTTGCTCAAACTTTAACAATATTTTAAAAAAGTAAAAAACAATTCGAAACAAAATTATTAAAATCAAAAAGAAGAAAAACTTTGAACTTTCCAAAATGGTTTGTAGCAGTAATGATCGAAGAAAAATATAGCAAAAACGGCAAGTGAAAAGCCTTTGTAAATAATAATCATAAGGCAACCAACGAGATGAAAATCAAACCAAAAAACATATGTGTTCATAAAATATCCATTCATAAGAGTAATTGAAAATCGAATAGTTAAAATAATAATTGCAATTGTGTAAAAAATTCCCAAAATAAATTGCGGATCAATTCTGTAATAGATTGAACGATTGTAGAGATGATAATCATAATGTTGAAAGAATTTAGTTTGATTTGTATTTTCATAATGTCTTTCATTTACATATATCTAAAGTAATTTCTATAGTGTTAGTGTATAAAAGAAATAACTAAATGATCAATAATTTTTTGGGCAGATGCCATTTCGGCACAAGAAAGATACCTAATTTTTACTCAAGTTTTTATAAAATACATCTCCGATAAGTCATAAATGATTACGGTATTTTTAGTAATGGCATCTCCCCGATTAGAAGCCATAAAAATTACAAAAAAAAGCTTACATGATATTCTGCAGTCATGATAAAAAAGCATTTTTCATTCAACATTTCTTTAGCCGAAACAACTGATTGCTTACGTTGAGAGGTATTGTAAATGAATGACCAAGCAAAATATCCAAGAACAAGGAAACAAATAACATATAAAACCATCCAAAATAAAAAGTATAAAAATACTGGAACACGTAAAACATTATTTGATGAATTTTCAGATATTGCTTTATCAGGCACAACATCTTCAACATCAGATTCATCCATTTTTTGAAGAGATAACACAATCGGTAAAGTGTTTTACTTGCTCTAAAAAAGTATAATTAATATATATTAGATAGACCAGAAACATAGTAAAACGACGCGTATTGATGTTTTCAAATGCAGAACTATTTAGATGATATTAAAAACTTCTATATAAAAGCTAACAAAATATTTTTCAAGAAATATCGAAATTCAATGAAAAAGCAAGAGTTCTGTGAAAAATTAGATAACAAAATGTTTACTCGAAATTCGTGCAATTCTTGTAAAAGAGGTCCTGAAAAAGTTATACGCGCTTTAAGAAAATTAAAATAAGAAGAGCGTCAAAAACTGTGTTGCAAAGAAAGAAACTACTGTAACTATAAAAAAATATTTATCTCATAAAACAATACTTGTAAAAATATGACAGAAAAGAATATAAAAAATGACAAACAGCTACAAATTATAAAAACATTTTAAAGCAATCTTCTTCATAGTAAAAGAAGTAATAAGAAAAAAGTTGAAGCATTTTTAAAACAAAATAGAAAGCAAGTCCAAAAAGATAAGAATCAAGCATGCAGAAATAATCAAGAACGTAATGTGCCTTTTTGCCGAGAAAATATAATCGAAGAATGAAGGCAGCGATTGAAATTGAATAAATAATTGTAATACACATTTGTGGATCAGGTTGATAGAAATCATTGCGGAGTTTGGCTGAAGTCATAAAATTAAGATGAAATGATTCTTTATTGCCATTGTATTTCTTGATTAAATGTTCATTAGGTTTCTATAAAAGGAGATAATAGAAGTTAACAATAATATATATATATAAAGCAATACTTACCCCATCATTAGCATGAACAATAAAATAGCATTTTTCATCCAAAAGATTATTTGGTTTTGTATGTGATGTTGCACAGAGTTCATAGCAAGCATACCAAGTATACCAAGCCATATAAATTCCAGAAAAAATAAAGAATACAATAAATACGAATGTTGCAAAAGTTGAAAATCCATAATCTTTTAACGGCGCATCATCAACATCTTCTTCATCATTTTCAACATCGATGAATAAGCCAGTCTTCTTTGAAATTAAAGGTTTCATATCAGATTCCTTCATCATTTTTGACAGAAATAGAGCAGACTCTATAAATAAATGTATAAAAGATAAGGAAAAAAATCACAAAGATAAAGCAATGACTCAATTAAAAAGGATTAACGATTTTGTTAATATCGAATGGTTTGAACAGATCAAATATTTTTTTTAAAAATTTAGAGGAAAACAATACTGCCAAGATTTGAGGGGACATTTTTTTGTGAGAAAACTAAAAACAGAGAAATGAAAAGTTTGTTGTTCGTCAAAACTTTTACACCATCGAATGCATGAAAAATAAAAAAAATAATAGATGATGGATAAACGCGTTGTTCTGTACCTTATAAGATATCCGCTGTACAAATATTTAAAATTACAGTATTAAAAGTTAGTAATTTATGCGCTTACTGATAAGCATAATAACAGAAATATTTTGATTGTAAGTTTTTTTCTTTAAATCAATAGAAACTACCGTAATGTTGTTAGAATATTTAGTTGTCATGTCACTGTTGTCAAAGTAAAGGTGTTGTAAAAAATTGCAGTTGTCATTTGGCATACGGTAACCCAAATGAGTTATCATTTTTTTGAATATTTGAAAACATCAAGAAATGCATTGGTGTTAAAATTCACATATCTGAATACTGTATATATTATATTCATTCCTTCCATATTTTCATAATTTTTATCGATAGTTTTTGGAGATAAATAGATGAAAAGTCTCATTAACATTTGCTTTACAAAATCATTCACTGAATTTTTACAGTAATATACAATAAAAATAGTTTTTATAATTAAATTAATCTGTTTAAAATGCAAATGATTTTTAAACTTTGTGGCAATGCATCGAGGCAGAAAAGAGTACGTTAAAAAAAACTGTATTGTAAATATTCAATAAAATATAGAAGAACCATTAATTTAAAAACACATATTTTTTCAATTCAAACAATGAACAAATAAATTTTAACACGTGATAAAAGATTAAATGAGTTTATAACCTTTAGCTAACTTATGAAGCTTTAAACGCAATTGTTGTCCAAGTTCAAATTTCAAAAGCCGACCAAGTAAGTTATCATATTCAAATTTCAATTCTGCATTTTCTTCAACATTTGCCTAAAAATAATAAATGTTAAATAATATATTGCTGTATAAAAAGCTTACTTCGATAAAGATGCAAAATTGTTCAGTTTTTAAGCTTTGTGGCAATGTATCAAGGCAGAAAGATTTCAATTTTTGAGTACGTTGTAAAGCAACTAAATTTTGAGCAGTTAAAGCATTAAATGATGCTCTTGGAAGATCAATCCTATAACAATGGTTAAAGATTGAAAATACTAAGTAAACTAAAGCATACAATTTAATATTTGGAACATGATTCAAGCATTGCATAATATATTCAAGAGCAGCAATTGTTCCATCAGCCTTGGTTACGGTAACATTTGTGAATGCAAGAAATTCAAGTTTTGACGTTAAAAATAAGAAATCTTCTTCAGAGATAACAAAGTTAGAATTAGTATCAATTGTTAAATATTTAAGAGAACATTTTCGAAAAATTGGAAGTGTCATTTCTGGAAGTGAATCAAAAATTTCAAGAGAATTAACAAGATGATATTTTTCAAAATTAATTTGTTGTAAATGTTGAGGAGAAACAACTAATGCATTTTCATAGAAAAATGGTTGAATATTATCGGATTGTTGTCCTACAACTGGTAGTTGAATACCATGTTGATTAGCAAATTGTTGAAAATGTCGTAACTGTGGTGATACTCCAGCAGTCTTAATGCATAATCGATGACAGTATACCAATTCTTTTGCAAGATACAATTGCTTACATGCCATTTGAAGCTTTTGAAGTACACGTGGAGATGCATGATCAAGAAGATATCTGATATATGTTGCTTTAAATGAAAAGCGTTGACAATAAGCAGGTGTTAAAATCATTGGAAATGTAATTCCTTGTGATGGTGGTTTAACGATATTTTCTGTTACTGGTACATTTGCATCCAAAACATTTGGCACTAGATATTGCACAGGTTTTTCCTTGCTTTTAACCAAATCAATAAACATCTTCATATTTTGATCAAAGTCATCAGATGAAAATTTCCAAGCACGAGGCATATCGTAATATTCAAATAAAATAGATGCCATCTTTTCATTAGTTTCATAAACACTTTCAAACATTCGAATAAGTTTAACATAATCAGTCCACCTTGCAGATTTATCAGGAACTTCAGAACTTCCAATAGTATCACAATATTGATCACGCATGTAATAATTAAACAAGAACAACCGACAATACCGTGAATATGTCTTAAGCATCATCTAAAAAGATAAATCGACACATGTTAAAGTATATAAAAACTCAAGTGGCTTTGCGTAATCATAATGAGCCAATCAACCAGAATACGGTTAACTGAAACATACTTACATTTGCATCAACAGTCTTCAAGAAATTTAAATATGCATCCCAATAAATTTCATCATAAGGATCTTCACTAAGACGATATTCAGAACTTTTAATAATATATTCAAGATTATCAACTTCTTTTAAGCGATTTAGCCATTCAGCAGGATCATTAATCACTTTTTTCAACGTTTGATACAAACTTAAAGCCTTTTCATACTGATTCATTTCTTTTCGGGTTAAAGCATGACCTCAAAAAATCAATTCGAAACAGTAAGTAAAATACAACAAAGAACTTACTTGAATTTCGATCATATTTTTGAAAAAGTTCATCCATATTTCGATGAGGATAGAATAAGCCTTCTTTCAACCCATCAATTCGTTGAAAATGTTGCAATGGAGTATCAGAAGAAAAATCATTTAAGCGATAATCAATATAGAAATGTTTATCACGAGGTAAACAAAAACGCTTGTATTGTTCAGCTTCTTTAACATAAGACGGTTCCATGTAGGATTCAATACTAAAAAAACAATGATAAGAATTAGTACAGATCATACAAATGAAGAAAACTTACCGCTTCCAATACTGCCATAATCCTGGTAAAAGTGTATACTTTTTTGCAAAAGCTTTTAAATGAAAGCATTGATCAATGTAACTTTCATCAGCTATTTGAAGCCGTTTCAATAAAGCTTTAATTGCATTAGCATATTCATCCCCAAATACTTCCAAGCGATTTACATCAATTCCATAATCATAATTTTCCATATTTTTTGTTTACCAAAATATAATAATAAAAAAGCAACAAGAAATAAAAAAAAATCAACCGATGAGAAAGGATATTACAAAATATGAATTAGTTTTTATATTTTCCTCTTCTTTTTAGCTGCACACTGCAATAAGGGTATGCAAGTATTTTTGTTTTTTTTTGCAAAATATTCTTTCTCTATGGTGTTACAAGAGACAAGCTTGGGCTCAAAATGTCGGATTTTCAATGCTCTAAATTATGTAAAACAAAAAAAAGAAAACAATTAACTTTGAGATAATCAAAATACGGTGACTGCAATCAAATTTTTTCTAAAATAAATATTATTTATTAATTTAATCCGTGAATTACACAACCGATTAAGAATCCAAGGTTACAAAAATTAGAGTCGCTCACTCTCTTATTCACATTTGATCTTTTAGCAAACGATTAGTAATTTTATTTATTCATTTATTTTTTTTGAATAGTGTGATCAATGGAAAAAAAACTGTTCCTTGTTTATTATAAAAATATAGTTGTTTTTTTTAAATTTTTGATTTTAATTCCTTGTTTTTTTATTATCTGTGACTCACAAAATCAATGTACTTTTATAAATAAACATTTATAAAAAAATATATTGTATTCAATTATTGTAACATTTCTAATGTTAAACAGAGAAGAGTTGTTTGGGGTGTTTTAAGATATAAGCGTTCAAGGACGTCATTGGGGGGGGGGGGGGGGGGGGGGCACGTGCCCCTTCCGAAATTGGAAAATCCTTTGATCTTTTGCCGCTATCATGTTGAAGCGGCAAAAGATCAAAGCTGTGCCCCTCAGAAATAGATTGTGCCTACCCCGAAAAAATATCCTGCTGACGTCTTTGTAAGCGTTTTGCATCTTGATTTCAAACTAATGGGCAAAAGTACCGCCTTGTTAGAATTAAATGATGTTCTGTTTTAGAAATTCGAATTTGGAAGACATCATGCGTAGGCAAGTACATTGACATCAGCAATTTAAGATTATCAGTGTTTTTGGAGCTATATTTCTTGTAAAGGTAAACTGTAAAATGTTTGTAAAAAAGACTGGTGAAATCTATTGTTTCTGCAAAATTAAATTTGCAAAATAAAAACGTGGGAGGGGGCATGATTATCTCTCTTTATAAAAGAACAAAAAACACATTTGGCGTCATTTGATTAAAGGAATGTTTTTCTTTCAATTACGACATTATAGGCTGACATCAGTTGGCTGGCCGAAATTGTCGTTCTTCACCTTCTTTCTTGCATTTGTTTTCATTCATAAAAAACATGTCTCAAACAATTTGAACAGTTGCCAAAGTTTTTAGGGTCAAAAAGACTTTTTTAAATTTTGGAGTTCAAAAATTTGCTGATTTTTATGATTCATTGTTTCTGTCTCTATTCTTACATTAGATTTAATTTTTATTGTTCACGTGCCTTCCACAAAAAGTACTGATTCATCCAAAAACCATTTAACAACAACCCGTTAATGTCTATTTTTGCAGGTTTTTTCTACCTAAAATGTTGTTTCAACTTTAATTAACAGCTGTTTTATCACCACCCCTTACAGCTTTGATTTAACCGCCGCCTATTTCTTTGTTCGTTCTTTTAGTTTCATTCTATAACAAAAAAAATGGGAAACGAGCAATCATTTGAAAGAAAGCTTCGTAATTTTCGTAAATTTTTACAGTATGATTCAACTAATTCTTTTCAAACTTCACAAATTATTGTTGCTGTAATTCAAAATATTTATGAAAACTCTACTGCCGAGGATTGGACGAATGAAAAAAGATGCAAAGCTTTTGAAGATGAAATAATTTTACGTTTATGGTTTGCAAATGAAGGACTTTGGAAATGTATTATTAAACCCGAAAATAACGACTTTAATTTAAATTCAAAAGCTTTTATGAAATTTAATATTCAATCTAAAAAAGTATCAACTCAAATATTGTTAATTCAAGAATTTACATGTGATGAATTTAAACCTGTGTGTGAAGATGTTCCATGCAAAACTCATCATCATCATCCTATTTTACTGTAATTATAAATCTTTTTGTTAAAAAGAAATAATACCTCTTATCTCGGTGCTTTCATTGTAATTATTACTTAAAAGATATTTTACTTGCTTTAATAAAAATGTACTTTTAACGTCGCCCTTTTCTGGAACAAAGAATACTTATATCCAATATCCCAAAATACGATTTTTTTAGAAAAAAATGTTAAACCCGATAAATTGTTTCCACAGTTAATTAACAGGAAATAACTAAAAGGTGAATATAGTCGAACCTTGATTTTACATTTACCTTGATATCATCTGTTCTACGGTTTTTCCAAAGGAAAATCAATGTTAATGCACCATTGTTATACATCATTTTTTCGCTTTCCCTTGAAAGACGTAAAATCTAACTTCGACAGTATTAACAGCAATAAAGGCTTTCAATTTTTCAAAGAGATGGGAAAACAATGGATGGATCATCAGACCAAAGCATGGATTTACAGCGATTGATTAAAACTGATGTTAAATTATCTGGTTGTATTTTTAAGACTAAGATAACCAATGATGGTTATTTTCACGAAAAAGCAAAAAAGAGGTGAAGATTTGCCGCTTGTAAAATCTCTCAGATTCCGTTATTTACCTAAAAAAGTTTAATGTTTTAAAAAGCCGCAAATAGACGAAATGCATGGACTTTTCTGCTAATCATTTTGTTCGAACATTCGAGAATCTCGGGACGTGCGGAAGTGAAATCGCGAAAGTGACGCCGATCGAATCACATGTTTCTTTGTACATACTGTCGCTATTGCATTCAGGTTGTGTAAACTTGAATTTCCAAAACTTTTTAATTTTTTGTGGTTCAAAAAAATTTTTAAAATTAACTTTTAAACGTTACTTTACATCCCATCATTGAATTTGGATCATTTGAAATTTCGTGATACCAAAATTGAAAAAACTAACAAATTAATTTTTAGCATTACATCTTGACTTGGCTGTTTAGTATCAATTATTACGTTTAATTATGGTAAAACCTAAAAGTTATCGATTGGATTTTGGATATAATTATGTTAGAAAGCTTGGTGAAGGTACTTTTGGAAAAGTATATTTATCAAAAGAACGCTCAACTGGTAAATTATATGCCATCAAAATTATTGATAAAAATAAGTTTAATGCTCCAGAGGTATGTTATTTTTTAAACGTACGTTTTAATCAAATTTTATTTTAGTATGCTGATCGTGAATTCCAAATTTTAAAGTCATTGAATCATAAGAATATTATCAGGTTATATGGCTATATAAATATTACAAATGGAAGTATTGGTGATGAACTTTATCTTCTCTTGGAATATTCATCTGGTGGTAATCTTCTTCGTAATATCGTTAAAGCATATGTATCGTGTCTTCTTAAAAGCACTCTTCTCTTCGTCAAATATGCGGATGATTATTTTGAACAACGATCAAAGCATTCATTTTATCAGATTGTCTCCGGTGTACAATATTTACATTCAAATCGCATTGCTCATCGTGACTTAAAGCCTCAAAATATTTTATTGGATAAAAATGGAACAATTAAAATTGCAGATTTTGGTATTGCAAATAAAACTAACACAGGTATGATTATTTATTTTACTAAAAATATTTCACTACTTTATTACAGTAGCCATTGAATCAGATCAACGCAGCCTTAAAAATGTCAAAATGTTTACTCAAGCTGGAACTCCAAAATACTGTGCTCCTGAAGTTTTCACTGATACAGATAGTGGTTATGATGGCTTTAAAGCAGATATATATTCATTGGGGATCATTCTTTATGATATGACAACAAATTTTGGATTAACGCCTAAACTTTCTTTTGAATGTTATGCTTTATTTAACAACCTTTCATCCCAAAATCCATCACATCGTCCTTGTGCTGATGATATATTGAATTATGAGTAAGTGCTTTTACATCCAGCATATACTGTAACAAAAAATGTTTCAGATGGCTTTCTTAAGAAATCACGCATAAATACTATCATTTTCATGTTTTTTTTTCTACTTCCTTACATATCGTTGATTATTGTTTTTTTTTGTTATATTTTGGTTGTTATATTCTTGTTCAACACAAGTAAAAATACTTGATTTTTATATTGTAAAATACTTTTTAGTTTAGTACTGGTTTCATAAGAAGATTAATTATACTCCGTTTGCTCCAATATTTAAATTTGATTCTTTACACGATTCTCCTAACCAAGCCATTGGCTTGATGGCTATGTGGGGTATGTTTTTACAACGCCTTCAAGATTTACATTTTCATATAAATAAGACTTTATTTAGACTTTACAGATTGAAAAAAACAAATAGAAAAAGACAAATCAATTTTGTTTTTGTTTTCTAAAATAATAATTATTAAAAGCAGAAACAAAAAATGATAATAAGAATTCTTACTTCTTTTTTCCAGAATCATCATTTTTACGACGTCTTTCACTTGTATCATCATTTCGAAGTTTTCGTTCACTTCCATCTTCATTTCCTCCTGCTTTACCAACACTTTTCTTTTTCTTATCAGATCCATCATCAAAAGCTGGCTTTTTTCGATCACTTCCTTCTTTCTTTGATCTATCTGAATTTGAACTCTTTCGATCCGAAATTTGTTCTTTTTCGATTCCAGAAACTTTTTTCTTTGATTTTGTTTTTCGTAAAGATGATTCAGAATCGCTTTCTTTCTTGCTGTTATTAAACATTTTTGAACGTTTTTCTCTCCATGAATCTTGTGCTCGTCGAAGAAGAGAGTCTTCTTTAGGCTTACCATCTGGTGATGATGAAGGTGAAGAAGGTACTGGTTGAGTATCATCAACAGGAGAATTAATTATTTCCCTTTCAGCTTTCATTAAATTCTTTTTATTCTTTTTTGACATCCTTGATCGAAATCTTGAATGCATTTGTGCTCGAGTTGGACATGACATTAATTTTCTTCCTTCTGGTATATCACTTCCAATCAATAATTCGGTTGGTTTCTCATTGCTAATCTAAAAGATATATATATAAAACACAAATTTTATTTCGAAAAAAGCTTACTGTTAAATGATGCTGTGCAGCTGGAGATCGATTTAGAATTGAACGAAGTCCATTATTACTATTATTCATTTCTTCTGTCTTAAATCTTTGTACTTCTTTTCTTCCAATTATCATTGCATCTTGTGGAAGTGATGGATCCAGAGGACCTCTCTGAGCTAAACCAAGTGCATTCTTTGCTAGTAGAACCGAATTTGGACTAAATGGTCGTTGAATTAATACAGATGCATAACTATTACGATCCATTGCTTCCATCATAAACTAAAAAAAGATATTTATTAGGATAGTGTAGCGGAAATTAAAGCTTACATTACGAAATTCATTTTTATCATTAACTTGTTCACCTTCAACATCAATTATAATATCACCAATTTCAAAACGTAAATATGCCAAAGAATCTTTATCCACTCGAGCAACAACCACGCATTTATTGTATGAATTAATTGTAAGGCCAAGATGTATGAATGGTCGATAACTAACATGTGCAATTAAAAATTGATCATCTGGGAATTTTGCCTAAAAAGTATTATAGTAAGTTTTTTCAGTGAGAAAAAAGAAGAAGCTTACTTTGATTACTGCAACTGTAATACCATGTTTATTCAGACGAAATTGATGGGCTCTCGTTGTATACATTGGACGATATACGCTTACGCGGATATGTGGACCATATTTTTGTAAAAGATTTTGAAAATGTGAAGGTGATTTTATCTAAAAAACATTAGAGCAATAGATTACTGTAGGAGCTGTCAGCAATACAAAACGCTTTCATATAGGAATTACTGTGAGAAATTATACTTTGTGCATACAAAAAACAAACTTACTTTACGAGCATTAAGTCCAATAAGTTGATCACCCATCATAAATTTTGATTCTGATACACCCATTTTTGTAAAACCGTCAACAAAAAGTTTATCATTAATTTTGATTCCCAAATACAAATCATCATCCAAATCAATATCAAGCTCTAAGCGTTCTGTTGCAGATGGCACTGGTTTAAGTAATTCAGCAGAATCAAGCCCAATCTTTGCTGTCATATCTTGTGGAGCATCATTATTTGCTGCTGCAACAATATCACTGAATTCTCTTCGAATTGGATCATCTATCGAACGTTTAAGCATCTCATCAAATTTGCGTTGTTGATTCTATAAAAAAGAAGGTCTATTACTGCCAGAGAGAAACGATAAAAGTAAACTTACAGTAGCTCGAAAAATTGGACGGTCATCTGCGGCTCCCTCATCACCATCATCACCTTCCCGTTTCATTTCCTTCACTTCTCTTCTTTCGCAAAAATAAAATTAGTGTAAAATCATTTGACTGTCTTGCACTGCAGAAAGGCATTCTTGGATGACAACTGAAAATTTACATAAAACGTATATGTTAAAATTTTGGAAACAAATGAATCACAATAAACATTCATGAGTATGGAATCTAATAACTCCGTCCATTAGTTGGGTTATCGCACCCGCAACTCTGCTCCTCAAAGTCTTTTGAGTCAAAGATTTCTACAAGAAAGAAAAATGAAAGATTGAAAAATAATAGAAGCGCATTCAAATAAATTTTCATGTTTTTGTTGTGTGTAATTTTTTTTCAAGATTGTTCATTTTTGACCACGGATTCTGAGCTTACATAAATTTTTAATACCTTTTATTGATATATTTTGAATCAACAAAAAATACTGTTTAAAGTTCTGTAAAAAGGAAAGCTATTTTTAAAGTAGATATGAGAAAAGAAAATTAAGATTTTGAGAGACTCTTGGCGTTTCCGGAAAAAAATTATTGCGTGCCAAACTCAAATCATTGAAAAAAATTTTAGGCTATTTTTTTCTAAAACAAAAACATGCTTGTAACTGGTTCCATCTTCGGCACAAAAAAAATGCCGAAAAACTAGGAAAATTAATTGTTGGTGAGCTTTTTAAAACAGCTACAGAATATTGCTAACATGTACTTGGATGTCTGTAATATTTATCTTGGTGGAAAATAAATTTTTTAGATTCCTCTTTTTTCAAACGCATCTAGCAAAAAAGTACAGAATTCTTCTTCCTCAATATTTTTAAGATGAAAGAAGGAAGAACCAATGAGCGCAAAACCCCGCCCTATAGTAAAGAGAGAGACTGCTGCCATTGAAGAAGGGAAAACGGTGGCTTCGTTGAATTCTTTTTCCTTCCTTCTTTCATGCATCAAGTTTTCATTCCACCCATATTTTTCTCGACTTTTAAGACGACGTTTTACAATTTTTTTAAAATATAAAACTTTTTTAATTAAAAAAATTATTGATAATTTTAACCTTTTTTCAAATTTTACTTAATTTTTTTTCAATTTTTGTTTTTTATTATCCCGTGACAAAATTTCATATGAAAAGAAGACCCTCCACGACCACTGTTTTTCTTATTGTGGGCTGCTACCAATTAATGCTATTGAAAAACGACATTTGTTTCGTGCCAAACGCTCTTGCGTGATCAAGACTTCAAAAAATATATATTTATTGAAAATATTTTTTTCTTTGAAGGGGAGCAATACGCGCAAAAAAAGCCCAGCCTAAGGCTTGATGCCGTTCACAGCAGTTTTTTTTAAAACCGGCAAATCGATTGTTTAAAACACGCAAACTTAAGTTTTTTTATTATTTTAAATCCAAAATTTTAAGGGCATGTGATAAAAGAAAAGGAGTTTTTTTGCTTGCGCAATGTGGTGGGTCTTTCAGAAAACAAAAGTTAAATTTAACCCAAAATTGGTGTCATAAAAAATAAAAATCTGCAGAAAAAAATATTATTGTTTGAAAAACAAAATTGTGTAAAAAAGTACATAAACTTTGAGGCGGGCTTTGTATTCAATGTTGTTTGAGATTGAATTTGTTTTTAAAAAAAGAATTAATTTTTTAGATTGGGTAACAGTTGTTCTACAACTAAAATACCAGAATCTATCTGGTTGCTACCGTATACTAATAAATCAAGTGAAGCTGTAGCTGCTTTTGGAAATGTACGCGTGTAAAAGACGACAACGAAATTTTCGAAGGTAAAATCAAAAAAGAGAGGGATTAGAAAAAGGATAACAGAGGAAAATAGTGATATATAAAATTATTTAAGACAAAATAGAGAAAACCTTTATTCTTCCAGCAACCCCAAGCATGACAATGAGCGTGTTTTTGAGGAATTGCTTCTACATTTATATATTTTATTTTTTTGCAATTCTGAAGGCAGAAGAAGGGGAGGCGTCTTTTGTGAAAAAAAATATAAAATAAAAAGCAGAAGCACGCAACGTGTCCCAACTAACT
The DNA here is from genome assembly GCA_024447215.1 of Panagrolaimus sp. LJ2400. Classification (NCBI taxonomy): domain Eukaryota; kingdom Metazoa; phylum Nematoda; class Chromadorea; order Rhabditida; family Panagrolaimidae; genus Panagrolaimus; species Panagrolaimus sp. LJ2400. Next base: position 849,571 of record JAMRYA010000009.1, on the reverse strand, counting down.
AACTCCTATATATTTTCTGGACTTTTTTTTGTCGCTGTTGTTTTCGGCCAACCGATCGGGAGGTCAAAGTCGTCGCGTGTTAGCACGCAAACCTTTCTTCTTTCCCCCTTTATATATGTCCTCGCCTCATTGAATGATTGAAAATATTTGTTGGGCTTTCCTTGAGGGGATTACCCCTTCTTCCCCCATATTATTCTAATATGTATTATGCCATGCCATGACAAAGAGATCTTGACATGTCATGGCAAATTTCGCCATTTTAGTTGGCAGTATTTGATTCTCCCAAATTGTATTTTTAAGCTGCTAAAAATCAGAAAACAAAACAAATAAAATTATTTCATTTTTTCACAAACAATTAGACAGGGATTTTAATAATTAGAAAAAAGAGAAGGGGGAATGAGAGTTATTAGTTTTAAGAAATGCCAATTTTTATTTTCTGGAATAAAAATGCCTTCCACGCAATTTTCTTTCTTACTCCTTCACACCTGTCTCAATCTCCTTTTTCTAAAACAAAAAAAGTAGACGATTGTTTGTCGCGCAACATTAATGAGTGCCAAAGAGCTGTCAACAATACACCACACTTTTGGTATTATTATCCATATTGAAAAAAAGAATACCAAGAAAAATACAAATTAAGGGGTTGAAATTATAGCTGCAGCTTTTTTTTCTGACATTGTTTTTAACCTTGAAAAATTCATAAGTGATTTAAATTCTAATAAAAATGCCCAATTTCCTTTTTTTATTTTTTCATTTTTAGAATTCGAGAAAGTACTCGTCCAAATCAACCAACAAATCCATCAAAGCGGCATCGAGAAAGGCTTAATGGTGAACTGGAGACTGTTGCTTCATTACTTCCATATGATGATGCCACAATTCAAAGACTCGATAAACTTTCTGTTCTTCGACTTGCTGTTAGCTTTGTACAAATTAAAGCACACTTTGCTTGTAAGTTTCTGTTCATTTTTTGACCTCAAAAGAATTTCCGACTTTGCGTAACTTTTGTTCCTTTCATTTTTTTAAGGGTCATTAAAAAACGGCCAAAGAAATCTCCCACAGTGAAAACAAAGTTATGTAATTTTTATGCAAATATTGTCACCTATTCTTCTCTTTTGACATTTATCGAGAGCATGTCAAGAGTCATCAAGATTGTAAAAAAATAATATGATAGGCACTTGAACACCTTTTAAAAGGTGTCAATTACCGTATCAAATTAAGGGCACAGCTTGACATCTGCATTTTTTGGGCAAAAATAAAAATGATATCATGTGCAAAAAATGTTTTTTTTCTAGTTTAAAAGAAAAACTACAGTAATCCTTTTACGCTGATGTTTTAGAGAGAAAAAAAGGGATATTAAAAATTGTATTATTTCGAGAGGGAAAAAGAAATAAAAACATTATAAGACTTTCAAGTATGGTTGTAACAACAGCAACAGATAGCAGCAGCATAAAGTATTTAAGAAGACACTACTTGTTGTATGTGTAAAGATCTTTTCAAAAACATGGCTCTCTTAAAGATGCTCAAGAAAAAGATGCTGCTGCTTAATTAATTATTTATTGGCCACAGACGACTGTCGTTTAAAAATTGCGTACGCATTTTTGCTCCTTTCTTTTTTCATGAAATAATTCTCTCTCCTCCAAAAATTTGGGAGTTTGTTTAAATATAAATAATCGCGCAACAGATCACTTCCTTCTTTCTTCACCCTCAGCCAGTCACTCAAGCGGTCAACCGGTCTTCATGGGAACGAAAGAAGGGATGCCAAAATCAAGACAAGTTTTTTTCGTGTGCAGCAAAAAAAGTGGCGCATCTTCATTTTTTTATGAGGCAGGAAAAAGACACAAAAATCTGGACCCAACAAATGTTGCTGTTGTTGTTGAAACAAAACAATAACGCAGATGGCGAGAATGAAGTCACTAAAAATCTTAAACTCTTTTCTGCGATTAAAAATTCTTAATGAGTTATTTTTGCTTAAGAGTTTTAATTAATGAAAACAAATGAGCTACAAATGTTTTTTATTGGCAACATATTGTTGAATTTTTCATCCATCGATTTAAACGATAATATAAAAACGAAAACAGCAATAAATAATAAGTATAATTCTTGGGACTAATTTAAAAAGATCGAAATCTTAGAAACAAAGAATAAAGGTAAAGCTAGGAAATAATGTAGAATTCACAGTTTGACGTTGCATACATGCAGTATCGTTATTTTTGATATTCCGAATTGTAAAGAACATTCAGCTACAGTAACCCTAAATCTTACTGGAATAAAAAAAACATTAATTCAGAACTACCGTAATCTTCATGTTTCTTTTTAGTATTTCTTCGACAGCAACATAATGGTGGTGGTGAACCACCAAGCCTCGCGTCATTAGCAGCACCAAATGCAATGTTTTCAGCTTTATCAGCTTCAAGTATTCCAATTTCACCTATCCCAACAATGTTAACCCCACAGGGCTTACCATCATATGATATAATTGAATCAAATTTTACTCAATTAGCTTTAAAATCTGTTGGTGGCTTTGTTATTGTTTTATCAGAATGGGGTGACATTTATTATGTCAGTGAAAATATTGATCAATATTTGGGCTTTTGTCAAGTATGTTTTCAAAAAGTTTATTTAAAACACATAAACGTTCACATGTATTTTTTTAGTCAGATGTTTTGCACCAATCCATAACCGACTTACTTCATTCTGAAGACAGAGAAAATATTTTGAAAGCTTTAAAAGTACAAAAACCTAAAATGAAAGGCATTTCAGTAGTAGAAAATTCGTCAAAAAGTTAGCAAATTTTTTGTACTTTTAAAAAATTATAGTTTTCATACTTTTTTTAGTTGAATATGATACAATGGAAAGAATTGTTATGGGAAGATTTCGATGTCTGTTGGATAACACTTGTGGTTTTGTTGTAAGTTTAAAAACTAAAAATTTCAAAAACATATTAAATCTTAAATTTTAGAGAATGGAAATACGTGGAAAATTTTTGAAGCTAAATGCTTTGGCCAGTCCATCAGAAGATGTTGTGCCATCAAAAGATAAATCAAAATTTACGACAACTCCTTATGCACTTGCAGCCATTTGCACGTAAGCATTATTATTACAGTAATAATAGAAATGTACACCGTAATATTTAGGCCATTTGTACCACCAGTACATTTAGAACAAACAACTGAAGATCCAATTTTAAAAACAAAGCATGGACTAGATCTTTCATTTTTATGCATTGATAGTCGGCTTCGAAACATCCTTGAAATTGATGAATCTGTTAAAAGTGGTGGATTAAGCTTTTATCAATTTATTCATCCAGATGATGTCGAATGTTTATCAGAATGTCATGAAGAAAGTTGGTTTAATATTATCACTACAAACGTTTATTTATTAATATTTTTAGCTCGTAAAAATGGTTCATCTGCATTGTTGGTTATTCGTTTAATTAGTACCCAGTCACGAATAATATATTTTTTTCAAAGCAGTTTTCGGCTGTTTTATAAAAGTGGAAAACCAGAATCAATTGGAATTACACATCGATATTTAACGTTTGTTTTTGTAAAAGTGGATACACTAAAATAAATATGCACAAATTTGCAGAGAAGTTGATGGTATTTCACTGCTTGAAAAGAGGGGAACTGTTAAAGGTTCTATTTTTACTCATGATGAGCCATCATTACAGTCTCCAAGAACTTTATCGACCGCACAAAATTTAACGCCTTTGTTAATCAAAGAAGAAGATGACGATGAAAAGTAAGCATCTACAGTAATGAGAATACGATACTAGAAAAGTATTTAGATCATTTGAGCAACCGCCAAAGCCAAAAAGGGTTGTTACAGAAAAATCAAATGCATCAATGAAGAAGACAGCAGGAAAAATGCGCAACACCAATAGTCAAAATAATTATGTATCAGCTTCTTCTATGTCTTCAAATGCCTTAGGAGCTATAAGCTGTTTAGAAGAATTGGTCAAAGCTTCAACGAGTGCTTTATATCCAGCAGCAACAAAGGGTCCCAAAATCAGCAGCAAAAAGAATGCCATCTCTAAAAGCCAACAACAAGAAAACTTTTCTATACAAAATTACGAAGTTTGTTTTTCTGCTTTACTTTCGCGTAATCTAATACTATGTATTTTAGATTGATCAACTTCCAACCCTTTCTGATGTCTTTCCACAGTATTTAAATCAACCAACAGATTTCCAACAACAGCAGCCTAGTCATGCACAATATCCACATTCATGGCCAGCGACAACAGATGGGAATTCAACATTTGATTTTTCAGCATATTACCATAATCATCATCATTATTCAATGGCACATGGATACCCGCATTCAAATGATTATTCATTCAATGGATGGTTTCAAGATCCTTCGAATGCTGGGGGATTCTTTTCTGCTGATCAAATTAATTATGCTGCTGCAGCGCATCAACATTATTTCTATCCAGAACCACAACACCAACCTAAACAACAAGCGATTCCACAACCCCCATCACTTCCAATTCCAGTAACAACAACAATAGCTCCAACGCAACCACCACCTCCGCCTTTTTCTACCGTATTATTCCCAGAACAAAATGTCCCAACTTCTGATGACGGAAGTTTTTTTAATCAAAAATTTACATTACCTGCTCTAAGCACCTTTCAATCTGCTGCAAAACATGATGGAATAGATACTTCACATAATTTTTCATTTTTAAATGAAGTTGCTCATACACTTTTTGGTCAATAATTTATATTTTTATATAGTAATAAAATACCTATACATGTACATATTTGTATCGGGATTCAAGGAAAATTTTGATAAAAATCAGTAAAACTTTATTTTTCTCTCTCTTAGTTACAGTTACATGTTATTTCTTTTGCATAAAGGCACCAGAATCAGGTGAAACTAAACCAGAATTATTATTATTTTGATCAACTGAATTTGATGAAGTGGCTGAATCAGATAGACCTTGTCGAGTTGTATAACTTGAATCATCATCTTTTTGTGCATAATCATTTCGAAATTTATTTTCACCACGCGTACTAAAAGCAACAGTTCAATTAAACTCCATTAAAATTATTTCACTTACGTTTGTGTTACAGGATTAAGCAGATGAAAACCAATTTTAAGATTTCTATCAATTCGAAGTACAGCACCTTTATTATTCTTTTCTGGATAATATCTTGGAGCAGAAAAAATTGTAAGTAATCTTCTTTTACAATAAAATCCATATCCATTTAGCATCATCTAAACAATAAAGGATTTCATACATCATCTATTTTAACCTGCTGTATACTTACTTGATGAGCACGAACAATCAAATCAACTTTAAGCTTTTCACATACATTTATAACGGCATCTTCACCAAAATATACGCTTACACCGCGAACAGTATTTGGTACATATCCTTTTAGATCAATCATCGGATCAGCCCATAATAAATCACATGCAAGTTGATTGGTATTTGGATCTTCAAGAGGTCGTTTAATATTTCGAATATCATCTAATGAAGTAAGCGTAGGACCAATTCCACCATGCATGCATAAAATTCGACCATGTACTATTGCAGCTAATGGAAGATGCGCAAAAAGATCATTGAAAGATTTCCATAAAATATTAGCTTCATCTTCATTAAAGCGATCACGAAGTTCTTGCCAAAAGCCATATACTCGATTAATTGCCATTGATTCATGATTTCCTTAAAAGATATGCATAAGAATATACATGAACATGGTCGGTAAAAGCATTACCTCGTAAAAGATTAAACTGCTTTGGATATGCTAACTTATTAAGAAGTAAAGTAAGAATACATTCAAGAGATTGTGGTCCACGATCAACATAGTCACTAAAAACTGATAAATATACACTTAACATTAAAAAGGTTGAATTTTAACGCACCCAAGAAAGAGATATCGGCGGAAAATTTGTCCATTTTTATTTCCTTGTCCAAGCATTCCAAAAATTCGATGTAAATCCAAATACTAAAAGAAAACCGTTTTATAAAACTCCTTTTAAATTATATCACTTACTTGTCCATGGATATCACCAACAATAATACATGGAATTTGAATTTCCAATAGAGTTGGTTCTGCAGCAATTACATCTTTTGAATCTTTAATTAGTCGAAGCAATTCTTGTGCATCATATTCAATCTAAAAACATAACAAAGTATTAACTGGAAAATGAAGAAAAAAGACACTTACTTTATCATCACTAAATGTTAGATGCTTTTTCAATAATGCAGCATATTGAAAGTTTGGATTACCCGAGCCACCTGAATTGGGCATTATCGCCCTTCTTCCACAGTCACGAGTTTAGTAATAAAACAGTAATAAAAAAATGATGAAAAACAATGCATTTCATGATTTGAAAAAAAAACAAAGAATTGAAAAATTTGCATTAAAATAATATAATAATTTTTGAAAAAATGTCAGGATGAATAACAAAGACGATATTCATGTCACATCAACACCTTTTTTGACGTGAATCATGTGCCTCAAATACTTAATACTAATCACAAAATTGAGCGTAATCAATGTGATAATAATTTTGATTTTCCATTTATAATGTGCACCAACATGTGCTGTAATTTTGACTCAATGTCAAAGATAGATGTCAAAACAGTTGTAAAAAAATTTATTTATGTGTTATTTTTGTATTTGTTTTGACATAAAACTCGTAGATTTTAAAATTTTGGTACATCAATCACATAAAAAAAGATTGTTGCTTACTAAAATTTTTTGGGTTACGTGATTGACAGTAGTTCGAAATAATAAATAGTAATGTTTCCCAAGTACAGGAAGCAATGGCCTTAAAAATATATAGTTTTCTTTGAATTGGATTCATAAACAACAGGACGACTTTTTTATACTTTTACAACATGTCATTTGACCTTTGTAATTTATTTAAATAATTGACTTAAAACGGAAATCAGATCATTATGTGGGCAAAAAAAGACAAATATTTTTGACCCGTTTTTAAAACGGCGTGTTTGTGCATGTATAACAGTTCATTTTTTATTTAGAATCAAAAATGAAAAATTGTCTTAATTGAAAAAGAATTTAATGACGTTAGTTTCTTTTAAAACGGGTCGAAACAAATCATTCTAATTTGATTGATTATAAATACTTTGTTATGTAGGATGGATAAGCGTTATTGGGACTTTTAGCTTATAAGCTTTATCTTATATTTCAATATTTAATTAAGTGTTAAAGAGGGTGACACAAAAATGTAACAAAATCGGTCCAATCTTTTCTTTTTCATTTATTAAAAACTGTAATAATCATGACTTTGTTAATGAAAGGAAGAACAATGAATAATAATGTTTCAGTGCAGCATCACCAACCATTTTGTAGTGGGGAGTAGTTTAAAAAAAGAGTATAAGTAAGTATAAAAGAAAAAGTAACTTTTAAATTAACTATCAAAAATAAGAAGAAGAAGGGTTTCATTGTTCATTTATTTAATTAATGAAAGGTTTCGTTATTTCCTTTCTTCTTTTATTGTTTATTTTTTTAAATGTTTTTGCAATAAGGTGAGACCTATTTTTTATATCATTTTTGGTTTCGAACTAAAACAAAGTAAAACAAGTCTGTTATACTTTTTTACTTTTCAGAAATTCTGGTGGTGGTTTGCTATTACACGAAAATGTCAATTTTAATACAAACTTAAATTTGGAGTATGACAGCAGAGCGGAAAGAGTAAAAAGATTTCCACGAATATTCAGATTTTGGCAATGGAGATGGCATCGAAGACGTGGATAAAGTGAAATGAAGTGGAATGTAAAATGCTTTATATATCATTTAACTCTCCCGATTTATAATTAATTTTAAACGTAAAACTTAAGTTTCTTTTGCCAATTATTGGTTATATACAATGAATGATATTTATAAATTTTTTAAAAAAAACATTGACATTCTGAAACACCTAAAAAAGCTTGGTACATGAATCTTTGTTGCTGTCAATGAAACAACTTTATTAACGTTTATTTTCTATAACAATAAATTACAATCCATATTTTTCAAAGATATCTTTCATATCTCCATCATAGATTCGAGATAAATTTTGATAAGCATGTAAAGCCTTTTGAATGCCATTATCAAATAAGGCTTTTTTAACATTTTCATTTGGAATTGTGTCTTTAATTGATGCAAAGAAAAACATTACCATTGGTACTGTAAAAAACGCTTGAATCGTAAAACTATAGTAATATGCTTTTCTTAATTGTTCAGCGGTATACGGTACTTTGCTTGAATCACCACCAAATTCTTTTGTTAAACATTCCAAATAGAAGTCAATTGCAAAGACTTCAGCTTGTCTTCGAACAGCACCATTAGGGCAATGTGTCAAGAATCGTGCCAAATCTGCCATTGGCGAGCCTTCGTGCATTAACTGCCAGTCCAAAAGTGCTGCAATTTCATTTTCAATGTCACCAAATGAATTAATTTTCCATAAAATATTTCCAGCATGTATGTCACCGTGTACAATTACAGTTTGCAATTTGAGGTCATGGAAAAACTGAGTTTGAGCATAAATAAGAAATTCTTTATTTGTCCGGAGTTTTTCAAATTTATTTATCAACGGTTGAAATTCATCTAAAAAGTGCAAATGAGATTCAATAAAGACTTTTTTACAAGGCATACTTTCCCTTCCACACATTTGTAAAAATTCTATATTTTGTTCTTCCAAAATATCGAAATAATACATAAAAAAATTTTCACTTTCTACAAATTTTCCTTTCCATAACTTTTGGTCGGCAGATAAATTACTTCTATGCATTTTGGCAAGATGCCGAATAAAATTTTTGACTTGTGTTAAATTGACAGTTTCAAAGTAAGAAATTGTTTTTCCTTTCTGAGACAAATCTTCCATATGAACACAACCTTCACTCTGATTCAAAATCCAGTCTACTGTTTTGTATACTTTCGGAATGGGCGCAGATATTAATGGTGCAACTTCGTTATAAAATTTACATTCCTTTCGATGTGCATCGATGAAACGTTGAGTTAAGATATCATTGACCCAATCAGTTTTTCCATTCATTTTAAGTTGAACTTGCTTGATTGTTTCCATTCCAGGAACTTTTAAAAGCGTACTGTAGCTTTCATTTTCATCGTTGAAAATTATGTTACATCTTAAAACAACCGAAGCAACACCGCGACCATCAGAAATATCATAAGATGTCACCTAAAATTGTTATTATTACTGTTAAATTTTATAAATAAAAATTACCTCTTTGACTTTTTTATTTCCATGTTTTTGTTGAAATTCTTTATCATTTTCTTTTAGTGAGTTTAGAAGCCATTCGATAGTAAATAAACATCCATCTATTAATTTTTTACCATCAACACCATTCTCTTGTTTACCAGACATTTTTATTCCAAACAATTAAATTAAAACGGTTGAATAAATATGGAAAAAAGAAGGCTTCAACAATAATTATTTTCACAACGTTGCGCAATTATTTTTTTTGTTTTTCTCTCTTCTAAAATGCAATAAAGTTGAAAAAACTGAAAAAATGATTTATTGAAAATAATTGATTTGTTATAAAAATCAATTAAAATATTTGTGGTCGCTGAGAGGTAAGTGTCGCAAATTATTTTTATTCAAAAAAGCATGTTTACAAAATTCAAAACAGTGTAAAAAAAGTTACAATCCATATTTTTCAAAGATATCTTTCATATCAGATCGACATAATTTATCCAAATCTTGATAAGCATCCAAAGCTTTTTGAATCCCTTTTTCGTATATTTCTTTTTGTTCAGATTCGTTGGAATATTTATGTTTAACAGCTGCAAAAAAGATTGGCACCAGCTGAAGGGTAATAAATGCTTGAAGTGCAAATGCATAATAGTATGCTTTTCGTAATTGTTCAGCTGTATACGGTACTTTGATTGAATCACCACCAAATTCTTTAATTAAGCATTCGCGATAAAAATCAAACGCGAAGCCTTCAGCTTCTCGACGAATGTTTCCATCAGCAGTATGAACAAGGAATCGTGCCAAATCAGCCATTTGTGAACCTTCATGAACTATTTGCCAATCAACAATTGCTTCCAGTTCATCAAGAACTTTTCCATTTGAATTAATTTTCCATAAAAGATTTCCAGAATGCATGTCACCATGTACTACGATCGCCGTAAGCTCGAGGTCGAGATGAGCTTGTTTTTGAGCATATAATAGAAAAGCTTTATTGGTTCGAAGTTTTTGGAACTTTTCCGTTAACGGTCGAAATTCGCCTAAAAAAGAAATTATTATAAAAATAAATCATTACAGTAACCCAACAATAACTTACCTTCCCGTGGACATTCTTTTAAGAAAGGTTCAATTTGTGTTTCCAGGATTTCATGGTAAAAGGTAAAAAATTGATCATCTTCGACGAATTTTCCTTTCCAAATTTTTGGATCAGCTGATAAATTGCTTTTATGGATTTTTGCCAAATTTGCTATAAATGATTTGATTTGTGCCAAATTAACGCTTTCAAAATACGTAAAAGTTTTTCCTTTTTGGGATAAATCTTCCATATGAATACAACCTTCCTTCTCGTTCAGAATCCACTCTTCAGTTTTGTAAACCTTTGGAATTGGTCCTTCAAGCAAGGGCGCCATTAAATTATAAAATTTGCATTCTTTTTGATGATTGACATTAAAGCGTTTAATGAGAGATTCATCAAGCATATCACATTTTCCATTATATTTTATTTGAACTTCTTTAAAAGTTTCTAATCCAGGAACCTTGAGAATTGTACTGTAAGTTTCTTCAAAATCCGTAAAATGAATTGTACATCTTAAAACAACAGAAGCAACACCTCGACCATCAGAAATATCATAAGATGTCACCTAAAATTGTTATTATTATTACAGTTAAATTTTATAAATAAAAATTACCTCTTTGACTTTTTTATTTCCATGTTTTTGTTGAAATTCTTTATCATTTTCTTTTAATGAGTTTAGAAGCCATTCAACAGTAAATGAACATCCATCTATTAATTTTTTACCATCAACACCATTTTCTTGCTTACCAGACATCTTAACTACAAAAAATGTTTATCTCTAGTAAACGAGAAAAAAAAGAGTCGTATATAAATGAAAACAATTTTATTTTTCACAATATTGCACAACTACCTTTCTATAGAGAAACAGAGAGAACTCTCTCTCTTTTTGAAAGTCCACAAAAATCAAAGTTCAATTTTCTTCGTTTTCTTTTTTAAAAAGCCAGTCCTCACTTTTTGTTATAATTGCTCAAAAAGGCAAAGAAAATTGAAGTTTAATCTTTTGTAAAATGTGCATTTTTATAAGAGTCACATTAAAGGTATGTTATAATCTGAGCATCTTTAAGTAGAATGAAACTTGCAGTGTTGATTTACAAGTCTAATGCTATCTCTAATTTTTTATCACTTGAATAAATGTCTGTATTTGTTTATCAGACATTTTATTTGTCTTTTAAAGATAGTCAGAAACGTCAAAAATGGTATTAAAAGCTCAGTAATACTGAAATGCAACAAATACAACGCTTGTTCCTACCGTACATCATTGGATCCTGAGAACACTAAACTGGGTAAAAACAAAGATTTATCAGTAGTGTTTTTTAAAAATAACATTGATTTCCTGTTGAAAGAAACATGTTTTAATTTTGCCATTTTTTTAGTTTAACTTTATTGTTGTAAAAAATTTTCCAAGATCTTTTTTTGCTAAATATTCAAATCAAAAATATTGGAAGAAACGCATTGACTAAAACTTTTTAACATTGAATTATTTATGCATTCAATTTTTTTCTGCATACACTGAAATACTTGCATTATTTTAATGGTCTTCAAAAAACAAACTACAAACACATTTTTTTCAAAATATAAGGCTAAAATGGATCTTAAAAAAAAGGTAGTTTATGTTTCCGAACATCATTTTTTTGGCAAACATGATTAATTTCATGTCTGTTTTTCATTTAACTTTCAAAAGACTCAAAAACCATTTCTTTTAATGCGATTATATTTTTTGGTGTCAGTTTTTGATTAAAAAGGGGTTGCAACTTATGATTTCAAATCAGATCAAACACGAAATATATCAAATGCGAGTGAATGAAAGAAATATAAATGTCCAAAAATAGACTACACCTTCATGTGTAAAAGCAAAAAATCACATTCATTTTTCAAGAGATGACTGTTGAAGTGGTGAATATTGCTGCTGGAGGTGATGCTGTAGATCATTCCAAATTAATTCATGGACATTCATTTTCTGTTGGATGGTTGTTAAATTCTCTTCGAGATAATGATACCGTCTATCAAAAATTTCATGGTCATCGATCTGTCAAAGATATTACAGCTTATGATGTCTCAGGTGGAAAAGGTTTTGTTTCGATTGTTCTTCGTAACATTTATTGATTCAATTGATGACTCTGATTGTTATACAACAATTCTAAAAATTCCTGGCTTTGAATCCTTTGAAGATGCAAATTCGAAATCTGATTTTGATCACGATTTAATGAATGATGCAACTCGACAAAAATTTATGCAAATGCATGAATTTGAATGTGATTTTTATACGAAGCTTGCACCACTGATCAAGGCACCTGCCCCAAAAGTTTATAAAGTTGAAGAATGGATTTTGGAAAAGAAGGAAGGCTGCCTACACATGGAAGATTTAACCCTTCGAGGCAAGACTCTTTCATTCTTTGAAAATATTTCTCTTACCCAAGTCAAATCATTCATTCGACAATTGGCTCGAATGCATAAAAATATTTTATGCCTTGATGAAAAAATTTGGAAAGGAAAATTTTTAAAGAATCAAGATGGATTTGTTGAATTTGTTGAATTTATGTCGCAATCATATGAACCATTTTTAAAAAGATCTAGACGAGAAAGTAAGGGACTTTTTTGTGATAACTCAGCTAAAATTAGTTTATTAAAATTTTTAGACGAATGTCGGCCATATCTTGAAAAATATTTAAAGTTATCAGACAGCAAAGAGTATTATCTTTATGTGAATAAGCAATCATACAAAGATCTTGGAATCGATCCCATATTAGTTCAAGGCGACATGCACGCAGGAAATATTATGTGGGCAATCGATAAAAATGGTGACATTAAACAAGAGCTTGCAGCAATAATTGATTGGCAGACAATGCATGAAGGTTCACCGATGGAAGATCTAGCAAGATTTTTATCACATTGTGCAGATGGAGTTGTTCGAAGACAAGCTGAAACCTTTGCAATTGACTTCTATTTGGAATGTTTAACAAAAGAATTTGGTGGTGATTCAAGCAAAGTACCGTATACCGCTGAACAATTGAAAAAATCATATAATTTGAATTTTGTTTCACAAGGTTTCATTGCAGTTGCTGTAACAAAATTCTTTTTAACTGCAATGGAAGATAAAATTCCAGATGAATTTATTAAAGAAGCATATCATGATTTTGGGGTTTTGAAAGCGCTTCATTGTTTAGAAGATGTTGATAAAATATTACAAGATGATTGCAAAGAATTTTATGTTAAATATGGTCTTTGATCTAATAAATTTTCTTGTGATTTTGAAATAAATAAATTTTAAGTCCTACAAAATTATTATCTTAAACATTAAAAATTTTCAGTTTTAATTTTTTTGCAAGTACCCTTTTGATTCAAATTTGTTACCTGAAAGAGACACTGACCACAAATCTTGGAAAAGCTTTAGAGTAAATGAGACTTAAAGCCATTTTCTATTATAATTTTATTCGTCTTGCAACTGTAAAGCTTTTTTTGTGATTGCAGAACATCGAGTCATTTGTTGCACCAAAACTTTTTATAATATGAAAATACAATACATGGTTAAAACTTTTGTAATAAAACAACGTATAAATGTTGCTACAGTGTTTTTTCTTAAAAAAAAAGCACTTCAAAGCATATAAAACAGAAATCTAGCATACATAAAACTCGTATTTTCTAAAGTTAATTAACTGAGCAAAAAAACTTGTCTATCGCCAATATATTAATTAATCTGCATCCCTATGAATAGTAAAATCCCCTTCATCCAAAGATTTGGATTTATGAATTTCACTTAATCGTTTTGGAAATTCTGTGTCAGAGATCTCACTGACATCATCCGGGATTGTACTCCAACGTTTTAATCGCTGTGGTTTGACATCAGATTTATTAAGCATAGATTGAAGTTCTTTTGCGACATCAGATTCTTTCGGAAGCAGCTGCGCAACTGCAGATAACATTCGAGGAGTTGGTAATGCTGCTGACACGGAACTAATCTTAACAAGGTCATCACGAAGATCCTTTCGACTTTTTGATGATTTTGATTTATCTTTTTTTAACATTTGCCTAAAAATATTATGTAAACATTCATTGTAAGATTAAAAAACTATTTTAAAACAAAAAGTAATTACTTTGCTTTTTTCTTTAATAGTATTTGTGCCTCGGGGTAATCTTTTATGACATCATTTAAATCTTCTTTTGAAAGTACGAAAAGTGTTGAATAACCTTTTGAACGAATATTTGCAGTTCGACGATTATTTCCACCAATTGCCAACAGTGAAATTTCTCCAAATGCTACTCCCTCTCCAAGTGTTGCAAAAACTTTATCCTTTTCATCACTAACGACTTCCAAAACTCCTTGATTGACAATGTACATCTCTTTTCCAACATCTCCCTGTAAAGTATTAGTGTAGTTATTACAATAAATTTAAGTTACTTTATTTTAAAAACTTTTGAAATTACCGTAATCTCTAAATACTACAATTAATTATATTTACCTTATTACACACCATTTCACCCGGTAAAAAGATAACAGGCCTCAATTTTAGCACTAAATCTCTGAGCAAAGATCTATCACAATCCTATAAAAAGAATATTAAAATAATTTTTTTAATGAAAAAATTCTTTCAACCTGAAATAATTGTACTTTACTTAAAGTTGTATAATGCACAGATAAAGCTAAATCTGTTTGAAGCTTCAGCGGTAATTTGTTTACTAATTTACTTTCATCTGAAAGTAGCAAGTTACGTCATTCTAATTAGTAAAAATAACGTGTAATTACCTAAAGTTTTTTGTTGCTCCCAAGTATACATAAACCATGCTCGAACTTTTTCTTGTACATGAGTTGGAAGCTCTAATCTTTTACATTCACCTAAAGCTTTATCCATGGTTGCACGAAATTCTTCAGCATTTTTATTTGCATTATAAACAATATCTCGGATCTGAATGATATCTTAATTGTGATTACAGTGTTAAGCAGAAAGACATACTTGACCAAGAAGTAAAGCAAATACGAAAACTCCCATCATCCATGAAAATGTCATATAAGCAAATTCGATTACATTTGTTGGAGACGGATTATTTCCGGTTGAAGTAGCAACGGCAGCAGTAAAATAGAAGCAACGAATATATGCATTTCCTAGAATTTTCACAATAAATATATTAATTAAAGCAAGCGTATATACGGTAATATTAATGCTTACACACCTTGATTATTATAAACCCATTTATTGAGATACCATTGCCCTCGATAATTATATGCCAATTGTCCAAATGCCTGCCATGCACTTAGCATATAATACACACATGAATTACAATGAATTATATAAATCATATAACAAAATGTTCGAGTAATTCTTATCGCATACGGATTTGAGAATGATGAATCCAGCAAATCAAAAAATTCCCAAAATGCATAAATTTTAAGAAGTCTTGGAATTCGAAATGCTGCAATCGGCCCAGCAATAATGTAAAACAAGTCTAACGGTAGCAAACATGCTAAATCAAGTTTAAATTGCTGGGAAACAAGATAATGCTTTCGAGTTTCGTCTCGGCTTGTCTTAAATAGTTTGCATAAAAAAGGATGTAAAGACAAGGAAAGAGAAACTTACGATTGTCACTCCACCTCTCATAAAAATTAATCGAGGTTTAATAAAAATCATATCAAAAATATAAATAAAATCACAAAAATAATCTGACATCCACCAATAATATAAATTTTCATCTGTTTGATATGGGAATGTTGTACGAAAGGGTATTACGAAGGCATTGTAAAAGAATGCCATTACAACAATTAGCAGCCACAACAGATATTTTTTACCTAAAAATAATGATTGTTTCAAAGATTTTAAATACGAAAATTTAATATTTCAGCATTGATCAACAAATAAATGCTCAGAACTTTGATTTACAAGAAGTTGCTTTTAAAAGCTTACTAAATGGATCAATATGATGTGGAAACAATCCTTTTCTTGCTTCTTGAGTATCAGGTTTGGCATCTGGATCAAAACCAATTAAAGACATCAAAGATGCTTGTTGATCTTGTTGTGCGCCAGCTGCTGCAGCTTCAGATTCATCATCTGAGATTGCATCCTCATCCATCTGTATTACTTCTTCCATAACTTGTGAAGTTCGACGACGTAAATCATTTGCATAATGATGTAATTTTGCCTGAACAATGAATGATAGCCGAGATTGTATTGATGACCTTCCATCTTCACTATCAAATTCACTTGATCGACGACTTGTTGCTTCACTCGGCCTTAAAAATGAAAGAATTATTAAACTTTAGAACCCTCTTTTTTAAAGTACAATAATGCCCCCATTATCGTATCTCTAATAATTTCATGACTTAAACTTACACAGTTAAAAACGATGAAATTCCCGTAGGTTCCTCTTCAATAAATGATTCATCTGATGCTTCATGAATTTCAATAGACGCAGATGGAGTAATAATTTTAATACCAGAATTTTTAGAATCCTGAATAACTTTTAATTCTTCTTTTGGGGTTTCGGCTTCTTTTGTTGCTGGTAAATCATCACTTTGTCTTTGAGCATTTGTATCAATATCTAACATAACTTCTATTTTTTCTCTATCTGATTCTGGTATTACTACAATTTCTTCTTCTGGGAGACGAGCTTCAACATCTTCTTCATCATCTAAAGGGGCATCGGGGTCGCGAATTTGTCCACTTGTATCAATATCTAACATAACTTCGAGCTGTTCTCGGGGCGATAATCCTGAATGTTGACTTAATTCTCGACTTGCTGCTTCAAAGATAATTTCAGGATTTGTAGATGGAAGAAGTATTGGTGAAAATGGTGGAGTTGAATCGTCACCTTCTTCATTAATTGTTGTAACTCGAGTTGTTTTTGGAGGGGTTGATGGAAGGGGTCTTGGAATTGAAAAAGCTGATGAGGAAGTTGAAGAATCAGTTTTTCTTCTTCTTGCAATAATTGTTTCAACACTTTTTTCAAGATCTTCATCTCCTCTTTGCTTAGAAGATTTTGCAGTTCTTGGACGAAAACTTGCTGTAAATGGTCGTGGTGGTCGACGTTTATGTAGAAGTTGTGGCTCATCTGGTGATGTCTCTTCTTCCTTCTCTTCATATTTTCGATGCCGATGTTTTAGTCGCTTTTTTTGTGGTGATTTTGTTTGATAATCGACTGTAGAAGCTCGTAAAAGTCTTTGTGGTTTTTCTTTTTTTCTTTCTTGATGTGATATTGATCTTACAATTGGTACTCCTTGTGGTGGAAATAATTGTGATGCTGATGCAGAACCTTGAACTGGTGGGGGCTGGATTGATGCTGTTGATGTACTAGGTTGTTGTGGAACATGGCTAATAATTGAAGACGGAGGTTCTGGTAAGCGGCCACCACCTTCACGCTGAAAATTAGCACGAAAATTTGTAAACATTTTTCTTCTTTTAGAAAAAAGGGGAGAAAAAATAGAGAAGTCTCCCCTAAAAAATTATATGTTCTTTAAAGAAGAAGAAGAATATTAAATTTTTAAGTCATTAAGGACAGACAGGCGACAAGATGAAGAAAATATTAATGAATAACGATTCATCAACATCATCTTCTTCCTCTTCTTTAAATTTCAATGAAAAGAAGGTGGCTTTAGGTGTTAAAAGAAAAAAAGGCATACTTCTTCCTTTTTGCAGCTTTTTGAAAATGCCTTCCGGGGAGGGTTCCCCTGCTTTAGATTTGAAAGGCTTAAAAAGCAAAAAGCATGTCTAACAAGTTTAACCAAAAAAATTTATCAGTAATCATATTATTAGTCACGGATGTTTAAAAAGAACATGCCAAAATTATGCAAAGACGTAAATTATTAAGCATTTATAAATGATAAACTCTTTTCGAAATTAATAGAAACAAATAAAAAGAAGAATAAAAATTAATGCTATCGTTTTTTTTCTTTATTTTTTTACTTACCAGCATGCGCTCTATTGCGCGCCGACGTTGAAGTTCAAGCTCCAAAAGGAGACCACGGTTTTTTTGATTTCGTTGATGTTCCATCTTCTTTGTTTCCTTACTTTTAATTTAAAATAAAATATTTATATATTTAATATTCAAATGGTATCATAGTTACTTAATAATAAGAAAGGAATGATGCCACAAAAAAGTCTTTTCTTTTTTTGAAGCATCTGTTATTTCATCTTTTTTGCCGCTGTTGCTGCTGCTGTTGGTGGCAGCGGCGGTGGTCATTATCGTCTTCCTTCTTTTATCCGGTAGTTCAAAGAAGAGAAGACCCCTTTCAACAGAATTCCTCCTTTACTTTTTTTGTCAGAACGTTGTCGAGGCAACCACAAAAACACGTCCGTCTCCTCCCTGTTCAAATACTTATTAAAAACAGATAGAGTAAATCCTTTTTTCTAAAATAATCCATCGAAATATGATAGCAATTTTATCATCAAAGACAACGCTCCAGTTTCGTTTTTTTATGGCAAAGAGGTTTCCTTCATCCCACATTTATTTATTTTTCTTGTATTAAAGTCTTTAAGTTAAAGAATGGTGTTTTCTTTATCCCTCTCTCTCTAATGAACAATAAGCTTAACAGCACTGAAAACAAGATTAAAAAGTTTGAGCAAAAATTTGCTTCTGCTTTAATAATTTCCTAATATTTATTTTTAAATATTAAATACATTTCCTCGTTTAATTTATAACTGCATTGATAAGTTTTTAATTTTTAAAGTATTGCAAATGTAATCTCTCGTATTAATTTTCCTCCGTGTTAATCAAGGGTTGCAGAATGAAGTCTTTGAAGCCGTAGATCATCAATAAGATTTTTGTCACTTCATGTTTGCCTATTTTGTCAAAAACAGAATGTCTCCCATATAAAATCCAACTATAAAATACAAATCAATATTTAAGTGCAACCATTAAAAGTCATGTTTCATCTATTAAATATGCGAGTACAGTAAGCAGTTAAATAAAATTATAAAATCTTTATTTTTGAATGAATATTAATATAAAAAACGAATAAATAGAAACTAATATGAGATTAAGTAGAAGAAGTTTCTATAGCTGCAGTAGTAGTACGACGACGCATATCTGTAAAGATATCTTTATATTGTTGAAGGGTATCAATTGTACCATATCGCTGTAATCTTTGCTCTATATATGTTGGATATTGTTCTTCTTCTTTCTTTAATAATTTATTTGTAAATTTGATCATAGATGCAAGACATATAATGTCATACAACGGAGGACAGAATTCAATTTCCATAATAGTTCCCTAAAAATTACTTATACATTGCAAGATAATATTTTAAAATGCATACTTTTGCTGTAGAATTTGCCATGGATGCAACACCAAGCCTAATTGTATAATCTTCATATGTATATTCCATGCCACTACATTCAAAAGATGCATTATGTTCAGGAGTAAGGCCAGCTTTCAATTTAGGTAAAATAAAATCCATACCACGATCTGCAACTATATGTACCATTTTTCCTTCAGGAAAAGATGTTCCCACAACAAATGAAGTGAATGGATAATTTGAATGATGAAGTACTCCCACAGGAGTGGTTCCATGTTTAATATTAGTTGGTTTATAATTCAAATAATCCACAAGAAATGGTTTACCAGGTACAGCTCCCAAATTTATTAATTTTTCTTTCATTGTTTTTAAAGGTTTTTTAACTTCCAAAACCCTAAAGCAAATAATTACGTTTTACAAATTTAAATTACAACGTCCAACTTACCAAGCTATGACGGCCATTTCTGCTTTAAATATTTGCTTGAAATTCTTCGACTTGATAATTGGTGATTTCTATTATTCAGGAACAGTTTCAGCGAGAAAATAATTTCCTAAAAAAGAAAGATAAAATGTACAATGATTTAATATAATATATTAAATTCATGTTTTATAATTTTACCGGAACAGCAAAGAAGTTTTTCAATCAAAATTACCACAGTGAATCACTGTCAGTGATACTTTGAAAACAAACAACACAGTTGGCTTAAAATCGTTGCAGGAACACGTTTCTGTTTAAATGATGTTTTGAAGTTGATTCGCGCATAGATTAAAAAAATAAGTTATATTTATCTACTTACTAGTGATCGGATCCCGTCCCGTTCCCGCGAGATTCCCGCGTGAATCCCGTACGGGAATTTCCCGTGTCCCGTCCCGCGCTGATTTCACTTTTACGGGAATCCCGTAATCCCGTCCCGTGGATTTTTCGAAATACGGGATTCCCGTTTTCCCGTCCCGCCGGTATTTTTATCCCGCATACAAAAATTTTAAGGTGAATATTGAAATCTAATTGCTGTCATGTTTAAAAATTAATCCATAATCGTTCAAAAAGTTTAAAGAAGCAAATCCTAGTTGATATTAAGCTGTTCTATCACATAAAATCAAAAAAATTTTCGTATTTGAAGTTATTTTGGAGAAATTATTTTTTCCCGGGATTACGGGATTCTCGCGGGAATCCCGCAATCCCGTCCCGTGGCTTTTTCCCAAATACGGGAATCCCGTTTTCCCGTCCCGTGGCTGTTTTGAAAAAACGGGATTTCCCGTTCCCGGGTTTTTTGAAAAACGGGACGGGATCCGATCACTACTACTTACACATACGTAAATATTAGCTACTGAATTATTAAATATTTTAACAAAAATTTTAATAAATAAAGCTTAAAACCTAAAATGCAGTTGATTTTTAGTTTAATGGTCAAAAAGTGAAAGTTGCATCATTTTTCTCAAATTTCTTTCACAGAGTTTTCATAAGAAGATATACGCTGATTTTAAAATCTTTGTTATTTTGATAAAAAGAGGCGAAGATCGTAAATCACTGCTGTATTCTTTTTTTAAAAGTTATTTGATCTAATTTTCCAATCTGTGCAACTTGCGGTCATGTTTTTCATACCGGATGTCTAGAAGAATGGAATAATGTAATTTTATTTTCACCATCTAAAAAGAAGTATCGTTGTAACACATCCTTCTAAAGTGCTAAAGTCATTTATTGATAATGCTGCAAAATGTTTACAAGAAATTTGCGATTTGCTTTATGACATTTGAAGAAAAATTTATTTTAAAAGGATTTATTAATTTTTTTTGGTTTTTGATTTCTCTATGGGTTAACAGTTATCATGGATGCGATAATAGTAATAATCATCATATGTAAAACAATGTCTAAAATGTTGTACATTAATCATTTAAAAAAGTATCCGCAAGAATATTAAATATTTATTATAATTTGAGTTTTAAGAACAATTTCAGGCAATATTTATTGTTTTATAGCTATGTAACAATTGAAATAGATCGTCGAATATTGGTTGTTTGAGTTATTCCACGCTTTGATGCTTCTGAAGTTTTCTCACCTAAAGGTTTAATTTTATTTCTAATTCTTTTGGGTAACAGAATTGAAAATAATTTAATTGTTGCATTTCGATACGGTGCAATCATAAATGTCATCACAACTGTGTCTGCAATTGAATGAAATGTACAGCAAATTATTGCACCTTGAATTGCAACTAAAAATGGACTTAATTATATTGCATTGTATTGATGTAATGGGTTACCAGAAGTATGGGGCATTTCAAAATAAACAAATAAGCAAACAATTACAATTGGAAATATGATAAGCAAAAAGGGTAAAATTATTTGAATAATTAATGCAACTAAAAGCTGTCGATGGAGTTTAATTGTTTTAGCTTGTAAATGATTTTGTGAGCCATGTAAAATTCTAAGAATTGCATAAATGCATGCAACAGTAATTGGGGGAATAAATAATATCGCAATTATTGCGGCAATAAGAAAATATTTAAGCCATGGATTGATTTCTAAGTCGTACATAAAAACATTTTCGTCTACAAAAATTGGAACAAGTTGTGGATATTTCTAAACCAGAAATGCTAATATGTGAAGACTAAACAATTGCCTACCTCTAAAACTCTGTGTTTAACATTTTTGACATCAACATTACTAAAATATAATGGAATACATAAAGCTACTGTAGCTATGACATGAATACCAATAACAACTGCCGTTCCATAAATGCTCACAAAAAAATCATAATATTTTTTTCTTAAAACTGCTGACAACCGATAAAAAAATCCTGATAAAATCGAAGCCAAATAAAGAATAATAAATGCCACTAAAATTACAAGCATACAATGTCCCCCAAAATGACTTCCAAGATACTTTGCTGGACCAGCAGAATATCCCCCGATGATTGGTAGAATCGGAATTGGCTTCCAAAGTGTGCTTAATACAGTATCATGAAGGAATGACATAATTGCAATATTTAAAAGATAATATTTATAATATCCCATTTCACGGGTACTTTTAAAAACAATTATTGAAATAAGGAAAATGTGAAAGACAAATGCAATTGTGCCATTAACGATTACAATGTTTAAATAAATTGGAACAAATTGAAAATCAAAACTTGAAAAATCTGAATGAAAGTAATCAACCATTTTAACCTTTAACACTTTAAAAATTATGTGGCATTTAAATGTTTTAAAAGCTACTTTTTATACAAAAATCAGAAACCACAAAAAATCTAATTTAAATTTAAAAAAAACGGGGCTTTAAATAAAAAGAATAATATTTTGTAAATGTAAAAGATTATGAAGCAGGTGTAATTTTTTTTTTACCATAAATATTTAATATTGTTTTAAAATTAGACGCTTTGCATAAACATTATTTTTTTATTCGATTTTATATTTTGTAAACAATCAAAGTTTAAAGATTCTGACATGTATTAAGCTTTTATAAATTATAAATGTTAAAGAAAACAAAATAAATTTGGTTAATTATAAAAAAGAGCACTTAAATAATAAGGTTATTTAAAATATTCAAAAAACTTTTTGTTAGTTGAAACCAGAGGATTGCCGGAGACTTATAAAAATACAAATCCAAAATACTAGCTGAAACTACCCCATGGTCACTTCAAATTAACATGCTTTTTTAATTTGCAAGGACGTCAGCAGAAAAAAAAATTCAGAATGAGCACAATCAATTTTGGAATGAGCACGCCTTTGATCTTCTGCCGCTTTAACACGGTGGCGGCAAAAGATCAAATTGAATTTTTGAGAGAGCATGTGTACCCTTGGTGATTTGCAACAAATATGGATGAGAGTAAAATGTTCAACATCGTAAAATCGATGGCAATATTGTTACATGTGTTGTGGGATTTTATCTCAAACAATGTGCCACAATAAAATCATTGCGTGTTTTTTAAGTGTAGATTACTTTTACATAAACGTAATAGTGATTTACTTTGCAATAGATGACAGTTCAAATAATAATTGTAATTTTAAAAATGACTAAAAATCAGACATTGTTTTGCTTGATTCTGTTTATTTCTTTGGACGATGATTAAGAAATGTTATTAATACATTGTTAAAAATATTTTTGTTTTTCAAATTTTACACGGATTAAAGTTTTCTGATTAATGTAGTTATGACAATTTTACCACCATTTTGTGCATTTATGTTGATCATTTTACCGAAGTGGATTAAGTAAGTGATCATGAAATACATATATCCGCCTGTTTTTTTGTTTACGAAACACAGACATTGTTTGCAAATTTATGATCCCTTATTATAGTATATAAACGGGAGAACAAAAGAAGTGCATATCAAAACTTTACAGACGTTTAACTATCGGCCTAGTGTAGTTTGAATACTGTGTTTTAATGGTTAGAATTCTTTTTAGACTAGAGGAACGAGAAAATCGTGTTCAAAAAACCGTGACTTCAAAAGATTTAACCATTTGCCTAAATAATATGCACTTTTTAGATTCCAAAATTATTATTCAAAATGAAACTTTTCATTGCATTTTCTGTTTTTGCATTCTGCATTTACCAAGCTGAAGCAATTCTTAGATTTAAACGACAAGTTGTAAGTGATATCTTTCTGTTATTTTGGAAGAAATAAATCATTTTAAGGGTGTCGTTCCTGTTGCAAGTGTTGGAGGCCAAATTGGTGGTGTTGGACAAGTCGGAGTAGTTGGTGGAATAAATAATGGCCCACAATGTCTTGGTGGTCCATTAACTCCCCTAAATGGACAATTACAATATTCAACTGGATCAATTATCGGTCCATGGCCTGCAGGTTCTATTGCAACATTGACATGTAATGTCGGATTTATGCCCAGAGGTGTTACACAAAGTATCTGTCAAAATGGCATCTTTAATGCCCTTGGTGAATGTGTCCCTGGAAATATGGGTGGCATTGGTGGCATTGCACCCATTGGAGGCATTTCTCCTGTTGGAAAATGAAAAAAAAAGTTATCATGGCTATTATTTGTAAATTATTGTTTTATTAAAATTGTAAATTTGTGAAGTTTTTGAGTTATTTGTTATTTTATGCATATAAAAAATGAGTATACAAATATTTTTAATCGTGTTGTGTAACATGTTTCAGCCATTTAATTAATGTAGTTTTATGTTCCACTGTTCTTTCCACCGCCGTTACTTACTTTTAGACTTTTGAATAACGTTTCTTTTCTTTTTTATTTGGGATTACAGTAATATACTGGGGGTGACACTAAAATGTTACGTTTGAACTATTTCATTGAAAAAATGATAGAGTTTAAAAGAAATTGTTTAAAGATCCAAAAGGTTGCAAAATTTTCAGTCTTTGTTAATTTTACGAATATTACGAACTATAAAACTTCCCCACTCTTTTTAATATAATCTCAAGCATTTACATACAGTAAAGTTACTATATCCGAAAAACGAAAGATATATTAAATTAATAAAACACCTTTATTATTAATAAACAACAAGAATGAATGCAAAACTATTTTTTCAATTTATGTGATAAATTTTCATCGTGAACTAAAATTCTATCAGCAAATTCATGATTAGCATCTCGATGGGCTGCTTCATCTGCTCGAACGGCATATACAACATCCAAAAGCAAGGCATCTTTTTCTAAATTGTAATAGTCAATTGCAATTTGTGGAGCTTTTAAATTATCGATTCGTCCTTCAACAATTTCTTTTGCAAATGCCGTATACGAGACGATAGCTTCTTCTTCAAGATATCCAACCTAAAAAATACAACAGTTAAAACAGCTACAGTATTTTTGAAAATTCATACCATTCGATGTGCGGTTTTTGGAAATACAAGATAAAAAAATGCATATAAATTAAAGAAAACACCTTGTGCAGCTGTCACTAAAAGCCTTTCAAATCCAGTTGGTTGTGTTACTTGCATCCAAATCATTAAATGCATTCGTTCATTCTCTGCTTCATGTAACAATTTTTCAATCCAACCATAATCATTTCTCATTCTTCTTAAGCTCTTCAAGTGACACAACATTCCCGCAACCATCCCAGGAACACCAGCAACAGTCTCGAGCACAATTGCGCGATGAACATAACGCTTTCGAAAAAATCCATCAGCAAAAAGTCGAAGAAATTTAACAATCCCAAATGCAATATAATCAGAAGCACTTTCTAAAAATGTTAGTTTTTTAGAAAAGTCATACTGTAACGAACTAAAATTTATTGCCGAAAGATACTGTTGGATTTCGAAAAGCTGTAATTTGTAAGCTAATTAAAAACACTTACTTGGTTTTCGATGATACACATGAATATCAATAGCCTTCAACTCTTCTGTTGTCCAAGGTTTTGCACGCAAAAATTCTGGTCTAACTGGCAATGAAATTCCTTTCTCATGACGAGTTAAATATCCTGATAAAGTTTCTTCAGCTGTTGATGCTTTATTTTCTAGTGGAATATCTGATTTTATTGTTTTCATGGGATTATATGGTTGCGAATCTCCGGATGAAGCAGTTGATGTTGAGTTAAATCTGATTAATCCATAATGAAACGGTTCATTGATGGAGGCGACATTCAAATGAAATAACTTTCTTGTAAAAATAAATCTACATCGATTCATCATGACTTTCTGTAACAAATGATTGATAAGATATTAAAAAGAAAACACGCTGGTGTTAATTGATTGAATTTTACAAATTTAAATATGGAAAGAAAAATTTTCAGAGATCAAAAATGAGCAGCAGTTTCGATGGTCGAATTAGCAAAAAAAAATCAATGTGTACGTACTAAAAATGAAAGGTAAAAACTACAAACTACATTTAGCATAAAATTTTTTGCATTGTGTAGATAGAATCTTAAAAAATTCAAAAGTTTGAATTTATCCTATTTGTCTAATTGAGAATGTGTCTGTTTGTGGGATGTGCAATATGTTTTTGACATATGTTGTTTGGTATTGATAGAATGGAAATGTGATGAGGATAATGAAAAGTTTTACCTGATCTACCGGAACGTCCCGGAAAGTGATGATCAGGGCCTTTGAAGATGAGATCCAAAGAGAATGAAAAAAGTTAATGCAAATTTTTGGGGAATAAAAAGATGTGAGTGAAAATGAAAGGAAATGAATGTTGTAAAGATAAAGAGAATGCGATGGACGAAGAATGCAAAAGATTTGCGTAGGATTGCAATCAGTTTGTCATTCGTTGCAAAGATAGAATAACGTTTATTGAAGTTCTTGCTAAAATTAATGATAGAATGTGTAGCCTGGCGACCGCAGGTCGCCTTTTGTAAAAGTGCTGTCTTTTATATGTGGTCTTAATTTATGCAGCATCTAATGGTAAAAATTTATGAGATTTAATGCTGACATATTTTTAAAGTTAACTTGAAAAAGCTCTAAAATATGGATCTTTTCAAAAAGAGTTGTAGCTGATGCTATGCATATCACCTTTCATCCAATTTGCACATTTATGGAAAGAAGAAAATGTGCGATTTGATTTGATTTGCATAAGATTGTGTTCAATTTTTTCGTAAGTTGGATGTAGTACAATTTGTTGAAGCTGTTTTTAAAATTACACTAAAATATTGCAACCTGGCGACCGCAGGTCGCCCTTTGTAAAAGTACTGACGTTTAATGCAATAAGCAAAAATATTATATAATGATGACTATAGTTTGACCGTTTAAAAGTGATGAAAAAATGATAAAAAAACGAACTGAAATGAGACATTTAAATGAAGAATGTGTGATAATTATTAAGGTTGTGTAAAAAACTGAAATGCAATCATTTCGTTGATGAAGGAGCAAAAAATGAGTTTGTTGAATCTGTTGTGAATTGGTGCTAAAACATTGCTACGCGGCGGCCTTCGGCCACCCTTTGTAAAGTTGCATGTTCATAGTAACAACTGCATGAGATTTGATGTTTTGGGGAATCATTTAATTTATATTGTTAAGGTCAATAGTAAGGAAGAAGTACCTGGCGGCCGCAGGCCGCTTTTTGCAATAATAATGCTACTATAACTATAAATTTTGATAACAGTGCCGTTTTTATCTTCCACAAAGATGTGAATAATTAAGGTGGTTTATGAAAAGGAGAAGCTATAAAATGAATTTTCCCAAGATCAGCTGTGCTGTGCTCAGAGCCTTAAATCCAATACGAAAAAATATTATGTAAATGAAACAAATAAGTTTCATTTATTTGTTTCATTTAGTTTTTATTGTTAAGGTAAGAAAAAAGTGCCTTTTGCAATAATGCTGCTTTAACTATAAATTTTAATAACAGTGCCGTTTTTATCTTCTACGTTGATATGAATAGTTAAGGTTGTTTATGAAAAAGAGAATGTAAATAGGACCGGAATGCCAATGATAAAATTGCTGTGAAAAAGTGTGTAATAGATGAAATTATTCAATGGAAAAAATGGAGTAAAAATTTTGGTGCTGTTATTAAAATATGCGACCTGGCGGCCGCAGGCCGCCTTTTGTAGACTTTTACATTGAATGTGTAATTGTTGGTAAAAACAGAACAAAAAATTTGTAGTTTTTTTTGCATAAAAATTTGCATAGCTGAATGCTTCTTTGATTTGATATATGTTGCTGTACTGATAAAATGTGCAACCTGGTGGCCGCAGAAACAAATAACCACAGGTCGTCGAAGAAAGCTCACGTTTCAGTTTGGCCGTTTAAAAAGTGATGAAAAATATAATAAAGGAACAAAGTGAAATAAAAAATTTAATAGAAGAATGTGTAATAATCATAAAAGCTGTGTAAACTAAAATAATATCACTCTTTTTTCAAACGCTGATGTAAGATGAAAATTATGGATCTTTGGGTATAAAATTTAAGAAATATGGGAATTTATACGGAATAAAATAAATTAGAATAAAAAAGATGACGAGGATTTGCATAATAATAGATAGAAGTGTACAAAGTGATGACTGTTGATGTAGAAGGTAATGTAAGATTATTTGTTCTGGATTTTTTGATTTGAGCTATCTAATGTAAGAAGATGGAAATTTGTGTGGAATGAATAAAATTAGGACAAAAATGGTAAAGAAGATTTGCATACAATTATGATATATAAAAAATAAATTTGGTGAATTAAAAAGTGAAAAACCTTTGTAAAAGTTTGTAAAAAGCTTTGTTAATCCCTTTGCCTATCCTTTGATTACAAGAACCCGCTTTAGCGGGTTCGACCCTTGTCCTATTTGTCTAATTGAGAATGTGTCTGTTTGTCTGTGAAATATGCAACATGTTTTTGACATATGTTGTTTGGTATTGATAGAATGAGAATGTGATGAAGATAATGAAAATGAGGTAACTGTTCACCGGAACGTCCCGGAAAGTGGTGATTAGGGCCTGTGAAAGTGAGATCCCAAAAGAATGAAAAAAATGATGCAAATTTTTGGGGAATAAAAAATTTTAGTGAAAATGAAAGGAAATGAATGTTGGAAAGAGAATGCGATGGACGAAGAATGCAACAGATTTGCATTGAACTGCAATCAATTTGTCATTCGATGCAAAACAATAGAGTAACGTTTATTGAAAGTGCTGCTAAAATTAATGATAAAATGTGTAGCCTGGCGACCGCAGGTCGCCTTTTGTAAAAGTGCTGACTTTTATATGAGGCCTTAATTTATGCAACATTTAAGGGTAAAACGTTTAATGAAGTTGTTGCTAAAATTAATGATAAAATGTGTAGCCTGGCGACCGCAGGTCGCCTTTTGTAAAAATGCTGACTTTTATATGAGGCCTTAATTTATGCAACATTTAAGGGTAAAACGTTTAATGAAGTTGTTGCTAAAATTAATGATAAAATGTGTAGCCTGGCGACCGCAGGTCGCCTTTTGTAAAAGTGCTGACTTTTATATGAGGCCTTAATTTATGCAACATTTAAGGGTAAAACGTTTAATGAAGTTGTTGCTAAAATTAATGATAAAATGTGTAGCCTGGCGACCGCAGGTCGCCTTTTGTAAAAATGCTGACTTTCTATATGTGGCCTTAACTGATGCAACATCTAATCGTAAAAGGTTTGTGAGATTTAAGTGGCAAAAGTTAACTTGAAAAGCTCTAAAATATGAATCTTTTCAAAAAGAGTTATAGTAGATGCTTTGCTCATGACCTTTAACCCATATGTGGAAAGAAAGAAATGTGCGAATGAAATAAAAACGTTGGCTTTCTTCAGACGACCGCAGGTCGTCTGAAGATAGCTATAGTTTCTGTTTAAAAAGTAATAATGGATGTAATAAATGAACAAACTGAGGTAAAAAAAATATTGTTAAGGCTGTGTAAAAACTTTAGAATAGCACTCTTTTTTAAATTTTAATGTAAAATTATTTGTTCTGGACTTTAGTTGTCTAATGTAAGAAGGATGTAAATTTATGTGGAAGGAATAAATTAGGATAAAGAGGGTGAAAAAGATTTGCATATAGTTTTGAAAAATGATGAATTTGGTGAACTACGAATTGATAAAACCTTTGTAAAAGATTGTAAAGAGCTTTGGAAATCCCTATGCTCATTCCTTTGCAAACAAGAACCCGCTTTAGCGGGTTCGACCCTTGTCCCTTTTGCCTAATTGAGAATGTGTCTGTCTGTCTGTCTGTTACATCATGAAATGGACATGTTGTGTTTGGTATTAAAATGTTGCAAATGTGATGAGGGATATGAATTGAATAGTGCCGTCTTCCGGAGGCGCCCGGAAAGTAATGATTAGGGCCTTTGAAAGTGAGATCCAAAAAAGAATGAAAAAGTTAATGCAAATTTTTGGGGAATAAAAAATGTTAGTGAAAATGAAAGCAAATGTATGTTGGAAAGAGAATGCGATGGACAAAGAATGCAAAAGATTTGCATGAGATTGCTGTCATTTTGTCTTTCATTGCAAAACGACGGAGGAAAAAAGAGGTTGTTGAATCTGTTGTTAAAATTGATGCTGCAACTTTGTTACCTGGCGGCCGCAGGCCGCCCTTTGTAAAATTGCTGCCTTATAGTAACAGGTGCATGTGATTTGATGTTGTTGGAAATGCATTTAGTTTATATTGTTAAGGTTAATAGTAAGGAAGAAGTGCCTGCCTTTTGTAATAATGCTGCTCTAACTATAAATTTTAATAACATTGCAGTTTTTATCTTCCACAAGGGTGTGAATAGCTAAAATTGTCTATGAGCCTTAAATCCAATAAGAAAAAATATTAAGTAAATTTGTTGCATGAAATGGTGGCTTTCTTCGACGACCGCAGGTCGTCGAAGAAAGCAGTTAATTGTTGGTTGAAGACGATAATTGCAGTTTTTAATTTAATTTTAACATGATAAATTTGTATTGTTTCTGCATTATAGTTTGACATAATAGTTTGACCGTTTAATGGAAGACTAATGAAAAAATAATAAAGCAACAAATTGAAATGAAACATTTAAATGAAGAATGTGTGATAACTATTTAAGCTGTGTAAAAAGCTGAAATAGCACTCTCTTATCAAACACTGATGTAAGATGAAAGATTGTGGATTCTGTAGGCTTAAAATTTAAAAAGAAAGGGAAGAAGACGGAGATTTGTATAAAATTGTGTAATGATGATGACTGCTGATGTTAAAAATTGATAAAACCTTTGTAAACTTTTGTTTTGCTTTGTAAATCCCTATGTTATTCCTTTGCTTACAAGAACCCGCTTTAGCGGGTTCGACCCTTGTCCCCCCTTTGCTAATTGAGAATGTGTCTGTCTGTTTGTTACATCTTCGAATTGCTATGTCATGTTTGGTGTTAAAATGTTGTAAATGTGATGATGATAATGAATTGAATAGTCCGATGCTCCGGAGGCGCCCGGAACTTTGACTTTTAGAGCTTTGAAAGTGAGATCCAAAAGAGAATGTAAAAATTGATGCAAATATTTTTGAAAATGAAAAAAATATAAGTGAATGAATTGTGAATGTAATAAAAACAATTTGAATAAAAGTGTTTGACAGAAAAAATGATAGCAATTTTTCATTTGAAATTTTCAACTTTTGTTGAATCGCGTCGTCTTTGACTTCTCGGAATACATAAATTTTGGATTGACACAAAGTTGTCTTCTGACACTTTGTTGTTTGCTCTTTGTCCGAAAGGGTTGCATGTTGCCCGAAAGGGTTGGAGACTGCTCTTCCACGGGGACGCCTGTGGAGAGTGGTCATTCTTTGGTTATTTATTGGGAAGGGACGCCTTCAAATTCTTATGGATCGGTTTCTGCGGGGACGCCTGTTGAAGCAACGGTCACTACTTGGGAAGGGACGCCTTCAAAAACTTTTGGATCGGTTTCTGCGGGGACGCCTGTTGAAGCAACGGTCAATACTTGGGAAGGGACGCCTTCATTTGAATCATGTCATTCTAATGGTAGCTTATCTGTTGGGACGCTGCAGATAAGTGAATTTAATTTGGGACGGACGCCTCCAAATACTGTTGGTTTTTGTAATAATTTTTTAAATAAATTTGTTCATCTTTTTCTATTTATTTCTTTCTTTAATTTTGTTCATTATGTAACAATATTTGTTGCTGTTAAAATCTTTTTATTGATGCATATGATTTTTAAATTGGTAAAATTTAAAGTTGCACGTAACGAATATCATAATATTGGTCGTAATAATATAATTGGTGGTGGTAAGCGAAAAAATTGTGGTGATGCTGAAGAATCTCTTGATTCTTATGAAGAGCCAACATATAGTCATTTACAAAATAATCGAAAAATATTATTATTTTCTGAAAGAAGGCATCAAACTATTCTTGACTTATATTTAGATGATAATCAAGTCAATGGTTTAATATGTGGTGTTGCAGCTTTTGTCAGCAGAACAGGTATCAGAAAAGTTGCAGTTTTGCCTTCCATATTTTGCACCATTCTTGCAAGTGATCCTACTGCCGATCCTATAACATATATGGAAATTTATAAAGACAACTACGATATTTTGTTGGCTCCTATTGCTGATGGTGGACATTGGTATCTTGCAGTTTTTTATGTCGATGCCAAAATTGTTACAGTAATTGATAGTTTGCATTATCCACTTCCATCAGTTTTTTCGCGTTTAAAAGCTTCCATTGAATCAATATTACATATTCAATTTGTTTTCCGAAATGAAAATGATACTGTAACTTTACAACAAAATGGTTATGATTGTGGAGTTAATACTTTTCGAAATGGAGAAGAGATTTGTTTTTATGGAAAATGTAAACTTTTTGTCCCTTATTATCCCGAAGCTGATAGAGCTCGAGCACGTGAAATTTTGAGAAAATTAAAAGATAAAGAAATTACAGATGAATGGGTTCCATTTGTTCAAAATTCCACAGATTTTGTAGATTTAAATAAACCATCTGATAATATTGAAGAAATTGTGGTCTCCTCTGATGAAAATGATTCCGATTGTGAAATCTTCAAACCAGATCCAATTCAAGGTCAAATTGCAAATACAGCACTTAAACAAAATACTGAAGATAAAAATGAATCTAATGCCGAAACAAAAGAAAATAGAGAACAACTAAATTTAAGCATAGGATGTTTAAATAATCCAATAAATAATATGTGCATCGATGACTCAATGGAAGTGGATGAAGAAAAAACATTGCTTTCTGTTGATGAAGAAACAAAAATGAAAAAGGAACTCAGTGAAACAGTTGCTGCATACTGTAAACGTAAAAAGATTAAAAATGATGCCAAGGGTAAAAGTAGTTATAATATGTTCATAAAATCTGTAAAACAAAAATTAGATGAAAATGAAAAGTTGAAAGAATATATACAAAATAAACAAAATGTTCAAATTACAGTAACCGATAAATCAAAAGAAACAATTGACTCTCAAGATTGCAAGGTAATGTCTGTTGAAGAAGAAACTAAATTACAAAATGAAGCAAATGAAACTTTTGCTGAATTTTGTCGTCGTTTAAAAATTTCTAAAGCAAAATCAAAAAATAAATATAATGTTGCAATTAAAAATGCTCAACAAAAGTTGGCTGAAAACGAAAGGATTAAACAATATTTGAGGGAAAAAAGATTAACGGAGACTGAAGAAGAAAGAAGTTTAAGATTGCAAAAAGTTGCTGATTCAATGAAACAATTAAGAGACAATGAAACTGAAGAACAAAAAATTCAAAGATTACAGAAAGATGCTGAATTAAAACATATAAAAAGAGAGGATGAAACAGAAGATGAAAGATTACAAAGACAAAATAATGATAAAATTTCTAAAGCTATTAATCGCACAATTACAAAACTTGAAAAACAAGAAGAACTAAAAAAGGAAAGAGAAGAAAGAATAGAAAATTTAAAAAAAGTGCTTCCTTTTATTGTAAGACAAGGTGCTAAAATTGATAATGTTGAACCGTTTAAATTGGGTAAAAGAGATACAGTATGCAAAGGATGTGGAGCAAAGCATTATCGAACAGAAAAAGTACAAAAAGATG
Source organism: Panagrolaimus sp. LJ2400 (assembly GCA_024447215.1). Classification (NCBI taxonomy): domain Eukaryota; kingdom Metazoa; phylum Nematoda; class Chromadorea; order Rhabditida; family Panagrolaimidae; genus Panagrolaimus; species Panagrolaimus sp. LJ2400. Next base: position 815,733 of record JAMRYA010000009.1, on the reverse strand, counting down.
GAACATTTACAAGTTGTTGCAAGCAAGGAAGGATAAAAATGGATGCATCAGTACAACATTATCCTCAAAATTTGAAAGAATTAATGACAAAAACACATGATAATCAAAAATTTGTCAAAATTTTTGATGTTAATAGAAGGATGATAAATTCAAGTTTGAGCTGTGCACATATGTACGCCAAAAATATAAATCTTGCACCTGGAGTACCGTATCTCAAAATTCAAGGGAAAGTGTTGCATAAAATGCCAAGGACATATTTGCCATCAAATAATAATGCAACATTTGGAGGACAAAATTATATTGTTGACAGTGCTGAAGCAACTATGGCACGAGTTCAAGCTGGAGTTAAAAATAATATAAAATTAAACGAAGATTTAATGAATGAATTGGATGAAACAATAAGAGAGCATAACATTTTTGCAAAATCATATACAATGTTAAAAGAAACAATGGAAAGACAAAAACTTAATGAAGAAGAAACAGGTGAAAAAGCACAAGAATTGAGATTAGTTTTCAAAGGTAAACCTAATGCAAAAAGGAATTATGATAGAGTAGAAGCTGAAAATGAAATCGCTTTGGTCTATACTCCGGGACCTGATGGTGAAATTCCAAGAGATGATATCGTAATTTACGATAAGCATGATGGAAATAATACATATGAAGTTTTGCCTGAATGGGATCCCAGAGTTGAACCTTTAAGCTATACACTTTTCTATCCAAATGGAAAAGGAACTTTCTATGATAGACAATTTTGTGACCCCGATGACCCGAAATCTGGAAAGCTAACAGAGAGAGAATATTATGCTTTTAAAATTAGTGAAAGGGATGAAGAAATATATGGATTTAATCCAATTTTACATGGTGGAAAACTTTTTCTACAGTATCTATGTGACGCTTGGGCTAAAGTAGAAGGAGATAGATTACGGTATTTAAATGCAAATCAAAAAAAGCTTAAAGTTGCTTGCTATAAAGATGTTCAAGAACATTTAGAAAAACAAGCACAGAAAGTAGGAAAAGCTCCAGGAAGTGTTAAAATTTTGCCAAGTACATTTTATGGTGGCCCAAGATATTTACGTGAGTTATGCTCTGATGCTATTAGCATGGTTGATGAATATGGAAAACCTACAGCAATGGTGACAATGACAGTAAACCCTGAAGACGAAGATATTATAAATAATTTATATGAGAATCAGAAAGCATGGGAAAGACCAGATATAGTAAACAGCTGCTTTTATCAAAAATTACATGAGCTAATCCGAGTAATAGAAAAAGATCAAATTTTCGGTCCTGTTGTAAGTTCAGTTGTTGTTGTAGAATTTCAAAAACGTGGACTGCCACATTGTCATTGCGCATTTACACTTAAAGAAAAATGGGATACACCAGAAAAAGTGGATGCATATATTAGAGCTTTTTTGCCACCTATGACTCAGGAAGAGGCTGATGAATGTGGTGAAATTTTTGATGAAGAATATCTAACTTTTGTTAAAAAATTTATGATTCATACTCCCTGTGGTATCCATAATCCTAATGCCCCTTGCATGGTTAATGGTAAATGTAAACGTAATTTTCCAAGGTGCTTCTTAGAAGATACTGTAATGGATGACAATGGATTTACACGTCCAAGGCGTCCAGATAATGGAAGATGTTTTAAAATGAAAGTAAACGGCAAGGAAATTGAACTTGATAATCGATGGGTTGTACCACATAATCCTTATCTATTAAAATATATGAGAAGTCATCTAAATGTCGAAGCTATAAATTCAATAGCTACAGTATTCTATGTTTTTAAATATATGTTTAAAGGGGATGATAAAGCATTTGTCGAAATGAATGAATTCATAGATAATGAAATTGTCCAAGCATTAAACTATAATGAAATAAAAAGCTATGAAGATTTTAGATATATAAGTGCTACAGAAGCGCATTGGAGACTATCTGATTATTGGTTGTATAAATTGAGTCACTCAGTTGACAGATTGCCTGTACATCTTGAAAATGAGCAAAATTTATATATGGGAGAAGATGCAGATGAAGAGGACATGAAAAAAGCAAAAGATAAAGATACCAAGCTAATGGCATTTTTTGAAGTAAATAAAAAGCTTAACGAAGAAATTGATAAAGCTAAAGAAACTATTGCAAAATTAAGAGCTGAAGGTAAACCTGTAAATCATATTACAGTACCAGAGAAAATTTTGTTCAATAAAATTGGAATTGATCATGTTTGGGATGGTAAAAATGGGAAATGGAATCCAAGACAAAAGACAACAAAACCAAAACTATGCCGATTATACAATGTTAATCCTAAACGTACAAATTGTTTTTATCTCAGGAGATTACTTATGGCTGTTCCAGGTCCAACATCTTTTGAAGATCTCAGAACTGTTGATGGGGTACTATATCCTACAAATCGAGAAGCATGTGTTGCATTAGGCTTAGTTGTCAATGATAAACTTTATGAGGATACACTATTTGAAGCTTTAAATCATACAAATCCTAACCAATTTCGATATCTTTTTGCTCGGCTATTGGCTCATTGTGATCTAGGAAATCCACTTGAACTATTTGATAAATTCGAAGATCACTTAATTAAAGATTTACTTAAAAAATGGCAAAAAGAAGATGCAAAAAAAGTAGCATGGAGAAGAATTGTTAAAAGCATGCTAAATCAAGATAAACATTTATCTGATTATCCTGAACTTGAAGCATATATGAAGGAAATCGGTTTTGAAAATGAATAGACAATTGATGTCAAAGCATTATATGCAGAAGGTGAAGCTAATTATGCTATAATGAATGAAGAACAAAAAGCTGTTGTTAATGCAATAAAGGAAAGACTTGAAGAACCAGAACAAAAAAGCAGTTATTTCTATGTTGACGGGATTGGAGGATCTGGTAAAAGTTTTACATTTAGCACTATCCGTAAACTTACAATGGGAAAAGATAAAAAAGTTGTTATAATGGCATGGAGTGGTATCGCTGCATCACTTTACCCAATGGGACGTACATGCCATAATGCTTTTAAACTTGAATTTCCATTTGAAAATGATAGCAATTGTGGAGTAAATCCTACATCACCACATGGAAAGATGCTTGAAGAAGCAGACATTATTATTTGGGACGAATTTCCTATGGCTCCTAAACGTTCACTTGAAGTTGTTGACAGTAAGCTTAAAGAAATTATGGGTAATGATATTCCTGGAGGTGGAAAAATTATCCTTTGTGGTGGAGATTTCCGCCAATGTGCTCCTATTGTTGAAAATGGTACTGTTGAAGAAATTATAGGAACATCTGTTTGTTGTTCAACTATTTGGAAGCATTTTCAAAAATTTAAGCTAACAGAAAATAAACGAGCATTACCTCATGAAAACAAATTTAAACAATGGTTAGTTGAAGTTGGAGATGGAGTTTTCGGTGAAAATCCAAATGAAATAGAAATTCCTGAACAATGCAGAAGTAAGGGGGATATCATTGATGAGATCTTTGGAGATGTCATGGAAGATTATGACCCAGCAACAGTAATGAAAAGAGCTATTTTGGCTACTTGGAATGAAGATGTAGATGCATTAAATGAACAAGTTTTGGATCTTTTGGATGAAGAAACAGAAGTTAGCTATCATGCTCAAGATGTTTATCACTATGGGGATGAAATGTTGCAAAGCGTTGGAGAGATTCATGAAAATTATAAAACTAAAAATATCAAAGGTCTTCCAAGTTACAGATTGCGTCTTCGTAAAAATGCTATTGTAATGCTTATTCGAAATCTATCGATTGAAGACGGACTTTGCAATGGAACACGCTTAGTTGTAACAAATCTATTAAAGCATAATTTGGTTGTCAAAAAGATAAATATTGATGGAACGCTTAGTGATGATATTTTAATTCCAAGAATTAGCCTAACAGCAAAACATGGTGTTGTCGATGTTACTCGACATCAATTTCCAGTAAAACTAGGTTTTTGTATGACAATCAATAAAAGTCAAGGGCAAACAATGGATAAAGTCGGGGTAGTTTTAAAACATGAATGTTTTTCTCATGGTCAACTTTATGTTGCATTTTCACGAGTAAGATCATTTGAAGGTTTAAAAGTTGTTACAAGTGAAGATAAAACAACGACAGCTAATGTAGTTTATAAAAATCTATTAGAATTGGGAAGGAGATAATTAAAATGAAAAGCTACAGTATCCTATTATAAATTTAACATTGACACATGCATATATGAAGTAATCAAATGGCCGGCCCCCGCCATTAAACAACAGGGGACCCGTCCGGGGTTGACCACGGTGCAGATTTAGTGGACGGGCTTAAGGCTTTCAAAGCCGACAAAGAGTCAACCAAATTTCAGATATGGATTACTATATGAAAATAATTATCTACAAGAATAAATAAAAATTTAATTCTCAGGTAAGAATATGAAATAAAGAAGGGTTACTGTAAAAAACGAAAGAACAAAATATTAAAATAAAGAGAGATACTTTCATCTAACAAATATTAATAAAATGCATGGATGAGAGATTTAAAAAATGTATACGATTTTTCGGCTACTTAATTTTTAACAAATTGTCTATGCTTACTAATTCAAAAAATGATAGAGGATGATGTTTAAAACTTATGAAGAAAACAGATTAATTATAAAAGAAATAAATGAAGATAGGAAAGCTAGCTACAGTAATAATGAAACACTTACAGTCAAAGAGAAATACTTCTCCGGTTATAGCACGTCCGGCAAGCTCTTCGGTTAAAGGCGCGTCCGGTAGTTCAAGCCTCTCACTCTATTTAATAAGAGTGGTAAATTGTATTTATATTTTTCGATAATATTATATCCATTTGACCTAAATATAACTATAATCCTACCTATTTTAATATCTAAAATAATCATTTTAAGCATAATAAAAGATTAAATAAAAGAAATAATGAAAATTAAACTTACAGCTTATACTCCATCCATCTCCAAAATACCTGAAATTTTCCGTAATTAGTTTATAGCCAACAACAACAATAAAAAGAACAAATACATAGTATTACTTACATGTTGCAATTAAAAATATGCAATACCACGACATATGCAGCTTTAAGAAAAGAAGTTATATACCTAAAAATGTTCAAAATTAGTTTTAAAACAACAACGATAACAACAAAAACAAATAAATAACTTCGCTTATTTTTGATAATAATTTATAAATTTTAATCAACAAATGTTCCCAAGGGCAAGTTCGTTAAAATATTGTGTTTGAAAAAAGTTTAACAACATTCGTCTCGAGAATTGTTTTTTGTTTTTTTAAAACTTTTAAAGTTTTTTAGTTAAAATATTGTTAATTTATTAAATATGTGTTTTAACGTTAAAATGTAATATTTTAAAAATTTAATTTAAGAGATCCAGTTGGAATTGAATGTTAAAATAAATAATATTGAGTTGTATTGTTGATTAATTATTATGCTACAAATACAAAAAATTTAATATTTCGTAGATTTTGGATAAAACCAATGCATAGCCCAATGTTTATCCCTTTGCCAACAAGAACCCGCTTTAGCGGGTTCAACCCTTGTCACAATCGTATAATTGAGAATCGGTGTGTCTGTGGGGATTTACATCTACGAAAAACATATGCATGTTTGATATTAAAATGTAGAGATAAAAATGGCAATATCGAAAAGTTTTACCTCATCTTCCGGAGGTGGCCATTTTTAAAAGTTATGGAGCTTTTAATGTGAGATCCGAAAAAGAATGAAAAAGTTGATGCAAATTTTTGGGGAATAAATAAAAAATGTGATTTGAAAAGAAAAAAATGGAAGGCAAAAAAGAATGATGAAGTTATTCTAATTTTTTGGGGAATAAGAAAGTGAAAAAAAAAATGCAATTAAAAAAATGTATATAAAATAATTTGAATAAATGTTATCAACTTTAAAAAATAATTTATCAGTTGAAACCAAAAAATCTCTTGCTGAAAGGTGTGCGATTTTTAACACTTTTTCAGCGTATAAATTTTGTTTACGCCCAGTAGCGCGTCCAATCTGATTGGGAAAATACTGAACATTTGTGCGCTTTATAAGTTTCTTATAAAGTTTTCGAACTTTAAAAATCTTAGATTTTTAAAGAAACGTACTAATAATTTTTTGTGTAACATCAAATAATTATTAGTTTTGTATTTTTTTGTGTATTTACATTTTTACAGTAACCATGTCAAAAAAATCAAGTGAACTTATTACAATTAGTGATAATGACACAGATGATTTACGATTAGCAGATGTTGTCAATGATAGTGTTGTACAACCTCTTACAATGCATGATTTAAACAAGGTAATAAATGATCAATGGATTAATGATGCAGCAATCGATTGTGTTATTTATAAAGATCTTATAGATGGGCATAATGACAGAATTTTAGTCAGTGCAGTTGTGTGGGATAACACAGTACCTGTTCCTGCTCATTGGGGTCCAGAAAGAAGACCAAATCGTTTACCAACGGTTCCAAGATATAGTTCAACGTTTACAAAGGCTATAATTCCTGTTAATTTTAATAATGTACATTGGAGTTTAGCTATTTTGGATAAAGAAACAAAAATTTGTAAATTTTATTGTACTTTAAGATATAACATTTTTTCACGAGATAATGCTCCACAGTTAGCAAAATTAAAATTAATTTGTCATTTTTTACTTGATGGTGATGATGCTAATATTGTTGTTGCACCAACTAATTCATTTTTGGTACAAACAGATGGCTTTAATTGTGGACCTTTTATTGTTATGCTTGCATACAGAATTTTAAACAATGAAAGTTTATTTTTTGGAAGAGCTGAGGCTGACGCATGGAGAACATACGTATATAATTTTTATATTCAGTTTGTTGCAACTGAAAATGCCATTACAAATACAACCAATAATAATGATGAAGTTAAAGTTGTTTTCGATAAAAAAGCGATGAAAACTAAAACTGAAGTTGCAATTGATGGAAATCTGCAGGATACTGTAAAAAATGAGAAGGATCCAAAAAAAGGAACAAAAAGAAAATCAAGTGAAATCGATGTTTTGCTTCCAAGAAAACAGATTAAAATTGAAAGATATGATAATGATGAGTCAATGGATACAGCAATATATTATAAATCTGTTATAAATTTATCTGAAGAACAATCAGAGAAAGACATGGAGAGTGTCGCAGAAGATACTTTAATACCTGTTGAAGAAGAAAAGAAATTACAAAATGAAGCAAAAGAAACTTACGCTGAATTTTGTAAACGTAAAAAGATTAAAAAGAATCTTGCAAAATCAAAAAATTTATATAACACATCCATAAAAAATGTAACTGAAATATTAGCTGAAAATGAAAGAATAAAAGAATGTATGAGAAAAAAGAAAGCTAATATGACAAGTAAGGAAAAAAATGCATTGAATGAAATTAAAAAATTATCTAAAGAAAGCATGCCACAAAGAGCTTTAGAAAGTTTAAAAAAAAAAAAAACAGATGGCGAAGCTAAAAAGAGAGCAACTGAAACAGAAGAAGAAAAGTCACAAAGATTGCAAAAAGATGCTGAAAATAAACAAAAAGCTCGTGAAAATGAAACTGATGAAGAAAGAAATCAAAGGTTGGATGATAAAAAAACTCAGATGGCAATTAAGCGAACAATTGTTAAAATTGAAAAAGAAGAAAACTTGAAAAAGCAAAGAGAAGAAAGAATCAAAAATGCATCAGCACAATCTTCTTTTATCCCAAAAAAAGGTGCGACGTTTAAAGATGTTGAACCTTTTAGATTAGGTAAAAGAGATGCAATTTGTAATGGATGTGGAGCAAAACATTACAGGACAGAAAAACGACAAAAGGATGGAACATACACAAATTGTTGCCAACAAGGAAAGGTTAAAATGCAAGTTGGAATTAATGATTATCCCCAACTATTAAAAGATTTGATGACAAAAAAACATGACAATCGTGAATATGTTAAAATTTTTGATCTTGAAAAAAGAACAATTAATTCAAGTTTAAGCTGTGCGCATATGTATGCAAAAAATGTAAAAATGGCACCAGGAGTTCCATGTTTGAAGATTCAAGGGAAAGTCATGCATAAAATGCCCAAAACTTATTTGCCTTTGGGTGAAAATAAAACTTTTGGTGGACAAAATTATGTAGTTGATAGCGGTATTGCAACAGCTACAAGAATTGAAGCTGCAACAAAAATGAATAAAAAGTTTTCAATTGATTTACTGAAAGATTTGGACCTAACAATGAGAAATGTAAATATTTTTGCAAAATCTTATACAATGTTAAAAGATACTGTAGAAAAAGAAAAAGCTAATCAAGAAGCAAAAGGTGAAAAGCCACGTGAATTAAGATTAGTTTTTAAAGGAAATCCTAATGCACCAAGAAATTATGATAGAGTTGAAGCTGAAAACGAAATAGCTTTAATTTATACTCCAGGCCCCGAAGGTGAAATTCCACAAGATGATATCGTAATCTATGAGAAAAAAGATGGAAACATTGTAAATGAATATTTAAAATCATGGGATCCAAGAGTTGAACCTCTGACTTATCCCCTATTTTATCCAACTGGAAATGAAACAGTTTACACAAGTCAATTGCGTAATCCAAAAGATCCAAAATCAGGAAAATTAACTGAAAGAGAATATTTTAATTTTAAATTTCAAGATCGAGATGAAGATAAATATGGTCTTAATCCATTTTTATATGGAGGAAAACTATATCTACAATATCTTTGTGATGCCTGGGCTAAAGTTGAAAATGGAAGACTTCAGTGGTATAAAAATAACCAAAAAACCATTAGAGCTGCCAGCTATGTTGAAGTTCATGAACATTTAAATAAAAAGGCACAAGAAATTGGCAAAGCCCCAGGAACAGTAAAAATTTTGCCAAGTTCATTTTATGGTGGTCCGAGATATTTGAGGGAATTATGCTCCGATGCAATAAGTATGGTTGACGAATACGGTAAACCTACAACGATGATTACAATGACGGTTAATCCCGAAGATGAAGATATAATAATGAATCTTTATGAGGATCAAAAAGCATGGGAAAGACCAGATGTAATAAATAGTTGCTTTTATCAAAAAATGCATGAATTAATTCGTGTTATTGAAAAAGATCAAATTTTTGGAGAAGTTATTTGTTCAGTAGTTGTTATTGAATTCCAAAAACGAGGGCTTCCCCATTGTCATTGTGTTTTTACATTAAAGGAAAAATGGGATACACCTGAAAAGGTTGATGCATATATTAGATCATATTTTCCACCATTAAGCGAGGAAGATTGCGAATGTGGTGAAGAATATGATGAAGAATATTTGGAACTTTTTAAAAAATTTTGCATTCATCGTCCATGTGGAATTTATAATCCAAATGCGCCGTGCATGGTAAATGGTAAATGCAAAAGAGGTTTTCCAAGAAAATTAATTGAAAACACAGATATGGACGATAATGGTTTTACAATACCAAAACGCCCAGCTAGCAAAAGATCATTTATAATGAAAGTCAATGGAAATGACGTTGAAATTGATAACAGATGGGTTGTTCCACATAATCCACATTTATTAAAGTTGATGAAATGTCATATAAATGTTGAAGCAATAAATACAATTGCTACAGTATTTTATGTATTTAAATATATGTTTAAAGGAGATGACAAGGCTTTTGTCGAAATGAATGAATATATGGATAACCAAGTTGTCAAATTCATGAATTATAATGAAATTGATAACTATGAAGATTTTCGATATATTAGTGCATGTGAAGCTCATTGGAGATTATCGGATTTTTGGATGTATCGATTGAGCCATTCAGTCGATAGATTGCCAGTTCATTTAGAAAATGAACAAACTATTTACATGGGCGAAAATCCCGATGAGAAGGAAATGGACAATGCCAAAAATAAAGATTCCAAATTAATGGCATTTTTCAAAGTTAACAAAAAAAGGAAAGAAGAAATTGAAAAAGTTAAAGAAACAATCGAAAATTTAAAGGCTGAAAAGAAGCCAATAAATCATATTAAAATTCCTGAAAAAATTTTATATAATAAAATTGGAATTAGCCATGTTTGGAATGGAAAAAATGCTGAATGGGATCCAAGAAAAAAGACAACAAAACCCAAACTTTGTCGCCTTTACAATGTAAATCCAAAAAGAACAAATTGCTTCTATCTTAGAAGACTGTTAATGGCAGTTCCAGGTCCAACATCATTTGAAGATCTTCGAACTGTTGATGGAGTACTGTATGAAACTAATCGAGAAGCATGCGTTGCTTTAGGTTTAGTTCTAAATGATAAATTGTATGAAGATACGCTTTTTGAAGCTTTAAATCATACAACATCAAATCAATTTCGATATCTTTTTGCAAGATTATTAGCTCATTGTGATTTGGGAAATCCTTTGGAACTTTTTGAGCGCTTTGAAGATCATTTTATTAGTGATTTACTTAAAAAATGGTCAAATGAAGATGCAGTAAAAGTTGCATGGAGAAAAATTGTAAAAAGCATGCTTAATCAAGATAAACAGTTATCAGATTATCCACAATTGGAAGCATATATGCAAGATATTGGATTAGAAAATGAAGAACCAATAAATTTGAAAGCTTTGTTGGATGAAGGTTGGGCTGATTACAGTGTCATGAAAAATGAACAAAAAGCTGTAATTAATCCCATTATTGAAAAAATACAAAATCCTAAAGAAGAAGTTGAAAGGTGTTGCATTTTTGCTGACGGCCCAGGTGGTTCTGGTAAATCCTACCTTTTTTCGGCTACAAGAAAACTTGCATTAGGATATGGTAAAAAAGTTATGGTAATGGCATGGAGTGGCATTGCCGCATCTTTATATCCAATGGGAAGAACTTGCCATAATGGATTCAAATTGGAATTTCCATTTGAAAGCGATAGCAATAGTGGCATAAAACCTTCTTCGCCACAAGGGCAAATGTTAAAAGAATTGGATATTATTATCTGGGATGAACTTCCAATGGCTCCAAAAAGAGCTTTGGAAGTTGTTGATAGCAAGCTTTGTGAAATTATGGAAACAGATATCCCATTTGGTGGTAAAATTATATTATCAGGGGGTGATTTTCGTCAGGTTGCACCAATTGTTGAAAACGCAACACGACAAGAGACAGTTAATTCATCTGTCTGTTGTTCAGATTTATGGAAGTATTTTGAAAAATTTCAGCTAACACAAAATGTTAGAGCTTTAAAACATGAAGTTGAATTTAAGCAAATGCTTTTAGAAATTGGAGAAGGAAGATTTGGTGATAAACCAAATGAAATTGATATTCCTGAAGAATGTTTGAGCAAAGGCGATATAGTTGATGAAATTTTTGGAGATTGTCTCGAAAATTATGATCCTGCCACTGTAATGAAGCGTGCAATTCTTGCAACGTGGAATAAAGATGTTGATGAGCTTAATGAACAAGTTTTAGAACTTTTCGATGAACAAACTGAAATAACTTATCATGCACAAGATGTCTATCACTATGGCGACGAGGTTTTACAAGGTGCAGGAGAAATTCATGAAAATTATAAAGTTAAACATATTAAAGGTTTGCCGAGTTTCAAATTGAGACTTCGTAAGAATGCAATTGTAATGCTCATCAGAAATCTTTCAATTGAAGATGGTCTTTGCAATGGAACAAGATTAGTTGTCATTAATTTGTTAAAACATAATTTAATCGTAAAAAAGATTAATATTGATGGAACTTTAAGTGAAGAAATTTTGATTCCACGAATTACTTTGACAGCAAAACATGGAGTGGTCGATGTTACAAGACATCAATTCCCATTAAGGTTAGCTTTTTGCATGACTATCAATAAAAGTCAGGGACAAACAATGGATAAAGTTGGTGTTGTACTAAATCATGAATGTTTTTCTCACGGACAACTTTATGTTGCATTTAGTCGTGTACGATCAATATCAGGATTAAAGGTTGTTCTTCCTGAAGGCAAAACTTCGACGGCTAATATTGTTTACAAAGAATTATTAGAATTGAGTAAAAAATAAAACATTAAAATTTTTAAAGAAACAAAAACAACATTTCAAGTATTTTTGATCAATTTATTTTAAAGAAGTTATTGCAATGCAATATCAATGACCACATGCAGCTATCATACAAATTTTTATAGCTGCTGTGTATGAACCCTACGGGGATATTAAAAATATTTTAGGATTCAAGAAAACATTAACAAGGTAAGCCATTTTTATTATATATTTTTTAGTTATTAATTTTTATTTTTTAGCATCGTCTATGAATTTTTCAATCAACATATGGCTGCAGAATCAAGAAAGAACTGTATAAAGGTAAGCTCATTTATTAGTAACATATTTTAACTCTTTTCATTTTTAGACTCAATTTATTTACAACTATTTTAATTTAATATTATTTATTAACTTCACGTAAATGCAAAATGTTCAATAATTTATGGGCCATGCAATGAAAGAATATTTACAGAAACTTGCAAAAAAAGAATCATCAATGAATATTATTTATTTTAAAGAATATATGAAAATTCCTATTATTAAAGTTTTATGGCCCCAAAAATACTGTAAGTTGAAGTTTTTATGATTTTTACTAAACATTTCCATCTAATTTATAGTGTTCACTACAATATTTATGGCGATTCAATCAACTCAACTTAATCATTATCATTGTTAGAATCAAGATGAACCAAAATCAATTTCTTCGTAACGAAAAAGAATAATTATATATTACCATATATCAAAAAATAGTAGCCGTTTTATTCATAGCCTTTGTTTGTTGTATGTTTTTTTATTATCTTATTAATAAAGTAAACAGAAAAATAAAACTAAATATTGTTTGTGAGCTACCATTGTACATTAATCTTCACTGCGTAAAAGACATTTGTAACACAAACAGAAGATGGTGGTGAAAAAACAGGAATGGCAAAGGTGAAAAAAACTGAAAGTAGAAGTGATACTAAAAGAATGTATGATAAATAATAGATGAATTACTTTAACAAAGATTTATGACATATTTATCAATCTACATGTGGTTGAAAATATGATTTTAGCATGATGTGATAAAAAGATACAAAAACTTAAATAAACAATTAAAACAAAAAACAATAGACGCACAAGCGAGGCCCGGCTTTAGCCGGGGCTTCGCTTGTCCCTTTTATATATTTGAAAATGTGTCTGTCTGTGGGATTTACATCTGTGAGCGTAGTTGTGGTATTTGGTATTGAAATGTTGAGGTAAAAATGGCAAAGATGAAAATGTTTACCTCATCTTCCGGAGGTGCTCATTTTAAAAAGTTATGGCCATTTGAAAGTGAGATCCAAAAAAGAATGAAAAAGTTGATGCAAATTTTTGGGGAATAAAAAATGTGAGTGAAAATGAAAGCAAAGGAATGGTGAAAGGAGAATGCGATAAAAAAAATGAAAAAGATTTGCATGAGATTGAAAAATAACACAGTAGCGTTTTTGGATTGAGGGTTGCCATCAAATAGAACCACTTTGGCGGCCGCCCTTTTTAAAGTTCTAATATTGTAGGTGTGCATGGGTTTGGCTTATAGAAAAGCTCCGGCTTTAGCCGGAGCACTTTCTAGTTATAATATCAATGTATAAAAAAAACGAGGTTAAAGAAATGCATTTTAAATGGTGAGCAATATTAAAATATAACTTTTTGATAAATGTTTACAGTATGCATGTGGTAAAAAAACGAAAATGTGAAAATGCCGGTGATGCAGTGTTTTATGGTACACTGTGTTATATTTTCTGGTGTTTGGGTCTGTTCAAAAATCAATCAGAAAATTTTTATATATATAATAACAAATCAAAAAGAAAACAACAATTTAAAAAACAGACACAAAAATTTACGTTTATTGTTTCTTATTTTTCGCAATAATAGCAAGAACAATTTCTTTATGGAAATCCGCTGGAAGCTTTTCAATACCAGGTGGAGTTGATTTATTTTGAAGAATTAAAGCTGCAACAAATGCAGCACATTTTTCACGAAGTTTTGCATCACCAGTTTCATATGATCGTTAAGCAGCAAAGCAAACAGTTTCTTATGGTTATACGATTAGCCAGAGTTTGTTGAAGCAAATTCTAAAAGAAAAATGTTACAAATTACGGTAATACGTAAAGCCAAAAAAACTCACTTTTACGCAGCTCATACCATAAATATCAGAAAATTTGATAAGTTGTTCAGCTACACACGTTCATCCAAGGTTGTTTCAACAAAGGATTGACCATAACGAGTACAAACAGCAAGTTCGACAACTTCTTTATCAAATTCATCAACATTTTCAAATGTAGGCTTGCTTTCAAAATTTTCATACAATTGTTGATAAAAGTAATGAGATCGAGCACCAAGAACAGTTTTGTGAATCTAAAAAAATGGGAAATAGATATCACTGTACTTGGAAATAACGTAAAACTTACAAGAACTTGATCATATTTAACCTTAAAAACAAAATCTTTATCAGGCAATGCTATTAGAGCAAGGCCAAGGTTATCAGTAGGAGCGCCTGCAATGGGTGATAATTCTGTTAAAAACATTAAAATATACAAAAAAAGTTTTGCAAATGAAAAACAATTTACTTGGTTGTTCAACCATAATAGGATGAGATTTATAATGAATAAATGGACGAGTTTGTGCAACAGGTAAAGAAAATAACATTATAAAAGCATTCATCAAATATAGGAATAACTTACGATGTTGTTATACAATCATTGGAGCTTTGATAGGTTGAAGTAGTTCTTCATCATCAGTAGCAGTTTGTACACTTGTGGAGACATTTGGTGAACCAATAAATACTTGATCTTCTTCATCATATTCTTTATCACGACGAAACATATCCCGTAAAGCAGTACGTTGAGATTGTCGACCAAACCACGAAGTGTTCTTATTAGCAGAATCATTCTTAGTAATAGCACCAGAACCAAATGTTGGAGTAGATCGATGAAAAAAGAAGTCATCCAAATTTGTTATGAAAACTGTATGATAGCAAAATTTGGATAACTTAATCGACGTGGATCAGCTATATGGATGCATTTGTTTGGACGCACTTGAATACGGCACGATACTTTTTCATTTTGCACAGTATTCATGTGATACTGCAATTAAACCATTTTGAATTTTGTTGAATTTAAATAATCTGTTTTGCTACAATAAATTTAATCGTTTATATTTTTGGATTACTGTAAGTGCGATGAAGATTTTGAAACATGATTAACGAGCAATTTGTTAGTCGTTAATAAAGAGAAAAGCGGGCAGTTTTTATTAGAAAATTTTACTTTTGCTTCAGTCTACCCTATACAAAAATTATAATGTTTTTTAAAAAATTTATTTCAAAAGAGATGGTAATAGCGAAATACGTCTATACAGTATTACAATGTTTCAATACTTTTTAAAAAAGTTATATGATCTCGAAGGAAGCTTCAGATATCAAAAAACATATTTACATAAATGTACATATTTTATTGCACAAACTGTAATTGAGCAATGGCACATCCAATTTTTTCTTTGTTTGATCTTTCATTATTATCAAACATTTGAATTTCAAATTGATAAATGTTCTGAAAAACAAAAAGATTATAGTAATCTAATGGATTTTATCACTTTTCAAAACTTTAGTTTCAACTATCAAAATAAATTTTATTTACCTCATTTCCAGATAAAAATCCAATTAAATCACCAAAAAATGACATATTTTCGATGGTAATTTTTCTTTCTAAACTTCCAATTCCAAGAGGGCATTGTTTAATATATTTACATCCATCTATATTATTTAAAAGACCAAACGTAAAGACATCTGACCATGAACAACCATCTAGATCAAATGCAAAAAGTTTTGCTTTAACTTTGGTTTTTTCGTAAATAATTCCATTATTTATTGCAGTTAAATGAATGGTTATTGATTTTTTCGGATCTATTGGATACATGGGTGTTCCAGCAGCATCAAAGATTTGAACATTTGTTATGGTAATTGGCAAATCTATGAATTATTTTTTCATACCGTAATACGAGTTCATAACAAAAAGCTTACTGTTATCACAATTGAAAAAGTGGATTTTTGTATCTGTACCGTTTGGAGAAGTACACGATAAAACCAAATTAATTGAAAAAGTCAGAATTACAGCAATCGAATAAAAACTATACATTTCTATTAAGAAAGTTTTAATTTGAAAAAACTCATGCTTGTATTTATATACACCATTTTATAGTAGCTAAAAATCAACAACAAGATAATAAAACTTGTTTGTTTTTTGATATTCGTCATTGATAAACATAGTACGTAAGGTTTATTTTTAAAAATTTGATAAAAAACATTTTTCTCAACAAATTTAAGAAAAGCTAAAAACGTGAAAACTCTGTTTTGCAAAACTAATTTGCTAACACTAAAAAATCATTAAGAAATGTCTAAACACGTAATGCATGTACTTACACTTAACAGTTCACTTAGGAAAATATATCGAAATTTATTTTAAAAATGGAGATATTATGAATCGAAAAACTGCGACAAGATTTAAACAGAACGTGCAAAAAGATATCTGGAAGACTACTATTAATCACTGCAATGGAACATGTATTTAAAATTTGACACATTTGTGATAACTATTAGAAGCATTAAGAAATATTTGAAAAAGTGTTTCAATTACTTCCAAAATATTTAAAAATAAGTACCAAAAACTAGCAGATATTTTAATAATATGAATATCATATTTATCTGAATATTGTAAAAGTGGAATCACACCATCGAGAGTTAAGCATAGTACCAGTGAAAAATCTTTATAGCAAAACCAACAGTTTCAAAATAGAAATTTGTAAGTATTAATAAAATTTCAGTTTCTGCTTTCAATTCTGAATGAATCATTGCTGCAAAAAATGATAAATTTCAATTTGTCACAATTTTATAAAAAAGTTTCTAAAAATTACATAAAAGAAAATTAACATGAATATTTTTTCCATCGATAACAACCGTCATATTTTTATTTTTCAAAAATGCTTTGATTCAATAAAATGATTTTTTTTCCACATTAATAGCTAATTATCCATCAAATTTTTTTAGAAGAATCAAAATGATCTGTAGTGGTTAATCGCTTCTATTTGAATAAATGCTCGGATAAAATCCCTCAGCAGCATCAGAAAATGGTAAAACACTAAATTCTTCACTATAATTATTCATTGCCGCAGAAGTTCGAAAACCTTATAAATCTTTATTTTTTTTAATGCAAAATTCTTTAAAATAATTTTAAAGTAACTTACCCTGTGTTTTTAATGTTTTTATTAAATTTTTGTTATTTTTTTACACCCTCATCCTATTTGTCTATTTTTTTAGTTATGAATGAAAGAAATAACACTAAGCAGTGACTAGTATTGACAGCTGGCGTTGTTTTGTGTTGAAAGAAAGATCGATGGCAGAACATTTTTTGAAGATGTATGTACATGTACTAGTGCGCAATAGCATCCATAATGTTGGAAAAAAATCGCCAAACTATGGGTTTTTCGTTTAGAATTTTTTTATGGTGTGAAAAAAGCAACGCAGTTGTTTTCAATATTTTTTGTTAAATCACGTGTTAAAATTCATCATTTTTAATTACTATTTTTGGTAATTTCTGTATTTCCAAGATACGTGGGAAAAAACCAAATTAAAACCTATACAAAAATCACGCGATTGTGTTTCATAATTTCTTGACTTTTTTTATTTAATAATTATTTTCAATTTCGTTTTAGGGATTTTTTACATCACTGCCTTGATCTTATGCCGCTTTAAAGAAAAGCAAGATAAATAAATAGTTCACTCCCTTCTTACACTTTTTGACAAATTTATCACGGATTTGCTTGACAGCCCCTCATGCCGTGATATTTATTTTTTGCTCATCTCTTTTGTGACTGCGTGATTTATGGATAGGCCTTTATTTTAGGCTATGAGAAAAAATGTTGCAAAAAGGAACACGTTTGGCATATGAAACTAACTAACTATCTTTGTTGCTTTCTTTCTGCTTTCTTTTTCTTTTTCAGCGTTGCTTGCCTTTTTTTCTGCGACATTTTCTATTTTCTCTATGTTGTTTGCCAAATATATCATTTTTTTTTATTTTTATTTTAGAAACAATAAAAAACATCTCGAAAAAAAATTTGCATTCCGTAATGTTTTTTTGTCTTTTTTTAATACTAGAGGTAACCCGCTCCTCCGGGGCGGTTACCTCTCCTCTACGTCGTATTAATTTATTATTATGTTTTGCTCATTTTCTCATTTTATGTTCTAATGGAAAAAATTTAAAGAATTCGTAGAAAATCGTGGAAAGTTTTCTTCGAATTTCCACGGGTTTTTTAATTTTATTTTTTACTTCCTTTTGATCATGATTTTTTTCACGACTTTCCACTAATTGTTCTTAGTCAAATGTCTGCTATTATTATTCTATTTATCCCTGCTTAATATCCCTTTTTGATTCTACAAAGACCAACAGAATGACACAAAGCATCCTGTAGGTGCCAGGATCCTATGATCCTCTTCACCAAAAATGCAAAGGCACTGCAATCATTCCTTTTGTAAAAATGATTACATTGCCATCTTTTTGCATTTTCTTTTCACCTTTCATTTTCATCGACATTTCTTTATTATCCACAAATTTGCATTAACTTTTACATTCTTTTTTGGATCTCGACTTTGAGCGGCCATAACTTTTCCAAATGGGCACCTCCGGAGTAAGCCACTATCACATTTATTATCCTCTCAACTTTAACCTTGTATTGATACTAAACACAGCTATTTTAAACTTATAACAGTCTCTATTATACGGTTGGAGATTGCTGTTAAACTTTTTTGGGAGAATGAACGAGCGCCTTTTTTATGAAGTTGTTATCAAAAATTTGCGCACTTCTTAGTCAATCCTTTATTGACACACTATTAGCTTATTTTTATCCAATACGTTTCTTAGAATTTTCTTAATCTTCTTCATTTCAACATCCTTCTTGTCACTTTCTTTTTTTTATCCGTAGACACCTGTTTTGTTCTTCCTTGAAAATCATTAGATTTTTGCATAATTTTGTTCTGTAAATGTTCAAAACACTGCTTAATTTATATATGAAAAACTTCTTAATGTGATCATTTTATAGTGGATGATACTTTTGTTACAATGTCAACAACAGTATTCCGTGCTCGTTATTTTCAACGTGCGATTGAAGAGGAAGACATGGAAGCTGCAATCAGAAAATTAAAAAATATTTTAGAATTAGATGAACACGAAAATGACTTTGATGATCTTCCATCTGATGATGAAGAAGACGATGAACCAAATGCAGAAGAAAATGAGTATGTAGTCGACAAAGTGCTTGCTGAAAAGGTCGATAAAGGCCAGCTCAAATTTTTAACAAAATGGGTTGGATTTGAGGATGAGAAAGATGTAAGTTTGCTAAAATAAACTAATTGATTATATGTACTTAATGTCAATCACTGCTGTAGCAAACGTGGGAACCACTTGAAAATTTCCCTACAAAAGGTTCAAAGATGGCAATATTCTTATTTTATAAGGAAAAATGGATTGCTGAAAATGAAAAACATGGTGGTGCTGTAATTTCTTCTTCAGTTGCAGTTTACGGCAAGAATGAAAAATGCGATAAAGAAAGGAAACATAATGTGAGTTTTATGAGAGTTTTTGCTCGGTCAATTTGCCTACCCTCAATCTGAACGAAAAATAAAAAGAGAAAGACTCAAATGTTAGTTCCTGTACTGTATGGGGGTTTTTTCGGTTTTCATTAACAAAATGCCATTTTATGGTAGTACACTATAGAATGTTTTTCAGTAATAAGATGTCATTTTTTACATTTTAGGTTATGAGAAATGGTGAAAATGTTACACCACCAAATGTTTCAAATCCAAACCTTGTTAACGGTAAAGAAAAAAATTTGAAATATATTTCCGGTGAAAAAGAAAAATCTCATTCATCTGCTTCTGTTTCTTCAAAACAAATAGAAAAACCTGTTAAACAATTTTCTGGCTTTGAAGAGGCTCAACCTTCAAAACTTTCTTCAACCATGCCTTCTTCTTCAAAGTTTTATCCAAAATTTGAAAGTAATAGACGTGTTGCAAAGAATATTCGACCCTTAACAACTTCTCAGATTGCTGCAAAACAGATTAAAGATTTATACACAGATGGCGGTATTTATTTCCAAAAAGATGAATTGCAAAAACGCCGTGAAATGCAACAACAACAAGCCAAAGAATATATGGAAAAAAAGCGTCAAGCTGAAAGCATTAGAAAAAGCTGAAGAAGAGTGTTATGCAAAGTTACGTGAAGAATTATGAAGCTCTTCTGATGACGGTGGTGAAGAACATGTTTGTGAATAATAATTTGGCTTCTTTTAATTTGTTAAAAAATCAAGTACCTCATTGTTTGTTTACTTTTCTGTTATTTTGTTATCACTTTTTTTAATTTTTGCTGCATGTATCCAAAAAATATATAAAATTGTTTAAGTTTGTTTATTTTCAATATAAGGATTATCATAAAAAAGTTTAAAATAACAAGTGGGGAATGGGGGTTTAATTGCAGAAAAGTAGTGTAATCATAATACATTAAACCAAGAAAAGTTAAAAAATTATTAAGGACACCACACATTTTTTCTGATCTGTCTTTTTCCATCCCGTAGTCTCTGGGAGTGTACCAAAGTATTTTTATTTTCTTGAATTATTCAGATTTAATGTTTTCCTGTATTTTATATTATACATTTTGTTGGGAAATCCCTGGCGTCTTCTTCTCATTTTACAAATTTTTGCTGCGCGAAAGCCTTTCTTATTATTACTTTTTCTGCTCCTGTTAAAGTTTAATTTTTTTAAGTCAACAATTTTTTAGAAACAAAAAAGACTTGAAGAGAAAAAAATGTTTCGAATTTAATCAACTTTTTGCTTTGTGGCATTTGACCTTCATTTTATACTTATTTTTGACTGACTTTTTCTTTTCTGAAAGAGGAACTTTAATAAGCAAAAAGAGTAGCGTTAAAATTTGGGCAAAAAAAGTTTGATGCAATTTCTTTCGCCTTTTTTTCTTTGATGAATAATTTTTTGTTTTGAACATGTAAAAAAGGAAACACAATTGATGCTTGTGTTGCTTTCTGAATGCCTGAATAAAACTTTCTTTTGTTTTTTTACTTTTAAAATGAATGTTGTTGATTTGTCATAGTATACAATTTTTTGATAAAAGCTCTTGCCTATTTTGATCACACAAAGTGTCACGCATTCTTCGTCTTCCACACACTTTTTGTTTCCGCAATCTGACGCAAATTATTAGTTTTGATCAATCAAAAAAAAGATTTTAATTATTCACTTTCTTTCAAAAATGATTAGAAATGGATGTTTTGTCGCGCGCGCGCACAATTGATGTTATTCTTGTTGTCACCTTCATCCTTCATATTTTAAAAGTGAAAATCGGCAAAAAGAAATATTATAAATGATGGACTTAAGTATGTTGCATTTTTCGACATGTCAACAATATTTAATGAGTTTTTGCGTGATCATAAATATAAACATCCATCTGCTAGAAAAGTAATGGTGGTGGCAGAAAAAACCGCTTTACTAAAAAAATTTTTCTTGATAATAATTAAATATTATTTTTGTCTTTGCGTTTTATCCTTTTTCATTAGGAAGTTTGTATAACTAGTATCTTTTTATCTTTTTAATTACAGTAATGGTGAAACTGAAATGAAAGGTCAGGCTTTTAAGATAAAGTCAGAAAACAATTAGTTTAAACATATCGTATATTTTTGTATACGCTTTTTTCTCATTATTTTAAAAACAAAAAATATACAGAATTTTGATGAGCTTCTGCATTTTTTGATGGCAATTAGTACCGGATTAGAGAGAGTGAGTAAGCGGTAAGAGGCAGAAACATGCTTCAGATTTTCCTTTTCTCTTAATCTTCTTGTAAGGATGTGCGGCATTGCTTTTTCGCGGTTTCTGCAATACAAAAAGAAGATCGGTCTCTTCTTTTTTAATTTCATGCTTTGATTAAATTTTTTAATCGACACTAATTATTTATTTTTATGACTTTATTTCAACAATTTTCAAAGTTCTACTTTCTTGATTACTTTTACTGTATATGGGGGAAATATCCAACTGCGAGTGGAGAGATGGATATTACTTTCTATTAAGTTGTCTTCTTCTTCTTATTTTGTCCTTGAATCCCACATTCATTTATTTGCAGTTTTTTGAAAAATTATTCAAGGTAAGACCACCTACCTATTTTGGTGACAAAAGTTTATCCGTTTTTCATTGTTTAAAATTTTCGTTTTTATTCAAGTTCAAGATAATGATTCTTAGTAGAAGAAGGCTCATTATTATTATTATGGTAATGACTTGACTTTTTCTGGATCATTTACGCGCATTTTTTTAATGTAAAAAAATAATAATAAAGATAATAGCCAAAAAGAGACAGATGGTTAACACAGGTAAATGACCTGAAATCACAGCGACTCGATGAAAATGAAATGACCTTTTTCTGCTTTCTTCTTTCTTTTCGAACGGATAAATGTCACTTTTTTGGTTGAAGAAAGAAGCTGTAAACAATCTTTTGTTTTTGGCACTCCATTGTTGTGGCCTACTTCTTTTTTTGCTAAAAGATCAAAAAAGAGTGTAAATGTAAGAAGGTGTCAGCAGCAGAAACGAAGAAAAAAAGTCATGGTCAACTTTTTATTAATGAGCAGGAGCAGTAATAATAATAATAATGTCAAGAACAGTTTTTTTCCTGTATTAATATCCATCTCTTCATTATCCCTAACACGTAACCATACCAACGGTTTTTTTGAACTCATTTTTGTATAAAATGTTTTTCGGCTGTCCCCAAAAAATATACATATTTCAAAGTCTCCGATTCGTGGAAAAAAACGTTTCAAAAAACGGGGCAATTATTTTGTGGTCATCGAATAATGAGACCAGGCAATTTGGCGGCAACAAGACATAAAAAAAGAAGCAACTGGAGCCACACCACATTTTAATGAAGTGTTAGTTTCATTGCGCGCTCGTTCTTGCTTGCAAGAAGAAAACAGTTGCATTTATTTTTATGCCAGAAAAAAATTCAGTGAAGCGCGTATCCAGTAATTTTTGCCGCTTGAAAAAAATAAATGAAAGTGAAAATGATCTTCCCTCCTTTCTTCATCAGTTATTTTCCATACTTGTAGTAATAGGACGTCGAGAATGGAGTTTTTAGTCGTCGTCAAAAAATAATACAAGAATCGAAAGAGAGAGAAAGATAGAAATGATGTCGACAGGTGTTTGGAATTGGCACTTGGCACATTTTTTGATTGCTTTCAATTGTATTCATTTATTTTGAACTGAGATGGTTTAAAAAAGCTGCTAACAGTGATCTCTAAAAATATTTCCCCAAGGCTTAAGTTCCATTTTACTTTATTCGTTCAAAAACCACTTCAATCAAAGCAGCAGTGTTTAGCAGTAAATTGCTTCAGAAACATATTTTTCTTATTTACTATTAAATTTTTAATGGATTTCCACTTCCTTCTTTCTTTTTATTCATTCATTTTTTCAGTTCTTCGGTTTTGAATGAAATTCTGGAAGAACATAACCTTTTGTGCCCTTAAATATTTATTCAATTGTTTTGTTGTTGCTACTTGTCATTGGTGTTGCCATTTGAACAGATTACATTCTTTAAAAATGATTGCGCAATTTTTTTAAAATTCATTTTAAATGACTTTTGCAAAAAAATATTTTGTGCTATTTTATAAAAATGACTTTTAGAAAAGCATGTAGGAACGCCTTCCCCTTTTAAATCTTAAAAGATTAAACTATACTTTTTTTACCAGAAGAAAAAGTAAAAATGCAACAAACAATTTTTTTAAAATACAGCTTTGCTTTTTTTTGCTTTGCGCGATTCCAACTTTGTTGGTTTCAAATTTGTTTTTAATTTGATGCCTTTGAAGTCAGAAGACGAAGAAAAATGCCAACAGATACCTCCCTAAGACATCAAAGAAGAAAAAGACAGCAAAACAAATTTCACTTGAGATATAACTAATTTTACTTCGAAGCCTAGAATTCTGCAGCAGCAACAGAATTGCGCAACATTCAAGAAGAATAAAAAAGAGGATGCCAAAGGATGTAAGTTTCCGGTCAAGCTATCCATACTTTGCATTAAATTACTCTCTTGCTTACTTACTTAGTTGCAGTTGTCGTAGACTGACTTCTCACTTTCTCTTTCTTCTGCTCTTTTGCCACGGTTGTTATAATATATGCAAGCAAGTCAGTCACTTCTTTTTGAATATTGTTACTTCATTGTTTTGTGGTCTTTTGTTTTTGGACATGAATCAAGAAGGAACAAAAAACAACAAAAGGGTTTTTATGTGGTCAAAGGAGGTTGTTGCATCTGTAATTTCATGCATGCAAAATTACAAAACTTTCTCGAAACAAACCCTCTTTTTTTCCTTTTAAATAGGTGGACATTGTTTGCTTCTGGCTATGGCGGCTGCTAATTTATAATATTTAATTTTCTTAAGTAAAATATTTTACATTGCGCAAGAGTGAAAAAAGATTTTTTATAAGCATCTTTGCAGCAGCTCCTTCCTTCCTTTGGCGATTTTTAATTAACAAAATGTAAATTTTGCAAATATATTTGTATAGTTCTGACTCTCAATGCATACTTGAAATATTTTGGAATTATTGCTTGTGGATATTTTTGTTTCTTTGGTAGGCAAAATATTCTAATATTTTTACAAACAGTGCTTTGCTAAAACTTTGAACTATTTGTTGCCATCAGGTCAATATTCATTTTTTTTAATTCAACATCATCATCAGTGAGAAGGATATTTATGCAAATCCGTGAACCGCCAACAATTGGCCTCTTTTCTCCTTTCCGACAACCTCCATCAACACGGATTATCTCCTTCAATTTTTGCTTTTCCACAGCTAATGAGACAGATGCTTGTCAAAAAAAACGCGAACAAAAATTGCTTCTTTTTGTTTTTTATAAACGGTATCCATTTTTGTGCTTCGATTTTTCGGCACCATATCTTATCTTTGGCTTTTGTGACTAACATTTTTTCTTTATCTTATCAAAACTTTTATCGAAGTATTCCTTTAGGCTCTGCTTTGGCACTATATAGTTTTTTTATTATCACATTCTCTTGTCTTTGATAGTTTAAGATCAAAGAAACCCTTCCGCGCATCAATAAGCCCCGGAAGGATATTATATTATTTGTTATCGAATCCGCACTCACTGACTTTTTTACAAGCGTATGCCCTCTGTCATCTGATTGACAAGTTTTTTCTTTGTTTTAGAAAACCTCATACAACTGCTAAAGTCATTTCTTCTTGATTGCGTGGGGTTACAACTTTTCTCTTCCATCCGCCGTTTGTCGGCAAGCTTTTCTGTATTTTTTTGGTGTCATTTTTGACTCCCGGTTTTTTTCCTCTTTTTTGTGTCATCTTTTTATTATTTATCGTTTTATGTTTTTGTTAGCAAGCAGAGAAAGCTCTTTCAAACATTTCTTGGTGGATTTTTACCAAATGCTTTAGTGCATTTTTTGACAGTAATTCTCCCCTTTTTTTAAAACTTTTGTTTATTTTTGCTTTCAGTTTTCGTAAGATATATATCCATATTTATTTTTGTTCTCGACCTTTCTCAATTTCTTAAGTATCTGTTTTTAATATTAACAATCTTGATTTTAAGTAGTATCAAATAATAATATTAATAATCATAATAATAATATAAAACTCAAAATGAAAATTTTCTTGTTCAGTTTTTTTCTTTCTCGACAAGGTCACGTTTATTATTACTATTTGCCTCTTAACATTTATGTTTGTCGCCATCGATGGTTCCAATGAGAGCAAAACATTAAATCGGCGCAGATTCAATGAGTGCCATTGTTATAGCTCGTTTTTAAGAAGACTATTTAATATAATAGAAAAGGCCAGGAGTGTTTTTTTCTCCGGAAATGCTAACTGCTCCTTAAAAAGAAATTTAAATAGGAGAAAAAAGGCACAAATTTTTCGGTGGTTGTTATCCGGTAGGAAGGAAGAAGGCAATTGTCGTCAGCCGTGTTTTTATTATTATTTTTTTATTGGTTTTTGAGATGACATTGTTTTTGAAGATGAAGCTGTGAAGCAGCAGTAACGACGACAAGCACTTGTGATCTATTTTTTGCTAATAATTGAAAGCTCTCGCTTTTGCCGGATTAGCATAAAACATTACTAATTTAGGACACGCTAGAGTATTGTATGCAATGGTGTAAGCTTTTGTCAACAATAAATGTGAATCATCTTTTTTTTTCATAACTTGTAAAAGAGAAGAAGAACCTTGTTTGTCCCCGATTATCATGCCTTCCAAAAAATTTGTGCCGATTTTCTCTCCTTCCTTTTTGTCACACTTTTATTTGCATTTTAGCTGATCCCATCTTTCCTTTCTTCTAAAAATAGAAAAAAATGTGTTTTTGGCACTAAATTTCTTTTAAGCCGGATTCGATTGCATTACTTTTTTATAAATGTATATTGTCTGAAGCTTTTTTTACAAATCCAAAAAAAGATGAGAAACCATAAAACTGATGCTTGTTTTTTTGGGTTGGATATTTTAGTTTTTTTAAAGATGCATTTTTTCCAAGATTGCCATTTTAAAAAGACATTTTTTAACGCATATTTTAAGAAAGAAGACACATTTACTCAAGACAATTATTAGCAGCTTCTTATAGCTCCGTGGGGAAATTTTCTTTGGAATGACTTTTTTTAGTTTTCAAAAATATGGGTTTTTGACAGAGTTGTTAGTTGCAGATGTTTTTTGGCATTGGTGCTGTTATGTTGAAAAATAAAAGATGAAAAAATTAAAAAGGGGTTTCCTTCGAAATTTTTAAAATGAACAAACTCCATTGAACCATCATTTTTTATTAACTTCCCTCTTTAAAATATTACCCGTTCATTTTTGTAACATTTATTTCCGGAGAAATAAAATTTGAGTTTTATGACCAGACGCGTCAGCTGTTTTTTTGATTCATTTTGTTTCTCGGCAGTTTATATATATGTATATTGCAGCAAAAGTTTATTAGTCATTCTCTTTTCCTCTTCACTCTTTCTAACACACAATAAAAAAACAAATGAACCCAACGGATTGGAATTAAATGCCCCGCAAAAAAGTGGCGACTGTTGGTCAATTTTTGCAGATTGATTAACTGGCTTTTTTTCTTCATCCTTTTTTTTATATTTTTTAATTCAATGTCAAATTTGATTTTTCTCACAATTTATTTATTTCTTCTTTTTTCAATCGAATGAAGAACCCTTTAAGACTAATTTTCTTTTTTAATGACTCAAGCGTGTTTTTTCTCTCTTTTTTATAACTTGAAAAATGTGATTGCTGTGTAATTTGATATAGTAATTCTCTCTTTTTCTTCTGATCAAAATTAAATGTAACAAAAAAATCTTTTTTAAATCAATCATTTTGTCGTCGTCGACTTTTGGGTGTTGATCTTCTTTTCTGTGTTATCAAATGGCAAGCTTCTTTCTTAATGGGCTTTAAACTATTTCTTGTTAGAAAATTTGTGCAAAATTTTTTAAGAGTTTTTTATTGACTTAGATTATCTAAGTGATTGGTATGAAAGAATTTGATACTTGAATAAGTTTATATCCCTTTCACGGCCACTCCGTAGTAAACTGCGGTTTTTAAAAAGTAAAAGAATTGCTTTTCTTTTTTTTAAAATGATGGCTCTTCCTTTCGAGGCCCTCCTTGTTTGTTTTTACTCAATTTGTTTAGTTAGTTTAACTTATTATTATTGTCCACCCTCTTTTTTGGCACACGTTTTTTTGTGACCACCATGTTTTTATTTTTTTGTTCACAAAAAAGTCTTTGAAATTTTGTTAAATTTGTTTTAAGTGAATTGCTTTTAAGCGTTTCCGCCATTTCGATGCCCTAAAGAAAAACATCGCCTTTAAAAAAAAATCCGATGTTGCCCTTATGTACGTATTGTTGTTTTTGCAAAGAGCTTTTTTTACAAGATTTTATTATATAAAAAAAGAGTGCAAATTTAAGAAAAAAAAGAAAGATGGAATGTTGCAAAGATTTTTTTGAAACATGTAAGCTTTCAACTACAATGAGATTTTAAGCAGAATTTTTTAAAAAGCAACAACAATAAAAAGAAAAAGATGGACATTGGCTATTTTTTATGCTTTGACAAAAATGGGCATCAAAAATACAAAGACAAAGCTGCTATGAAAATATCGCATATCCTTTTTTCTTTTTTGTGCGTGTAAAATTTGGCATTGAAATTTCTTTCGAAAAGAAGTAGAAGAAAGATATCTTCTCTTTGAAAAAAGAAAGGAACGGTGTGATTTATTGCCGTAGCCGAAAAAAAAGTAATTGAACCAAAAACTTTTCTTTCATTCATTGTTTTGCCGAAAAATATTATTATTATGGCGGCAGCGGCTGATTCCTGCCAAACGGCGGTCACTCTGCCGATCTTCTTCTTTTTTGCCAAAAATTTTTTTGTTTTTCAAGGGGTCATTTTTAAAGTTTATATCCCCCCTCTTTTTTTCTACATTCGCTTTCCTGTGCTGCAACAAAAATTCCTCTCCCAAACACTAACAAATCGTTTTGCCTCTTTTCTCGTTTGGGTGAACTTGATATATTCTTATTCTTTTTTTACTTCACTATTTTGTTTATTTCATTTAAACTATTCTCCTAAAAAATAAATCTCGTTGTTTTTTTAAAAAGAAATGAATGAATCACGCTTCTTTTTAACTTTGATTGATGATTCTTACTGTGTTTTTGCCTCTACAAAAATTTTACCCGCCTCAAAGAAGTTTAAAAAGATGGAAATTAGATGAGCCCCTTCCGTTTTGGGTCATCAATTTGCTGCTGCTGTTTTTTCTTACCCTTTTTCATGCCTATTCTTGAGGTTACTCAGGTTTTTTTAACTTCCATTAAAGATTCCTTTTCTTTCTCAGCTTGACTTTGTTCTTTTCATGCCGATTCTACTTCCTCACCTTAAACTTTTTTTTAACACATCTTTGGACGCTTTTTTGCCTTTGCCGTTTCTTTTTTACAGTTCCGATTGTTAAGTGTCAAACCCATCATCATAATTCTTTTTGGTGTATATGAGGACTTTAATTAACGCAGTCCAAAAAACATATTTCCCATGAAAGCACATCCAACAGAACTTAAGTGGTGATCACCTCATTCATTCATTCCAAAGATCTATTTTATTGAAACAGTTTTGCGGCAAATCCTTTTTTTCCTTTACAACTGAAAAGAAGAAAAGTATATTGTTTAAAACTTTTTTTTAAGTGGCCATGTGAATAAACCCCTTACATTTTATTCTCATTCCTTCTCTCTTTTGGCAACACAGAGGCGATGGCAATGAAAAAAGAATTCGTTTATTTTAAAGACGTTCAGTTTTGTTTCTATCCTCTTCTTTTTGCTGCTGTTGTTGATTTGGCTAATTTGCATTTTTTGAACGTTTTTTCTTCAAAGGCTTTTTTTACACATGTAACGAGTAACTTGTTCTATCAAGAAAAAATGTACATGTTTTTCTGCAAATTTTTTAAGCGGTTTTTTTTCTTTTTTTGCTTTAGGCAATTCCAAAAGGCAAATCTATCTTTTTTTATAAATCGTATCTTGCGGGAAGATTAGATGTTGTTGATAGGGGAAAATATTTATATACTGATACTCTTTCTTTCCTATCTTACACAGCAGGATATCATTAATCCTGATTTTCTTTCTCTCGACTTGATTAAACATGATTGAATGACTGACTAATCCTGCCAAAGGGTTGTGGTTAGCAATAATCCAATAAAAAATTACATTCAAACAAAACGTCGACATTAAGCCCTTCTTCCAAATCAAATATGGTTTGTTAATGTTTGAGAAAATAGGAAAAAAAATCTTGCGCAACAACAAATTTTTAAGGGTGGTTGTCTGATAGAAAAGAGGGAGAATGATTCATCTTGATCTACACTTAAAATAATACCAAGTATAAATTTATGCTTTTATGAAGCCTACTTTACTTACACACATTATTTTTTGTTGTTTTCGTCAGCTGTGTGTTGTTTTTGATTGTAACAAAACTATTTTTGATTATTCCTATTTTTTTTGTCAGTAGTACATAGTTGATTACTATCATGGTTGATTCTATGTTCTTGTTATTGTTGTTATATGCTTTTGTTTTCTTGCATCTATGGTTTTTTTCATCGAAAATACAAAATTATTTTTTCCCTTACTTTAGGGTGATTTTTCTATTTTTATACTTCGCCATTGACTTGCTTTTGTGTCGGTGGTCATTCATTTCGATTAAAATGAGGAAAATAAAATATAATTTTGTTCGATTAACTTGTATTTGTGAATAGATACAAATCGAATTGAACAACATAATAATAGCAAAAATTTGAATAAACGTGGATTGCGTCTCTCTCTATTTTTATGCAAAAATTTCCAAAGGTTGCTGTGATAGAGAAAAAGTCGTTCAATTTTATAATGTTGTTTCGAAAAAAATTGTGTCTCTTTAAAGCTGCAATTTTTTTCACCTATTTTTGACCACATATAATTTTAGTGTTTATTTGGTAGCAGGGATTTTAATTACTGTTTTTGAATTGATTTTTAATACACTTTTATAAAGCTTTTTTTGAAATTGTGCCACTTAAATTTTTTATTTTTTTTACTTTTGAAAAGTTGAGAAAGTTAACCATGAATGAATGATCCGGTTTATTAAGAAAGAAAAAAGGACCGACAAAAAATAAAAGAAAAACTTAGAATTCAATGATTCATTGCCTTGCTTCTTACTGCTGCTGCTGCCATTGACCATTTGCGGAGGCAAAATAAAGAGCTGTTTTTCCGACAAGATGAAAAAGTTTCATTGAATCCGGTTTCTTTTCTTCCTTGAATTTATTTCTTTTGTCGATTAAGTTGGTTGCGCGAGAATTGATCGTTTATTGTTGTCATCAGCAGCAATCTGAGCAGCGTTCATTCTTTACTGCCTTTTATGTCCTTGTAAATGTTTATCGTCGTTTAAGACTGAATTAAAGGGGAAGAAAAATAAGAAGTTAAGGCTATAATATCAGAATTTAAAAAAAAAGCGGAATAAGCTGTATTTTTGCGCGACCCATGTAAATAAAATTGAATAAAGTCTTTAAAGGTGTAATAATCTTTTCTGCAAACATATTTTGAAAAAAAATATTTTTTCGAAAGCGTGAACCCGTTTTTTCTCCTCCTTTGCTTGATTAGTTTTATTATTTTAAAAAACTTTTTTCATTTTGCAAACATAAAATTAAGCTTAATTTCGAAAAAGAGTAAAAATAAAACCAACTTTTCATTACTGTAGATGTTACTAATACAATGTAAAATTTTCTAAAAAAACTTTTTTTTGAAAAACATGACCCCATTATTATTATTTGTATGTCATTATATTCATTTAACATTTTCCTTCTTTTTATTGTCTGGATTTCGGTTTTCGCATCACTTAATTTGTCACATTTTTAAACAACAATAATATCCATATTCTTCCACATAAATATCTGTATCATATCCATCACTTCTTTATTACTATCGTTTATATTTCCATCCCATAAGATGGATATCGGTTTTCACTTCTTTACAGAAACAATTTTAATCGTTCAATTTTCCGTTTATAAATTTTAATACTAAATTTATTAGTCATTTTTAAATGTTAATGATTTTTGTGCCGATATTTTTTGGGTGTCATCAGTTCAAAATATAAATTTAAATTCGCATGTGTTTGTTTTTTCGGTTTTTTCATTGCTGATGAATAATATTCTTTCTTCAAGCTGCTTCTGCGGTTGCCTTCATTTTCCCTTTTTTTGTTTCACTAAATAAAAAATATATAATAAATCAACACCCTTCAAATGTACCTCCTCCTTCTTCTTCATCTCTTTACCGATGATACAGATGTAGTTCCATTCCACTGTTGCCAAAAGGAAAAGAAAAAAGGGTTTCAAAAAAATTAAAAGAAAGGTTTTTTCGTATCTGACTTTTTTTTTGGGGGGGGGGGGGGGGTTTCATGAAAAAGTTTATTACTTTTTAATGGGATTTTGCAAAAAGAAACAATCATTTTTTATGTTTTTATTTAATTTTTGATCTTTTTTAAATTACTGTAACCAAAAAAGCTCAATGAAAATAATCATGGCGGTAACTTTCTTTGATTTGTTTGAAAGTATGTTTTACCTCCGAATACCAATATTTTATTCTTCCAAAAATAGGTTAACTTACTTTCATTAATTTAAATTTTTTTCTTTTTTGTTTTTTTTAAACTCTCTTTTGTCTACTTTTGTGAGGATGATTTCAATGAAAACTCCGCCTCTCAGTTTTCCTTGACATTTGCCACGGCTTTTCTTTTCTTTCTTCCTTTAAGACAACCAGGAACAACTCCTTTTGACTCGCGCAGAAGGGTAAAAAAAAGGAGACCACTGTTGGTGTGCTAAAAAAGAAAGTCAACTCCCTTCTGGCAGGAACGGTAATGGCAGCAGCAGCAGCTCCCTTACATTTCTCATTCATTATTTTTTATACTTTCTTTAAAAAATTAAAACCACCTGCAAAACTCTTTGAAAAAACCATTTTACAATTTAATTATTTTTTTAAGAAAATGTGTTCCATGGGAAACCTTCAGTCTTCAAAGTCAAAAAGGAAGACTATTTTTATGACAGACAGTTTAGTAGTACCATTTTCTTCTTTGGTCTTGCTTTATCGCACCTGTTTTTTACAAGAGTTTTACCTCCTTTTGTCTTATTGTCTTCTTCTTTTTCTTCTTCTTTAATATCATGATTGATCGTGGCCCAAGTGCGAGATGATGATGGTAATAGATGATCACCATCATCAACATTATCGACATCAACACGACTCGATTAAAAAGAATAAAGTTCGTAAAACTTTTTTTTCATCTTTTTAAGACTCTCCGCTTTTTTGATTACCCTTTTATTTTCTCGCGTCGAGTTTTATGTTCGAACAAAATTGATCGGATCATGTTTTAAGATCGATCATGAAAATTTTTTGCGCTAAATTTATGCTTTGCTTTTTTAGTTTTGGCACAAATTTGAAACATTTTTGTTTTTATTCAATTCTGCTATTCAAAAATTAAATGGTGCCTGAGTTTAAACAATCGAAAAAATTTCAATGAATAAAAATCACTAAATTCAATCAACAAAATATTTTATTCGAACCCGTTCCTTTCATTGATGTTTTCTTTTCTTCAAGCAAAAATGCAAGAACCCAGTACATCTTCTGAAGAAGAAGTGTCAAAACCTGGCGTCAGACATATTTCAAAAATGACGGCGCCAGCTGAATGCCATCAACAGTATTATTTTTCATCATCAATGAAGCCACTAAAATCAACAAATATTTTAACAAAATTTTTATGCATTTTTTCAATATTTTCTTTATTAGCTGCTTTTATTCCATCTGCCATGGCATTTTCGTCAGATTACGATATATTTCGATATAAATGTCCTGATGGGTAAGTTCTTTCGACGCCATTTAATGGGATGGCTTTAAAACATTAAAATTGAATAACGCTTTGTTGACATTTAAAAAAAACTAGTTTCTTTTTTCTTACTGTTATAACGAGGGCCATTTTACACCATATTTAATCACCTCATTTACCCTTCGTTATTTGATTCTTCCTCAAATTTTGTTGCCATTGTTTTGAAAAAAGTTATTTTTTTTATGAATGAATGAAATGCATATTATTTTTTATACCCATTTCCGTTCACTTTATGGCATTGGATATAAAACAATATGCAATTTGTTTCCTATAAATTTGATCCGATCGAAAACATGCACATATTCACACTTTTTTTACTTGGCACGGCACGAGACATCCCTTGTTCCGTTGTATACCATTTTTCCATTATCTCTTGACAAATTTACATACATGTTTTTGGCGCGATCGTTCACTGACTAAATCGACCGGAAGCGTGTATGCCCTTCTTGATTTGGGCCTCCTCTTGTCAAAAGTCGTCATATTTCCTGTGTTTTATTCATATTCGTTTCTTTTCGACCTCCTCTTCCTTACAAAAAAAAACAAAGTCTAGAAAACAGAAGGGCATTTTTCTCTCTCTCTCACAAACACATACAAGCAAAATATGACTAATAGATGCATTGTTACTAAAAACCAAAACTTTGGCATGAATCAAAAAAGAAACTTTTTTTATAGCAACAGCAACAAGTTGAAGAAATATTTGCAAAACAAATATATTTTTTATATTTTTCATATAAAATTTTATTATTTGCAAAAAAATATAGTTTAAAAAGTGTTCCATATTTTTTCTCAAGGGAATTTCTTTGGCAGAGGGCTTCTCCTTTTTTTCTTCTTTAACTAATTTTAATTCAAAACTTCTTTCGTCAATGGCTTCTCTCTCCTCTTATTGAACTCTAAAAAATTTGCATTTTTAGCGCGCGCTTTTTGATTCACTTCGATAAAACTCGAGCTTTAAAAAAGAGAGGGGGCGCTTGAACGCTTTTCAATTTGACACTTTTTTATTTTCCTCTTCGATATTAAAAAAAACCGCCGGAAGACTTTGTTGTTGCTTTTTAATATTGCAAAAATAATACATCTCTCACAAAAATATATCCCTTTTTCTTTTCTATGGGCATATCTCTTCATCATCAAATATACAAATGGAAAGCTTTGCTTAATGCCGATTTATCATTTTTTCATCTATTATTTTTAACATGCAGTTTTATGAACTACCAAAATATAGCCAAAACAATATTTTGATTGATTACAAAAATTTATGACAGTTTAAAAACAAATTTATTGACTTTAAAAATTTGTCATTTTCATCCATGGAGGGGGAAGGGATCTGCATCAAACAAAACATGAATGTAATGTGAAAATGACCAGGTCACTTGAAAATAATCGGCATATATTTTTTGGCCAGAAGAATAGGGTTCTCTGTTGCTTGCATTCTCATTAAAAACCACTTATATTGACCCCTGCTGATGATGCAACAATTTTCAACGAGAAAAAGAAAAGAATGAAAAGGAAAGTACATACTTAAAACACAAAATCCGATTTTTTTGGCTAAAAAACGATGGATGAAAAGAATATCGATGAAAGATTATTAGTTTGAAACATTTCTCTGCGGCTCTTTCTTTAAAAAAAAGAACTGTGACAAGTGGTTTCTTGCAGTTAAAAAAAGCCATGTTCGAATTGAAAACAAAAATCCGCTGCAACCAAAGTGTTACATTTTTCTGACATTTCCTAATAAATAGATCCACTTAAAAAATTCTTGCATTCATTATATATCTGTGATTGTCTTTTTACGGTACATTAAAGAGATGCAAATTTTCTGATTACCTTTTATTTTGGTACCAAACCTTATTTATGTCTCCAAAGACATGTAACAATGCCAATGCGTAATTGAACCGCAAAAAAACAAAAGAACAAAAACGTAATATAGCTTATTTATTTTTTCTTTCTTTATTATATCAAAAAAAATGTGCCGACTTTTGTTTGCCGATCGGGAATCCTAAAAATGACTACTACTCCTCATGACTGACTACTGCTTCCATCGACACAAGGAAGAAAGCGTTGCGCATAAAAGCATTTTTATGTGCTAAAAGCATTTCTTCCCAAATGAACTGCGGTTCAACAAAGCAAAAACAATGCAAATAGCTTCAATGTTTTAAAAACACAATAACTAAAAACTTTTTATGCAATAAAAGAATAAACATAAACATTATTTTTCAGATGTATGTGTGTGCCTGATGTTGTTGATGGAAATCAATTAGTTATTAGCTGTGAAATAGATTTTTTAAATGGTGCCAAAAGTTTTGAAGATTTTCCTCGAAATGCAACAAAAACTTTATCACTTCGATGTCTTTCACATCAACATGAGTCGACATTTTCTGATGATATGTTTGAAGGATTTAAATCTATTCGAGATCTCAAAATTTCGGTAAGTTAACAACTGTAAAAATACCATTTAAAGAACAAAGGAAATTCGAAACACTTAATGAAAAAATATTTCTGTTGTAACAAGGCATTGTTATAATTACTTAAAAGCTTTCAGCGCTTTAATAAAAGAAGTTATTGTAACTACAAATATATTTACTACGAAAAATAAATTTTGATTAAAAATATTTTTAGAACTG
This sequence comes from Panagrolaimus sp. LJ2400, assembly GCA_024447215.1. Lineage (NCBI taxonomy): Eukaryota > Metazoa > Nematoda > Chromadorea > Rhabditida > Panagrolaimidae > Panagrolaimus > Panagrolaimus sp. LJ2400. Next base: position 779,709 of record JAMRYA010000009.1, on the reverse strand, counting down.
CCATGGCACTGATCTTCCAGCAAATACCTTTCGTGGACTTTTAAGACTTGAGTACCTTTATTTAAGTGAACTAAGCTTGGATAAATCTGTTTCTTCTGCCACAACAACCGCAACAAAGCCATTAACAATATCCTCACAATTATTTCATCCGATTAAAGCTCTACAGAAGTTAACCTTGACAAATTCAGCGATCCGAGATTTTCCTGATGGCCTTTTTTGTCCACTTACCGATTTAAAGGTTTGTTTTTGCAATTCTCACTTTCAATTTTTTTATTACCGCAAAAACTCATAAAAAATCTTATATTTTCATTTTTGTATCTCCCCAAAGGGGGTTCAAAATGAACGAGAAAGAGGTTTGTAGTGGAAAACACTTGTCTATTTTTTTCTTCGAAATTGCGGAATGGATTAATTGCGTTCAGAAAAAAAAGAAATTTGTTTCAAGCAAAATTTTTGTACCAAAAACAATATTGTGGAGGTTTAAAAATGTTTACAGCCATCGGCGCCGTCATTAGTCGCGGGTTTAGAAGAGTGTTTTGACACACTCTTTTTCGAGTATTAATAATCGGTCATTTTTCGTGAGGCAAAAAATGCGCAATTTCTTTGTACTTTTGCATTTGTGGTTTTGAAACAACCATGTGTTGCTGCGGTTCATTGCTTTCCTTCTTTCGTCTTCAACAACGACGGCGCCAGGTTGACGATGATGATCGCCTTTTATAGCGCGGGGGATTTACCCGGATTTGGGGAAATGCAAAATAAAAAGCTTAAAACAAAACAAAAAGATTTGTTGTTTCAAACTCAAGCAAACAAAAAATAAAGATTGCATCAATGAATTTTGTAAGCGAATTTTTAAAAAATTTGACATCCAGATGGTGGAAATTGTTCATTGTTTGACAAATGAAAGCGTCACTTTTCATGACAGATTTGAAGCTAAAATATTTCAGAGAAGGACAATGAAAAATTTGAAAAAATATAAAATTATGCAATCAAAAAAGAACGATTAAATTCAAATTAATTTTTGTAGATTCTTAATTTGACAACAAATAATTTATCTTCAACAAAGCTTGAACAAAGCAATGAAAAATGTGAACTTGGACAACTCATAATTTTGGATCTCTCTGGAAATGTGATTGAATCAATTCGAGCTGATGATCTTGCAGCGTATCCATCTTTGAGGCAGTTTATTGTTGTTGGAAATGGTATCTCTGATATCCATGAAGATGCTTTCCAATCTTTCACAACGTTGCAACATTTGGATTTTGAAGACAACGAATTGAAAGAAATGATTGTACTTCCAGAATCGGTTTTACACTTAAATCTTGCTCGTAATAGACTTGCAAACATTCCGGCATCTGTGGCAAATCTCAAAAAGCTTGTTTATGCAAATTTCAGTCATAACAAGATTGACTCCAACACCCCCTTCAGCCTTCAAACACAATCTCTTGAAACTTTGGATTTAAGCAGTAATAATTTGGATACTGTTCCACTGAAAATTATTCAATCATCTTATTCCAATATTTTATCTTTACATTTATCAAATAATCAAATTGCTGTGCTTCAACCTTCACAATTTCAAAATTTGACAAAGTTATCAAAGGTTTGTTTTTTTTCTATTAGTGGAAAATGTATTTAAATAGAGACTAATTTATGTCATTCAAAAAAATGAATACAATTACGGTAATCCTCTTTTTCAATCACTCTTTTTTTAAACAATATGGTTCACATTTTTGAGCACCTAAAACAATAGTTTTTTTGACGAGTGAAAGAGTGGCAACCAAATAAGAGATCAAATTTCGGCACTTGAAAGCCGTTTTTTCCTCTGATCAAAATATGCATATAAAAAACTGCTTTTCTTTTTTTTGCGTGCAGTGTTTTTGTTTACACAGATGCGGGAAAAAATATTGAGCTCTTTAAAATAGAAGGAAAAAAATCTCTGCGGTTTTTTGAGGGTTTCTTTTTTTGAGTGACAGATGGGAACATTAAAAAAAAGAGAGATACGGTATTGTGAGTAAAGTTGAATTTTTGGAACTGTATAAAAACACAAATCTCTTAACCTTTTTGTTAATAAGATAGTTGTATAATTTAGTTACACATATCGCACATGCTACCCAAAACAAAAAAAAATTTCATTTTGTATTTACAATCTGTTGTTAAACATATTTTTTTGTTACGCAGAGGGTCATAAAAAGTCATTCACTGAAAAATTCTATATCCAAACAATGCCACTTTTTTCATTTTCGCTGGATTGTATAAAATGCAACAAAAGAGCTATGTTGTGTCTTTTTATGTCACAGCTCTTTTGTCATTTATGATTTAAATCCTTTTGTTAATCAATAACTTGCTTGACTTACATAATAAGTAATAAGCCATATGCCAATATATGTGTATCTGTTTCATACAAAAAATCTATAAAACAAGTGCTATGGCAGACGCGCAATGTCTTCAATTGTTCAATTAAGAGAAGGGTTTTACGCAATTGGTATTACACTAAAAACTAATTTAATGTGGCAAAAAAGAAAAAATGAATTGGATTGACCTTGTTAAAAAAGGTGCAAAAATTAGAATGACAATTGACAGGAGAGGGACAAGATGGGGGTCAATGAGTGGGGATTTATAAAAATTCAAGGACTTTAAAAGATTAAATAAATCATTTTTTTTCAGTTGGATTTAAGTAATAATCGTATTAAAACACTTACGGAAGGATGCTTCGATGGTTTAACAGAATTGCAAGAATTATCTCTAAAAAATAATTCAATTTATCATATTGATGTTGGAGTATTTGGTGATATCTCACATCGATTGCATAAACTTGACATGTCACAAAATTTACTTGTTGAATTACCAATGGCAGTTTCAAGATTAGCAAAAATTAAAACAATGAATTTCTCGGAAAATCAAATTAACAAACTCTACAAATTCGTGTTAAATAAAATGGTGCATCTTTCAAAGCTTGATTTATCTTCAAATCGTTTATCCACGATTGATAGCTATGTCTTTTCATCTTGCCCACATTTGACTGAACTGAATTTATCCAATAATCGAATTGATGGAATGGCTCAGGATGCCTTTGAAGCGTGCCCACATTTTCGAAGCCTTGATTTATCGCAGAATAAAATTTCAATCTTTTCTGGATCTTTGGCTTTTGTGAAGTCTTTGCGAAATTTGAATATCAGCAACAATAATATTCAAACGTTTGAATGGACTGAATTTCCTGATGATCTACAAAATATGGATGCTTCAAACAACAGAATTTCAATTTTGGCTCCTGCAACAAATAGTAAATTGCGTACTTTAAAGGTAACTTATTTTTGCTGCTATATTACAGTAATTAATTTTAATTTTCAGCTCAACAATAATCGTCTCAAGGCACTTAGAAAGGGTCACCTCAGTGAACAAATTGAAGATATTGATGCCAGTGATAACAAGATTGAAACAATCGAAGATGATGTTTTAAGTGTACTAATTAATTTAAAACAAGTAAATTTGAGGAATAATAAACTTCGATATTTGACAAAGAGAACTTTCCGTGATAATGAAGCTTCAATGGTTAATGGATTACTTACAACAAAGGTATATCTTGAAGGAAATCCATTTGAATGTCATTGTGAAATGTCATGGATTACATTATTAAGTTCCAAAACAACCCTTCAAATCGTTGATTCTGCTACAACCACCTGCAAACATATGGTCTACAAAAGCATGGATAAACCGTTGGCTTCGACTGTTGAATCAGATTTCTTATGCCCTTATGAACAAACTTGTGAACCAAATTGTATTTGTTGTCAATATGGTAATTGTGATTGTAAATCAAAATGCCCTGAAGGATGTTCTTGCTTCCATGATCAAACATATAAAACGAATGTTGTTGAATGCAAAGATTTGAATGAAACTGCACATCGATCATTTTCACCTAAAATCCTTCCAATGCATGCTACCCATATCCTCTTGGAAAGCCTTAAACTTCCAACTTTAAAAACTCATGATTTTATGTCCCGAACTCGGCTCATTGAACTTCGAATTAATGCTTCCGGAGTTAAAATTATTCAACCCTTAACGTTCAACACCCTTCAATCTCTCAAAAAACTTGACCTTTCTGGCAACGAATTAACAGAACTTCGAGGTGATGAACTATTTAAAACTCAAAGAATTGAAGAGCTAGATTTGCATAATAATCATTTATATGAATTGGATAGCCGAAATATTGAACAACTTCCTAATCTTCAAATCTTGCATTTATCTGGAAATGGTTTTGATGAATTACCTGAAATGATAACATTGAGCCAAAAATTAACTGCAACAACACTAAGCAAAAATCCATTTCGATGTGATTGTAACTGGAGAAGATTTCGAGTTCAAGCATGGCTTATCAACAATATCGATATTGTGAAAGATGCAAATTTAATGGAATGCGCAGAAAATGTTACCAAATCTTTTCTCACCAATGATACAACGGTGCTAACTTCGCTAGTACCAAATCGAGGCGAACATATTTTTGCGATTCCAATGCTTGATTTTATAAATCAAGCAAATCAAACATTTTGTGCCGTTGAAGTTAGTGGATTCTTTGGTGGTGGTCCTGAAAGAAATGTTATTTTAATGGTCACTTCGATAATTGTTGTGTTACTTGCATTGATTGGACTTGTTTATATCGTTCTATCATTCTTCCGAAAAGGTAGTAATCCAAAAAATCGTTACAAAAAAGCTCCACCCTCATTAAATTGTTCAACGACAACACCTGGATGTAGTCCACTTCCTCTAATTCAGTACGATGCATTTATAAGTTATTCAAAAGCTGATGAACATATTATTATAAATAATTTATGCCGGTAAGTATCTTGATAAAATTTATATCAATCTAAATTAGATTAAAAATAAGAAGTTTGAAAAAACGACTTATTCTTGCTACAGCAATTAAAAATAACAATTTTTTGTATTCTCTCAAAATTTTAAACATCTTTTTTTAGACCATTAGAAAATGAAGATTTTACACTCTGCTTGTTACATCAAGATGGAAGTGCCAAACGAACATATAATGGAAATCGGCATATAATTGATGATGAACTTATTCAGCAGTTAGAAGCCTGTCAATCTTTGATAATGTTTGTTACAAAAAATTTCCTTGATAATGAATGGTCATCACTTCAAATCAAAACTTCACATCAGCTATTTGCAAAAAGTAATAAAAGAATTATTGGAATTTTGGATGAGCATGTTCAAGCGAATGAATTGGATCATGAACTCGGACAAATATTACGAAAGAATAATTGCATTCGAAGTGATGATGCAATATTTTGGAAGCTACTTTTTGCATCAATGCCTCAAAGATTACATTTACAAAATAGTAGCGGTTCTACAATGCTCGGGGATGGTAGTGATATCTATTCTGAAGCATATGGTTCAATTGTTCCAAGTGAAGTTGTTTAACACCTCAAAGAAAAGAGATTTGATGTTTATGTATGTATGTGCAGGGGTTTCCAACAAACTACGAGTTCTAGTCAAATATAATTAAAATTTACCACAGTTTTTTTGGTATAAATTTACATTGTTAGTTTTATTTTTATGTTTCTTTTTTTATATTTCTTGCCGGTACTCTTTTTTGTATTAATTTTTTACCAGTGATAAACGGGATCTTTTTTGTTCATAAATTTTTTTAAATCAGTGAGTGTATATTTTTGAATTTTTTTAACAAAAATAAACCTTTTAAAAAATATTCATGTTGTCAGCAACAAATTATAGCTACTGTAAAACAAAACTTTTATACATAATTATAGTGGAAAAAAGGTCACAACAATTATGAAGGAGCTCCTAAAATTCTAGCGAGAAATACCGGTAGCCAGCAACAAAATGTATCTAATTAATAAAAAAAATAAAAATTCTGTCGTAAGGAGGCTTCAGGAACTTTATTTAAAGTTGCTCATCAACATGTCCAACATCGTAGAACTCACGGCATTCTAGGTATACGCTATAGTTCGTCGATATCTTGGGTTCATTCGATCCCTACGTTATGTGGCTAAATTGTTTATAAAAAAATAACATTTTTTGGGTTAAAGTATAGATGTATTCTGCAAATTAATTGTTGAATCTTTTTTTGAAAAATTTTTGTTAAATCAATTTTTGGCAAAATGTGAGTGGAACGAATAACGCGTAGTGAAGGAGCACACCTAAATTTTTGTAAATGTATTGTTTTTGAGAGGACAAAAGGAACAACAAAGTAACATGTCAAAACAACTGAAATTTGATTCCTTGAGGTTTTCGGATATGCAATTACCTTGTTTTTATAGATGTGAAGGCATAAAAAGGAAATTAAGCAGTCGCGACAGATGAAAAATAAAGCAAAACGCATTATTGTCTTTTTTTCAGTACGATAGGCTTTGATATCCAGTTTAAATTTTCTTCAAAATTTACGTCGTTGATTTGATAAAATGTTTGTCATTTTTAATTACCTTATTGTGTACTTTTTAAGTACTGTTGAATGCATCTAAAAATTTCTGAAAGTTGAATACGTCAAAATGAAGCGTTTCGGAGTGTTTAATCTATCCAAATATTTTTGAAATTGTACTTATCGCTTTGCCACTTTTTTTCGCCAAAAATATATTTTCAAATCATAAAGCTGCTCTATACTGGCCAGTGACTTTTTTTAAAGCTTCGCGAATTTCGCTGCAATGTTGACGATACGACTTACCACAGAGTGTTCCCCGCATTCATTAAGGAAATGTAATTTCTATTTATAACAAAATGGATCCTTTTTGTATTTGTTCGCAGATTTTATAAGTAATTTTTATCTTCTCTTGGAAAAATAAACAAAACAATTTTATTATTACTTTACTCTTTCCATTTATTATTTTTGCTCGGCTTTTTAACATTTTGTGATATATATTTTTTTGAAAAAACTTTTCTTTTTTAGATGACAGAAAATTTGTATTCAGATGATAGTACTCCATCATCTCCCGTTACCACCAAAAGCTCTGATGATGACAGGTATGTTTCTTGCATATATATTACTGTTAAAATTTTATAATTTTAGACAAACAGAATCTCTTACTTCTTCATTAAGCAGTGCTTATGAAATTCGTCCAATTAATCAAACTAGAAAAGCTTTTTCTATTCAACTACTTTCACCACAAAAGTCTCAACCTCCTTCTTTTGGCAATCAAATGAATGATTCAGCTGACAAAATTTCAACTACTTTAAGCATGAATGAACAAGTTCAACATACTGATGTATCTGAAATTAATACGCCTGCAACTTACAAAACATCGAATGCTATTCATCTAGCTGATGAAGATAAGCTTGCTTCTGCATTAATTGCCTGATAAAGATTTTTCATTTATTGTTAAAAATGAAATGATACTTGTAAGAAATTGGTGATGTGTTTACTATGTTTCTATACTATACATTTTCAGGCTCACAAATTTGTTCTTGCCACACAATCTCAATACTTTTACCAACAATTTATTGACAATTATGACAGTAGCACTGATATTTTTTTATTTTAACTGTGAATATTGATGAATTTGATAAAAAAGCCGTTGAACTTGCTGTTAGAGCATGTTATGATCAATCTTTTGATGAAACAACTTTGGATAGTCGTATTACTAAACAACTTATCAAGCTTGCAACTACTTTTGATATTCGTCCTGTTTTGGTGGCTTATTTATTTAATTTATTGGGAAATTATGACAACAACATCAACTAAATTTTTTAGGAATTGCTTCCACATTCATTATCAAAAACTATTATTTCTCAAGACAATGTTGCTGAACTCGCAATTCAAAGTATTGAAACAAATGATTCTGATCTTTTTGAAAGATGTGTTGCTTTTGTTGCTGATTGTCTTACTAAACATGAAGTCACTCCTGGAATTGAAGATCTTCCTGCTGAATTTCATAAAGCTGTTATTGTTTCTTTTGCTTCAAAAAATTAATATCTCATTTAATTCTTTGATTCTTTATTACTTTTCATCTTGTTGTTTTATGAATAAATTTATTTTTACTCTTCAAAACTTTATGAAAAATAAAACCGATTGCTAAAGATAGTTAATGATTATGAATGCATAACTTTTTCGAAAACCGATTCACCACTATTTTTAATGTAAAGCATTTTTTCAGAGAACGTACATCAAATAGTGCAACAAGTTTAAACATACATATTTTTCAAAAAAATTATCTCAATTGATAAAAAAACAAAAGTAAACATTCCTTTATTTGTTTTTTTTTCCAACCACATTACTTATCTTATTGAGAAAAAATATAGATGCCATTTTTAGACTTCTATCAGTTTTTGGTTTGGGAGTCTTAGTAGTGGCTACAAGTTTGCTCGAAGTCATACATTTTGCTGCAATTATATTTAATTTATTAGCCTTTATTTTTTGATCCCAGACATTTTGGCTTTCATTGATTTTAAAGATTAATTGGTTCTTTTTTGTGTTTCGTTGAAGGGCTGGCTGGCCATTGTGTTTTTTAACTCTATTCTTTGCTCGATAGTGGTTCAAGTTTTTTGCTTATCATTTGCGTCCATTCTAAATGCTTCAAAAATATGAAGTTGTTGCTGTTAATATTTTGTAGCTTAATACCATTGAATTACGGTAGTTTATTTGCCCAAGTAAGATACTTACATTTTGCTAATGCAAAAAAAATTATGGAAATTTCAGAAAAATGAAGCTCGACATTTTGAAAGTTTAGATGGACTTTGGACATTTGTAAGAGAACCATTCAATTCAAATGGAATTGGTATTCAAAATCAATGGTATCGAAAAGATTTATCCGGATTCAAGGTAATTTGGAATATCACACAGTTGCTATAAAGTTAAATTTTTAGAATGCAACTGTGATGCCTGTTCCCTCTAGTTTTAATGAGCTATCAACTGAGAAGGGGCTACGTGAACATTTAGGTTGGGTTTGGTATCAAACAAGCTTTTATCAATCAAAATATGATCATCATTTATTAAATGTTTTAAAATTTGAAAGTGTACAATATTATGCTCGAATTGTAAACCCTTATGTTTATCTCTTTTTTCTAACTATATAGTGACTGTTACAGTATCTTAATGGTGAATTTATTGGTGAACATGTTGGTGGGCATTTACCATTTGAATTTGAGATTGAACCATTTTCACATCGGTTAAATGTTCTTACGGTAGCTGTAAATAATACTCTTTCACATGAAACTTTACCACATGCCGAATATAAACATTACAAAAGTTTTGATTATGAAGGAATTTCATTTGCGCCTAATTTTGATTTCTTTAATTATGCTGGAATTTTGAGATCTGTTAAAATTCTTAAACTACCAACAATTTATATCACTGATTTAACACTATTTGCTGATGCTCAAGGTATAACATTTAATTACAATTAATACAAAATATTAATTGTAAGATTTTAGGTAATGTTGAATTCTCTGTTGAACTCAATACTCGCCCAATGCCAGAATTTGAAATTGAAGTATCCGTTTATAAAAAAGGTGAAACAATTTCTCAGGCAATTTGGAAAGGAACTGGAATGTCCGGCAAAGCTTCGATTGATCCAAAGAAAATTGAACTTTGGTGGCCTCGGGGTTACGGAGACCCATCGCTTTATGTTTTTGAAGTATGTGAAATGCATGCGCATTAAAAACTATCAAGTTAGTGATGCAAATTATTATAGATACAATTGAACAATGTTCCAAAAGGAAAAACAATAGACATTTATCGAGAGATTTTTGGATTTCGAACTGTTGCTTTAACAAAAAATAATATTTTGATAAATGGAAAAAACTTTTATTGTGTTGGCTTTGGAATGCATGAAGATTTTGATGTATGTTTACTTTATTTTTTTTTCTTTGTTGAGCTTTGTAACTTTGTAAAACAACTTGAGAGTGTTTTTTGCAGCTTTTAGGAAGAGGTTTTAATCAAGTTGTGATGACTAAGGATTTAAATATGCTTGAATGGATGAATGGAAATTGTTATCGTACATCCCATTATCCGTACAGTGAAGAAAGAGCCTATGAAGCAGATCGACGAGGGATTGTTGTTATTGCAGAAACTCCTGCTGTTGGGTTACAGTAAGCAGCAACAACAAGTCTCACACAAATTTGTATAACATTTTTATTTAGATTTTTCACTAAAAATATTCTTAAATTGCACCAAAAGATGTTGTTTGATTTATTTAAACGTGATCATCGGCATCCATCTGTTATTATGTGGTCCTTAGCAAATGAACCCGTATCATCAAAAAGTGAATCAAGGGAATATTTTAAGTAAGAATCAGAAAAAACTTTATTAAACAAAATGGCAAAAATCTTTTAGTGCTTTAATCAAACAAATTCATGCACTTGATCATTCCCGTCCTGCAACGATTGTCTTTTCTGTGGATCAATTTATAGAGAAAGTCGCGGATCTTATTGATTTTATTTGTTTGAATCGATATTATGGATGGTATCGTAATCTTGGGGACACTGACTCCATTAATGGTAGCTTAGTTGGAGATATTCTTGGATGGAGGGAGAAATTTGGAAAACCAATGATTTTAAGCGAATATGGCGCGGACACAATTGAAGGGTTTTCAACTGAACCGTCTGTATCCTTTTCAGGTCAATATCAAGTTGAATTACTTGCAAAAACTCATGAAGCTATTGATTTTCTTCGTGAAAGGGGTGATTTAACAGGTGAAATGATTTGGAATTTTGCAGATTTTATGACAGATCAATGTAAATTTATTCATTTAATGGGGGTGTGAGAAAAATTAAATATTTTTTTAGCTTTAACTCGAGTAATTGGAAATCATAAAGGTGTTTTAACGAGAAGTCGTCAACCGAAGATGGCCGCATATTTACTTAAAAAGCGGTATGCACAACTTTCATCCACTTCTGCTCCTTGAGCTTCTTTGAATAAATGTCAACAACATTAAAAAGAAGGAGATCTGATTCAACTTATTTTTTTAAAACAAATTGTTTTTTTGAAATTTGTTTAACTTTGTACACTTTAAAAAATCTTAATTAAAAAATTTTGAAATATTTATTGATTTTAACAAGAATTTATTTTGTTTTTCCTGCTTGTTTGACTTACACACATACACAATGTGGTACCTTTTAAAAAACAAAAAGCGTCGCTTTTTTTTCTTGAATGAACAAAGGTTAACCTAACCCATTGTCAATTAAAAGAAAAAAGATTTTTTGTGCCGAAATCCAATTTCATTGACATCAATAAGCAAGCAAGCAAGTAATAGTTATAGCTGTGGGAATGACGTCAGTCAGTTAGTCTCAATCAGACAATAAAGTAAAACGGAAGAAAAGCCATCTATCTAATAATAGATCCATTATTATTTTGGTAGTAGCCTAAAAACATGTTATGTTGTGCAGGATAAAGTGGTAAAAAAAGTTTTTTAGTTCAAAATTGAAAAAGCTGTTTGAAAATAAATTAAGTATGATTTAAAACAAAATAATCAGAAAGTTGTACAATCGAAAAATGGTAAAAGTTGCTTATTCATTAAATTTGCTAAAAAAGAATTACAAAAAATCACATGAAAATGATGTATAAGATTCGGTCATGTTTTATTTGTATATCCGGAAAAAATCAACCTCGTGAAAATGACGAGTCTCTTTTTTTTTCTTTACCCTTCTGTGCTTGTCTTTTGATTTTCTTTTTATTGTTTAAGGGCGGCAAAGAAGAAAAAGCGCATATCGATGAAGAAGTGCAAATCCCTGAAAAAAAAGCTAAAAGTTTAGCTGTGAGGATAAAGCAAAGCAATAACAGCAACAAAAAGCTTAAAACATTAACGCGATTGAAGTAAAAAAGAAAGAAAGAAAGAGAAAGAGAGTGCATGGCGCCTTTCTTCTTTTAACAAAACTTCTGCCTGCAGGTGTACATCTCCCCTTCTCCTTGATCACCCTCTTTTTTTTGACTTGTTACGTTTTTTTTATTCAAAGCTTAAATCTAGTTGATTATATATTTTTTCCTTGCTTAAACAAAAATCTCACATGACTTTTTTTGTGGTTTTTTATCGTAATTTTTTGCGCATTTTTTTGTGATTTTTTTTAAAGAATTAATTCGGGTTGAATTTGATTTTTTAAAACATTGGTATTTTTTGTTTCCAAATCTTTTATCTTTTTTAACAACCCCACTTTTTTTGAGGTGTTGCCGTCGAGTGGCAAAAAAGAAGAAGAAAGAACTCAACTCGTCGTACTGCTACTTCTCACCAACAAAAAGGGAAAAAAGAAGAAAAGCAGGAAAAAAAAACACATTTTAAGTTTTTGTTCACGCCATCCAAGCCTAATCAACATCATCTTCATCAACCCCGAACTACTAATCAATAATCAGAAAAATCATTTATTCTCTTCTTTGGCACGTGGTTTTTGATAATAGTATTCCATCATCTGTTGGGGAACAAAAACATTTGTTATGATTTATCCTTAATCTTATTTTTCAAGTCCTTTCCCTCATCATCAGATATTATTACCCCTTGGAAAATCCCAAATTCTTATTTTCTACATTATTTAAATTTTTGCTGCTAATTCAAATCTACTACATGACATTTATTGACAATTCCAACTTTTTGTTATCTAGTCAAATTCGACGAAATCAACAACTTATTTTAATAATTAAAAAACGACGAATTCGCATTGAAAAATCAATATTTCGCAATAGTATTTAAGTGTTAAAAATTCTAAAGCTATTATTATGAGCCTTGATTCTCTTTCAACTGCTCAAGGGCAGATTAATCTTTTAAATACGGGGATATTTCCACGACGGGCTCTTACAATTGCAGCCCCAGAAGACTGTCATGTTCAACCGGTTACAGTATACTTATACACATTTAATCCAGAGAATCTTGATCATAAAATTAAAGTTGATTTTCATAAACGTGCAACAACTGAAGAGCTGATAGAAAAAATTCTTGCTCAACGTGATGGTAGGGCTTTGTTAGGTAATTTCTAACCATTAAATGCATTTGTAGATTTTACAAGCACAAATATTGATGATTTTGAAATTTATGAAACTCTTGGAGCTTTAGATGGTCGAACATTCAAAGAAAGAAGATTGGATCCAGGAGAATATCCGGTTGCAGTTCAGACACTTTGGCCTCGAACCTTATCAGATAATAGCAATGAACCGACCATTCCAAAAACTCGTTTTGTAATGAAAGCAAAAGGTTCAAGGCCACAAGGTCCAAATATTACATTTGTTAGTACTGAAACTTCAAGCACCATTGATTCATTCCTTGCCAAATTTTTAACCCAACCACAAGTACGCAAATTTGGGATATAATTTTTATCCAAAAAAAACTTTTTAGGATCGTGAATATGCAGATTTGTGTATGCTACCTGAATTAACGGAACAAACATTGCTAGATAATTTACGGGATCGATTTAATTCTGGACACATATATACATATATTGGGCCGATTTTGGTTGCTGTAAATCCTTTCAACTTTTTCCCTATTTATAATCCGAAATATGCACGTTTATATTCTCAAAGTCGAAGACTGGGAGCTCTACCACCGCATATTTTTGCAATTGCTGATATCACTTATCACAAGTATGTCTCCTTATCACTATATCAATATCATAAAATATAATTAAATTTTAGCATGTTACGAATAAAGGAAAGTCAATGCGTTGTAATTAGTGGGGAATCAGGATCAGGAAAAACTGAATCTACCAATTTTCTTCTTCACCATTTAACAACTTTATCTCAAAAAGGAAGCGACGGATCAAGCGTTGAACAAACGCTTCTGTCAGCTGGTCCAGTTTTAGAAGCCTTTGGAAATGCTGTAACCGTACAAAATAATAATAGCAGCCGATTTGGAAAATTTATTAAAGTTAATTATCGCGAAAACGGAATGGTTTCTGGGTAATATCTTTTTGTCAGCTATTTTTTATTGATAAATTCTTTGTAGAGCAAATGTTGAAATTTATTTACTTGAAAAATCTAGAATTATTTCTCAAGCTGTTGGAGAACGAAATTATCATGTCTTTTATTATTTACTTGAGGGAGCAAGCGATGAAGAACGAAAAAAGCATTTTTTGCTTCAACCTAATGATTATCATTACCTAAATCAGAATAACTTTTTCTCTTGTGAAGGTATCAATGAAAAGTATGAATATGAAAGGTTGAAGCACTCCATGGAAGCTGTTGGATTTTCAAAAGATTCCCAAGAAAAAATATTTGGAATGATTTCTGCGGTATTATTACTAGGAAATATTGAATTTATTAAACGCCCGGGATATCATTCTGATGAAAATGCATATATCGGAAATGAAGAGCTAATTGATATAATTGCAGAACTTTTAAATATTCGTGCTCAACAGCTTCATCAAGCCCTAACAATGCGTCGAACGGTTTTACGGAATGACACCGTAATTACAAGATATAATGTTTCGGAAGCTGTTTTCAATAAAAATGCCATGGCAAAATGTTTATATAATGCATTGTTTCATTGGATTGTACTTCGAATGAATCAAGCCTTAATTAAACGGGATACAGCAATAAGAAAAAAAGGATATTACATTGGAATCTTAGATATTTTTGGTTTTGAAGATGTTGGAGCTGAATGGAATTCTTTTGAACAGCTTTGTATTAATTATGCAAATGAACATTTACAGGCATATTTTAATCAACATATTTTTCAATTTGAGCAGGTTTGTATCTTTTCTTTAATTAAAATACAAAGACAAAATTTTGTATATTTAAAATGTTGTGTTATAAATGTTGAATAAAAGTGTGAGAGGAGGAGGCAGTGTCAGTCATTCATTCATTGTGGGAGAATACAATTTTGTTTTATAAGAAGTAACAATTTTGTATTTCCCACACAAAAACGCACTTTTTCTATTTTTTAAAAAATTAATTAATTTTCTCATTAGTTTCTTTACTGTAAAAAGTTTAAAATTAAGATATTTAAGTTTAAAAAAAGAAAAAAAATATTCGACCCTGGCAGGACTCGAACCTACAATCTTCTGCTCCGTAGGCAGACGCGTTGTCCAATTGCGCCACAGGGCCACGTCTTGACTCATTGAGGTAGTGATCATTACTCATCTTAATTCAACATTTATCATCATTAATTCATTTATTTTTTCAAATTTGATATTAAATATGTATTTTAAGGAAGAATATTTAAAAGAAAATATTACTTGGACAAATATTGAATATACTGATAATACAGAATGTGTGCATTTATTCCAACAAAAACCATATGGACTTTTACGGCTAATTGATGAAGAATCAAATATTAATAATGCAACGGATCAAAGTATGTTACTTAAACTAAACACATATTTATCCACCAATGAATACTATGAAATTCCGCATAAAAAAGAAGATGCATTTATTATTGCCCATTATGCTGGAAAAGTTAAATATCAAATTGCTGGATTTCGTGAAAAGAATAAAGATTTAATGCGGCATGATGTTATGATGGTTTTAAAGAACTCTAAAAGTGCCTTTGTTCGTGAATTAGTTGGCGATGATCCAATTGCTATATATCGATGGAATTTGGTTAGGAATACTTTTAAAGCAGTGAATGCCTTCAAAAAATCAATACAATCACGTCGAATTCGAAGGGCAGAATCGGTGGATCGGCTGATGGTACCAAATGAGCCGCTCAATGCTTCACATAAACGAGGCTCTGATTCACACTTATCTGCATTTCTTCGTGGTGAAATTTC
The DNA here is from genome assembly GCA_024447215.1 of Panagrolaimus sp. LJ2400. Lineage (NCBI taxonomy): Eukaryota > Metazoa > Nematoda > Chromadorea > Rhabditida > Panagrolaimidae > Panagrolaimus > Panagrolaimus sp. LJ2400. The sequence goes on along the minus strand of JAMRYA010000009.1, from coordinate 764,073 downwards.
TGAAGCAATTGTACCAGATTTCTGCGATACTTCAGTTTTTAAAACAATTGTAACTCGAGCAAAAAAGCCTCAAACAAAACAAAAGCCAGAACGACAACCCACGCTTCGATCGTTGCAAGCTGTCAAAGAAATAATTGGTAAAAAGCCACTATCAAATAAGCCATCATCTGTAAGCCGGCAATTTGAATATTCTCTTTCACGTCTTATGAAAACTTTATCATCTGCAACACCTTATTTCATTCGATGCATTAAATCTAATAATGAAAAAATCCCGAATTTCTTTGATGATAATATTATTTTGCGACAGCTTCGTTATACGGGAATGCTGGAAACTGTTCGAATTCGTCGAGCAGGTTATTCTGTTCGAATTGAATATGAGGTAATTGCTTTCTTTTGTCTGTCTATGGTCTATGATATAACATACATTTTTTAGCAATTTATTAATCAATACCGTATTCTGTTACCAAATGGACAAAATAGTACTCGCAAAGATGTTGAAGAATATATTTCAAAGCATCCATATATTGATGCTAATAATGTACAGTATGGTAGAACAAAAATATTTTTACGTGATGCTGAAAAGTTATTACTTGATGATCATTTACATCGAATTATTATGGAGCATATTTATACTCTTCAACATTGGTTTAGATCAGTTTTAGCTCGAAGAAAATATTTGAAATTACGAGCTGGAATTATCAATCTCCAAGTAAGTATTTTGTTTACAGTTAATTCCATTACCGTATATTCATTTATTTAGGCATTAAGTCGAGGAATGCTTGTACGAAATCGAATTCGACAAAGAATAGATGCAGCACTTTGTATTCAAACATATTTTCGAAGGTATATTGCACAAAAGAAATATCGATTAATAATGGATACAGTAACCCGAATACAAGCAATTGCAAAAGGAAGAACAGCAAGAGAAAAATATGAGCTCTTAAAAGCTGCAAATGAATTGCCATGTTTTTATCAAGGATCCGATGTTCAAACAGTTTTAGTTTTGCCTTCATCTGGAAGTTTTACGGAATCTGAATTTACTGAAACTGAACCTGAAGATGAAGATGATGAGGCTTCTGATGAAGAAACAACTACCCAACAACCTGCTGGAACTGGAGCTGAAAGTGAAGATGATGAAGATGAAGAAGGGTAAATCTATTCCGCATTTAAGCTTTTATTATCTAGATTTTATCGCCGTAAATGAGTTACGAAATTTTAAGTTTAGTATGATCGGACTTGTGCTTTAAAAATGACTCTGAGTCATACAATTCCAAAAATTACAGTTTAATCAATCCATGAATTGACATTAAAAGCAACAAATTTGAAAGGATACTATTTCTAAGCTGATTAAATTCTTATCAAAAAAAAAAATTTAAATTCTTATTAAAAAAAAATTGTGGCCGGGTAGTCGAGTGGTCCAGTGCTGGCTCAACAGGCGGTAGGTCGTCGGTTCGAATCCCGGCTCTGGCGAACTTTAAAAATGAGTATCCGCGTCCACAACCTGTGCTCCTGCGGGTTGCAAGAGCCGTTCTCCCGTGGTACGGGGGTCTGGGGGATCCAGGCTAATCATCCAACCGGACCAGCTTTACGCAGGTATATCCGTAAGGATAAGTTTAAAAAAAAAAAAAAAAACAACACCCATTTTTTGAAAAAAAACTTTCAAAGAAGCCCGATTTTCCTGCTTGTTTGCTTTTCTACGTTTAGTGTTTTTTTCTTTAAAAATGAAAACCAAAAATAGAATTTTAAGTGATTTATGGTATTGCATTTTTAGCCAATCTGAAATTGATCTCGATGCAACTTTTATCCTTGAAGACACTCGGCTTAAACTTATTGGGTTGGTTTTTATTATATTGGAACATTGACTAAATATGCAAATATTTATAGCGAAGCATCGGATAATCTTTTCTATCGTCGACAATCTCTTGCAACAACTGCTTCAACGGCTAAACTTAAAATGCTTCGTAGGGCTGCTAGCACAGAAAGTGATCAGATTCAAAGACCTGATTTGATAACAAAAGATGGAGAAGTAAAATTTAAATTATGAAATGAGCATACAGTAACCTCATTGGTCCATTTTTAGTTAACAGAAGGAAAGACAAAAACAAAAGGTGGACTTGGATTTATGAAAGCTGGAAAACATTTGAAAGCATTACTTGGAAGAAAATTTGAAGGAATTCCAAGTGAAAGCGAGCTAGAAACAATTTCACTAATTTCAACAACAAAAAAGAATTCTGCATTTGAGCCTCCGCCAGTTCATATTGCGCATAAGTTTAAAATGAGCCGGTTACATAAGAGTGAAACGTGTGCAGTTTGCGGAAAAGTTGTTTCAAGCATTTTTGCTCAAGGCTGTAAATGTTCATGTATGTTTTTATTGTTTTTCAGCTTAAAAATTATTAATCAGAATTATAGATTGTAAGCTATCGTTCCATAAAGAATGCTCAGTCTATGCTTCAAAGCTTCCATGTAATCCAACTTCACCAACCCTTGAAGCAAGTATGCTACCAAAGAAGCCCTGGGAATTGATAAAAACAACTCCAAGGCAATCACTTTCTCCTAATGCTCCTGGAACATCCGCATCATCGCAAGGATCGTTGGTTCAAAGTAACTTCAGCTTAACAAAAACCAAACAACAAATTGATCCCGCGGCAATGATCATTGAAACAACAGATGATTTACGGCAATTTAGTATTTTCATTTTTAAAAAGCAATGCAGTTTGGAGCAAGAAAAGAAAAAGAAGCGCGAAACATTTGTGGACGCACTTTTTAAAAAATCTTTGAAAGAATTTCACATGGAATTGATTGGTTATGAAGCTATTCTAACAGTAATTGCTTTGAATTTGCATAACAGTCACACTAATTATTCGCATATTTAGGAAGACAAAACAAACTTAAAATATCGTGATCTCATTACAACTTTTGAAGGTCTTCTAACGAAAGTTTGCAATCAAGAACATGTTACATTCCCAACAAATCTGGGAGTCAACGCGTTTCGAGGTTTTTTAAATGAATTTATGCAACAACAAATTAAAAGAAAAAGTGCAGGAAAGAAATCGAGCATCATTAAAGTAAGTTTGTGCAGTAAACTTAAAAGTACAAAAACTGTCACTAATAAGCATAAGATGAAAAAATACATGTGATGAAACATTTTTTTTACAGTTTCAAAGTGTTCGAAAGAAGAGGAGAAAATCAGATGTCACGCTGCACAATGGTCATCGATTTAAGCTTGATTTTGTGCATGTTCCAACATATTGTGAAATATGTAATCAATTTATGTGGCATGCCGAAAAAATATTTATTTGTATAAATTGCCGGTTAAGTTGTCACAAAAAATGTCACAGCAAAGTTAATTATATGTGTACTAAAGCGACAACAAATAATGAACAGGTATCTTACAATTACATACTTACTTTTTCTTTCTTCTCTTTAACATCTTAAAACATTTTACCCCCATACTTTTTTTCCTTTCTTTTTCATTGACTTACTCATTTTAAATGCAATTATTTAAGATACAAAATAGATTTTTTGGTGCGGATTTAAATGTATTAATTGATGATGATCATCCGGTGCCAATTGTATTAAATAAGCTTATGACAACAATTGAAGTTCGAGCACTTTTTATTGAAGGAATTTATCGAAAAAGTGGGGCCTTGCCAACTGTTAGAAATGTTCGGAAGGTCATTGAAACTGAAGAAAGTAAGTTTTTCTTAAGCGATATAGATCTCCTCAAAGAGCGGAATTTCAGATCAAGAGGAACTAAGTTTTGATGAAACACCTGTACATGTTATTGCAACTTTGGTGAAGTCATTCTTCCGAGAAATGGCCGAACCATTAATTCCATTTGAACTTTATGAAAACTTTTTGAATGTTTCTGGTATGTAAATTTTTGTCTCAATAGCAGTTAAATAATAAAAACAATTTATAGAGGTAAAAGATCATGGTGAAAGAATTCGATGCCTAAGTGTCATGGTAGACATGTTGCCCAAGAATAATAAAGCCGTCCTAGATCGGCTAATGTTTCATTTATCGAGAATTGCTCATCAAGTTTGTTTTATTTAATAGCCTCCATTATGCTTATTTTTCTCTAATTTTAGGAAAGTGTGAATAAAATGTCAGCATCAAATTTGGCAGTAATATTTGCCCCATGCATGCTACGAAGGAATATTGTCGTGCATGCTCAAGAGCAGCTTTTAGATGTTCAAAAACAAGTTGTTTGTGTTCAAACTTTAATAGAAGAAAAGCTAAAGCAATATCGTTCAACGGTAACACAAATTGTTGAATTGGAACATGCAAGTGAAACAGTCACTGAAAATTTGCGTAAAATTGATCAACATCGTCGAACGTCTGGTAATTCAGATGATACAGCTCCACCACCTGGAACTTCAATGTCCTCAAAATCTTCTGCAAATACCTTGGAGGAAAGAGAGCCATCCGCCACTCCCATTGTTCCAAGATCTCGAAGTACATCAGCTTCAAATATTGAAACCGCCCGACAGTTATTCGTTGAACAGCTTGACTTTTTGGATAAAGAAAAGTATGTTTTAGCTTTAATTAAACAATATGCAAAGCTTTATATTTTAGAGAAAAACTTATTCAAGAACTTCCACCTTTGGCGCCAGTTGCCTCTTCAGAAGATTTATCGTCGAGTGAAGCTGAGCATAGCCCCTCACCGAAAGGACAACAGCAAAGAGAATCAAAACGAAATTCTCCAAGTTCAAGAAGATTTACGGATATCGATGAAAATGGCGAATATGCAATTGATGTCAATTCCCCTCCTGTACTTTGTAGACTTCCAAATTCATTTCATCGTTCTCGAATTATTGGAGATTTTCGAAGGCGCCTCCCCTCCTGGACAACAAGTAACCGGCAGCAGCTTTCTGCAGAAGATAGTCAAATTGTTTTTAAACTTACTTTTGATGAATGTGAAGATGTTTGATAAATAACCCCAGTTTTATTTCTTTTGTTTTTCCCTTTTTATTACATCCCCCCCCCCCCCCCCCCCCCAAAAAACATTTCCAATAAAATATTTTTCTTGAATATTCACGTTTATTTTTAAAAAGTTGGTAGAAAATTTTTTTTTAATTAATAGAAAGAATTAAACATTTGATCATCACAATATTTCATCATATTCTTCAATGCTTTCTTTTCTCTTAGCATCAAAATTTCTGTTTATTTGCAAAAAAGTTTTTGCATCTTCTTGATTTTGAGGCTGCTTGCTATTTTGACGGTGATGAATTGCATCAGATTTCTTAATAATATTGTAATATTTTGTAAAATATAAATACAAAGCAAGGGCACCAATAAGTACACCTCCAATACATGTAATTAATAACAAAACACAGAAAAACATAATATCATCATGTTCAAATTTTGTTGTTGCACATATCTGATTATCCTGGTTATCAGATTCTTCGACTGTGCATTTACATAATGTTGATGATGCAGTTGTGTTGGTAATAGCGGTAGCACACATATATTGTATATCAAGATATTTAGAAGTTTCAGGACAATGATTCCCAAATACCGTATTATCAACAGATATATCACATTCATTTTTGCCGTCGCATTTATTCTTTAAAATTTGAAGGGTTTTATTACTAAAACAATTGGTATCAAGTGAAGTATCAGCTGTTGGATTACAAACACTAAGTGAAAATCTTCCATAATTTGCCAATTGTATAGAGAGTAATGCGTTATTATCGACACATGAAATTATGGCAATTTCACCCTCACAAAATGTCATATCATAAATTAAAGGTTTTGTTTTTATATTATATACAGTATGAATAATATTAAGCAATAATAAGAATATTATGAAAAATAAATTAAAAAATTTCATTTTTGGTATAAACATAAAAAATCAATTTTTATGATGTTTTTGCAACACACAATTTTAAGTGAGGAAGCAGCTGAACGTTGTAAATTCATATCAGTAAGTTTAAACACAAGAAAAAAATAGCGACTACTTTTAAGCATATATTTTTTATAAGCAACGAAAAAGCATTTTTATGAAGTAAGCTTATCAAAACGATAATTGTGAAGAAAAACAGTTTCAGTAAGACGATCTTCTAGTGTTTTCGTACACAATTATTCATGTAAAACTATCTTTAAGTTGCGTTAAATGAAATGTTTTTTTGTTTACTGGATTAATATCAATGATACATTTCATAGCGTCTATACTTTTAATTTGTCCACATTTACTTAGTTATAAACACATTAAATTTTTGCTGTTTGTTTATGTATAGCAAAAGCTTAATAAAATTTTTGTATCGTTTCGTTTTTAGATTCATTACCTCAGCTTTTTTATTTTTTCCAAAGTATCTTACAACTGAATACAGAGCTTCGCGAAAAATAAATTTTAAACAAAAACAGATTTTTATTTTACAATTATTCATGAATTAATGGAAACGTTTCTCTTATCTTTATTTGTCTTTTGCTATTATGGCCTATTGCACAATTAATAAAAGACACATTCATTTTGAATCAATTCATAAAGCATTAAACTTTTTAACGAAATTGGTTCCCATGTTTAAAATATAATTATTTAACACTCCCCCGTCGATTTTTACAATCAGCCTTTTTGAGAAATAATACTTGTGTAAGCTAGCCTTTCATTTTTGAAAGATTGATTTTTCTGTTTCAATGTTTTTTCTTTGATAAAAAAAAGAAACCATTTTCACGTGTATGATTCATTCTTCTTTAAGCAGCAGCCTTCTCACACAAATACAAAGTTGCTATTTTTTAATATATTACAAGACTATACACATTTTTCTCTCTGATGGCTTATTATCCACCACCGCAACCACAAAATCCATATCAATATCCTCAACAACAATACCCGCCTTCAGTACGACGATATCAAATTCGAGAAAAAATTTTTTCTTTTTGTGATAATTTCAAAATTAAAGATGCCATTGGTCAACCAATTTTTACTGTTCGATCAAAAGTTTTTTCTATTGGTGATAAGCTGGTTTTAGAAGATATGGCTGGAAAGTATGTTCATTTGTTTTCACTGTCTTACACACTACTAATGACTATATTTAAGTGCATTAATGAAAATTCAACAAGAACTGTTACATCTTCATCCAACATTCAAAATTTTTTCAGCACAGAATGGACAAGCTTTAGCGACTGTAAAAAAAGAATTTACATTTTTTCGTCCAAAATTTATCATTAATTCCGTTTACGGGGAATACGTTCTGCATGGCTTGGATATTACAGCTCATTATTTTACATTAATGAAAAACGATCAATTGGTTGCAACTGTTAGCAAAGCATTCTTTTCATGGACTGATACTTATGGAGTTGAAATAATTGGTGATGAAAATGATGCATTTATTGTTACATTGGTGATTGTTCTCGATCAAATTATATATGATCAAGAAAGAAATAGAAATTTTCATCACAGATAAATATGATACATGAATTTAAAAAACAATTACTTATAAAGTTTTTGCAATAAAGATATAACTCTGGCTATTAAGAATTATAATTTTAAAAATTTAAAATAAAAAAACTGAAACCTTCATGAATACATTCATGTCAAATTCTACTTTAAAAAATTCAAATTAGGTAATTTTTTATCACATCTTAAGAAAAATAACATAACTCAAGGTTATAAAGCCGCGAACTTTTGAAAGCTCGCGGAAATGGATAAAAAGCTCGCGGAATAGATATGAAAATGAGGTCAAATCATATCAGACCTCGTGGCTGGGATATTTTGGGACCCATTGGGGGTCATGAAAGTCATCCCTGATGCCTCTAACTAATTTGTGGTCTCATTATGCTAAACGTTTTAAAGCTCGCGGAATTTCGGCATAATCTGACCACAAATTAGTTAGAGGCATCAGGGATGACTTTCATGACCCCCAATGGGTCCCAAAATATCCCAGCCACGAGGTCTGATATGATGTGACCTCATTTTCATATCTATTCCGCGAGCTTTTTATCCATTTCCGCGAGCTTTCAAAAGTTCGCGGCTTTATAACCTTGAGTTCATTTAAACAAAAAATTTTGTCATTTTAATAAATTTTTTGTTTCTGTGATTTCCCAAATCATTTACAGACAGTATTTTGTTGTTTGTAACAAATTGTATTACGTCCGTCTTGTAATTGCGCGGGAGTACCTTATAGTATGCATGTTTTTAATTAGTTAAAAAAGACAAGTCTAAGACATATACTAGATGAATTTTCACATGAATGAATGCCATCATTATCACAAGGATTTATTTAAGTGGAAGGAGATTATTAATGTTGAAATTTTAAAGTTTTATAATTGCTTTTGTCCATTTTTACTTTTGAAAAATAAAATAATATACGGAATGTCCTTTGATATATTTCTAATTTTATTTCATCAATCAATAACATTTATCCTAAAAATGATTTCACTGTATTTTTCAACAACACTTTTGTTTTTTAAGAATCCGATTGTTTCTCCTGTATTATTACTGTATTTTGTTTACGTTTTCATTCTTGGTATAGTAAGCCTATCGTATTATCCATATTTTTTCATTTTTTGGAGATATGATGCGGTAATTTACAATGCAAAGCTATTCTATCTTCTTGGAATTTCTCCATATATTTTAACACTGATGGGTTCATTCATTGAAATATTTTTATGTATTGAACGTTGCTTCTCACTTTACTATCATTTCCAATACTATAAATCTCGGCAATTATGGTTTATGGCATTTTCAGCATTTTGTACTTTAACTGCCATAACAGCGTTCATTTTAGCCTTTATACCGTATTATCCTGAAAGCACAGAAACAAGTTGTCGGACTTTTGGATGCTTTTTACAAGGCACTTCTTCGTTGTTGACCTATGTCAAGGGGACATTTGTATCTGTTAATATAATTTCCTCTTTTATTTTTGCATTTTCTTTACGAAAATTTGTTCATACAATGACCCCTGGGATGAAACGAATTAACCGAATTACATTTATTATGATTTCTGCGACAACTGTAATTGAATTTATTCCACTTTTTATTGGTCAAATTTTTTATGCTGTAAGTTTTACTGCTTAAAGTAAAATAACAAAATAACATTTCTAGACAACTGGAAAGCAATTAACAATTTATATTGGTCCTTATGGCCCTACAGTATCCTTGATTACCATAACCTTATCATGTGGAATTTATTACAAGGCATTTCGAAAGAGATCTAAAGTGACTGCAGCGACAACGATTGTATTGACAACAGTGTTATAAAAATAATATTTACTTTTAATCCTTTTAATATAAAATATATAAAACAGTAAAAATAACACAGTAAAAAATAAAAAGACACAAATTAGACAAAAAACTCATTTGAAAAATCAAAAAGTTTTTTAAGTAAAACCTTCACCTTAAATTACCCAAGTAAACTAAAATGATTTTTTATTCCCTTTTTCAAAGAAAAAGATTTCAGTTACATCTCCAATTGAAAATCTGGGAATCTTTTGTTCATTTTATCCTTATTGGTTTTTATTTTTTAATAAACAAAAAAATTAATAATTCAGTAAAATATTCAAAATTAGTATGTTATAATTATTAATTGTAAAAATTTTGTGTAAAGTAAGGAAAAACATATCTGCAAATATAAAATTAAAAAGTAGCTTTTTTCGAAGAAGAAACATGTTTGCTTTAATGGCGTTGACTTGGATTGTCCAGATATCTCGAGATATACAATTCCACTTTTACCCCTTACATCAAAGATGCTTCTTTTCGCACATCAAAGGCGCGGCATGGTTGTTTACCTCCATTCCCTTCTATCACGAAATATCTGTACAGCCTCAATGTCCATAGCATTTATTGAAAGATTGGATGATGAAATACGCAGTGAAAAAATGTATTTTAAAAACTATTATACGCGTTACAGGCAATTATTTAAATATTAATTTAATTTATAGCTGTTCGCATACGTTCAAAAATATTTTTTTTTATTTTATAAAAAACCTGATGATTAAATAACAAATAAAGCATAGGTCGCAAAAAAAGATGAGGGCAAAAACATAAAATAAACAACAAGATAACAAAAAGTTATTTCTTCAAAGTATAGAATCCAAGCGGCTCAAAATTTGAAGTTTGATTTCCGATTTCAACACAGAGTAATGGTTGACCTTTTCTGTTGTCAAATGGAACAAAATAATGTGCAAGTCTTACACTCAACGATTCTTGCTTCTTCTTATTTCTAAATAATTCATTTGAATTAATAGACAGGCAAATTTCAACATCTTTAGCACATTTTTCCTGAATTTTTAGTGGTATTAATATTTGAAAACAAATTAATTACCGTAAACAAAGTTGTCAAATCTTTAACATTAAACTTGTAATTGTCTATGGTTAAATTTAATGACTTTAAGTTTTTATTAGTTATAAAATTTAATAAATCGCGTATCCATGAATTTTCAATTCTTATGTTTGTTTTGGAACAAATTTCAAATCTTTCAATATTAGGACATTTTTGTAGAACATTAATAAATTTAACAGCAGGTGTAAGAGTCAAATCAGAGCACGAAAGAAGTTTAAGATTTGAAGAAAGAAGATGAAAAAAATCTTTAGATGATAGCTTTGTCTTTTTAATATTTAAATATTTCGTTTTCGTGATTGAAGCTGTTAAATTGTTGACTACAGGCAAAGCATCAGCAACATTAAAAGCAAAAGGCTCAAGCTTCAATTCTTCAGCAAGTATAAAATCACACTCCAAAAATTGCTGGCAATAAAAGTAATAATTATTTAAATTATTTATAACAATAAGCTTTTTCATATTGGTAACTTTCTTTGACGAACAAAATGCAACGGGACATCGTTCAGCAGGATCTAATATTTGAAAAAAACGTGGCTGCAAATCTTTGTCTATTGATGGCAAAAACATTTTCGGCACTGAAAAATATTTTTCTCAAGTAAACTGTTACAGTTGTATAAAAAGAGAAAATAACTAAATTTTAAATTCATAATGGTAAATAATTTATGTAATATCTTATGTTTTATGCAAACATGATTAGGATATTAAATATTACTTTATAATAAACTAATGAAAGATACCTGCTAATCGCTCTGGACAATAAAAGGTGTGATGATTTTTTGAAAAACAAATGTAACATCTTTGAGCATTTTGACACATAAAAGAAGTATGAGCAATTTCGTTCAAATCAGTTAAGCATAATTGACACCGATTTTTGACAGAATCACCTCTTTTCGTGATTCATCAGAAACATAAATATTACAGTTCTGAGATAAATGGCTTAAAGATTCGCAAAAAATGCAAGACATTTTTTATCATGCGATCTTTCACTGTTTATAAAGAGTCTATGTCGCCAGTCATAGTCTCTCAACAAACATAGGAAAAAAATGTTGTGCCAAGTGGTGTCGTCTAATTTTTAAATCGATGGACATTTTTCAAGACACATGCAAGTTAGAAAAAAGCCTTTTTATCTGTATGCTCATCAATTTACATGCATTTAGGTCTCTTTTGCCTTAAATCCATAATCCTTTTAATTACATATTTGAAAGGTCATATCTGTAGTAGTGTATTTATTTTCATCATAACATAACTTTGCAGCTAAAAATACAATAGTATCTCTGCACTAAAGTGATAATACGTTACTATGCATATGTTTAAGTATAATATTTTATTACTTGGCAATTCTCTTTATAAACCATAAATTTTATGACCGTTTAACTTTTTGTATCATTGCTTTCAACAAATAAAAACTTGCAGTCAAATACAAAATACAAACTCTACACAAAAAGTCATACAAAAAACAATTAATGAACAATTATCACAAACGTTTAATCATTATCGAAAATAAAAGTTCTTTGTTTTGACTGATTGCCAGTAATCTCGTCTCTTTGAAAAAATGCATATAAAAGGGTAAACAGAGCCCCACTTATTTGATCAAAGGTTGGTCATGGTTGTTTTAACATTTCTTTCAAGTATATTTTCTTTGCTACTGAAACTTTCAACTTGGCTTACACTTTTGGCATTGCCATTAGGTGTAGCGTATTTGTAAGTTTAGATAAAGCAAATATTAATTTTTACAGTATATATTTTAAAGCTTTTATCTCAAACATCGTTCAAAATATTTTCAACGACTCGGCCTCCCGCAACCTCCAATCACATCACTTTTTCTTGGCAATTTGGAAGAATATGAAAAAGATCAAAAGCAACATGAAAAGCTTGTAGAATGGCATAAAAAATATGGACCGACTTTTGGTATGCTACAAGGTGCCCATCGAGTTATTGTAACTTCAGATTTAAATATAATCAATGAAGTTTACGTAAAACAATTTCATTCATTCCAAGCTCGGCAGCTACATGCTTCAGTTGCAATAGATCAAGAATTCGGACCGCGACTAAATGTATTTTTTGCACAAGGAAATCAATGGAAACGATTGAGAGCCCTTTTTGCTGCTTCCCTTACAGTTTCAAAGATTAAGGCCGTTGATCCAATTATGAAACGAGCGCATAATGAGCTGGCACATGCTTTAAAGAAACATGAAAATCAAGTTGTTGATGTAATACCGTAAGTTTATGCTTATTATTAAAAAAGGGGAATGTGACTGGGACTGGGACTGGGACTGGAAGGATTGTCGTTGTAAAATTTATTTATGTTTTTGTTTTTTTAAAATACTGTTGTTAAAAAATTATTTGAATTTTTAGAAGTATCGTGGATATGACATTTGCTGTGATTTCACGCTCTGCTATGGGCATTGATGAAGAATTTGGAAAGAGTACATTCCTTCAAAAAGTTCTTGGCCTCTTTGGACCGAAAGATACTGCAAAACATTATGTTTCGGCGTTCTTTGCTGGCACATATGACTTTTTATTTATCACAAAATATTTACAGTTTTTTACAATTTTTACAGCTTTAAAATTTGCTTTACAAATGCGAAAAATGGTAGATGTAAGTTATTGAATGGGAAACACATTAAATAACATTGTCCAATATTTTCAGAAAGCAATTACAGAACGTGAAAATGAAAGTTCTGAAGAAAAAGCAAAAAGGCATCAGGACTTTATGGATTTTCTTCGTGAAGCCCAAGAAGATGATTTAGATACAACAAATAAGCCAGATTTGGATATTAAAATTCCTAAAAAGCTAACAAGGGATGAGCTAATTGGATCTGCACAAACATTTTTAATTGGCGGAGCTGATACGACTGCAACATTAATTGATTATTGCTTGTATGAAATTGCTATGCATCCAGAATATGACAAAATTTTGTTACAAGAAATTGAAGATTTTATTCTATCTGAAGTAAGTGAAATAAATATGATCATTTTTAACATTCTTTAAATGTGAATATAACACAAAACTATGATTTTGTCATTATTATAGGATGATATCAACTATACCAAAATTAAAGATCTTGAATTCCTTGAAAGATTTGTTAAAGAAACAGCTCGATTACATCCATTTGCATATCCGTAATACTAATATTTTGTTTACTAAGCTAATTCCTTTAATGTTTTAGTGCTGTCCCTCGCAGAGCTATTGAAACTGTAACTCTACAATGCTCGGATGGAAGTTTACTTCATATTGACAAAGGCACATGCATCCTTCCAAATATGCCCATTATCAGCATTAATGAAAAAACATGGGGTAAAGATGCAACAAAATTCAACCCGGATCATTTCCTTCCTGAAAATAATCAAAATCGACATCCAATGGCATGGCTTGCATTTGGAGCGGGCCCACGAATTTGTCCTGGAAAAAATTTAGCAATCTATGAAACAAAAGCAACACTTGTAAGATTGCTCAAAGAATTCAAATTTGAGATTTGCGATCAAACAGAGGTAAAAAATAGAGTTATCATATTTCTGTTATTAGTTCAAATTTTAATTTTCAGACAAATGAAGTTACAAGAGCATTAATGGGTTTTGAATCACTCAAATTAAAGCTTTTGCCTCGAAAACAAATTTAACGTATTTGTTTAACATCCCATCATTGTTATTCAAATATTTTTATTGGAGGTTTCAGTTTTGTTGTGTCTTTTATTATAATGGCATAAAGAAAATGGTATTACGAAAATTTTATCTTATTCAATACACAAAAAAAAAACGAAAAAAACTTTCACAAAGATAACATAAAATCGTTATAACATTTCATTCTTTAAAATGAAGTTTCCGATACAAGTAATCTCTTGCATTAAAGTTTTGGAATAAATTGTTAAAAATTGCTTTTGATTGGTATTGGGCAAAAAGTGTTGCAATAGCTTTCCTTGTAACGTTTTTTGAGCTTCTTTTGAAGTAATATACAAGATAATAACAACATCGCTACAGCATCTTGTCTAAAACTATCCATAACTGAATGCAGATTATAATGTAATGAAAAAAAAACAAACTTTAATGAATTCAACCAATTTATCAACGTTGAGCTTTTTAATTGTAAGTGAAATTCTTCGAATTTTTTTTTGACATTTCATTAAATGATTTGTCCATGTGTCTTCTTCAATTTCAACATTTGTTTCATACAAATCAATTTCTTCAATAAACGGTGCCCTTTGTAATATTTGAGAAAACATAATTTTAGAAGTACATTCTACATAAGAACATTTGAAAGTTTTGGTATGAATTGAAATAAGCTTAAACAGATCTGCAGCAGAGATTTTGATATTTGATAAATTCACATTTCTTGCCCTAATGATTAATTCATCTGACAAAAGTGGGCTCCAATTATGCTGAGAAGAAAATGTAGTAGAATGAAAATGAAGCTTCAAATCAAAAATAACAAGTATGCATGAAGAAGGAATTCGTTTAAAACCTTTATCCACATAATTAATAACTTTGAGAGGCTTTAAGGAAAGTAAATTTAAAGCAGTTGGAGAAGAGAATGCAATTGAATATTGTTCCAAGGGATCCAGCAGCTGCAGAAAACGACCAAAAAGCATTTCATCAATATTCGGGACAAAGAAATTCGGACCTGAAAAAAACAAAGTCACTCTGGCATTGAAAAAATGTATGAATATTACCTGTAAATCGATGTGGACACAAAAATGTTGGGTGATATTTTCTAAAACACAGAAAGCATTTGGAATAGAATGAACAAGCATGATTACTGTCATCATGAAGAAGTAATGAGCAGCAATATTTGCAACATTTTTTTGTTTGAATGATTTCTTCTCTTGATTCATCTGATTCATACACATCACAATTTTGTGATAAATGATAAGACGAGTTACAAAAAAGACAGGACATTTTTTGGAGTTTTGAGTAAAAGGGGGTAAAAAAGTGGAATACGTAAGAGCTGCAATTGCAGTAATCCTTGCTCATAAATAATCAATAAATTTTTTAGGTCATAAGTGATATAAAAATTTTCAAGTTGGCTTAAAGCAAATTAAAAATCATAATAAAAAATTTATCTGTACTTAAAGGTAAATATTAATGACAGTAATCAGAGAGTTTCAGTAATGCCAGCTCACTTTATTTAAATTTTTGTTACCAATTACTTTTTCATATCATTCTGTTAAATATTTGTTTCCTCCATCTGAATTTGCATTTTTCTTTAAAGTGTAATAGCCCATTTTTTCGTATATATGCGACAAATCTGCTTTGCTTTTATAAATCCGAATAAACAAACCTGAAAAATTTTGGAAAAAACATTTTGTTCCAATAAAATAATATTACAGTTTGCTCTTCAAAATATCTCGGACAGATAAATCTGGAAGCGCAACATCCATGGAAATGTAGACACAATTGTTTCTGTTGTACTTAATAAATCAGATGTAACGTGCTGAAAAATAAATCTTACTGTCATCAAATTAACCAAAGTAGTAATTTCAAAATTATGCATTTCAGTTGTAAGATACACTTCTTTGAGATTTTCGCTGAATTTTAATAACTTTTCAGCCCAAAAACGATTAATATTTGTTTTTTGCAGCTTGATAATTTCAATATTCGGGACACTCTGAAGCACTTCTTCAAATGTAATTTCTGGGGTGATGGTTACTGTATCACAATCCAGTTCTTTAATACTTAATGACAAAATACTCAAAAAATTTGGAGAAGTAATTTTTGAGTTGCGTATAGTGATTCTTCCTTTTATTAAGACTTTTTGAGGCAATAAAACATCGGAATCTTGAATGTTGATTTCATAAGCCATGATATTATTCAATTCAGCGTCAGTGTCATATATATTTGAATAAGTTTTAACAACTTTGAAAGGTTTCAAATGAATAAAGCATCGGGATGAAAGAGCCATAGTAAATTGTTCAATAAAATTAAAAAGCTTGAAGAAAGCGGCTCATTAAATTTTTATCAATCAGGGAAAGAAATAAATATTGAGCTTAAAAAGATGTGCAAATAATGTAAAATGTAAAAACAGATAAACCTATAATCTTACATATTATTTGTCGCTCTGGGCAGAAAACAGTATGATGCTCTTTTGAAAAACAAATAATACATTTTTGATTATCACAAAGCATATTGTACGATGATTTAGGGTTTATATTATTATCTTTACGAACAATGCAAAAAATAACAGCGAATTTTCAAAAACAATTACTATGGTACCAGAAAACAGACATTGTAGTGGACAGCTGATATGTGCCTGTGTCAAAAAAAATTAGCAGAACAAAAAAAACGACCGCAAAAGACATTTGTTTGGAGGTTAACGAAGTAATGTAAAAGCGCCAGCTTGTGTTCTATTTGAATGCCCTTTGAAAGATCTCATTAGATTTGTAAGGTCGATCGGAAAGTTTATTTAGCTTTTTAGGGGGTAGAATACTTTGTCAAGTGTAAAAAACAAAATGAACTTTCCGATCAACCTTATAATAAGAATACAAAAATGTTTTAATTTATTTGTACAACCTTTGAAAATTGAGTATCATATCATTTTAAATACTTTTTTGATTTAGTGAAACAAGAAATTTGATGTATGTTACTTGTCTTTAATCTGTGTACACAGCTAACAAAGGGTCAATAAGGTTTACATTTTATATAAACGCAACAAACGTTTAATTTAACGTTTAATTTAACAAAGAAAAAAACAATAGAAAAATGTTTTTAAATTATTTTTCATCCAAAGAAAATGCACGATGAAATTCAGGGATTCCGGGATTTAAAAGTAAATGAATTCGAGCTCTATGAATAATAATCAACGAAATAAAAAGATACGCAATTCCAAGAAGCAGTAAAACACCATAAAGCACAATAAATCCAGCTAAAACATCAATAAATTTAGATTAAGATTGAAAATTTTTTCTGTTTTTTGTTGAAAAAATACTGACCATTCAAATGATGAATTTGTGTTGCAGGATCAGGGGTAAGAGTTGGAGTGGAACTTGTTGTTGTGTCTGTGGTGTCCGGCTTTTTTACAGCAACAACAATTCCAAGAACTATTCCCACAAAAAGCAGAATAATCGTACAAACAACTCCTATTATCTTTAAAAAATGTATTATAACGAAAATGTTTAATCTAAATAACTAACAAGAACAATTTTAGCCGGAAGTAAATAACCTGGCCGTCGATTTTGGACCCCAATATATACTAACGCATAAATTACAATGCCAAGAATATTGAATGAAAAAATCGATGATACAATTCCAATAATTGCAACAATTTTTGCGCATGTCTGTAAAACAGGTTAAACTCAAGAAATCGATGTAAAAATATAATACAAACCTCAATATCTCGACCACAACATTCACGGCTATTTTCCATTTCCATTATGGTTCCAGATTTTAGAAATATTTACCATTGTTTGCTATTTTTGTCGAGTGAACATAGCAGATAGCATAAGGTTGACTCCACCTGGAAGCCACGTTTTTTTTGAGACAATAGAAGTTGATTTAATTAAAACAAATAATACGCATTGCTACCTTTAAACATATAATATTGTTCGTTTTTGTAATACTAAAAAGCAAACAAAGTGCATTTGAAAGGGGAAAATAATCTGCTTGTTGGTTAATGTGAATTATATTCAAACATGTCACCAATTGGAGAAACAATTGAAAGCAATTATGATAATTTTTAAAAAAGAGAACTTTGTGAAAAAATATTAATAATGTTTGCTAAAGTACTTAATGATCAAATTTTAGCTGTCAACAAAATAACATTCATATTATTATGATGGAAAAACGTTTTTAATTTCACATAAAACTTTAATGGATTTTTAAACATTTTAAAAACGACGTCATTTTGATTGTATTAAAGCAACTTAAAAAGCGACAAAAAACCACATTAAATCAAAAATGAAGCTTCTTATGTTTGCTGTTTTTCTCTGTTTAACATTTTTTGCTGTCAATACATTTGTAAGTTTTTTAGGCCAAAAATACAAAACAGCAGCTATATCATTTAATATAATTCAGCATCACGAAGCTATCTATAACTGCTTTTTTGATCTGTCTGTCCAATCGTATTAAGCGTTATTATTTGCATTTCAGGTACTTTCTGCTGGCGAAAGTAGCCATATAAATGAGAATCTGTATCAATATAAGATATTTTGCTCGAAAAAGAGGATCCATTGTATGATAAAATAATTTGTTATAAAAAATTTGGAGAATTCATTTTACGTTAACTTTTCAATTTGTACTTTTGCTTTTACCCGTTTTCTATTTATAAAAAAGAAAGTAAACAGTTTTTTATAAAGTTACATCCACGGTTTTATCAGTGAGTAAAAACAATGAAAGAGTGCGAGATCTTTAATTATCATCTCGCACTTTTTTAATGCATTTATCGCAGCATTGTATATGTGACATTTTTATCATTAAACATTTTGAATATTTTAATAATCTTTTTAAAGATTTTTTACAGACATTGCATAATTTTAAATTCACATAAATCCCTAGAAAAGGCACACTCCGTTAACGTATGTAATTATCGTTTTTTTTCAATTATCGATTACGGATTTTCATTCTACAATATTTTAAAAGCCAACGATGTCACAGAAACAAGAAAAAATTAAAATGAATTTATTTAATGGGTTAAACATTTTTGTGAAATACAAAATCTAAAGCAACAAAATAAAATTTTAAGACCGGAAATACGTCACTGAAGAAGCAGCGACTCTGCTGATGGAAGAAAGTTTAAGCGACGAAGTAAAAAATGTTTTGTTATTATTATTTGGATAGGTTTTTGTTTTCATTCCCAGGATTTCATGAATTCGTCTTCGATATGGTGAAACAATAATCATTGCCGCCAGAGGGTTAACTACAGGGATCCATGCAATGAAGAACGATAATGATACCGTAGCATATTGATTTTCGTATTGAAAGAATATCATTGCAATTAAAGTTAAAACTGGTAAATATCCTACGAAAAATGGACCAACTGCCTAAAAATAGGGATCAGTAATGCACGCTTTCATGGCGTTGTAAAGAAGATTTACTTGAATAATTAAAGTTTTATGAAGCTGTCGACTGAGTAATTTTGTGGCAGGATATTTATTTACATGTTTTTGTAAGTTTTGAGTTATTTTAACGCTAAAATATATGATGAAGCTATATGCGATGGTTGCCATAAGGAATAGAAATCCATAGGGAATTATAAATGAAATTTTTCCTTCCTAAAATTTCTTTTGATAATTGTTTTTTTTTTTTTTTTGGCGGAATCATTCCGATTTGCTGGACTAAGAATAGCTTACAATTTTTGTTGCAACAAATGACGGTCCAGTTTCATATTCATTTAACCAAAAATCTGTCATTAGATTATTTTTAAATTCATTATAATTTTCAGTGAATGGTGGATACGTCCATAGTAAGCCAGCAATATTTAATATGAATGTTAAAGTCAAAAGTGTATATAGTTTTATTAAACGAGATACTTTTGGATGTCTATCCCTGAAATATTCCATTGTAAAAGGTTGTCAAAAAAGCAGAAAATGTAGTTGCTAAACTTCACATACTTGCAAATAACCATGTATCGAATATAAAATGGAATTGCCATGGCATTAATTGATGTAAGAACAAATGCACCATAAAATGCAATTAAAATACTTGCAACATAGGAACCAAATTTATACAAAAAGCTTCCAATAATCATATAACAAACTCGATTAATTACAGCAACTTGCTAAAATCGTGTTTTTAAAAGAATTTAATTTGCTAATTTTTATCTCGGTGGAGTTGCCCCCTCGGAAATCAAAAATCCACGACGGCGGCAAAGTATCAAAGACTTGCCCCCATCAAAACTGATTTTGTCCACCCCAAAAAATAACGTACAACTTCTGTCAAAATAGTAATAATTGATAAAAATAAATCGAGTAAACAATTCTGAAGCAATGTTAAACTGATTTGTTTCATTGTTGCTTTATTTACGGTAACAACTAAATACAGTAATACGATATTACAGAATAATGAAATAAATCCAGCCAAAATATCATTGTATCTCAAAAATTTTAGTAACAACGTCATTCTTTCTTTTTTCTTTAAAGATAAGTTTTTATTATTGAACTAAAAGAACTTTACTGCTTTCTAAATAGAAAGAAAAAGATAACTACTACTCTTTAACTTCAAAAAATTATAATAACTTACAAAGAACGATAAGTTAACTTCACAAGATGACAACTATTATTTACAGCATTTATTTATTACATATTAAAAATGCTTTTGAAAGAAAAAAATATAGATAATTGAGATGTAGTTTCATTAAAAGGAAAAAAACTGGAAGTTAAGGGTACAGTTTTTAGAAATATTAATTGTGTTATCTCTCAAATTTTAGGCAAAATATAACTAAAGATATTAATTAGCCGAATTCATATCCAAAATGTCTTCAAGCTAATCTAGTCATGTATACTGTACTGTACAATTTGTACAAATCTTTCCATTAAAATACTTGCACTCTTTTTGTAAAAATATTTACAATAAATAATGTTGCTCCATAAACTTACAGGAAATAAAACTTCCCCTTTTAATTTGTCAAAAAAATAATTGCGACAATTTCTAAACTTCTATTTCTAGCAAAAATTCAGGTTAACAAAAATGATTTATTGCTTTTAAATTTCAGGAACCATTTCAAAAAACATTTTTCATGATTAATTGTTTTAAAAAATTACGAGTTAATTGCCTTGATGGTGATGTTTGTATGCTGCAGTAAAAAACTTTAATCATCCTCCTGAAAAATTTATGTCAGAATGCATTCATAACATCCTAAGAAAAATTATTATTATAAAAATATAATTTGAAGACTGTAAATAACATTGTAACAATAATAGTAGAAGTGTGATTAAAATCTCACATATAATGCATGAAAGTAAATGTAAAAAAAATTGCATGCGGAAAAATTAATAAGATGAAGGTAGAAAGAAAAGTGCGATAGCGGTGGAGTTAAAGCTGACCAAGGCAGAAAGTATAAAAGCTTAAAGTGAATAAGTTGTGCGGGTGTAAAGTGGAACAAGAACTGGGATAAAAAGGGAAGGGGCTGTTAACATGCCGGATGTTAAAGATCCTGTCATTTTTTGCGAGTTTTATGTGGGATTAGAAGGATTATTAAGATTTTATGTGTGTTTTCCACGATTTTTTACGACTTTCCACGATTTTCCACGGCTTTCTACGGCTTTCCGCGAATTTTATAGATTTGGTTATTAACATGTGGCATTTTCATAAAAAAATTTTAGTTTAAAATTTGGAAAAGATGCATGATGATAGTGAAAGCACGTGGGACAGGTTGGTTGTGATGATAAGGGACCGGAGCACAGCTCAATAGGGGGTTGGAATTCCAACCCCCTCCCTGCAAGCCGAAAATTTTTGATAAAAAAGAGCACATATAGCGTTAAATTTTTGAAAAATTTCGGAAAAATGGCCGAAGGGGGAAGTAAGCGGTATTGAAAATGAACAAAATTTTCAAAAAATACCTTATTTTTTGCTTCCCAAAATTTTTCGTTTTCCACGTTTAATTCAATTCAGAAGAAACAAATGATTTTTTCTAAATTTTTTTGTAGTTTATTCCATTTTTGTTAAATTTTTAAAATATCATAGTTTATTTTTAAACAATTAAGTCACTCAATATTAACGTTCCTTTTCCTCTCATTCCCCAGCGGGGATCCCCGTTCTTCCTCGCCGGGGACGTCCCCATTTCCCCTCCCCGCTGACATTTCATTGCAGTTTTTCACCGTTCCCCGCCTCCGACCAATTTCCATCGCCGTTTTTTTTTAAATTGTTTTAAAAAATAGTGTTTTTTAATGTTTAACAGGTCAAAATGGCATTGCTAAGTAATAATAATAAGCCCCCATAGCATTTAGAATCGTATTTTCTTATCGCATTTTATGAAATTTCACAGCATGATTATGGTAGTAGCTGTTGAAGGGGTTAAAGATAAGTTCGCGAAATCTGTAGCTGTTTTCTTGTGACATAGGGCTTTTGAAATAAAGGAATTTGTTTCTCAACGTATTTTTTTTAAATTTAAAATGAAATCCGTTTATATTTATTTAAAACGTTTTTTTTTTCTTTAAAGGACATCACAAAAAAGGCGATATGCTCATCATTATAATAGCGATTCAACTGAGCTACCATTTTTTTACGAGATTCGTATTCAGCAAAATGAACTGCGATCAAGGTAGAGCAGCGTTTCATCATTTTTTGTTGCAAAAAATACTTTTGTATGGGAATGCAATATAGTATGATAGTTTGAAAAAGACGGAGAAAAAGCCAGTAGTAATTGCTTAATCGTTTGCATAAGCAAAATTCATCATCCATGTGCTTTATATTAACTCTTATCATCATGGCGGATTTAAGCATTCAACAATGCGAGATCGATTTTCTAAATGGAAAACAGCATTTTGTTAGCGACTGTTACGTTAGTTTTGCCGTTTTTCTTTGAAAAATGGATTCGTGCGATATACCTCATTATGAATGTCAAAAGGTTTTCTTCCTTCAGGATTTTTTAAGATAGTAAAAAAAGCTTTCTCAAAGACATCAAGCAGTTTTGTAAATTCAGCGATAATTGGTTGTACAATATCTTACTTTTATCAATCAGAATGGAGGAAAACAAAGATAGTTTTTATTTGAAAACAGTTTGCTGCTTGATATTTTTGTTAATATCGAGCAGCAAACTTATATTGCAACTGTAAAATCAGCAGTGTTTGCCCGATGGAAAAAATGGAGAAAACTAATCTAAATGCAGAATCGATAAAAGCTTTTGGAATCAGGATCACTAAAAAGCGGAATTTATCACTGAATGCGAGCATTTCCTGCAGACGAAGCTAATTGATGTTCACTTAATCAAACAAGTTGAACTTCTGCAAAAGGTTGCCAAATTTCTCCTTTGGCTAATTATATATAATTTTTTTCCATTGCCTGAAAACAGTTTTGGGATTGTTAACAGTCTATGCCTTAAATATACAATTTATCTGAACATATGATATTTCAGCCGTTAAATTATCAATGTTAAAAACATTCTATAAAAATAATAATAAATTCCAATAATCGGGTTGTAGTAAAAACGCAAAACATGTTTTATTCAAACTAATTCCAAAACTTCACACCACACAAAATGTCGCAATCATCAATAAAACACAAAAATAGTTAACTTTCTTTAACTATTTGTCTAAAGAAAATAAACTATTTAAATTTTTAAAACAAATAGTTAAAAAATATATAAGATGCCAATGTCTATGCAGTCAAATTATTTGTAGAAAAAAATTAAGTTGACGTAAATTACCGTGCCGCCTTTGATGTGCGGCAAAAAGTCTTTGATCTGCGGCGAAAGGGCTTTGATGTGTGGTTAAAGAATTGTGTTGAAAAAAAGGTCGACGGACCCCTGAAGGCTGAAACGAAAGAAAAATTTTTGAAAATTTTTTTTTCATATTAGCAAAACAGCTCGACGGACCCCTGCAAGATTTTTTCGAGATTTCACTGTGGGAATATAGCAAAAAATTTTTTTCCAACCCCCCTATTGAACTATGGACCGGAGAGTAGTGGTTCAGAATGAAGAAGTACATTGATTGGCTGGGAGGATCAAGGAAGTAATTTGTAAAAGCATGTGAAGACAAAAAAGCGGTAGAGATTGTTGCAGACTGGAGAGCAGATATGGAAATTAAGGAAATGGCTTTAGAAGTCATAAGTGTAAAGATAAAAAATTCTTTGAAGCTGCTCTAATGGCATTAATGGCAGGCCGAAGGGCCGCTTTATGTCTAGTATATTATTCAACTAATAACACACCTCATTTTTATATCAACTCATTTTCAAAGCACTGCTTATTGTTATTATGCAAATTTGATAAAAGTGCGTGGTCAGACATGTATCATTCTTTTCAAAGAAATTCATTTTTGCTTACCAATTTTATTGTTGTTTTTTTTATTGACTGTATCTGCTCGTCAAATGCCTCCTACTTCAAAGCCAAGCAGTCAATCAACAGATGATGAAACACAAGATTGGCCAAAATATCTTTTAGCTGGAATTGGTACCGTAATTGGGTAAGCTTCAACGTCTAATGCTTATTCGAACTTATTACATTTTTAGGTTAATAATACTTGGTCTCTTTATATGGTTCTTGATTAGATTTATTAAAAAGCGAAAGCAAAAGGCTGTTGTTGAAGAAGGGGATGAAGAAACACTTCCACAGGAATCTTCAATTTGCCCACCATCAAATTCTACAGTGATTCAAATAGAACCTGATAGCCAAATTGAAAGCTGCCCTGCTCTCTCTGCTGTTGATAATTCTCAAAGTGAAGAGGAACAAACTAAATCAACTGAAGATTTAAAAAAGAATAGTTCACTTGTAAAAAGCCA
The DNA here is from genome assembly GCA_024447215.1 of Panagrolaimus sp. LJ2400. Taxonomy (NCBI): domain Eukaryota; kingdom Metazoa; phylum Nematoda; class Chromadorea; order Rhabditida; family Panagrolaimidae; genus Panagrolaimus; species Panagrolaimus sp. LJ2400. The sequence goes on along the minus strand of JAMRYA010000009.1, from coordinate 739,429 downwards.
ATCTTCAACATCCAAAACTCATCAGTCAGCTCCACATACACCTGCACCGGCTGCACCAAATGAAATTCTTTCAACGAAATCAAAGACTGTAACTCCAGGGAAGCATTTAGCTGATGAAAAGCCACCATCGAAAAAAGGAGAAACTGAAATACCAAAAAATGTTGCATCAAAGAAAACAGAAATTGTTGCTGCTGTTGTTGTTGCAAAGAAAAAGGTATCACAAGAAGAGGAAGAGAGCTCAAGGCGTAAAGATAAAATTGTGTCAAGAGATATTTCAAAAGAAATTCCAAGTAGTGAAGATGTTAAAAAAGATTTAAAAGCTACTGCTGTTGCTGCCAGTGATAAAAAGGTTAAAGAAACTAAAAATGCTCTGAAAACAGAGAAATCGAAAGAAAAGATAAAAGAAGCTGAAGCTGCTGCAAAAGTTGTTGAAAATGTTAGTGTTGAAGAAGCTGACGAAGATTTGAAAAAAACAAAGCGGGAAGAAAAACGAGAAAAGCTTAAAGAGTAAGTTGAATTATTATAATCATGACTAAAACTTTGTTTAGTCAAAAAGAAGCCATATTTTATATCATATTTTCAGGCAATTCAATGAAAAATCTGAAAAGAAAAAGCTAAAGAAGCAAAAAGGCGATAATAAATTAAAACCATTTGATTCAAAAGAAAGTTGGAGTGATCCACCAAATAGTGTGATATATATCAAAACTGTTAGACCTGAAATGCCACTATTTGTGTCAAGGTAAATATATACTTACAGCTTTGTAATTTTATATGGATCTATTTTAGAACTGAATTACCATCTCCAGCATCAACGAAAAGCACAAGCATTTGGAGCGTTTTACGACATTCTGTTGGAAAGGTTTGGACTATTGTTCATCATAGATTTAAATTGTTATATATTATAGGATTTATCACGTGTAACAGTTCCAATACATTTTAATGAACCATTAAGCTATCTTCAAAGAATAGCAGAATATATGGAATATATTTCATTGATTAAAAAAGCTTCTACGACTGAAGATCCTGTTAAACGTCTTGAAGTTTGTTTTATCTTTGAAGTTCTTGTAACTTTTTATTACTACTATTATTTTTCAGTTAGTATCAGCTTTTGCACTTACAAATATTTCATCAAATAATGTTCGACTTTCTAAGCCTTTTAATCCATTGCTCTATGAAACTTATGAACTTTCAAAGTCAGTTTTTGTGCAAAAGAAGTTGTTTTTAAAAACACTGATCACATTTCAGATCAGAATTTGGATATAAATTTATTGCCGAACAAGTATCACATCATCCCCCCGTTTCTGCTTTTCATTCAGAAGGTGATGAATTTGAATTTTATGGAAATGTTGAACCTAAAATTAAATTTTGGGGAAGATCACTAGAAGATAATCCAAATGCATTTTTTATTTTAAATCTTAAATCTCATAATGAAATATATACTTGGAAAGCAGCATCATTTTCATTGCATAACTTGATTATGGGAAAAATGTATATCTCTTTAACTGGTTGCATCGTTATTAAATGTGCAGAAAATAATTTACAAACAAAAATTAAATTTCGTGGAGCTGGAAAACATAGTGGTGGAAGTACTGATACAATGTTTATTGGTGAAATTCTTAAAGGGTATGTTAGAGATTAAACGAGGGATTATTGTAATATTTGTAAACCTGCCATAGTGTCAAAGATTTTAATTTTAGCTTTGTCGAGTACAGTAAGCATTGATATCTTTTTTTAGCAAAAAACCTATTCGTGCAATATACGGTAATTGGACACAATATATTGCTTCAACATCATATGACAAGTTTGTCGAATTTAAAATTCAATGGGAAAAAGAATATCGAATTGTTGAAAAACATAAAAATTATGATATGGTTACACTTTTTCCTGAATCAAGACTACTTTGGAGAATTAATAAAAAACCACCAAATTGTAAAGAGGTATTTCACTTTTATTTTTATTCATTATTTCTATTCTCTCTCTATATTGCAGTGTTATAATTTTCCATATTTTTCTTTGGCACTTAATGAAATGTTACCAGATTCTTCAAATCTTCCAAGAACAGATGTCCGATTTCGTCCTGATATTCGACAAATGGAAGATGGAAATCTTGGTTTGTTCTAATTTTTATATTCAAAGATTACTGTAATCTTTTTTCTATATATTTTTAGATTTGGCATCAGAAGAGAAACAAAGATTAGAAGAAAAGCAACGAACCACTGCAAAAGAAAAAGATGGACCTCCAGAACCACGGTGGTTTTCAGTTGGATTAGATAAAGGAAGTCAAAGATCTGATGCTTATATTTTTAATGGAAAATATTGGAATCGAGAATTTAGTCATTGTGAAGATATTTATTAATTAAATAATCTGTGTTTATTTGTTTGTTGGAAAATTAAAGCTTAAGTTATTTTAAATTAATTTGGTATTGCATTACAGTAATGGAAAGAATTAAATAATATATAAATATGCGTCAAAACAAAATGTTTTCAACAATTTTCTAAGTTAAAAATTTTAGCAAGTGCTAGGCACTTTTATCCTTAAAAAAAAACAGGAAAAACATTATTTACCCTAAATGCTCTAATGGAATAAGGTCACTCTAATGGAAGCACATCTCTAATTAAAGCGCATGAAAATGTCATCACGAAAAAATAAAAGCGCCTCTCTAATATAAGTGCACCATAAAATAATGGAGTGATAAAAATGCATTTGTAATTGAAATTATAACTAGTTACTAATTAATAGAGTTATTGTTTTTGTATATTTTAATAGATTTGATATTGGGACTATATCAGATGTATCAATTGAATGAAATCTATCGCTTCAATTATAGCATTTACGGTAATGTTTTTTAAAGTTTAACAGCAGGTTGTTGACCAAAAAAATCATGGTATTTTCAAAATCAAAAAACTAAAATACCATTGAACACGAGAATATTTAACTTAAGAAATTTACGCTTCTTTAGATAATAAAAACCGTTTCTAGTAATGTTTTATATTGACTTCTGCTATTTCTCCAAAATTTTAAAATACAGTATTTGTCGAAATTTTTAAGTCATCAAAGATTTTGGTACTTTGTATTTTGTTCGCAAGAAAATATTTAGACATCAAAAATTGATGTTGTAGTGCGGCTGTTGTTACCGCTGCTGTTATTTCTGGTTGCTCATGAGATGGATGATGAGGACAAGCAGCAAGTTTGTTTGCAACTGGCTGACTGCTGGTGCTGCAGTTGTTGTTTTCAAAAAATTCTCAAATGGAAAGAATTGTTTTTCTTTTTTGTTGTTTACCACTTTGTAAAAATAAAAACAACAACTAAGGTCATTCATTTAATTCTACTTTTTTTGAAACGTGGTTTAATTTTTATTGCTTGTTACATTGTATTATATCACATATTGCATTAATTATCGTTTTATAGAACAAAATGAATCCATTTATGACTGGAGAAATGACTCTACAATGGACGGTTGTAGCATTTATTCTTTATGCAGAAATTTTGGCAACTCTCATCTTATTATTACCATGGATTAAGCCTGAAATGTAAGTTTAGCTATTTTTTGATGTACTAATACAATCTATATATTTTAGTTGGCGTCGTTTTTTTAACAGTGCATTAGTTCATAAAATGAGTCGCTTTGCAAATACAATTCAATATTCTGCTGGCTTTGTTTTTATTCTTCTTTTTACTGGTAAGCTTTTATCTAGCTTGTGTTACGCCTTTTTTCAACACGTTTAGTGAAAGAATAGATTCTTAATTTATTAATGACTATCACCCTATCACACATATATGTATATATATATATATAGCAAAATTTAATTTTTAGATGCTATTCGTGAAGTTCGTAAATGCTCTCATATTAGTGAAAATTTGGAAGCGAGCCGTGTTGCTCCTGCTGATGCAACAATTCAAAAGCGACTTTTCCATGCTCAGCGAAATCTCTATATGGTTGGGATGCTTGTGATTCTTTATCTTGCCATTGTTCGAATTGCTCGACTTATTCATGAAAGTGCAAATCTCTTTAATTCTGCTGTTGCATCTGGTCGTCAAGCCTTGGATGCATCTGAAACTACCAAAATCCTTACAGAAGCTGATAGCCCTGATACAATTGTTGGAACAATTCAATCACAAATCAATGAACTCAGAAATAAATTGAAGACTGCTGAAGGTGATCGAGATTTGATGAAAACACAAGCAGAAAATTTGCAGAAGAATTATAACCGTGTTAGTGAAGAACTTCGTGCAAAAATTGGTTCTGATTCTGAATAAGTCAAATGCCGGATTATGTGCAGAAAGTAATGTTAATTGTTTTTTAAATTAAAGATTCTTTATTTTTGTAATTAGCTTAAGATAAAATGCTTTTTACTTTTGAGCTTTCTTAAAGTTTTTTTAAACTAAATTTTTGTATCTATCTGTATAATAATAAATACTTATAATTTTTTTATTTATTTTTTTATGCAGTAAGGCATCACATAGCCATATCAGTAACTTTAATTCCTTACGTGTGTGTTCACTAAAAACAATCAATTTTTATTAAATGAAAGTAAATGTTTTTGCGTAAACAAAATTATGTGTTATTTATTTACAAATGTCACACTACATGAACGTAATCTTTGATCAGAAAAGCGCGTTTAATATATTGCTACAGTATATTTTTAAATTTGTTGTTATTATGAGTTGTGTGAGCGTTGTACGTTTGCTGAGATATCAAAGATTCCATAAAAGTACATATAAAATGTAATAAAAACTGTTATTTATTATACAACAGTATAAGTTTTTGATGACTGAAGACGTGAGTAAAAACAAATTACCCTCGGCTGAATAGTTTTAATTTTCGCATTATTTTAATTAAAAAAATAAGATTTATTTTTCTTAAAATTAAATCTTTAGTTAATGAATATTAATGTTTCACAAAATTAAAAGAATATTAACAGAAATTGAGGAGAAACGTGTACTTTAGTATCTTATAAGAGTACTGTAAACGTTTACTTTGAAAAGCAAAATGACACACTTTTTCATTTTGATAATATATAAATCAGAAATAATAGAATAGCGCTAAAGAATACTGTTAATTGAATGCTTTTCTATGTATTATTATTCGAAGTATTCACTCTTGTATTTGATGAAAAAATTGAAAATCTTTTTGTCACATCTTTCAGCTTAATTGTGAATGCAATAAAAATTATTCTAAAATTATGAATTAAGAAGTATATTGTATATTGAAAGAAAAATTACTCGTCTATTACAGTGAATGTTTGCCATGTAAACGTTGTTAAAAGAAAATTGACCGAAATTGAGAAAGATTCATTTGCGACGAAAAAATTTATTGCTGCCGATAAAAGTGAAATTAAATTTGTACAGAATGTCTTAAAATGGATTTCGTTACACGTTTTTATATCCCCCTAACACGAGTCCACTGAATTACAGTCTGGCATCGGAGTGTTAATAATTAAGTCAAACCTGAGCAAAAAACTTTTTTTCATTATAAAGGTTTTGGCCATGTTGCTGTTTAATTTTTTTATTAAACATTATTAAATATGATAGAGTAATTAAATCACATATTACTGATCCGGTTACTGTAACAGCAGTAATTGTTAAAGTTGTAAATTTCCCAACAGTATTAAAGCAATCGAAGCTACTACTTTGCCATTGATATGCTTCAATATTAAAATAATAATTACATGGGGGTATGAAGGAGCTGCTCATGGAGATAAATGTTAATCCCATAACAAAGGCAATCGCATATTTAGTGTTCTTTATTGTTGCATTAATATGGTAATTTACAGGAAGAATAATTGCGTAACACCGATTCAAGGATTTGCAAAGATGTAACCAGAGAGTTAAGAAAAATAAGAATAGAACGAAATGCCCAATACCAAATCCAATCGTTTCTTTTGCGATTGACAGGTTACTGTAATGTGAGTGAAAAGATTAAGATAAGTAAAGTAAAAAATGATTTACAGCAAAAGTGTTGGTGCAGCCCAGAATGCACTTAAAATCGCCGTTCCACTATCCGCTAAGCATTTGATTGCACAAATAAAGCCAAAAGAGTTTCGTAATGCAATACTTTTGTAAATTGTTCTTAATGCACATCCACAGCAGCACAGTGTTATCAAATCCATCTAAAAATAATGCACACAGTTGCCAAAAACTTGTATTAAAAATTTTCAAAAATGCCATCTAACACAGCGTGTGAGTTCTGTATTTCAAAGTGAATCCTAACTATCGCAAAAAAAAGCTTACCAGAAAAATAATTAAAGCTGCACAAAATCCACTTATAAAAACCATTTTCGAATAATAAAAACGTACGTAAAATGCTATCTTACCCTCTTGTCCTACTTTGTATTCTTGTTTTTGGTTGAATAATTTTAATTTTAACATTTCCACGAAGTAAAGGTAATGAGAATTTAATGAAAATAGAGCTATAATTTTAAAAGCTCAAACTTTTATTGTAAAAATAGAAATGTATTCACATGAAAAATATGTATTATGTTTTAATTTTCTTTTCCTTTCATTTTGTTGTAGTTAATTGAACTTTATAAAACTTCATTATTTTGTACTACGAAAACTTCATTAATTGCAAAAATTTTAATAATAAATGATATCACAGCCGAAAACATATTTGTTTTAGCCGAAACAAAGGTTACAAAAGTTTTTTGACAGTTCACAAAAAATGTTTCAAAAGTTTTTTTTGCATTGATTGAAAAAAACAAGTACTTCAAAAGAAGTACTCAAGAAAGTGTGGTAAAGATTTTTTGAAAGACGCATCCTTCAGCTAATCAAAAGCCTAAAAGTTGTTCAGTTCGGTTCTTTTCTAACTTTTTTAAGCCGTTTTCTAACAATTAAATGACATCCAAAAGTCAACATCATTCCATAACTGTATGATTTAAGCTATGTGATGTTGCATTAGCATTAATTTTAATTTTTTAGCTATTTGCAACAATTATTGCAATAATTGGATTTTTGGGCTCGTTGATTTGGTTGATAACATCTAAATGGATATTGGAGCTTGAAGATGGATATTTAATTCATCCAGTTTTATCAATTTTGGCTTACCTTTATCTTATTATTGCAACACGAACAGATAATTTACAAAAATATGGTAATTCTATGGGGTTTCTTGTAAGTTTGTCAACCGTGTTATTTATAAACGTTAAAATGTGAAATTTAAAGATTTTGAATGTTTTATATGGTATTGCAGCAGTATGGGTTATTCCGTATGTACCAGATATGTGGAAAGCTACAACTGAAAGTAGATTTTTCATTTTTTCATTTTTTTAACATAAAATTATTTTCTTAGATTATTGGGGATTAATTATTATTGCATTAACTGCTGTTTATGCATTTATCACCATTTTGGTTGTTTTAACTGCTATTTTATCTTTGGAGGAGCAATCAGATGTTGCCATGAAATCCGCTATAAAATATTTTGAAGATAATCCTCATCTTTTAGAAGAAGATGATGAAGAATCAAAGACATCAACGACTGGTTCAGCATGAACTTACGAAATGCAAATATCCTGTTTTATGAAATTGTATATGAATTTCGATAAACCTTTTTTCTTGTTTGTTATTTATAGTTTTTTATAGCGTAGCTTTTTTGATATGATAAACAAAGATTCAAAAATCTTTCCATTTTTCTATTAAATAAAAAAAGAAAAAAAACATACCCTATGATGAAATACAATACCATCGAGTTTTTCACGTTTTGTATGACGTAATTGAATTTTAAAAACTTTTTTTATTATGCTATAGAACTTTGAAAATGATTTTGATAAGGATTTGTTTTGTTTACTTTTAACATTGGTCATCTGCAGGTTCTCAGAGAACAATAACATAACTCCGTTGATAAGATACATACAAACTTTTTTTAGAAAGTTATAAGCTGCTATTTTTCTTTGTTTATGAATTCTGTTTAAAAAATGAAGCATTCAAAAGTGAAAAATAAAGTTTCTATTATTTCGTTATTTTTGGAAAAATCTACGATATTCTTAATTTTGATTTTCTAAAATAATGGACATGTTAATGGAAAAATCGAAATGCAATATAACATACAAATGGGGAGAATGGCCTCTGGATAATTGTATGAAAAAAGCGTTCTTTGGAGTTGGATTTAATCATTATCGAAAAGATATTTGTGATTATCTCGAAGTATGTTTTTTCTCTTTCAAAACAGTAATGATTTTTTCACATTGTGTATCCAAAAATATATGAGAATATTTATAGAATTCCGAAAACATTGATAAAGATTTTATTATTTTATTGCATTAATACCGTTTATCCTTTCTTTCATGGCATTATGTATAAATTTCACATTCATTTTTATATGTATATTAGTTATTAAAAACAGAACTAATCGGTAAGTATATTGTTTTTTATGTTTGTTCAAAAATGAATATCCGAGTCAAAATGTGTGGAAAAAAAATCATGTTTTACATTACTAATGCTTCTTTTAGATTACGAAAATTGTTTACATTCTTTTTAAGTCGTTCTTTTACAATTATAATTGCACAAATAATGTCAATTTCATGTTTGCTAAATTTGGATACCCGAACACAAGTTGTATTATTTGTGGTACCAGAAAGCTTATTTGCAAATTCGAATGCCGGAATTTGTATTGTACTTTCAATATTTGCCTCTACAGGAGCAGTTCATGCAAAATGGTATAACAAAAAGATTACTATGAAAAAATGTGTTATTTTAAATGCAATTATCTGGATTTCAAGTATTTCTGTTTTGGTTAGTTTTATTTTTGTAAAACGCTTGTAGGCAGGTTTTTTTAGTAAGTTGAAGGCCTTTCCATGGATTTCTATGCGTGTCTATAAACTTTTTTTAAAAATTTTTTAGATTGCATTTGGCATTTTTGCATTTCCATTACTGCATTCAAAGCAAGAAATGCGGTGCTATTTTGATAATTGTGAAAAACTGTTTGCATATATTTTTAAACAAAATCAAAGCTGCGACAGAGAAATCCGTCAAAATTCACAGTAATCAAAATAAAGTTTTAATGAAAAGATTACTCTATAATATTATTGGATTCATTGTGACAAAATGCGCATTTTTGATTGGTTGTGTATCAATGTATGCAGCAGCAAATAAAACTGGTGGAACTGTTGAATGCGAAAAAAAGTTTGATGAAGCTGTCAAATTTGAATTATATCTAAATATTGCACTCTGTATTTCCCTTATAGGTAAACCTGCTAAAAATTGTTTTTTTATTTACAAGTCTTTTTTTGTAGGGATGATTTTTGATCCGGTTATAATTATTAGTACAAATTTTTCTCTAATTAAAAGCTTTTTAAAAAAAAGCTGCAGATGTTTTTAAACCTTTTTTATTTAAAAAGATGTCCTTGAAAACAAATATAACCATGGTAAAAGAAAGTATTTTAACGAAATAAAATATTCAAACTTTTGATTAGACTGTTCAAATATTTTAACAACTGTTTTTCCACTTAAATAATGAAAATAGTTACGTTTATTCGCTCTTAAAGATTGCCAAACGCAGTAAAACATGCAAAATTATGTGTAGCAATAAAGTTTATTCAATGGAATCTGTAGTTTAAAAATATTTATTATCGACCTGTTTGTCTATTTACTTTTAAATCAATAAAAGTTATGCCGTTAAACGTCTAAAAAGAAAAAAAGTGAATTTATCAACATAACAACCTCTAATCAAGACCACCGTGTGTCTACTATAAAAATACAACAGTTATAAAAATATTGATAAGAGACATCTTAAGCAATGGGGTAACCAAAAATGTAACTTCAATTAAGGATAATTTTCTTGTTCAATCAAAACTGCTTTGTTTTTAAATGCTGTTTAAAATACTTATTTTTCTTCCATTATTTTTTTGTACATTTCTGAATTCCGTTGCAACATTTCATTCGGCAAAGTTAAAGCACGATGATGATGAAAAACTTTTGTTACGAAGAATTAGGTCAGTATTTCAAAGTCCTTTTTTCAAATCTCTATTAATTTTTAATTGGAATATTGTCGGTTAAAATTTCTTTAAGGCCTGCCAAATGTTTTTACTTACTGTTATAACTAACATATTCTCTCCGACTGTGTTTAATTTGTTCCTTGTTTATTTTAGCACAGGTTTATTACGCGGCCAAAAACTGATAACCCCGAATAAAGTTGAAGGCTTTACATTTCTTTCCATTCCAACTGCAGAACCTCCAGTTGGAAACCAACGTTTTAAAGCCCCAATTCCAAGAAAAAAATGGGATGGAATTTTCAATGCAACAGAATATTCAGTTTCTTGTTTTTGGAATTCTCAGCGGACTTCATTCGTTCCCGGGGAATTTGATATGAAAGAAGACTGCATTTTTGCGCATGTTTTTACAAATCGAAAATGTTTAATTGAAGGCGGCTGTGCCGTTGTCGCGTACATTCATGGTGGATCATTTCATTACGGCACACCGCTAGAATATGCCCCAGATGCATTGGTATGAACACATTTGTTAAATAAATTCACTCCGAGAGATCAACATTATAATATCAATTTTAGGTGGATAATTTTAATAACATTACAAGAAATATCGTATTTGTATCCCTGGCTTATCGACAATCATTTCTTGGAGTACCAAATTTAAATCATAAATTAAATCTTTCAATTGATCTTAATTGTGGATTTCATGGTAATTCTTTTCGCATCCATCTCGCTCAATTAAAAATCTTATTTAGATGTTGTACACGGCTTGAAATGGATTAAAAAAGAAATTCATGCATTTGGTGGTGATTCAAATCGATTAACTGTAATGGGTGACAGTGGTGGCGCAAGCAATATTAGAGTGGTAAAATAATTTTTACTAATTTGTCTAATTAATTATGCAAATTAAAGCTATTAATGTCACCCCTTACAAAGCATTTAATTAATCAAGCTGTAATCTGTTCAGTTGCTAGTGATTACATATTTGTTCGAGACAAAAATGAAAATTCATCTCGAATTTTGGCAAAAATTGTTGGATGTACAAATTTGGAAGCAAATAGTAGTCGATGGGATGATTTAAAAACAGTGGAAAACATTATCAAATGTTTAAGGCTAAAACCTGCAAAAGTGCTATCAGATGCTCAAGTAATTATCGAAGCAATGGGATATGAATTTAAATTTATTGCAAGAGATTTTGGGCCAAATGCTGTTAGATTTATTTTTAGGATCGAGTGAGATAGTGCCATTTACATGTCTTTTTAGATCGCGCCTCGAAGCTATGAAGAAATGTTAAATGAAACTTTACCAATTCCAATTTTAAGCGGGGCTGTTGCAAAAGAATTTTTACATAGCAAAAACACAATTATAAAATTACCAAATGGCACATTGGCTATAAATAAAACAGAATTACATATTTGGTCCAAGCGAGCCCTTGAAGATTTTCATTATCTCAATCCAAAGTCTAAAACAATTGCTGTCACAGAAGAAGAATACAATTCAAGTGGGAAAACAATATTTAAGACTTTCAGAGAATCAATAGCACTTTTTAGTTCCAAGATCTGCATACATTTATGACGATGTGGAGACATTTGTTCCAACATATAATTTTGCAGTCAATCAAGCACTTCGTGGATCAAATGTGTACTTGTATGAATACGTTTATCAAGATGTCGGGGATGCATATGATAGTGGACCAAAAAAGATCCCACGATATGAGTCACCAAAACATGCACAAGAATTGGTATTGATTCATTAATAGCTCAAATTTGCATAAATAAAACAATCTTGTTTTAGTCATATCTTCTAGGTCTCCATGTTGGAAATTTTACAGCTAAAGATGTTCAAATTAAATATCTTTATTCTCAAATTTTTGTTGATTTTATTAATCATGGAACTCCGAAGACCCCAAAAAGAAAATGGAAAAAATTGAATCCATTAAAAAACAATTATTTTGTTATTGATTTTCCTGATCCTGATCTGAAAAACCCCGGCGAAAGACATGGCTATCATTCGGAAGCAGTAAAATTTTGGAATACTGTAGTTCCGCGGTATGTCATCGTGCTATAGAAAACGAATATCTATTTTCTTTTATTCCAGACTAGAAGGCCCCAAAACCGAAATAATAAGTGAAACTCAATTAACCTATGATCCATATGTGGAAAAGAAAACTGTAAAACGAAATGTCACTGATTCCGGTCTTCTTGGAATCTTAGAAGGAAACGTTTTTCTGATGGAAGTTCCGAAAGATCAAAATTATTTTTTTAATTGGGGAACAATTTCTTGGACATTTTTTGCCATAATTGTCATGTTTGCATCTTTTCAGTTCATAATGTTTTGGAAACTAAGAGGGAAAAGAAGATCATATCAAGAACTAGAAAATTAAAACTAATCAAGTTTTTATTAAGCATGAATAAATTTTTTATTTTTATAGTTTTTTTGAAAATGTATTTGTTCTTCAAAGCTTTATAAAATGTTTATTTTCTATGCGTAGGTGATATTTTACAAATGGTTGATTACGTCGTGCAATTTCTACCTATAATAAATCCCTTTTTTGTCTTTCGCATTGACAATATTTAAACAAAAATAAATTAATCTTTTACTTAATGTAAATGTTTTAAATTTTAAAAAATCAAAAATAAAAGATTTACAAAAAAAGGGTTTGCATACTGTAAGTTAAGTTTACTGAAAATAACAATATATTTTTTCCTGAATTATTTTAAGATTGATTATCAATGAATGCGTTGATTACGACGACATTAAACTTTACGGGTTTTAATGATTCAGCATAAAAGTATAAATCATCCTGCACAATATGACGTCAATTGAAATTTAAGAAAATGCATTCAATCACAAAATTTCACAAAAAAGTGCTGCTAAATTTGAGTCGAAAATATATTGTTTGTATTTTGATGCTTAATTCATTCTTATTTTTTGTGTTTTATTTGTGCTATATTGAAAGAAGATAACGAAGAATTAAACATCAACAAATAAAACCTAAATATTTTATTTCGATTTTTTCTTTACAACTTTTTTTTCCCATTTTTATATATCATCATTGTTTAATTTTATAGGTGCAATCATTACATCTCCAAGACGAAGAAGTGTTTCTGCTGCTAAAAAGCGGACAGATATGTCCGTTGATGAACCATTGACAGATGAAAATGCTACATTAACAGAAGATGCTGAACTAGAACAACGACAGCAGCAACGACAATCTATTAGTTCAAAAATTTCAAACTTTTGTACAAATATTCCAACAAATGTACCACGACATTTGATATGGACTTTGCTACTGTATAATGTTTGCTTTATGTTCTATCAAATATTCTTCGGTATTAATCCCTTTAACATAATACATATATATATATATATATATTATAAATATTTTTGTAGCTCATCCTGGTGCACCAAAACTCAATATTAAAAGAATAATGTTTTATTCGTTCTTCTCATTTGGCATGGTATTAGGTTCAATATTTATTTATAAAAGAATTGTATCAATTGCATTAAGAAATCGAACAAAAAAATGGCATAAAAATGGGAACATAGCTTTAAATGCTTTTGCATATATCTGGATTTTAATGGCGCATAGTTTTATGATATTTGTAAATATTCCATTGCCAGAAACATTCTTCTTTCCTGTTATTTGGTATGTATATTATTTTTTCTAATAATATTACGGTATTACTACCATCTTGATTAGATGGTAGTAATACCGTAATATAAAAACTCAAACTTTAAAAATAAATTTTTGTTCCTAACTTGAATTTTTCAGCTTCTTGATGCTTGGTGCATGGTTACATTGCTTTATATTTTTATTGATATTCTTTATTATTGAAAAAGTTTCTCGTTGTATTCCACCATTAAGAAAATATCTAATTTTTACATCTGAAACTCTTCATACAGTTATTGCCATTTCATTAGCTGTACTGTTAACCCTTGAAGGATTTATTTCAACATCTCAAGCCCCTACAGTAAAGAATTTAAATATTGGAATCAAAAATTTGCCAAAAGAATTTGAAGGTTTTTCAATTGCGCTAGTTAGTGATATTCATGTTGGACCAACCGTTAATATTAAAAGAGTTCAAAAGATTGTTGATACTGTTAACCAAATGCAACCTGATATTACTACCATTGTTGGTGACCTTGTTGATGGTTATGTGGAATATATTGGTTGGCGCCTTTTTACAATTTTCTTTTTTTTGTTTTTACTCGTGTTTTAGGTAAACGAGCAAAACCTTTGAAACAACTAAAATCTCGTTATGGAAATTTCGTTGCATTAGGGTATGTGTTTTTTATTACTGATATGATTGTAACATATTGTAGTCCTTAATTTTAAAATTGAACAACAGATGTTCGCAGTGGCCATTTTTAGTCACTAAGTTTTTTATTTTAACAATTTCCAGTAATCGTTTGTTTGAGACATTTATTTGACGTCCTCTTTTCTTTTCTTTGCTTTAACTTTATTTTTGTTTACAGTAATCATGATTATTTACATGAAAATGTTGAGCAATGGATTGCCTTCTTCAAGAATGATCTAAATTTAACAGTATTATTAAATTCTGGTGTGATCTTTGATAAAATGGAAAGCCAACTTTGTCTTGCTGGTGTTGAAGATTATATTACAATGTCAATGCATATTGATGGTCATATACTTGATCCTGAAAAAGCTTTACAAAATTGCCCCAAAAATGTTACAACCATTATGCTTGCCCACCAACCTAATTCTGCAGCCCGAATATTAAAAACTCTTCCAAAAATTAATAAACATGTTGATCTCATTTTATCTGGTATTAATTTGTTGCAAATGTCCTAAATTTTTAAATACTGATATTTTTAGGTCATACCCATGCTGGACAGATGTTTGTTACTGCACCAATCACATATTTTTCAAATCCATTCTTCTACGGTTTATATTATTATGCTGAAACTGATACACAAATTTATGTTTCATCTGGAGTAAATTTTTGGGGGCCACCAATCAAAATGTTTCCGTCACTCTGTGAAATTGTTAATATTAAACTTCGTAGAACCACAATGTAACTTATTTATTGTTTTGCCATTCTTTCATCTCGGTGTAATATTTTTTAATCCCGTGAAAATTTTAAAATTTGACTTTTAATAACAAAACAGATTATTTTATAATTGATATTAATATGGTTTTCCCGTTTGAATAAAACTTGTAAAACAATTTTATAAGGTCGTTTAAAGTAAAGATATGCAATATAACATCAGTCCAAAACTGGTGTTATACAATGCTTTTGCATAAAAAAGCATATTGGTGTTATTACTGCTTTTGTTGTACTTATAAATTAGCTCATTAACAATAGGTACCTAATAATTATCTCACGTCTGAAACCCGTTTATTATTAGCACCAGATAAGAGTTGTAAAAGATCCATTTCATTTCATCCCTAAACCTTTTTGCTGTTGTTTATTAGTTTTTTTGTACATATCGTATCACTACGTTTTTGTGACGTTTGACATTTTAAAATTATTTCTTTTGTAATATTTTATTATGAACCCTTGTTATTTTTCCTCCAACATCTTTGGCAATTCCATTTACAACTTTTGGCACTGGGTTATTGCTTTTTAGTTTAATATCCTGCATTTTTATTACAGTATATTTTATATATCCTGTAAAAGTTTATGAGAAAGTTACATACGTCAAACTTCAGCGATCATTAATTATCAGTTGTATTGTACAAATTCTTCAAACTTGTTGCTTTTTAATTGTCCCGTTTACATTTGGCTTTGGTTTAATTACTTAATGCAAAAAGTTTTCGATTTGGGTATTAAACTGCTTCTACGGTTGCAATTACGAATTTTTAATTATCTCGACAATATTTTTTTTGTGAAAAACAGAGAGAAGAGCTCTTTTTCCTTTTTTCTTGCAACACCCAAAAAGTAAACATGTTTTTTTGTTTTTTTCCTTTCCTTCTTTTATGCATTTTGTTGTAGACCAAACTCTCAGCAAAATAGTTTGATCAACGAGAAGTTTGCATGAAAACGAGGTGATTTGTTAATGTTTAAGGTTCATAAAACTTTAAACGCTTTGTTTAACTCATTTTTTGCTTTTTAAACAAAACTGTTGTGTTATCCTTTTGTAAATGGTTTTTAATTGATTATTATGCTGTTATCTTCAAATTATGGTGTCAAGAAAATTAACTGATGGTAAGCATTTTTGCTAATTCTAAAAAGTAAACCTGTTTTTTATCTTACAATTTTGTTGTGAGTTTTATCTGGAGAAAGGAAGAAACGCAAAAGCGATATTTCAATATATTAATGTAAACTCTAGTTTTACTCAATGATAACACAAATAAAGGGAACTTAAACACTTGAATTTTTAAAATTCTCTGATTATTTTTGCCCCAGCATTTGTCTTCTACCACATATATACTGTAAATATTGTTTTCAGCTCCATTGCTTGATGTTGTTTGGAAGCATAAAAGGGACGTCTTATATGCATTTGCAACAATTATTCCAATATTTTTATTGAAATTTCTGGGATATATTATTTCGAGCCGTTATTCATTACCTTCCAGAAATTATCTTCCAGCAACAGAAGTAGTATGGTTTATTCGACAATTTCCATCTGAAAATGCCACTGATTTAAAAAGTTGGCAAAATAATGCTTTTAAGGAAATGGAATTAGAATGGAATAGTGTCAGATATTTACTTGACAAAAGATATGTAACAAAATTATGGATTCCTTTAAATGGTATGAATTTTGTATATTTATTTTAGTTAACACAATTTTTTAGCAAAGGATTCATTGAATTTGGAGAATGCCTGGCGGAAGAATAAAGAATGTTCAATGCAAAATGTAGAAAAGAAATGTAAATCATCGACTTTCGAAACCTTGTAAGTTATATAATCAGGAAATGTTGTAAATGTAAATATCAAAGACATGTTGTGAATATAAATGTTTTGATTACCAGCTTGAACACTGTTTTTACAAAATTTTATACATTTGTGTTTTTGTAGAATGAAGCAAGAAAAGATTACTGTAATGAATGGTGCATATAAAGCATATTTGAAAGATGATTTTGGTTATTTGTCACCCTATTTTTGGAAGAACGAAAGAGAAAGATGGATGATAATGAGAGGGGAATGGATTTATGAAGTGCCAAAACCTCCACCAACTTTATATTTTATGGAAATTAAAAGTGATTCTTCTCAGGTAACACTTACAATACATATATGAGATGCTATTACATAATACATGTATTTTATAGGAATTTTATTATCAACCCGTGCCGTCAATAATTATACCATTATTAAAAAGTTATGTTGGATATTTAAAGCTTAGTAACGGATGTCCAACAAAATTTAATGATTTTGAAACCGATTATTCTGATTTACTTTTCATTATTCATGGAATTGGCCATCACAAAGGTGAAGAAGATATCGTACAAAATGGTTATGAGTTAGTTTTTATTCTATAAATACAATATGTACATAAAACACTTTAGCGTTTTGTCCCCAAATTACACATTTGATTACAGTAACGGTTGAACATTTTTAGCATCAGAAAAGGCTTTGCACAATACATAAAAAAGTTTCATCCAGAATTTAAACTTCCGATGATTATTCCAGTCGCATGGCGGCATAATTTAACGTTAAATGATCAGATGATTCGTGAAACACCATTTTTGAAATTTCCATTTGGCAAAGAAATCGGTTTAATCTTTAATGATATCTTTTATTATATCAAAGGCTACAAAGAAGTTGTAAGTTTTTTGTGACATATACTTTTGTTCTATAATTTCTTTATTATTTAGATTGAAGATTCATTGATAAATAATTTAAAAATAAAATACGATAAATTTTTAAAACGAAATCCAAAATTTAAAGGACGAATTTCAATTTTGGCCCATTCTTTGGGCTCGGTTATTACATTTGAAGTTTTGCAAAATAAATATAAAAGTTTACCTTTCAATGTGAGTGTTTAAAACTTTGTAAATTAGTTTTTAATTAATGATTATAGGTCCATAGCATTTTTCTGATTGGTTCACCATTAGCAAGATTTGCAGTTAGTGATGGTGAAGAAAAAATTGCACAATTAAAAAAAAATCCATGGATTTCGAACGGCCGACTTTTTAATATTTTACATTCACTTGATCCTGTTGCACATCGTTTAGAAGTTCTTTTTAACGAAGATTATAAATATGTTGAGCCATCCGAGCTTTATTTGTACAATGAATTTCGTCGACATTATTTTAGACAAATGGAAGTTAGGTTTGTTTATATCCTTTTTATGCTTTTGTGGATTACTGTAATATGCTTTTATAGTGAAAATGAAAAGAACGAAGTTTTGGCCTTTTATAATCGAGTTAATTGTGATAGAAGATTGGGAAAGAATCATGATGCTTTTCAAATGTTTGAATCTGCGACATATCAATATGCAATAAATTTCTATAAGAATGGAAATAAGACTATGTTAGCGCAAGTCCTTGAACAATTTGATAAAAACTTTGGTAAACGAATTATATGGAATAACGAAACGATTACAAAAATTATTCAACCAAATGAAAGAATTCCACATCGATTAGATTTCGATATTTCAAAGACAGAATATTCTGATTTGGAGCATATGGAAGTTGCAATTGAGAGAAAATTCGCAGGATGGACAAAAGAGCTACTACTTTCGCACATGTCATATTGGAATCGACCAGAAGTGATTGCATTAATGACAAATATTATTTATAATTTTGATTCAAATCCATCTTGTAATAATACTGTATCACCGTATACTCGACGATTTGCTCGTTTAACTTGGAATCAATGGTTCAAACAATTTTTTACATTTAAAATTATGCGTTGGATTGCTGCCTTTGGTATTGGATATTTGGTATTTTGTATTATTTTCGCATTCTTTAAACAAAGTGGTCGACTTACTGGTTATATTTCATTGTCTGTTGTTCTAACTGTCCTTTGGTTATCATGGCCAACTATTTCAAAATATTATTATTTTTATGAGGTTTTATGGGTTTCATGGATTTGCTTTTATCGGATTTGTCAAATTTCTGCTACTGGAATGTTACTGTATTACGCATGGATTAAATCAGAAACAATCCGTGAAAATCTTTTTGTGTTGATCAGTGCAGTTTTGATTCCATTCTTTTTTGCGACGTTACTTTGGAATTATTTTGCAGTAACTATAATATTGTATCTCGTCATTCCTACTGTAGCTGTTATTACTTTGACATGGCCATTTTTAATTCGACAATTAATTCAAATTTATGCATCGTTTGCTGTAATTGCAGGTCTTTGGTATCTTACTGATCCGGGTGATATTGGAAAAATTGCAATTCTTTTCAATGCTCCAGATGAATATGTGTTTTCCATTTATATTATTGTCTTCATTCCAGCTATTCTTAATCTTTTAATTACTGAAAACCAAGCAAATATTGATATGTTATTCCGATTCATTTATAATTTTGTTTTAACTCTTCTTGCTTTAACTGCCATCAAAACAGCATATATTGAACTTGCATCACTTTCAAGAAATTATGAATTAGATTGCAGAAATCCAACTGAAAATGGCCGATGTCTGGAATATGTTTTATATAATACTGAAACGAAACTTGCTGGCCCTGCAAAGACAACCCTTTCTGCAATCTCTGATTTTATTTCACCATTTCTACATCGAACTGTGGTAAATTATTTTGGCGAAATTCGGAATTTTTTCAATACTTCTTAAAAGTTGTTTTCAATCCATTTTATACTTTATCAACATATTAACAAGAAAATGCATAGAATACTTTGTGATATAAAAATAATTGTATACTGGTGAGAGTTATATTTAAAGGGTATTTTAAAATTAAAATATTATTTGATAATTTATCGCATTTATTACTGTTGCTTATATTTTAATGAAATAAATTATTACTTTGGAATGATTTTATGTACACAAGTTTACGAAAACAAACTTTTTTAACAAGAAATATTTTTGTAAATGTTTTAAGTATAATCGTTTAGTTACGCATGATTAACTAAAACTGTTTATTGTAAAATTAATGCAATTTCTTTTGGTATTAGATTAAATTTTCAATATAATGTATGTGTAGGATCCCAGAGGACTCGTGGCTTCAATGTATATCCCTAATTACCGTATTGTTCAAACATTGCCGCATTTACTGCAAATGGAACATCAGCTATTTGATAATTTAATGCTATCCTAAAAATTATTTTTATCTATTATCAGTGTTCTGCTTTTATGTTTTTTTATGCCCCGCACATCGCCCCGCCATTTTATAAAAATCGCCCCGAGCACCGCCCCGCGCCCTTTGATTTTTCAAAAAGCGCCCCGCACTTTGTCCCGAAAAATTTTTTTTTGAAAATTATTTTTTACAAATTTTTTTAGTTTTAATGTTTAAATAACACTTTTATTGCACTTATGTACTTATAAAATAGATATCTAATGTACCATTTGATAGAATTAATAAGAAAACTACAAATGTTTAAATTTTTTTAAAAAAGTTACCCGCACCCCGCACTTCGCCCCGCTATTTTAAAATCTGCGCACTCGCCCCGCACTTCGCACCTGGGCGGGCAAAATCGGGGCGCAAGCAGCACACTGTCTATTATTAATTTCACTTAATTTCAAACACCTGAATCCACAACTCCAAAAGTTAATCGGATTAAAGTTGGATGAATCGATCCTCATGCCACCAGGATACGTCCGCATATATTATTGAATACATTTGAAGGGATGCTTTCGGCAGAGCTTTCGCGCTGATGCTTCTATTATAGATGTTACCTAAAAATTTTTTAATGTAAGTCTTATTATTTTGTGTTACTGTCATTTTTAAAAAAGGTCTTGACACGGTTATATTTTAGAGCTTCTGTTTGAATCACAGAAAACCGGTCTACGACAGAAGCGCTCTTTTTTTGCCATACGAGCGCTCCCAAAAGGGTGGCAAAAAATCCACTTGCCATACGAGCGCTCAATTAAAGGACATGCAAGTTTAAACCTTTTAGTATATATCAAAAATGTCGGATTTTTAGAAATTCTTTGGTCATGGTGGGGAAGAGCTTAAATTCCATGGAACTCCGGCTAATTTTTCTGCTGCTGTTTTCGAATGTGCAAATAGATTATTAAAATTGATCACTTGTCAAAGAGGCACTCTTTTTAGTATATCAACAACTGGACGAAAATTAATTTTACTGGTAAATGTATGGCCATGATAGATTAATGGTAAACCTGTAAATAGATAGGAATAAAAAATTTATCACCATCCCAGAAATCAATTTCAATACATCGACATCCTACAATTTTAAATTAATTAACAACAAATTTACAGTAATAAAACTTTTAAGAAATACTTAGATAATTACTGTAAGTATTAAATTAAAGCATACCAGTTAAAAGAACTTAGCAATACATTCCTGTTGAGGATTCACCTTTTAATTTAGGCTCTGTGTGATAGGTATTATGGCTGCTACAAATAATAAGGTGATATTGTAAATCCTTTAAACTGATTCAGCAACAAATGCAAAATTTGATGGATCAAACAAATATCGAAGAAATCTCTCAAATGACATTAACTGTTTATTTTGAAATAATGGATCAAGCTCATGTTCTTGAATTAACTTTAGGGTATATGATTCTTCAATTTGTTCTATTTGCTGTGTACAAATAAGTTGTTTTAGGGAAGGAAGTTGGAGTTAAAAAGAATGAATTTCGAGAAGTATCTGTCGATTAAACCGGTGCTATGGATGGATGCAAGTGTCAAGACATTATAAATTTTTTGTTAATACTGTATCCAAGGTATACTGTGGTAAAACAATATTTTAATTTTTTTAAAAAATTTGGTCTGGGCGTATTACTGTAACATAAAAGGAAATAAAAAAATTGACAAATTGAAAAACTAGGAAAGGACGCGCTGTTGATGGCATTGATAACCGTCTAACAATTTTTGACATCTTTTTTCGAAAAAACTAGATTATGAAAAATTTTGGTTACGGGCCCACTATTTTCAGATTTAGGACGCGCACTCAACCCTATTAAAAACATGAATCAGCAAATTTTATTTTTGTATAACGCGTTTTTATCACCTTTAAAATATACTGAATACATGCTTTATTCAATAATGTTTTTTAAATAAAAAGGAGAATCACGAGAAAAAACAACAACTACTTTTATCATTCACTGATAACAGAAAAAAGTTATAACATAAAAACTGCAATGAGAGGGTAACTAATAAAAAACATTACTTTTATACTTTTACCATGACAGAGTACAGAAGTAAGTTAGAAAATTAAAAATAAAAGTATGCCATCATTTTTCAGTGAAGTCATGCCCTGAAAGAACTTTTTATGATGCTATTTCCAATGAATGTTTATTGTGCCCCCCAAAATGTTTAAAATGTATTGGAATAGATGGTGAGAAATGTGTCGTAAAAGATTACATATCTTTTACTGAAATTTTCAACGATTATTGGATTCTTCTTTGCCTTGCTACAGTATCCATCATTTTGTTTGTGATTGGATGCAAATACTTGCATAAGTGCTTATTTAAACCAACGATAATCCTAGAAGGTAATAATAATCATAGCATTGATGTTGAAATGAAGCTACATTTTGCTGAAAATCCAATTGCTAATCCATACACTTATATTATTGATTACATTAATTCTTAGCACTTTAAATACAGTAATTCTTCTTTGTAACCTCATTTTTACTGTAACCTTTTTTTGTACAAAATCCTTGCATTTTATAATTTTGTAATTCTCCTTTAAACAATTATTTATTAGCTTCACCTTATATTTTTATTTTAAGTGTTCAGAAAAGTAAATTTGGATTGTATAATGACTCATTTTTTAGCGTAAATAAACTCGTATGTGTTTAACTTTAACACGGTGTGCTGACTAAGCATGGCTCCGGGCCCACTTTTCGCCGGCCCGGGCCCGGTCCGGCCCGTGATCAACCCGGCCGGCCTGAGCCCGATACAAATCCATGCGGGCCGGCCGGGCTTCGGCCCGAAAATTTTTATCTTCAATTTTGTCTTGGTCCCCCCTGTGCAAAATTTTTCAAAATCGTTAAAATCAAGGCCCGAGCCCGGCCCGGCTGGGCCCGTGGAATCTCGGCCGGCCCGGGCCCTAGCGGGCCCAGGCCGGCCCTCGGGCTCAGTCGGGCCGAGAAGGCCCGCTGCCATGCCTAGTGCTGACTAGTGTAATGACATTTTTTGATCGCCTGCTTGTTTCCAATGTAAAATATTAAAACCTAAATTCTGGGAGAACGGTAATATCTAAACGATTTCTGTAAAAGCAGAAAAAATGGTCATCATCGAATTAATATACAGGGTGCTTCAAGAAATGTGCCCCTCGTAATTTGGCTTTCAAATTAATACTGCTGAGGTAAGCCAAAAACCTACTTCACAGTCCTTCTTAGCACCCCCAGGCATTGTGGTTTCATCAAAAAAGTCAAAATTTTGAGACAAAAAATTTTCGAGTTTAGCTTGGTCCCCCCTGTGAAAAAAATGAAGTTTTTTCTTATTTGACACTTGAGTGAAGTTCAGTTTTTTTTTTCACAAGGGGGACCAAGCGGAACTCGAAAATTTTTTGTCTCAAAATTTTGATTTTTTTGATGAAACCACAATGCCTGGGGGTGCTAAGAAGGACTGTGAAGTAGGTTTTTGGCTTACCTCAGCAGTATTAATTTGAAAGCCAAATTACGAGGGGCACATTTCTTGAAGCACCCTGTATATTAATTCGATGATGACCATTTTTTCTGCTTTTACAGAAATCGTTTAGATATTACCGTTCTCCCAGAATTTAGGTTTTAATATTTTACATTGGAAACAAGCAGGCGATCAAAAAATGTCATTACACTAGTCAGCACACCGTGTTAATTTAAAAAAATATATTATTTTATAGCAGTGGTTTTGCTGTTAAATAATAGTTTTTAAATAATTTGAAGCTTTTATTGAAATGATTCTAAATATTTACTTAAAAAGTTTACTGTGTTTTACGAAAGATAAGTATAAAAAACTTTATTCACTCTTTTCTCACCCGTAAACAATATAAAAAATTAGAATAGCAATATACATCAATACAAACAAATAATAAATTTAAGCATCTAAAGCATTAAAAAGAACTTGCAAAGCAGTATGTTCAGGTAACCATCGTTTGACGTAAAAAGTTGACTTTGATGTATCTTTTAAAGCAGCAGATTTCTCAACCGTTTTTATAAACTTTGCTTGTGCAATGAGCATCAACAATTTTGCTTGTAGCAGATACGGAAATCTATCAACATATTGTCGGCTGAGGTTTTCTGCAACTTTTCGCATTGCCAAAACTTTTAGAGATGTAGGAGAAACTTTGACAATTTCCATTGATCCGGTGCATGGTGGTAGTGGACCAGAAGGCGGACTCTTCATCCCTCCGTATGAAAAGAAGGTTCCCGAAATATACAATGTTGAATGCCATAATCGTTTTTCTGGAACATTTTTGGTCATTTCTAAATATTCAGCTTCACAAATTTCAGATTTTGTAAAAGTTAATTTGATTCTTTCATTTAATGGATAATCATCAGCAGAAATACCACCGTAAAGCAAGAAATAATTTGCATCTGGATTATATGTTAATGTAGCCCATGATCGTCCAACTGGTTTTGGAATATCATTTCCAAATTTTAATTCTCTCCATTTAAAAGTTCCAACGTCCAATTCATATAGATCGTTAAGTCTTATTGCAGAATGTCGTCCACCAAATAAATAAGCCTTAAAAAAGAAAGGTAAAACGAAAGCAAGGAAAAAAAATCAAACCTTATTAGTGTTAGAATTGTATGCAATAGAAGCAGCAGCACGATGAGGCGGAATATTACCAGATTGTTCAATTAAATTCCATTTATCTCCATCATAATGAAGTAATTGATTATTCCAACAACAGTTTAAAAGTTCATCATCCTCAAGAAAATCATCATTTTTGAACAAAAAATTTTCGGGAGATTTCAGATGTCTATTACCAGGACCATAACCGCCAAAATAAAATAATCCTTTTGAACATGCAAATCCGGTAGCTTTATCCCTCGGGGTTGGAAGTTTTCGCATTGCATCAGAAATTTCACGCCAATTACCAGTACGTAAATCAAGTCCATAAAAGCTATTTGTTGGAAGTGCCAAACTTCTAACGTGATCGATTGCTAAAAAAAGATTACTGTAACTTTAAGCACAATAAAAAAGAAATTAAAAACATACAAAAATCATCAATAACAATATTTCCGCCAAACGTATACAAAATATCTCCATATATTAAACCACATGATGCCGTTGTTGCTCTTGGAATTTCACCACCCAATTTGAACTTTATCCAAGTATTTTCAGTACCAAATAATTTTGAAGGATGAATGTAAAGAAAATTTGGAGGTCGATAATATTGTCCATCTTTATCATAATTCTAAAACACATTTATTTTGCAATCATAAACATTATAAATCGTATAAAAGTAGCTTACATAACCTCCCCAAATAAGCATACAGTTACGATATTCTACAGCAATATGTCCAGCATTTGGGGGCATTTCATCCAATGTAACGAAATGTACCAAATCATCTTCGCTATTCTTATACAATTCAGCTAACATCCTGAAAAACAAAGATAAAAGAAAATGTGTGATTAAATTATAAATATAAAACAGCAGAGAATTGAGAAAAAAACACGTCAATAGTCAACGAAAGAAAAACATAAGAAGAAAGGAAAACAAAAAATACATAAATTTCACGTACAAATAACATGAACGGTTCTTCTTCGTTTTAAACAAAACTCGATTGAAACAGTAGAAAACACTTTTTTTATATATGTATTGAAATTCGAGTCATTCGGGTGGAAATTTTATTCACTAAAGTCATCACCTTTTAAATTACGAAAGATACACACAAAAAACACACGAATCACATTATCAGCTGTCGCATCATCAACTAAATCTCTAACAAACAATGACCAATATAATATCATTTTATTAGTGCTGCTGCCGTCCAAAAATGCTCCAAGTTAAACGTTTAACTTTAGCGCTAATCTCCTGCATTTCTTTTTTTTTGTTTCAATAGCAGCTATGGCAAATCTTGTGCGTCATTCAAAGTTTGTGTCGCTGATTTTTTTGTGTTTTTGAAAGTGTCCATTGGCTTTTTTGAATTTCGCGGAATTCTTACCACGGGTTACATTTTGCTACCAAATGTGGGAATTTTAAAAAGAAAAGCGAGGACATCGAGAAAATTCCATTGTTTCGCTTTTTTTCCTTTTCTTTATCTTTGTCGTCGAAGAAAAATATTTTCGGGTCTTATTTTCTTAAATCTACATTCAGATATAGAGCTCATATTATTATTAGTATATTTATTGATTTAAAAAATGGCGGAACTCAGTTGCTACAATAAAGGTTGTGGAAAAAAGTTTGATCCTACAAAAAATGAAGAAGGTAATATACATTTTTTCAACATTTCTTTAATCTATTCACATAAATTTTAGATTCTTGCAAATATCATCCTGGACCACCATATTTTCATGATGCATACAAAATTTGGAAATGTTGTGACAAAAAATTTACTGATTTTGGAACATTTTTAAGTCATCCTGGATGTACGCTTGGAAAGCATAGTAATGAAAAGGTTGAAGATATTGTACGACTATCTGCTACAAAAGAAATTCGTCCTGAAAAACAAGAAGAAGTTATTATATGGTCAGGATTGAATAAACCATCAGAGCGGTCACTTGCAAGTGGTCGAATGCAAAATCTTGCAAAAGAAGTTACTCCAAGTGCTTCTGCAGCCGTTGAAAAATATCTTACAACTGTAAAGGAAAAAGAAAATAATGGTGAAATTCCAATTGGTGCTGCATGTGTTAATAATTCTTGTAAAACTGTAAGAATGCGTTTTTGTTTTAAAACTTTTAATAATGGCTTTTGTAGACGTATAATGGAACTGAAACAAATAATACTGCATGTATTCATCATCCTGGTGTTGCTATTTTTCATGAAGGTATGAAATATTGGTCATGTTGTAAACGTAAAACTTCTGATTTTTCTTCATTTCTTTCTCAAGAAGGTTGCACCACTGGCAATCATAAATGGTCAAAGGTAAGTGTAAATACTTTTTGCGTATGCACATTGTATGTTACCCTATAATTTTACAGAATGAACGTGTTGATAAAATTCGTGAAGATTGGTTTTCTCGGCTTGGTTATATTCATTTAAATGTTTACTGTAAAGGTTCAATTGGTGATCAATGTGTATTTGAAACTGATGGGCTTACGCTGCGTACAACAATTGTTCATGGATTTGGCGATAAAATAACAGATAAAAACTATGATTTATTTGGTGCAATTGTTCCAGAAGAAAGTAAAGTTATAATTGGTGAACGCAAAATTGAAATGGTTCTGAAGCAAGCTGAACCATTGGGATGGCCGAAACTCGTTTATACTCCAGAAGAAAATCAAGGCGAAGAAGAAACTGTTCAATCATAAAATCTGTCTGTTTTATATTTAATTTTTTCCCCTTTTTCTTGTGCACATTTAATTCATTTTTAGTTATTATAATAAATTTTTATAAATTATTACCATGTTATACAAGATCAAGAAATTTGAAAATTTTTTTTTATATAAGTCTAAACAACTTGATAACCAATTATAACAAAATTAAACTCAACAACAACAACGATCAAAGATTTTTTGATACATTTTCTGGATACATAACAGTTAATCTGAATCACTGCTACTTTCCGCTTTAACAGGCTTCTTCTTTTTCTTATCTTTTTTTGCTTTTGGTTTTTCTTCTTCCTCTTCTTCCATTTCTTCATCAACTTCTTCTTTTGGTTCAACTTTGGCTTTCTTGATGACAGGCTTGACATCTTCATCTTCAGCATTCTTTCGTTTACCATGAGGAACAGTAGTATCAGCACTTTGATCATATTCAAATACCTCACTAAAAAAGGTTACGGTAAGTTAACACAAAAATATGTATGTTTACCTTTTAAACTTGTAGTTATCTTTTTTGCCACTCTTCAAACCATTTGCAGGTTTAAATGAACCACCTTCTTCACGTTTTAATTGAGCTTCAAGATGGCTACGAGCTTCAAGACCAATGCTATTACCGAGATTTTCGTCACAAAGTGCATCAACACGTGTAGAAAGTGAAATTTTAGCAGCAAGTTTACGGGCCATTTTACCCTTAAGACGAGTACTAGCTTGTGTAATAAGTTGAGCATGATAAATAATACCATATTTTGGAGTATCACGTTTTGTTTTAAGAGCACGGAAGAGAGCTTTTTCAGCACCAAGAATTTGAACTGTAGATGCAGGATATTTAGCTAAATTAACGAGAGAACCAGCACGAGAAACAAGACGAGCTCCAATAAGTTCACCAAGCAAAACAGTAAGATTTGGGGCAAGAGCAGTCATTCTATTTTTGAGGTATTCATTTAAATCAAGTCGATAATCATAAAGTTCAATAACTTGAGTACAAAGTTGATTCAAAAGAATAACATCAATATCAGAAAGCTCTGTTCCCATAGACATTTCAGCTTCTTCTTTAATTTTAACAGCAAGATCTTCAGGAAGGATACCACTAAGATCAGTACTAACAGCATTAGATTTTGATCCAATAGCACGAATTGTCTGAAAAACAAAATTTTTATGACATTAAAAAGTTAAGCAAAGTAATACCTTAGCTAAAGCAGTATGATCAGGAATGATTTTTCCAATTTCAGGGAAATGCCATCCATACCATTCACGAAGGCGCATAGCATAGTTATTTAATTCTTTATCGAGATCATCAATAAGAGAAACAGCTTGAACAATCATAGTATCCAATTTTTCAGGATTGAATTTAACCTTGTAACGCCCAAGTGTGTGAGCTAATGCAAGACTCATATTTTCAAGTTCAACTTTGTGTTCACCCAAAAGAGCATCAGAATGAGCTCGAATAACGCGAAAGAGTTCATCAACGGCACTATTTTGAACACATTTAAGTGAAAGTTCATTCTTGATAGCTTTACCAAGCTTTGGATCACCAACCGCAAGCTTTTCATCAGCAGCTTTACTTTTGAGTAACTTTTTTAAAGTTTTATGAACCTTTGAATCATTAACTGCAGTGATATTTTCAAGAGCATCAGCTGTAGTCTTAAAGGATTTAAAAGATACCAATTGAAGACTAAAAAATTTATAATATAGTATATCTCATGATTATTATTTCTTTTACCTTTCTTGAGCTTTGCTAGGTGTATTTAATTGATTCCAAATAGCATCAACATCTTCAATTTTGTTGTCATCTAGTAGCTAAAGCAGGAAAAAGAGGACGATTAAAATATTTATCAAATAATGATTTAAGATTATACCTTAAAAAGTGCATAACCTGCAGCAGTTTCATATAAGACTAACATGGTTCGATTCCCTAAAAATTATATTATTATTAATGTTTAAATCATATTTTAAAGAAACAAAAATAACGGTAAACAAGGAAGAAAAGAGAGGTTCTTCTTTTTGGTTGAAGAAAAACAAGAGAGAAAATGCTTCTCATGCCTGCTGCAATGCCGCCCAAGTAGAGCTAGAATGTATTCGTGTTAAGAACCATACATCTTTTAAAACACTTTGGATGGAATGCAAAAAATGCAGGGGAAAAAAGATTTTGCGGTCGTCAAAGAAAAAAAAGTTTACAACAACGGCGCCGTCTCTTTCTTCTATTTTGCTGTGGGCAATAAATTTTTATTTTTGCATTGCATTTACTTTTGGCAGTTCTTTTAAGTTGATGGCTAAATTGATGGAAAAACCAAGGGAAAGAGAGAGAAATATCTACGTTGATAATTAAAAACAAATGGCTATTTTTAAATATAATTTAAGCCATTCAGCAAAAAAATCAACAAAAAAAGATTTATGTTACAAACTTGTTTTTTATGCATAATCTATTTTTCGTGTTTATTCAGTGATGTTTATTTATTTGAAAAAATATACTTTAAAAAACCATTATTCATAAACGAACCTCTTTGGTGTGTTTTCGATACTTGCAAAAAAACACACATAAAAAATTTATTATTGATTTTGTTTCATTTTTCATCCCTTTTTTGATGGCATTCTTTTACCTTTTGTTTTTTTTTCTAGAGGCTATAAGCTTTGAAAAGAGCCATGGATTCCATGAATGGTTTGCCCCCATCAAGTGGATTTTCATTTGATCCTCGAACTTTGGAAATTAAGACAAAATCCATTGAACAAACTTTGGTTCCACTGGTTTCACAGGTTTATTTTTAATATTTACCTTTCATAGATAATTGAAATTTTAGATATCAACATTAGTAAATTTTAAAGAGAATGTTATTACTGGTAATAAACCTAAAAGTGAAAGAGCATTAAGGGCAGCTATGAAGGTAGTTTCTTGATGGTCCCAAATCCCTCATATGAGTTAAAACTTTCTAGATTGGTACTTCATTAGCTGCAGCAGTTGAAAGATTTGCAACTGTTGGTGAAACAATCGCAGATGAAAATCCAGATATTCAGCCAGAGATGTATGATGCCTGTACCGAAGCTCGAATGGCTGGTAGCTCAATTGCAAATATAAATAATTCTTTAATTGATGATAATGGAGTTTCTGTAATGGGAGTTGATAAATCACAACTTGTTCGAGCTTCTCGACAACTTTTATCTTCTGTAACACGTGTTCTGCTTTTAGCTGATCGAGTTGTTGTTAAAAATATTTTAAGAGCTGAAGATAAAGTAAGGATTCAGGAAGATAAGGATTGAAATAATCCATTTAAATAATTTTAGATTGCATATTCATTAACAAAACTTGAAAATACATCAAATTTTACAGAGTTTGTTAAAATTTTTACTGAATTTGGTGCCGAAATGGTTGCGCTAGCTCATCGCTCCGGTGAAAGACAACATGATTTAAAATCAGAGAAACGTCGAGCGCAGATTACTGTAGCTCGAAGTAATTTGGAGAGAATGACAATGTTGCTATTGACAGCTTCAAAAACACTTTTACGACATCCTGAAAATTCTGCATCTAAAAATTGTAGGGATGGTGTTTTTCATCAAATTCGTCTTTCCCTTCAGTTAATTGCCATTTGTGTAACGGATGGCGTAATGCCATTGGAGCCATCTCGATATTGTTCGGATATGGACCCTGATGCTGGACCATTAGATATTGGAATGCAATTAACTGCAAATGTTAGCATTAAACAACTTATGGTTTGTAAAATATCTAAATTAAATAGGCTACAGTAATCCAATTGTAGGAAATGCTTGAAATGGTTCGAATGACGTCTGCTATTGGACCGAGTACTCGTGAACGGCTTATTGCAGCATTAGTATCACTTTGCGAAATGACTCAAGACTTTACCGAGTCTTCATTTACCCTTCATCATCATCGTGAACAGATTTTGGATTTCTTAGAGGAATGCCGTTTTGAAATGAATAACTTGATTACCCCGGATCAAAACGGATCTCTTGAAGATGATCAACTTCAACAAGATTCTTTGGAGGTTACGGTAGAAAGGCTAAATCGTAGATTACGAGATCTACAAAAACAGTTACAACTTGTTGCAATGGATCAAGTTGCAGCAATTTTTCGAGCTAACGAAGATCATACTGTATTAACATCGATGAAAACTTGTTCAGTTTCGGGTGATATTGATGGAGTTGAAAAATATCTGGAGAAATTTCGTGAACATGCTGAACACGTTCAAGATGTTTGTCGTCTTTTACATCATATATCTATGACCGATGGACTTCATGTTGCTACTGGACACGCTGAACGGAATCTTCGAGCTTTAGCACCTTTGGTTCGTTTTAGAGAGGAAAACATATGGCTTAAACATGTATTTAAACTTTAGACGCTGCTTGCAGGACAAACACTATGCGTACATCCTTCATCCAGAATTGCTCGAGAAAATTTAGAAGTTTTTTGTGACACATGGGCCCAAAATATTAATGATTTAAGTAAATTGGCAAAAGAGCTTGATGCAACTTCATCTGGTCGAGTGGCAGCATCGGCAGCGGCATATATGTCGCTTCCGCGTCCTGGTGTAAGTCCTCCCCTTCGACCTTTCCCAAAATCTTTGGCCCTTTCATTATCTCGGCATAACTTGAATTCATCATCTTCAAATAATTCATCAAGGAGTGCTTTACCAACGTTTGATGGTAGTGGTTGTGATAATCATAATAATAGTATCTCTTTTGTTCCTAATAATCCTGTTTATAATAATATTAATAATTGTGATAGTGAACGTGATTGTCTTGTTTCATCATCAAATAATCTAAATTCATTTATTTCATCATCTGATGCAACACCAAATGCCGCAGCAATGACACAAAGTGGAATTTCAAGTGGTTACGGTAGTACTACTGCAGTTTCATCAAAATCTTCTGCCTTCGTTAAATATCAAAAGCCTTCCCCACCACCAAGAAAATCATTACTGACTGGAGGCATAAAAGTTGAAGGTGAAGAAGAGGTTAAAGCCGCTCCATTAGCTGATGAAGAAAACAGTTCAATTGGATCTGCGACAAGTGAAGAAAGAAAAGCATTTGAATACAGAATTGGATTAATAATGAATAGCTTAGAAGAACAAGCTCAAAATTTACTCAAAATTGCTGAAGGATATGATTAAATTTGTTTGAAAAAATTATTTGTGTGTTTGTTTAGAATAGACAGTAGCCAACATTTTATATTTTTTAAACTTTTGATTTCTACCTTTTTTATTGCTTTAGTTTTTATTCTTTTACTTGCCATAATGCCTTTTTTGTTGTTTTTGTTTGTCAATGATAGTGGAGTTTTTCATAATATGTATTTAAGAATGTGTTGTTTATAAGGGTTTCAAATTTTAAAACTGATTTGTCAATGAAATATAATAATATATCTAATTGTAATTTAATTAAAGAAACATGGCATTACAACCAAACCATCAAAACCATTAACAATGGATGTTGAAGATCAACAAAAAATTGCAAAAGTTGGATTAGAAATGAAAATTCTTACTGCAGAAGTAATAGTTTTGGCGTACTTTAGGATTACTATAATCCACTACAAAATTTTGTAGGTTGAAGCAGAAGCAGAAAAATGGGATGAATATGCAGAAAATAGTATTGTCAAACGTGCCAAAGCCATGTCATCAATGAGTTATAACATGTATTTATTTACAAAGGGTGATGGACCTCTAAAAACTACTCATGATTTATTTACTCAAGCTGAATTCTTTGCTGAGCAAGCAAATAAAATGTATCGAACTGTTCGAGAGTTTGCCTTTGAAGTTTGTTTTTTATAATTTAGTTTACGGCATAATAACAAAAAAAATAGGTACCAGGAAGTGCCGAAAAAAATGATTTACAGATAATTTTGGAAAAAATACCGTATCATTGCCAACAACTTCAAGTTTTAGTCAAAAGTCCTACGGTGGGAAAAACAGCAACATTTAGCAAAGTATGTTTACCACAATACAGTAGTCTCATAATCAAATAGTTTAAAACTAATTTTTTAAAATGTTGATACAGTACCCCAATTAATTTCATTTTTTTAGGTTGATTCTGTCATATCTGAAACAAAATCATTAATGAATGAGATAGCAAAACTTGTTACAGCATGTTTTGTTTGTGCAACAAAGTTTGAAATTGAATTTCGCGGACATTCAGCCTCTCGTGGAGCTTTAAATGATGAAGATTATCCCCAACGAAATTCTCGTGAATCAACACTTTGGAGAAGAACACCATCTATTAGACGTACAGTACCACCACAACTTCAGTTAAATACTTCAGACAGTCTTAAATATGCAAAATTTAATTCTATGCAACAGCAGTAATATAAACCAAAGAAAAATAACTTTGTTGCACATTAAAAAAAGGCTTTATCTTTCAAGTATTATGTATCAGAAAATTACATTTCTTTTTTAAATTTTTTTTTGCTTTAATACTTTTTTTACGAAAAAATATCAGTAGTATTAAGTTTTCGAAATAATAATTTTTATAATAATAAAATAAATAAGACACAATATGGCTCAATAACATATGTAAAAACCAGCTTATAAAAATATCACTTTAAATACAGCTATCCAAGAAGTAATTTAAAAACGATGACAACTATATTAATTGGAATCAAAGGAACTAAAAGATAAATTCGATACTGTATTTGATAAAATATTTAAAGAAACAAACTAACCTCGAAGAACAGTTTGAATTGATAAAATTAAATTGACAAGCCGCATTGTAATTGATTGATCATCTGAATGAAATGAATGTTGATTGTTTCTGAGATACTAAAATAGGCAATTGTATATTTTATAAAAAAAGAGAAATAACAAACCTTATTTAAAACACGTTCTTTGTTGATAATACAAAATCCATTTAGAATTAGCAGAGTAAATTCTAATATTGAATATAGAGAAAACATCTGTTTTTCTGCCTAAATTGATAATACGGTAGTATGTTTGATGAAGATCAAGAAAAATTAGCAAGAAAATTTACTTTACAATCAAAATGGCAGCGGATAAAAGCCACGCGTCGCTGTTGATTTGCCTTAATTTTTTTTCTTCAAGATTTTTTCAATTCCATTCAAACTTGACGTTTCTTTTGGCAAAATGTCCTAGTCATAAGACTAAAGTTTTTATTCAACACAGAGCATCCAATATTTTGCAATACATTTTTCAGAATAATACTTTTGAACTACTTTTAAATTTAATCGCTCCTTGTTTTGTTTTTTATCTTATTTAGCTTTGATACCCCAAGCGGCAGCTTTTTCCACCGTAGATAGCTATAATGTCAATGAATGAAATTTCTGAAGTAGAATTATCTCCACAAGAACTTTTTGATCATTCAAAGGTTCTACAAAAAGAAATTGATCGATTTCGTCAAAACTTTGAAG
Organism: Panagrolaimus sp. LJ2400; assembly: GCA_024447215.1. Classification (NCBI taxonomy): domain Eukaryota; kingdom Metazoa; phylum Nematoda; class Chromadorea; order Rhabditida; family Panagrolaimidae; genus Panagrolaimus; species Panagrolaimus sp. LJ2400. Next base: position 704,673 of record JAMRYA010000009.1, on the reverse strand, counting down.
AGAATCAACGTTACAAAGAATTTGATGGATTAATTAAGAGAAATCATCGTGTAAGTTCCCCCTCCCTATGCACCTTATATGTTTGTTATTGATACTTTTCTTAGATTTATGAAGCAATTGATACAAATTTGCTTCCGGCGTTACAAACCAATAATTGTGATGAGTTTGTGCAAAAAATGGATAAGCTGACGGCAAGAGTTAGTCGTTTGACAGAAATGAAATTTAGGAATGTACGACTTTTTTTTATCATATTTTTGCCCTGAATTACGCATATCTTCTGTATATTAAGTTAGGTGATTTACCGTAATAATTTATAGGATCATTTTCATGGCATTGATCTTTGTTCCTTAACTGCATCAGATATTGCCAAGCTGGCAGAAGCTGCTGTAAGATCTCCACCATTACCCCAACATATGGCAACAATCGTTGAATGTGATTCTCCTCGAGTCTCTGCTGATGACGTTGTTGATTTGAGTTAATTTTTCTTGTCCTTTTTAAGAGCTTCTCGCATGTTTACCGGTAATATTTCTTCCTGTACGACCTTCATACTGTAATATATTGTTCATACGAGCTTTGCGTCTTAATAAACTTTGTAAATTTAATGCTATGTTTCGATATTTTTCACGTGTCATCGTGTTAATACTTTATTTTTAATTTTCGTACTGTATATGCTAATATATAATTTCATATTTTTAAGGGTAATACTTCCAAGATAAAGAAAGATTTATCATGGGAAAGACGCGATCATCCCTCAAAGCTAACCGTTCTGGTGCAAAAGGAAAAGCATCAAAAGGCGTCGGTGGCTCAACAACAAATACAAAATATCAACGACGAACTGGTGGTGTTAATAAAAAACAACGAAGTAATCATTCATTGAACCCCGATCGGACAACAGATCCAAAAACAACTGGTGGTGTCAATGCTCGATCAAAAGCTACTATCAATCGTTTACGAATGTACAAACATTTCAAGCCAATTCGTGCTCCAAATGGTAAAATTCTTCAAGCTGCTCCATTTCAAAGTTGGAAAAATAGTGGTGAAGTGGCAAGGGTTGAACCACATCGTAAATGGTTTGGTAATACTCGTGTTGTTGGACAAGAACAACTTCAAAAATTCCAAGAAAATTTGGGAAAAGCTATCAATGACCCATTTCAAGTTGTTATGAAACAAACAAGATTGCCAATTTCATTACTTCAAGAAAAAGCAAAGGTAGACTTCCTTTTGATGGCTGGCCTTTACTTTAAAATTTCTTTTAGCAACAACGCGTTCATATCACTGATACCGAAACATTTGATTATACTTTCGGTAAAAAAGCTCTCCGCAAGAAGCCAACTTTAAAAGCTAATGATTTGGAAGATTTATGCAAAGATGTTGATGAAAAAGGAGAAAACTACAAAGAAGACGATGACCGAGCCTTGAAGCTTGTTCGTGGTGAAATTGAAAGATTTGAAAATCCTAATCCTCTTTTCAAAGCTGGACAATCTAATCGGGTTTGGGGTGAACTTTATAAGGTTATTGATTCTTCTGATGTTATTATCGAAGTTATTGATGCTCGTGATCCAATGGGAACTCGATGTAAACAAGTTGAAGAATTTTTACGAAAAGAAAAGCCTCATAAACATCTTGTTCTTGTTATGAATAAAGTTGATTTAGTTCCAACATGGGTTACTAAACGTTGGGTTGGTATTTTGTCAAAAGAACTTCCAACAATCGCTTTTCATGCTTCACTTCAACATTCATTTGGTAAAGGTTCTCTTATCAATGTTTTACGACAATTTGCAAAACTTCATCGGGAACGTCCACAGGTAATATTTTTTTGCTTAAGATCTCTTAAATTTTGAATTTTAGATTAGTGTTGGATTTATTGGTTATCCAAATGCTGGTAAATCATCAATTGTCAATACTCTTCGCAAAAAAAAAGTTTGTAAAACTGCTCCTATTGCTGGTGAAACTAAAGTATTATCTTATTTTTTTGTAAAGTTAAAAAATATTTAAAATTGTAGGTATGGCAATATGTTACACTCATGAAACGAATTTATCTTATTGATTGTCCTGGTGTAGTTTATCCACAAGGTGAAACGGAAACAGAAATCATTCTTAAGGGTATTGTTCGTGTTGAAAATGTCAAAGATCCTGAAAATCACGTAATTGGTGTACTTAATCGTGTTAAAAAAGAACATCTTGAAAAGACATACAAAATTTCAAAATGGGATGATGTTGAAGATTTTATGACTAAAATTGCATTTGCAAGTGGCCGTCTTTTAAAAGGTGGTGAACCAGATATTCAAACAATTGCAAAAATGGTTTTGAATGATTTTCAACGTGGTCGTTTACCATATTATACACGCCCACCTGGATGTGATGATGAAGAAGTTAAAAAGCATGAAGGTGATGTTGCTCCTATCAATGAAGTTGAAGAAGATGAAAAAGCAAATATAACTGATGGAGAATCTGTTGCTGGCTCTGATAATGAAGAAGATGAAAATGAAGATAAAGAAGTTACAATTGATGATATCAAGCCTAAAGAAGAAGCCAGTGATGAAGAACTTACTGAAATTGGTTCAACATGTTCTGGTTTAACTGATATGAGCGGATTTTCTGATCTTGAAATGGATTACCCAGATCAAGAAGGAACAGTTGATGCTGGTTTTGAAGACGATGAAACAAAACCTGTTAATTTGCTTGGAAAAAAGGTATTGTTTGTATTTTTCTTTAATACATTTCAATAGTGTTATAAATTTTAGACACAGAGTAAGAAACGACCAAGAGGAAAACGTGCTGGCAAGAAGGTAAAAGAATCTGAAAATAAGAAAAAGTTCAAACCTGGATTAGTACATTCTATTGTCGATGAAGCGCCAACAAAGAAAACTGAAGGTGTTGTTGATTTTGGATCAAAAGATAAAAAAATGAATATGTGGTTTAAAAAGCTTGCTAAAAGAAAGAAGGTTAAACATCAACAATAAATTAATTGTTTATTTCGTTGTTATTTTTTACTGTATCGTAATAATACAGTTATCTTTTGATGACTTTTTGTTGGTTTTTTTGTTTACTGTTGTTGAATATTAAAAAGTTTAATTGATGAATTTTATTTTGATAAAATTATTTAATTTGGCTTGTATTTACGGTAGTTGACTACAGGGTATTTAACCTGTAATATATTTTGACCTTTGCTTCTTTTTTCCCCTCTAACTGATCGAAACATGTAGTTTAGCCATGATGCTACAGTATTATCCCCAAGAAACAGTTAGAAATTATAATATGAGATCTGCTCCACAACTAATCCCGAAAGGATATAATGAAGCAACCTGCCTTGAATATGGCTTGCTTAAAGTCCCCTATGAAATGTTAAATCGAAAATTTCGAACAACAATTAAACGACTTGGTAAACCTATGACAAGTATTAACTTTCTTTCAAATTCTGTTGAAAGTGTTATTCCCCGTACAAATGCTCCCCTTCCCATTGCTAAAATTAGTGATAAATATCGGCTTTTGACAAGAAAAGTTGAAGAATTTCGTTCATCATTTCAAGAATCAATTGATGCTGAAATTGAAATTGCAAAAGTTTTACAAAATCGTGCAGAATATTTGAATAAAGGTGTAAATGGGGATGATCAAGATATTGACTATTTTCGGCGTCAACGGGTGTGCCGGCTTCTCGTTGATCATCTTTTAAGAGTTGGTTATTTTGAAACAGCACAAAAGCTTGCCGATTATACCGGAATTGAAGCATACACAAATCAAGAAGTTTTTCAAGTTGCAAAACAAGTTGAAGAATCCTTAAAGCGACAAGATTTATCAATTTGCCTTCAGTGGATTGCCGATAATCGTTCAAAGTTACATCGATTAAATAGCTCTTTTGAGACAGAAGTTCATGTACAGTATGCCCTAGAATTAATAAAACAAGGCAAACAAAAAGATGCATTAGAATATGTTCAAAAAAATTTACAAGGTATTAAAATGTGGAAGGGCAATGTACTTACTGTAAGTTTGTGGTACTATTATTCAGATCAGATGTGTACTGTAATACTTATAGTTAATGACAATCATTGGAGCTGGTCTTAATTTTCCTGGGGAATCATATCAAAAGCTTTTAAGCGATGATCGATGGGCAGAATTAATGGAAATGTTTAGAACAGAAAATGCTCGAATCTTTAATGTAATGGTTTTGTTTTGACCCCTAACATATTTATCCATGTCATTACAGATATCTGCATTATCACCATTTTCCGCATGTTTACAACTTGGCATGTGTGCCCATAAAACTCCATACTGTACAGATAATAAAAATTCTCGATGTATTGTTTGTAAGGAATTATTTGATTTTTCTGTTGGATTACCGTATGCTCATATCAATGTTTCACGTCTTATTTGCCCATATAATGGTGAAGTAATTGACGAAAGTAATGTCCCAATGATGTTACCAAATGGACAAGTTTATGGTGAAAATTCTATTCACGAACTTACAAGAGGTGATGAAATTTATGATCCACATTCCGATAAACATTTCGCATTGAGAGATGTTAAGCGTGTTTATATTTTGTAACACATCGAATTTTTTTAAAAGAAGTTGTAAACTTTTGTGTTCCCTTGGCTAAGTGTTACACCTCGGGAAAAACAAATTTTTTCTCGGGAAAAAATTCAAATTTGAATGCCAAAATGGAACACAAAAGTTTACATTCGATTCGATGTGGTAAATATCAATATTACTCTATTGAGATACTGTAAAAATTTGCACATATTTGAATTTCTTTTTGTATTCCTGTAGACCCATGCACAATAATAATCACTACTTTTTTTTGTTAAAAATTCTTATTTACAAGATTTTTTAATTTTTATACCATACTTCTTGAAGCACAACAGATTCAATTGTTTTTAGAATATTTCGCTAATTTGCTAAAGTACAGCAAGTTATTATTTTTTAAATTAAATTTTATTTAATCACATTCATTTATTATTGTTTTTACACATCAAAGATTTCAAGGCATAATCCTCACTTCTTTTTATAAATAAATTTCCCCATTTTTTGTACTTATTAAAAATATGTAAAAAACAGCAATGTCTTTGCAAAAGAAATAATTACAGTATCTTAAAATCAATATGAGCCACATGAAGTAAATTAATTTTAAAGATCTGGTTATAGTGTTAACATAATTTTAAAAAACAATGTTCAAATTTAACATCACAGATTTTTAGTAAATGAAATTGGTGGAAATTTATTTATTTTAGCTATGTCAAAATAAAACCATTTCTTTTTTGTTTTCAAAAACCAAGTTTTAGAATATATAATTTTCGAAGTACTTTTTTTCTAACAGAATTTATTGTTGATGCCTGTACAATGCTCATCTGTCATTTCTCAAAACGTAAACGATTTTTATTCACACTGTTACTTTATTTGTACAAGTTTTTTACAAACAAATCATCCAACCATCTCTAACATTCATTTATTAAAATTCTATATAGAATTTCTGCCACATTTGCATTTTTAAAAGTTATAATTACTCCCCTTTTCTTAGAAATATAACACTTTAGTTGCTAAAATTTGTTTTTCCATAACAATAAAACGTGTTATTATTAATTGTTTTTTGTTCAACTGAATAACTTAAAACTACTGTAATTTTAAAGGTACACAATCATCTATATGCATTACTTTTAAGAATTTTAGTTCTTGTCTCAAAAGGCTATAATTATCTGTCTCAAAAAACATTTAAAATGGCTAAATAAATAAATTACAACCTTACTTTCTTCGTTTGAGTAATATGTATGTATTGAAAATCTCTTTATTGGGGTCCGTCAACGTTTTTTATTGACTTAAAAAAGATTTTCTTATAATGTTTTTTAACCTAAAATTTTTCAGAATTTTTTTCTTAGTAAATTACTGTTGCCTTTCGTTTCATAATAAGTGAAATTAGAGACCAAGACCTTTTAAAATTAACTCTTAACTTTTAAGTGAGACAGTTTTAATTAAATATTGAGTAATTATTGTATGTGGTGATTACATCACGTCATAGTACATCTTCGTCATTCATCATTTTCATAGTTTCTTTTATCAAACATTTAATAAATGTTTAATTTTTTTATCCATATATTTAATTAATATCTTTTAGAAAATAGTAAGTTGTGAGATGTTGAACCACCAAAGAAGGGCTTGCTTTAAATGAAGAGAGTTAACAATGGAAAAGGAAGTATTTGCAGAAATATTTTTGCGTTTCATAAATGTTTTATGCTTTTTCGTTTGTGTTGGAAATCTTTTTTATTTACCATTTATATTTATGGATATTAAAAGAGTTAAACCAATTTGTCATTTAAATTTTTGGTATGTCTCGGTCACCTATCTACAGTTTCTTAAAGTACTGTATGCATTTACAGGGTATCAATGATACTTTTGCATTTATCATTTATATCATTTTTAATTTCATCATTTGTAATAAATTTTGGTGTCTTAATAACTCCAAATCCAAATACTCCAAAGCACAGTATTCCATGGTTTGTAATTCCAGGCAACTATTTGGGATGCTTTGCTGCAGGTTTACAACTTGGAAGTATTGCTTTGATATTTTTCGAAAGACTTTCTGCAACTTATTATTACCGTACTTATGAAAAATCTAAAAAACAAATTTTAATTATTGTTGCAAGCATTTTTGTATTTTTATTTTCACTTTTATATTGTTATCTTTGGAATGCTGGTAAGCTAGCTACAGAGGTATACTGTAATTGAAGAAGTTCTCTTTTTTAGGTATCAACTTTTTCATTAATGCTGGAATCTTTTATGTTTTTGATATTTTAACTGCTTTTGTAAGTTAATGTATTTATTTATTTCTAAAATAATTCTTACAGTTTTAGCTTATTTGCGTTCTTTTTAAACTTAATCAAAGACTCCGAAAACTTAAAAATTCAAGTAATATTGTTTTAACACATCGATATCAGGTTAGTTCTATTTAAAAGAATATATGCAATAAAAAAACATCGAATCCAACCCCATAGGCTTTATTTTTACGACCTAAAATCTTTGACCAGTTTTTTCATAAAGTATCTTTTGTTAATATATTGTAACTTTCAGATATTTGAAAATCTTCGAATGATTCGATTCATTTTTCCGATGGTTGTTTGGGGAAGCATAGGATTGATTGCTGGAGGCGCAACAACAATTTCGTTAAAGCTATTTTGTTATTGGATGTTGCAAAATCCTGTTGTTATTGGATGCTATTATTATACAGTAATTTTTAGAGGAATACTTTTTTAAAGCCCCACAAAGCGAGTTTCAGGTATTAAATATATTTGTATTTATTGCATATTCACATATGCTACTTCGTCAAAGCCATAAAAGAGAGCACATGGTAAACTGTGTAAAAAAGTTTATGCATTTGGGAGTTAAAATTAATCCTGAAACTGTTCACAGAAACACTCGCCGGCGAAATGCCTTTGGTGATTATGTTGTAAATACTAATAATACAAAGAAATCGGAGGGTGATATTCATTTTGGTATGCTTAAAAATGAATGGTAATAAATGCACTTTGAGATAAAAGCAAAGCCATAACTCTCAGCAAAGTAAAGTGTTACTAAATCTCTAATTTTCAACAACACATTTTTACAATTAAATTGTAAATGTAAAAGTCTTTTTTTGATTTATGTTGTTGTTCTTTGATTCCCTTTTAAAAAATTTCAAAATAAATAACAAAGTCATCTTGTACTCTGGCTACAAAATATTACAAGTTAATGAAACAAGGCATTAACATAATCATATTTATTAAATAGGAATCAGATACTTCAACGACTGTTAAAGTATGGGTTATATCACAAAACCAAAACATAATAATAAAATCAATAAACAAAACTAAAGGTTTCAAAACAAAAAATTAAAATAAAATGATAGAAAAATCAATTAAAAATCCACATAAGTTTCAAAAAGAAACTAATAAAAAAATTCACATTATTGATAGCAACCTGTGCTCATTCCTTCTTTAACATTTTCAAAACCACGAACCATAAATGCCCGAACCTGGGGCCGTTCTTCAAGTACTTCTTCACCACCATGGAAACGAACGGCACCAGCACGAACAATTTTATCCTTGAAAAACTTTTCACGTTCAGATTCTTTTGCACCAATTGCTCCAAGATATGGGGAAACAATAAATGTAAAAATCGCCCGTTGTTGAACAGAAATATCAACAAGAAACTAAAATATATATACATAAATACTGATTTTATTTTAAAGTACAATAAAACTTACTTCATAGGCACTACCAGTTTGCTTTGATGGAACATGTCGATATTGGGGAATGAGAACAGCAGATACAACTGCAGTAAAACTTTTTGGATCAAATGTTTTAACAGTTAAGTTATACCAATATCCGACCTTCAAGGATGAATCATTACGACCTTTAAGCAAACAAAAATGAAGATAAGGAGAAAAAAATTCACCATTTCCAATGAATAGACCTTCATATTGCTAAAATCAGGGATGTACAAAAGTTAAATATGAAAGTTATTAAAAAAACATACTACTTCTTGCAAAAATGAGAGAGATATTGTACCAGCTTGAGGAACTTCTAATGTAGTATACGCATGTTCATCAGGATCAACATAATAAAATACATTACGGATAACATGTTCACGATCATAATAATCAGCTAGCTCTCCAAATTTATCATGAACCAAACCATTATTTCCAAAAATAAAAAAGCCAGGACAACTTTGAACAGATGAAAGAGAAGCTTCATGCTAAAAATTTGAACGAGTGCTATTAATCAATAACCCCGAATCGAAAACTTACATAATTATCACAAGTTAAGCTTGCTGCTAAAGGAAAGCCATTACGTTCAAAAACATCATAAACAATGAAGCGCTTCAAGGCTTGATTATAGCAAACATTAACCTTTATAGCTTGATTTGGTGCCAATTTCTTTTCACGACAATTTTTAATCTTTTCCAAAGCCAAGAGCACAGGCATTTGCGGTTTAGAAGGAATGTATATAGCCTTGCCAGAGAGAAAGTAAGCACGTAAATTAAGGATTCTCTAAAAATATAATCTGTAGTGAATATAAGGATAACAAATGAAGACATACTTCTGCACGAAGAGGAACACCTTGAGGATTAAATGGATCATAGGGTTCATATCCAGCACTTGAAGTTGCAACCTTCATCCATGGCTGGAATGGAAAAATTATTTTTTTCAACAAAAGACAAACAAAAGAGTAAAACACATACAGCTTTGAAAATAGCATCAGAGTAAGAGCTAACTTGTTCAACTGAATGCAATTCGAAAGTGACTTCATTATTAGCTGGATGATTGAGATCGACATCAGAAGCTTTAGGAAATGTAAATTTAAGCCAACAATCCATAGGTACTTCAGAGCATACAACCTTGTCAAGTATAGCAGGAGAAAATTTGACATCTTCGCAAATGTCAGAGAAGCATTTAGTTGGAGAACCACTTGAGAATACACACTTTGCTTTTACCTGAAATTGGCACACTATATAAATTACTTTAATCGAATGATGAAAAAACTTACGAGGAAAACTCCATCACCTTGGCGAATACAAGTAAACTTATTTTTATAAAATGCATTATTGGGAGTAACCTTTTCACGAATAAGATTAATTCTATCAGCTTCATATTTAATATTTCCCAAAAGAGGAAAAGGAGCTGGTCGATCAAAGCATTCAGGATCATAACCATGACGAAGAACATAATAAGATTGCTTCTTAGTAAAATCAACAATTGTAAAGACAACTGGAGATGCACGATTCATCCAAAAAGATTCAACGATTACACCATATTGAGTGTTATCATCTCTTTTGTATCTACGAGCAGAACGTAACATGTTGCTTTAATATTAACTATACCGTCTGAAAGAGAGCGAATGAGCAGGTTAGAAAAAAAGAAAAGAGGCAAATGAATGTTGCCCGAAGATCTTCGCGAAGAAAAATGTAGAATAAAATAGATGGCCCCTTGATACTGTACTAGTCGTGTCAAAAGTTGTTGTTCATGTTAATTTTTAATTTACCGCTGCTTTTGTGTAATACACAATGTGTATTAATACAACAATTGTTGTGGTCTATGTTTGTGCTACGCAAACATTGACTAATGTCTAGACATATGTTTATTATGTTATTGTATTTCTTTTAAACATGTTTACTAAATTTTGTAAATATTTTTTTTTCTTAAAATAGTAAAGCGTAATTTTGTTTTTAAAAAAAGGTTTGTACGCACTTGCCCAACTCGTTTGCAAACGTTTGTTATTTTTATGATTTTTGTCCACACTTGCCCAACTCTGTTGTTTAATGCCTACCGGGAAATATGATTTGTAAACGTTTGACGGTGTTTAACAAAATATTTGGAAATCTGTTTGTTTTACTTTTAACTCAGCCTTTTATTTTAATGTTTGTTTTTTTTTTAATTTACAATTGCAGCCGACTGAAAATTTGTGCTGTTTTTTTGAACAACAAAAAAGGCATATTAAAGCTTTTTATAATCTATGAAAGTTAAATATGTTAATGCAAAAAAATAATAAATTTGAACTTATAAGAATCCGTTATGTTACAATTGGAGAAAAAATTGAATGTTAAAGATATCAAAAAAGTTAAAGTTTTAAAAATGAGGTAACGACATTTTTTTTCATGATAATATTAATGATAGCCATTTTTGTCGATTGCAACGTAATTTAAAAAAATAAACATCCGGTTAATGTCTGCCGTCTGTTCTTTAAAAAAAGAACTACTTTTTCCATACAATATTGCAACACGTCTTTTCAAACTAACATCTAAATAAGGAGAGCATTGATGAACTAAACAGTTTTTTGCTTAAAAAACTGTAGTACATGAATATTTCTAACTATTTTATAATAAATGAATGCATTGTTTTATCATCATTAACTATTTTATAATAAATGAATGCATTGTTTTATCATCATTAAAATGTTTTTTTTAGATTAACTTACCAGTATGTGTATCTTTTAACCTGAATTATAATGCACAAATTAAGAATTAAAATTGTTTAACTTTTAATTCCTAACTCTTAAAAGTTATGAGGTTCTTATTCTGAATCTGATTAATATGCTCTTTCTTACAAATATAACAAGTAATGATAAACAAAATTTAAGTTTTTAAAGAATTTAAATTAAATTAAATTTTAAAAAATTAATAATAAACAGTAGCAATTTGTTACTCAATTGCAAGTAGACGCTTGTTTGCAGATCATATTTCCCGGTTGGCATTAAACAACAGTTAGCCAAAGTTGGGCAAGTGTGGACAAAAATCAAAAAAGTAACAAACGTTTGCAAACGAGTTGGGCAGGTGCGTAAAAGCCTAAAAAAAAGCTTAAAAGCAAATAGTGCTGCGTTTATTCTGTAACTCATTGCCAACAGCAACAATAACGAAATGAACATTTTTTTCTTCAAAAATATTATAATATATTAGCAATAGATCTCTAAAAAAACTAATTTATCTGTGGCTTTATTCATTTGTGCTATTATAATTCAGTATGGCAGTCAGGCAACATAGAATGAATATTCAAAAATCAAAAGATAAAAATCCTGATTTATATTTTGAAGAGGATATTCGACGACTTTATGACAATTCTATAAACGATTCTTTCTCCAATGAATATAGTGCTATTTATGTTTTTGCTGATGTTATACAAATTACTTTAAATAAACCTCTTGAATCCCCTTTCGCAATTGGAACTCAATTCTTAATTAAATTTGAAAAGAGTTTTACGATTGGAGAAATTTATCGAATTCAAGATATTAAAGATGGTGATGAATTAATACGATCAATATATTTACGATTAATAAAAAGAGAGACTTTGTATCCAGAATGGACTGGTAATATACAAGTTCTGAAAGTAAACTTTTTTTCATTGTTTTATTATCTAAGTGATGGAGCTCTGTTTAGGTCAAAATATCTTTAATTCATTACAATGCTACTGTATATAAAAAGATTTTGTCATGCTTCAGAAATCAACAATTAAAAAAAGCTCAAACAGAAGCTCGCAAGCGAAATGGCGGCTTTCAAGCATTTCGAACACTTATTAGTGGATTTAGAGGACCAAATGTTTCTTGGCATATTTGTGCAGAAGATGATTCTACTGAAAGTCTGCAAAGAGCTATCGCAAGTGCATATGAAGAACGTCAAACATTTATAATTTGTAGTCCATCAAGTGATCGATTGTATGAATTTTCTTTACTTTGTAATGAAATCTCGAAACAAACTCTGCCATTTGAAGTATCAAAACAAGCTATTGTATTTCCGCCTGGAATGTTTTGTGATGAAAAATGGAAATCTGATTCATTGAGCAATATAAAAGTACAGTATACTGATTACAATATGGCAGAAAATTGGGACGTTGAAAGAATTGAACATGAACTAAAATTTCGTGGTCAAGATGCTGTTGATTTGATGAAAGATGTTCATCCACGAATTGTTTTGGGGACTCCAGCTTCATTAATTCTTGTTATGCATGGACTTGAATGTAAGGTTTTAGTTTTTACTTTTTGGGTTTTTATTTTCTATTCTTATAGCTCATTATTGTACTTTCCGTGATCGTCTACCAAAACGAATTATATTTGATCAAGGTGAACGAATACCGGATGTATTTGCATTACTTATACTTTCTTCATTTCCAACCATTGAACACGTTGAAATTTATCATCAAAAAGAAGAGGTCCCAGTGCAATATGGACAAAATATTCGTTCTCTCGCTGCTACGGTAAAGCAGTAGTGGGTAATTATTGTGCAGTAATCCTTTCACTCTGATATTTTTTAAAGAGATAATCTCCTTTTTATCAAATAAAACTTTTTATTCTTTCAAAACGCATGTTTTCAACATTTTATAATTCAATCAACTCATTATTAGTTTTTTATACTTTAATTTCGACGAAAAATTGCATATTTTTGAAGTTCTTTTTGGATATCGGGTGATTGAGCCAAATAAATTTGTAAGATGCCACGATTTTGTTGAAGTGAAGTCAGTGAATCATTGTTTGCAATTTTTCGAATATCAGAATCTATAGCTTGTACGGCAAGAGGTGCCTCTTTGATTTCTTCGGCATGATGTCTTTCAAGTTCAGCAACTGCTCGCTGATATGCTTCTTTTGTTACAGTATATTGGGACTGCAATAAGTTAATAATAATGTGTTACTGTAGTTGTTTCAAATGAAAAAACTTACAGAAATACTTGGAGATTGTTGAGCAAAAATTGCATCAACTTGTGAATTGATTTCTTTAAGGGGAAGATTTTGATTAATCAAAATGGATTCAACTTTTGATTTTGTTGCCTCATCTAGTTGAAGCAAAGCGGGAACAATTGGAGCAGGGGTTTCAGGTACAGGAGGAACTTCTTGTCCAAAAATACAAACACAAAAAAGTGAAAGGAAAAAAATTGAAGCCACCATATTTGCTCTAAAAGGAAATAATCAAAGTGAAAATTTTATTTTATACAAATAGAAAAGAGAGAGAAATTTTAAATGATGAGGGATTAACTTTATCTTTCATGATCATGTATTAAACAATTTCAATAAACAAGGGAGTTGGAATTTTTTTATATTGTTGTGGAATTTGTAAATTATAAATTGATTTATTTTAAGGCAAATAAAAAATAAATATATAGCTTAACATTAAAAATATGTATAGAGTACAGTAGGTATTATTTATGGTGGCATCAAATCATCTAAAATAAAGTTTTTAAATGTTATAAAAGCTTTTTTTTTGTTTCTTACCATCTGTTTGGGTTTGTCCGGTAGTTTGAATTCTAAAAAATTGGTTTAGTTTTTTACAATACAAGATCTCTTTATTACGTTTTATTTGTCAATAATGGCTGTGAAGGAGCAACACTTCCAAGATTTTCTGTAACTTGATTTTTTTCGGTAGATTCAGTAGACAGAGACTGGGTTGCAGCATCATTTGAATTTCTTGAATGAAATACTTTTTTGATTTTTTCTTGATTATAATATACAAATACACTGATTAATACTAGAATCAAAGTACCAATTATTGCCCCCATAAATGAATTTACTCCAACTTTAAAAGTTAAATAATCTGTTTCAGGCAATGTTGCAGTTAAGGTGGTCGTTGCATCACGTTGAATTACAGCAGGTACATCTTCACGTTCATTTTGATATTTGATATTAACATAATAATTTTTACCGCTTTTCATGTGAACTTTAATTATGAACGAATTTGTAGCTTCTATTTTTACAATTTCCTAAAAAAGAGATGTCTAACATAAAAAAATATGACTGATAAAATGACTTCATAATAGCTAGCCAAAATTGTTTCAGTATTATACAAATCACCATTAGCATTAAAACGTAGATGTTTTTGTTTTAGGGGCTGTCCAGATGTCACGTGACATGGGTGGGTGGGGTAAATGACCGTACCGCCTTTGAAGTGCGGCAAAAAGTTCCTTTGATGTGATGGGGTAAGCCAGATTTTTGTGTCACGTGACATCTGGACAGCCCCTTAGCTCATGCTGTTCTGCAGAGATTATAATGAAATTATTACACATAAGAATGAATACAGTATGATTTGTGTTTCCAAAATCATATTTCTTTCCATGAATTTTTTCTTCTTCAAGATTAGTATTATTCAGCACAATTACTGACCGATTTTCACATTTTAAAGCATCGATGATTTCAAGCAAAGTCATATTTTTGGTAACTGCTGCTTTAATTACTTTACAATCCTTGAGATTGTCTTCAATTTCAATCTCTTTTTGAGATATATCATTATCATGTGCATAAAAAATCACATTATAATTTTTTGTTAAAAAATAGTTTTTCTAAAATTATATATTTTATATTTTAAATCTTTAATAAATTTTAAAGAAAGATACCTTTAAAGTTGAACCCAGGAATGCAACATTTTCACATAAATGATTTTGATTTGTCGAAATCATTTTGCGATATGTCTTAGAATCCAAAGGGCATCTAGAACCAGAAAAATAAACATATCGTACAGTACATAAATCCTCTAAAAATATATTATTTAATTTTCACGCCGGAATAAAATAAAAGTAAAAAAACATTTCATTTCGAGTGAGCTAATAACAGCTGTTACATTTTGCATACTTACCAGTTAACGCATAATTAAATGAGAAAACAAAAAATAATAATATCATAATCAAGATCTTCATCTTGAACATTAGTTTTTTTGATTCTCTTTCTGAATCGTGACTGAGAAGGCAAAAACTTAACTCATATTGTTTTCTACATTTATTTGGAAGAATGTTTAGTGTGTGCTGATAAGGAAAATAAAATAAAAAAAGATGAATAAACAACACATCTTTACTCGGCTAGTATTATACTGCAAATATGTTATCTTTTAATGAATGTAACACAATATTGAATGTTTTATTTAATCTTAATATTTTTTGTTTTATTTTTAATAAATTTTGGATCAATATGCAAGTTTTGCTTTTTGTGTAAACTTGTTCATTCATAATATTACAGTATGCCCAACAAGGCATTTTTTAAGTTCGACAAATACATGTACCAAATGCCCTCCAAATTGTCTAGAATGTTATGATGAAAATTATTGTAAAAATTGCGACAAAGATTTCTGTGGTTTACCGTGTGAGCCTTGCAGTTTAACAACAACTACAATGAAAGAATCTGAAACTTCTAAAACGACAATAAGAACCATGTCTGCAACAATTTTTGAAATAATAGATGCTTCTGCTATTGAAACGAATGAAACAGAGAGAAATTCGTTATTAATAATTTTGTTACTAGTTGTTCTCATCACATTATTGACAACGTTTTTAGTTGTAAAACTATGGAAATGCTTTGTTCAAAAAAGGAAAAAGATATTATACAATCAGACATCATGTATGGCGATGAGAAGGAAAAGCAAAAATAATAAAAAATCTGAAAATGATGAACAAATATTTTTAAATACTTTTCCAACTTCGAGTTTAAATGAGGGAAGTCTTTTGTTGGAACAAAAAGAACCATGTGGAAAGGGCCAATTTGGCACCGTATACAAGGTCAGAAAAACTTTACTAAAATTATATCAGTATTTAAAAATATCAATTTTAGTGTTTATATGTTGAAAACTGTGAATATATTTGGGTGGCAATTAAAATTGCAAATTTTACCAGTAGAGTAGATTATTTCTTTATTTATTTAAATGATGCGGGCTCTGTGTTACATATTTATAAATACTGCTCCAGGAGCAGCAGGCAAGGCCGTAGAGAAATGATTTTCAAGGGGTTTCATTTTTTGTTGCCCCCTTTCATCATTCATTTTATCGAAATTTGGGCGGGAGTCAACCCCCTTTCTTCCCCTAAATATGGGCTTAACAATAGGCAAAAACTATCACTCATAATCCATTCGAGACTAGTTTTGTCCACTGTAGTTGAATCAATATTTATAAATAAAACATCCCTCTGTGTAATAATAAGTCCGCCTTCTTAAATCGAAAGAATACACAATTTTTAGGAAGCAACAAAAGAAGCATCGGTTTTATCAAAACTCAGTCATTTAAATATTATTAAATTAAAGACCATAAATATGAAAAATAATCTTATCTTGGTAATGCCACTTCGGCAAGGTGATTTAAAAAGATTTTTAAGAGAAGAGAAAGATAGAATAACTGATTATCATCAAACAAGATATTGTTTGTAAATTTCTGATGCCTGTAGATATATGATAAGTCAAGAAATTTTACACTGTGATTTAAAAGCCAGTAATATTATATCGACATAAATCATGTTGAAATAAGTGATTTTGGTAAATCTGAAGCAATGGGCAAAGGAAAACGCGCATTGGTAAGTTATAGAAATCGGTAAAATATTTAAACAGAAATGCTTTGGAGTTATTACAGATTTTGTATAAAAAACTTGTTAATTTTTAGGGCACAACCACGCATGTTGCATTAGAGCTATTCAATCCTAAAGCGTTTTCATGTGAAGCGACAGATGTATGGAGTTTTGGTGTTACAATGTGGGAAATTTTTAATTATGGCGAAAGAGATCCTTATACCGAGCAACTAAATCGCAAAAAAATAAATGATTCTGATCAATTTGACATGATAAATTATTTATCTGAAGGAAAGCGTTTAAAAGTGTCAGAAAAACTTCATATAAAAGTGCAATGCGAGCTTGTAAGAAAGAATTACACGAATGCAGTGTCATTATATTACACAATTTATATTTTTAGGTTGGCTTCCAACATCGTCTGAACGACCAAGTTTTAATCAACTTTTTCTTTGTCTCTCAAGTGTATTGCCAGAAGGCAATTCTTATACAATAAACAATGTTTTGGAAGTGTAATAAAAATATTTTAATAAATTTTCTAAGATATGGATCATTAACAAAAAAAAAGACAATCTATAACTCATGCAGCCGTGAACTATTTGATAAATTAAATCCAAATGCAAATTCTGAAGCAACAGACGTTTAGAGCTTCGGTATAACAATTTGGGAAATTATTACTTTTACTACATTACTCGACAGTTACGATAGACTATGTTCATTATGCAAATTTCTCTCAGTCGAATTCATTTTCACGGACAAACCGTGAAAAACGCATAAATACTGCCCCGAACATCATTCCACCTTTAGTTCTTTCGACTGCATTTTTCCTCAGTCGGTCGTGAATTCTCAGCATGCCATCACATCGTCGCAGACGTTCATCTTCATCAAGTAATTATTCTGACAATGAACGAAAACGTCGCCGTTATTCAAGTTCACGATAAACGTCTGAAGCTTCCTTTTCATCATGAACCTTGGAATGTGTTTAAGAATTGGAAAAGAAAATCATTGTCCATTATTCTTGAACAGAACCAATAAATAAGAATTTGCATTCATTTTACATGCACATAACAGTTTCTGATCTGTCTAAACGTCTGAAGCAACAGACGTTTAGAGCTTCGGTATAACAATTTGGGAAATTATTACATTGAAACTAAAAACAAATTTCCGTATGCAGATGCAGTTCGTCTTTTAACAGAAGCTACACTTTTTCAATATCCTCTTGATAAAAATCATGTACTTACAAATAAATATCTCCGATTTATTAAGGTGTAGAGAATATTTACTCTGATCAAAAGCCCACTACATTTTTTAGAACTTGTATCTTACAAACAACATTTCAGAATTTGTTTAGAAAAAATTTTTAAACCTTTTATTTTTTAATTTTTAAAAAATTATATAAACTGTGATTAATACATTAAAGACTTATCCATGAGAAAAACTGATAGCAATAAATGATTTAATGTTGTAAAAAGAGGTATTATGGCATTGTTAAAATTAAAATTTAATGTTTTTCATTGAAAAACCATTCCGGTGGTTCTACAAAGAAAACACCGCCATCATTGGCACAATAAGTTGGACAAACACCTTTTTCGCCTTCTTTTCCGGGATCACCAGATACTCCTTGAAGACCAGGTAATCCACGTTGGCCAGGTACTCCATGTCTGCCTCCCTGTCCCTTCATTCCCATTGGACCTTGTGGGCCTAAACATTTGATTTAATTATTTATTTTTTTAAGTCAACGATTCACCCTCAATGCCAGGCATTCCTCTTGGACCAGGGGGGCCTTGTGGTCCGGGATCTCCTTGTGGACCTGAAGGACCAGGTATGAATGGTTTAGGTTCTTGATCAATGCCAGGGGCTCCATCTTCACCATCAAAACCAGGAGTACCAGGTTTCCCACGTGGACCTGCAGGCCCACGTTTACCATTTTCTCCAGCTGCCCCGTCTTTTCCCGCTTCACCTTTGATTCCCTTATCCCCTAATGGACCACGATTACCAGGAGGTCCTTGTGGGCCTAAAAATTTGATTTGAATATTTAATGAATATTAGCAAAATATTTACCCTGTGGACATGGTTCAGGACACCATTTTTCATAATCTGGCGGTGGCTGACATGGTAGAATGGCTGGTTTGCCTTGTGTACCAGGTACACCTGGAGGACCTTTTAACCCCCTTCTGCCTGGAAGACCAGCGGGTCCAGGTGGTGCATCACAATTACAATCAGCTTTATGATTCCGTTTGAACATTGCATGTGTTTCATTGTTATTGATTTCGTTTTCAAATATCCGCCTTCTTTCTTCTGCAGAATATTGCCCAAATGCTTCAAATAATTCTCTTGAATCTTTTACTACTGTTGTTACAGTATCCTAAAGACAATTAGCCAAGTTATCCAAACTATTGCACAAAAGATATTTACCTCACAAAATTCGAGGACATGTGCCATTTGTGTATTAGATAAATTTACAAATTGATACAGGACTGGCCCAACTGCTCCAATTGCAACCCATGAACATAATGATACACATAAACATATAATTAGAATGGCCTTGTATGCTGTTTCTCTTCTTTCATCAATGGCATCTATTTTTGCCCAAAGTTGTGCAGATGTAAAATCTAATTTTCCTCCCATTATTGGGGCACCGGATAAAAAAAGAGATCAAAGGATAACAGGAACTGTAGTAATATTGTAGACAGCACTAGAGATAAAAAGCAACAAAAAAAGAATAGCACGTGAAAGTTGTCTTAAAATAAAGTTTTTCAGTGTCTCAAAGATTCTTCTGGATATTATGCCTGAAAAAGTGACAATTTAGTAAAAAAAAGTATTTGAAAAATTTCTACTCGCTTTAGAACTAGTTAAAACAATATTATGAAACAAACAACACTTATTTCAATCATTAAAAAATTTTTCAACTTTTTTTAAAATTAAAACATTTTTTATTTTCATTTCATTCATTTACAAACCTTAACCCAAAGACAAAAGTAAATTGCGGTCATTTTTTAAAGGGGGAAGCAAAAAATGGGGTCATGGTTTCTTAAAATGTCCCACTTCTGAAGTTAATCAGCCCCCCTCTTTTGGCTTACCTTCTTCTGTTTCCATCTTCTTTGATGCTTTTGCTTGACCTTGAGGCGTCTCCTTTTTTATATATGGCAGCTGCTGTTTTTTTTCTTGTGAATTTTTACAGTTAAATTTAAAGAAAAAACATAAATCAAAAATAATTAAAAATTGCAAAAATTATTTGATAGTCATTACAGCTAACAGTGTTTAGTGATATTAGCAGTGATAAATTTGATCAAAGGGTTATCAAATTTTATTTTTCATTTTTTCTTAGCAATTATAAAAATATAATTTTGATTTACAGCATTAATGTCATCTGTTTTTTATGGACCGAGATTATCCTCTTTTTTATTGTTTTTCACGATGTGCTGAACATGTAAAAAAACAATAAAAAATTTCAGTTTTTGAAATTGCACTTTTTTAAAACCATGAAAAACATTGACACTATATTTTTCACTCCATTATTGTTTTTTTATCAAACAATATTTTTGAGTTCGACATTTTCATTGAAAAAAAAGTGCGAGAGTGGTTTTTACTCTTTTTTGTTGTCACCTCTTGTCTACAAAAAAACTGTGTCTCGAATGAGAGGAGGACATTGAAATTATCACTCTAATTTTTGCTGATATGAAATTTTTTTGGATGCTATAAAAATTGCTAAAAAATCTATATAAAAGAAAATTGCAACTGTTTCAATTTTTCTCTTTTCAAAAAAATAACAAAGATGGTTTTAATTTCACCAACTGCTCCATCAACAAATTCAAATAATGGTACATTCAATGAAATTTCTTTAACAACTATTTCATCAATCAATTCATCAACAACGGAAATAGAAAATAATGAATCAAATCAACAGCAACAGCTATCACTACCAGCAATGAAATTCAAATCAAAACTGAAAAGATTTATTAGAAAGTATTTTTTTGAAGGTCAAAAACTTGATGATGCATTAATGAAAAAGCTTCAAGAAGATCCAAATTTGCCATTTTATGAGAGATATCGAAAATATATTGCTTTCTTAATTCCAATTATATTTTGGCATTCAATTTGGTGGTCGCTGGCAATTCGATATAATTTTTTTCGACTTTATCCTACAAGATATGAGATGGCTGTAACAATGGTTTTTGCATCTACGATAGCTGGTAAGTTGTTTCTATTTATATATATATATTTTGTGCAAATTCAGCTATTTTTTGAAGTACAACAACTTTGAATACGGTTTATGTAATGTGTCAAAGCTACTGTGCTTTTTTATAATGCAAACGAAATTACATTAACATTCCACACATTTTTGTACTTTTATTTTTGATAGTCTTATTTCTTTTTCATTTTTCAGGGGCAACAAGTGAAGGTGGTGGGGCAGTAGCATTTCCCGTTATGACCCTTTTATTGCATATAGATTCAATAGTTGCTCGAGATTTTTCTTTGATGATTCAATCGTGTGGAATGACATCAGCCACATTTGCAATTTTATTTATGAGAGTTCGAGTTGAATGGAAATGCTTAATTTTCACAAGCCTGGGTGCATTGATATCGATTATTATTGGCTTACAATTTTTTGTGGATAAAGTTTTGGATAGTCATCAGAAGAAAATGTTATTCGTTTCAATTTGGACGTCATTTGCTATTGCATTATTTATGCTTAATCGAGAAAAAAAGAGAAAAACATTTTTGAAAATTCAAAATTTCAATTGGATTAAAGCTTTGGTGCTATTTTGTACCGGCCTGGTTGGAGGTTAGTTTTGTTTATGCTGTGTTATTACATGCAAGAGGATTATGTTCCTGATGTTACATATATTTATGAGGGGTTTATGTCTATGAAGGATTGCTAAGTGCCTTTTTTAATCAAGCTTATTCTGTTTGTATTTGGAATAGGATTCAGTATACGCAGCTGTAGATGTCTTAAAAATATCCTGATATTATTTCAGGATTATGTAGCGCATTTGCTGGAAGTGGTGTGGATATTTGTGCTTTCTCAATTTTAACTTTGCTGTTTCGTGTCTCTGAAAAAGTTGCAAGTAAGTAAAAAACTTTATTTTTGGTTATAAATTATAACAAGCGAAGCCCCGGCTAAAGCCGGGCCTCGCTTGTGCGTCTATTGTTTTTTGTTTTAATTGTTTATTTAAGTTTTTGTATCTTTTTATCACATCATGCTAAAATCATATTTTCAACCACATGTAGATTGATAAATATGTCATAAATCTTTGTTAAAGTAATTCATCTATTATTTATCATACATTCTTTTAGTATCACTTCTACTTTCAGTTTTTTTCACCTTTGCCATTCCTGTTTTTTCACCACCATCTTCTGTTTGTGTTACAAATGTCTTTTACGCAGTGAAGATTAATGTACAATGGTAGCTCACAAACAATATTTAGTTTTATTTTTCTGTTTACTTTATTAATAAGATAATAAAAAAACATACAACAAACAAAGGCTATGAATAAAACGGCTACTATTTTTTGATATATGGTAATATATAATTATTCTTTTTCGTTACGAAGAAATTGATTTTGGTTCATCTTGATTCTAACAATGATAATGATTAAGTTGAGTTGATTGAATCGCCATAAATATTGTAGTGAACACTATAAATTAGATGGAAATGTTTAGTAAAAATCATAAAAACTTCAACTTACAGTATTTTTGGGGCCATAAAACTTTAATAATAGGAATTTTCATATATTCTTTAAAATAAATAATATTCATTGATGATTCTTTTTTTGCAAGTTTCTGTAAATATTCTTTCATTGCATGGCCCATAAATTATTGAACATTTTGCATTTACGTGAAGTTAATAAATAATATTAAATTAAAATAGTTGTAAATAAATTGAGTCTAAAAATGAAAAGAGTTAAAATATGTTACTAATAAATGAGCTTACCTTTATACAGTTCTTTCTTGATTCTGCAGCCATATGTTGATTGAAAAATTCATAGACGATGCTAAAAAATAAAAATTAATAACTAAAAAATATATAATAAAAATGGCTTACCTTGTTAATGTTTTCTTGAATCCTAAAATATTTTTAATATCCCCGTAGGGTTCATACACAGCAGCTATAAAAATTTGTATGATAGCTGCATGTGGTCATTGATATTGCATTGCAATAACTTCTTTAAAATAAATTGATCAAAAATACTTGAAATGTTGTTTTTGTTTCTTTAAAAATTTTAATGTTTTATTTTTTACTCAATTCTAATAATTCTTTGTAAACAATATTAGCCGTCGAAGTTTTGCCTTCAGGAAGAACAACCTTTAATCCTGATATTGATCGTACACGACTAAATGCAACATAAAGTTGTCCGTGAGAAAAACATTCATGATTTAGTACAACACCAACTTTATCCATTGTTTGTCCCTGACTTTTATTGATAGTCATGCAAAAAGCTAACCTTAATGGGAATTGATGTCTTGTAACATCGACCACTCCATGTTTTGCTGTCAAAGTAATTCGTGGAATCAAAATTTCTTCACTTAAAGTTCCATCAATATTAATCTTTTTTACGATTAAATTATGTTTTAACAAATTAATGACAACTAATCTTGTTCCATTGCAAAGACCATCTTCAATTGAAAGATTTCTGATGAGCATTACAATTGCATTCTTACGAAGTCTCAATTTGAAACTCGGCAAACCTTTAATATGTTTAACTTTATAATTTTCATGAATTTCTCCTGCACCTTGTAAAACCTCGTCGCCATAGTGATAGACATCTTGTGCATGATAAGTTATTTCAGTTTGTTCATCGAAAAGTTCTAAAACTTGTTCATTAAGCTCATCAACATCTTTATTCCACGTTGCAAGAATTGCACGCTTCATTACAGTGGCAGGATCATAATTTTCGAGACAATCTCCAAAAATTTCATCAACTATATCGCCTTTGCTCAAACATTCTTCAGGAATATCAATTTCATTTGGTTTATCACCAAATCTTCCTTCTCCAATTTCTAAAAGCATTTGCTTAAATTCAACTTCATGTTTTAAAGCTCTAACATTTTCTGTTAGCTGAAATTTTTCAAAATACTTCCATAAATCTGAACAACAGACAGATGAATTAACTGTCTCTTGTCGTGTTGCGTTTTCAACAATTGGTGCAACCTGACGAAAATCACCCCCTGATAATATAATTTTACCACCAAATGGGATATCTGTTTCCATAATTTCACAAAGCTTGCTATCAACAACTTCCAAAGCTCTTTTTGGAGCCATTGGAAGTTCATCCCAGATAATAATATCCAATTCTTTTAACATTTGCCCTTGTGGCGAAGAAGGTTTTATGCCACTATTGCTATCGCTTTCAAATGGAAATTCCAATTTGAATCCATTATGGCAAGTTCTTCCCATTGGATATAAAGATGCGGCAATGCCACTCCATGCCATTACCATAACTTTTTTACCATATCCTAATGCAAGTTTTCTTGTAGCCGAAAAAAGGTAGGATTTACCAGAACCACCTGGGCCGTCAGCAAAAATGCAACACCTTTCAACTTCTTCTTTAGGATTTTGTATTTTTTCAATAATGGGATTAATTACAGCTTTTTGTTCATTTTTCATGACACTGTAATCAGCCCAACCTTCATCCAACAAAGCTTTCAAATTTATTGGTTCTTCATTTTCTAATCCAATATCTTGCATATATGCTTCCAATTGTGGATAATCTGATAACTGTTTATCTTGATTAAGCATGCTTTTTACAATTTTTCTCCATGCAACTTTTACTGCATCTTCATTTGACCATTTTTTAAGTAAATCACTAATAAAATGATCTTCAAAGCGCTCAAAAAGTTCCAAAGGATTTCCCAAATCACAATGAGCTAATAATCTTGCAAAAAGATATCGAAATTGATTTGATGTTGTATGATTTAAAGCTTCAAAAAGCGTATCTTCATACAATTTATCATTTAGAACTAAACCTAAAGCAACGCATGCTTCTCGATTAGTTTCATACAGTACTCCATCAACAGTTCGAAGATCTTCAAATGATGTTGGACCTGGAACTGCCATTAACAGTCTTCTAAGATAGAAGCAATTTGTTCTTTTTGGATTTACATTGTAAAGGCGACAAAGTTTGGGTTTTGTTGTCTTTTTTCTTGGATCCCATTCAGCATTTTTTCCATTCCAAACATGGCTAATTCCAATTTTATTATATAAAATTTTTTCAGGAATTTTAATATGATTTATTGGCTTCTTTTCAGCCTTTAAATTTTCGATTGTTTCTTTAACTTTTTCAATTTCTTCTTTCCTTTTTTTGTTAACTTTGAAAAATGCCATTAATTTGGAATCTTTATTTTTGGCATTGTCCATTTCCTTCTCATCGGGATTTTCGCCCATGTAAATAGTTTGTTCATTTTCTAAATGAACTGGCAATCTATCGACTGAATGGCTCAATCGATACATCCAAAAATCCGATAATCTCCAATGAGCTTCACATGCACTAATATATCGAAAATCTTCATAGTTATCAATTTCATTATAATTCATGAATTTGACAACTTGGTTATCCATATATTCATTCATTTCGACAAAAGCCTTGTCATCTCCTTTAAACATATATTTAAATACATAAAATACTGTAGCAATTGTATTTATTGCTTCAACATTTATATGACATTTCATCAACTTTAATAAATGTGGATTATGTGGAACAACCCATCTGTTATCAATTTCAACGTCATTTCCATTGACTTTCATTATAAATGATCTTTTGCTAGCTGGGCGTTTTGGTATTGTAAAACCATTATCGTCCATATCTGTGTTTTCAATTAATTTTCTTGGAAAACCTCTTTTGCATTTACCATTTACCATGCACGGCGCATTTGGATTATAAATTCCACATGGACGATGAATGCAAAATTTTTTAAAAAGTTCCAAATATTCTTCATCATATTCTTCACCACATTCGCAATCTTCCTCGCTTAATGGTGGAAAATATGATCTAATATATGCATCAACCTTTTCAGGTGTATCCCATTTTTCCTTTAATGTAAAAACACAATGACAATGGGGAAGCCCTCGTTTTTGGAATTCAATAACAACTACTGAACAAATAACTTCTCCAAAAATTTGATCTTTTTCAATAACACGAATTAATTCATGCATTTTTTGATAAAAGCAACTATTTATTACATCTGGTCTTTCCCATGCTTTTTGATCCTCATAAAGATTCATTATTATATCTTCATCTTCGGGATTAACCGTCATTGTAATCATCGTTGTAGGTTTACCGTATTCGTCAACCATACTTATTGCATCGGAGCATAATTCCCTCAAATATCTCGGACCACCATAAAATGAACTTGGCAAAATTTTTACTGTTCCTGGGGCTTTGCCAATTTCTTGTGCCTTTTTATTTAAATGTTCATGAACTTCAACATAGCTGGCAGCTCTAATGGTTTTTTGGTTATTTTTATACCACTGAAGTCTTCCATTTTCAACTTTAGCCCAGGCATCACAAAGATATTGTAGATATAGTTTTCCTCCATATAAAAATGGATTAAGACCATATTTATCTTCATCTCGATCTTGAAATTTAAAATTAAAATATTCTCTTTCAGTTAATTTTCCTGATTTTGGATCTTTTGGATTACGCAATTGACTTGTGTAAACTGTTTCATTTCCAGTTGGATAAAATAGGGGATAAGTCAGAGGTTCAACTCTTGGATCCCATGATTTTAAATATTCATTTACAATGTTTCCATCTTTTTTCTCATAGATTACGATATCATCTTGTGGAATTTCACCTTCGGGGCCTGGAGTATAAATTAAAGCTATTTCGTTTTCAGCTTCAACTCTATCATAATTTCTTGGTGCATTAGGATTTCCTTTAAAAACTAATCTTAATTCACGTGGCTTTTCACCTTTTGCTTCTTGATTAGCTTTTTCTTTTTCTACAGTATCTTTTAACATTGTATAAGATTTTGCAAAAATATTTACATTTCTCATTGTTAGGTCCAAATCTTTCAGTAAATCAATTGAAAACTTTTTATTCATTTTTGTTGCAGCTTCAATTCTTGTAGCTGTTGCAATACCGCTATCAACTACATAATTTTGTCCACCAAAAGTTTTATTTTCACCCAAAGGCAAATAAGTTTTGGGCATTTTATGCATGACTTTCCCTTGAATCTTCAAACATGGAACTCCTGGTGCCATTTTTACATTTTTTGCATACATATGCGCACAGCTTAAACTTGAATTAATTGTTCTTTTTTCAAGATCAAAAATTTTAACATATTCACGATTGTCATGTTTTTTTGTCATCAAATCTTTTAATAGTTGGGGATAATCATTAATTCCAACTTGCATTTTAACCTTTCCTTGTTGGCAACAATTTGTGTATGTTCCATCCTTTTGTCGTTTTTCTGTCCTGTAATGTTTTGCTCCACATCCATTACAAATTGCATCTCTTTTACCTAATCTAAAAGGTTCAACATCTTTAAACGTCGCACCTTTTTTTGGGATAAAAGAAGATTGTGCTGATGCATTTTTGATTCTTTCTTCTCTTTGCTTTTTCAAGTTTTCTTCTTTTTCAATTTTAACAATTGTTCGCTTAATTGCCATCTGAGTTTTTTTATCATCCAACCTTTGATTTCTTTCTTCATCAGTTTCATTTTCACGAGCTTTTTGTTTATTTTCAGCATCTTTTTGCAATCTTTGTGACTTTTCTTCTTCTGTTTCAGTTGCTCTCTTTTTAGCTTCGCCATCTGTTTTTTTTTTTTTTAAACTTTCTAAAGCTCTTTGTGGCATGCTTTCTTTAGATAATTTTTTAATTTCATTCAATGCATTTTTTTCCTTACTTGTCATATTAGCTTTCTTTTTTCTCATACATTCTTTTATTCTTTCATTTTCAGCTAATATTTCAGTTACATTTTTTATGGATGTGTTATATAAATTTTTTGATTTTGCAAGATTCTTTTTAATCTTTTTACGTTTACAAAATTCAGCGTAAGTTTCTTTTGCTTCATTTTGTAATTTCTTTTCTTCTTCAACAGGTATTAAAGTATCTTCTGCGACACTCTCCATGTCTTTCTCTGATTGTTCTTCAGATAAATTTATAACAGATTTATAATATATTGCTGTATCCATTGACTCATCATTATCATATCTTTCAATTTTAATCTGTTTTCTTGGAAGCAAAACATCGATTTCACTTGATTTTCTTTTTGTTCCTTTTTTTGGATCCTTCTCATTTTTTACAGTATCCTGCAGATTTCCATCAATTGCAACTTCAGTTTTAGTTTTCATCGCTTTTTTATCGAAAACAACTTTAACTTCATCATTATTATTGGTTGTATTTGTAATGGCATTTTCAGTTGCAACAAACTGAATATAAAAATTATATACGTATGTTCTCCATGCGTCAGCCTCAGCTCTTCCAAAAAATAAACTTTCATTGTTTAAAATTCTGTATGCAAGCATAACAATAAAAGGTCCACAATTAAAGCCATCTGTTTGTACCAAAAATGAATTAGTTGGTGCAACAACAATATTAGCATCATCACCATCAAGTAAAAAATGACAAATTAATTTTAATTTTGCTAACTGTGGAGCATTATCTCGTGAAAAAATGTTATATCTTAAAGTACAATAAAATTTACAAATTTTTGTTTCTTTATCCAAAATAGCTAAACTCCAATGTACATTATTAAAATTAACAGGAATTATAGCCTTTGTAAACGTTGAACTATATCTTGGAACCGTTGGTAAACGATTTGGTCTTCTTTCTGGACCCCAATGAGCAGGAACAGGTACTGTGTTATCCCACACAACTGCACTGACTAAAATTCTGTCATTATGCCCATCTATAAGATCTTTATAAATAACACAATCGATTGCTGCATCATTAATCCATTGATCATTTATTACCTTGTTTAAATCATGCATTGTAAGAGGTTGTACAACACTATCATTGACAACATCTGCTAATCGTAAATCATCTGTGTCATTATCACTAATTGTAATAAGTTCACTTGATTTTTTTGACATGGTTACTGTAAAAATGTAAATACACAAAAAAATACAAAACTAATAATTATTTGATGTTACACAAAAAATTATTAGTACGTTTCTTTAAAAATCTAAGATATTAATTTGCATCAACTTTTTCATTCTTTTTCGGATATCACATTATTTTTTTTCTTTTGCAGCTCCAACTACCGTAATTTTAATGGCCGTGAATACTGTAATAGGATTCTACTGGAGGCATGCAATGATGAATGAAATTTCACAATTGGCATGGGAATATTTTGAAGTTGCAATTCCAGTTGCAGTTGTATGTGCTCCATTTGGAGCATTTCTCTCTAGTCATTGCCATCGACAAGTTCTTGCTTCATTTGTTTATATCTTGGAAGGCTTATCGCTAATTGGATTTTTAATTACTAAACCTGAGCTAAAGCTAATATTAATAGGATGTGGAATTATTGTGTGCAGGTTTGTTCTTTTTTATCGCTTCATGGCTTTCATTAACGGAATTATTATTTTAGTTTTGGGTTTTTCGTTGTTCTAAGTCGGCTTGGAAAAGGATTACATGGTTTAACAAAATCTCAAGAGCGTGTATCACAAAGTTAATAGTTTCTGTTGGAGCATAGAAATTACCTCTCAGATGACCAACAAATTTGGATCTTTTAACTACGATTGTTTTTGTAAATATATGTTTTACATTTTGTACTATTTTAATAATAAATATTTTTTAAAAAATAATTGCATGTGATTTTAAAAGCTCACAAATTGTCGTAGTATGTAACAAGGCAGTCATTGAAAATTAAAGTTCAGTTTGGAGAAGCGAAAAATTAATCAGCATTTGATAAAAATTTTAGACACAAGCAATAATTTTTAAACTTATAAAAACAACAGTGAAAGAAAACTACAAAAATGTTAGCAACGAAATAACTAAAAAAATAACATAAGTCACAATTTCAGCGAATCTGACCAGTTCAATGCTCAAAGACGATTTAAAAGCAACATTCAGCAATATCTAAAGATTTTCCTTAAAACAAAATCATCTGTCTGAAACTTAGTTTGTGTAAATGACTCATTTATATCCTGCCCAAATCGAGTTTTTGATTATAGCTACATTTCAGATTTTTTGTTTTTTGAAATTTTAAAACAACTGGTTTCATAATGTTGATGAACCCTTGGAGAATTTTTGATTGTCAAAATTAAAATCTCTTGCACAAAAATACTTTTTTCTATTTTTCTTCGATATTTCGACATAGTCTTCTGCTGCAAAAGATGTCTTTTTCTTTTTTACGGCCTTCTTTTCAAACAGAAAAAAATCACAGCATGGATGCAAAAGATGCGCGATTGCCGTCTACCAGACATGTTTTGTATTCATTGCAACAAAGAAATATTTCGAAAACACTGCCATTTTGCCGATTTTTTTCTCCGGAAATGTTAGGTTCTTTCTTTTTTTTACTTTTTTGTTGTATGTTGATCAGGTGAATAACAATGTTGCTGTTTTTAGTTTTTTCTTCTTGTAGATCAATTTTTAATAAGCTGAGTTTGTTTTTCAATCAGTAACAAGGTTCAACACTTTTTCCTCGATTTAAGTTTATCAAGTGTAAATAAATAAAATTGCCAGTTACCGAATGGCTTTAGTTTTACCGTGATAACGCGATATCGAAAAATTGTATTTCCAAGGTGAGATGAAAATGATCACACCGCCTTTAGCGTGAGGCTAAAGTGACAGGATACTGTAAAAATGAGTTTACGTGGGACCTTACTTCTTGATCGCCCGCGCACGTTACAACTTTTTATTATTTCTATTAATGTTTGGCCTTTTTAAGCTTCCCTCTCAATTATGAAAAACAAAACAATTGGAACTTTTGAAGAGAATTCTCCCCTTGGTGTTGATCATCGTTATTATGATATTCCAGCAAGTGACGTAAAATTCAAGGACGCTCCAGTCTATTTAATCTTACTTTTGGCATTGTTTGTTGCAATTTGTACTTGGGAAGGAATTTATTTTGGTGCATCAATTACAGCACAAAATTCCAACGTTATCATGGATGAAAAATGCTTCCTTGGATTTTGGCTTTATTATCAAGTTTGTAACATTTTTAAAATTACACGTCATCATACAGTATCAATTGTTTTTAGAATTTTACAAATGATCCAAAAAATTTTGCAACGAAAACTGATGAAAAACTTTTGGAACATTCATTTTTTGAAACATTTGCATATCATTCAAAGGCTCGTAATGAACATTATCTCTTTGGCCCTATGATTGTTTTGGTATTCTTCTATTCTGTTCTTTCACTTTTTGTTGTTTTCCGTTGAACTTTTGCTTATGCCTTCAAAAAGAATCAACAAGTTTTTGATACTTCACTCTATTTTACTTTTTTTCTTTTCTTTCTTACTGTAATCCTTCTTTACAAAAGTTACTTTTTTTGTGTTTTTTGGCAAACATCTTAAAAATACTGTAGCAATCGATTTTGGAATCTTTAAGTGAGAAATTGGTTTAAAACTTAAATCAAAAAATGCTTTTTTTTAATTTTTCACAGCCTGTTTTTTTTCTGCTTTACCCTTTTTTAAACATTTTTTTTCTATAAACAATACGAAGTTAACCATGTTTTTTTATTCTTTTTTATGTAACATTGCGTTTTAAATAAAGTAAATCGTTAATCTCAAATCTTCGAGGACAAAAAAAATTCTGTTGGCTTTTTTCACTAAATATTTGTTTAACTTTTTTACTACAGTATATGCATCAAAGTGCGATATCCTCATTGTATGATACCTAACTTATAAAAGGCTACAGTAATCCAAATGAAATGAATTGAATATATAAAGTTGTTTATTGTAAAAAAGCAAAGCACCAAATATAACAATTTCAACAGGAATAAATAAAAATACAATAAACATATAATTGCCTAATGATGACGATCTCTTAATCGATCTCCAACACGTTGACGACGAGGATTTACATTTTGTGGTGGGGAAGGCTCAGTATCAGCTAAAAATGAAATTCATTAATTGAATCATTTAAAGAAGAAAAACATACAACTCATATCGTCATCATCAAATTTATCAGGCATAGTTGTTGCTTCAATTGCTGAATCATGATTATCACTTCTCCGATGATAAGCAACCCTTGGTTCTTCCACATAGTCATCATCATCACTTGCAGAGGAGGATGAAGTAACTTCTTTTATTGTTGGGGTACTTGGTAAATGCTGTCGATGATTATGACGATGATGGTAATGGTTACGATCATGATCGTCTAATGGTGAAATATCTAAAAATATATATTTGGAGTGATCGTAAAAACAGCAAAATAAAAACAAACCAAATTTTTGTAATGTATCATCAATAGTACTTGATAAATAATCATGAATATTTTTCTTTTTATAAACTTTTCTTTCCAAAGTTATTTTTTCAACAATATCATGATTTTTATGATGATGATGATGGCGATGTTCCTTTTTTCTTCTTTTATCACTTTCAGATTCGCTTTTTTCTTCCAATTCTGATGAATGCTTATTCTTCTTTTGATGATTTTTTGCAACTTTTCCTATTTCTTTTGCATATGATGGATGAATATTTAAGATTCTTTGAACTTCAGAAAGTGTTTCAGCTGTACGTTCAATATCTAAAGCATCTTGAAGCTCTTCTTCATTTATCTTCTTTAATGCTTGCTTTTTCTCTTTAGCTTCTTTTTCTTTGTATTTCTTCTTTTCAGTTGAATTACCCTTTGAATTTGAATGTACAATATTTTCTTTATTCATTACAGGATCATATTCAGTTGTCGCTGGTATTTGTTTTCCTAGTTTTTGCACATATGTCCATAATTTTGAATTGGAATCCAAAAGATATAAATATTTTTCTTGTTGGCTTTGAATTATATCTTTAAGCTTTTTAATTTCTTCTTGATGAGCTTGAAGTTGAATAGCTTGATTTTCCACAGTTTTTCTCAAATCCAGAATATCTTTTGTTGATCCAGTAAATA
Source organism: Panagrolaimus sp. LJ2400 (assembly GCA_024447215.1). Taxonomy (NCBI): domain Eukaryota; kingdom Metazoa; phylum Nematoda; class Chromadorea; order Rhabditida; family Panagrolaimidae; genus Panagrolaimus; species Panagrolaimus sp. LJ2400. The sequence continues at coordinate 671,924 of JAMRYA010000009.1, read as the reverse complement.
AACGATTAGTTGCCATGCTGTTAGTTTGAGAGAAATAAAACCCTGAAAAATATATAATAGATGCTTATTATAGTCAAATCTACAGTTAAACTAGAACAGTTTCACGACAGATAAAAAGAATAATTTAAGAATGTTTCAATGATAATAAACAAAAAAATAAGATTTAAAAGCAATAAATTGTTTTTTATTTAAATTAATATGCATCATTATCTACAATTTTAAACAACAAAACTTAAAAATTAAGCTACACTCAAATTGAATTTACGCGGCAACAACATTTTTTAAAAAAATTGAAGAAAAAAATTAAAAGAACCAAATGCATTTTTTGATCAATAAAAACTTTGAAAAGGAAAATATTTTTCTTTCATTTTTTTTCTTTTTTTAAAATTTAAAAGCAAGCTGTATCTCGCACGATGAGTCGAATACCTTTTAAGCTGTCCCGCGAACATTTTTTTGATCGTCTGCTATTTTCCCTTTTTTCGATGCAAAATTCAACCCAGAATCCTGAAAGAACGAAGCTATCTAAACGAATTCTGTAAACGCAGAAAAAAAAGCTGATGGTCGAATTAGTATAGCTTTGCAGGGATATCAAAAAATATGGATTCTGAATCCTGATACTAAGTTTCTCAGAACACTTGGTTAGCATTATATTTTTACCCTTTAACATGCACAAGATGAAACATACCTATAAATACTTTTTTATTTACAGCTTACATTATGATAGTTGTTAGAACAAGAACAATCGGTCAGTCATCACTGTCAATTGAAAAGCGTGAACGAAAGTATTAAATGCACATTAACGAAAATCGGTTGGCAGGTTTTTGAAATATCTAAATGCGCAACTTTCAAACCATAAAGAATTGCATTACGAAATTATTGATTGTTTTTAGTGTTGAAAGCGAATACATAAAATGAAAATGTCTTCAGTGTTTGAAATTTTACTTTACCAAAGACGTTTGAGATTTTTCATAGCTCATTATTTTTTTAAAAAATTCTCTATCTATTTTTTTCGTGCTTTTCAGCTTGCTATAGGATTTTTTCCATGTTTTTGAAATTGCTTCAAGCATTCAAGGTTGTGGCGGCGTTGATATTATTAATGATTTACAAGAAGATGACGATGAAACAATCAAAGAAAAAAGTAAATATTTAATTAAAAAATTATTTGAATAAATTTTATGCATTTTATTTATTGTACTGGTTTTTCTTGTATCCTTATTATTTATGTTCCCAAAGCTTATTTGTGATACTCTTGTATGATAGTAATAATAAAATGTTTTTGTGATTAAAACATATACTTTAATATAAGGGATTAATGTCTGCAATAAAAAAACTCAAAGAGGATTACTGTATTTACATAATTCCTAAAAAACCAAATGACTTCTAAATTTAAATTTTTTTTTCGGCATTATTTATCAGAATTAGAAGAAGAATATTTGAGGTTAATCATGCTACTAATTAAACCCTTTGATAGCAATCTAGAATTATTTGCTATGGCACATTTTAATATAAAATCTTTTGTGTGACATGTTTCGACGAAAAATAACTATCTTATTGCAGTACTTCAGTAGGTAGTTTTTTTGTAAATCATGATACTTAAAACCAAACAAAATAATTATTTGAATATTTCTTATTGGGTTACTGTATGTTCGAAGAAAAAATTGGGTTTTAAAAAAACTTAGGAATTTAAATTTCATATTGCAAGCTTTAATAAAACAATGCTAGTAATATCTATTTCTTTGTCTGAACGCTACAGATAATTTTGGATGACAATATGTCAAAAATATTTGGACAGATTGTCTTGCTCAACTTTTTATTTTTATCTTTTGTTTATAGCACTAAAATAATTTTAAACACATTTTTTTGTTAGTCAACTGTAATCGTATTGCAAGAGCAGTTCTTAATATCCAAACTTCTTTTTTTCGCACTATCATTTTTGGAGAACAATAAACTGTTTGCTTCTTCTCTCGTCTTCTCTCATAAAAGGTGTCGCTAAAACTTGGACAACAATTTTTTTTTGCCAAATTTTGAAGAAACATTTTTTGCTTTAAATCAGTTTATTCATTAATTTTTCGAGTTCTTTTTTAATAATTATCGTGATCTTTATTCCTTATCGTCTAAACATTTGTTTATAGAGTCCGCTTTATTTCTCTGTTAATCCTCAAAAATGATGAAGGAATCTGATATGAAACCTTTAATTTCAAAGAAGACTGGCTTATTCATCGATGTTGAAAATGATGAAAAAGATGTTGATGATGCTCCGTTAAAAGATTATGGATTTTCAACTTTTGCAACATTCGTATTTATTGTATTCTTTATTTTTTCTGGAATTTATATGGCTTGGTATACTTGGTATGCTTGCTATGAACTCTGTGCAACATCACATACAAAACCAAATAATCTTCTGGACGAAAAATGCTATTTTATTGTTCATGCTAATGATGGGGTAAGTATTGCTTTATATATATATATATATATATATATATATTATTGTTAACTTCTATTATCTCCTTTTATAGAAACCTAATGAACATTTAATCAAGAAATACAATGGCAATAAAGAATCATTTCATCTTAACTTTATGACTTCAGCCAAACTCCGCAATGATTTCTATCAACCTGATCCACAAATGTGTATTACAATTATTTATTCAATTGCAATCGCTGCCTTCATTCTTCGATTATATTTTCTCTGCAAAAAGCCTGACTACGTTCTTGATTATTTCTGCATGCTTGATTCTTATCTTTTTGGACTTGCTTTCTATTTTGTTTTAAAAATGCTTCAACTTTTTTCTTATTACTTCTTTTACTATGAAGAAGATTGCTTTAAAATGTTTTTATAATTTGTAGCTGTTTGTCATACTTTTTTCATTGTTTTTACTTTTCTGATTTTGCTGGTGATTTTCTTAATAGATTCATAAATTTCTTTTCCTTTGAAGCAAAGAATTTGATCTGTTTTTTTAATGTAAATTTTTTTTGGGGATTATTTTCTTGGAACATGTTGCTTACTGTAGATTGTTGGTTTTTGCAGACCTTTTGAATACCATTTCTAAAAATGTTTGCATCATCGGTTTAACTATTTAATAATATAATTTTTCTTCGATTTTTATTGCTAATTTTAATTTTAAGAATAATTAAATTATTTCTTTATTTAACAGACAAATGGATGAACCTGGTGTTGCTGCATTAAACACATCTAACCGTTGCGTACTAGGGAGGTGCAACAACTCGATTTTTCATTACTAAATCCGCTGTAACTTTTTTTTGAGATCAGATGGTTCCTCCAAACTTTTTTATAACATTCTTTATAGTGATATAAACAACATATTAAAAATTTGGAGTGAAACACGCTGGGGCCCGGTGTTTAGAAAAAAACGAGCTCCTTTTTTCCTCGTTGTTGCACCTCCCTATTGCGTACCTGCGACTCGTGCAGTCAACCAAAATAATAATTCATTTGTTCCAGAAAGTTTGTGTGCTTTCTTGTGGATATTTATATATGTCACTGTTTCTGTTCTGGCTGGATATTTTGCTTTCATTACTTTATACCGTCTGTGAACGTAAACAATCCGTTGTTTCTTCGAAGAAAATGTTGAATGAAGAATGCTTTTTTATCATGACTCTAAAATATTTTGTAAGCTTTTTTGTAGTGTTGTTTTACGTAACTTTGGCTATAATAGGGAATATTTAGGTACATGCACATGAACGACGTTCTCATAATGCGAATCAAACAAAATTCTTTCAACATTATGATTATCATCTTTATAATCGTTCAATCTATTACAGTATTGATCCTCAATTTTTTATGGGACTTTTTTACACAGCTACAACTATCGTTATAACTCTTCGATGCTCGTTTTTTTTTAAATAGATATTTTTTAAACAGATACCGTAAATGCTCTAATAGAAGCGCTGCGCTTCTATTTTTCATTCAACTTTTTGCTGCGCTTCTATTAGAGATGCGCTTTTATTTTTTCGTTGATGTGTGAAAAAAATTTTTTATTCAAAATCGGCACAAATACAGCAATAATTGGATATACTGATCAATTATTAAGGTAATATGGTTTTTTGCTTAATATGAAAAGTCAATATATCTATTGCTTAATATACAAACCTGCAAAAATAGCAATAATTTTGTTTTTTGTGACTTCTTTGTTTTAGGGTGCGCTTCTATTAGAGATGCGCTTTTATTGTTTCGTAACAATCTTTGCTTGCGCTTTTATTAGAGATGCGCTTCTAATAGAGCATTTACGGTATGTTCTTTGTTTGGATGTTTATCTCGGTGGCTGTTTTATATATACTGCTGACCAAGTTTTTTCATTTGCTTTATCTTCAATTTTTGATTTCGATGATTCTTGCTTTCATCCGTTTTGGAAAGTTCAGAATTTTATATCATCATGATCTTTGTTTTTTGCTTTAAATGTCAATAAAGTATACGTTAAAATTTATCAGCTGTCGAAGTCTATATCATATTCATCATCTTTGAAAAGTTTTTAATCCTTTTATCTTCCCCGCTTGTATCTGCAGGTACCGTAACAAGAAAGAACAGCGTTTTCGTTTCAAGAACACGATCCTGGTTATACTCATCTAAGAGAGAGGAGAGGTCCTCTTTTTTTCTTCGCACTTTATTGTTCTCGCTTTTTTTTCGTAAACTTTCGTATTTTTTTCCTTTGGAAGAGGGATATTTTTTATCTGTGTCATTTGTTCAATTTTAGGTACACATTTTTGATCTCCTTTTATTTCCTCTCCCGTATTTTAAGTCACTAATTCAGTAAGCCCAAAAATTAGAAACGTTAATGGTTGTTAATATTGTTTATATTATATATGTATCTATGTGTTTACTTCTGTAAATTTCGTGGCTAATATTTTGTTTAATATTGATTAAAATTCTATCGTTTATTTTTCAGAGATAAATTTTCATCCTCTTTGACTCATATCTTCTCAAATATGATTAAACGTGATCATAAGCCTCTTCTTCCAACTGACACTCGAAAGTCAGGTTCTGCTGCAGTTTCTTGTTTAGAAAGCTGTGCCTTTCTTATTGGTTTTGCTTTGTATGTTCTTGCTACATTCTTATTGACATATTACTCATGGCAATATGTTTTTGTTGCTTGCCAAAGTTCTCAAACATTTATTCATTCATCTGATCTTTTAAATGAAAATTGTTATACCATTGCTAGTGGTCAGTATTATGTAAGTTATTTAAAATATATATAGTAGAATGATTAGTTATCTTATCTCTTCGCCTATCTTTCTTGAAAGCGAATGGGATTATTCTAGAATACGTAAAAATAGGAGGGTGTTATTTATAAAAGATGGCGTGCCTCTGTGATTTTTATCCAGCAACAGCACCGCTAATAACCGTTGGTAGTTTGGATAAAGTGGAGAGTAATTAATAAGAATCCGCAAACTATATCTAACCTTTTTATATTTTAGGGTTTCTTCGCAAAATTGCCTGCAGTTCTTCGCTATGGTGATATCTCCAAATTTGATGGACAATATGAATTTCATGCCATGAATCGTAAGATCTACTACAGTGTCGAACCAGGAAAAGTTTTGGCTGGTATTTTTGTCGCTGCTTTGATCTTCATTTTTGCTCGTGAATACTGCTGTGCAAAATCAAGCAATTTCATTTTGTGGATCTTGGGATCTTATTTCTCTGGCTTTGTCATCTTTCTTGGTTACAAAGTTTTATGCTTCCTTTACTATGCATATAATTATTATCAAATCGAATGCGTCAAAGAATTCTGGATGGTTGAAAATGAATGAATTTGTTATGAGATGACTATCCTAAATTGTTGATTTTTATTATGCTTTTTTTTAAATAAAGCTTTTGTTGTTAATATTTGCGACTGATTGATAACATTTTATTTTTTTTTGAAACATTCTTTTCAGTTTAACTTTCTACTCCACTGTTCATGGAAGTTTCCTCTGCAATGTAAACTATGTTTTGGCAGTAGGATATACATGTTTAACATTTTCTGTAGTAAACCGAAAAAGTTCTTTCTTAACTTAGGCTTACAGTAGCCACACCTTATTTCATTAGCCTTTTGATTCTAGTTTCCTTTCTAATTTAAACCTTTTACCGATTTTAAATTACAGTTAAATAGTAAAACTCTGAAGATTTATTTTTGTTAAAAAATTGTTAATATGTATTGGAAGGAAGCAAAGAGACTGAGCCAAATGTGGAGAAAGTACCGTAGTGCATTCCAGCTGAAGCAGTAATTGCTCAGCATACAAAAAATCACAAACACATCAAACATCTGTTTGTCATGAAGATAATTGTGTTCTGTAATCACGTCGTCGTCATCTGCTCCACAACAAAATGAACAACTTTCTGTGTTAAACAATTTTTGAAATGCATGCGGTTCCACAACAGAGTATTTTTTTTATTATAGACAAAATAAATTACAGTAAATTATTTTTTATCATGAACAGCTTGATCAAGAACAATAACCAATGCAAGAATGAATGCATGATCTTCACCACCAGCAACTTGAACACCATATGTATCAGATAATGCAAAGAATTTCTTATTGACAGTTGCAACAATTCTTCCGCTTTTTGCAAGTGTAAATGAATGAGCCAAAATATTACCATTTAATTCATAATGACCATAACAACCATCAATAGTAAAATCAGTGCCAAATAATGTGAATTTTTGTTTTACAGTAGCTAAATCTTGATTTGTACGAGATGATAGAATTTTGTATGTCTTTTTCCAATTAAAAACTTCTTGACGAATTTTCAGCAGTCCACTAAAGGTCAATTAGTATAATTTTATAAAATTTTTGGTGATTAAAGCAAACTTACTTTCCAGCCATATCTTCCAAAACAAGTTTATCACCAAATGATAAAAGTTTTGATCGAACAAAAAATACATGACGCCCACCATCATCTTTAATTACAAAATCATCACCAAGAGAAAAGATTTTTTCACGAATTTGATATCGTCGAACAGCTTGTACAGGACTTTGGACGCTTTGATATTTTGAACGATTTTGTTGCATTTTTGAATTTCGCGTTGATTATTAGTTTGGTTAGTTCGATAAAAAAATTTGTTAATAATAAAAAATGCGAAATTTCTTTATTGTATTGGGGAATATATGCAAATTTGATGATATATCACTTCCATCAGTCATTAACAGAATACAAAAACATTGAAAAACGTAAATTGTTTTTATCTCTCTCTTTCTTGTCAACTTTCTGTTCAACTGAATTACCATCAATCATGGATACAATTTTCTTGGTTATAATTGGTATCATAGTTGGGTATGTTCAAGGCACAGAAAAAAATCTTGGGGTGGGCAAAATCATTTTCGGTGAAAACAAAAGATCAAAATAGGTTTTGGGTTTCGGAGGGTGCAATCTTCCTTGGATATGTTTGATTTTATTGTGATGTTGAATGATGGTTACTGTAATCTTTCATAGATTGGTCCTATTTGCTTGTTTGATTTGTTGTTTGATAAAATGTTTGAAACAACAGAATGGTCCTGAAATTAATTCAGCTCCAAAGCAATCTTCAATAAGAATTGATGGTCCACCTGCTACTGCCGTAATTCAAGTAGAACCCGAAATACGAGAAAATGTTAAACCTTCAATTGAATCTGATGATGATAGTCAAAGTGATGATGACTTCGATGAAGAAGAAGAACAGCAGTATGTCGAAAAACGTGTTAAAGTGCAACATATTCCGCAACAGAAACAACGGCATCAAAGCCCTGCTCAAGCAGCTCGACGATATCAAATTCGTGAAAAAATCTTTTCTCTTGGTGATGATTTTGTTATTAAAGATGATGGGGGGCGTCATGTATTTTTTGTTCGATCAAAACTTTTATCATTTGGGGATCAACATGTTTTAGAAGATATGGCTGGAAAGTAAGTTTGCTTTAATCACCATAAATTCATAAGCACCAGTGTACTCCCGCTCCCACTTTTATCGCTTCCGCTCCGCTCCCGCTTCTTCAAATGAATCGCTTCCGCTCCCGCTTCGCTTCTCCGCTTCTCGGAATCGCTTCCGCTTCCGAAGCGCTTCCGGGTGCGCTTCCATTTTGAACCGCTTCCGCTCCGCTTCTTGCTATTTTTCAAAGAAATTTGTTATTATAAAAATCAAAAATTAAATTTTATTAGGTAATTTTAGAGAAAAAGTAGAAAGACAACCACGGGTATGCCTTTTTATGAGAATGAAATTTTGAGGATAATCAAAAATTGCAAGATTTTTATAATTTTATCATGGACAAAGAAGCGCTTCCATTTTCAATCGCTTCCGCTCCGCTTCCATTAGCTCCGGAATCGCTTCCGCACCGCTTCGCTTCCATTACGAGAAGCGGAAGCGGGAGAGGAAGCGGGAGTACACTGATAAGCACTGATGTTTTTAGTGGATTACTGAAAATTCGTCAAGAAGTATGGAATTGGAATAAAACATATAAAATTCTATCAGCTCGTACAAATCAAGATATGGCTACTATTAAGAAAAAATTTACATTTTTTACAACTGAATTTTTAATTCAATCTGTTTATGGTCATTATGAATTAAATGGTAATATTTTGGCTCATTCATTTACACTTGCAAAAAGCGGAAGAATTGTTGCAACTGTCAATAAGAAATTCTTTGCATTATCTGATACATATGGTGTTCAAGTTGCTGGTGGTGAAGATCATGCATTCATTCTTGCATTGGTTATTGTTCTTGATCAAGCTGTTCATGATAAAAAATAATTTACTGTAATTTTTTTTTTTTTCTATTTCATGTAATATATTTTCTATTTTAATAAATATAATTGTTGATGTAAGAGAAGTATTGGAACATTTAATTAAAAACTTCAAGGTAATAGAAAGACAGAAGTGAACCGTGTCAAAAATCGCGAAACACCAAAAGAACGGTGAAGCTTACAAAGTTCTTTTGGTTTACCTTCTTAAACTGCTTTGAAAACACTTGAAATTTGGACACCTTGCACAAATTCTTTTTTTCGTTTCTCCGTGATTATTTTTCCTTGACAGTATTCTTCTAACAAAAAAAAGTCTTTTCTAATATTTCTTTATAATTCCCTTCAAAGAATATTTGATCCCTAATCAAAGGTATTCTCATATCTTACAGCTTTGAAAAAGACCGTCTATTTTTTTGCAATCAAAATACTCATGATTTTAATTGCCCCCTTTTTCTATCTTATCTTGTAAGAGCCATTCTTTTATTGAATATCGAATATTTTGAGAAATGTTTTTTTTGCTAGTTTATCATTTAATTCTTTTGCAGAGCTCTTGCTTACTTGTTTGCTATTTATTTATTGCTCTTCCTCTTTTCTCCAAATTATTTGATCAAAAATGTTGCCATTTACCAAAGATGTTGACGATGAAATGATTAATGGAAAAGCCAAAATCCAATGTTCACCACTTCGAATTTTTGTCTTTCTGTGTTTTGCTGCTCTTGCAGTTGCTATTGCCTTCGGAGCATGGAATATTGCCTATTCCTTCACCAACAAAGATCCATCACAGTTTCCGAATCTTTTATCTGAAAAATGCTTTGCAACATTTTTTATGATTTTTGGTGTAAGTTTTTCTCTCAAAAAAGCTTTACAGTCATGTAATAGCCTGTTAAACTTTTAGTATCTCTGGGAAGTTCCTGAAAAATACATCACTGATGCAGAAAAAAAAGCAGAAGTCTATAAACTTTTTGAAAATTTTTCATATCAACGCAAAATGCGATCGGATCTATATTTTATTGATCCATTCACTTTTTTGACTGTTATTTTGATTACTGCTTCTGCTATGGAATTCTACAATTTCTGCTGCTTCAAATTCCTTAATAAAACATATTTTGGTGTTTGTTTTTCATTCTGCTATGATATCTTCTATTTTACTTTCCTTATGATTTTTGCTGTTGAAGCTTACAATTTCTTTGCCATTGCTGATCATAAAGAATTTCTTGGAGAATGTCTTAAAAAAGTTGGAAAACATTAAAAAGCGTTGTTAAAAATTTTTTTGAAGTTTTGTTTTGTGTGTTTTCCTTTTCAGTTTACAGTATTCTGTTGTTTGATGTGTTTTGATTCAAAATATAAAATTACGAAAAATTGTCTTTCGGTTGTTGAAAAACATTCATACAATGACAAACGTTACGGTGTTCAAAAAAATACTAGGAGAATTTTATTCAAAGACATCTGTTCGAAAACCGTAATTAATTCTAGAACAATCTTTCGATATTACTTGAATTTATTTCAAAGAACCGCTTTTTAGGTTTTTTTTAACAGTGACTTTTTTAAATGTCATTATTGAAACTTTTTACTCTAATTAATGTAGGATTTTTAGATGACATTATTTTAACAATTTCAAAATTAAAAAATGCGATGTTGAAATTCATTAACTTTCAAATATGCAGATATGAAATCCGACAGTTGAAAAAAGCTTTCCTGTGCTTCTTTGTTCACATCGCAAACTGTTACTCTTCGAATCAATCAGTCGCTATATGGCCAAAAATTCTTTATAAAAAAGCAGATTAGCGTAAATTAGACAAACTGGTTAATATTTTTACGTCAAAAATTTCATTTTGGTTTTCTCTAAAAACTTTTTCACAATCAACGGCATTTTACCCTCTTTTTGTTTTTCGATAAAGCTTAGCAAAAAAGAAGGTGCTCAGTTTATTGATCATATTATTTTATTTTTACAGGATTTGCTTTTTGAGAAAGCTATTCATATTATTTTCTTTACAAAATCAAAATGCTACCAATAAATAATAATAATAACAACAATGACATTCTAATTAAAAAACGACGTTTATCTCCACATTTATTTTTATTTATTTGTTTTTTGGCGATTCTTGCGGCATTTGGAACTTGGAGTTTAGCGTATTCATCCATCAATCAAAAATATTCTGTTACAACAGCCCAGCTATTGGATGAAAAATGTTTTGCAAATTTTGTTATCGTTGCTGGAATTGTAAGTTTGTACATATATTCATGATAATAACAATAAATCCTTATTTTTAGTTAATTTGGAAGGATTCTGAATACCAAAAACATGATGGAACAAACTTTGACCCACAATTATTTATGGAAAAGCTTCAGAAATATTCAAAAATTCGAAGTCAAATTTATTTTTTTGATCCATTGAAGCTTTTGATCGGTATTTATTTGGTTGCAACAATTACCGTAATCTACAATTTTTGCTGCTTTGGTTGCATCTTTAAACGAAATTACAAATACGTCTTTTACTTTGCTTTTTCAAGCATGTATTTTTTAACACTTTTATTCATTTTAATTTTGAAATGTTTAAATATGAGCTCATTTATGTCAGAATGGAAAAATCGATATGATTGTTATTTGAAACTTGATACTTATTGATATATGTTCTTTTTTCTTATTTTTTTTGAATAAATCTTTATTTTGTGTGCAACACCAATGCTTATTTAAAAAGCATCGTTTACTGCATTATACTGTAACAAAAGCAAACATTGATAAAAATTTTTTTCCAACATTTTTAAACAAAATAAATAGGCATAGTCGTTTATATTTTTTTATTTTTTCCCATTTTCTTAGTGATAACATTTTTTGCAATAGTGAAAAGAAAAAGTATTGGAAAAAATTTCTTATCAGTTGACCCGTTTAGATTTGATCTGGCAATTTTCGATCACGAATAACCATCCCTTTCTTTTTTTGCTTTCAGATTTTTAAACATGCTATTTATCGGCTGCAATGATCTTTTTTCTTGTAAAAAAACTGTTTTATGCCTTTTTTTATTATTTTTTTCTACAGCCTGTAAATTTTTTAGCCATGTCAAACGATTACAAAAAGTTGCCCTTCTTTAAAGATGTTGAAGCTGCAGCTGCTTTGGATGATGAAGCTGAAATGAAAAAGCCAAAACCAACTTTTAAGACAATATTAAAAGTTGTTTTAATTTGGGCATGTTTATTTTCCCTGTCAATTTGGGCAGCATGTTTTACATGGACTTTTGCACATTCATTAACTTATCGAAATGTTACACTTGATAAACCTTTAATGGATGAAAATTGCTTTGTCACTTATCTCCTTGGTATTGAAGTAAGCGGTTTGTAAGGTTATGCGTTTGTACAAAATAGTTTCTAAAAGTGCTTTTTTAAAGATTTAAGATATTTTCTATCTTTTTTTTTATGTATACAGTATACCAAAACAAGAAAAATCTTTAGGAAATTCTTGAAACCCCGGAATATTTTGAACGAGAAACTGAAAAAAAGCTTGAAGATTATGCAGTTTTTGCTCAATTTGCTCATCATCAATCACTTCGAAATAAATATTACTTCATTGATCCACTCTACTTCTTGGGCTTCTTCTTCATTGCTGCCACAACCATCGAAATTTATCATCTTTTCTGCTGTTACATTTATAAAAAGAATGCCTTTACTTCCCGATTTTTGCCATGTTTTCATATCTATTACTGCACACTTTTTGTTATCTTTTCTGTTGATGCTTTCATTTATGTTTCACAACTTGATGACCTTAAATTTCTTGCAAATTGCAAGTATCAATTTTTTAATTATTAATTTTGTTGTTGCTTTAACCTTTTTCAAGCAATTTTGCACTGTTGGATTTTTTTAAATGTAATTTTTTAATAAATAGTATAAATAAAAACTTTATTATGGTTTCTAAAAGGGCAATGTTATTTTTAGCATTTTTTACTTCCTTTTTTAAAGACACGCAAAAAAGGGTAAAAAATGTTCGAACTTTTGCGGAAAAACAAGGAAATATTTTTTTGTGCAATTAAATGTTCGGTTGCGTTTCATTGAAATAAATCAGTTCTGAAAAAAGATGATCAAAAATGAATCTTTTTCTTCAAAGACTTTATTGCTACATCAACAAAGTGCATTTTACGGTAAAAAAAGGGTTGGGATTTCTTTAGCAGGAAAAATGTTAGTAATTAATCAAATTTGTTTAGTTTTACTTCCTCAATAAATACTATAAAATCAGTAATTTGAAAACTAAATCTTCACTTTAATTTTTTAGTTGTTATCTAGTAATACATTAAATTTTTAGATCTGAAATCCTAAATAAAAGTAGGAAAAATGAGAATCTTTGCCATCTTGTTCATGATTGTTTTCGCCCTTGTTTCCCTTGTAACTGCAGACAATTGTTTTGGGAATAATTGGCAACAACGAGATGCTTCCTGTGCCGCATGCTTTACAACACGGTATTCAACTGATGGACCAAATGGCAAAAATTATTGCTGCAAATGTGATTAAATTGGATTAATTCAAATTGGCTTATGCGAATTTTTTATGCTTGATAAAATCAAAATTTTGTATTGACGTCATTCTCTTTTTACATGTCAACAACATCTTAGTTTATAGTACTTTGAAATAATAAAAGTTTACTTGCAAGTGAACAGTTTTTGACAACGCATTTTACGACAGAATTAAGCTTTTAGTCCCTATAAACTTTTGTTACAACAGCAAATTCAATTAAAACATTTAAACGGCGTTATCTATGAATTAACAAAACAAACATGTGCTTTTTATCCTTTAGGTACTATTTGTATGCCAATGAAAAAATTTCACCGTTTCAAATTTAGAAAAAAAGAGTTTTTGATTGTAATCGAATGTTTTTTCAATATCCAACAATGATGAATCACGAAAAAGCAGTAAACAAATATAGCTAAATTTAGCATTTAAAAAGTGAGTATGTGTGTACTGAAAAAAAGGTTGTGAATTTCGACACTGCGCGAAAGTGTCTTTTTTTTCTTTTTCAACTGAAAATGCTTTTCACAATGGCTTTGTGTTCTCATTGTTTCATAATTTTCCTGAATCATTCTCTTTCTTTCCAGTCATATATAAAAGAGACTATTCTAACATTTTTCAATTTATATCTGGCATCAACAGCAAAAATCGGTGGCTTTGTTTTTTTCGCGATTATCTGGCATTATTTTCAAAATTTTTACGAAATGTTTTATGTGATAAACTATTTTTAGAATATCACTGTGGTTTTTTCTTTTAAAAATGGATCCGAATACTCCGCCTCCTGGACCTACACCTGATCCTCCACCAGCGCCTGTTCCAGAGCCTCAACCACCTACTCCACAACCCCCACCTCCACCATCCCCTTTCCCTGACCCTTTTTATGATGGATATCAGTAATGAATCCGTTGAAAATCGTCAATATATAAAATCAAAGTATTATATTTAAATAATGTAGTTAGCTGTGCCTTTTATAATGTACTTTGATTTTTTAGATTTGTTTTATTTTTATACCAATTTTAAATAAACTATCTCTAATCAGTTTTTTACTTGGCATAAAAAATAACACATTAGAAATATTTTTACTTTTTTGTTTTAAAAATTTCAAAAAACTGACATAAAAATTTTAATTTGTAAACTCAATTGCACTTTCAAAGGTGAATATGAGCAGTTATCTGTTCAACATTTATTGTATGTCAAAAAATGCGTTTGGTTATATCAACTTTTTAAAGTGTTATTCTGCCGATTGCAAGTTTAAACATATGTATGTAAAAATAAAAGAAAATCGGAAAGAAGAGAAAAAAGGCTCAATTTTCCCTTTGTCTAGTTAGATAAAAGAAAATTCTTAATTTAGAAAGCAAACATAAAATAACAATGTTAAATTATACATTGTTTTCATGTTTCAACTGTAAATAACCATAGGCAAGTAAATGCTCCAATTTTTCGTATGTTTCTTTAAATGTTAATCGATCATTGAGATTTTTGGTCCAGCATTTTAACATTATTTCATATACATCATTTGAAGCATAAATTGGTTTTTCCAATCTTTTTCCAGGTTCTAAATATGTTAAAATTTCTTTATCTGGAATTAAATGATAAGGTTCAGCGCCACCAGAAAATACTTCATAACAAATAATTCGGAAAGCCCAAACATCCGATTTCTCAGAAAATATTCCATGGGATAAGGCTTCAATAGATAACCATTTTAGCGGGAAACGTTTATGCTTACTGCATTCAGGGTTTTCCACTTCCGGATCTTTATATATCCCAGTTTTGCTATCACATTTACAACAAAGTGCGAAATCTGCTAATTTTTGAACACTTTTCTTTGTCATCAATACGTTTCTGCATGCAACATCCCGATGAATGAGATTCTTTTTAGATAAATATTTCAAGGCTCTGCTTTTATCCCAGATAATTCGAGTGTTTGATTTCACAGCTTCCATGGGTTTTTCAAGTGATTTCACGTACTTTAATAAATCCATTTCTGCGATTTCTGTTAAAATTACAGGCAGATTACCATTTAAAAGCCATCCTTTTAATCTGATAATATTTGGACAATCCTCAAATTTTGATAAATAATTTAACTACAATCCTCAAATGTTGATAAATAATTTAACTACAATCCTCAAATGTTGATAAATAATTTAACTCATTCATAATTTCTTCAATATCTTTTACATCGGTGGATGATAAAATTTTTGCAGCAACTTTTGTGGCAGAAATTATGTGAAAAAAGTTTCCTTTTTTAATAATAGCTAAAAATGCTTTTAGTTAAAATCTGTATATAAAGTTATGTAAATACCTTGATATACAAGTGCTTTCGAGCCTTTTCCTCGAATGTTATCATAATCAATAACAACGCTTGTATCATCAATCAGCATACTCCAAAATTTTTGTTTCTCATCATTTGTGAACGGTTGTTGTTGCTATTGACGTTATTGAATTTGCGTGTTCTCGAATAACTGACATTCACTTGTTGGCTGCTCTTCTTTTAACAAAATAGCTTATAGTTAACACAGCAATTATTACTGTCAAAATTGCTGCAACAGTGCCCCCACCAATAATTAACCATAAAACTGAATTTGAATTATTTGATTCATTGGAGAGTAAAATAAAATTTGAATAATTACTTTCTATATTTTTTGTATTAAATACAACAATTTCAAGGTGTCTCTGAAAAATGATGGAAAAAAATGGATAAAGTTTGTCAGGAAAAAATTTTGTTCTTTGTTCTACAAATAATTGTTTCATTGCAGTAATTTATTTGTTGTCTTGTTTTCACTACGTTTGCATGCAAGCTACCGTATGCAAATTAAACCTACGTTGGTGTTATTCCATAAAAGTTCAAAGTTTAAACAGGATGGATATGGATCATTGATGAGCAACATATTATATTGTGATCCATTAAATGGCATTGAATTAGCAGTTGTAAGAAATTCTTTAATAAAATCACAATTATACGGCAAAGAGAGAAAAAAGGAACAAAACGCTAATTTAGATTTTTCCTCGACACTTTCATATCAGAGTGTATATCAGTACCATTGCTTGAGATTGTTTTACTACTGTATAAATGAATATTCAATGCATCAGTACTTTGAAGAATTTGTTTTTTACATTTTTCAACGTCATCTTCAGTTCGAAGTAATAACGCAACATTTCGATATTCCTTGGAACATCGATCCAAGTCATTCAACGGCAGCTTGTTAAGTGTCGTTAAGCAAATATCCGAAGCAATCAAAATGAATTCTTTAACTAATATTTCTGGACATGACTTCTAAAATTTTTGCTGGTTATTAAAAAAAATTTTTTTTACAAAATTTAGCTTACGTTTGTATCTGCTGTATTCAAAACTATGTCTTCAACATGATCACTCAGTGATTCTTCAAAACACTAAAACTTTATAGTTAAACATTTTTTCAACAAGTATTTTACAAACATTTTCGGCTTCCTTGCACCACGTCTTTTCAAAAAATAGAAAAAATTGATCGATTTTGGTGAAAGTGAAATTTTGAATACCACCGAATACGATGTTAATATTATAGTTTTCATCAGTAAAGGTTTCATTAGCGGGTTGTTCCAGTTTGAAAACTCTATGCATTAAATTTCGATATGTATTAAAGAAACAATTTTCGCTTAATACAATCGAAATGTGATCTTTTCTATAAGGGAATATAACTGGGTTTGAAACTTTCTCCCGAAAAACATTACAAAATAAGAGATTTACAAAAGAAAATATCAAAAATAATTTTAAAAGCATTTTAAAATTTAGAAGTTAAGATACTATGTTTTTTAAATTTTTTAAAGGTGAAAGCATCAGAAAAACTTTTAAAAAAACTTTAGAGATAACACTTCACTGCACTCACATTAAGAAATGCTGGTTGTGCTATTGATAATAATATTGACTCAAGTAAACATAAAGCAAGAAGATTAAATGAAATTTGAACTCGAAAAAAGTGTAAACAAGAGGTTCATCCTTTAGATTATTTTATACTGATAACATTTATTACGACAACCAAATTTTCATAATTATAATTACAAGATGAATTTTAAAAAATATGTCCTATATTTTTAGGGAGAAGGTATTGTTTTATGGATTTTCGTAAAAACCCGCGATTTATCAATTACATCCACGGAAATTTCTCCAACATGTGATGTCACTTCCATTGATACATTCATTGTAACAGTAGCTAATGTAGTGCTGCTATATTCACAAGCCGGTGAAAGAGGTAAGGCATTAAGAACATTGCGTAATTCCAGATTTTGAAACAGACTTATTCCACATGGGCATTTTACAGTCAAAGGATTATGATGAATTGTTTGTAGCAAACATTTGCATTTTGAGCACAACCAAAACCTTGGTTTATTGTCATTTTTCAATATTTCATATGTTAATATTCCTTTTGAAATATGCCCAACACTGAATAGCCTTGTTTGGAATGATGGAGGATCATTGTTAGTTACAGTAATAGCAAGCAAAAACTTCTTATGATCAGAAATTATTTTTGGTTCGCAATCATTTAATGGATTTAGATCAAACATCCATATAATATTGTTGTCATTTTCATCATAAAGAAAAACAATTTGTTCAACGGTTTTTGAATTTACCAAAATTGTGAATTTTGATGGATCTGAAAGGAGCAATTTGAATCACCGAAAAGAAAAATTTTATGAAAACTTGCAGAGAAGTTTAACATTTAACCGAAATTGTGTTAAATGATGTGAAGCTTTATTTAAATATGCATAAGTTTGTTAAATAAATATTTACCGTAATCTAATAAAGTTCGATCAGCAATTCTTGAATCTGGATTATACAAGTAAAACCATTGTTTTGAAAACCATATCAATTCCGATATAATATTATTTACTTGAAAATAATAAACCAGAATTTCTGAACAGCTTTTTATTTTCTTTACCAGTGTAATATTTTCCAACAAATTTGTGAACAAATAAAAGCAACTTTGATAAATTCCTGGTAAAAATTTTGCAATACTTGATGCAGGCTTAAAACATGCATATTCATTGATTATCATCTGTAAAACTGTTTTAAGATCGGCAATAAAAGATTGAAAATTGGTTTTGTAATATAGCAGTTGATGTCTGCAATCATCTTTAGCCAACATTTCACCACCCAAAAACTTAAATTCTATTGTTTCATAAATATTTAACGATAACGTAATAATTTTGATAGCATCATCAAGGTTTTTGTCTGAAAGCCCTTCTGTTTCATAATAAAATGGGGCCGTATCTTTGACAAATTTAATTGGTTCTTGGGTTTTATTAATCTTTTTGAGCATTTTTATAAATGTTTTCAGATTTCCAGTGAAACATTTTTCATAATCAACGAGCATTAAACATTGATCATTTAATAATTTCTGATTTGAATGAATACAACTGGGTTGAAGCCACTGAAAAAAGGCACAAATGATCAATATCAGTTACAATCGTTTTAAATAATGAGAAGCATAATTTAAAGGTAATAGAGCACTGTAATAGAGTCAGTCCTTCGTGCATAAAAACTAAATTTTCACCGGTGTGCGGATAATTCGGTTCACTTTTTTATAGGTCAAATTTTTGCAAAAAATGCAAAGTGCTTTAAGGCAAAAAAGGTCAGACAGAAAAAACCAATAAGTAACAAAAAATAGACGCTACAAATGCGCGCGTAAATAGTAATGAGTAAAGTAAATGCAAAGTAATAATATTTATGTTAAACACTAACAAACAATAAAAAGTAAAGTAGAACAATGTTTGAGATTGATATGTTACAACACCAGCATTTCTTTCAGATACTCCATAGAATTTTCCAATATATTCTCCAGAATCAGCAATTTCTTCTTCAAATTCACTAATTTCTTCCATCTTCAGAATTTCAACAAAAAAATTTAAGTAAAAAAAGAATTTGATAATTTTTTAAAATAATTTAATGTAATGTAAACAATAATTGTTATATTTTTTTAACACTTATTATGCTTTAAATTAATTTCTTTGTTTAATTTTGCAATTTCAACATGAAATATTTTTTTAATTAAAACTTCAATAATTTTTTTAAAGTCTGAAAAAAAGAAAGAGTGTGAAAAAATATAAGTTCACGGCCCATAAACCCAAAGGGGTGTACAGTTCGGTTCTATTTTTGAGAAAGAGGCTCAATAAGAAAGTGAACCGAATTCACATGAAACCATTTTCACCTGTTTAATAAAAAAGATTACTTGACTACTGTGTTATTATCCTTACTTTTGTCCTTTGTTTTTTGATGATCTTTTTCAATAATTGATGCTTAATCTAGAATTTAAGTTTAAAAACTAAGAGTATTTAAAAAAGAATGTACCAATGTTGAATTAATATGTGTCGATTCATGAAGAATAAACATTACTTTATGCCCATATAAGTTTTTTTGATTTTTTTCATTAATTTCCTCGCCATTCTTTATTTCAGCGATTACAAGTGTAAATGGCGTTTTTTCAGGCAAAAGAAATAAAAATTTTGCTAAATTTGAATATTTTTTAAATTTTTCTTTGTTTTGCAAGTGTTTTATCTGAAAGTTTTTATTTAAAACCATTAATATCATAACTTTGTCCATTTTAAAAAAATGGAAAGTTTGTTCTATGCTATAAAAAATGACAAGATTCAGCGTCATTTCAGTTTTAAATACCCTATATCAGCTAATATCATATCAAACAGCACTCTTTTACTTATACTTACAAAACCAAATGGCGTAATATCAATGGCATCATAAACGTCTTTATTTTCATGAATATGATTAACGGTTAAACTTAGTTTTGCGTGTTTATACAATACTTTTTCATTCGAATTTGAACCTTCAAAAAACTTTTTTGGAGCTCCGCTGTTTGATAATTTGATAACCATAATAAATCAATAAACTTTACAACCACAAACGTAAATAAAAATACTTTGAAGCAAAAATTCTTTTTTACAACACAAGAAAAAAAAATGAAAGAAGCCGCCGTTCATACCAAAAGAGAAAAGAAAAAAATCAATATTGTCTTTTGCTTTTGTTATCACTGATAGCAAGAAGTATATTTTTTAAGAGGAGGAAGTTTGAAAGCAAAAATAAAATTCTTTAAAAACAATACAAATAAATTCCTGCTATATATCTGCAAATCTATCGGGAAATCCTTGTTCATTTAAAACTAAAATCTTAAGCTTTAAATTCAACTAAGAAGTCATTTTGTCATTGAAATGTCGATTGCTTAATCTTTCTAATAACACCGATTTTTGTAAATATTTTAAATTGTGTTTGATATAGGTTGTTTTGACAAGTGTGATAAATTTATTTGCGCAAATTCCGGTTTTCCATTGGGGGAAAATTTGTTTTGGTGTTTAAAAAAAGTTGTTTTTACTTTTACATTGTGCTGAAGTTAAAACGACCTTTTAAGGGGTTGTTGACTTTAAAAGTTTAAATGTTGTTCAAAAAACAAAGAAATGAGTTTTGTTTTAATTATTTTTTTAATATTTTTATGGATTTTTTATAACTGTTATTGGAAAAGATGCGGATTGCCTCCAGGTTATAGTTAATAATTGAAAATAAATTTGAATGAATTTTTATAGGGCCAATGCCATTACCGTTAATTGGAAACATGTATCAATTTAACCAAGAGCCATCGTGGTACAACCTTTTCTCACGATGGGAAAAGAAATATGGCCCAATATTTACATATTGGCAAGGTGAACAACCAATTATTGCTGTAACTGACTATAATTTAATCCTTGAAACATTTGTTAAGAATGGTGATGCAACAAGTGATCGACATACAAAGTTTTTGAATAATTATTCTCGGCTATTTCGGGGTAAACTCTTTTTGTGAATATAATTTTGATTCCATTTACATCAAGTTTATTTCAATTTTGAGGAGCATCCAATATCTTTTGGTTGAACAAACACATTTTTTTAGGTAATAAACCTCGTGGACTTTTTGTTTCCCCAAGTAATAGTAATCAAAGTTGGGAAGAACATCGAAAATTTTTAATGCAATATATTAAAAAAGTGAATTTTGGTGAAACATTTGTTTTGGATGAAATTGAAATAATTCTTCAAAAATTTCTTGATGAAGGTGGTGATGAATATGGGCATGATATTGATGAGCTGATTGATATCAGCATCGGTTCTGTCATACAACAAATATTATTTGGACATCGATTCAGTGATGAAAAAATGGGTGAATACAAATTTCTGCAGCAACTTCTTGTAGAACATTTTGGATCGTATTTTAAACTTTGTAATATTATTGTACTTTTATGGCCAGAATTTCTACAATATATTCCATTTTTGAACAAAGATTTTTCAATTCTTATTAAATCTGGGAATGCAATATATAAATACCATGAAACACAAATAGAGCAGCATCTTAAAGCTCATGAAAATTTTGAACAAAATGATTCAAATGTTGATGATGCAACAGATTTTATGGACGCATTTTTGAGACAACGTTCAAAAAATTTAGAGCTTTCCGGGGAAGAAGGTGAATTCAACTTGGATCAGTTGAGAGCTGTATCATTTGATTTTTGGGTTGCTACACAAGTTACAGCTACACAAATTAAATACAATTTAATAATGCTAACTCGGCATCCAGATATCCAAGAAAAAATGCAGCAAGAATTAGATCAAATTTGTGGAACAGGAAGAGTCGGAATGCAACATAAATCTGATCTACCGTATACGAATGCAGCGTTAAATGTAAATACAAAAACAAATTTATAAAGTATATTAACTATATTTTAGGAGCTTCGAAGACTCGGATGTTTTGCGATAAACCCAGTGCCAGCCCGTCAAACTCGTGCTTCTATTTCTATTGACGGAAAAACAATTCCAGCAGGGGTTGCAATTCATCCAGTTTTTTCAACGGTATTATTCAATGATAAATTATTCCCAGAGCCTGATAAGTTTATTCCTGAAAGATTTTTATGCGAAGATGAAAACAACAGCAGCAGCATTAATAAATTAGAATATTTAATTGGATTTGGGGTTGGTAAACGACAATGCCTTGGAGAACCGCTTTCAAAAGTTGAAGATTTTTTAATTACTGCAAATTTAATTCATCAATTTAAAGTATGCATTTAACTTTTTACAGAAAAGGTATTTTTTTATTTTCAGTTTTCCTCTGTTGATCCAGCAAATCCACCATCGGCAGAAAAAATGTTTGGTGTTGCAGTTTCACTGAAAAATAAATTTAAATGCCGAATAGTTCCTCGTCTTGTTTAATGTAAAATATTTTAATAATGTTTTTGTATGTGTGATTATGGTTGGTGTTAAAGGGTGTGATCATAAAGATTGATATAAGTATTTATTATTGTCCTTAGACAATAATAAATACTTCTATCAATCTTTTTTTTTTCATTTTTAATTGTACATTTATACTTTAAAAAAGGTAATTATAAAAATGTGATGTGCCAAATTGATTAATTAAATTATACACGTTCGATGATACGTACATTAAAAGGTATTGGACGTCGAACAAATGAATTTGTGTATTCCAATGGAGGGGGGTGGCCATCAATTTCAGGTCGAAATTCAAATCGCTGAAAATAAGTTGCACCAAAAAGGAAGAGTTCCATTCTTGCAAGAGATTCCCCTAAACATGCACGTTTTCCTACTGAAAATGGAGTGACTTTTTCATCTTTTTTAAAGTTGTTATTTTGAGCATCCAAAAATCTGCTGGGATCAAATTTATGGGGATCTGAAAGTTAATTTTAAGTTTTATGGTTAATAGTCTATAGAACCTTCAAAAACATTTTCATCCATATGAACAGATGGAAACTGTGGAATGATCGCTGTGTCTTTAGGAATGTGATAACCATTGATATGAACATCTTCAGTGGTTTTATGTTGTAAATTCATTGGTATTAAGATTGCAATTCTTTGAACTTCTTGAACAAATGCATTAAAATACGGTAGTTTTGATTGATGGGACATTGTGATGATTTCATTTCGGCCAATAACTGAGTCAATTTCTTCATGAATTCTTTTCTGAATTTCCGGTTCTCGCACTGCATATAATATCATCATTTGAATTGTAGTTGAAATTGTTTCAACCCCAGCGGTAAAGAGATCATAGCATGAACCAATCAACTGATAATCACTCCATTCTCCTTTATTAATCAGCTGAGGATTATGCTTTTTTTGTTCCATCAGGAAAGCATCAATATAATCTCGAGGTTCTGCAGCTTCATAATTAATACTTTTTCGATGACTTTCAATCTCATCTTTTAAAAACTGAATAACTTTATCATTGCTGCTAAAAGATTTCTTGAGAGTTGAACCAAAAAATAAGTCAATGTATTTTAGGGGTTCCCAAAGTTCGATTAAAAATCCCAATGCTGTATTAAAATATGCAAAACCATCAAGGCCATTTTTTAAAATATTAACAATAAAATTGTCATTGAGATCTGTTGTTCTGCTGAAGGTTAATTGAAAAATTATGTTTCCAACCGAAGTCTGAAATTTGGATTTTATTACTTGCATCTGTAGTGGTAGCAAAAGCATTTAACTCTTTTGAACTTCTTCTATAACCTTTATTTAAAAAACTAATATCTGTAGGGCTTTGACAGCATTACTTTATTTTTAAGAAACTTACAGTTAAAATTTTTTGCATATCAAATGGCCTTTCATTGATGTTTTTAAAATACGCACAAACATCTTGAGCTTGATTTATAATAGTTTCTTGTAAAATTGGTCGACCAACTCCAAAATCTCTTAAAACATGAAGTCCGAATCTTCTTTGACTTCTCCAAAATGAATCATCATTGAATGACAAACTGTATTGCCCGTTCAGCAATAGATTCATTCCATTAAATATTGGTCTACCAGCATATTTATCTCCATCTTTGATGAATGTTGACTTCATTATCTGCAAATAAGTATTTACATATGAAAAATATAACAGGATTAGTTTTCTTACTTCAAAATCAGATACAATAACATGGGGACTTGGAAGCCATAGAGTCATAACTGGGCCATATTCCTTTTTCATTTGGAGTAATTGTTCATCGACTTTTTCTTGATCCAAAATTGGGATATTTCCAAAAATTGGGTACGGCATTGGCCCTGGTGGAAGATTTCTACGGCGCCAATAAAATTGATGAAAAAGAAATATTGTGATTAAAGAAAAAATTATCAAAAGTAGTACCATCTTCTTTAATTTTGTTTAAATTTTTTATGTTGTGAGCAGAACTATTTTCTTTTCTTGTCATATTTGGTTACTTTTATACTTTTCTTTCCCGATAAAACACAAAGATCACCTTGTTGTGTGTTTTTATTTGTTTCTTTTTATCAGCTTTCACCTATCGAAAGTTCGCATGTAAAGATGAACTTTCCATTAGATCTTAAGAATGTGAAAATATCAAAAATGTCAAAACTAATTTGTCAATTGTGTCTTTTTGAAATTAAGAACTATATGTATTTTAATCTAAAAAATAAAAAGAAATCTGCTATTTGAAGATGAAACAGAAAATATTTGATAAAATAATATTCAAATCTGTTACTTGATTAAATTTATTATAAATTTTAAAACTACAAAGCAACAGCAATCGAATTTAAACATAAAAAATGTTTTTCCGCTTTTTTAAATTTTTTAAAAAATATTCGGAGGAAGCGCGAACGCTATCCTCCTCACCCAAAAATTTAGCTGTCGGCGTATTCCAGTGCGGAATAGCCGTAGCAGTCATCCTGTACCAATAAGTGCAATGGCCAAGACTCGAGCTAGAGATTGAACCTTTCGTGATCGTCCAAGTCTCCCAGCCAGGTAAGTTTATGAGCCGTCGTTTTTTATTCTTTTCTTCATCCACAGACATAAACTCCACAACAAATTCACCCAGGAAAGCAGACAGCACAAGACATGCTCTCTCTCTCTCTTCTTTTTCTCGCATGTACTTTTTTTCTTTCTTTTTTTGTGTGTCTCTCTTTTTGCTGCTCCAAAGGAATGCAAGCGGCGGCGCAACATTGAAAAAGAGAGAAAAGAGAAAAAAATATGCAGCCAGAAAGGATGTCATAAAAATTTCCGTATAAAAAACACTCATTTTTGATCATATTTTTTTCCAGAATAATCCCAAGTATTTATTCACCTGGATAACAGTGATTCATATCCGTCATCAAAAATCATTGTTTGTAAAAAAATATTTTTTAACAAACGTTTTTTGCAACCTTTGAAACCTAAATTGTTGTAAACAAAGGAAAAAACATTGTAACAAAAAATGTTTCAACACAAAGAGCACGAGTAATAAAAAGTTGGGTAAATATATAGCTTTTTTGTTTTATTATGAAACAAAGCCATCAAAATCAGCCGAATCATGTGGATTCAAAGAGATAAAGCAAGAACTTTGACGGATGCCTCAGGCAAAAGAGGAAGACACAAAGAAAAAAGATACAAAAACATTACTTTTTTGTATTTATACAACTGTTTTAAAAATGTGGAAATGTGCACTTTTGTTTTTTGGCAAATTTCATGAAGGGGTATAAAAGGATGTGAATTGATGGCTTTTAAATATTGTCTTCAAAAACTTGAGATATTTCAAAAAAAAATGAAAGCTGTCTGTTTCATCGCTTTATTCGTTATTGCAAGCTGTAAGGCTCAAACATCAACATCTTTAGTTTCAACTGCTTCCACGGCTCCAGGATGTATTGGAAGTTAGTATAATTGTATCCTCAAAAAATTCCTATAATTTTAAATTAATTTTAGACTGTATTGGCAATGATTGCCCCCAAGGATATACCTGTAATGCCGCAACACAACAATGCTGCCTTTCATCTGCCACTTCATCACCAACATCTGCAACTTGTGTTGATAAAATCGGACCCAAGGGTTTCTCCGATTGTCCTCAACGAGCTTTTCTTTGTAATAATACTTTGTATTACACACTTATGACAGATCAATGCCCTAAGACTTGTGGGCGATGTGATGGATCCGCAACAACTGCTACAACTTCATGTTTGTCTTGAGTTATACAAAGTTGACATAAAAATGAATATTCTAGGTGTTGATAAAACTAAAGCTGATGGAACATCTGATTGTCCTGGATTAACTCGTTTATGCAATAATCCTACATATTACAATTTAATGACTGATCAATGCCCTAAAACTTGTGGAAGATGTGGTGCCAGCACCGTTGCTTCAACAATTTCTCTTGGAAGAAAATAAATAACAACATCTGATTATATACTGTATTATATCATTAAAAATAATCATAACAATAACAACCCTTTTTTTCTCTTGCATTTTAAACCACTTTAAAAATTTTTTTAATTGCATTTAAAATTATTGAATTCAAATAAATTCCTTTCAATCATCCAAATCTGCCAAAACGCAAATTTTAATTTCATTGTTATTTTCGAGTGATGCTTTCACTTTTTAGCAACGAAGAATATTATTTTTATGGTTGAAACAAAAAACATTTTAAGGCATCAAAAACAGTTGTTTTATCTTTTTTTGTTGAAAGAACTTTCCATTCTTTTTTTTGGTGATAAATACTAACAATGTTTTTGACGTAAAGACACCAACAAAATCAATAGCTTAATTTTATGCACGCTTTTTAATCGTTGTCTTTTAAAGTGATTTTTAGCATTAGCATTTTCGTTAATTCCAAAAATGGCAGGTTAATGGCTTTATTTTTTTTAAATATGCTAACTTGAATTCCACAATTTTTTTAGACATTGATAATGAAACTCTTACAAGAATTATTATTTTAATTAATGAAACCAACGTTGATGCTAAACTTGCGTCACTTGAAGAAATTTTAAGTTTATTTGTTTCAAGGAAATATTATATCATTGAACAGCTGCTTTTGAATGAAGACATTATTTCTAAACTAATCTCGTTATTAAAACATTCAAACTTTGAGATTCAAGAAATATCACTTGAAATTTTATACAAATTTTCAACAGATGATGAATTTAATGAAATTCAAAAAATTATTGATTCTGAAATTTTAAAAGCAATGCCAAAACTCTTAGGTAGTTCTGACGTGAAGATTGCTCAACAATCAGCTGCTTTCTTGTCAATGATTACTGTAACTTCAGTCGAATATATTCAACTAATTTTTGATGCCGGGTTAATCCCTTTTCTCATTGATTTACTGTACAAAGATAGTCCAAAAGCACAAAAAGTAATCAGTGATTAAAGAAAGTATTTAACTTAGCATTTTTTAGGAAGCGGTTTCTACACTTTCAAATATTTCTGTAAATGGAAAAGATGAACATTGTCTTCAATTGGTTGATTCAAATATTATTCCATCATTGTGTAATCTTGTTGGAGGGGTAGATAATGAAACCATTTTAGCTGTATTAACTGCTTTCAAAAATATCCTTACAAAAAGTGGAAATCGAAAATATGAAATTTGTCAAGCGACTGAAGAATACGGGGGATTAAGAAATATCAGACTGCTGAAAAGTTCAAAAGATACGCAAATTTGGAAATTATGTTATGAAATTGAAATGTTTTTTAATAAATGTTAATAATCTTCTTTTTGTGGTAAATAAATTGAATATTGTTTAACGTAAATTTGCTCCTGTTTGAGTTTATTTCAAGACTTAATTGGCTAAAGATTGTAAAGGGATATTTGAAATATTGTTTGTAAACAAAATTGATTTGCCGTTTGTTTGCGAAGGTGTGCGGATAATTCGGTTCACTTTTTTATAGGTCAAATTTTTGCAAAAAATGCAAAGTGCTTTAAGGCAAAAAAGGTCAGACAGAAAAAACCAATAAGTAACAAAAAATAGACGCTACAAATGCGCGCGTAAATAGTAATGAGTAAAGTAAATGCAAAGTAATAATATTTATGTTAAACACTAAAAAAAAAATTTAAGTAAAAAAAGAATTTGATAATTTTTTAAAATAATTTAATGTAATGTAAACAATAATTGTTATATTTTTTTAACACTTATTATGCTTTAAATTAATTTCTTTGTTTAATTTTGCAATTTCAACATGAAATATTTTTTTAATTAAAACTTCAATAATTTTTTTAAAGTCTGAAAAAAAGAAAGAGTGTGAAAAAATATAAGTTCACGGCCCATAAACCCAAAGGGGTGTACAGTTCGGTTCTATTTTTGAGAAAGAGGCTCAATAAGAAAGTGAACCGAATTCACATGAAACCGTTTGCGAATAAGTGGCGTGATCTAAGAGGTTAAATTCGTGCCATTAAAATATGAAAAAGTTTAACCTCATAAATATAATTGGGTCACAATAAGAAGGTTTCAGAAAATCTAAAAAACCATTTAATTTCGCTTGTTTTTTTTGTTTTTTAAATGATTGCAAAGCTGAATATTCTTCGTCAAAAATTTTGTATGATGAAATGTAAAAAACCAAAATATATTCTGTGTCAACACAATCATAAGAAAGAATTTCTTCAAGCTGCTAAAACTACATTCATCTGGTGCTTCTTCATTTACATTGTTGTGTTGTACTTTTTTAATGTTCAACTTTCACCAAAATTTCTTCCAACTTTGTATGATTTATCAGAACAATTTTATATGACATGCAATTTTACCAATCAAACTACTGTAACTGGATTTTATAATTTGATGAACAACAAAGTGGATGCTGAAAATGTAAATTTTATATATCCATAATATCAAAGTTTAAATAATTATTTTAGAAACTAAAAAAATGGACTTCCCTTCAAGCTGCCTCCCTGGTGTTTTTCAAACGTGCAATTCGTTTAAAGCCATATCAAGAAGCTTATAATAAAATAAATGCCGAATATGAATATCAACGAAATCTATGGATTAAATGTACTGAAATCAATTATGAAATTGCTCTATCAAAAATTAAGCTTTCAAAGGAAGATGTGATTTTTTGGATGAAAATTGAAATTATCATTTTTATATTTCTATCAAATTTCTTAAGAATTTTTTTAAAATCTCAACGTCGTTTAATTTTTAAATGTCTTACAATTTATCTTTTTGTTTTTCCAATTTGCCTTTGTATGATTCCTCTTATCCATAATATTGCAAAGCTATCACACAAGGAAGAAAGTGTTAAGACTTCTTTAGTTAGTAGTTTCATTTATCAGTGTTTATTCAATAGTTAAATTTTGTTTTCTTTGTTATTGTTTTCTTACTTGTTTGATTTATTAAAGAAATAAATATTATCACTTATTAATTTTTTGCTTCTCTTATGAAAGAAGATACCATAAGTGAATATTACAGGATTTTCTATCTTTATATGTCAAATTAAATTTTTTCACGGAGGCTTTGAGTTTTGTAAGAGTTCTTGTGATAAATTAATTTATTTATATCTATTATTTTAACAAAATAAAAAAGCATACAATTTAAATTATATATTAATTAATTGAAATTTCATTACAAGAATTATCACGAACTGCACCATATTGTTGTTGAATTGAAACAGCATTCTCTGGTTTTGTTGCTTTTAGATCGCAACCTTTCTCTTTCTCAGCAGTGTCAGGATATACAGTAATCTTTGGCATTGAACATGGAATTCTTACAACCGAATCATTTCCATCATCATCTTTTTGACGCAAATAAACATTCATTGTACCAGTTGGATAATATTCATCAAGTTGCGTAAAGTCATATCGACCTATTTCAACCGCTTCTTTCTCTTCAGAAAAATCAAGTGATGGAACACAAAATGGTTTTGTATTTAAAGGATCAGTATAATCATAAGAAAGAGTTGCAACTGAATTTGCAATTTTTAAAACTAGTGCATCCCCAACAATTAATGCGGGACCTTTTGGAGCTTCAGTTGTTAATTCTCGCAAAGCACGATCAATTCGTAACATTATTCTAAGATCTGATTCTTGTACATGTGGTTGACGTCTTTCTTTTAAACGTAGTCTGAAAAAAAGAACAGTTGTTAGTAAAATACCGAAAAAATAAATTGAAAATCAAAGCTCCTAACATTTGTATAAAAGTTTGCTATAGAAAAAGTGACATACCCTTGAACATTATATCCACATTGACGCAATTGATCAATGCTTAAATATTTTCCAAATGTTGTTCGTTGTGATCCATATTTTAAGACAATTTCAGGTTCAGCTAATTCTTCCAAGACATATACATTTGTTTCCATAATTTCAGCAAATGTACAAGCAGTTTGAACGCATCGAAGTGAAGGTGCACAAACAATAAATGACATTTTAAATAATTGATTTCGAAGTGAACGAGCAACTGTTTGTGCACAGAATTTTCCAAATACTGTTAAAGGTGAATCAGTTTCACAGGTTGAAAATTTTAATGCTGGAATTGTAAATGGCATATTCATATCAAATGGACGATACTGTAAGCGGCAGTGATATTATTGTGAGATACTGTATTAAATGTAGACTTACTTTTCCAGTTCGTGTTGCCATTCGATGCCAATTTGGACCAAAAACAGATGAAACATTTTCAAATGTTCGTAAAACAAATATAAGCTTTCGATGATTATATTTGTCTTTTAAAGATGAATGCCAAAATGCATTTGTCCATAATGATTCAGGAATCTAAAAAAATAAAGAAATTTGAAGATATAAATTTAGAGAGAAGTAAAAACAAACCTGAGCATTTGTTGCAGGATTATTATCTTGTTTAGAAGCGATGACCGGTTCAATTGAATAAGTTGACGCCATTTTAAACAACTTGATTGAGCTTAATTGAACTGAAGTGAGCTCGAGAGAAAAGACGTTTGAAAAAGAATAAAACGGCAGAAATCAACATATATTAAATAATAATGAGAAGCGAAATGAAAAACTGGACTATTTGGCATACTGTTCATATTTCCATGTCATTTTTTAAGGTATACTGTAATACGGCTAAAATAACTTTATTGTTTTGTTACTTCATGATGGAGTTTTCTTCAAAAACTGTTATTATTATGCTTTTAAAAACTAACATTAATTTTGTTTTCTTTTTTTAGGTAACTAAAAAAGCAAGTAAGTCATTTTTTTGTCAATAACAAGTCATTTTTTAAAAAGCTAAAATAGTGATGTCAAAAAAGAATATGACTCTTCCGCTTTTATTTATCTCTACACACACACTACGCAAATCTACCTATTATTTTTATGTAACATTTTAAAAATTCCCAATTGTAAAAAACAAAACAAAAGTAAAATTTTTAGTCGTATATATTTTTTTAGTTAATCTTTGAATTAATGGAGATACAATTTTCAAAGATTCTTTTCTTCTTCAGAAAAAATACGTGTCACAAAAATTTAAACAGGAAATGCGTAAAAACAATAGTTAAATGTTTTCAGGGATAAAAACTAAAAAGTAACAATTTTTTAAAAAATAAAATCTTTTAAATATTTACCGAAAAATTATTTGAGTACAGGAAAAGAAAATACTACGTCATTGATGTAAGTAAATAAGCAACGGTAAAGATGAAGAAGGGACAATTATGAGATTTATTTTTGTCACTGTTGTGTATAAAATGGCACTCCTCTTTTTCAAACTTTTTCAAAGTTATTTTAGTATTTTTTATTTTAGTCTTAGTCTTGATTTTATTATACTTTTTATGAGAGTCTTTTTTTCGTGAACTTTGTAATAAAATTATATTTAATTTTTGCAATTTGCTAAAAAAATATATTTGCAAAGTATCATATTTGAAACAGTATTTGTTAATTGAATGTTATGTAGGGCAGTGTTTTTGGAGTTTCTGTTTCAAAAGAAAAATAATATGTTTCTCAGTTAAAAGAAGCCAGGTGAAATTCGGCAAAGTTTGAAGTTAAAGGAGGCGGACGGTTACGTACTTTTTTTCAAATCTTACGAAAATATTTGTTTTTTTACGAAAATTTTCGTAACTTCGAAAAAGCATGAGAGAGTGACTTTTACTGCAGAAATGCATTCCTTTTCGTGTCAAAACCAGCCTTTTTTTCATTTTCCTGATCATGAAAATTTAACGAATATTTTCGTAAAATTTGAAAAAAAGTACGTAACCGTCCGCTCCCTTTAATTGAAAAATTAAGGAAGTTGCTTTTTTCCTAAAAGGTTTTTACCAATAAATTTATTAGTTTTTCTCATTTTGTGCTTATTCACTTACTTATTTAATGCTTTTTCTTTTGAAAATAAAAAATTAAAGTTGAAAAAACGATAATTTGGAAGAGAAGGTTTACTCTTCCTTTTACCATATAATTTGTCTGCTATTTTTGGCTTCCATTATGTAATTTTGTTACAAAGTTTTGCGACCAAATTTTGGTCTCTTTTTAAGTTACCTAATAATTAATGTATTCATTGTTAAAGAAGAATAGTTTGAAACTTCATAATTCTTCTGTTTTTATATTTTAATAACTTTTTTAGTATGCTCAGTGTAGTCATTTTAATTGAGAACTAACTAAATTATTGGAGCGAGAGATTAAACCAAATTAACCTTTATTTCAAATCAATTAATATTAAATTTTTATTGTCCGTTTTAACTATAACACTTTTTTAATTACCTTTTATCTTCAATATTTTAATGTTAAAAATTTTAATTTTTTTCCTCATCGTTCACTTCCCCCCAAGGTTGCGCGATTACTCATTTGCCACGGCATGAATACAGCATCTGTTTTTTTATACTTGACTTTTTGTCCTTTTGAGAAAAAAAACTGTTATATTAATATAAAATTATAATTGCCATTACCGTATTCCCCTTTTTTCAGCTTGCTTCAAAGAAGAGAGACATTTTAAAGTATTACCTTTTACTTCTTTTTTTTCAGATAATTAATTTCATTAAAGTTCAAATGTTTCTTTTGTGACATTACAAACTGTACTACGGTAGCTTCTTCGTCTAAAATGGATATTCATCTTCTGCATAAAATAATGCTTTATGGAGTTTCATTCTTTGGTATTATAATAAATATAATTGTTGCATATTTAATTTTAACAACAAAAAAGATGGAACTAAAATTTTATGGTCGCGCATTACTTCATAGTTGTTTTTTGGATGTTTTACTAGCTGTACTCTTTAGTATTGCTTTATTGGTATGTCTTAAACTGACATGAACCCACAGTAATCGTAAATGCATTTTTAGGAAGTACAAGTTTATGATGGAAATTATTTTATTATTTCAAGAGGATATTTTTCGCAATACTTTGAAGCTGGTAGAATATTGCTGTATTTCAGTGTTGTATTGTTAATTTTAAATTTACTTTCAATGCCTTTACCATTTTATGTTCGATATTTGGCGATTTGTCGGTTAGTTCTTTTTTCTATCCAACGTCATTGTTACAGCTTTCGCCAATATAAATGAAGTAAACATTATCTTTTTTTTGTGATGATGTAAATGTATGAGATCTTTAAACAGTAACTAAAAAGTAACATACAAAGTTTCTGTTAACTGAAAAAACATTATAGTTCCATGAAATTACAGTACCTTGACAGTTTAAATATTGATTAATTTTTAGTGAACAAATTGTTTCAACTCGATCTTTCATTTTGCCATATTTATATATGATATTTTCGGGTATTTTTATTACTGTAATGATGATTTTAATTTTTGAAGTAAATACTCAACATCAAGCTTCAATATTTTTAATTAGAAACATTTTATCCAACCTTTCCCCGACTGACCCAACCCCGGCTTTTCTGGGTACTCTGATTGTAAGTTTTTGAAAGATTTGTTACGTTCATATGAGTTACATTATTTTTAGAATTTTAAAATTTTATTTGTTTTTGGAATAATTGTTGCATGCTTAATTGGTGGATTTATAATGGGGATATTTTTTGCAATAAATATTAACAAAACGTTGAATACTAAAAAAGCTTTAATGGTACCAAAGACTCGTCAACTGCATAAACAACTACAGTATGCTTTAATCATTCAATCCATGGGCCCCTTAATAGCTGGAACAATTCCAACAATTTGTTTATTCTTACTGTCATTCGCAAATGATGAATACCAAACATTTTGTATTATTCTTTCAATGTGCTTTTCATTGATTACCATTGTCAAGCCTTTAGCTGCAATATTCTTTATCAAACCATATCGAACACATTTTATGAAAATTTTCTTTAAAAAAGGTTGGCGTTCAAGTCAACTCTCAACACAAGAAGGAGAACAGAGTCGTCCCAGGCCTACAACTGCTGCTTAAAGTTTTGCAATACAATTGACTTTAATTTTTGGAAAGTTTGTAAAATAAATTGAATGTTTTGTTATATCTATTTTAATTTCTTGTAGACAAGTAAAATTTTTAATTCAGATTTCTCTAAATGACAATGTGTGAAAATGTTATCACCCTCTTATATAATTGCAGATAGAAAATGAAATAGATGAAATACATCATAAGTATCAGATCAATGAAATATAAGCTTTTATTAGATTACATTTAATACATATTATTAAAAATTCAAAACTACACAATAATTTTAGCAAGGTTCATTTTGAATAATTTTTTGTCCATATTCAACTTTATTTCCAGCACTACCAAACAGACAGATTCAATTATAAAAATGACCAAGTTTTTATTTTTGCAATTTTAAAATTTTTTAAAAATATTTCTTGCACAAACAAACTTGTTAAAAACATGTTGTAAGCATTTTTTGGTTGTAAAAACTGCCACCACCTTCGTTAGTGATAAACATTTTTGCCAAACAAATAGAAAATATAATTTTTATGACCACCTTCCGTCTTCTTTCTTTGATACTTTCCTTCCTTCATTTTTCTCTTCAATTTGATTCAAGCTACTGATTATTTTTTTCACCATCCTTCTGTCATTTTTTTGATTGCTGTTGATAAGGTTCCATCACTTGACAATTTTTTCCTCACTTCCTACTTTTTTTTCAATCAACCACATTTTTTTTGCGATAAACTCAGTTTTTTTGAGCTGCTGTTGTTGTTGCCGCGTGAATTCGCATTACACGTTTTTTCCTTCCTTCTTTTCCAATATATACAGTTAACACCAGATGGTTTGAAAAAGTGATTGATTTGAAATTGTCATTTAGCTGTGCCCTATTTTGAACCTTTTTTCTTTTCAAACATATGGAATTTTTCTATGCTTCAAAGAAAATGTTAAGCGGGTTTTTCCCCAAGCCAAAAACAAGCATAAACATAAACAAAAACAGACAAGTCTGCTTTTTCACCAAGAAAAGGCAGTATTTTCTTATCACCTTTAAATCTTTTCCCCCTAATATATTTGGTCGAGACATTATGTAACATTGAAACCACCTTCATCATCAGTAGCAAAGGGGTGGATGTCATAAATCTTAAACTTCCTGATTAAATCTCAATGAGATAAGCGTGTTCATGTTTTTTTTCTTGCTGTTAAAAAAGGGTCAACAAATTTGAACAGTTTTCTTCTGTCTTCTTCTCGGTTTTTTTTCTCG
Source organism: Panagrolaimus sp. LJ2400 (assembly GCA_024447215.1). Lineage (NCBI taxonomy): Eukaryota > Metazoa > Nematoda > Chromadorea > Rhabditida > Panagrolaimidae > Panagrolaimus > Panagrolaimus sp. LJ2400. The sequence goes on along the minus strand of JAMRYA010000009.1, from coordinate 636,485 downwards.
CGATAACGTTTATCGCTTACTTTTATTTTTGGGGGCTGCTTTTTCGACAAATATGTATTGATTTTAAACAAGCATATTTTTTTATGATTGTCTAATAAGGAACATAATTTTTTTCCTTTTTTCTACCTTTTTTTCTCTGATATTTTAGACCACCTTTGAAAAAAAGATTATTGCAGTGTTGTTATACTTTTTTTATACATGCGCATATAAACCTTCTTATGCTAATCGAATTGTTATGAATCATGTAGAGTTTTTTTTTTATTATTGTTGCTATATTTTAATAGTGTTATATTTATTATTGTGAGAGAATGCTTCTTGGTTCTGTAAAGGAATGCTGAATAAATTCGGTGTGCTTTGAAACATTTATTTTTGTTGCAGCTTAATAAGTTTTAGTTTGCTTATTATTATTAACTTTTGCTGTCGAATCATTTTATTAAAATTAGCTGGATGATTGTCTTTTGATATTCAATCTATTTGCGCCCTAAATGTTTATTTGTAATTGTAAACAATAATTGCTTTTCCTTAAACTTTGCTATTGATTTTGTTCAACGCTTATTAACTGACCAATTCTTTTGAAACAGAGACAATAACTTTATTCTATTTATTGTCTTTTTGAGCCATCTACGGTAGTTCTGCATTCAACTTATTACTGTAGAGTTCTTTTGATAATTTCCAAAATCAAAATTACAACCTTCTAATATTTTTATGCTTGTTTTTTGCAACATTTGTCTGTCGTAAAATGTGCTTCCCTAATACTATTTGTAAATGTTTATTTAAACTGCCATAAAAGTGTCACATAACTTTTATCTTTTATATCCCCCCATTTTCCCATATTGTAATTGACCACTCTCATTCACTCTTCACCTTTTACAACCTAATTTTCAATTAAAATTTTTCAAAGTTTGCTATTTTTATTTGAAAATTAATTCTTTCTTTCTCTTCTTGTTTTAGCTCATTGTTAATTTTAAAAGCAACCGAGAGCCTCATTGCCGGTAATATTTTATCGAAATGTCATCAAAGAATTGCTTCTTCTTTTTCCCCCTAAAAATTTTTTCTTTCATTCATTCTCTTCTTTGATTTTCAAAGAAGAAGAAAGAGAGACACAGGTCTTCTTTAAGACAAAAGAGAGGGGAGATATCGAAAATCGGATAAAAAAGATAAACTATCATTTTTATTCAAACATAATTTATACCTTTGAAGAAAGTTTGCATAAAAATAAATTCTTTTTTCAAGCTTTAACTTTTTAAGTTCTTTTTGGGCGGAGTTTTAGTTTTCCTCAAACAAGAGGAGAAAAAGAATCCTGAATGATCTGTTTTTGACAAAAGAAATAGAATTTGGCCGTTAGAAGAAAGGGTGGAGAGAGAAAGAAAAAAATACATTTTTTGGCACCCGACAGCCGGCGTCCCCGCGCATCGAGCCTTTCATTCATTCTTTTTTGTGTGAAAAGCAGAAAAAAAATATTCAAGCTTTTTCATCGTCGACGCCTTCTGTCTCTATTTTTTTTGGGAGAAACACACAAAAAAAGAGGTTTGGTCGAGGAATGCTGCAATAAGTTTCTTTTATTTTTGGTTTTTTTCTGTCTGAAAAATGTTGTAAACTGTGCCATCTTACTAACACTTTTTTTATTGAATTGCGTGTTTCTTAAAAATTAGAAATGTTAAAAAAAGAACGCCTTAGCTGTTCAACTCAATATTCTATTAGCATCCAGAAGTAAGAGTAACTTCCATTTGTTTCCTTCTATTCAATTTTGTTTACTATCACTTTGATTTTGCCGCGATTTTTGTCAAAAATTCTAATTTTTTTTGTAAAAGCAAGATGATTTTTGCAGGCTTTAAAAGCTCAGAAACATGTATCTCCGGTTACCCTTATTTTTACTTTTTTCATCTTTTCCTTTAATTGTGTTATCACAACAAATTAGTTCAAATTCATTTGATGTTAATTCAAGATTTCATCGAAATCAATCAAAATGTGTTAAAATTGATACAAAACAATGCTTAGGAATTGGATACAATGAAACAAGGTTGGTTTTTGCCTTTTTTTAAAACACAAATAGTTCCATTCATAAAAAAATGGTTACGGTAGATAACCTTTTCATAGAAATAATCATTTTTCTGTTTTCTTTTACCGCAACAATGTTTTCTTTGACACTTAGAAGACAAAAGGTGATGAAAAAACATAAAAAAGAAATTCAACAATTTGTTTGACACAATAATGTTTAGCGTAGAATAAAAAAATGGGCAATAAAATATAAGGGGGCAATTTACAATGATGTTTAATGGACTTTTCATAGTGGCCATTTGATGATGACCCTTTCTTCTTCTTTTTGTGTATTTTTAAGAGAGTCAATGAAAATGAGGCGACACAAAATCTGCTGCTGCAGCATTATCTTTCTCATCTCTCTGCTTTCTTTGATTTGTTTTTGTCTTTGACAAAAGAAAGAAAGTAATGGATTTCTGTTTTGTGAAAAAAAGCAATATTTTTGCGGTAAAAATTGGCAAATTTATATTTCATTCATTTTTATGCATTAATGGAGAGAATAGAATCCACTTTAATAATATCCCATAAAATCCATTTATTTTGATAATTGAGAAAATATAGAAAAAGAAAATTGTTGCGATGTTTATCTCTCAAAAAAGAGAGAAGAAAAAAGATACTGTACGCAAATTCTGACAAATTGGATATTGGAAATATACGTTTGAGATTACTTTTTACTTTCGTTCATGTTGTCTACGATCTATTTTAAGCAGTAATATTATCCTAAACGAATTCATATTATTACTTCCTTCCAAAAAAGTTCATTATTTTTTACACAAAAATTTTAACTCAATTTTGTATCTTCTCTCGAGAAACTTTTTTTGTCTGAAGTGTTAAATCTATCGGTTTTTTATATTTTGTCTCTTTTTTAGCTTTAAAATATACTTCTTCTTCCCTTTACTTTTTTTTAAAACTTTACTTGAGTCCGTCTTTTGGGATTTCCAAGTTTTTTTTGACAAACTTAAATGCAATGAAAAAAGAAAGAAGACAAAAATAGAAAACAATAGTGTTCGTTTTCAACTTTTTTTGTTTTCTTTAAAAGCTTAACTTTAAAGAATAAAAATGTGATAAGCATGGGTTCTTTTTTATAGGAATGGCCATTTTTGCTCACACAAAAAAAGTTTAAAAGGGTAAACAAATCTATGTGCATTGAAATTTTTCTGGCAATTGCGGGATTTGAGGAGTATAAAGTGAACTTCGAAAAAATTCTCAGATAGTTAGAATATCATTCCATTTCTTTTATTGGTATTGGTGACATCAGTTGATCAAAAGTTCAAAACGGACATCACTCATCAGAATGCAATCCAAGAGTACTACTCTTAAAACTTTTGAACATTTCCCCTAAAAACTTATTTTTGAACTCAAGTAAAACGTTAGCCTTTAGAAATCCATCATAGCTCCCACTGGTAACTTTAGTCATTTTTGGGTAAGCAATAATTCCTTTCTTCTATATTTAGTCTACCCAAAAAATCTTAAAAAACAAACTGTTGAGTTATTAATTATTCCCAAAAGAGAATCTTTTTCCTTAAAACACATATTTCATTGGAGTCTCAATTCTTTCTTTTCCAGAAAAAATATAATAGTCAACTACTAATCACTTTCTTTTGTTTTAGTTAAAATTTTGCCGCTTTTTCTTTGTGTTTCAAAAAGATAGTTGCTTACTTATTCAATGACCCGATTGAAAACAAAAGGGAAGCAAATAAGCAAAACACGGAGATTTATTTTTTTCGGTTTTGAAAAAAAAACACAAAAATCTCGACCCAAAGATTTTTTTTCATCTTCAAGTCCGTCAATGAAAAAAAAAGAGAGAAGCTGCTGATTAATGAGAAAGCGGCATCTTTTTTTAAAGTTGTGTGTTATTTTTCGATGAGACTATTTTTCACTGAAAAAAGAAATATGTATATGTATTTTGCCATAACAGACTCTTCCTTGCATTTCTTACATCCCCCATTTTCTCTTCCAGAATAGTAGAGGAGTAAAAAAGCTTTGTAAAATATTGTTATTTTAAAAACAAAAGGAGAGAAAAGTCATATATTTTGTTAAAAATACTTCTTCCAAAAAGAACAATGAGAGCTCTGCTTAAAACATTGATGACTTTTTGATACTTTTTTTTACGATCATCGAAAAAAAAGGAGACAATTTGTGAAAGTTTAAATAAAAAAGAATTATTGCTCAAATATGAGGAAGAAAAAAATTACGGTAAAAAACGAAATAAAAAAGTTCCAAAAAAAAGAAAACGCTCTTTTCTTCGGTTTTCTGACGCCTATTAAACCGCATCGTTCATTACTTTTCTTCGTTCTATTTAGCCAAACTATTTTTTTTTCATTTTCTCAGTTTTTATAACTACTATATACTTACTGTATATGGTTAGTAGTATTGATAAAAATTATCTTTGCAAATTTTTGGATTAGCTATTCGGGGTTATCCGAATAGCACATTTTTAGAACATTGAGGTTCATCAAAATAAGCGGAAATTAATCATTTTCTCAAACTAAATCTTAGATAATAAAAGTTTTTTTTAAAAAGTGAAACTGAGTCGCCGAGATTTTTTTGGATGAATGCTTTTTTGTTTAGTTGTTGTTTCACATTTTCTCTGTTTGTTATGTTGCAATTTGAAATATGTCATTCAAATATTATAAACTACTTTTGTCTTTCTTTGGATTCTATTTTTACTCGGAGTTGCAATTTTTGACTGACTTTTTTTTGTTTCTGCGCAGGCAAAGAAGAAGAAGAGAATGATCGAGTGCCCGTTGTGACAAATAGATTTTTTTGGTAGAATGGAAAAAATAGGCGCCATGTGAAAGAGATAGACACAATATTTTTATGAATCAATGTTTTTGGGACTAACTCTAACTAAACAAAAAAATATAGATATATAAAGGGTTGTAAATTATTCAAAAAAAGCAAGCTGACACAAGTTCAATGCATACATACATATATGACAATAAGAGATTATCGATAATAGTCTCTTGCTGCTACTGGAAGACAAGAAAAAGGGGAAAAGTGGTATATAAATTTTAAAACAAACAAAGATGCATACACAGTTACAGTACTCTATTATCATTATTATAGGTTCCCAAATTTTGCTGGTGATGAAACGGCACTTGCTGCAGCAGAAACTATCAGCGGTTTTGATCCATTAATTGGTACATCATGTTCATCCGAATTAAGCTTCTTTCTATGTTCAGTTTATTTTCCAATGTGTACGGAAAAAGTTTCATCTCCAATTGGGCCTTGTCGACCCCTATGTCTTCGAGTTCATAAAGCTTGTTCACCGTTGTTAAAAGAATTCAGTTATAAATGGCCATCTGTATTGGATTGTGATAAGTTTCCTGCTGAAAATACCCCCACACATATGTGCATGGGTGGCCCTGAAAATTCTAATGCCAAAAGCAATGATGAAAGAGAAGGAGAACTTTCAACTGACAGCAACGAAGATGAACATTTTAGAAGACCTGCTGATATTTCAACATTTCATTATGCATCTGAATCCGGGGGAATGATTGTTAGTTTTTGCATCCTTAAAAGCTTAAATATGCAAATTTTAGGCACTTCCTGGCGGACATTGCTCAAATCGTGATTGGATATATGTAAATCGAACAGCTCAATGTGTACCACAATGTTCAACACATCTTGATTTTTCACCCGTAATATTTTATTACGCTTATAAAATTACTGTAACATTTTTTAGTTAGAAATTACTACAGCCAGATCAACGCTTGTAATTGGATCAATGATATCTGTTTGTGTTACAACAATTTGTCTTGTTGCTGCATGCATTCGTGGAAGTCAATTCACTGCTCGACGACCAATTGATCGATCACTCTTCTTTGCAACATTGTGTTTCGCAATTTCTGCTGCATTTTATGCTTTAAGTTTATTGTTAAGAGAAAAAGTATGTAATAATTATTATTTTCAATGGTAGAGATAACACAATAAATATTATAGATTGCATGTATTGAATATAATGAACAATTATTGTATGCTGTTCGTGGACTTCCAAATACTTCTTGCACATTTGTTGCAACAGTTTTATACTATTTTGGTACAGCTGGTCGACTTTGGTGGTTAATGATTTGTCTTGCATGGAGATGGAGTATGAAGGAACATTCTGTTGCTGAAATGGTATGTTGTAATATCTACATATAAATTAGCATAAACTCTTTTTCAGGAAAAGTTTATTTTTCGTGCACATATTATTTCATGGGCATTGCCGTTATTCCTTGTAACAATGGCATTGATGGCACAATCAGTTTATCCTGAATTTGTTTCGGGTGTTTGTTTAGTTGGAATTTCATCACAATCTCAACATCAAATATTTAATGTTTTACGAGAATTCTTAATTATGTTTGCAGCATTTTTATGTATTTTTAGTGGATGCCTTACATCTCGACATCCATCTTTATCCAATAATATCCAATCATCTCAATTTAGCGTCAATAGCAACAATACCCTTCCATCAGCTGGTATTATCGGAATCTTTTACCCAATTGCTGCAGCATTTATTCTTATTTTTTCCCTGCAAAATCATTTTAATCCAATTTTGGGATCTTGGGCTCCATTGGCTGCTTTCCAGTTGATTGCAGATCCGGCACTTGGAACATTACTTGGTGTTACATATTTTGTTTATATTTTATATGCCTGTTATCAGCATGGGCCAATTTCTCCAGGACTTTTAGAGAAACAAGGATATCTTCCTGCTGCAACTACCGTATCCCATCAACTACCGGGAACTACAACTTCTTGCGTTACAGTAACCCCTGCAAGCGTTTATCAACAAGTTACTGCACATCCAAATGCTCCTGCTGGAAGTACTTATTACACTTCATCCGTAATCCCCGGGATTATGTCTTCCTCAACTTCTCCACCAACAATCCCACAAGCACCTATTCCACCTGTGCCATCATTGTAAATTTAAATTATGCAAATTGTAAATATACTTTTTTGACTGCCAAAAGCGTATCCTCTACCTCTGTGATTAATGTTATGAAAAAATTGATTGATTTATTTACTTTACCATAAAAAAGTTTGAATAAATAAAGATAAATTGTATATATATATATACATGGATATAGATAACACTGACAAATAAAAATACAAAGCAATGTGGGGGTAGGGATTGAATTGTATCCAAAATGGGGAAAAATGTTTTAACCATGAAGAGTATTGATATGATGCCCGGTGATAGCGCCATGTGCTGAAAAATGACCCGATTGTCTTCGTTTTTTTTAGAATTTTTATAAAATTTTTTAGGGATGAGAAGTGGGCCTAAAATTTTCGGCCGACCGAAGTGTTACTTTTATAAGGCGAAAAATACAGAATTTTCCGAATATTATCGCCCGGTCGCATTTCTCATCTCTGTGTGATAGACTGTTTTTAGAATATAAAACGGTAAAATAGAAAGTTTTTGAAAACTTGACGAAATTTTTTTAGGCTTACCTCCTCCAATTCCAGTACCACCAATATTTGAATGACGATTAATAAGAGCACCATGTGGACCAACAGCAGAATTATGATGAGTATTAACATGATGGGTGCGTCCAAGACCAGCAGTGTGTAAATTATTATGGCCAAATGTATTGACTCTTCCCAAACCAGTTGTGGTGCCATGAAGATTATTGTAGGTGGTTACACCGGGGACACCAGGGGTATGAATTGTGCCATAAGTATTATGAAGGGTGGTAACGGCACGTCTAGATCGGAATTGTCCGCCATAGGTTTTATGAAGGGATCGGAATTGTCTACTAAACCCGATAGGATTATCATATATTTTCATAAAACACAGATTTATAAAGCTTACGTTTGTCCAGCTGCAACGGCAACAAAGAGAAGAATTAAAGCGAAAACTGCAACCTTCATCCTTATTAATCCAAAGATCCAAAAATGATGGAAACTAATTTTTTCTATCATTTTCGGAAGGTATTTATACTAATCCAAAGTGATCACAGATCGATGAGCTCCGCCTTCTTCTTCTTTTTTCATCTTTCATTTTGGCATCGCAGGGTTTTTTCAGGAAAAAACCAAAGAAGGAAAAAGTGGACCCCTTCAATTCTTAATTAATTGAAGGTGACCTGTCTTGATTCAATGGACGGGATGTACTCTGAACAGACATACTTTTATCGAATGTTTATTTCATTGGCACAGCGAAAAAAGTAATGGCACTATTCGCATGCTTTTGAGTACCCCTCAACGTTGGATGTCCAAAGATCGGCAAAAAAAAGCCTTGAAGAAAAAAACTGCATTGTTTGGGGTATCTATTGTTTTGCGCAGAGGAAGAAAAAAGTTTCGAATGGCACTTTTTTTGTTGAACATGTAATTACAACTTATCGAACAAGAACATAATAAAAAGCAGAATGATTTTCACGTGAACAATAAATTAAATAAAAAGTATTTATTGTAATCTATCAGTTTTAATTTTTATATTGTTTTGCTAACTATGTAGAAAGAAGTGAATGTGATATTTATCAGCGGCACACTCATTTACATTTTAAAAAATACCGTAGACCGATAGTGTATGTATCTTAAATTTGTTTTTAGTTTTATTGACGTCAAATATGAAAATCATATTGACCATATGACATCATCATCTTTTATCAGATTATCTCTTATTTGGCGAAAACGTTTATCCTTGATCAAATCCTTTTTCGAAGAATATTTTTCGAGAGAAAAAAAATTAACTTTTTCACGTTTTCAATAATTACAAGTTTTAAATCTGTTTATTTTTTCAGATACTTGTTTACATTTGAACGAAATGTGATCAAAATGATATCTGAGAAATATTTTTTTGAAAGTTACAGTAGTACCTAAAAAAAAAGGCCATAACATTTACGATAAATTGAATCATTCTTAAAAGTTTTAATTGTTAATATCTTAGAATTAAAAGTTTATGTCTTTAGATTTTTTAATCCAATTTCGGTTCAAGTTCACTGAGTTTAACAGGAGAGGTCCCCAGTTGACTCCGGAGTTGAGGCCCCATATTTTGCCTAAATACTCGCCATAGTAAGGGATAGTCAGGGAAAAAATATGGGGCCTCAACTCCGGAGTCAACTGGGGACCTCTCCTGTAAGAAAATCAACACTTATCATTTATTTCCGTGTTGATTTCAGAAGTTAAAAGAAGCTTTTTGCAATAACAGCCTTAGTAAAATGAAAATTTCCAATATCAGCAAAACATTTATTTTATTTCTCAGTTAATAAAGCCACATCTTGAAATGTTTAACACCAGAAAACGGATTGCTTATAGATAACCATATAATGATAAAAGTTTCTGGAACTTTATTTTATATTTATCGGCCGTTGGAAATTATTATAAATACAAGCTTGTTTAATTAAAGTATTTTATGAACTATGAATTATAGTATTCATTATCTGTGGCTCTGAATGCTTCAGATTTAATGCAAATAGATAACACGTTAAACCAAGAAAGTAGTGGTCTAAAAATTCCAATTTTTTAAACTTTCCCACCAACAAAACTTTTGCATTTGAATCAATGCCCCGTTTTCCAAAAGAATTTTTTATTTTAAATATTTAAATGAATAAAAACAGAAATTTATAAAAGGGTTAAAAAAGTAACGATTTCCGCCAATTTTCTTCGAACCTCAAACTTTTATAACCTTCTTTTGTCTAATATTTTAAAGCCCTTTTTTCTTTGTCTTTCTTTTTTTTATTATTGTTTTTTTGTTGATGCTTTCTGATTTTCATCTATTTTAGACGCGAAAAAAAAGTTACTTTCTTTTCTTCTTGCAAATGAGTAAAGGAATGAGAAAAAAAACACATTACAACTACCAAAGAAACAAGCAAGCAAAACGCGAATGTCTTCCTTCAAGCCACAAAAAAGGGCTCCATCTGTTTCATCAACACAAAAATAATTTTGTCTATGTTCGAACGGCCCGTTTTTTCTTTTGCTTATCGTTGATCGGAAAAAAGAAAGCTATATGCCCTTTTGTAATTGAATAAAAGCAAAAAAAGGAAGAAGAAGAAGGAATTGCCGTAAACTTTTTTCACTTTCATTTTGTTTTTGGGTTGATTCTAAAAAGAGTGGTGTCTTATTTTTTTTCTTCGTTTATTAATTCATTTACAAAATGGCTCCATCACTTAAAAGAAAGTTAAGGGATAACAAAGTAAGTAATGCTTTAAGTTTAGGGTAAAGTGAATTTTTACTATTAACTAAATTTTTTTGTAAAAACAAACTATGCCTAAGACAGTTAGAGAATCTTTTTGTGGTAAGAAGCCATCAGCTTCAGATTTCACAAGAGTTCAGTTTCCCCTTTTTTTCCATAATTTTCTGTTTTTGTAAATATGACTCTTAATAGCCTTCCCTACACTTTTAGACGATTAAATGCCCCTTTGCTATCAATTGGGTTATTCCAAAATTTCTTATTGAAGAAATGACTGGTAATGAAGAATTTTTGGTTACTCCTGTTTATAAAGCTCCAAATATTCCAAGTGTCAGCTATCAACTTCGTCTTCATCCAGCAAAAAATTTGTTGGGCAATATCTATGCTGTTACATTTTATTTTCTTATTTCGGTTGGAAATGAAAAAGAAGTATACGGTACTTACACGGCAGAAATTAAATCAGCTGGTTATTGTCAAAGCTATCGTTTCAATTATTTATCAACTGATACACAAGCTCGTGGAAATTTCATTGGTCCTAGAAATGCAATTTTAAATCCAGAAAATCGATATTTTTTAAATGACAATCTTCTTTTGCAAGTTTCCGGTATATTACAAGTTTACCGCCGAGATATGGTTATTCAAGAAGTTGATTGTAAAAAATGCAAAAAGCAAAAAAATACTGAAAGTTTGGGTGATTGTTTTTGGTTCGATAATGGCCATGATTTTACTCTTCTTGTTGGTGGCATGGAAATTCCGGTAAGTAGTTGTTTTGCTTAAAAAAGGTAATCATAATTTCATAAATCTTGTAAAAATTCAAAAAATCAAGCTTTTATTTCAAGTTTTTTTACAACTAATGATGCTGCAAAAAAGTTTTAAAAAACCGGATTTCTAACTTAATTCTTTGCCCATCTAAAAATTTCAAAAATGACTGAACTGTTTGTTTTTAAATGTAATAACGTATTCCACAACTTTTAAGGCACATAAATCTTTGCTTAGTGTTCGTTCTGAAGCTTTTAAAAGAATGTTCCAAAGCAATTGTGTTGCAAATAATCAAAATAAAATTGTCATTACTGGTTTTGATTACGAAACTGTAGAAGCAGCGATTGCCTTATGCTATGATCAAAATGTTGATATTGATATTTCTCGTGGAATTGAATTGCTCCGGTTTTTTGATAATTATTTTATGCATGATTTAAAGGTAATTTATAACTTCTTACAGTAGCCATTTCACATTAGTTTCAATTTTTAGAAATCAATTGAACTCGAGCTTATTCCAGAAATTAACGTTTTAACTGTATGCAAGCTTGCAACAGTTTCAATTTTATTTAAAGCTGCTGCACTTGAACAAAGCTGTGTTGCATTTTTAGAAAAATGTTTGAATGAAAATGTTATGGTTAGTAATGTTACTGAATTGCATGAACAGTTAATTCGCAAAGGTTTTGATCTCTTTTCTTTCTCTTATAAATCATAATGTGTTTTGTTTTTTGTAGATAATTTAACAAGTATTTGTTGTTTTTTATTGATTGTTAAAAAATTAATGCATGATAATGGAAAAATAAAAAAATAATTTACAGAAATAATACAGTTAGCTTTTAATAAAATGTGTTTCGATTAACCAAAGTGTGGGCCAATAAGTGGGGGTGAAACTTTATTTGTGACAACGCTGGTATGTGTATTACCCAAAGGGCCGCGAGTTTCAGTAACAGTTGAAGAACCGACGTCACCAGGGCGGAGTAATCCTCCACGAGCACCACCACCAAAACCATATCCACCATGTCGATCAAAATCACGTCCACCATGTCCACCACCAAATCGAGATCTTTCATATTCCCGCTCTTCGTATCTTCCACCAAAGCCACCACCATGTCCATGTCTTTCAAATCCACGTTCTTCAAATCCGCCATGACCACGTCCACCAAATCGTGATCTTTCATATTCACGCTCTTCAAAGCGACCACCATGTCCTCGATGTCCATCATGATATCCATCAAATGGATGTCTTTTGAAGCGATATCCTCTAAAAATTTGATATTTTTAGAATTTATATTTTTGGTTTATTTAAAACTTACACCTCAGCAAAAGCAACCGTAGCCACAATGGCAAACAAACATAAAACCAACAAAAGTTTCATTTTTTCTTTCTCTTTTTTAAAACCAAAGAAAATAGACAAAAATGATTTGATTCTTCCAAAGTAGCCTTGTTTTTATATCTCCAATAAACTTTTTATGTGTGATCTCACTGGGTTGGGTTAAAGAAGAAAATCTCATGTCCGATAATTATTTTGAAGAAGATGGTTATCTCGTGAAAGATCTTGACAAGCCCCTCTTTTTCGAAGAACAAAAAATCGAAGAATAATATTTGAAACAAAAAATGATTTATTATTTTTTATCTGTGACAAAAATAAACTCGAAAAACAGGGTGCAAAAATAAATATAAAGATCAGCGTCAATCGAAAAAAAGTTGGATATGAATTTATTAAACTTTAATTCCAACAACTTGCTACAACATCTCCCATGAATTTGAAGCTTTGATTAATTTTGATTCAATGAAGTCATAGTTTATCAAAAACATTTTGCAAGAATAAATACTTTTACAAAATGGTTTTCCTTTAAAAGCTGCAGCACATTCATCAAACTCTTTGAAAATTTGTTGTTGAAGATTTTCATATTTGTCTAAAATCGGATTTTTGTTATAAAGTGTAACAGTTCCGAAATCACACACCGTTGGGAATTTTCAACATTCTGAATACTTTTTCAACATTATAATTGAGATAATTTTGTAGCTTTAATAAACCTTTCATGCTTAAAATATTTGAATTTAAGCTTCCATTTGCCATGGCATAATCAAATCTAAAATAATACTTGCATAAAATAATCTACACAACCCTAAAACCTTGTATGAACAATAACAGCTTCATTTGGATGAACATTAATTATTTTATTTTTTGATGGATCTTCAGGTTCTCCTGGAGCATGAATATTTATGGTTTTTGTCTTAAAATACATATAAATTAGCTCTATTAAATTTATATAGTGCTAACTAATCGAGTATTGACGATAAGTTTTGACTGAAATGGTTTATCCAAAAGCTTCCAAATCTGCGTTAAATTACTTTGACCAATAATTTTTGCAGATGAAAACCAACATGCTGAAATATCTTCATGTGTTGCTTTCGTAAGGATGAATTCTTTAACAATTTCTCCCGATTTTATGTAAATTAGCTCATCCAAATCAGTCATAACCAAAAATTTTGTGTCGATTCGACTTCGACAAACACAATCTGCCATTGCCAAAGAAAATTCTAATCTTCGAAAAAATTTGTTCGAGTTCATATTACTTGCATCAGGCGGTAAATCAGACCAATTAATTAGCTTTACAGTAATCTTTGGATGCTTTGAATAAAAATTAACTAATTTTTCAACTTCTGATGACCAAGAATTGCGGTAAATATAAAAAACTGTTATTTCTTGGGAAATCCAAAATTCAAAGAATGCGATTAGCTGCTTTGGAGAGAGTAAATAAAAAACTGGTTGTAAACAGATTCCAAGAAAATGTTTTAATAAAGTTTTTGGACGAGCATCTATTAAAGGAATTTGAATAGCTTTTAGAGGGAAATCAGGTGAGACCGAGATTTCAATAAATTGTTGGTTCTGGTGTAATAAGGGAATTTCAATATCTGCTAAATATCCATTCAAAGTACAATATGGATCATGAAATGTTGGACATTCTGATCGCTGACAAACAGAATTTGCTTTTTGAAGTATATCAGAAACCCGAAAACGATAATAAAGGTTCAAACCTCTAAATATCCTGTTAAATTTAGGTTTTAAATTACCACATACGTTGCCCGTGCATCTTTTAAATACAATATTCTTACTGTATCATCAGTGACTCTATACGCCGAAAAAACAAATACATTTTTTGACAAAAAATCTTCAACATTATTTCCTTTCTCTGAAATTTTAATATTGTTATTTTATATTTTAACACATTCAAGGAACCTAATAAAAACAAAGATTTATAAATCAGTGTTGAGATGAAAATTAGAATTAAAAAAATATTAAATTTAAATAGATTTTTAAAACAGTATCTGAAAACCATGAAAATTTGATAACAGAATAAATTTGCTTTTAACTGCTCACAGTTGATTTCTCACCGTTCTACATTATCGGGTTCCTTATTTTTTGCAATTAACCTAAATAAAGTTTTTTTTTCAAATTAAAATTTGTAAATGCTTTTAACGATGACGTGTTGAAAAAGAAAAAAAAAACTTTTCTTTTACATGCATGTAATCATACAAAAACAGCTGACATCCAGATATATATGAGAACTTTAGAAAATGTACATATGGACATGGGGAACAGATCTATATCACTTTTGAACCCCTATGTACACTTTGACCCTGTTGTAGCTGATCCTGCAAATTGTATGAAACTTTGTAATTAAACAAAATTATTTATTAACTTTTCAAATAAATTTTTCAACAGTATAAAAAGAGAGTATCGTTGGAATTCAAAACAAAACAATTTTATTTAATGTTGGGTTGGTTGTTTACATTCGAAGGCATGAAGGTGAAAGTTGATAAAGTTGATTATATGTTTGTGAAACAGTTTGGGCAAATTGGGCAACAAACGAATTGCATTGTGATTGAATTGTTGAAAGTTGTTGAGAGAGTCCACAATTTGTTCTATAAAAAACACGCTTTTGTTTGTTTTTTTGATTTTTAAATAAACTCAAACAAACACTTTTTCTGTGTTTTAATTTTAGAAAATCAGAGAAAGCTGTTTTAGAAAAAACTTACAAACAAAAAGTGTTTGAATTAACAAGGGAATTGTTTGTAGCTGATTGACGGCGACGTCGTCGATTGGATGTTGATGCGCATTGTTGTTGACATTGTTGTTTGGCTTGTGAATATCCGCTATTTAAGCGTTGATAGCATTGTCCAAGTTGGGAGAATTGTTGATATCCAGCATTACAAGCAGAAGTGTAAATTGGTAGGGATACTGTTAAGCAATCACTTGCTCCTTGGCTATTACTATTTCCTCCTTGTGATCCTCCTCCAAACATTTGTCCGGATGAACTTTGACCATTGTTATTGTTGTTATTATTCATAGTATTCATGCCATTTTGTCCACCTTGATTATTTGATCCACTTTGGCCTTGGCATTGTTGCAAACAAGATTGAACAGAATTAATATCACTAAAAATATAAATGTTTTTCATTTAAGAAACAAGGGTATACGATACTTACTTGCAAACAGAATTGTAATCATTTTGGCTAATAGATCCTTGGAACATTTGATTATAAAGTTGTTGATTTCTGGCATTTTGTTGAACACAATTATTTTGGCATTGTGATGGCATTTGTGCGGTGGCAAATGCCAATGCATAAGCAACAACAACAAGCACAGCAGCAAACATCTTTTCTTTTTCGTGGAATTAAAAGTTTATATTTGAACTTGCTTTTCCTTCCCGAGTACTTTGAGATCAGACTGAAGTTTACCTTTAATTTTAGTGCCTCTTTTATACTACAACTTCTTTGAGAAATTTCTGAATCACAAATTTCAAAAAAAGAAGGTTTTTCTGCTCCGCCTTTCTGGAGATATCAAATATTTTTACACGTTTTTTTGTTGTTGTATATTATTCAAACAAAAAAGATTTTTGACGCCTCCTGAACTTTTTTTTCACGCTTGCAACAATTCAGTCTACGTTTTTTACGCTTACTTTGAAAAATAAAAAAAATATTTGAGTTAAGTTTTTATGCGTTGTGATGGTTTAAAGCACAGAAAAAGAAAAAAAATAACACTCATGAAAAGCAATAATTCTTACTTAAAATAAGTTATGTTTAAGCATTTTGATTTAGGTGATCATGGAAGTTCAACAACACGGGAACATAATAAACACAACAAAAAAAGCGTTTATTTGTTTGCTGCACTCTTGTTAAAACAATGAAAATAAAAAGATATTCAAAACAAATATGCGATAAAGGTTGAAGTTGTAAGGAAGCATTCAACTGAAAGTTTCTGGTTTTTTGAAGGTTGTGATTGAATAAGCGCTTAAGGGAAAATTTTTATTTTAAGTATACTGTAATATGTAAATGAAAAATAACTAAAGAACATTGTTTTTGATATAAAAATTGACTTTTTAGTACAAGAATGAGCGGGATATTTTTGTTGTTTACTTTATAAAAGTTGAAAACAAAAATTCTGGATTGTGTTTTGCGGTAATTTTGATCATAAATTTGAATTTTAAAAAAGAAATTTTTTAGGATCATAAAAGTAACAGAAATGGAATATTTGGGGTGTTTTATCTACCGTATAACCCCCTGTAAATATAATACATCGTGGCGTTTTTGCTATAACGCTTAGCATAATGATATCCAAAAATTTGTGTTCATGATTTTTATAATAGCGGCGATTTAAAAAAGAATAATTTCTTATTGCTTTATTATAAGCGGTAGACAAGGCTTCTTTTTTAACTTTTGTATTGTGAGAGGTTTCTAAAACATCTAAAAACATTTTCGGTATGCATTCATATCAATCAACACTTTTTTTTAAAAAAAGTTGTTAACATTATCGTTAACGTTGAGAATTTAAAAATTCTAGACAACTTTGGTTTTTGGACATTACAAAAAACTGAATGAAAAAAATATTTTGTTATGGAGTATCTTAGGTCCTTGAATTTTTTTCATTATTTACTTTCCCACCAACTAAATATTTTTTAATTGTAATGCTAAAAGGTCAATGATCTTGCCTGTATTTAAGTAATGTAAAAATTTGCTTTCCAAAATATCTTACATTCTTTATTGTCCCAAAAAGCCATTTTGGCCACCTCGATGTTGTTGATTTTGTGTTTAATATTTTAAATATTTCTGGCCGTCTGGCTTTTATTGTTTATTTTATTTTTTTTAAAAAAAGTTATGTAACAAAACACAAAAGTTTTCTGTTTTCGATTCCTCCAAATTTGCACTTTTAACTTTTCAATTCATAAAAATAATTGTGCTTTGCTGTTTCTGATTTTAAAATTCTGCAAACTTTTTTTTATATACTTTTATGTTAACTCCTCTTTTTTCCATTCATAAATACCTTTGATTTCCGTGAATGAAATTCTGTATTATTTATTTTTTGCTAAAATCTTTTTTTTTGTTCTTTTGCAAAATTTAACAATAAAAATATTTTTTTATATTTGACCCTTTTGGAATTTTCTTTTGTTAAATATTTTGCAATTGGAGGTTTCTTTGATTTGATCTGGCTGGCTTTTATTCTATTCTTAGAGGACGGAAGAGAAGCAGTGCGCAAGTTCTGTTACAAAAGAAAGCTGCTGCTGCTGCAACAAAATATTTTATATAACTCTATTTTGTTCAAAAAAAACATGAATTGAAACAAAATTTTAAAAAAGAGTTTTTGTTGACTCAAGCAAAAATATTTCTGCTTACGCATTTTGGCTTTCATTCAACTATTTTTTGCTCAACAAAAACTGAATACCAGACTACTACTACTTTGATTCATCAAAAGAGCGGCAAAGTTCATGATCAAAAAAGGGCAACCTTTGAGATCACTTTCTTGCAATTACAAACATTTCTATCTTAAATTTTTTGCAAAAAATACACAAATGTAACAACAAGCTGATAATATTTTTGGATATATGTTATCTCTACCCACATGTATGTAATAAAATGTTGCTCACGTTTTAATATACTAAAAAGCTTGTTTATTTGTTATTATTGTTGTGTAATAATAATGTATAATTTGTAATGATTATAATAAATGACATGATTTTTACAGTATGTATAATCAAATTTAAACTAGGAATACCCATTTATTGTGAAAAAAGCGAGATAACAAAAAATCGTAAGTGAGAAAAGGATAACAATACTTATCAAGATGCTTCTTTAATTAACGGAACTTTTTTCTTTGATCCAGCTGTAGGTTTCGTTGCCAAATAGAGTGGACCCAAAGCTTCAATGGCCTTATATCTTAAGGTTCGATTGCGCCAATGTCTTAAAAATGATTTAAATTGGATTTCATCATCGGTCGAAACCTTTATATAATATTGATGCAAATGTGGTCCAACATCCCAAATATGTCGAAGAAAGCCTTCATTGAAAGGTGTGCGAGAAGGTGTTGGCCAATTATATCGGCCATATTCAAGTTTCATTAATTCAAGAACTTCTGGAGTTTGCTGCTGTTTGTTCCTCTTCATTCTGTTGCCATTTCTGTGTATTGTTGCTGCTGCTGGTTTTTGGATTTTTAAATACAGTTGTTCAGGTGTTCTAGGACCCATATCAATGGAATCAAAATATGATTCTTCTTTAATTTTAACATTTGCATTGGTATTTAATTGATTAGTGGTCCATTGAAGATTTATATTTAATTTATCTGAAAATTCGTATGCTTCTTTAAGCTTTGCTTCCATACTTTTCTGGATGAAAGCAATTTCAGCAAGATAAGGAGCAGAAACTTCATCAATGAGTTGTTTAATCATTGGAGCAGCTTTAGATTGTGCATCTCGAATTCTTTGTATATCAGATTTTGAACATGAATTATAGTAGTCTGGTGTCTCAGCTAATAGCAGTTTTTGAGATTCTATAAACATGATTGTGGAAATGTGTATGTGAAAATAAAATAAATTTACCAATTTCATAATCTGGTTCAATGAGATGTATATTAATAACACCATTTTGGGATTTTTCAACAGTATTCTGTGTTTGTCGAGTCCCAGAATCCATAAATGACCGAATTCTTGTGCTTCCTCCAAAAATAATACGAGGTTGAAAATCTGTAAATTTGTATTTCACTTTTTTTGAAGAAAAACAAAACTGTTATGAACTACTACTAAGTAATAAATGAAAAAACGAACTGTCAACTAAAGAAGATGATGGCAATTGACTTTCAGTCATCTGTAGTTTAAATGGAGCTTGTAACAAAAAAACAGGGATTACCAGTGGCAGATTTTTCCTTAACAATCACTCGTTAAATGATTTGATGTTTAATACACAAATTTTCACGAAAAATGTAAAAAATCTTAAAAAATTAATTAATTTATAAGTTATTAATTATTCTTTTAATTAAAAATGCTTTTCACATTTTTAAAAAATTAGTAAACAGCTATTCAAAAGCTGATTAATCAAGTAGTTTTTAAATAGAAGGTAAATAAATGTGTCATTCCTTAAACTGCTTCATTTTTAACATTTGAGAAGGTATTATTCATAAAAAAACAAGGCAAAACGAATCCAAGTAACATAGAAAAAGAATGGTTGAAAAACACATTAAAAAAATTCTTAAAATTGTAATGAAAAGCTCAGCACAACTGAATTATATGCATTTTTTTAAAATCTAAAAATGTTTACCACATTCGTTCCTAACCAAAAAAGACAAATCGATTACATTTTGAAGGAAAAAAACGCACGCACACAATTGCCGCTGCGTTTCTCTATTGTTCAGTAGAGGCAGCGGCCCTGAACAAAAGAAAAAGACAATTGTTCTTTACTTTTCTATTGTTCTTTTCATTTTGTTTCGCTTCAAAAAAACGGGCTGAGAATTTATCCCGCACTTTTTTCATAGCTAGCTGTTGTGTATAATTTATATGTTTTTTTGGATAAAGAATAACTCTCTTTTTTATGACAAGTTTTGAAAATTATGCAGTAGAAAATTCTGAAATGTAGACTACTAGTCTGAATCATCTAAAGAACGGTAAAATTCATAATACAAGGGTAAGATTGAGATCCCGTTCTTGCACTTCCAAACTTCCTCTTTAAAGTATTTTCAAAAAAAACGATTATTTATAAAATATAAGTAACAACAAATATAAGATTTAATAAAATATTTTTGGATAAATGATATCTCTACCCAGAAGTATGTAAACAAATAATTTTTACATTTTCAAACTAACAAAATTTTATAAACAAATCTAATGTTGACTCCATTTAATTGTTTTTAAATCCACTCCATCTACAAACATCTCCCATAATGGACTCATATCTCGAAGACGTTTTGCTTCTTTAACACATTTCTTTACAGTATAATCAACTTCTTGAACGGTTGTAAATCGACCAATACCAAAACGAATGGATGAATGTGCGAGATCTTCATCAGCTCCAATTGCCCGAAGTACATATGATGGTTCTAAACTTGCTGAAGTACATGCAGATCCAGATGATAAAGCAATATCTTTTAATGCCATTAACATTGATTCGCCTTCAATATATGCAAATGACAAATTAACACAACCTAAAATAAATTATTTCATTAAGGTAAACTATTAATGATATATACAGTAACCCCTTACCAGGATAAGTTCTTTCAGGATCACCATTTCGAATAACTTTTTCCAACTGGCTTGAAATACCATTTATCAATCTATCAGATAAAGCTTTAACATGTTTATGATCCATTTCAATTTCTTTTCTTGCAATATCACAAGCAGCTCCAAGTCCAACACATAATGGTGGAGCTAAGGTGCCGGATCGAAGGCCTCTTTCTTGTCCGCCACCAGACATTTGAGCTTCTAGACGAATTCGTGGCCTTCTTCGAACATATAATGCTCCAACACCCTTTGGACCATAAATTTTGTGGCCACTTATTGATAGCAAATCAACTTTTAGATCTGCCAAATTAATTGGAATTTTTCCAACAGCTTGTGCAGCATCAGTATGAAAATAAACTTTTTTAGAACGACACATTTCTCCAATTTCTTTGATTGGTTGAATAACGCCAATTTCATTGTTGACTGTCATAATAGATACCAATGAAGTCTCGGGGGTAATTGCTGCTTCGAGTTCTTGTAAATCAATTAATCCATTCTTTTGAACCGGAAGATATGTCACTTTATAGCCTTCATTTTCAAGATATCGGCAAGAATCTAATACACATTTATGTTCCTACAAAAAAAATTGTTAAAAGAATATCTGCTTTAAAAAAAGCTTACAGTTTGAGTTGTAATAATATGATTTTTCCCAGAAACTTTATAAAAATGTGCGACACCTTTAATGGCAATATTATTTGATTCTGTTGCACCAGATGTAAAGATAATTTCTTTTGAATTTGCACCAATTAACGATGCAATTTGTTCTCGAGCCTTTTCAACTGCTTTTTCTGTATCCCATCCATAGACATGTGTTCGACTATGTGGATTTCCAAAATCTGATATCATATACGGTAGCATTGCATCTAATACTCGTGGATCCTGAATATCAATATATAAATAACACTATACACTAGAATAAAGCATACTGTAGGTGATGTTGCTTGAACATCAAGATAAATTGGTCGAAATGTTTTTGCATCCTTTGCTTTTTCAGCAACTTTATCTTCGATTTCTGTTTGTGAAAGACCTTCAGGCCTTGCTGTTGAATATTGTTGACAGTATTGTGGTAGATTACGTCTTGAAATAATTAATCGCCGTATACCGTTACTTGTAGATGCAATTCTCCACATCTTAAAAACAGTCACTCAAATTTAACCTTTAAAAAAGTGTAAACACGCAAAACGTTAATTATTTCAAAATACAGAGCCCTTTTTTAAAAAAATATATTTCATCGAGGCTACAAACCTTCGTATCCTCCAACAAAAAAAAAAAATTTTTTACAAAACCAACAAGAATTTTTTTTCATCAAATCAATAATAATCATATAACCAAATTGCGCATTATAGCATTTCTATAATAATAAAACAATGAATTTATTCGACATAATAAAAACAAAAAAGTAAAATTATTTGGAAGACGAAAAAAGACAGAAGAGAGAGAGAAATCAAGCGAAATCAGCTGTCACCAGCAGCAGCAAGTCGACGTTGTTGATCTTCAAGAACCGGTGCAAAATATGGATGATCCATTGCTTCACGAGCAGTAAGTCGCTCTTGGTGATCATAACGAAGTAAGTGATCAAGAAAGTCAATAGCTTCACTTGTTACCAAATGTTGATTTTCACCATGAACAAAACGTTCCCATCGTTTACGTGTATGACTAAAAAATAGAATAGCAGTAAATAAAAAAGACATTTTACACAAAAGATTTACCGTCCAAGAATATCATTAAAACGAGGATCAAGTTCAATTTGATATTTATCAATATATTCATACAGCTCATCTGTACCAAGTACTTTAGCAATTCTTACAAGTTGATCATAATTATCATGACCATGAAAGAAAGGTTCTTTACGAAAGATCATTGAAGCTAGCATACATCCAAGACTCCACATATCTAATGCATAATCATAGCACTAAAAATACTGTTATTTCAAAAAAAGAATGAAGCAAGAATAAACTAACTTGATAATCAACAAGTAATTCAGGACCTTTAAAATAACGAGACGCAACCCGAACATTATAATCTTGGCGAGGATGATAAAATTCTGCAAGCCCCCAATCAATAAGACGAAGCTGACGCTTTTCATGATCAATCATAACATTATGTGGTTTTACATCACGATGCATAATTCCACGAGCATGACAAAAATCTAACGCTTTTAAAAGTTCATAGAGATAATAACGAATGTCAAAGTCAGATAATGTTTGATACAGTTGCTTAAAATCTGTATTATTAACATATTCAAAGATCAAAGCTGGAGTTCGAGAAATTGGATCTTTAACAACATCCAAGAGATTAATAATATTTGTTCCACCACGTAAATTTTCAAGAATTTTAATTTCACGTTTAATCTTCTTCTTTTTAACAGGCTAAAAATATATATCATATAATTATCTTCGAAATACAGTAATAAACTTACTTTTAAAATTTTCACAACAATTTTTTCATCATTGTTACGTACACCTTCAAATACTTCTGAATATTTACCACGTCCAAGTTTTCTTACAAGAGAATAATCTTCAATATTGCCCCATTCAATAACATGTTGTTCATAATCCCAATACTCTCTTGGCTTTGCAGAATTCACATCAGCATAAACCCTAGCACGACTAGGAATAGGCATTCTGAAGGCCGTTTCAAACCGCCTTTCAATATCGTCAATCGTTGGTGGACCTATGACGAGCTATGAAACTGTAAGAAAGAAATCACAGTTTTGTGAACAAGCCTTAGCTTGCTTACCCTCTTCTAAAAAAGCAATTGATAAAAAAAGTTTTAAAAATGACCTTCAAAAATTTACAACAATATTCGCACGAATGTAAGAAAAAAGAAACAACAAAATATGAGTGTTTTATTTTGCGTAAAAAAGATATATTTCAATTTTTTAAAACCAAAGACAAAGTGCAACATCTTTTGTTGTCGAAAAAAAACAAAACCGATAATCATCGTCATTGTATGTTATTTTTTCAGGTATAAAATTGAAATAGAGAGAGGAAATGGAAGGTGAGCTAATTATATATGTACTGATTTGGGAAAAGAAAAATCATTGCAATCAAAGAAGAAGAAGACTGAGAGGCGCAACAATATGCAGAGGAAGAAGAAGAAAAACCAAGACAAACTTTTTTCTATAAGAATTTTTTTCAGCTAACGGTGAAAAAAAAGAAGAGCGCCAAAAAATGAAGGAAAAAATTTCTTCTTTCACCGACGACGAACTTTTTCAGCCACACACCAAATCTTTGGCAAAATGTTCTTTTCATTGATACTGTGAGTTTCGTTTTAAGATTTTTTTTAAAGCATTTGTTTGGATTTTTTGTTTAAAAAAAAGAGAGAGGTCTCTCGAGAGGGAGATAGATGCGCAAAGGAGAGCATAAATAAAGCAAAAACGTTAGTTAAAAATAGAGTGAAAGTGAGACAAAAAAAAATGTTGTTGGTTGTTCTTCGATCTTTATTCGTGTTTTTTGTCCAAAAAATGTATTACATATATAATTAACATAAAAAAAATTGTTCGTTTTGTTGGTTTCTATGACGATGATGTTGTTGATGCTTCTTCAGTTGCAGAAGGGTTTTTAAATTGACAGACGGGAATACCATCTTTAAATTCTATAATTTCATCAATTTTTCTTTTAAGTCTATCATCTTTTCGTCGCTGTTCATTCCATGATTTTTTGATCATTTTAATTAATTCTATTCTTATATAGCTCTATAAAAAATGCGATATTTATTTTTTTTCTTTTCCTTTTTTTTGCTTTACCGATTTTGCTTTTGCAATTTTCTTTGCTTCAAGGATAAGCTCTAATGCAGCTATACTTATGGAAATGACAAGTCCTGCAATCTAGAAAAGAAAGGGATTAGTTTTAAAAATGGATTTGTTTCTCTTAACTAATGCACATTACACAAAACACTTATAAGTTATAACAATCTATTTTTTTGTGCTCTGTTGAGTGTAGTTGTAATTGATAAACTTACTAAAATGATAAAGATTCCACCAACTGAGTAAGCACCATATTCACTTCGACTAACTTTTGTATGTTGACAAACTCCACCACCACGTTTTTGTTTCCACCATTTATCTTTTAGTTCGGTTAAAACAGTTTTTTCTTGTAAACTTAAAATTGCTGTTGAAATAAGCTCTCGATGTGGAGAACCTTTTGGAAGTCCAATTGCATATCCTTTTTGATCAAGAAGACCTCCAACTTGAATAAGCTCACAATCTCTTTCTATTGCATATTCAAGCATACTGGATTCCATTAGATATGCATATTCGCTTGTTTTAACTCGTTGAATTCCTTCTTTTGATGATTTGACAAATAGGGAAGGCTGGGCTTCCATTTGTTTCCACATTTTTGAATATGTTTCAATTTTTGATTCCTGTTTTTTTATTATAAAAAATATTATTGCAAAACAAAAAAAGAAATTCGTCAAAGAAAAAAAGAACTTACATTAAAGAACGTCATTGTTGATCCTCTTCCCAAGGTTCCATATTTTATTTTGGTTTGTTTTGCAAGGTCATCTGCATTTTCGATGGGGGTTATCATTCGTTCAGTCGTTAAAAATGCTGCCAAATTTGCGGTATAACTTGAAATAAATATTATTGCAAAAAACCACCAAAATGCTGTCGCAATTCTTGTGGATGGAGCTTTTGGTGAAATTTCAGGGCCTTGTTGCATCAGAGAACTTACAGTAAACCAAAAACTATTTATCAGGGTTAACTTATTTACAATGGGTTTCTTTTGTTCTATGGGAGATAATCTTGCTAAAACCCATATCGAAATTGATGTTCCAACATATGCACTTAAAGTCCAAATCCATACATCAAAACCAAGTGGAGCCATAAAAGTAAAAAACCCTGGCATTGAAGCTTTTGGTCGCTTAAATAATATTGAAATCCCTGAAATTGCTTGAATTTAAATTTATTTCATGCCTTTTCTACTGCAGTACCCAAATGCATATAAGGTACTGTAAAATCGAGAACTTCAGATCTTGTATATGTTACAGTAAGACTTGCAACAGCTAAATCTGCAGCTCCAGATTGAAGTTCCCCTACCTGAAACTTTATTAAGTTAAAAAAACAAATTTGCAATGAAAACTATTGTTTCCCCTACCATTCCAGTCCATCGTCCATTAGCTTCTTTAACTCCATAAGTTTTATCCGGGACTTCATAAATTTCATATGTAAAATTTCGCAATTCTGCAATCTTTTCCAATAAATCAATACAGTATCCTTCATATTGTTCATTTTTATCGTCAATATCAGATGTATTCAGCTTCTTTGATACAAATGGTTCTTCCTAAAATTTTTTGTGAAATGTTAAATAAAGTGTGTGTATAAGCATACCAAGTATACTGTAACTTTCAAGTGTAGACGATTATCACGGGTATTATTCTGAGTTTTTTCTTCTTTTAATGATATTAGTTTTCTTTCCTTACTGCTCCATCGATGTACCTAGGGGCAATAAAATTGTCGTTAACTGAAAAATATATTTAAAACATACTTTATTCCATTCTCTTTTTTGATCATTTTGCAATACATACATTTGAAAATCTTTTCGATGTCCATCTGCTTCAAAACTAATATTTCCGGTTAATCCATTGATAATTTTTGTCTAAATGTGTTTGCTTTAATTTATATCAGTAATTCCGACAATCACCTTAACCAAAGTATTTCTAAACTCTCTTATTGCTAAAGGTATTCTTTGACAAATTGGATTATTTTGTGGTTCTGTGATACTTTGCTTTAAAACATTATCAGCTTTTAATAAAGCCTTTTGAAGAACAGCTACAGTATCCGACCATATTGCTATCTTCGACTAAAATTCATTATTTTCTCTATGTTTTTTTATTTATGTTATATTACTTGTATGCCATTCATGGATGGCAATTTATCACTAAAACCATTATATCTTAAAAAATGCCGTAATACTTGTACTTTGGGTGCGTCGGGGTCAATAAAACTGATTACTGTAACATTACATTTCCAAGTTTTAACATTTTCCAACGGTTCAATAAATCCATCTAAAGCTGTCAGAATAAATGTATTCTCGATTCTACAAGCTCCAAGCTCATTTGCTTGAATAATAAAATTGATAGCTTGAGAAATTTTTGAATGTAGGATAAAAGTTGTTGGTTGAAAGTTTTGCATGGCATTTTTTATCAAAGGTTTATTGTCACCATTAGAAGCGAATACTCGGAATTTTGTTTTTCGTTCACCATTTGGTTTATAGCTATTTTTAAGGTAAGCTTGAAGGGCAGATAGATCTGAAAAGATTAAGCGGATTTCATATATTTGGTTGCACATTACCATTTGCAGTATTATAAACAACCAAAACATTTGAGGTTTTATATTTTTCAATTAAATTTGAAGCTACTTCGCCAATTGCAATTCTTTCGGGCCATAAATCAATTGATTTTTGTGGAAGAAATTGATCTGTCCGAAGTCGGTATAATTGTAGCCGAGCATTGGATTCAGAAACCAAAGATAAATATGAAATTTCAAGTTCACGACTAAAACTTTCTCCAACTAAATCAGCTGGTTGTTCTGCAGAACCAAATATTGCTGCAAAAGTATTTCCACGACGGGCAGCAGCTTCTATTGCGTGGCATACTGTAATCATAGGCGTTATACTAATTATACTCTAAATTAAGAATTTTACTTTTATCAGGGATATCTGCAGATGTATGATAATTGATAGGGATTAGCTGATATTGATCTTTGGTAATATCGTGTTTTGTTGGATACGATGATAAATTATGATAGAACCACAGTGATTGTAAAAGTCTTCGATCATAGCTTGATTGAAGTAATGAACCTACATGAATAAAATTTTTTAAAATTTATTCTAATTATTAAAGAATGCATACCAATTTCAATAACACTTTGAATTTGCTGAAAAAATAAAAAGCAAAAATAAAATTGCATCCAAAACATCGCAAGCGTAAAACAATTTTTTAAAAGAAAATTTGGAAAACATTTTTCCTATTATTGCTGTCATTAACAATTAAGCAATTTACACATTCAAAAACAATTTTCAAAACAGAAATAAATTTGAACATCTTTAACGGCAGGACTTTAAGCTTTTGGCTCTTTTAAAAACCGTATACTGTAGCATAATGTTAAAGATATTCATAAATTTGGCAAACTGTTTCTTGTTGATAATAATAGCTTTTGATGATCAAAATTTGATCTCGTTTTTTTGATGTTTACAAATTGTGTGTGTAATTTATTATTTACGTGCGTCATCCGTGATTCATTTATCTCTTTGATTTAATACATATGATAACTTTTTTAGAATCATCATGGGGAAGAATAAGAAGAAATCTCGACAACATTCGGATTTTGTAAAACCAAAACGTAAACCTGGAAAGGTTTTAAAGAAGACCAATGTTACAGATACAACATTCAAATCGAAAAAGATTGAATTATTTCATCAATTACAAGATAGTTCAAGCCAACCCCCAACTGCATCAGATACGTATAAGCCACGTTTAAATGTTCAAGAATTTTGCCAAAACTTAAATCATCATCAAGAACCTGTTATTAAAAGAGCTTTAGAAGGTAAGTCTAGCTCTTGATATAATTCTTCTGCTAAAATAATACTTTACTTATAACTGGATATATTTTTTAGGTCTATTGGAACTTAATAACAAAGATCAAGGAACTTTTCATGAAAATCTTAATCGTATTATACCTGCTGTTGGGAGACTTTTAGCATGGGATAATGTAAGCCTTTTTCGTTCATCTCTTAAAAAAATATCTTATCATTTTAGAGAGTTCAAGAAAATTATATTGCATGTCTCAGTAAAGTATTTTTAAAGATTTTTGGTGCCCCCGATCAACTTATTTCTGCATCGTTTGATCGTTTATGTTCACTTCTTGTTCTTGGTTTAACAAATCCACAAGATAAAATTAAACTTTTATCTCTCAATATTTTGAATAAGCATGTATTTCCTCGTAAAGGAGCTCCAATGAATCGTGAATTATTCAAAAGTTATCTTCGACTTGTTGCATGTGATTGTGTTGGTGGTAAAATTCATATCGCTGTTATAAAAGTTGCTTTAACATATTTGGTTAATTTTTTAAATGTAAGCTTTAATACTAATTATATCACTTGGACAATCCTATAAATGAGGGTTTTAGATGTATACACGTGATAATTCACAATTTCATGAAGAATATGTTGAAGCGCGTATTGAAGCGGGTGAATTACGTGTTACATATAGAAGTCCAACAAATAATCTACCAGATTTTCCACTTGATATTCATGGTCAAATGGATTTACCATTTTTATATCCAACTGCAACGAAACAAGGTCTTGCTGTATTAGCTGATGCATGCTATGTTTTTCTTGGAAGAGTTCTTGCAATTGAAAATTTTCCTTTGGAAAATAATGTTACTTATATTGCTACTTGCCTTTCAAAGATTAATCAACTTCTTCAAAAATATGTTACCGATCATGGTATTCGACCTGGACTTTTTGGTGGAGCTTTTCTTGCTTTAGCTGATAGAAATGGCTTAAAAGCTCCTGCATCTAAAATTAAGCAACTTAATATTCATTTGGAAAAATTGGTTGCAATTTAATTAATTGTTCTTATTTTTTCTTGTTGATTATAATGGTAATAATATGTTGTTGTATTTTGCGTTAAAATAAAAAATTTATTTTAATTAAAAAACACTGTTGTGCTGCTATTTTATTATGGTAAAAGGTTCCAAATTATTTTCAAAAAACAATTTTGTTATCTATCTTCTTAAGTACTGCATTAAATTGTATGAGATACTGTATGTTGTTATAAATCATTAGAGTGTTTTGAAATGATCAAAAATGCTTTGGTATTAATTTTTTTTATTATTTTAAAGAAACAATATAATATGGCATATTTGTAATGTTTGAAAAAAAACAAATGAAGGTAATCAAAAAAAGAAGGCAAAATATAAATGTACAAAGTAATTTTAAAAAAGAAATTCCGAATGACTATAGAAGTCATTCTTCGTCATTTTAGTAATATTTAATTTGAACTGTTATCCGAATGTTGTGGGGGTTCACATAAAACTTCAACATGTTTCCCAGCATCTACTAATGTCCCGTTTGCTGAGCGCTGAAAGATAGGATCATTTGGAACAACTTTTATTTCAATAATATCATCTGCAGCATCAGAAATTAATTCTCGAGCAGTTTTAGATGGTCTTCGAAGCTGTTTTTTTGATAATGAATGAGTACTTTCAGAGAATTGCGGGATGTCATAACTTTGGCTGTTGCCATCTTGTGTAACAAATGTCTTCATTGCAGGATTAATGTATCCAGTTTTAGAGAATTGTGGAACTTCATCATCATCTACTGGAACAGGGGTAACTTCATTTTCAACAAGTTGATCTTTATCTGATGAATCTGTATCATCTTTTCCGGTAATTTGATGAACAACTTCTTTCAAGGATTCTTTAAAATCATGTACAATTCCATGCTTCTCTTCATGTCCGTGATGATGATCATCATCTAATGGATGAAGTTCATTGTAAGCTTGATATGCGGTCTGAATTGCCATCATATTTGCAGTAGTAATAATTTGTTAATAATAAGAATATCTAAAAAAAGGGAAATAAAAATTTAGGATACGAACGAAAGAACACAAACATTGAAACAATAAAGCAATTAATGCATCTCATCAAGCAAACGCGCAACAAAAAACTCAAAGGTCAAATATCGGGCCCACCCTCATCGGGGTACTTAATTGATGTTATGCCAATTTCTATTTCTTTAATCGGGGATGACCGCCGCTTTTGCGGTCTAGAAATTTCTAGAAAAATGCAAACAAAAAATGGGAAAGGTTCAACCACATTGTATTTTTTTCGACGCAGAACATATGTATTTTAACAGCAGAAAAAAAGGTCTTTAAAGTTTTTCTTTTCTTAATGCGGACAATAAAAAAATATAAATGAAAGATTTATAAACCTGTTAAATTTTTATTTGGGAGCTGTGACGAAATGGTTTTATTAAAAATCATTCTTTTCCTTCTTTAGAAAGAGTGACAGCCGATTAATAATAAAAACTCTTAAAAGAGAAAGTTATTTTTTTTTTAACATTTCCGATTAAAAAAGGTTCTTTTGACGCTTAATTGAAACTGATAGGAATAAACTTTTAAAAGAAACTATTGATGAAAATGTAATAATAAAACTGAAAAAAGTAAAAACAATATTTTGAAAAAATTTTTCAAAGGATAGCTTTGTATCATGTACATAAACTTATATATATTAGAAGTCAATATCAATTTGATCAAAAGAAATCAAGATGATGATATCATTTTTGCAATATTCAATTATAAAAATTTTTCATCCCAAATAAATTCATTTCAAAAAGATAAAATTTCAAAAATGAATAAAATGCAAAAAAAATTGCGAAAAATGAACTCTTTTTTTCTTACGGAGATTACGGTAACAAAAGAACGAAGATCACGTACCTGAACTCAAGGTTATAAAGCCGCGAACTTTTGAAAGCTCGCGGAAATGGATAAAAAGCTCGCGGATTAGATATGAAAATGAGGTCAAATCATATCAGACCTCGTGGCTGGGATATTTTGGGACCCCTTGGGGGTCATTAAAGTCATCCCCAATGCATCTAACTAATTTGTGGTCTCATTACGCTAAACTTTTAAAAGCTCGCGGAATTTTGGCACAATGTGATTACAAATGAGTTAGATGCATTAGGGATGACTTTAATGACGCCCAAGGGGTCCCAAAATATCCCAGCCACGAGGTCTGATATGATTTGACCTCATTTTCATATCTATTCCGCGAGCTTTTTATCCATTTCCGCGAGCTTTCAAAAGTTCGCGGCTTTATAACCTTGAGTTCTGATCGCCACTGATCAACGTCTCTCTCTCTATCTTTGGCTATTTGCCCGAACTGAATTTTTTATCCTTACTCTTCAACCTTAATTACACCAAATTTAGTACTTAATTTCTAAGAAAAACAAGGCGGGCAAAGTAAAAAAAGTTTGATCTCATTTGACAAACAATCCAATTAATTAAGAATGCCTACATTATCTAAAACATAATAATATTTATATTTTTTTATATTACAACTCTCCACATTTTGTTGTCTTTTTATATAAGTTTTTCAAATTTGTAATAAAAAGGGAGACGACAATAAAAGATAATGAAATTAACAAAAAAATGGGAGGAGAAATATTTCACATGTGCGATTGACCGAAATACTTATTAAAAAACAAACAAAAGTGAAACACGTTTTTCGTTTGGTTGCCAAATTTCACGAGTGACGAAAATTGAAAAAGTTTGAACGAAAAAATATCTTTTTTCAATTACAAAAATAATAATAATAAAAACAATCGTCACCATTTATGATCATTGAAAAAAGAAAACGTTAAATCCAAAAAAGGCAAAATCACATTTTGCGCTCATCAAATTTCATTACATCAACAATTACATTTTTAACATTAATAAAAAAGAAACAAAAAGTTGTGTGAACTAACCAGACAATGATAATTTCATTGTTTTGATATTTCTATATCTAGAAGCACACTATGTTTATCAAAATACATTTTAAAGAAAATGCTCTTTTTTAAAGTTTAAAAAGAGACAAAAATTTCGATAACACTTTTTTTGAAAGTGCTTTATTCATTATTTATTGCCTTTTTTACCATTTCAGAAGCAATAAACTTTCAGAGGCAATGATTTTATTTTTTATTAAAAAAATGTCAATGTGAATGTTCCAGAATTTTTTGTGAAACTGTCTCAATTGAAATAAACAGTTTGAAGAAACATAAAAAAACAAGCTCAAAATGTTATCGAAGTTACTAAAAGATTACACCCTATTCTAAAAATGCGGCGAAATCCATTTTGTTTCAAATTGTTAAAAGAATTATACGATTGGCATCCACACCTCGATGTTTTCGGTCAACATGTTTCGAGAAAATAAAAAAACCAACAATGTTTACGTCAATTTTAAATCACGTTTTTTGGAAGACGCCGAAACGAAACAACAAAAACAAGCCACAACAATTTTACTCATATTGTCTTCTCTTCGCTCAAATGGGTTGTTGATGCCAGGTGGTCGGTCACTTATGTCTATTTTGCAAAAGCTTGTTCTGAAATTTCACACTTTAAACATTTTTGCACATGTGTTTTTTACTTGCGACGCCTGTTAAAAAAATAAGATTTCGTTTTTCTTTCAACTTGTCAGACTTTTTTAATCTATTGTTTCAACTTTCAAAAATAAACAACAACGAAAACACATTTTAATTTAAAAGAATCCATTCTGCAAAATTAAAAGGTAAAACATTTTCAATTTCTTCGTATCCAAACGCCGTGCCTTTATGCCAGTATTTTCTCCATTTTGTTTCAGATTGTTGAAGGATGCACGTAATATCTTTGAAATTTGTATGCTTTTTATTGAAAGTTGTTAAAGAAATTAGATCATCTTCTGGAGCAAAAAGTGTAGCAGGAAATATTGTACATCTAAAAAAAGCATTTGTAATTACTGTAGATTTAGAAATTAAGTTTAAGCTTACATCAAGTTTGTTGCTTCACATTTTCCAAATAATTCCAAAGTGCTTGGTAAAGTTGGTGGATGAGCTCCTTGAACTTCTATCTGGCAATATACAGTATCAGGCATAAATTTATTAATTACTTTTTGGATTATTTGAAAATCTTGCAAGCATCCGTCAAAAAATAAGGAATCAAGTTTACATTTTGGCAAATATTCAAACGGCTTCCAATAACCTACAGTATCCTTTGGACTTCCAACAATCCCAATTCGTTTTAAATTTGTAATTTTGATTAATTTCCTTTCATATTTTTCAATTTTCGCCATTTGAATTGACAACCCAATTTCATTCTTTCTATTCATAGTTACAGTATCTGTAATTTCGAGATCATAATCAAAAATAATTTCTTCAAGAGGAATTCCACGTAAAATTTCGCCAAAATAAAATATAGATTTATTGCTTTTTTGAAAATTTCGCAAATCTGATATTGAAATTGTTTGAAGAAATCGTCGTTGAACACTATAGGGAAGTGATGTGTATGGTATTGAAGTGATACGGTAGAGGATATAAGCATGATGGAATTTATAAAATAAGTATTGGCATATTTGATATACAGAATAACCATAAATTAAAAATATACAACATATAATACTTCCAATGCTGATACAAGCTAATTCAAAAAGTAAATAAAGTAATCGAAGAAAAAGTTCTAGTGACTGATAAGCTGAAAAGTTATTTGAATATTTTTTAAAGTATTACTTTAAAAAGAAAATTTACAAATTAAAGGAAAATCCATTAAATCGTATAATTCTGCGATAAATGTTTTCAAAATCAAAAAATGCCGAATTATTGGCAACTTTTGAAGTTGGATAAATATATTTAAAAATAAAATATTAAAAGTCATTCAGCTTTTTTTTAATGCTTATTCAGCTCTATGGGTTTTTAATACTTTTTTATTTATAGGGTTATATTTTAGGTGACCTAGAAAGTAGCGCTCTTTCATGGCTTCATGCAACAAATTATGCATTAAAAAACTTAAATGTTTTATCACGCACTTTTTCAAAATGAATGAGATTTTTTGATGCAATATGGAGTGCCAGATAATTATGACTAAAAAATAGTCCCTAGATTTTTTAGTCATAATTCAAACATTTAAAAGCTAGTTTTTTTCAGTGTTTGAGAATACATTTTTGCGCAGATTGTAACTGTTAAAGAGCTTAAAGTTGTATACGATCCAACAACGCTCACCAAAGTTTGTTCTTCTAAAACTTTAACAATTTCATTACAGTAATATAGTGTTGTACTTACCACTTGAAAAATGTAATGATTAAAACTTGATAAAAATTCAAAAATCAAAGTGATAACGATAATAAATACAACATTCATAGCTTTCATGATTCGTTTTTTACTTGACATAAATACAGT
Organism: Panagrolaimus sp. LJ2400; assembly: GCA_024447215.1. NCBI lineage: Eukaryota > Metazoa > Nematoda > Chromadorea > Rhabditida > Panagrolaimidae > Panagrolaimus > Panagrolaimus sp. LJ2400. The sequence goes on along the minus strand of JAMRYA010000009.1, from coordinate 602,118 downwards.
ATTATTAGCATAATGAATACTGTGTTTTTATAGAGTCTTTCGGTTGAAAATGTTCGCTGCACTCTTCTAGGTTTGGGTTTTCCATACACTGATGAAGCTATAGAAAAATCAGGTTAGTTTTGGCTTTTTCAAATTCGACTCTAATATAACCACAATGAAATTAAAAAATATTTTTTTGAACTTAAAAAAAAACATTTTGAAAATCGAAAAAAAAATGTTTTAAAATTTTGACTTTTGGCTACTGTATTTTTATAATTGGTTTCGCATTGTTCTCTTTTTCATGAACATTGATTGACGGTTCAAAATTTTTAAGTTAAAAAGAACAAAAAAAGTAAATTAATTTTACCTAAATTTTAGAAATTCGATTACTGAAAACTTTGAATTTCGAATTGAATTCTCGTCGTTCACCTGCAATATATATGGTTAACTTTTTGAAAGTTTTAAGTAAGCTTTATTTCTTTTAGCTACCGTAATGTCTTTCATTTTTTTCAGTTTGTCATAAAACTGAACTTGGAGAACATGCCAATCAACTATATCGTTATTGTACATTTTGGCTTGATTATACTTTACTTAATCGTGATGCTGTTTATCGAAGGATTTTAGCCCTTGTACATAAGGGTATTCCAATAAATATTACACAAGATCGGCTATCCCGTGTTCAAACAGATTATTCACTTCTTGGTTGTGCAGTTATTATTGCAAGTTTAGTCTGTTTACAGTTGCTGAACTTTATATTCATGATTTAAGCCGTATTACAAGTGTTTCAGAAGCAGATATCAGTGACGCTTCATCTGGTCTTGTAAGAACTTTATTAAAAGAAAATAGTCGATTTGGAAATTGAGTAATATCTTCATTTATTTGTTGGTTATCATTTTTAATTATTAATTTTATCAGCAATAAATTTATTATTATTGTTAATATACGTGTTTATATTTCTTCATAGGCTTACTGTAAATTCATTAAAAGCTTCATGTGAAAGAACTTTATTGAATCGTTGATAGTATAGTATGAATTGAGTGAAAGCATTCTGAACATCAAACATTTAGAACTCACTCAACTAAAATTACCTGTAAAATATTAGTACCATTTTTAAGATTTGTGAATGATTGTAAAATTTTAGGATTGATTGCTTCAATAGCTCGCTTCCCATCAGCGCCAAATGATCGAACCAGTTGCATCACTTTTACAGTATGTTTCTTCAAAAGTTGTGAATGATTTGATCAATGGTTCACATTCATTTACAAATAAAATCAGAATAAAAATGTGGAAATAGCACTTCTTCAACATTAGTTTGATGTAGCGCCCAAAAGCTTGTTTTGTTATATTCAAGTCCGTATTTAAGGGGGGGGGGGGGGGGGGGGGGGGGGGGGGGCTTTTGGGGCCTGTGCCCCTCCGAAATCGAAAATTTCTGTTTTGCTGACGGCGGCAAAAGATCAAAGGCTTGCCCCCTCCGAAATTGGCTTTGCCCACCCCGAAATTTTTTTCTGTCTACGGCCTTGGTTATATTTAACTGGAAAAAATAATGTCGAACATCGATCATACAAACAAATATTTCTATTATAATATTAGATGACAATAATTTTGCATGGACAAATTCAAGAATGTACAGTATTCTTGCATCATAGATTACAGTATTTCCTCTGCAAAAACGTAAAAGATAAAAGTTGTAACAAAGTGATGCCAAACTATAAATGAATGAAGACAAAACTCAAGTAAGGGATTGTCCAGACGTGATGTCACGCATTTTATGGGTGGGTGGGGGTTAAGCAGAATGTGACGAAAAGTGACGGATTTGGGTGGATGGGTACAAAGCAAATGTGACGTCACGCAGATTAGTTGATTTCCCATTTTTGCTTATTTGTATTTTAACTTTTTTTTCAGAAAGATTATAAAAGAGCTACTAAAATCAGACGTGGGCACAAGGGTCCGACAGATTTTCAAATTTTGCGCGATCCTAAATTTTTTTTTCGTTTTTTGATTATTTCACAGGGGGACCATGTGACTTTTTTCAAATTTTTTGTTCTTTTTTACGGCTGTCTTTTGCTATTTTTGTTACACTATTTTTTACAAAAAAAAGCGGCGCGATAGCGCCGCCGAAATTTTTTAATATTACGGTCTTTATACACCGGAAAAGTGTTTTGTGAGCTACCTCAGGATTATTTCTTTCATTGTTCCCTGGATTCCAAATTGCAGCCCTACTGGACGGCCTTAGATTTTGTGGCCTGGAAAATCTTTTAAAGAAATAAAACACTCATCAGCTAGCAACACTGAGAAAAAGCTTTAATGTTTTCGTCATTGCCAGTGACGAAAAAACTCTAATCAGTGATGAATCAATCACAAAACAGCACTATCTGTGATGAATTCAGCACTGGTGCATTACCGGTGAGGTTTTTTTTCGTCATGGCTTTTTTTCAGTGAACTTATTTTGCCGAGGAATTGAACTATTTTCAGCATTTCTTTTGTTTAATATACCAAGTTTGAAGAAGACGGCTTTTAAATTAAAAATCAGCAAACTAAACGGCGCGTCAGCGCCGAAAAATTTTTTTATAGCAACAGTTGGCAAATGAAGCATGTTTCAATATCCATAACAATAAGCACCATTTTTCTCCGAAAGTAATGCAACACGGAGAGAAAACAGTTGGTTGAACTAATCAAACGGCGCGTCGGCGCCGCAAATTTTTTTTAATGAAGCATGTTATAGAAACATTTTTTATACGCGGGATGAACCATTAGATGATTATCCTGTGTTCCCTGATGAATATTTGTATAAAAATTCTGTCAAAATGTTTGTCAAGCGTTTTTAATTACGCCTCAATTTAAATGAAATTTAGTGAAAGCTCAGGCTTAAAAATAGGATAGCGCAATAATAACATTTTGCGGGATTTATTTAGTTGAGAATTGCCTATTTCTTCACCATTTCACCTTCTATTCCAGCAAACAATTAAACAAAGAACAAAATTAAAAATAATCAATGTTAGATATTTTTTGTTTCACAAGGATCGCGTATTGACAAAATGCGCTATCTTCGAAAATAAAGAGAATTCCAAATTCGGCGCGATCCCTTATTTCTTATAAAAATTACAATTTATTCTTCCTCTTTCTTTTTCCTTTTCTTTTGCCGCTTTTTTAATTTTTTTAAAATTTCTTGCGCGATCCTTCTTTTTTTCCCTGCGCGATCCTGGGTCCGATTGTCGGACCCAATCGGACCCTTTGCCCATGTATGACTTACAAGGGAACCACCAGAGATGTAATTTCGCTTTTAACCTGAAAATTGTCCTAAGGGGTTTAGTTAGGGTCAGAAACACCCCAAAAAAATTATTACGTGCCCTAATAAACAAAAAATAGATATTTTACCTCTTTAAAGTTCGCTTTGGAACACCGCTTTAGCTTGTCTTCCTTTTTTTATCCTTCTTCTTGAAAGGTTCTATGGCTCAGTTGGTAGCGCTATTGTTTTTGACGCAGTAAAGAAGACGTGGGTTCGAATCCCAGCTGCGGCAAATCCTTTCTTTTTACTTTTTCTTGTTCAGTTTTTTTATAAAATTAATTAAATGTTGGAAAACAATCTTTTTAATGAAAAAAATCTAAAATATATATGATTTAATGACAAATAAAATCATTTTTTATTTGTATTATATTTTATTGCTGTATTTATTTTCTTGAACTCTTTTCAACATTATTTGCCTTTTTTCGTTTGGATTATTAGTGTTGCTATATCATTTATGTAAGTACCAGCAAAATAGAATACACTAATTGTGTTATTTTAGGTTGCCCTTATTCATCATGGAAAGTACATATATGGTTTATATTCCGTTCAATGCAGATCTAATAAATCAGCAGCAAATATGAAGTTTGATAAAGTATGAGACGATTGTAAACAACAATTTGTGTGTAAATTCTGTACGTCGTGCTCTTTTAATATCTGATTTTGTATAGAGATAAGGAAGTTTATATATGCTTCCCTTGCAAACTTTGCAATGCATAGGTATGCATGGATACGCTCATGATGATATGCTCAACAGCTTAAAAAACCATATATATGTACTTTCAATGATAAGGCAGAGCAACCTGAAAGAACAAAATTAGTATATTCAAGTGTGCTAATAGTTACAAAAATACTATAACAACACTAGTAATTCAAATAATAAGGCAAATAATGTTACGGTATATTCATATAACATTACTTAATACGTTATATTGTTTTATAATTTAATCACAATTTATATCTGTTGTTTAACAAACAATATTGGCTGAAATAATGCAAATGATAAAGAAGCACCACCTTTTGTAAGAAAAAAGAGTGTTTACAAACGGTTAAATAAACTATAAGCGGTGCCGTTTGTTGGGAGTGTAAAATAAGCAAAATTTTATTATACTTAATATAAATCGTGTGTTTTTCCAACATTTAATTAATTTTATAAAAAAACTGAACAAAAAAAAGTAAAAAGAAAGGATTTGCCGCAGCTGGGATTCGAACCCACGTCTTCTTTACTGCGTCAAAAACAATAGCGCTACCAACTGAGCCATAGAACCTTTCAAGAAGAAGGATAAAAAAAGGAAGACAAGCTAAAGCGGTGTTCCAAAGCGAACTTTAAAGAGGTAAAATATCTATTTTTTGTTTATTAGGGCACGTAATAATTTTTTTGGGGTGTTTCTGACCCTAACTAAACCCCTTAGGACAATTTTCAGGTTAAAAGCGAAATTACATCTCTGGTGGTTCCCTTGTTAAGGATGGACCTTATCTTCCTCGCGTCTCCTTATACCTTCAACAGAGCGCCTCCACTATTTCTCTCTTTTCTTTTTGCGAGAGAAAGAGAACGACAGAAGAAACGCAAGAGAAAACGACAGGCCCCGATTTTCCTACTTTTTTGAAAAATCGGGGCCTGTCGTTTTCTCTTGCGTTTCTTCTGTCGTTCTCTTTCTCTCGCAAAAAGAAAAGAGAGAAATAGTGGAGGCGCTCTGTTGAAGGTATAAGGAGACGTGAGGAAGATAAGGTCCATCCTTAGTATGACTAAAATACAAAAAAAATTTTAGCTGCAACACACTTTTTAAAATTCAACATTTTATAAATGAAAATAGCATTTAAAGGTTTAATTATTTTATATTTTAATTAGCACTAATTGTACCAAAATTTAAAGCTATAAACTCAAAGTTCAGATTCCATGTTATTGTAGTCATTTTATGCTGTGGTGAAAATGCAAATTTATTCTTTTATCAAATCAACAAAACTTAAGTAATCAATTTATCTATGGTAGTATAACACTATTATATAACAACTATTAGTATAAAAATTGTTTGATTTATGGATTTTCTTGTTTCTTTTGCTCTGCTTCTGATGCCCTAGCAAGTTCTGCGTCAATTCTTTCTTTAGCTCGATAAACTTTTGACTGAATATACAAAGATCCACCTTTTGATTTGTCATTTGCTTCAAATAAATGGTTGAATCGCTTTTCTATTTCTTCGGGATCTAACGGAGCTTTAACATCAAGAATTTGCATTGATTCTTGTAAAGAAATTCCCATTTTTGCATTCGCTTTTGTTGCTTCTTTTTCTTCATTCAGTGATGAATTCGATGAGGAGGCGGCTTGCCTAGACGCTGCATGTTGTGATGCTATAATATCAAATTTTATTATAAAATGTATTGAATAGTAATGCTGTAAATAATAACCTCTCATTTCTTCTCTTACTGCTTTACCAAATGCCTTTGTTACGGCTTCCCCGGCAGCGATTGCAACTTTGATTAATGATCGAAGCACCATTTCTATAACCGTTTTCTCCTTTGTCATTAATTTCTTACAGTATAACAAAAAATTATGTGAAGGAAGTACGACCTCGTTCAAAGCAATAAAAACAAAGTTTTTTGTAGTAACAATTTATTATTATTTTTAAATTAAAAAAAAGTATTCACAAAATATAAAAAGAGCAATGAATAAAAGATAGATAAATAAAGTTAAGACAGAAAAGAGTTACAAGCAAGAGCAACACCACGTTCATACAGCAATGATTTTTCAAAGTTTTCAGGAATAAAATCAAAGGTGAAGAGCAAATTAGTACGATTCGTGTATAAGTAGACAGGTAATGAAACAGAATCCGTAGAACTTGGTTCACGTGTCCATGAGAAATTGAGAAGTTGAAGATCAGATTGAACTTCATCAATAAGATGAATTTTATTTGATTGACGGCATTCAGCACCAATAACTCGAAGTCCATTAATTGTAAAGGCATCCGCTTGTGCCGATGATCCAACTCTAATATGCATATGAAGTTGTTCAAGTGACCATCCATTCGTTTGTGCAATCATTTGACGAGTTGCTGTAATATACGCTTCAGGAGAAAACATGCCACCAAGCCAAATTTGTTCATCCTATAAATTTAATGAAAAGATATAAAAAAATGATAAAACAAATAAAACATACTCTAAGACTGGGTGAATTACCAAGACGAACAAGTTGATTAACACGTTCAACAAAATCATTCATCCATTCCATTGCCGTAACTGATTGTGGAATTGTATAACGATTCCATGTTGAAGGAACCAGTCCTTTGTTGAGTGAGGAAGTTAAAGAACGGATATGATTATTTTGTTTAGTTTCACCTCTGCAGACAGACAAAATATCAGTCAAATCATTTCGAATATCAGAGAGAAGTTTCATGCCAAGATTAATTTCACGTTCAAAAAATCGGAAAAGAGGATCTTTGATATTTTCTTTTGTTCGTTTCAATTTTGTAACATCCTTTGGTAAAGCACTTAACCATCGGGTAGCAGTTTCAGCAAGTACAATCATCCATGATGGCGCTTTTTGTTCTTTTTCAGATGAATCATTGTAGGCAAGTTCGTCATCAGACATTTTAAGCATATTTCGAATAAGTTCATGACCACGTACGGTAAGAAGAACCTTTTCTGCATTGTTTGGAAGTCCAATCCAATTTGGCATTTGCAAATGTTTTATATGACTAATCCATTGAAGAAGTTGATCACGTGAATGTGCCTCTGGGATACAAAGTGGAGAAGATTTTCCATCAACATTATTTATCAAAACAAAATCATCTTCAAATGCTTTCGATGTAAATAACTTTTGAAGGAAACAGTCAAGAAGAGTTTGATCAAATTTGTTATCAATTTTTCCACCATAGATACATTGAGAGAAAAGTGTTCGAAGAGCTTTCCATGGAAGTTTATCAGGTGAAACATTATTTCGTCCCAATGCAACAGAATCAACAGCAAAATCAAGCGTATCACATGCCATGCGAAGATCAGCATCAGAAAATTCATATGAATGTGCCCAACCAAGTGGGCGATACCGAAGACGTTCTTGAACAAGTGCATGGAACCAACATACCAAGAAATAGAGACGAGCACGTTCAACGGGAGCTTTTGCAATACGATTTGGTGGAATGGATGAGAGTGAGCGAAGCATATTTGCTTTTAAGCCAGTTGCAGGTTCAAACACAACAACTCGTGATGCTTGAATAACAGAAATTGGAAGCTTTGGATGAATTTCAGCGGTGAAGATAAGACGGAATTGTGGATGTGGACGAATAATATGAAGACGTTTTTCAATTTGAGTAAGCCATGATGGAGCAAGATGAACATTCTTAAGGAGAACCCATCGGCCAGATTTACTTGAACTATCCAATGCTTTTTCAGCTTGTTGAAATCCTTCAGAAGAGCCAATAGCAATAGATGTAACTTCACGGTTAAGTTCAACAGCAAGATCCTCAATTTTTCCAGATGCATCAAAACCTGTTGCAGAACAAAGCAAAACAGGTGTTCTTCCAGTAACTTCATTTTCAACGATTTCTTGCAAATTTGTAACTTTATCTTGTTGCATAAATTCAAGTCCAAAGGTAGCAGAGATAACAAGATGAGCAGCAGCGACTAATCGATCAGGTCTGAGTGCATGAATTACCAACAAATCATTAAGAGCGCGGCTTGTAGCACCTAAAAGAAACAATAATTATACACACTCAAAAGACAAAAAACACATACTTGGATTTCCTCCATATGTCGCAACATCAGGTACTGCATGTTCAGGATTATCAGAATGCATCCAGCTTGCCAAATCAGAAACACTTTGAATCTTTTTCACAATTTCTTTCAATTCTGGTAAACGTGATAATTGCATAAGCGAAACAACTTGATCATCAGTAAGTGGTGGAATAGGATTACGCTTTGCAGTTTCAAGTAAAGTTTTAGATGCTTCAGACATAAATAATTCAGATCGAAGTAAAAGATGATCGAACTTTGCTTCATATGTTGTATCATTTGTATGGCATTTAAGATAAATTCGAAGCAAAAGCAGTGCAAGCAATGCTTTATCTGAATGGAGCATACCTTGAGAAACACGACGATAAACAATCTAAAGAATAAAATTACAAAATATTGGATCCAAAAATTGACTTACTTGAAACAATGTATTTGTTATTATTTCCAATCGTTTTTCATAATCGGTAACATTATTAAGTTGTGAAGTTTTAAGAACATCATCAAAGATATCGATAATAAAATCAAGAGAATAATGGTATAGGAAATGAACTTCATCCAAATGATGTAGAGTCAAATATACCAATGAACATGCATGAGCAAGATTAACATATTTCTGTGATACAATTTCAACTTCCTTCATGACTTGATCTGTTTCAGCAGCTTTTCGAGCAACTTCTTTTGCTTCATTCTTCAATTTTTCCAAAGTGGCAATAACAGAATTATCATCAAGAATTTTTCCTTTCGATTCATTAAGTGCAGATAAAAGTAGTTTTTCAAGTTGACGCAACCGAACAGCAAATTCTCCTTGTAATTTTAGAAGATCATTACGTTTTTCATCGATATCTGGTCGTTCACTTTTGAGAACTTTATGAAGGCACTGCATTTCAAGCGATCCACGAGTAATCGTAAAGTTGACAAATGTTACACGTGAACAAAGATCTGGTGCAAATTCAATCTGAAAAATTTGCAAAATAAAAATATGGAAAAAGGCAACGATAAATAACAAACCGAAGAATCACGAGTAAGCAAGAAAACTTTGAAAGCTGGAGAAAGATCAATATCTTGATCACCAAGTGTAATAAGAACACGACCAGCAGCACGCTTGACTTCATTATTAAGTACTGGATTAAGAATAGGATCATAAGCTTCAACATCCTGAACAAGTAAAATAGTGCCAAAACGAAGAGCAGTTTCAAGATGTTTCCTAAAAAAAACAGAATTAAAAAAAAAGATTTCCAAAAAAGGGTAACAATACTTAAAAGACATATCAAGAAAACTTGTCTTCTGAATATTTTTATTTTCAAATTCTTTCATCAAATAATCAGCAGCTTGTCCACTTGGATCAATGATTAAAGGATAACGATTGAAACGATGCAACATGATTGCGTTTTCAGTGCATAGTTCATCTTTTGGTAAACCGTTATTATTCCATTGAAGCCTCTCATCAGCATTGGACAAATATTCAATACGAGCAAGATCATGACGATATTTGATTTCCCCAATTTGCAAATAGCTGACCCATTTTTGGAATAGCACTTCACGAAGCTGTTGATCATAATATCCAGAATACGCAAGAAAAGCAGCACTAAGAGTTGCATCACCAACAAGAGTTTCCATTTGTTGACTAAAGCCTTCACAACCTTGTTTCCATCGTTCAGATTCCGATCGCAGTGATGACAAAAGTTCAACACTTCTTCCAACTTTTTCTTGTACATTTGCCAAATCACTTTTGATGCTTTCAGTTTGTCCAATCAATTGAGCATATTCTTCTTTATAAGCAGCAATATTTTGTTCAAGCTCAGCAATTGTATGTTTCAGTTCTTCGCCTTTTCGTTTTTTAGTATTTGCATCACTTTCAAGTCGTCTCAATTCATTTCGAAGTGGTTCAACTTTATGCAACATATCAGAATATAGCAACTGAGCTTTAACCCATTTGAGCATAGGGCCACAAGCAGTTGATGCACGATTAACCTAAACAAAAAAATGTGACTAAGACAATGTTTTAAAAATGGAAACAAACCTTTTCAAAATCCCAATCAGCATTGCTTTTGTATTTTTCCATTTGTTGTATAACATTTCCAGTAATTCTGTCGGTATCAAATTGAAGGATTTTGTTAATAAAGTCTTCCTTAACCATAACACTTCGAATTGCTTTCCAATCTGTACCAACATTTTCACCCAAAAGTAAACAAAGGGATTCCATAGCAAGCTTGACAGCACTTGGTGGAGATTGCATACTTTTAAGTTCAACAAGTTGTTGTTTTTTAATTCCTTTAACAGCTTGTTTGGCATCTTCAACAGCAGGCTCGACTTCTGATAAATCAGTGGTAACTTCAGCAGTCTTTTGTTTAATTTGTTCTAATTGGATAGAAAGTTCGCCTTGAAGTTGTTCAGAAGCAATTTTTTCTTTTTCAGCCTTTTGTTGATCTGCTAACATTTCCTTTAATTTTGCATTTGCGGCATTTTTCTTTTGTTCAAGTTCTTGACCTTTGAGTGTAAGAGATTTTTGGAGCTCTTTTACTTGTTCTTCAGTTTCATTAATTTTATTTAAGCCGATATTAAGATGAAGCTTTTCTTCTTCCAACTCATGACGCTTTTCATGGAAAAGATTTGTAAAATGTTTAATAAAATCAAAGAAATGACGAGGAGTAAGAGCAGTTGTACGATGACCTTTGCGTGCTTCTGATTCATTAACTATACGAACAGCATTATGGAAAAGAACAAATGAATTGACAACTGCATCACGATAACGAATTGGCTCAGGAAGAAGATCGCAGACCCGTGGCATAGCCATTGGTGGAATGTATTCTGTTGCATTAATATCCATTGAAGACGTTAGTTCATTTCCAACTTGATATAAAGCAGAATCAGCCCAATCACCATACCAGTTAAGAACACAACGATTAAATAAGGCTGGAGATGTAGAAGCCCCTGAAAAATTATGAAAATTGTATATCTTGTGTGATTGAACAAACTATTTATTCAACGTATAATAAAAAAGGTCTTACTTTCACGTAAACCATCACCAGATGGATTCATTGTAAATACAACATGAAGATTTCTGATAACTTGAGCTGTAAACCATTTATATAATTCTTCATTTGAATCAAGCATTAAACCAGATCTTGCTGCACCTTCTTTTATTTGATTCATAAGTGATGCACTAAAGCAATAAATGAATTAATTAGGTAATGAAAAGAAAAAAAACATACTTTTCTTCTCCTTCAAATAAGCCAGGAACTTCCCCATTTGCCAACAAAGTATTCAAACGTTCCAAGAAGCCCGTATCAAGCATATTCGATTCATCCATAATAAAGCAAATTCTTTCATTTTTACAACCAGCACGACGAAGAACATGACGAATATCTTCATCAAAATCAGCACCACTATATCCAGAATGAACTTTGAGCTATAAAAATAATTTAAATTTTGTTGAAACAATAAACAAAAAAAACTTACTTGGAAAACAGAAATACCATTAATCCAGGCAACAAATCGTGAGAGTGTTGTTTTACCAGAACCCGAAACACCAATCATAAGAACATGACCTTGTGGTTGGCGATAAATACGATCAAGTCGAAGAACGTGATCAACCATTTGATCAAAAAGAACAAGTTGAACATCCAATTCTTCTTCATAGAAAGTTTTAAGACGAGCTTGAATGTATTCTTTAATTTCATCACGAGTAACAGGCATGTAATTCTTTGTAAGCCAACAAGAGAAGAGAATAGGACGTTGAAGTGCTTCATTTAGATTATAATTATGGAAATATTTTGTTGCAACAGAATCAACAAGTTCTTCAGTCCATTGTCGCTCTTCATCATTCACCAAACGATCATGGAAAAGTCTCAAAGCTTCATGTGCCCATAATCGAACCAAAAATTCTGGTTGTACTGAATCCAGGGGAGCAATTGCTTCACTAATACCACGTACCCATCTTGTAAGCTCACGAGGTGAATAAACGTAATGAGGTTGATCATCTTGTGTAAACTTCTCCTAAAAACAAGATAAAAGTGATGTATCAAAGATTCTAAGAAAAAATTACTTGAGATTGTAAATAAAAGTCAACCATTGCATCAGTTACGGATTCAGCCATATTAACAAGACCAGGACTTTGACGAAGAACAGCACGCATAAAGGTACCATAAATTTGTTTGAGGGATGTTGGTCCAGGATAATCAACATAAACGACAGGAACATGTCGTAAGAATCTGAGTGAAAGTGGATGTCTCCCTAAAAATATAGTTTTATTACAATACTATTTTGCCTATCCAATTGATGTGATCGAAAGAATTTAAAATTTGCGAGTCACTTGAATACAAAACGTTTATACTATGTCTCACACAAATGCCACCTTTTTCTTTTAAAATAAGCAAAAGGAAATATTTTCAAGATATGATGCCGAAAATAATTCATTTGTTACGGAAGCAATTGCTGCAGATACTAATCATCCAAAGATATGAACTTGCAGCTGCATATAAGCGATATTTAATGAATGCTGTTAGCGATGACAGAATGAAAAAGACGGCCGTTGATATAAAGACAGTTTCAAAAATTAATCAAGTTCCTTTTACTAATCCTATTGGTTTTTGGTAGAAAATTTGCTAGTTTTTGCTATCGTAGTTTTTTCTATACTCATTATTTGGAAATTTTGTCACATTATTTGTTATATTAAAAGCTCATTTTCAATAACTTTAAAGTGAATAAACCAAAATTTGACCGACCGGCGTCTGTGCTAGGATTGCAGGCAGCTGTAAATTGAATGCGTTCAAGAGTAACCCATTGTTGATCAGATGTACGGTAGAAGCCATTCTAAAAAAAAAGTTTAAAATTCAAGTTTTTAGTACAAAATTTAACTCACTTGTTCAACAAGTTGTCGCATAAATGAAATAACTCTTTGAGTACCGTATTTGTCAGGACTAGGTAAATTGATTTCATCACAGAAAATAACCAACCAACGAGAAATTTGAACAGGTGACAATACAATTCCATTAGGAGTTCGGCGATATTCGCAGTAATGATCAAATGTACGCATAAGGAGTTCAGGTGTTGTTGAAGAAGAGAAATTGACATTAATAACATCCATATCGGGAAGGGATCGTAAAGCGGATAACAGCGTCATAGTTTTACCAGATCCAGGTGGTCCACAAAGAACAAGAGGTTTACGTTCACTAAGCCACATATTAAGCAAAAGTTCATGCCGTACAGTATCCATAGTTGGAACAACAATATCACCAGCAGTAACTCGATGAGCTTCAACCTCCATCTTAGGAACTTTTGCAATCCATGGTGTCCATTCTCCAGTAATGGAAACATTATAATCAATAATAGGTTGATTTTCATTTGGTGGAAGTGGAAGAGTAGTTGATGAGCGAACAAAATCACTAACGACTTTTCGATACTTCCATTTTGAATCACCACTAAATGCCCAAATTGCATTAACAAGCATACAATTACTAATATAAGATTCAATTTGATCTTTTGAAAGTGGGAAATCACGATGATTGAAATCATAATTCAAAATTTGGCGGACAGAATAATTCATCATAGCAAAGAATGCAAGTAAGAGTCGTTGCTTTGTAACTTCCATAATATGTTCCACATTTTCAATAGCATAATTCAAAGTATTCAGAATCAGTCCATCAGCAGTAAGGTATTGAGAAATAGCTTGTGCACAATATTCTTGAATTTCCAGAGTACGAGCAACAGCTTCATCTTTGATTTGTGAACCGGGCATCATTGAAGCAGTAACAGAGCCTTCCATTGGAGTTGAAAGTTCCATAGAAGCAGAACTTGTTTGAGCCATATTAAGCACTTCTTCAATAGTATGGCGTGAATCAGAATCAAGACGCAATGTTCGTAGACGATTAAGATAATTCTCAGAAAGCATATCACAAGTAATAACTTCTTCAGCAAACCAAATCATACCACAACGGGATACGGTAGCCAATGTCGCATATTTTAAATCGGAAACTTCAAAAATAATACGGACATTTGATGGAATTGAAAGACGTTCACCATTTGGAAGAGTAAGAAGTTTGTTGTCATCCAATACCGAATTCAAGTTTTCTACCCATTCAGGATCTACATCTCCATCAAAGATAATCCATTGGCGTTTATCTGCTTCTCCACGAACATTATCAATAATTTTACGAATAATATGCGTAAATAGACCATCTGTCCATTCACGAGTATTTGCATCAAGAACGCCATAAAGTGAATCTTTGCTCATTGCTTTTGCATCAATAACATGTGCAACACCTTCTACTTTTTCAAGTCTTTCAAGAGCCTTTAAAAGAACTTTCCAAGCCATCGTTTTTCCAGAACCACTGGCACCAACTAACATTAAACCATGATTTAAATTGGTAATTTGATAGAGTTGCAAGACTTTTTCAAGCCATAATTGCCCACGTTCTTCTTTATTAGCGCCATATGAGAGCATAAGTTGATCACAAACTTTTCCAATTGCATCACGGAGATTATCCATCTTCTTTGGTCGATATTCAACATCAGGGAAGACATCTTGAAGCAGTGATTTCAATAAGGTAATATCTTCAGATACAAGTTTAGGAACCAATGTTTCACAAACAGACTGAATCAAAATTTGTTGTTCTGGAAGCTGATCACCGATATCTGTTTCAACATTTTCACCTTTGCTTACAGCTTCTTCTTTCATTCGTTGAATTTGATCACGTTTAATATTACCAGCAGAAACCAATACATATTTCAATGCACGAAGACCAAAATCATAATGGTATTGATTAGATAGTTGTTCCTTGCATAAACTAAAAAACCACAGTAATTTTACAACAATTGATTTAAAGGGCTTACATGAACAATGGAACAATTTTCTTTGCCAATGTTTCAGCAGTTCTAAATCCTTGTGAGAATAACATAACTTCTGCAATAAGGTTACGATCAGGTTGTGTCATAGCAAGTGAACGGAAAAGCTGTTTCAAATTGTCGGGAAGATTTGAACGACCAGAGTAGCCAGGGTTCATTGTAATGAAGATAGCCATATTAAGATTGACAGAAAGATTTTTGCCAACAATTGTAATTTTTGAATCACCACCAGCTCTAACACATTCTTGAATTGTTTGAATTTGTTGGGAAACAGCAGAAAGCATGCGTTCTTCCAGACGATTGAATTCATCAAAGCAGCCCCAAGCTCCGACTTGACAAAGACCAACAAGAATTCGTCCAACAGCCTGAAACGAAAGCATGTAAAAAGACTGCATTTCCAATACTATATAAACTTACTTGGAAATCAAAAGTTTCATCACAATTGAAAACCAAAACAAATCGACCAAGTTGTTGCCCAAGAGCTTTAACAGATTCAGTTTTACCAGTACCTGCAGGACCAAATGGACTTCCACCAAGACGAGCATGCAACGCTTGTGTCATTGTAAGATAGCATCGATCAGTAAGTGGAGTTTGAACAAGTTTTTCTTGGATTCCAAGATATTCAAATCCATAAAAGAATTCTGCATTTGCCATTTTAACTATACAACATTTAAGTGGATCGACTTCTTTTTCAACAAAATAAAATCTCATAACTTGCAACCACTGGAAGTCAGTTGTGTTTACAACATTAGAAGCAACAAGTTCCCGAGTAATATCACGCTTATGAACAAATTCAGTAATCTAAAATCATAATTTATGAGCAAGCGAAACGCATTTAGTAACAAAAAAACCTACAAGCATTTCAATCTTTTTCCGTCTAACAGAGGGCTGATCACGTAAAACACTGTCCGACAGTAGCTCCAATGTTTTTTCAACACCTGTCAAGACATCATCAACACGTTGTGACTGAGCAAGACGCTTTTCACTTGATTCAGACCACCAAATATCAGCACTAATACCAATAATTTGTGCCTAAAACAAATAACTTTACATTTTTATTACATAAAACAGATTAGAGCATACGGGATAAGCATCCAACCATTCCATATATGAATCCATATCCATGGTGTTGAAATCAAATTTGGCAAAATGTTCAAGAGATTTTGCAAGTAACTTTGCCAATGTTTTACGCATTTCACTTTCAAGTTTTTGGAGCCAGTCATTTACACGAGGAGTCTTATTAAGATCAATAGGAGTAACAAGTTCAACATGTTCTCCTTCACGAGAAACCATTCCAGTAATAAGTTTTGTTTCTTCATTGTATTCAATTGCCATAATTCCAGCAAACATCTTCTTTAAATGTTTCATAATCCGGAAAATATCTTTTGAGTTGCCCATAATTTCTAGTAAATCTTCATCACCAACAAAATAGAAACGTGGAAATGATGAACGTTCTCTTTCAAGGTAATCACCAAGAGCTTTCTGAATTTTAGCCAACATTTCAGCAAGTCGTTCAAGAAGACGTTGAGCACCTTGCATATGAACAACTTCAAGAATACGTGGAGCACCAGCAACTTTTCTCATCACAGCCAAAAATTCAGTAGAAGCAGAAGCAAATCTATTACTTTCAGTTGGTAAAAGCGTTGCAATATCAGCTGATCCAGAGAAAAGACCTTCAAGGTAAACCCAACGACGTTGAACATCAATCCAAACATCAAAAAGAGCATTAATTTTATTTAATCGATCTTCCCAAGCCATTGCATCTTCTTCAAACTGCTTGTAGTACGGTGACAGCTTCATTGCAGACAAACTATTCATATGTTCTTTTAACTTATTAAACAAATCATCCCATCCACGAATAAGGCGAGTCTTATTTTGATAATTAACCAAATCAACTTCGAAATTCTGCCAATATTCTCGTACTTGTTTCAAAAATTCTTCCAAAGCCAATTCTCCTTGAGCAACAAGTAAAACCTGTTTAATACCATTTTCATGTCGAAGTAAATCAGCATCCCATACTTGGCCAAGCTGAAGATCAGAAAGATTCCAATTAACATGAAGTTCTTTCATTAATTGCTTCCAGTGACGTTCTTTTAGCGCTTCAGATTTCAATTCAACAACTAATAAATTCATTTTTGAATAATTTTGTAGCATTTTTCGAGCATATTCGTAAGAATCATAGGAGCGATATTGAGCAGGAAGTTGTTTAAGATTAGTTAAAAGTTCATCCAAAGTTTGACGAATTTTGCGGGGTTGAACCGAAAGCCAAGTTTTTTCTTTAAGTTCATCGACTTGATTATAAACTGGTAGCAACGCACCCCAAACTCCCTTAAGATCCCTAAAATATAAATGAATTATTATTTACTATCCTACAAAAAAAGAAGTATAAATTATTCTTCTTCTTGTATATGAGCGGAGGTCTCCCCTTATCTACGTTATTTTTGTTTTGTTGTTTTTTATAGTTACATAAATAAAATAATAAATCATACATTAATTCTTCCATCGCAACATCAAGCTTATCCATGTGAACGTTTAGTTTTGTAGCATCACTAATTTCTAATGCATTTTTAGCTTTAATCATATTTTCACGATCTTCACGTAATTTTGACATTTTATCTTCAAAGTTTCCTAGAGCTTGAAGAGCTTCTTTTGGTTTTTGAGTACCCTAAAAAAGAAAATAAACATCGAAATAAAATCGAAAAAAAGAATTACATGAGATGGTTTTGATTTATCCCAATCACCAAGAAGATTTTCAACACGCTTTTCAACAACTTCATCTTCTTCTTTAATTCGTTGTTGAAGATTTGAAACTTGTGATTGAATTGCAGTATCTTTACGATGAAGAATGTCTTCAAGAGCCGACCATTCACCTTCAATATTTTCAGCATAAAGCCAATTGGCTGGGAATTGATAACGATGGCTAGAAAGCAATTTTTGACCAGTACGATATTTATCAACAACTTCTTTTCCTTCCTTTGCTTGTCGCTTTAATGATTGTACATAAGTAATCAAAGCAACGGCATCAGATGTAGCACCAGAATCAATACTTTGTTGTTCAAGATCGGTACGCCATTTAGAAATACTTTGAAAGAACGTTTGCATTTCACCACCCAAAAATGCACTAAATCTTTGAAGAAGTTCACGATGCCAATAATCATACTTGAGAGAAACCTTTGATTGAACTTTACCGTAATCAATGACAATAGGTTTAAATTCTTTCTGCGTTTCTTGCGTATCAACAGATGCACGAGATTTTTTAACAGATGCCAACATACTCATCCATTCATTGACATCATTACCAAGACGATCAAAAAGAACATCAGCTTGAAGTTCCCAAAGTGATTGATAGCGAATCCATTCATTGACATAGTTGCTAACTTTTTTCATAACATTTTTAATTGAAGTATGAGCATCAAGGAGAACAGTTTGCTCTCTTGGCATCATTGATAAAATACTTTGATAAGTTTGCTGAGGAACACCAGTCCGAAGAAGCGCAGGCTGAGCTTTAGTACTTGAGATTCTTGGTTGCGCGGATACAATGCTATGAAAAGCAAAAAGTTGTTGCATAAGATTTTCTTCTGCTTGTTCAAGAGATGGCACCACAGTCATCATTTGATGACTTAAACGAATTTCAAGAAGAACACGATGAATCTTTGGAACTGGAATATTCATATCAGAATCAGTATCAGCATCAGCATTATCTTTCAAAGAATCAGTCCAAACTTGTATAGCCTGTTCACAGCGACGAGCAAGTTTTTGTTCAATCTAAAAGCAATAAATAGATAAAAAGATAAAAGCTTTAGGAATCGCACCTTTTTATCTAATTCTTCAACCCAGGCAGTAAGAGATGAAAAACCACCAAGAGCAAGTTGATCAACATTTTTTTGCATATTTTGAAGATGGTTTCCAATAACAGGAAGAGAGTATTCGCAAGTTGCTAAACTAGCAAGTTCACCATCGAGTTTATCAATGACATCAATAAGTTCATTAACTTTTTCATGATAAGCAGTGGCAGCATCCGAAACTTTTGCAACATAGTTGTCCATACGATAAGAATCCCATGTAAGTGAAATTCCCTAAATCAAAATTTTTAAAAAGGTAAAAATTTTTTTTTAAAAACATACATCTTCCAAGAGACCTCTAAAAATTCTACGATAAGATGAAACCAAAATTTCAATTCCAGAGCGGCTTGAAACGAGTTCATTTGTAAAATCATAAACATTGATAGATTCAATGAGTGAAATAGCATAGGGATACATAGCAGTTGCTTGTTGTGCAGTATTAAGAACTTTAAATGGTATACGGACATTCATAGCTTTCAACATTCGAACCTAAAAATACAGTATGTTAAAAAGTCATCAAAAATCTAAGCACAACATACTTCTTTAGCAATAATCATAATGTCAGGAGAAAAGTTAACTCTCAACTTCAGGAATTGTTTTCCTTCCTTTTGATGCTTTTCAGCTGTAAAAACACGCTTATTTGACATCCACTCTTTTTTCTGAGTTTTTTCCAACCATTCATTAATTACTGGCTCGCTATCCAATCGTTTTTGGAATGTATCACAGATTTCTTTAAGTTCTCGGCCTTCAATATGACGAGCCCATTCTTTTCCAAGCACATCTTCAACACGCTGCATGTAATCTTTAAGTCGATGTTCAATAGATTTCAACCAACAAACATATGCAGAAAGCTCAGGAACATCACGAGCATCAGAAACCATTAAAGCAGTTTGCTTAACTTCTTCACGCCCAAGTTTTGTTTGTAAATGTGTAATATCTTCTTTAACTCGATCAATAAGTTTTTTCTGATATTCTGAAATTGCTGAACGAATATGGGGTCGAACAAGCAATGCATTAAAGCGTGAAAATATTGAAAACATTTCATTGGCATTGCGAGCTCCACCAAGCTGATCACGAAGTTTTGAAGCAAGTTGATTTTCAGTTCGGCTAATTTGTTCAGCATAACGCTTAAGTGCCGCTGCAAAAATTGCTTCTCCATCAGACGAAACATCAAGATAGTCAATTTCTTTGACACTATTATAAGCATTTTCCATTTGTGCATATGTATCAGCTTCTGCCAAACGATTTTCAAATTTATTTTCCATTTTTGCATCATTAAATGGACGACGAAGAACACGAGTAATAACGCTTCGAAGCTGTTCATGCTGTTTTCGAAATTTTTTAAGATCTTCTAAACGTTTTCGAAGCAGATTATGTTGATAAGTTGTTCGAGTAAATTTTAGATCTTCGCGCTTTTGCTTTGATCCTTGACGAATCATTTGTGTAATTTTACTTGATTCAGTATCCCAAACTTCAAAGATTTTTTCTGCTTCAGAAATAATTGCTTCAAATTCAGCAATTCCAAGATGAAGGAGGCGACGAGGTCCAATAATTTTAATCAGTTGAGTATGAACATCACGAGAAATAGTTTCAATAAATTTGTACAGACGATGAATCGGGTATTTACCAGTTTTAGCTTTACGAAGACCAGCAAAAACATTTTGAAGAGGATCACGAATTTCTTTGAAGCCTTGAGCGGAAAGCATTTCATTTAAAGGGAAATCCTTCAAAAGATTTGAATATTCTGATGCTTCTACAGTTTTATCCTTCAAATCTAAAATAAAAAGTTACAGTAAGATTTATTAATCACAGAAATAAACTTACTTGTGTTAGATTCAAAAGAAGCTGTAGCATGAAAACGATTTCCTTTTTTCAAAGCCAAAAGTGTCAAAACAACAGGTTCACTATTAACCTTTTCATTAATTCGACGAAGAGCTTGATCCATATTCATCCAAAATGCAACTTCCTGTAATGCAGTACCAGACCCTGCATCACGATCAAGTAAAGTAACTTTTTGAATTTCACCAATCCATCGATTAACATGCTGTTGCAACTGATTTAAGAAATCAGAATCTTCAACCATTTTCCCAAGATCTTCATAGGTTGCTTTTCTGCCTTCAGCTTCAGCAGCATCAATTACTTCTTGAATTTTAGGATGAATAACAATTTCGATTTCAGGGATATCGATATTTTGTTGCATATGAAGCAGAGCGACTTCAACTTCATCAAGATTTTTTTCAATTGTTGGTGCAAGTTTGTTTCCATCTTGTTCACCTTTTCTTGATTCTTTAACAAAAGATTTGAATAATGGCGCAATAACTTTACCAATATGTCCAAGAAGTGAATCATAAAAGTTACTTTCATCAATCCTAAAATTTTCATCATTCAGATTAAAAACATATTAGACTAAAAGAAAGCTTACAATGCATGGCGAACTTGGCTTTTAATACTTTTACCAGCTTCAACAACAGTTCCAGTCTTGAAGAAAACAACACAAACAGTTTTATCACTTCGATAGCCGACATCTCCACGAACAACATAACTTGTTTGAAAATCGTCGACATTGTCGCTGTCTAAAAAACGAAAGGCAATGTAAAAATAAAACAACAAAATTAAAGCTTACTTTGAACTAAGCTCTGCTCAACAACTAAAGCAGTTGAAAGAGGATCAGTGATGAATTTCTGTACAACCTGAGAAGCGGTATCCAGTGCAGACAAAAGTTGTGTTCGATCAACATCATCCAAAATCATAGAGACAAGATCAACGATGTAATCATTGAAAATTTCGAGAGCGATGGTTTCAGTAGTCTAAAAATTGATAAAATAATCATGTACATAAAAAAACTAAGGACAACTTACAACATTGTTACCATTAAATTGAGGATCTCCTACAGCCGCAGCAGCAGGAGGAGCAACATCTACTGCACTCATTGCAGAAGGTTTGCCTGAAAAATTATGATCGTATAAAATTTTTGTACAAATGATGTAATATTATTATTTAAATAGACGCGTGAAAGGATAAGTATTAGATATACAACAGTTTAAACCGCAACATAAAAGCTTTAGAAAAAGTATCCACGTTGCAAAGAAAAGTGATGAACACATTAGTAAAGGAGAAATTAAATAAACCACAAAAAAATACCGATAATCAAAAAAAGTGAAGACAAAAAAAGCTAAAGAGATTTTTTTGTGTCAGACAAACGCGAACACTGAGAGAGAGGAAAAGGAAGAGTTTCGCTTGCTTTTTTCATCATTGATGATGAAGAAATATTTATTTGATGAGGGATACATATAAAGAGGGATATAGAAAGGGATATGCAAAGAATCAGATGAATAGGAATTATTTTAAATTTTTACATGAATGATAAAGCTGTTTTTTTGGTAAGAGAGAGAGAACAACAAAAATGTTTTTTTTTCCTTTTTTCTTCGAGAAGTTCGACCGAACATTCCCTCTTTCCCATCTCTTTTTCGCCCCAAGAATTTTTACACGAGGGTTGTTGTTGATCGAATCATAATTTTTTCTTCAAAATTGCTGGGTTAAAAAATTTGATTAATTCGATAATTTTTATCCTATAAAGCTTTTTAAACTCTTTAATTTTTTGCAATACTTAATGATTACTTCAGTTTTTTATCATGAAATTTTTTTCTTGTGTCATGGCATATTTGGCTTGCAACTCGCCTTTTACTTTTGCTTATTAGACATGTTTTTAAAACTTTAATGAGTTTTGAGTTTTAAAATTCTAGAATCAGTAAGCAGTTTTTCAACAGAATAATAAGGGTTTTTAGATATTAAAATAAAAAAATATCTTTTTCTCATCCACACCCACATATTTTTTTGCAAATTTTTCTTTGAAACTTTTTGGATTACTTTAATTAAATTACTTGTTAAAAAAAGTTCTTTTTTTCAAAGGATTTTTTAAAATTGTAAAAAAGTTTGTATGCCTACTTTCCCGTCATAAAATTTTTTTAAAAAAGTTAAAAAATGTTTACAACTTGGTGAAATATTTTTTTTGAGTGATCGCTTTCCTTTAAATTTTGTGTTTTCCTTTGAATTAAAGGGATAAGAGCTTTTTTGAAAAATTTTTTAAAACATTAAGGAAAAAAGGGTAAAAAAAGGTGAAAACTTTTCCGCTTCAAACACTAATCTTTCTTTCTTTTTTTCTTTTAAGTTGGCTGTCGAGGGATGGCTTGGCTTTCTTTATTTTCTCTTTCTCTCGGTCATTGATGAGGAAAAGCTGTTGCCTAAAAATGTTTGTCGTTGATTGACCTTTGAGTTTTTTTATATTATTTCTTTTCTTCTTTTTCTGCTAAAAACTATTTTTGGAAAACAGCGGAAAAAGTAATAAATGGATTTTGCCTTCCAAAGCTTGCTAACATCGTCTGGACAGAATGGATTTCCTTACTTTTGGCTTCCCATAAAGCGGATAGAATGTATGATGGTAGTGTAGTGGCGGGTGGTAATAAACGGTCGGTCAACTGTCCATTCTCTTTTCCGCCGTTTTTATAACGGAAAAAAGAAAAAGGAGATATTTCGGCTCAATGCCAAATTGATGAAGAAAACCCAGTGTTTGTCCCCCTTTCCTTTTTTTCTGTGCGCTCAAGTCAGCCAACGTTCTTCTTCTTCCCCCTCTCTTTTTTATTATATTTCTCATTGCATTTTTTTGGCCTTCCATTTTGCAGAAAAAGCTATGAGACAACTCCAAAACAACTCAACCTCAAACTATGTGGACGAACTATAACAAACTTGCAATAGTAGTACTAGGAGTAGTCCTTTTTCTTATTTCGCCGTTCCGCAATGACGAGAAAAACGAAAAAAAGAAAAGAGAAACGAAACTATACTCTCTCGTTTTTCTCCCTTTCTCTATTTTCAAACTGCAAAAAAGAGCCATTGGCATTTTTGCAAAGGTTTTTTTCTGCGCTGCTTTTCATCTTAAAATCGAAGAAAAGCATTTTTTTAACTCATGCACGATTGCCAGCATCGCCTTCTTCTTCATTTTTTTCGTCAAATTTACTATGAGCAAATTTGGGGGATAAAAGGCATTTTTTTTCTTCCTTCAATATGCCTTTTTTGCATGCTTCTTTTGAATGTCGATTCCTCCCGTCCACTTCTATTTTTTCTCATTGACTTTGCTTTTTTCAAAGAAAAAAAAACTACTTTTAGGCCGTTTCTACCTTTTTACCGGGTAATTTTGTCATTTAGCGAGCTAATTTGCACATTTTGTTGAATTTAAGCTTTCAATAATTTTGATAAAATTGAAAATGTTAAGCTCTCAAACATACCTAAATATTATTCTCCAGGTAAAATCTTAAAAATATCAATTCTATCAAAATTAATGAAAGTTAAATAATGCACATTTGTTCACATTTTAAAATCACCTGCTTATCAATTAATTTTCAGCTTATTTATTAATTGCCTTTTATTTGTCCCATTTATTTTCAAATGCAATGAAAATACTTTTATTATTAAACATTATTACATGAATATATTTTTAAATTAAAAATATTATAGCTGTTGTTAATGTTATTTTATAATATTATCATTATTATTATACCAAATTATTATTATTAATATTAGTTACGTCTTTGTCTGAATAAAAGTCCTTTCACGGACTTGAAAAACAAGACAAAGACTAGATTCCTATTAGCCATGAGTTGGAATCATTCAATTGAACAAGACTTAATGCCACCCATTCCGGAAGATACAACAGAAGTTGCACAATTATTATCAGAATCACAAGTACAAGATGATAAACTTGAAAATTTAATGATTCGAATGCTAGAAGGCCGTGATAAGCTTTTAGCACAATTACGGGAGCATGAACAGAAAAATGATGATTTAATTGATCAAATGTCTGAACTTCAAAGGGAGCGAGATTCATTGAGGAGGCAATTAGAAGTTCAACATGAATATTTAAATCATGGTGTAAGCTTTTGTTACCGTAAAACTTCACAATTATCACATCACATTATAGTAACCTTGTCAAAAAATTTCAAATTTTTAGGAAATTCCAATTCGTGAAATTGCACAACTTCGTGAACAAGTATTAGAAAAAGATGAAGAAATAGTTGAATTAAAAGCTGAACGGAATAATACTCGACTGTTATTAGAACATTTGGAATGTTTAGTTTCAAGACATGAAAGATCCCTAAAACAGACATTAATGAAGCGACAAGCTCAATCTCCTGCGGGTGTTTCATCAGAAGTTGAAGTATTAAAAGCTTTAAAATCCCTTTTTGAACATCACAAAGCTTTGGACGAAAAAGTTAAAGAACGCTTAAAAGTTGCAATGGAACGGGTAGCAAGTTTAGAAGAAGAACTTGCAGCAAAGAATGAAGAATCTGCATCTCTTAAAACTAAGCTGGCTGTTGCATTTGCAGAAGCAGAAGAAAATGCTAAACAAGTAAATTTCATAAGAATAAATATATATGATATTAAATATACATCCCCTTTATTTCAGGTAAATGGTGATAATTCACGAAAAGCAAATGAAATAAGTTCAGAGAATGCTGCGCGATTAGTTGATTTACAAGAACAAATTGAAAGGCTTTCACAAGATTTAACATCATCCCTTCAACAAATAAATGAATTAAGCTCAAGAAATGCTGAACTTGAATCACAACTTACTGCTGCCCAAAATGAATTAATATCTGTAAAAGAAGCTGCACAAAAATCAGATAATCAATTACAAGAATTCGATGTTGAAAGACATGAACAGGAAGCTAAAATTCAAAGCTTAGAATCAAGATTTATGGCAGCACAACGTGAAGCAAGTTGTATGAGAGATTTACATGATAAATTAGAGCAAGAATTGGCGAATAAAGATGCAGCAGTACGATTAAATGAAGAAAAAGTTCATTCCTTGCAAGAGAGGCTAGAGCTAGCAGAAAAGCAGTTGGCACAATCGTTGAAAAAAGCAGAATCTTTGCCATCCGTTGAAGCTGAACTTCAACAACGAATGGAAGCTTTAACTGCAGCTGAACAGAAACAACTATCTGCAGAAGAAAAAATTGCTCGACTTGAAACAATAATAGAAGAAAGAAATGGCGAGTTGGAAAGAGCTGTACAAAGAGAAAAAATGAATGAAGAACATAATCAAAGGTTGTCATCTACCGTAGATAAACTGTTATCAGAATCAAATGATCGACTGCAGCTACATTTGAAAGAAAGAATGCAACAAGTTAAAGACAAAAATGAATTAACACATCAACTTGAAAATACAACGAAAAATTATGAACAAGTTGAACGAACGAAAGAACGTCTGTTACGGGATAATGAAATGTTAAGGAAAGAAGTTGAATCTCTCAGAAATCAGCTATATTCTGTTCGAACAGCACAATTTAATCTTCGCTTAAATGGTATTCCGTCGTATTATTCTCAGCAAGCAATGGAACTTCCATCAATGCCACAACAAACTCAGCCACAACAACCCCTTCCACAACAGCAACCACAGCAAATAATTCCCCCTCCAACAAATTCAGCTGCCAATACAACACCATTGACACAAAGACGAGCACAAAAAGGAAGAACATTTACACTACAAGAAGATCCAAATAAAGTCCAAACATTAAATGAACAAGAATGGGATCGTCTTCAGCAAGCACATGTGCTAGCAAATGTTCAGCAAGCATTTTCAAATTCGAATAGTATGCTCGAGCTCCCAGGACATGATGAATTTTCAAGATCGATGGCTGGCTCTGGGATGATTCCACCAGCTTCAAATGCTGGAGATCCACATGCATTAGCTTCAATGTTACAAGAAAAATTGGATGCAATTAATAGCGAAATTCGGCTGATACAAGAAGAGCGACATCATGCTGAACACCTTGGTCGTTCAACATGGTCGGAACGACAATTTGATGAAACTGGAATGCATACAAATCGATCAACGCCAAGACAATCACCACAATTTGATTATTTAATGAATAAATATTCTACACTTCCAGCCAATGCTTCAACATCATATCATATGGATTCAAGATATGATGAAAGACAGCACATTCCACAGCAACAACAATACCATCAATCAAATTACGATAACGAAGATGAATATTTGCATCGAAGTATGAGATTAGATCGAATGCAACAAGCTTTACAAGGAAATAATTTGGATGAATATAATGAAAGAATATCCCCTTCTTCTTCAAGATCGGGTTCAATGGATGCATACATGAATGATTCATATCAAACACAAAGTGGCAAGCTAAAAAAGCGTTCAACTTCGACATCTGGTTTAAAATCTCTGGGAAGATTTTTTGGTTCAAAAAAATCAAATAAGACATCACAAAATTATGGTATGAAAAATGGTGGTGGTGATTCTGGGGCATATTCAGATTCTGAAATGAGTTCAATGGGGCCATCAGATTCATTCTTTCAATCCGTTGGTAATATGAAAGGAATTTCAAATGGAAATTTAGCATCTGTTAATAATTCTGGAATTGGTGGAATTGGAAGTGGCAATACCACCGGACCTGCAATGGCAGCAGAATTTGATCGAAGAAAAAAGAAAAAGAATGAACTTTTAGAGGAAGCTTTTAAAGCTCGTACACCCTTTGCACTTTGGAATGGTCCAACCGTGGTGGCATGGCTGGAACAATGGGTTGGAATGCCAGCTTGGTATGTTGCAGCATGTCGAGCAAATGTTAAATCTGGTGCAATTATGTCAGCGTTATCTGATCAAGAAATTCAAAGAGAAATCGGAATATCAAATCCTTTGCATCGACTAAAACTTCGGCTAGCAATTCAAGAAATGGTTGCTTTAACTTCACCATCAGCTCCACGAGCAACGAAACAAAGTACAGCATATGGAGAAATGAATCATGAATGGATTGGTAATGAATGGCTTCCATCTCTTGGGTTAGGAAGATATCGATCAGAATTTATGGAATGTTTAGTTGATGCAAGAATGTTGGAACATTTGTCAAAAAGGGACCTAAAAATCCATCTAAAAATGGCTGATACTTTTCATAAGTAAGTTAAAAGTTAAATCCGTAGAATTTCAAAAAATACCGAAAAAAATATATATTTTTAGAGCCAGTTTTGCATTCGGCGTTATTTGTCTTGGTGTACTAAAATATCAACGAAAAGTTCTAGAAGATCGTCGAAAAAATTGTGAAAATGAAAACCGAGGTATATTTTGTTGGGTATTTTAGCGTTGTTACAAATCCGTTGCTATTTTCAGATATAATGGTATGGTCAAATGAGAGAGTTGCAAGATGGTGTGAAGAAGTTGGACTTGGGGAATATGTTCCCAATTTAATTGATTCTGGTATTCATGGAGCTTTGATAACATTTGACGATACATTTGACGCTCAACATCTTCGTGTAATGCTTCAAATTCCAGATACTGATGAAAGATCAGGACAAATTCTCGAAAGAGAATTTACAAAATTATCTAATCGTGCTCGGACTGAAGTTGCATCCACTCCAATTCCAGAACATATTGTTAAGGTATTAAAGAAAAATGTTGATCGAATGGCTTAATATATTAATAAATATTTATTTATGCAGTGACTTTTTTAAATCTCTAACAAAATTTACCAACCATTTTATTATTGATGATACAGTAATCCATGCAAAATTATTGCAGCTTCTACAACCTTTGATTAATTTTTTCATACAATATGAAGTTTCTCTAACTGTATTGTAATCCCCATTTTTGTCTATTCTCATTAACATTCATGACTTTGAATTGATTATTTTTTATTTGCCATTTCTTTCCTTCAGCATCGACAAAAGCTTTGTACTTTTTGATTTCCATAAGATGTTTTGAATTTTTATTAACTGTGAACTTTGCTGACAATGTCTTTAATACATACCCAAATCTTGAACTCACTAAACCTCTAATATTCTATTTTTTTTTGCTGTGCCTTCTTCTTTTTTTGTTGTTTTTTCTTATCATTAATTCCTATTTAAATCTTTATTTTTTATTTAAATTAATTTATAGTTATCTGAGCGACGCCCAGATTCATTTGCTGGGGGAAGTGGAGTTGTACAAACACCCCTTCGGCGACGTCGGTATCGGCAACAACATCAACAACCAAATCATCACACCTCTCAAACCGGGTATCGTCCATCTACAACTGTAACGAGCTTTCAAATGGACGATTATTAATTTGTTTTTTTTTTTGTATTTTATTAGTGCAACATTTTCGTTTTTAAATATTTATAGTCCAGATATTATTATTATTATTGTTACTTTTATCCGTTTTATTTCTGCAAAAAATGTGCCAAAAAATTTGTTGTTTCTTTTATTATTAGATTCCATCCATGATTAATTACCGTATACCCAGTTTTAATTTTAACCTAAAAAATTATATGTAAAATATCACTTTAAAAATGAATCTTTTCATTAATATTCTGTTATTATAAAAATTGTATTCCAAAATCAATGAAAAAAGCTTTTTGTTTTGTTTTTAAAAAAATTTAAAAAATAATAAAAATTTTTAATTTTAATATCTTTTTTTACAGCTGTTTTAAAAAAAGGGAGTTGACCCGACGACTTTGTTTAGCTAAAATTATTTGCATTTGAATTTCTAAGTTATTACAACTAAAAATATCACTAGCAATCTGTTTGAAATTTTTAAAAAAGTGTTCTTTTTTCTTTAATAATTCATTATTTAAAGCCTGTGTTAATCAATAGCATTTCTTCGACTTGCACCTAATTACCTTATCTTGATTTTTGTTGGATTGTTTGATTCAAACAAATTTTTCAACGTGCACTTTTCACATTCATAAAAATTGACATCATTTGATGATATTTTCAACATGACATTTCAACCTGATGTAAATGTGCTAGATTTGCATATTTTTGGTTCTCGCTATGTTTATGAGGTTCAAAGTTTGCTTCGAGCAAATACTGTAACCTTGTTCAACATGATCGAGCAAATACCGTAACCTTGTTCAACATGATTTTTTCAAAATGATCGTATGGACTTGAAACTTTCCCAATATAATCCTAATACTCAAAAAACAACTTTGGAGTGGTTTTGGGGTGTCTGACATTTCTAAAAAGCGCGTGGCATAAGATTGAAAATAGCGAAAAATCGAAAAAAAGTCAAATTTCAGCAGTTTTTTTGAGATAATTTCAGATACTGATTAGTCCCCCGGGTAATCGTTATTAGAAACATTGTGTCCTACAAGTACGCACATAATTATCTCAAAAAAGTAGATGTCACCCCCCGCCATTGTACAATTGAACAGCCCTCCTCGATTTTGAGAAAAAATGCGTTATATTGTCATCGATTAGTTCTTAAACGATCTGTGATACCTGTTTCTTTTGGGTCTTCGTTAGTGATATCAGAAGTCGATTTTGAAAATGTAAAAATGGGAAATTTTCATATTGGGAATTCACTTGAAGTTATTCGAAACTTTAGAATTAGAGATCTTTCATATTTAATTCCAAGAATTCAGTCATGTTCATTAAAATATTTAACAGTTTATGACCAGCAAATTGCTTATAAAGATCTGGAATTTTTAACTGAATCTCAAACATTGGAATATATGTTCTTTGATAATGTCAATGTATTTCATGAAGAAATAGATGGTCGTCCAATTGCCTTTATTGAAGATATTGTTTATCGATTGCCTACTGTAACTGATTTAACGCTGTATGTTTATATATAGTTTAAACGTTCCCTGTTGTGAATACACAACAGGTTGTGGAAATATATTTATTTTAGCATACAAAAAAAGGCAACTTTAAAATACAATGTTAACGCTTTTATATTGAAGCAGAAAGAAGAAGAGAAAGCGTTTTGCTGATGCATCGTTAGTCATCTGCAGGAGAAAAGTAAAAACGTAAAATATTATTCATATTATACGATTCTAAGAAATGCCGATTCGGCACATTCCCATTTTAACGCCTTTCTTTAGGAGAAATATGGCATTCACAAATGTAACAGCACAGAAACTTGCAGTATTACAAATTTATAAAAAGTACAAAAACTTTTGTTTAACAAGTATTCCACCTGCAATCGATACTTTAGAACTTGGTAATTTTATAAAAGTATGTTTGATAGCTTTAAGTACTCTGTTAATTAAAATTTTTACAGAAAAATTCTTCATCACTTTCTGAATTTCGACTTGTACTACGCCCTGGAATCTCAACCTAGGGAGATTTTCAAACTGATATTATTTCAGCAATACAATCAATGAAAAAACAAGAGAGGCCTCATATTTTGTTTCATTAAACATATTTTTTACACTGTTATTTCCAACACTTACAGAAAAAGATAACTGCATACCTGATACCTTGAAAGCATACCAATGTGTTGGAATTATATTTTTCCACAAACTTTTGCAAAACAAAGTAATTTTTGTGAATTTAGAAAAGGTGGTAAATAATTTTAAAAATAATTTATTCAAAATTTTTCACAAGATTTTTTATTGTATTTTGTTTCTGATATTAAAAATAATAAAAGCAAAAAAGAAAGAAAAAAGAAACGATAAATGACAGTAAGACAATAAAAAAGAAATTCACCAGATTTAAAATTATTTGTTTGACAAGCATTTTTTATAAGAGAAAGATACATAATAAAAATACAAAAGCTTCATGTTGTAAATGAAGATAGATATTACATTATAAAACTATATTAATATTATTATGAAACTAATAAAAGTTTTCTTATGCAAAGACAAAGACAAGGAGATATATGAAAAACGCTATTACTCAAATGTTGACGACAAAGAAAAAACACAAAACTATTAATTTATAAAAAAAAACAATATAATTATTCTGCAGTTTGTTCCATTTTAATAACAAAATTTGTATTATTATTATTTGATTGATTAGATGATTGCTGATGATTTAATTGCTGTTGTTGATGGTGATGATGATGTTGTAATTGTTGTTGAAGATGTTGTTGCTGATAAACTCCAATAAGATTATTAAAAAGACCAGATTGCATTAAAGCATCAAAATTTGAAAGTGGCTCAGATGCTAATGACAATGCTGGGGGAGAGGAATTTGTCGATGAATCCATTAACATGCTATTGCTGCTATCGTTATTTTGGGAATTTTTAAATGCAGAATTTAAAAATGCTGCTTTAAATGGATTTGAAAATTGTTGAAAGAGATCACATGAATTTTCAGCTTCCATTAAATTATTTGCTGAATCCATTGGAGTTAGGGGTGATGGGGTACCAGTCAATGGATCATCACCATTTTCACTATTTTGTTGAATTAATCGATGTGGCATTGGTTCTTCATTTGATCGCCGTCGCATCTCTTTTCGCTTGTTAGCAAACCAATTGGCTACGACCTGAGGACTCACTATTTCCTTAGGCATTAAACCAACACCTGAAAAAACTGTATAGAAATTATTGGCTTTGAAGTTCAAAAAAATTTATATATTTTTACAGTGTATTTTTATATCAATTAAGATATTGTCTTTGATAGTGGCATTTTTTGAGCTGTTAGAAGTTATTTTCCCCCAAGTATTTCAAAAAGAAAAAAGTTTTTGTTTTTTGACCAATTATGAAATTAAATATTTGCTTTTTTGCTCAAGGGTACATAGACTACCTAACTCAATTTGTACACACAAAAAAGATTCATGTTTTTTGTTATATTAAATTTATTTATATATTGTTTATAATGAAAGTGCATACATCAATGTTCAAGAACTGCCATTTTTATTAATTCCAAAAGAAGAAGATAACACCTGTAAAGAATGCGTATTCAAGCTTAATAAATTTTGTTTGTTCTTTTTTTCTTGCAAAATTTCTATTATATAAATTTTTATGGATTCAAGCATGCATTTTTCAGACTTAATGGTTTATTCATTTTTCTTCTTCTCTTCTTCAGTTTTATATATTCACATAGCACCAGGTTTGGTAAACATGGAAATATATTATTATTATTTTAAAGCACAGGCGGCAGCAGCTATTTTTAAAATTATTATAAAAAATAATATTATTTTTATGTTTTTAGCATTCGCAAAAATAAAGAGGACATAAAGTTATCACATGGCAACAACTACCGTATACATCCGGTGCAGCATCACAAAAATAGAAATCTATAATCAAATATGCGCAGCAGATTTCTTTTATATAAATATTATCTAATTAAATATGCAATATTAAAAGTTTGTAAAAAAATGTTTTTGTAGTCAGATGATTTTTGTTTTTAGCAAAAGAAGCACATTTATTTTGTTATGGCTTCTTCTTTCTCTTATGACCGTAATCATTATTTTTTTAAAAGGAAGCAAAATAACATCCATAATAAAAAGGTTTTGAAAGAAAGAATAAAGCATTAAAAACTATGCGATAAAAAAGAGAACTTGACAGTTAGTTCACGGTCACCTCGAACTAATATAAATCACGCTATTTTATTTTTTTGGACTTTGGATTATCGTGAAAAGAGCACATTAACGGACGCATAGTTAATACTTTTTTTCTGTATCACTGATAAAAAAATGCATTCAAAGTTAGCATAGAAATTGTAAGAATAAGCAACTTCTTTTTATGTATCAAAAAACTACAATGAGATGAAAGTTCTTAACTACTGTAATATTTAAAAAAAATATCTTTGTTGTGATGAAAAAATTATTACTATCTATGAAAATAAAAATGATATAGAAATTACTGTCGCATTTTGAAACGCAAAAAATTACCTTTTTTATCCATTTGTAGGGCACTATTACATGCAGATGCAATTTCGGCACGTTTATTGTAATCCGGAAAAGGAGTTTCAGCAAAAAAGGTTTCCAAAATTTTGATTAAAATTGGTCGAAAAACATATCGTTCTCGTCGTTGTGGAACTAATTCTCCATCACCATTTGTTTCAAGACGAGTTGACGGATCTTGAAGAAATGATGCTAAAAACTCCTGTTATTATTTTGATTATGCAATTTTTGTTTTATTGCTCTTACCAAGTTTCTCAGGATGCCGACGACAATTTAAATACCATGAATAAATGTTTTTTCGGCATCGAAGTGAAAGTTCTTTATGATTGCCATTTAAGAGTTTACTAATGTATGGTTGTGAAACACCAGTCATCATTGCAACAGTTGTTTGACGAAGTGAAAATTGCGTGATAAATGCTTTCATATCATTAATGCAACCCTCTTCCCCTTGTGTCATAAAATCTTCTAATTCAGTCGGATCATCAAGAGTTGTAATTTCTTTCATTGGAGTACGTTGAGATCGAATTGGCCGAGAAACTGATGATGAAGATGTTGAAGGGGTTGATGAAGTAGAAGTTGTAAGACCAGATGGATAGTGTTGAGAGTGATGCATTGACGATTGATATGTACCAAATAAGGATTGATTTGAGAAATCTTGATTATTTGCAGCTATAACATTTGCTGCAGCAGCAATCGTTGCAGCCGTTGATGGGAATGATGGCGGCATTGAACATCTTTCTGGGGATAAAGCTGGTGATTCTTTGTTACTGTCAACTTCTGATAAACAGCTATTATTTGTTGATGAAGTCATCATTGCAGATGTTGAAAGTGGGGGCAAAGCAGATGATGGATTTCCAAATGCCTAAAACGAATTAATGAATATTTATGGTTTAATATTTTCAAGGGAAGTTACACTTAAACCGTCATGTATTTCATTATGCTTGTAGTCCCCCTCAAAAATACTATTCTACTTTAAACCCGGAACCTTTGCTTCTTTTATGATGGCGTGAAAGTGTATAAATTATAATTTATGCAAAATCGTTGTTTTCCCGCATTGTTTTTAAAAACAATGTTCACAAGTTTTATTTCATTCGGTTTAGTTTAGACAAAAAATGCAATAATCAGATTTGTAACTATTATTACGTCAAACAATGAATATTTATCAATATTTATTTATCTTTTAAAAGTTTCGGTCTTGTTGAACGCTAACACTATGTGAATCAAGTTAACAAGGCTACGATCTCTTTGGTTTTTTAAGAAATTAATTTATATATACTTTCTTTTTTTGCACTCAATCTATGATCCACCTTTTTTCTTTTTACGCAAAAAACAAAGAAGTTGAATCCCAAGAAGAAGAATGGACTTTGTATTCATTAGAAAATATGCAAAAAATAAAAGTTCATGACGAACTTATTGTGGAAAAGCAAATAACCATAATCGCTTTAATATTATTATCATTTAATTGATTATTTGTATCTTTAAATAAGAGTCGACCTCCACAGGATTTTTTTGAGTTTCTTAGAAAAAACATAATCGAAAAGTTCTTTTTTGACGAAAGAGTCTAAAGTACGGTATCCCAATTCACAAGCTTAG
This sequence comes from Panagrolaimus sp. LJ2400, assembly GCA_024447215.1. NCBI lineage: Eukaryota > Metazoa > Nematoda > Chromadorea > Rhabditida > Panagrolaimidae > Panagrolaimus > Panagrolaimus sp. LJ2400. Next base: position 567,235 of record JAMRYA010000009.1, on the reverse strand, counting down.
AAATCTGTTTCTAAATATGCAAAAAATCAAACCTGTGAAGATAATTGCTGCAAAAGTGTTGGGGAAGTTGTTGAAATAACATTTTGTGATAAAATCTGTTGTTGTTGTTGATGGTTGCTAAGGTCAACATTTGATAATGGTGAATCATTTGAAAATAATGATTTGGTTGGAGGTGACGGATTTGCTGTTGTATGATTGTTACTTCCCATTAATGCTGCTAATGCAATTGATTGAATTCTGTTTGTATCCAAATCACTTTCAATTTTTTCTAGCGTATTAAATGCCTACAAAATATTATTATATTATTATTTGCATTCCATGTTTTTGTCTTTAAAGTTTTATTAGCAAAAGTAATGCAGTCTTGACATGCGAAACAAAAAAAACTATTTATGACAACTTATGTGATATCTTTCAAGGAAAATCTATTTAAACGAATCTTAAGATGTGTGTCATCAATAATAAACACAAAACTCTTTTTTCGAAGAATGTGATTTCCAATTTTGTTTAAAGTAATTAAAATTACTGAGGCTTTAAGTTTTTATTAAATATTGTTTGTTTGAAATAAGAACAAAAAGTAATCTTAAAACTATAATTGAAGTTCTTTGTTTTCAATAACCAGAAAAGAAGAAGAATGAATATGCATGAATTTTGTTTACAATTGTTTTTTTCTAAGCAAAGAAAGGGTTTAATTTCACGCTTTTGAAAGACTATCAAAACAGCTTCTTCTTCTTCTTTTGTCTAGACTGTTCTCTTTGTTGTTAAGAAAAAGAATGGTTTAAAAATTGTTTTTTTTATAAAATTTTGTTGTCAAAAATTAATGACAAAAAAACCAAAAAGTTCAAAAAAGCATAAGTTTAAATTACGCTTTTTAGGTTAGTTAATAATAAGAATTTCAGTTTTTAATAATAATGTTATTTTTTTAAAATTTCAACTTTTATTAATCATTTTTTTAAGAAATACTACCGTAATTCTTTTAAAAAAGCTGGTGTTACATTTATTACTACGATTTATGTATACATAATTATTTCACATAAAATGATATTTCAAGTGCAAGGTGTTAATAAAAACACCTACCATTAAAATGTATACGAAAAAATTTAAATTTTATTCATGACTTTTTGGTCTCACATAAAAAAGAAGCTGACTGAGTCATAGATCATTAAAAGCAAGAGGGAAAAGGTCATACACGTACATATATATGCATATTATGCATATATAATTTATTTTTATATACTTTGAACTTCCGGCAAAAAAAAGCTTCCAAGAAAACTTTACTGTACTTTTGGAAAGGATATGCATGAATATCTTCGAGCAATTATTATTCCGTTTTTGAAATCTTATCCTTTTTCGTTTTGTCATGTAATAATAATATTTCACATGAAACTCATGGAGAAAAAAAACACTTGCCCTTTTAAAACTGAATAAATTATGCATGTCAAATATTTTTCTCTTCCATAAAAATTTTTAAAACTAATAAAATTTGCTTTTTAAGTTTGCTTTCAATATTTCTTTCAAATGATTCAAGCTTTTTTTAAACCACAAAAAATAAATAATGCTTTTTTCGCTTCTCTAAAAAACGTATGCATTTTTATATTTGTAAAGCATGGATTCTTTTTCGCATAAGAAATTATTCAAAATTGTTTTTCATTTAAAAAATGGAAGAAACTGTGCGCTGCTATTTATCATAAAAAAATATGTGTTTAATCATTACTAGAATATTTGTTCAATTTAAGAATAATGAATGTCTTGAGATACTGTAATTGCCAAAGAGAGGAAGAAAAAGGAGAATAGCACTTCTTTTGATTAATTCTCTCTTCTCACTCTTGCCAGGATAATTCTTTATTGCAAGGGGTTTATGTTCTTTGCACATTATTATTTTAGTTGGCTTTTGACTTTGACATTGAACAAAAAAATCCCCCTTCAATGACTCACAGAAAACTACACATTGAAAAAAGACAAAATTTTAATCAGCTTTGATTAAATATAAAAAAATGTATCCCAAAAAAGAAGGACCTTTGTTGATTTCACTGTTTTTGAAAAATAGCACGTTAATTTTTACTTTGCTCACTTTTGATCTCTTTCTCCTTCTTTTTTTATTGAAAGACATTTTTTAATGATGATGAAATGAAAGACGACATCGAGAGAAGAAGAAAAAACGTGTCATCGGCTATTTACTACAAGACAAAAAAATTTTAATCTCATTTAATCCACTTAATGTTTAAGAGTTTAAAGTTAAAAAAAAGCAAAGTGGGGAAAAACGAAAGAACAAAACGAAGAAAAACAACAACTTTGATCAAAAATAGAAAAGTAATATGATTTCTATTATGTTTTTTGATCATAAAACTACATATGATTGGTTACACTATTATTTATAGGTTCTATGCCTCTCTCTTTTTGCAAACCATAAATTTAGCTTTTTTCTCATTTTTGGAATTGTTTCCATTGTGTGTTTTCTGAAACAATGGTTTCACTTTTGGCGCATTTGCAAAAAAAAGGACTACAGTAACAGTCCCCTTTTTTTCTCTTAACACAAAGTCTTTACAAATATTATTGAAATTACTAATTTTATTTAATTAAATTTTTATATTGTACATAAGAAACATAAAAAAGGTGATACACAAGGAAATTATTATAAATTAATTTTTTTATTTTCTTCTAAAAACAAACAACTATATATGTACTTCTAGTTGTTAGAAATTTCTAGGGCACAAATTCAAACATCAAAGTATTCCTTTTTTTAAAATACTCCTTTTTCCCCGGTGCTTACAAGTACTTTCTGTGTATTGAGCAATAAACTACAACATTATTCAAAAAATGATTCTTATGTGTTTATATTAGTAATAATGACAAGGGGATACTGTAGCTGCTAAAAATAAATAATATTTTTATTTAATCCCATTTGATGTTTTTATATCCCCCGAAAAATGAGAATACAAAAAATTTAATATATCAAAAATTAGATTGCATATATAAAATCGTTTCAATTGCAAAAATAATAGTTTTTGAATCAGTGATAATGAAATGACACTTAATCACCCGGTTTCTTTTTTTTCTTTCTTCTGGAATATTTTATGACAAATTTTTCAAAACCGAAAAAGAGAGATAATAGTTTGCGTTCTAAATATAATATAGATAAAAACGAGAAAAGTTAATGATAAAAATTTAGAATTGATAGTTTAAATTAAAATTACTCTCTCTCTCGAAAATTGATATATCTGAAATTTAAAAAAATTTATGCGTTCTGGATTTTAGAAATCTCGCAGCCTTCAAAGATCAAAATCCTTTTTTTGATTAATTTCTTTCGGCAAATGGTTTTTCAAGCTTTGTCAATAAAATGGATTACGGTAGAAAAACAAAAACAGTGCAGTTGTGTGTAATTCACTTTTTGCAGAAAAAAATCAAAAATTTTTGCGTTTTTTGCTATTTTAAATTGTTTACTTAGTTGCCAGACAACAGACAATTTTAATTATGTCTTTTCTGTCAATTTTTTAAAATGCGATGTTTCAAAGTAATAGGGAGTAACAAAAAAAGTGAACAACAACAATTTTCAACTTTTTTTTTTTAAAACTTGAAAAAAAAAACATCTTCCGCGAGGGTGCAAGCATGCTAAAAAGTTTCTAAGAATGTCAAATGATTTTAAAACTTAAAAAGTTCAACAACTTGAACCCTTGCAAACAAATTTATTGGAGCTAAGCTACGGGTTTACTGGTCATGTTGTTTTTGAAAAACAAAAGCTGTTTCCCCCTTTTTAATTTTGTCTTCTTTGATCAAAGAATAAAGACAGAGAGAGTCCTTTTTTGTCCGAATAAAAAACTACTTTTATTTCGTCAAAAAATAATATATTTGATGGACATTTGCTTTATTTATTTTTTTCAAGGCCATTCGGCATAGCGTGAATTCAAAAAAATACATATATAATTTTTTAATACGTAATGAAAGGTCAAATTCGGTAAACATAAAAATCAGTTTTTTTGTGTGCTAAAAGTAAATCGCATTATTTGCAACAAAAATATTGATTACTTAAATTAGAAAAATACTGCAAAAAAACTACTGTTGATCGAAAAGTGAGGGGTGAAAATGATAAAAAGGCAAGTGGTTCTTTATATGGTAACCTTGTTTCTCGTTAAGGATAATTTCAAAAAGTATTACAGTATTATTCCTTTTGTTTTCTTTTCGGCTGCCATATCACTGATGGTTGCAAATTTCAGTTTGCAATTTTTATGTTTTAATGTTTTACATTGTTTAATCCCCTTTTTTTATTATCCTAAATTAGTCCTTTCCATTGAAAAAAGAAATCCATTTAGTCTTGTTTAAACACATTTTTATAAAATTCATAGAAGACTAAAATGTTTGTTTTGTTTTTTAAATTTTATATTTATAATTTTTTTAACTTTACTCAGTCCCTAATGCACAATAGAACATAGAGAGAGAGATACTTTCGAATGCATATTTATTCGTTTTTTTCCTGCGCTTTGCTAAAAATAATACACATAAATGTATTTACGGACAACATAAAAATTTCTTTCCTCCTCTCGGTTTTTTGCATAAATATGAAACAAGTATGGAAAAAAAGCAAGCAAATAGCTCCTTATGTACCATTCAAAAAAAGCTGGTGCTTGCAAAAACATTCAGAAAAAAACGATGCAAGTCTCCGCATTCTGGAAGAAGCAGACGACATCGAAAAAAGAATTTATGCAAAAAAAGAGTGCCACTTTTTTGCAGAAAAAAACTATTTTTGCATGGTTGTTTTAAAAAAAGGATTTTTTTCTTTTTTCGGATAAAAGCTAAAATATGCTGTTTTTGTTTGAAACAACTCAAAAAACGTTTAACCAAAAATATTCCCTTGTTGGGATTTGCAAAAAAAATATTTGCTGCAAAAATTTTGAAGTGAGAGGGTGCTTGCTTGTTTTGACGGAGACGAAGCTGACACAGAAGGACCAATTTTTGGCCCTATGATTAAAAATTTTTGAACTGAAAGAACAAAAGAAACAGACAATTAAAAATGCAAACGATATTCATATATTAATATATTTTGCCCTTTAAAGACGTCTCACACAGAAGTAATGTAATTTGAGAAAGTTTTCAAAAAAATGCTCTTGAAACAAAAACCTTTGATTTCCTACAGTATTCCCTTCTAAACTTTAGTTTTTAAACCCCTTGAAATTTCAGTCATGTTTTTCAAAACTATTTTTAACAATTATTTAAAAAAAAAACAAAGTACATTGTAAACAAAGTTTTTATATCCGAATTTTAAAAGTACGGAGGCGTTTTTTTAACTTTAAAAGTTTCCCTCTTATTTTTTTCCATTTTATTTTATTTTTGCAAAGAAAATAAATTCTGCAAAATAAAAAGAAAGAAGCCCTAGACTCTCCCTTTCTTCTCATGTTTTAACAATATAAGATTTTAGCAATTCTTATGTGTACATTTCCTTGTCTCCCTCTTTTTCAACTACAAACAATTTTTCAGAGAAAAAAGATTTGAAATTTTATCTTTTTTTAAAGCTTATAAATTTGATTATTTAAAAAGAATATGAAATCATGAAAAATAAACAGAAGCCGAAAAAACATCACAACAAATAAAGCTCTAATTTAAACATATTTTTTAATGTTATAAAAAAAGAGAGAATTAACTTAAAAAAATAAATGATAGATGAGAGAAAGAGAGGTAAGCAGATTATGGAATTTAGATTTGCATTGAGGTAGGTATCATCTTGTCGGAGGACTTTTTTACTATCACAAAAATAGAAAGAATTTTGTAAGCTATTATTTACATACTTCCTTTCGGCTACTGATTCTATCCTATCATCAATCACATAAGATGATTTTAAGAGCAAAAGTCTAACGAAAAAAGACAGGTAAATTTAGTATTTTTTTTCAAAAGAGTAAGATTATGTCTCTTTCTGAGTTCATGGTTAATCTTTAATCAACGAGCAAAGCCCACAAAAATTCTTAAATTCTTTCTTTAGTGAGTGACAGTAATCTACACACACACATGATAAATAATAAATAAATGCTATTAAAAGAAAAGAAAGAAAAATGTTTATATAAGTGTATTCCGGATTTCTCTCTCAAACAGAAAAAAAACATGACAAAGCGGATTTTAAAATTATTATTATTTAAAATAAAGTAAAAATTTAATTGAAACACACTTCTATCTTTTATAAAAAAGTAATTAAGTGTACAATTTTTTAAGGCAAAGAACATTTATAACAAAAAAGTAGAAAATAAAAAGCAAAGATTAAATTTATTTAAGATAGAAACATCTGAGAGTATGGGAGGGGGATTAGTGTTATTATTATTATTACTACTTATTTTTCAAACATGGATTTTTAAATAGAAATGATAGTAACAATAATAATAAGGAAGAAAAGAAGCATTAAAATTTAAAGCCAATAAAGTTGTTTGTTTCTTTATTTTTCTTTCTCTCTCTTTTAATAATGACTAAGATTTTACAAAGATTGAAAGAAAGAGAAGGAGAAAACTAAAAAAGAGGAATGACTAGTAATGTTTTTCTCTTATTTAAGAATAAAAAAAGAGAACTTTTAAAAATAACAAATTTCATTTTTTTATACTTTTGCCCTTATATATGTGTATATATGTTGTCTTACGGTAGCTATGTAAAGGAAGAAAACGAACCTCTAATACTGCATCAGCAGATATTCCAGTCATTCGCAATCTTCGAATTAACTCTAACTGTTCAACGGTAAACAATGGTGTAGAATTTGGAGTTGGTAATAACCGATTTACAGTTGCTGCAGCAGCTGCGGCAGCCATTGCTGGATTTACAAATGATGCATTTGAGAGTTGTTGCAATAAACTTCCGGTTGTCATTGTTATCGGGGAAGTGATAGTAGAGGACGATGACTGCTGGGACGTATATGGACACTCAGAAGCAGCAGTTGTTGAAGAAGATACAGCAGAAGAAATTCCAATGGGTGAAGATAGAATACAGCTGTTGTTATCACCACTTGATAAGGTAACGTTCATCTGTTGCAAATCTCCAGCACAGTTTCAAAAAAGAACGCACAAAAAAGAAGGAAGCAATCAAATTTGAGAGTCGAGCAATTGAAAATACCGTATTTAAAAAACTGAAAAATAAAAAAAGAAAAGTTAAAATTAACAAGCTATAAGGAACAACGAAAAAAACATAGTTATTTCAAAGCCACGCCCAAAATATGTAGTAGCAGAAAAAAATAGGTAAGAGGGCAAAAAAACATAATAATAATAATACTATTACGTATTTGGTGTTGTCAATTTAAAATCAGAAAAAAATAATAAATCACATAAAAAGGGGGGGCTATAAACATTTTTTTCTTACAGTTTCTTTTTCTATCACACAGCGCAATTTAAATCATTATCATTACAATTTTTTCATAGATGATCATAATTATCTATTTATTACAATATCATAAGATTAACTAATTCAAAAAAAATTTATGTGTTTATAAAAAATATTTTCAGCAGAAAGGAGTTTCCCTTTTTGGAGGAAAAGACTACACGTGATGATGATGATTATTGTGATTTGATCAATAGACCCAATAATAGACAATAAATATTAAATATATAGTATATTATTATTATATTCTTTCCAATCACGTTTACAAACACAATAAAACAATGAACATTAAAACAGAGAGGGTCGAATTCTAGAGAGGGGAGAAAGGAGGAAGAAAAAGTTTAAACGAAAAAAGTTATAAAAAGAAACGTGTTTGGAAATATAAAAAAATACATAAAAAAGTTATTTTAGTACACATATATTGTTTTTCGGAACTTTTAACTGATTGACTGATAAATTTGACAAGATTCGTAAAAGTGCAAAGGCAGTACTGTATTTTCGTGAGTCGACTTTTACAATAGTCATAAAATAAGTTCTATGTCTTCCATTACAAAAAAGAGCAAAAAAGCATAATTAAAGTCCAAATAATCATTCTATTACCTCATACATATATATCGTTATGTTTATAAAGAAATCATTACCCTCCTCTTTATTTTCATTCATTCATTCACATCATTAACTATCATTCTTTATAATATTATACATATATATTTTTTATGTTTACTGTTATCGCACAAAAAGAAGTTTTTAATGACACAACAGAAAAAAAGAATATAAAGGACGCCTCGACCTAAGGAGGTAGAGAATGTTCTGAACGGGGTCTTTTATCATCATTACTAGATTTTATAGTTAAAAAAACACCGGGAAAATCAAAGGTTAACAAATTTAACTAAAAAAAGAATTTTACATATGAGGTTCCTTTTAACTTTTTTTAAAAATTATTGAGAGATAAATAGCTACATTAAAGATATACATATTTTAGAAATAAAGAACGATGGGAGAAATATGTGGAAAAGAGGATTAAAGGTAACAGCATAACATAAATGTTCAAAAATTTAATACTTTTACATTGTTTGTTTTAATAAAACTTATTACACCTATTTTTTAGAATCACAGAATTCTTTCAAGGACAAATTTAAAAATCAAAGTCTCTCTCTCAGAAATATCATTTATTGTTTTAAGGGGGATGAAAAAAAGAAAGAGAGAAGTTGAAACATTTGGGGGCTTTTCTTCCTTAAACTCCACCCATTTTTTATAAAAAGAATAAATAAAAATTTTATACGAATTATATATGTTTTGTTTTAAAAATAAAATAAAAAAGGGCGTCGTTTTATGTTTGTGTTTAACATACACTCACTCACTCTCTCTCGCTGATGATTTTTTTGCAAAGAAAAAGACTTCGCTAAATTATTTCGCGCTCCTTCTTCTTCCCCCTTTTTTTTGTTTTTGATTCAAGTAAAGGGGAGAAGAAAGAGAGCAACGAACACCCCTTTTTTAATTTTTTCGTTCGCCCCGGTGTTGTTTTTTTTCTTCAAAAAATACCAAAGCTCCGCCTTATTTGTTTTTTTTTCTCCCAAAAAATATTTTTTTAACTATCATTCATTCGCTTTTTTATACATAGTTTAAAAAAATATAAGAGGAAGAGGAGGAAAGTATAATTCATGCAAGAAAAAAAGAGAAGCAAAGCAACCACCAAAAATATTTTATTTTTATATCTCTTTTGCTCAAAGAAGGAAGAAGAACACAAACATTTATTTTAAAAAAAATAATGGAAATCAAAAAACTAAATTTAAAAAAGGAAATGTTTTTTGGAAAAGGGGAACTAATTTTAACATAGAAAAGTGATTTGCAGTACTCCCTGCAACCTACAACAATCAAATTCTTATAAGTGCAGTACTTTGAATCTTATTGTTCCATGTTCTTTTTCCTCTTTTTCTTACTGAAACTCCAAAAAAAGTTCATTTAATTAAGTCTCAAAAAAAGGTTACCGCCTAATTTGAAGTAATTTTTTGATAGTTAAATTTTGGCACATTTTTGCAACAACTTTGAATTTTCCTCTCATTTATTTGCAGGTCAGAAATAAATGAAATCAAATTTAGTAAAATAGTAGTATAAATAAAGGAGAAGTTTATTTATTTAATTATATGCACATTTGTTGAAAAGTTGAAAAAGTGTGACTATGCCTTTTTACAGTAATTAAAAGAATAAATGTGACCTTCAAAAAGCGAATTGAATTTTATGATAAAAGTTAACAGCGACTACATTTATATGAGAGAGATAAAATAATTGCGTTTAAAGAAAATGAAAAGAATAAAAGCAATTTGCTCTTATATCCTCATTTTAAAGTTATTAAATAAATGCTTTTTAAATGATTTTATAACTACATAAATGCGCATGTAAAGCATTGTAGTATCGGAAAGTGTTTATCACAAAACACATGTGTATTGATGGGGAAAAAAAGTATTCCAAAAAGTGAATCAACAGTAAAATATGTACAAAAGATGAGCACCTATTGTGTGTGTCTGTTTTGTAATCTCAAACATATTGATATTCGCTATATGAATTAAGAAGCTCTTACTTGTTAGCCATTTTTATGAATAACATCAGTTACCGCCGTATCCAAGATTAATTTTTGCGGTGGACAATCTTTACGCCTTTGATCTTTTTCCTCCATCGGAAAAAAAATTAAAGAGTTTTACGAAGTTTGAAAGGGGCACATGCCCCAAATATGTCCCCCCTAACTTCAGCTACGGTTCCAAATCATGCCCAAAAATTGCCATTTTTCAAAAATAACTATAATTAGACGACGATTGTCATAAATATTTTAGACCTTCATTTTTGAAACAATTAATGCTTTTATAATTGTTTACCAATATATTTTTTATTTATTTATCAAAAAGATAATTTTTTTTCAAAGATGAAAGAAAAACAAGAGATGGAATTCCTTTTCTCCTTGTTAGGGAGGGATGACTAAAAGTGGTAACTGCAAATAGGAGATGGTAAAAGCTTACCTCCTCAAAGAAAATAAAAAAGAAGCAGATTAAACGAATAAGATAATCTTATGATGATATACATACACATACATATGTATATATATAAGTATGCCATGGCTTTTAGCTAATATGAAAATCATGTACCTCCCCTTTCTACAGTATCTTAACCCCTTTTCTCCTCCTCTTTTGTATTTTTGAGGGAAGTTGAAGTGTAAAAGCAAAGTACTATCTCTGGAAGTAAATACGCGCTGATGTACCGCCCTAAATAAGTGTTAAATTTGTTAAGTACCAATAATAACAAAGTAGGCACTGCATTTGCATATGTGCCCTTCTTATTTTTTTAAACAACTATTACAGTTAATAATAACTAATAATTTTTATGAATTCTTAAGAAAATGGAAGCTACACTTTAAAGTTTGAAATTACTTTTCTAATTATCTCTTTCTTTCTGTTTTTCACTCTTGAGCTTAAAAGAAGAAGAATATTGCCACTACATTATTACAGTTTTCAATACATGTAAAATTAATTAATTGTAATTTAAAAAAGTGTGCGAGAGAAAAATGATGAAAAAACAGAATAAAGGAAGATGAGATAATCAAATTTCGTTTTCGTTGTAAAAGCATTTTCATCATAATTTCAAGAGCATTTTTTTCCTAAATAATGCTTCTAAGAATCATATCTTTAATTAATTACTCGCCTGCTGTATTTTCCCTTTTTTTTTCAATGATGATGTACAGGCACGGTAATTTTTATTTAAAAAAGATGGGAGTGCAGTTTAATAAAACGATTTAAAAACTTACGAGAGAAAAAAGACAACAAAGATTGGATTTTTTTTTGTTTTAAAAAAACAGAGCAGAAAAGTGCATTAGTCCTTTTGTGGAATGTTGTGTATAAACTTTGTAATTACTAAAATAAAACAACGAGACAGAGAGGGAAATAAAAAAATGTAGAAGAGAGGAAATAACAACATCAAAAAATCTTCATCATCACCATCGCTATCCCCCCCCCCCAATCATCAGCAAAAAAAAGTAGCAGCATCCCCCTTTTTGCTGTATTTGATTTTTTAAAAAATGGACAAAAAAACGTAAAAAAATCAAATGGCCAAAAGAGAGAGAGAAAAAACATATATGTGTTAGACACATTCTTCTTCTTTTTGTACAAAATACACAATCATCCCCAGCCATCAAGCCTTATTTTTCTTTCATAAAAAACAAACTTTAGTTTTGTTATTTCAAAAATTGCCTTTTTTCAATCAGACCCAGACACTAGCCAGCCTGAAGGTGTTGAAAAAATGAAGAAGAAGCACATACATATTTTGGTGATTTTATTTTTGATAAAGTTTTAATAATATATTTTTTCTTAAGCGCTCAAAGGAATCAAAAAATATATTTGTTTTTTAAAATTACATTTATATATTTTTTCTTCTTAAAAATGTGACACACCGTTTTTTGGAGAAAAGGAGAGATCAAAAAAAGACGCCTTCGCAAATTTTTTTTGTGAAAGCTTAACAATTTTTCCTTGGCGTGGTAGGTGGCTATTTAGGACACAACATTACCACCTTCTTTGTAAGTGCGTTTTACAAAATATTAGAAAGATAAATAATAACAAGCATTAATAATTGTATATATTTTATGTACAAAATGGAGTCAAAATTTCTAGAATTACTGTAATAAAAAAGAGGCGTAAAAAAGTACTTTTGCAAAAAATATTATCTAAAATAAGGCTTTGTCAATTTTGAAAAAGCTAACGATGCTTAAACGCTATAAGCAAGTTTACTAAAAATATAAATAAAAATTTTATGTTGTCACATGTCGTCTCACAAATTTGTATATAAGGCATGTAGCACAAAAGAAAGTAACCGTAGCAGTTTAGGCATGATATGCACTTTCTATGTAATCAGATTCTGAAAAATACAATCGTCAAAAAGCTTTGGGCAGCAAACAGTCAATAAATTAATCCTTGAAACAATTAATTAGAAACACTTCAAATTACCTCATCCTTATGAAAGTACTGTATATTTGATAAGTTTAAAAGGCTCATTAAAACGTTTTTAAAACATCTGTCAAAATGAAGAGGTTGAAAATTTTAGTAATCACAGAAAAAGAGCATTTGGTACATGTGTGTGTAATAATAACCTTAAGCTTAAAATGATCTCTAACAAAAATTTGGGTTCACTTTTTCGCAGTTTTTTAAAACCTGTTGCAATTCTATGCATTGTAAAAAAAGAGCGAGTACCATAAACTTTGATCAAATACAGAAAAATATTATAAAATAGAAATACTTTGTAATAAATACTGTGAGAAAATACATTTAAAAAAAGAAAATATAAAAGTTGACAATGTGAAAATAGAAAAAGGACAAAGAAGAAGAAGCCATGTTCAAACTTCACGTTTCCATTTATGTAGCTTACTTCAAAAATTACGTTGTTAATTATTTTTATAAAAATATGTAAACTGTAACTTCTAGCAAATGGGGCGTTTTTATCCATGAGGGAAGAGTTTTAAAAATTTACAAGTTTAAAAGTTTAACTATGACATGTCTCATCTGGGAAAACATGGGCTGGCAATACTGTGAAGTGTTGCACAGAATTTTAACCATTTTAATTGAGTGGGATTTTTCGGATATATTCTTTCAAAGTTGTCATGGAACTTATGGTAAATTGAAGATAAAACTGTCGCTTTTAGACAGAAAATAAAAGCATGATTTATTTGAGAATTGAATTTTGAAGTTACTCTTTCTATTTGATGTTGCAAATCTTCTCTCAAAATGGCGGAATGTATTTTGAAATTCTTCAGATTACTTCAAGTAATAGTAATGAAACTGAAATCACACACTCTTTTAAACGAAATTCTCGCATCATAATTTTCTTTCAAAATTTGGGGCATTTCTATTCAAATATTTCCGTAAGAAAAAAATGCAGCATTATTAAGTTTCATATTATTTTTTTTCTAAAATAACAAAAAAACAATAATGTTTAATTTTGTAACAGCAGCAATGACTAAATAAATCACCATCGAAAAAAGACAGAAGAAAGAAAAATGTTTCATTAAAAATATTTTAATGACATGATAATGAATAATTATCATTTCATAATAATTATTTTTCATTCTGCCGCAAAAAAACAAACCATAGAATGTCAATGTCCTTTTTTCTCTTTCTGCCTTTTGTTCTTACAGTAATACATACACATGTGCACAAATATATTCTTTTCTTTGTCTTTAAAAAAGCCTACAATCCTGATTAAAGAAAATTTATACTTATATTTTTTTGTACATTTTATTAATAAAGGGAAAAGATAATATTAAAATAGTTAAGAATCTTTCTTTTCTGCCTTCCTAATTTATAAGGTAAGAGAAGAAGAAGTAATATTTGCACACTCCATAAATAGTGTTTTTTTGATTATTTTTAAGTCATCAAAGAAAATGAAAAATATGTGTGCGTAAAGGTCATTACTTACTTATTTAATATCTTAGTTATTTGTTGTTAAAATTTTAGGAGAAAATTAAATAAATATCCTTAGCAAGAAAGGCAGCAATCTTCTGAAAAACACATTTCAAGGACAATACTACTGGTGAAGGGATGGAGCTTCAGAAGGGAAAATCCGTTGGAAGCCTTTGAACGAAAATATATGAACAGCAAATTATCTTATCAAACTAGTTAATTTTGATTTGCATGTAATTACTACGATTTTAAAAGACGGTTTACATCAAAATTATTTCAACAAAAGACCTGATATCTCTAATCGAGCTATTGAATGGATAAACTAAAATCCACAAATCAGCATATAAATCGAAATAGGGAGATCACATTTGTGTTCCATCCAAATATCACAAAATCCTATGATGTTTTATCGATGGAATCAAAGTTTTATTTTTTAAACAATCAACAATTGTATGTATATCTTTCAGTCAAAGCTATCAGAATTCTTTCCCCTATTTATTCTTGACTATCAATAAGAAGAAGAATATAAATATAATTAAACAAAAATAAGCTTGAAATCTAAAAAATTTTTTGATTTGTGTTACGTAACCGTTTCGTCCTTACCCTCAAAGACTCATTTGAGTAATTCAATTCTATGAAATAGCTATCACTCTTTTTTTAAACTACGATTAACAAAATGATAATATTGAAGTGTTTATCTGAATTTTTTAAAAAAATTTGTGTTTTTTTAATTACGACAAAAAGGTCAGAATATTATTATTTTAATTACATTAATAAGAAAAAGAAGTGATAAACAAATAATAATAATAATGCCATCTTTACAATCCACCCTATTTTGTCCTTAATAATTTTTTTTAAAAAGCAATAAAAAATGTATTTAATTCTTTTTTTAAAAAGTTTGATTAAATTGATATTTAATTTTCTGTTTTTGAATTGGATTATCTTCTTTCTTTATTTCGTTCTTCTTTTAATAAATTTTTTGTTTACCATCTTTCTTTTTCTTAATCATATTTAAATTTTTTGGGGATACTATACTCACACATCAGCTTAAAATAGAGTGTTTTTTAAAAGAAAAGAACTCATAAATCATTTTTTTTCAAGGAAATTAAGAAAGAAACGTCGTAGAACACATGGATGAGATTATAGGGGGTAAATAAATTTCGTTTTGGAAAAGTTCAAAACAAAAGAAATGCATTGAACTTGAACATCTTAAAAAGCTTTGATTTTGTTATTATTTCTGAATAAAAACAATAATCAAAGTGTTACGTCTCAAATAGCACTTTCATCAGAGATTGAGTGCTTTAATTATTGTTCAAGAATGTATAACTATGTTGAAATCGATCACTTCATTTATCGATACAACAGAGCGCCGTATTAGCATCAAAATTGGGGTCATTCAAATAGCACAACCATATTTTAAAATAGATTTAACTTCATTAAACTCAATTATAAATGACCAAAGGTTCAGATTAGATACATATAAAAATAAGTAAGCAAGTGATCATAAACCGTAGTCATTTTTTAAACTGATGAGATATCCGATTTTTTACGTAAACAAATACTCATTTTGCTTACAGAAAAAATGAATTACTTAAAATTAAAAATTTTAATGAAAAAAATGTAAATATATTTAATCTTTTAAGAATTAAACCCAATGATTTTGTAGGTTACCTCTGTACTGCTACCATACTTCTTTCGTCTCCCTTTTTTGAAGGGGGATATGAAGGCCTACAATATGTGCCTTCATGAAGACACCTACCTAGCATCTCATCCTACAAGGATAATAACTGTGACGGCGCATAAAAAGAAGTAATTCATTTTATCAATATACAAAATGATGACGTCTGCTGATACTACTTCAGTGGCTACTATTTTGTTTGATAGAATGAACGACTGAAAAATGTTATATAAAATTATTTTAGAAACGTCTATTGTCTTCTTTCGCCTGTTAAAAAGAAATGCATGAATCACAAAAAAAATAGGCAGACAAAATGCTTTTTTATATTTGTAATGAGTGAAAAAAATAAAATGTAAAATTTTAAACAAATAAAATTTGTATTAGTCTTTGTTTTTTTTAAAAAAAATAAATAAAAACTGCGAAATTTAACTTTTTTGAAATAAAAGGCCAAAGATAAGAAATTCAAAAATTGTCCTGTACTAAAGCAAATTTGTTGTTGCGTGTTTGTTTTCACCCTCACACATTCAGATAAAAAACACGATACAAAAATATGCTTTAGATTTCGAAATAAATACAAGTTATTTATTTGAAATAGTTTTGTGTTGGCTGTCTGCAATAATAATTATTTTGTTTTTGAAAATTTAGTTTTTAAAGTACAGTTAATTTCTTAATTACGATATTAAAATCTAATTTGAAAAAGTTCTATCAGCATTAATTAAAATACGTCAGTTTACAGCAAGACTTTGTAGCCAAAGAAGACACATTTAAGAAAAGAAGCAGCAGGTATTTTTAGAAATTAGCAGAATGTTAAATCATGTGATAAACAATAAATTTTCAAATGGCGAAAAGTGGATTGATTTGAAGCATTGGTTTGGAACTTTTTACTCGAAATTAAATTTACAACACTTGCATTTTTTGTGCATAAAAAATGTATGTATATTTTGTTGTTTCTAGTGTTGCTATAAATGTTGTTAAGACACTTAGAATATTGTGATTTGTGTGATTAAATTGTTATATTTTATGTATGTTTAGCGTACTAGTGGTGAATAAAAATAAATACAAAAATCTTTTAAATGATTTACTTATGAGAGGTTCAACTTTAATTTTTTATAAACAAAGAAATTAAAATCTTGAGACAAAAAAAAGATGACATAAAAACTGTAAATATTTATTGAGACAGATGAGATAAATGTTGACAGACATAATTCAACATCTCTTAGACATTCATGATGAAATGGAAATAATTACATTTAAAAAGCATCAAGCAAATAAACAATGCATTTTTAGAGCTTTATTAAATTATAGCTAACTAAGCTCCTAAAAAAACTTTTTTCTAACAACATTGGACTTTCAAAGAAAAATTGAAAATGGTGCTTTATTGCTCTGGTTACTGTAGTCCTATTTAATTATTTAATTGTTTTTGCAGCTTTGTAAAAAAACATTATACGAATCTATTTTTATTATAATTAATAAAATCGGAAAAAACAAAATAAAACACAAATTTTGTGTTATTTTCTTTTTTTAAGAAAAAATTTTGATTTTTGAGGCACTTTTCCGCTTCATTAAATAAATAAACAAAAAATGATTTCTAGACATTTGAATTTTTGCGAGATTACTGTAAGCTATGCATGAGACCTTCAAAGATTAAAAAACCATCTTTTTATTTCCAGGTATATTTCTATAGTATGCTCAAAAAACGCTTTGTTCATTAATTAACTTAACACACTTTTTTTAATTCATTGAACAATTTAAATGAAGTAAGCATGCATCTCTTGTTGAATGATTACTTGTAGCTTGTTATGTGTGGGATTTTATATGCGTTTTCTTGGAATACATTACTTGCCTATGAATTTAAGCGTTTTTTTGTTCATTCTCACATACACACACAAACTTATTCCAAAACGATTACAAAAAAATAGTATTCTTTGAAATGGAAATAATTGCATTTTTATGTCTAAAAAAGATAACAACAAATATAAAGTTGCGTAAAAATGCGCAATTATAATTTTTTTACTGACTGACTGCCTGGCTGGCTGGTGATTAGTCATCGTCAAAAGATTAACAGCCAGCTTTATACATGCCATTGAACACACAAAGAGAGGGAAGAAATATAACTTTTAATAAATGTAATAGTTATGCCCCATTTGATGTATGAAATTATTACTATTATTATTTTGCGAGCAAAAGCTCATTTTACGTTTTCTAACATATTTTAAAATTAGATACAAAAAAGACTACAATTTATGAGATTTATATTTTTACCTAGCTTAAGACAATTTTTAGCAGGCAGCAGCAGCAAGCAAGCAAGCAAAAGGTGATGTGTTTTGTTTTAACATCTTATAGTTTTGGCCTTGTGGGTATCACTCGTAGAATAGGTTTAAGATTGAATTTTGCTTATTTTTTGTAATCTTTTTTTTTGTTGTTGTCGTCTGCTGATGCTTTCTTACATACAGTGTTTTTCTCATTTTTTAATTACTTTTTAAGAAAAAAAGGGAAAAAGTAATTATAAGTTTTTTGGTCATATAATTATTTTTCCGTGTACCCTTTACCGTAATTTTTTTCTTTCTCGAGGGAAAATTAATGAAAAATAAATTATAGCTAATTCATTTCACCTTACTACATATTGTACACATAATGAATGCACCTGTTATGTCCTCCTCTTTTTCAAGAGCAAAAGCGCAAAATACACATGCACATAAAATTTTATATATGTATTTGTATATATTATTAAATTAACTCTTTTTTTATAATTCAAAAAAAAGTAAAGAGGGATTTTAGTTTTTTGACATTGTTCCATAATGTCCTGAGGGGATGTTTTTGTTTTCCTAGATTACTTCTCCTAGAACTTCCTTTGGCTACTTTTTTCTTTGTCCTACTGTAGCTTAATAAAAGGCATCTACACGGATACCATCATGTTTAAGCAAAAAATTATGGTTATGAGTAATAAAATTTTTATATTCTAAAGTTAGAATTATTAAAGGGCGGAGGAAATAAAAAATAAATGTGTTTTATTTTTGCTTCAAAATTATCACCTTTTTTACAACCGCTGCAAACTGTAAGTACTATTATAAAAAAAAATATATAAAAAGTTATTTTTAAATGAATATAAATTAATAATAATATGTGTATGCTTTCCACTACGAATAACATCTAACCGAAAAAAAAGCAAAGATTGTAAAATCAAAAAGTGAAAAATAATTATTATTATTGGAAGTAATTTTTAGAATAAATGCTCTGACATGCATATTACTCTTTCTCTCCTTTTTTTCTTTCCGGTTCACCCCACCTTGATACGTACATTATTCTCCTTTTATTAGAAGTCGTTATTATTACTCACGCAGAAAATAAAAATTATACATTTATGGGGGAAAGAAAGTATTACAAATATGGCACAAAAATTGGGTTACGGTAGAAAAAAAAATGACATCTTTGGAGTTATCGGCGGAGGATTACAGTGTTTTCAATTTGTAGAAAAATACTTTGGATGAAAAAGAGATACGCAAAATTAAATTCAAGGATAAGGAAAAGGGAAAGGGTATCAGATAATACAAAAACAAAAGGTTACGGATATTGAAAATGTAAAAGCTAATCAAAATATTTTTTATACTCAGTGCATCAATGTATTCGGAAGTATTATTCTAAGAATTGCATCCATTACCTATGTATCATCTTATTTTCTTTGTCAGAAATTTGACGACATATTTAATAATGTAATTATCTTCTATTTGCTTATAACGTTTACCAAGCGGCTTGCTAGCGGCATTGATCTTTTTTTATTTGTATTTCTTCAAAATCAAAAAGTTCAATGTTGCAAGCAAGCTGTCTTCAATGTAACTATTCAACAAATGGTAAGTAATTACTTCTATTCATTTTTCAGAAAACTAAAAAATGCTTCTAGGCTTTTCTCATTATGTCAAATGTTATAAGAATTTCCTCCCTCAAAGCTCTAAAATTTGAGAGCAAAAAATTAATTAATGACTGACTAAGTCACCTATGCATTTGGTCATTTGATAATTTACATCTGCCTCGTGTATCTACCTAGCATTGTCAATGACAATTAATGCATTTGCTTTTTGTTTTATCGGTGACGCCACCTCCGCTGGCGGTGGTGGCTACTGAAGATAAGCCTTATAAGCCTTATCATAAATGAACAAAAAACCTATTGTTTTCCTTTTACAAATACGCATTTTGCCTTTTGTACCTATAAAATCTCTTACTTTATCCTCAATATTATTGTCAGGAAGCGTGCCTTCTATTTTTGATGCAAAGAGATTACTCCCACAATTTATTCAAAACGAAATTCCACAAAAGTGATTTCTTTGTGCGCTTTATAATAAAGATAAAATGCCGTACATTTTAAAGCGCATTATTCTTTTTCTTTTTTAAACTGTATTTACGTAATATTTTTTGTTATTTTTTTCAAAAATCATATCTTATCATTAAAGCTACTACTGTAATTTTTGCTTTGTAGTATCATTTTCTGCTTCAGTTACCTTTTTTCGAGAAAAAGGAAAAAATTCATCAGGAAGTTTTTTTTCTGCCTTTTTTGAAATAATTTTTTTTTTCTAATTTTAACTATTTTACGAGTATACTGTAGCTTTTTCTCATACCTATTTGCAAAGAACTACATCATAAAATTAAAAATATGTTTTAAAGAAAAAAAAGTGATTATACTTTAATGAAAACATTTTGTAGTTCTTTTTGGTTTGTAATGGGTACTTACTTACTTACTTTGATTTACAAGTTTTATTTTTCAGTAAGTACTTTTTCTCTAACAACTTTTTGAACTTTTGCTTTCTGAAAAATATTAAGGGTTCTTTGGTCTGAGACCATCGAATGTAAGATCTGATAGTATACTGTAGCTGTATATTTAAAATTTCCCTAATACACACCACAATGCATTAGTCAAGATCATGCACATAGGATGTGAACTTCCGATTACATAAAAAAAGCTATGACCATTTATAATCTATGTATTATTTCATTAAAGATAGTGCGTGATAATGTGTGGATTCATTATAAAACTAAATATAGGAAAGATTTGTTCCATCAAATAAAGGAAAATCGGCTTTGTTACAGATTATTAAAAGACACAAAATTCCTAAATTAATGAAAATAGAAAGATGTGACTGAATTTACGAAGGTCAAAAGAAAATATGTAAGAATCCATTAGAACTCAAAAATATCTTTTAAATGTCAGAGACAACAAAAAAGAAAGTAGCAAAAAGACAGAATAAACAATTTTTAATCAAAATTAGTACTCTATTATGATTGGGATATACTGTTTTATTGGTTTTGATTCCCCTTCTTTAATTTTTTTCGAAATTTTAAAGTCGATGATTATTTTGTTCAGAAATCATGAAGGCACAATGACATTGGAAATATACTTATGAGTGCATTTCTAAAGTTATTTTTTGGCTATAGACGTTTTTCCGAAAACCCGCGGCAAAATATCAGTTAAGTTTTATAAATTCTGCATAAATAATCCCATTAGCTTTTATACTTTCTATATCGCTTTCTTCTAAGTTATATTGATCACAATATTTATTCTCCTTTTTTGCAGCTTTTTTTTGTATATTACTGTAACAAAAAAAACTCCTTTATGTACAATGTTCATTGCACATATAAAAAGATGTACTAATCCGTAATATAAAATCCGTTAAAAGCATGTTATTTAATTATTTGATAAACAAAATATTTTGTAATGCTAGCGAAATGTTTACAATCTATTTTTTTAAAATAGTAATACCTCAAAAAAACTTCCTTATAAGCAATATTAGAAAGACGGAAACGGTATTAGCTATAATCAGAGAAAATAGAAAAATATGGTGAATAATATTCTAACCTTTAAAAAAATTAAATAATAAAATTAAACAACATTTTGTACACTACAAGCACAACACAACTTTATTTGTTTCTTTCACTCCCTAACTAAAGATTAAAAAAGCTAACAAAAATCATTTCGGATTATTTTACGTCGGAAAATGTGATTCTTGCGATAAAATTACTGTAAGTGTAGTTCGTAACGTGACAAATGATAGATATTAAATTTCCAATAAAAAGATAAAAAGAACTAAAATATAGCTGTTAGATCGAAGATTCGTATGCAACAAATGAATAATCACGGTCCGACTTGAAAAATTCAAAAAAATTTTTTAAAAATATAGCCGTAACATACTAATCTCACGGCTAACCAACTGATAACAACAAAACAGCTCATGTACCTTTCGCTTAAAAAATGATATTCATTTCCAAGAGTCTTTCGGAGTGGGTTTTAAGCTCGCTATACAGAGCACAGAAGGAGGCCTTCTAAGCTATCAAAATTCTTGTAATAATAAAATATAAAATATTATTACAGGAACTTCGATATAATATAACATATATAGCTTCAACTTTATATTTATATACGATTAATAAAACACTCAAAACAGATTTAAGGAATTCCCAGTATTCTTTTTTATTCCCTCCTCCACCCCATCATATTTTAATAGGATTAAAATATTAATTGCAAAAAAAAGAGAAGCTCGCTTTTACTATACAAATTTATTTAATTATTATTAACAATTAAAAAGGATTTATTCTTTTATTATTTATTACATTTGTTTAAGGTTAAAGACTTTTATATTATTTACAATTTTTTTAAGGATTTTTTGTATTGAAATTTTGAAAGAAAATATTTTTAAGCAAAAAAAGGAAAGGTCAAGTCTATGCATGCAGTGGCGGGATATATGAAAGGGAAGAGAGAGAGAGGGATTAAAATTATTTTATTTGAAAAGCAAAAGTAAGAAATGTATCTCTGCAAATAAAAATTGTAAATTTTATTATATATTTTTTCTTGTTTGTCTATTACTACTTTTGGCTTCTACAATGAAAACACACTTTTCAAGCAATAATTTCGAGTGATCAAAAATCACAAAAATGTTTTTAAAAATACACAAAAAAGTTTTTTTTTCATTTTTGTGATTAAAAAAACATAAAATCGGTTTAAAAGGCAACTACCGTATTCCTTCCCTTTCTTTTCATTTTCATTTTAAGGTAGCTTACTTAAGCTTAGCTTATCTTATCTCAGCTTTAACTCTTATAGATGAGTTTTTTTCTATTTTTTTATGGCAGTTTATAAATACTAAATAAATACGGCTAAAAAATTCTATTTTTTCCAAAATAAATCAGCTTTTTAATCCTTAAAGAAACGCATTAAAGAATGAAGGTGTTTTAGTTACCGTAATCTTTCTTCTATATTTTTTCTCTATTAAACTTCAGTTTCCTATTTTTCCTCTCATCAGAATCCTTCCCTCATGACCTATGAAAAAACAGCATCCTTTGCCGCACTCATATATGGCTGTTGCAAACACAGTATGCTTTTAAGCTTTTTTATATTTAGTTTTCTTTAAAGTTTAACAATTTTAAAATCCATAAAGCTTAATTCATGGATTTCAATTAATAAGAATTTTAGCAAAAAGCGAGCATAATTGTAGCAAAAAAGTTGTTATCTTTTTTTTACAAATTCAAAGAGCAAAATTCAAAGTTATTTTTAAACTTTTTTTAAAAAATATTTGCAAAGTAGTTATTTAATGTAAAAAATTGGTATTTAAAATCTAAAAAAAGAAGAATTAAGACTCCTACATTTTACGTAAATTACAGTATTCTTTTGGAGAACTGAGTAAAATGCCTGATAAAATATTGAAAAAAAGATGCGTCACAAAAAGTACTATTTGTAAAACTTTCATCTCACAACAACTAGTACGTCCTAAAATAAAATTAATAATAGCTTCTTAAAAGGTGGTGCAAATTTTAAAATAGTATCACTGAAACAATTCTTAAAACAAAAACCCAGAACCACCCACAATATTTTAAAATTACCATTATTTCAATAAACACTGTTTCTGGAAAAAAACTAACCAGTTCTTAAAAACAGAAGAACATGGTAAGAGTTAAAAAGGTTGATTATCTTTGAAACGTTTGTCCTTTTTTACACATTGCATAAATCTTCTGCGAAAACTTATATCTTTAAAGAAATATATATAATATATAATAACTTTAATCTTTTGAGATGAAAGCAAAAAATGGGGGGGGGGGGGGGGAAGAAAAGGGCATTCCATAAAAGGGCTACATTCTTAAATTTCCTACCGTATAATTTATTGCTGCAATCTTCCCTCTTTTGCGATATTTTAAATATTTTGGCATCATTTCTAGGTCTTATAAGAAGAGTGATGAAAGTGTTATCAAGTTTTGAATACCATCCTATCGTTGATATCAAACTTTTTGATGCCTACAAAAACGCAAAAAAAAGTTTTTCGAAAAATACGGCAATAATCTAAAATCGTTTGTTTACCGTTACTTAAAAAATGGTGAAATAGTTTGTTTTAAAAAAATAAAGACTTATCATTAACCATTAAAAGCAATACCTTAAGAGGTATAAATAAAACATTTTGCATATACTAAATACATCCTTTTTAATTAAAAATATATTTATTATCTTAGATCGCGTTTTATATTTTTGAGTTAAAGCAGCTTTAAGGGAGCATTCAGCACTTAAAAATAAAATATAAAATTATCAGAGCTCTTTCATTCAAGATTTTTAACCGCTTAAATTATAAGAAATTTTAAAAAGTCACGAACAAAACAAAAGATTATCAATGGCAGTAATAAATAAAGTAACTTGGAATTTGCAATATACTATATGAAAGCGACTGAAACAAGTGCATTTCAAAATAGCACAATAAAGACAATTTAATACAGAAACGTGGACTAAAAACAAAATTTTAAAGTTATAAAAACTTCAGAATTCCAAAATCTTCACACAGATATCAAAAATACTGAATGCGTAACATACAAGGAATTTCTGGATGATTGATATCATATATTATGTAGGTATAAGCCGACGGAGTAATGGGATTATATTTTATGACAATATAATATAATTATCAGTCATGACAAAGATATTATGACGATAGCGATGTTAATTAATGGAACAATATGTGTATTATGATGTATGATGATTATAATCAAAATACATGTAATGTGAAAAATTCCTATACAAAGACAAAGAAAAAATGGGGCATCAGGAGTTATGATGAGCTACAGTGATAATAAATTATAATGAGCTCAATATTCAGCTATGTAAAAAAAGATTTCCAACCAGCATGTTTGATTGCAATATATTTTGTGGGGTTTTTTTTCTCGATAATAGTTCAAAAGTGAAAAAAAATAACAGCTACAAGTGAATAATTATTATAAATTCAAAAAAACTATTTTTCAATGAGGTCAAAAAACAGAACATTTTTAAGAGGCAAAAAGGAAATGACAGATACAATTATTTTATTTATGCGAAAATATATTTTTTTGGCGTGTGTGAAATTAGCAACAGACAGGCAACTGATGGATACTATTTGCGGAAATAAATTTTTTTTAAAAAACACCGAAAAATCAAATGTAACTTTTTTTAAATCAGAGTTTACTGACCGGAAAGTAAAAAGAGAAAAGTTCTCTAAAATTAAAAAAAAAGATAGACATTTTTTTGGATGTTCAATTAAAATTATTATGGAATAATTATTTCGCTACACAAAATTATTACGCTCTTTTGAAAGTCTTTGAAGGAAACGTTAATATGAACTTTTAATGGTTTAAAACAACAAAGATTTCAAAAATGAGTTTCTTCTAAAATCTATTCATTTCATATCTCACACGGCTTCATGAAAGCTTAATTTCATGATTTTGTAATGCTATCTCAATTGGCAAATAAATGAACTTTTAATTTGTGTTACTTTTTACGAAACTTTAAACTTTTCGAAAAAATACAATGTTACAACAATTTAATTATTTCAATTGCTCAATGCTATATTATACACATCTATTTCAAAATAATGAACAAATTAAAATACAAAATTAATCTTGCCCAAGGCTGTATTTGTTAAAAACAAATTATATTAAAATTACGTAACACCAAAAATCCTTATTCATTTAGTGGCTGAAAAAGCCCAAGGTGGTTCCTGCCTCTATAAATTATTTATAAACTTTTTAAATGATCTTTTTGGACTACAGCCTTATTGAAAAGGTTTCAAAAATGTCATCATATTTTATTTGGAAGAAGAAAAGCAGAAGGATGTTTTTGTTTTCCTCTTCTAAGAACAAAATTAACATTTTGAACAAAAATTTAAGAACTTCATGTAGTTCTTTTGTGGACATTTAAAATAACATTCAACATCTTCATTTGCGTCTGTATACTTTGTGAGCTTTTTACGGCATAAATCAAAGAAGTAACAAAGATGATAAATGTGATGTGAAAGATTTCATAAGTCTAAAAACCTGAGAGGAAATCTATGCCATTTCTGGAAAAAACAGTGTAGATCATGTGCTGACTTGGAAAGGATTAATTTTATTATTACTAGAAATTTGATTATGCTATTATGACTTTTAATTTCCTGTCTTAGTTTACATTTTAACTGCTTGTAGAGCAGAGATCACTTTCTTAAACTTTGTTATTACGGTATTTATGATTCAATTCTGATATCATTATCCTTAAAAATTCATAATTTCTAATTATTTATTATTTTAACTTTTAACATTTTTAGCCACTACAGTAACTTTGCTGTTGAAATAAATACAAATCTTTCAAAATTTTTTATTATTTTAGTACTCTTGTGCTTTATTTCATAGCAACTAGCTAAAACTGATCTCAATGGCCTTCTGACCTCCAAAAGAGGCTTTTTATCTGAAATATCCAGAATATAAGAGTTATTTTAGAGAAAATGTTATAGGGCATTTGGATATCCAAATATTTTTGGAGTTGCTGCTAACACTTTTATCTCACTCTCTTCTGCTGCCAACTAAAAACGACAAAAAATTCAATGTCGGCATCGAATAAAAGGGTTGCTGCTTAAAAATATTTGGCATCACATTTTTATACTTCAAAATGACTAACATTTTTTTATTTGCATAATCTTCTTTCTTTCCAAAGAAAGTCAAAAATTAATTATTTTGGTGCGCAAAATTTATTCTTTGTTTTATTCTTTGCTTTTCTCGAACAACTAAATTTAGATTCAATTTCAAGTGTTTTAACTTTGGATACTGTAATCACCCGTATTTATTATTTTTCCAATAAATACCTAATAATTTCACACATTTAATTTCAAAGGTCACATTGCTTTATAGTACATGTACAAGTAATCTCATTATTATGATCACACATTTGTGTACTGTAGTAATACGCATTGTATTCTTTGTTAATATGCGTAAAAACTTTCTTAGAAATAAGTCCTACCAAAGAAAATGGAAAAACAAAAATCAAATGGTCAAAAGTTTAATAACACATTCTTTCTTTAATCAAAAATTCAATTATTATTAAAATATTTTTTTGTACTAAAATTGTAGATAATAAAAAATGCATGCGTGGTTATTATTTCTTTCTTCTTAGCAGTACTAATATTTAAGTATTACCTTTTATTAAATATTACACACCTTTTATGTGCCTTTCTTTCTTGCTCCTACAACTTTGATCAAAGAATTAACGGACTTTCTACAAACTTAACACATGTTTTTTAGATAAATATTAATTTTGTAAATGTCAAGAAAAGTGAAGAGAAAGAAGGGCAAGTGCAAATTTGTTTCAAAAATAAATATTACTCTTATTTTTCACCTGAATACAGCTTCTTAAATATTTAATCGTTTTTCATTCATGCTTCTTTTACAATTTTAGCTTTGAGGGGGTGATATTGCCCTTAAATAAAAAAGGTAATAGTTTAAAAAGTAAAAAGAAAATGCATGTTTTTACAAATAAGAATTTGTTTGCTTTTCTTAAAATTTGCTAAGATTTCTTAGAAGCAATCAAAATGAATCATCTGTTGTTGTTTCTGTTTTGCTTTTTTTAACAAAAAATTTTATAGTTTTAGAAATTCTGTTGAAAGGGATTTTTTAATAAAATAAAATAATCGTTTTAATTATCCCTCAAAAAAACACAGCATAAATGGTAAGGAATGCGGTATATACAGTAATGGAAACGTTTATGGATTCGATGATATAAATATAAAAGAACATTCGCAACTAATTTATACAAATGTTTTCAGTTCAAAAACACTAATATGTTTTTTATATAATATTTTTATTAAAATCAGTCAAAGATTTTTCACAAAAAATATCAACATGAAATTTGAACAAAGTATTGTCTTCTTTGAAATTGTCAGTTAAACAAATACAAATTTGTGTAATTTTGTTTGAACGAAGTGGAATAAAACATTTTTGAATTTTTGCAAATGGAGTAAATTTCAATTGTTTGATATTATGTGTAATTTCATCATTTTCGCTTCCATAATGAAACAATAGCTTTGTTGCAATCGCTTCTTCCACAGCCGTAATTTTGATAACACATTTTTTACTTTTGAAAGAAGGAATAAAGAAAAATTTAAACAGTTTTTTATGTTGAAGTAATATTTCTTTTTGGATACTGTTATTTTTGTTCATTCTTTCGGGAATAATTACAGTAATTGGAAGATTAAATTGTGGACCAATTTCAGGTTTTGAAGGATGAGTTCCATGAATTTCAGTGTAGTACAAATTACCGGATTTTAAAGAATCGGTACTAATTTTTACATTAAATTTGTCATTTTTAACCGTATCGGAAAACTCAACAAACTTTTGGTTGCTTGGTCTTGATTTCAAAATCCATGAAATATTTTTTCGTGAATTTTGGAGAGTAATACAATAATCTTTTGAAATTTGATTTTTCTCTTTTTTAATAAAAATAATTCCATCTTTGATATTAGATCCATTAAAATATATCGGCGTAAAAGCTTTTAGTGAAGTATTTGCCAAAGATGATTTAATAAATTCAAAGGCATTTAAAATTTGAATAATTCCATCACCAAATTCAAGTTTGTCACCATCATCCGGCAGAAAGGCGGTTTTTGATAAAGCCAGCCGTATCATTGCTGGGGAATATTTAATTGAATTTGATTTTAAAGCGGAAAGTAAACACGCAATTGAACCAGTAATATTTGGAGCAGCATAACTTGTTCCATCATAAATGTCATTAGATTTTGAACACCATTTGGGATTTGAAACTTTGGCAACGCCTGGGGCACAAAATGTTATACCCCGAGCTCCTGTTGATAAGGGACCTCTTGATGAAAAGTGAGAAACCAAGAAAGAATTATCGGATGTTTCTTGGCAATTAAAAATTTTGCTTTTAATTTCAGGAGTAATTACGGAACCTACGCTCAAAATTGCATGATTATAATAATATGCATCATTGATGGATGAAGAAATTGGTCCATCATTTCCTGCAGCTTGGACAACGATAATTCCATGTTCTTTTACCATTTTGTTTATAATAGCAGCAAAGGACTCAATTCTACGAAAATTACATGAAAGATTTACAATATCCACCTTCATTTCAACACATTTAAAAAGCTAGAAAGGCTTTTATAGTACTTTTAAAAAGCTATAGCTATATACGAAAATAGTATTTACATGCATTAAACAACCAGTTTTTGAGAGAATCATTGTGTACAAAAATAAACTCACAGCTTGTTTAACGATATGTAAATCATGTGTTCGGCCCATTATATTTATTAATACAATTTGTGCACCTGGAGCTAAGCCATTTCTATCAGATTCTTCCGGGAAATGAGCTGCTGCAATTTGTGTAACTGTTGTTCCGTGAGAAATATCAGGAGAAAATACATGCACTAAATTTCCATCATTTTTAATTGTAATGCAGTAAACCATTTTATCCGAAATAATTCCATATTCATGTTCATCACGAAAATTTGTTAAAACTTTTTCATTTTCGAGATTTTCCGAAAGCGATGTATCAAGGCAAGCTCGCCATTTATCACCATCAAACCAGACAATGCAATCCATGTATGGCTGATTTTTTTGATAAATTTTTTTAACAATAATTCTTTCATAAAGTTTTTCATTTTTTCGTTGGATTTCTTTTCTCTAAATGTTGAATTTTTAAAATATCTATTATTAAATGAAGCAATTAAAACAAACTGTTAATTCTTTATCATTCATTTTACAGTATGGTTTTTTACCCAAATGCCATTTTCCTGATGGATTTTTCCATTTTAAGGGAATCTGAAATTGTATTTTTCATTATTAATGGAAGAATCTTTGCTTCGCTATAAAAATGTCCTGTTTGAAAAAAAAACATACCTTTAATTTTCGACCACTTAAACCAATCAAAGTATTGTTTTCGTCAGCTTCTTTAATGACTGAAGTATCAATATTTCCAGCTCCTGTTAAATCCATGCAATCAACGATCTTTGGAAGACCAGTAGAAGTTTTTTGCAATCCCGGCAAACTAACATCAACTCCAGAATCAAGGACAGCAATCAAAAGTCCTCTTCCATCATATTCGGGATATTTCTTAAGGAAATCACTCTACAAATTGAGCCATCACCTATAAATTATTTTGTTACAAAAGTTATTACCTGTTGAGTATCATTTTTTGGGATAAAATCATTCATCATGGATGGCATTTTAAAATACTTTTTTTAAAGACGAAGCGTTTGGTATATTTTTTTGGTTGTGGTTTTATTCGAGTAAAATCAATAGTTTTTAAGGATTTAAAAGGGCAGCCATTATTTGTTTTTACATTTAATGAAAGCTCTTTATCTTTTCAATTTTAAAAAATGCTTGTAATACTTCTTTTTCGGATAAATGGATTTTGTAATAATTTTGTTGGATTCATTGTTTTCGCTATAGCCATTTCCTTAAACATTGTCATTCTGCTAAAAAGACTTAAAAAAACATGTTAAATGCACTGTACACGTGTAACTAGTTCGTTGAATTATTTTTTCGTAAATACACAAATGGCTACGAAAAAGAAAAAGCATTTAGACAATTTTAATTAGCATTCTAAAGCTATAAATAACTTTGCTAATTTCAAATCTTGCCAAAAACAAAAATACAGATTTCTAAATTTAATGAAAATTTCAAAATTGTGCTTTTGTGCATGAATTTTTCCAACTAATGGCTACAATTCATTTATTTGTTTGTTCAACAAAATACAAACCCTACAAATTTTTAACTATTCGAAAATATTTTTTTAAGTCTACATTCTGATTTCGTGTAAAAGTTTTATAAGATGGAAACAAACATCTTTTATTGGACTGTTGAAACATTGTATTATCTTTGCTCAATTTTTGAAGTGTTATTAATTATTTATCTCTTTTGTCAATATTGTAAACCAAAATCAGAATTCAGAAGGTCATTTTATGTTTTATTGAATGTTGATTACTGTGTTACATTTATTGGTGCACTTTTATGGTTCGTTTTTCATTTAACAACTGATAAAAATGAAACGCTAAAACCCTTTGTAAATATTGGAGAATGGTATACAACTTTTTTCAATGGATTTTGTAATTGTGCGCTTGGATTTAATTGTTTTACAGCTTTGGCCTTCCCTTGGAAACATAATTTTGTATGTCTTATTCTATCCGATGAATGTAATCTATGGAGTTTTAGATATGGCGGAATAATCTTCGATATATTATTGCAATAATTCTGTTATTTCCATTCGTTTCAAATGGATATTCTTTTAATAATTTATACTGTAAATATTATCTGTTTAACGATGAATGCACGGATTACCGTATTACCAGCTATTTTCATGGCGCAATCATAAATATTTGTTGTAATATTTTAGCTCTAGTTTTCGTTATTTACGGTATTTCGAAAACGTCCTCTTCAGCTTTAATTTTGTCTGCAAAAACAAAACTTGAAACAAAGCTTGTTTCACAAAGTATTATTTCATCAGTTTTTCAAATAATCTGTTATTGCGTTAATGCTTACGCAGTTTCCCTATCCTACAATGATAATCGCCATCACCTTTTATCTAAAATTGCATTGCTATTTTTTGTTCTTCAAAGATTTACAAATATCGGTGTAATTTTTGTTGTGCATGCCGGCTTTCGAAAAAGATTTTTGGAATTCTATGGAATTACATGTTTATGGAATAGCACAAAAGCATTTCATTTCAGAAATATTTGGTTTCTTTCAAAATCTTTATAAAATTTAGTTGTATAAACAACTTTGTTTGTAAATATTTAAATCACGAAAAACAACAATAAAATTTTTTAACATGTTTAAAGCAGAACTAAAATATTAGCAAATAACCTTTACAACAAATTAAATAATAAAAAAAATTACTGTAAAACTTTAAACATCTGAAAGCATTGTTGTTTTATGCTTGCTTGCACTGTCTTCGTCAAATGTGTCATAACCTGTTTTTACGACAACTTTAAAACGGGATGTCGCTTTATTGATTCGATTTACAGCCATAGCAGAATACATTCCAGCATCTGTTGAATTGCAATTTCCGATTCGTAAAATCCATGAATCATCAAAATGTTCTAAAATTCTATTACATTTAATCAAACATAAACAAGGTTACTGTAATTACCAATTTCAACATGTTCTGATTTATCATTAATCAAGCGATTGTTACGATAAAAGTTCACATATGGTTGTGGATGCCCAATTACTCGACATTTAAGAATTATTGTTGCTCCTTCAGAAATATAACTTCCTTTTTGACAGAGAAGTGTCAAAGATTCAACAAAAAATGGTTCTTCACCCGCAACATCTTCTTCTAACAATGTTTTATCAAACTTTATATATTGTTAGGAATAATATTTAACATACCATGAATAGCAAGAAGGGTAGCATCTGTAACCAGGGATGGGAAATGCGGCGGGCCGCCGCTGCCCGCCGCGTGCCGGCCGTGCCGCCGGCCGGCCGGCGAAAAAATTTATGCCGCGCGGCCGGCACGGCCGCAATACTCATGCCGCGCGGCAGGCATTTTAGTTTTCGGTTGCTTGAAAGCTGATATTTTTGGATTGTTAAACATTAACAATATCACTCAAACGCGGAAAATGTGTTAATAGTGTAAATAAAGACGCTTTTCAAGTACAGAAATTTTAAATAGAAAACAAATAGATAAGAAAAATTTTTTAAGTTTGCAATAAAAAATTTTTTTAAAGGCATTTTTGAAAATCGCGGCATGCCGCGGCCGGCCGCAGGCCGGCAATGTTTTGTTGCCGCATTTCCCATCCCTGTCTGTAACAATATCTGAATCATTGATAGCAACACAAACAATTTCTCCAGAATCATCGGCTCGATTACAATCGAATATTTCAAGCCAGCTCTCATCCCGTTCCCGTCTAATCCGATATCTTCCCCCGTTGCGAATTTTCTGGTTTCGATTATACCATAAAATTTCAACAGCATCCAAATTTTCTGCAATGATTTTTGCTTTAACTTTAACAAATTGTCCTGCAATTGCTTCAATCTTTTGTCGATGCATTTGTATTGAAAGTGGTGAATATTCCCCACAATTACTAATTCTCCAAGTACCGTATCCTGATTCATTATCAAGAACTGAAGAAATATTCAAAATTTCATCATCTGGATTTTCCATGAATCGTTCTTCTGTTGAAGTACCGTATTTGAAGAAGTCAGGTGTAACAATGGAATTAACAAGATGTGAAGACATCTGTGAACGCATCGACCCCCGAGGGGATGAAAATTTTGGTTTTAAAAACCAATTTTCATTTAGGGCATACGGTGTTACACCAGTATAATCAATGTTTTCTAAATCTTCATCGCTAATTGGAGGAAATAACGGCCGCATTTCATGCGATCTTGAATGATATGCAAATTTTCGTGATGGCAAAGCTGCGTTTACCAAAATTGAAATTACAGCATTTGATAGAAGATGAAAGTAAGAAAACGACTCCACCGGGGTTTTAGCTTCTTGTATACAATTTGAACGCTTTTGAATAATTTTCTGAAACGTGTGTAATTCATGTCAAAATTAAAAGTGACAACAAACAGTTTTTCGAGATGTATTTAGGATAAAAGTTTACTATCATTTCAATCTTGAAATTAAATTTTGTCGCCACGAAAACGTGTGAACTTTCATACCTTTGCTTCTAAAATTGAATCATCAATAAAAGCAAAATGAGAAGCATTTGAATAATTTAATAATGCCATCATAAGTTGCCAACGAATAAGTTCTAATCCGCTATCAGTGATAGTAAAGCAGACAACTGCCGCATCTAAATCATCCGCAAGAAAATGTACTAAATGCAGTTCTAATTTAGCTTTAATTGTCCATTCAATGAAATGTGATGTTTCAAGATTATTGGCAACCATTTTTCCATATCCAAAAGTATTGCATTCAAATGGACAAAGAACTGACCATTCATGCTTTCGATAATTTAAAATTTGTAAATCATGACAAAAATTACAAATTTTATCTTCTTTGCAACAGTTTTTGCAGATACTTCGAGAACATCTTTGACAAGCAATTGATCTATGAAAGATATGAAAATTCTGACAACAAAATGCACATCCATCATTTCGTCCTCTATGATTATTCCCATATTCTGACAGAGCTAATTCTTTTTGACTAAAACAATTATTTAATTTTTTTCATACGCGCCTCATAATATTTACGCATACCGTAGTTGAGCTTTCATTTCACATTTAATCCGAAGATCTTCCGCAATTACAGTAATCAAGTTGTTGAGCTGAAAGTCATCAAGAATTTCCAAGCTTTTACTCAGCGATATCTTTGACTTCATATCTTCATCGAAGCATTCAAGTGAATGTGAAGGTGATAACATTGTTTTCTTTAAAATAAATTTGGGAGGCAAAAATCAATGCTTGCAACAACCAAAAAAATAATAATTTTGTGAGAATTTTTACAAATAAGAAATTTTTGCTGCTACATTTTCTCATGAGAGACGTTTTGAATTTTAAAAGCTTCATTAAAAATTCAACGGTGTTTTTTAATGTTTTTTAACAAAGAGCTTCCTTCAAACATGCTTTATTAGCTTTTTCATAACACTGGTTAATAAACAGCTTGAAAGCTGTTGAAAACCTCCAAAAAAGATTACACCCAAATCACACTGTAATCTCAAAAAACGTTTTATTTTCAATTTAAACATTTTATAACAATCATAAACTCAACAAATAATTTTGAATAAAATCTTTTTCTTAATTTTTAACAACAACAAAAACATTAACAATTTTTATTATTATTACAGCTTTCAAGCTTCATCCATTTTTGTATCACCATCTTTTTCTAAACGATCTTGAACTTCTTTCAATCGGGCAATAATCATTGGAGAAATTCCATAATGGTGTTGCTTTTCTTTAATAACCAGTTGAAGAAGCTCTATTTGACCACCCGATAAATCATTTGCATAACTTTCAACAAAAAGTTGAAAAGTTCGATGCCAAAGAATAGGAAGTTCATCATTTGTAGAAGCAGTTCTAAAATGTTAAAATTAAATATTATTATTATATATTAAAGCAAAATATAACTTACTGAGTAAAGAATTCAACAAGTTTATCAACAACTTGATAAGGAAGCGCATATTTCTTTCTTAACAAAACTTGCATAAAATAAAGCCCAGATGCAAAGTTATTAGTTTTCATACTTGCAAGTCTGTAAAGTGTTGCGCATGAATGCATTGCAGGAATATGACGTTTAAGAATTACTGATCCAATAATAACTGATTCTGTTAAAGTACAACTTCCTGACTAAAATTTAAACATTAAAACATGTTATGATTTAAAGAAACATACTTCTGCAAGTGGTAATACAATACCTTTGTAAAAAGCAGACGGTCTAAAGCAAGACTTAAAAACACATTCATACAAATGTGGGCTCAACTTCTTATGAGCAGCAATTTCATCGCGTAAACGAGGCAAAAGAATTGTATTCAAAAATCGTTGGCATTGATGAGGTTTTTGATTAGAAACAAACATTTTTGTAGCATATAACATTGCAGCAGCAGTCCATGATTCAGGATGTGTATATTCAATAAACTGCTCCCAATTATTTAATGTTCCAAGATTTTTAAAGGCAATAGGAATTTTTCCAGTACGATATCGGGAAAGAATATGCCCAACTTCATTATAAAGTCTTATAGCTTCTGGGGGAATATTACTGTCATGTGACTATAAAAAAGCAAAACTAAAATAAGCTGAAAAAACTTTTAAAAAAAGCTTACAGGTCCAAGAGGAATAAGATTTGGATTATTTTTTTCAATAATCTTTTGACGAATAAGATCATAAATGGTTCCACCTTCACCAGGTTCTAAGAATTTTTCTAAATCTTTTTCTATTGCTTGATCGACAACAACGTCATTTGGATCAAATTCAACTTCTTCCTCGTCTTCTTCAGCTTCTGATTCTTCTTCATTAAGATTTGACAAGCTAATTGCTTTTCCTTTTTTCATTGCTGGTTCATCTTCACTTTCAGTATCAGATCCGGCAGCTTCAGCTTGCTTTTGTGCAACTCGAAGAACTTTGGATAAACGGTCAGGTTTTACAGGAGCCTAAAATGTTCATAGTGGCATACATGTCAACAAAAACACAAATAAACTTACATCACCATCATTATCTTCAATATTATCTTCATGAATTTCAAGGCGCTTTACTTTTGCCAATTTTGCATCCCGCATTTGAATATCAATTGGGGCATTTGGTTTTTCGACTTTGCCTCCAGCTTTACCCAACAGACGCTTACGACGATTCATTTTAATTGAAAATAATAATACTGCTGAAAATTAGAACAATTTATAAGTATTTCAAAAATTATGGGAAAAAATTTCACAAAAAAAGTTGGGAGAAAAAGCAGAAGACAAAGTAGATTGGCGATACAACACAAAAAGCCAGAAATTGCGCAAACTTTGAAAAAAAGTTGTTTGAAAATTGTTAAATTTAAATATAGCCTTTAATAAATGTGAACCCCCCTTGTTAATGTAACATTTAAATCTACACAGGTCTTTGACGTAGCAAGAAAGTTGTAAAAAGTTACAAAAAATCAGCAAATGCTACCTCCCATATTTTTACGCAGAGCTTTCAGTTCCTGTGATGATATTTTTCCGTAACCGTTAATATTCAATTTGTTTTGGAGGTTTCATTTCACCTTTTCAAAATGTATTTTAAGCTTCTTTATTAGAATCTTGTTTATCAATGACCATACTCTTTTTTTATTAAATCTGCAAAGACAAAGTTTAAGCTGCCAAAGCTTTTTTTGCTTTTTCAATAACTTTTATTATTATTTAAGGCCAATTTTGCATCCCGCAAAATTGGCCTTAAAAAACACGTTCTAATTAAAAATTTATGCACTCATTTAAAAGCTGTTGTATTGTACATCACAAATTACAATGGATAGAAAGTTTGGCTTTATAAGTATGATTAATGCAGTGAATAGCACAATCGATGATTAAAAAAGATAGACAACTTCATTTTTAGTTAAATTCCAATATCCATCTTCAATATTTGTGCTTCCTTCATCAAAATATCCGGCGTATGGATCTGAAGTCATCCAGTTAATGCCATAATTTGATTTTAAAATTTCAATAAAGTTACATGGAATAAAAAATAAAAAGCCATAAATATCCCCCGTACAAAGGCCAGTAACCTTTGGAGAAAATGATCTAAATAGTTTTATTACATCTGTTGAGGACAATCCGTAAAAGCAAAAACATACTTTCCCCGAATGAGTTGATAAAAATCTGATAAAAATGGACTCCATTCATGTGTTTCATTATGGCTATAGAGATAGAAGATATCCACTGGAGTGGCATTATAGCTGGGGACATTATGATGAAGGGTAAATGTGTATTCCACAGAATGCTCCCTTTTCCCAATTCGGTGTTTAAGAGTAAATTCTGGATTGTTTATAAATATTTCTTCGATAGATGGATCATATTCTGTAGCAAAAACATTAAAATCAATATCATGAGTATGCGAGATAATTCCACAATCTCGATACCATCCTGTAATTTTGCAGCGTTTTACTGTGGCAACATTCTGTAGTACAACTTACCAAGTAATGTACCAAATGATAAAAATGGAATTTGCCCATTTTCAATAAAGATATCAACAAATTTTGTAACTAATTCTACCGCTCTATGTGGCACTAGCCTTGGTGCAGATAAATTTACTTTTGCAGCAGATTCTGCATTGCATTCAACAAATTTTTGCGTTTCTGCATACGTTAAATAGCATTTAATATTCTTTGGTAAAATAACTTTATACCCGTTTATTACTGCTGAAACAGTTGAAAATTTTCGAACTGCAATATCTGCTACGATATCACTGCCACGTAAAATATGATAATTTTTATGAGACATTTGTTTATTTCTTGATGTGATAAAGATGAATTTATCAATATTTGCAAAATATGTGTACAGTAGCACAATCGTATCTGGATTTGTTGAAGGTAAAAAATCATAAAATGTTATTTGACCATTAGATGGCTAAAATTTGCATAACTTGGGTATTTGATTGAAGCTCTTACCACAACTACAGTATTATTCAGTAATTTATAAATATCATTAAAATCAGGTAACATGGTACCAAATCTTGCTTCTGGATTACTGTATAAACAGTTACACGCTTTCCTCCTTTCTTTTCCCCGCTTATGAATACATTTTAAAGCGGTTCCATCAAGTAAGACTAATTGCAAATTTTCGGCATGTTTTAGAATAGCTTCCCAATGTTCTGGCCATTCAATGTTTGACATTTCTTTCTCTCCTTCTTCAGAGTCTTCCTTTGATTTTAAATTACTCCAAATAATTGTTAAAATAAAAAGTAATGACATACAAATACTAAAATTTGAAAAACGTGCTGAAAATTGAAACACCGTGAAAACAAGAAGGATAAAGGCGGATTTAAAAAAATTTGTAAAACAAAGAACACTTACGCATTTTTGAAAAATTGAGCAAAAAGTTATTATTAAAGCTTTAATGAAGGCTCCATTGTTCCAGAATTGATTGTTTCTTTTTCATTAAATTTTTTCAAGTGAGAAAGAAAAATAGTTGATCAAATGATTTATTTGGTGTTATCAGTAAAAAAATTTCTATGCTTCTGGTACTACAAGAAAAACAACAAAAGTGTAGGTTCAATTTGGAAAAGGATAATCGTTGTTAAATTTGTCCAGATTAAAAAAGTTACAACCAAATCAGTAGTTTTAAAATAACGATTTCTATTTTTATTCTTATCTCAAATTAAATTAGAATATTATTGTGGTAAAAAATATTAAATAACAAATTTAAAAAAAACACAGAGAAACATTAGCTTATTACACTGAGCAATTGATTGTTTTTAATGATATTTATTTTGACATTTTTAGATTAAATCTGCTGCTTTAAAGCTGTTCAAACATATCCACACACAAGTTGTTTCATTTTTCACTGTCCTTGATTTTCAAATGGCTTCCATGTTTTGGTGTATGAAATAATTTATTATCAAAAGTTTGTTGTTTAAAATGATTAAAATTTGAGTAAACAGATCATCAAACAAGTTTAATCTGTCTGATAAGACAATAAGTGTCATTAAACAAGTCCGAAACTGTAGTATACAAAAACAAATTGTAAACAATATCTAACTTTAAAGCATTTCCTTTAAACCATTAAAAGTTTTTATGGTGGTTCTTTTGTATAATATCGCAAACAACGACTCAAACTCGCTGATTTCAATAATAATAATATGCAAAAATCCACTAAAAATTTAATTTAATTGATATTATTTTCGTATAGTTATCTCAAGTATTAAAAAACTGCCTTAAAAAATCTTGGCAGTTCTGTTAGTTTTAGTACGGCCGAAATACTGAGTTTTTAAGTTAGGGTTGTATTTTCTCAAACTCAACCAAATACAAAACATCAAAAATTAAAGAATAAAAAGCAGTGTCTATGGCTCGTTTTTTTTATAACTATACTTCTGTAGCCTGAAGAAGTAAGATATTTTAAATAAAAGAATTCAACTTCAAACTTTACTGCCATCTCTTAGACACGTGAATGGACCATCTTTGAATTTAAAGAAAATTGGCTTTATTTAATGCCTCAAAAGGTCTTGTCAAAAAACCACAAATATCCCATCTTTTTTGCACAAAGCTAAAGCTAGTTAAAAAAAATTTTGAGAATTTTCTACATATCTGAACAAATCATTTTTAAATGAATAGCAAAAGGGGTTCAACATTTCAAATACTGTAAAATAACATTTCAACTAAAACATTAAAAAACAAATTTAAATTTCAAAAGATTTTACGATAACATAATTTTTCGACAATAGGACATATTACAACTTCATTGTTTCTAATAATATTTTTTGAATATTTTGAGTTTAAGCTGTCCCTTTCTGTGGCTGTTCAAATATATGAGAAATGTTTCTTTAATCACTGGAAAAAAGGGAGATATGACTCGGATGTTTGGTTTTTCAAAAAATATCGAACAAAAGATGTTTTTTGTGTATTTTGTAAAACACGTAGAAATTTGCAAAATTTGAATCAGTATATAAGCAAAATGCTGTAATGGAATAAACCATCATCAGTTCTCTGATAAAATACTGTTCTATTCTATTACATACAATAAAAACTGCAACAACAGCGACAACTATGACTTCTTTCATCATTACCTCATCAATCATTGCATTGGCTTTTGCAACAAGCATTTATGCACAAAATTATCCCCTTACAACGGGTGGATCTGCTCTTCCTTTTTCAAGCCCTGGAGTTGGATATGCTGGTATGCTTGGTAGCAATCTTGGTGGTGCAGGTATGTCCGGATATGGAAGCCCTTATTCTGCTATGCCATATGGTGGTGCTGCAAATATGGGAATGAATGGGTTATTTAATCCAGCAGCTATGAACACCGGATATGGTACGATGAATCCAGCTATGATGGGAATGTCTGGCATGAATCCTGCTATGACCGGATATGGATATGGTATGCCTCAACAACAACAATTAGGTGGCATGATGATGCCTGGATACGGTATGCCTCAACAAGGTTATGGTAATATGATGTTACCACAACAACAACAAGGACTTTATGGAATGATGCCACAACAACAACAATTCGCTGGTATGAATCCAGCAATGATGGGAATGTCTGGCATGAATCCTGCCATGACTGGTTACGGTATGCCACAACAACAAGGTTACGGTAATATGATGATGCCCCAACAAGGTTACGGTATGATGCCTCAACAAGGATACGGTAATGTGATGCCCCAACAAAGCGGATCATCTGCTCAAGCTTCATCATCTTCAAACTAAAAATTTTCTTGTTTTGTACATCTTTTGTTGAATAACTTTTTGTGCATCTTTTAAAGCGAAATAAACTTTCATATATCTATAATCATTCGAATATCAATTTTTACAATTCTCTTTATGATAAAATTTCAAAATGGCAATGCAGAGTTAGAAAAAGTTTGCAATTTGAACGCAACAAAGATTACGCTTTTTTTATTTCAATCTTTATCGTTTTCCTGCAGTATGCTCTCGTAAACAATAGCAAAACAAAAAATATATTTCTCAAAAGTTTTTTTTGTTTTTTTTATCTGCTCTACTTTGGTTCATTTTCTGTTTTCTTTTTCAAACTAAATAAAAAAATGCGATAAATATAATGTATTATTCTCGTTGTCTATGTTTTCACATTTAAAAAAACAAAACTAATATTTTGATTAAAGTTTTTACCGAAAAAAAGAAGACAATTTTTGTTGACTCTATTTTTTCAGTCGCTGTTAACTTTTTTAACTAAAAATAATAATAAAAATTATCGTCATTTTTAGACAAAAAAACAACACATAAACAAGTTTACTTGTTAAAAAAAGCAAATATGAATCAGATAGAAAAGGCTTTTGCTCCCCCGGATACACGTGAAAATCATCATTCGTTACCCGAAGATTCTAAAAAAGGAAGTGAAATTTTAGGGGAAATTAAAGAAAGTCTAAATATAGCCGCTGGGGGGTGGTGATGGTTCAAGTAAACATCAGAATGCAGATGGTGGTGAATCTGATAAAATAGCAAATGGTGAGATTAAAATTGATCGAACTATTTACGCTTGTTTTAAAATTTTAGCGGATGCCTACGCAAATGTCCAGTTTGAAGCAGATTATCAAGCAGCAAAAGAAAAGGCACGTGAAGAAATGAAAGAACAAATGTGCAACGGAAACCCTTGAAAAAACTGATTAAGACTTTTTTGACCGATCAATCAAGAGATCAAATGTTTAAAATGTGTAACGCTATTGTAATTAATATGTGTGTACAATATGATATGACGACAGTTATTTTTTAAGTTAAATAAACAGTAATGTTCTTTTTGAAATTCCCAAATATGATTAAGAAAGCAAATAAAAAAGAAAGACCAAAAAAGTTCAAAAAAACATAAAAACATTTCATAGCTCAAAGTAATTAAAAGTTGTTCGAACAACTTTTACTGGATTTCAAAAGATTATTGGGCAAGCGGTAACCAAAAGAAGTTCACATGCAATCACGCTTTAAAACATGTGAAACACAACAAAAACGTTGAGATTTTGGAAAATTTCATTACAATATTCTCCGAGAGAAATGTCTTTAAGCTTTTTCACTTTTTAATAACAAACTTGTCTAACGAGATTTTAAAAGGACTTAAGTTAAATCTCCTACATCTTTGTCGTTTCAAAAAACTGTAGTCAAATTTTATTAATTCAAATATCATTTAAAAAAATAAATGAAGACACAAATATAAGTAAAAACACAAAACAATATAACCCGAAATATGTACATGAGATCTTTAGTTATTCAGAAGAATTAAAACATTCGCATCAACTGAACAATTTTTCTTGGAGCTGTGTCATGTCTGAGAGAGAGCGGAGTACGATCAATGATAACAAAAGAATTTTTGGCTTTAATCATTTCAAGCATCAATGACATATTTCCACTGCAATTATGGTAATGTGTTCGACCCGAGAGGATACTAGAAAGAAATGCATACATATTATATTATTACAGTAATCCTAATATAACTTACATGATACCATTATGAGCTAAAGCAGAATCAAGAAGATGATGAATTCTTTCAAAATATTCAGAATTTGTTAAAACAAGTTCTGGAGCAAGAATAATATCAAATTTTTCTTCACTACCAATTTTATCGGCCAAATTATCAACATCTCCAATAACATATTTAATCTTTTTGTCATTCCCATTCTGCTTATTTTGTTCCATTGTGGGCTTGATATATGTTTCATATGATTCTTCGCTCTGCAAAAATTCAAGATAAAGCCAATGCTAATATATGGTAGTATTATAATAGTAAACTTACAGGATATACGAGTGTTGCAGCAGATGCACCATGTTCCAATGCATAAATTGTCGGGAGACCAGTTGAAAAGCCAACTTCAAGAACTTTTTTATTTTCGAAGAAATCAGTTTCAGCTTCAATTTCAACAATGCTATCAATTGCTGAAACGAAATCCGATGCTCCAGACCATTTATCCATTTCTTCATTTAAGTCACCAAATAATAGCCGCTTCTCTTGTGCCAATAAAACAACTTTTTGATGTTCATTATTTATTACAGTATTCATTGTAATTGGAGCAATAAATGGAATAACATTCCCTGATTCCATACATAATTCATTTGGGATTGGGGTGGATTCAATGACACCTGCAGATTGAATTAAAACCATCTTTATTCTTTTTTGAAGAGTTGAGATATGTAAGTAGATTAGACGAGAGGATTTGTAAGTTTTAAGAGAACTCAAAAGTACTTTTAACTGATTTTCTGTGATTATATTTTGATCCATTTTATACCGGGTCAGAAACGAAGAAAGCCCGGCCCATTATTACTTTTGTTTTTCCGTCTTCGCCTGATTTTTGGCGTCTAAAAAATATTTGTTCTTTGATTTGTTTCTTATTTTATTTTTTTCAAGGAAAGACGTCTTTTTTCTTTCGTTTCCGTGGGTGCTGCTGCTGTTTGTTATTTGCAGCCATTTATCACTATCATTCTTTTCATTGATGGATGAAGAGAACGATCGCGTGTTTGTCCTTCTTTGTTTTGCAAAAGGGGTTCTTCTTCCTCGAGGAAACAGTGTTTGGCAGCAATCGTCTATTTTTTTGCAGAAAAATATAGCAGTGAAAGACAACCCCTTGTTTTATCAATTTTAAAAATAGACCGTGTTTTTTCTTTTATGAAAAATATGTTTTTTAAAGATTCATATGATCAAGAAAGAAAGAACACCATCATCGCTCCTTTTTCTGATTTAACGTTTCACTGAAACTTTTCTTCGGTAAATCAGAAACCATAGAATCGGAAGAGAGAAAAAAGAGGCTACAAAAAAGTAGTAGTTTTACGTTTCCAAAAATACACCTTTTTTCAAGCAGGTTTATTACAATTTTTGATTGATGAAAATTAAAAATAGAAAAAAGATAATTTTTAAAGATTCGGTCTTTTGCGATCAACTCTCCGCCTGTATTATATCACCATAAAAATAGTTTCAATGAAACAGTAATCAATCATCACTGAAGAAAATGGAGCACAAAAATAGTTTTTTAAAGATACAAAAAATTTTCCCGAAGATTCTGATATCAAAAGTTCAAAATGATTTTTAAGTATCAAGCCAATAATTCTGTAGACTCTTATGATACTTAATTTTGATAAAACTCCTTTGAAGCGCATTTCTAGGTTTCATTGTCGATGCGCAAAAAATTCAGAAAATTGATTTTTGAGTTGAAAGCCTTATCAAGGT
This sequence comes from Panagrolaimus sp. LJ2400, assembly GCA_024447215.1. Lineage (NCBI taxonomy): Eukaryota > Metazoa > Nematoda > Chromadorea > Rhabditida > Panagrolaimidae > Panagrolaimus > Panagrolaimus sp. LJ2400. The sequence goes on along the minus strand of JAMRYA010000009.1, from coordinate 523,250 downwards.
ACAGTTTGTAATATAACTGGTAATCGAAATTTTTTTATAAATATTAATTTTTTTAAAACTTTAAAATAATTTTTACAACAAAAGATTAATGTACTTTTCGGCCTTCTTTTAAAGAATAGTCTTTATTGCTACTGTCAACATGCACAGCAAATATTAATTTTTGAAAATAATTTCAAAACTTTAACGAAAAGTTTGGCCCATGCAAAAAACAATTCATTATCTCGAGAAATTTTGGGAGTTTAATCAGAAATTCTTTTGCCTTGTTTTTTAAATAAATACCGAACCTTTAATTATACAATTCAAATTACTGAAAGCTTCAACGGGTATTTTGAATTTTATCTTTTCAAAAAGGTTGCCACCAGTAGTGTGTTAGCTGTAAAAAATATATCCGCAAAAAGGTCATGGAATAAAATGAAAATTTGAGTAATGCAAAATTACAAAAATAAAAGTGAAGATGAAGCATGAAGCCGTCTTCGCTTGATTTTCGAAAAGCCGATATCAGCGTTCACCTAATTCATTCATTCTTCTTCGATAGGAAAGACATGATGTGGTAAAAGATAGAATTGGTTATGATTAAATCGGCCATCAAAAATAACAACAGAACGACGTGGTAGTGGTTGTAGATGATTGTTTGTTACATCAAAATGTCGATCATTACCATCCTTGGTTACAAACGATACGAGTATTTGGATATCCATACAGTTACCAAATTCTACTCGATTAATCAAATGCTTTGAATTTTGCTACCAAAAGATAAAGCAGTGTTTATATTTACATTATTTAAATGTTTTTGAAAAAAAACATTTTTGAACATTAAAAGTGCTTATCATGTTTCATATTTACCAATTAATGTGTACAACAAAAATGTTGTTTTGGTTAATTTTGATGCATAAAATTTGAAAGCTGTTTAAATATATCTTAAATTAAAAACATCTCAAAAGCCCAAAACAAGGAAGCAATCAGATCAAAGGACACATGAACAATTAAACATTGTATTAAAAAATAAGAAAACAATTATTTTAAAAAACGATGATTGTTAAATAGTGTAAACATATATTCATTGTGGAAAAGGGTATATAAATGGCTAAGCTCTTTTCGAGAAGCAGATATCAGCGCTCATCTGATTCATTCATTCATTTATTCTTCTTCAACGGTAAAGCTCTCCCTTATATTGTAAGAAAATGGTTTCTTTCAATGTTTTAATTGTTTTTTCTGCTTTTGCTGCTGCAGGCATTTTGGCACAAAATTATCCAGTTTTACCACCAACAACTGGTGTAATCCCAGGTGGGATTGGAAGTATCCCCGTCGGAGGTGGATATTATCCACCAACATTGAATCCTGGATACGGTAGCTATTATCCTGGTTATGGGAGTGGTTATTTCCCAGGCAGTTATTATCCACCAACGATCACTCCTGGATATGGAAGTATCTTACCCATGCCCGGATATGGCGGATATTATCCCCAACAACCATATATGCCACCATATGGATTACCATCCTATCCTGGATACGGTATGATGGGATATCCAACAAACAGCAACTCACAATCAAGTTCCCAAGCTTCTTCATCTTCTAATAGCGGAAATACTGGTTATGGATATGGAAAATAAACGTTAATACTATTTAAGTCAAAACTATTATTGTAAAAAATTTGTGTATTTTTAGTTGGATTCTTTCTCACTATTTTTTGTAAATATAAATAAATAAACGCATATCAAAAAATTTATTTAACAGAATAATTACAGTAAACACAAAAAACAATTTTATTTTGAAATTTTTCCATCAGAAACTTTTTCAACAACTTTATTTACGCCATCTGCAATATTATCTAAGATGCCCTTTTTTGGTTCAGTTTCGGGATGAAGTGGTCCATCATCTTTTCCGGGCTTCACAGAGCTGGATTCAATAATTTTGGTACTTTGCATACTTGACTGCATTATTTTTTTTTTGCGATGAGAACAATTTAATCAACTAAAAAAACTGTAACATTATATTTATGAAAAACATAAAGAGAGAAAGAAAAACAAGTTCAAACAATAAAATGAAAAACAGAAATAAATGAAAAACTTTACACTTTTGTTTATGTTTTCATCTTTCGTCAACATATCAATCTCTTACCCTCAAGGCTTGAAAAAACAACACTCAAAAGAACCAAGGAGTAAGCATGTTTTTCATGGCATTTATTTTTTGCAGTAGCAAAATGGATTGAGTTTGTTTAAAGCTTTTGTCAGGCAATTGTTTTATTTTTTATTAGCTGAGTTCTTTTTGTGTTTTTGTCATTCTGATTTTTGTGATATCTCTCAAAGATCAAAATTTCAACTGTTCTGTTTATATTTCAGACACAAGAAAATAGCATCATTCTTTTTCAGCCAATGTAGTGTGATGGTGGTGACGAAAAGCACCAAAAAAGTTCTTACTTTGTTTTTAAAAAGGTTTTTTTAGTAAACACATTTTCTTCTCTCTTTTGTTTACTCCTTTTTTCAAGACGTAAACAGTTTTTCCAAGGTAGAAACAATTATACATAAGAAATGTATCTGTTTAATTTAAGCTTAAATTCTTAACAATCATTTTTAATTGAAAAAAAAAGAGTTTGTTTTTGTTATTCTTTTTTTAAAAGGCGGTGTTTTTTTGTTCAAGTCTATGTATAAAAATGGGACAGAATACCTTGTCATTTTTCTTTCTGTTTTGCTCCTCCGTTTATTTTTTGATTTTGTTCGTTCATAAGTTTATATTACTTTTTTAACTAAAATTGGTATTGTTTTAGTTTTCACCGTGTTTTAAAAATGGATTCAAAGAAAGCTATGGTTGAGGCCGTTGAAGAACAAGAAAATAAAACTGAAAGTTTAACTGACAAAGTTAAGCAAGCTCTTGATGCAGTTGCTGATAAAATTGATCCGAATCCTAAAGTTCAAACATATCCACTTCATTAAATTTGACATACTCTAATGTTTTGGCGTGTATTTTTTCTAATGGTGCCTAATATGTATTCACTGCAACGAATTATATGCCTCTTTATTATCTTTTTGTATAAATTTGTTTTCGTCATTAATATTGCAGTAATTAATTTTATCAATAAATAATTACTTTTAACTTTTAATGTTTCTATTCTTAAGATATCTATCCAAAAATGCTTTTATTGATTCAAAGCTATTTTTATAGCTTACTTTTTAAAGAAAAAAATCAATAGTATGTGTTGTTGTTGTTTTTTATAAAACAAGCAGAAAAGAAGAGAGGAAATATACTGCGATTCTTTTTGGGCTTTGATGCTCTGTTGCTAAAAAATTTTGAAACAAGAAATAGGCCTCATGTTTTTTTTGTTTTCTTTTATACTTCTTTCTTTTTTCGAAATAAAACAGTTTTGTCTGTGATTTTTCTTCCATTTTTATTATTAAAAACTTTTGATATAACTTAATTTTAACCTTTAATATATTAATTTTTATAGTTAAAGTTCTAATAGCGATTTAAGTAGAAAAAAGTTTAATTTACTACTGCCAAATAATGAATCCAAATGGTCCTGAAATTTATGAACATGGATATGCTGCCTCTACAGAGGGAAATGAAACCCTTCCACATGAGCCAAAAAAGGGGAGTGGATTAATGAATGTCATTAAAGAAAATGTTAAAACTATTACTGATGCTGTAACGGGTAATGCAGATCCACATGGTGATGAATATCTTCCAGCTAATGGTAACAGTTTTTTTTAATTTTTTGAATAAACAATAGTGGATTGTTGCAGATGCAACAGCCGCATTACAAGCCCAAGATCGTGAAGCACCAATTGAAGGCCATCAAGAGATGCGACAAGAAAGAAATAAGGAAGTTGGAAAAGGTGAAGCCACTGAACCAAATGTCCAAAAATCTTGTCTAGGTTTAACTTGTCATACAGCACAATAATATGCTTGTATGCTGTATATATTTATGTGTAGTACTTTCATTCAGTTATTCAAATGTGTAAAGTTTTATTAAAATGAAAACCTTTTATTTGTTTTTATTCAATGAAAGCATTAAAAAAGACAATTAAAAGTGTAATGTTTAGAGAATAAGAAAAAACGGAAATATCAAAAGAGCGTCGAATGAAGTCAATCATTTTAATACATGGCAAAGAAAAAGGGCAGCCAAAAGCATGTGAGGGAATAGCGGGAATCCTCTAAGACATAAAAAATAGGCGCCACACTTTTCAATCACGTTTTCTTATTCGAGACAAAAAAGATAACATAAAAAATCGTCTATACTTAACAACCACACGTTCAATGAAAGATGAAACAAAAAAAAACTTTTCAACGTTTTTACTTTTTTTATTACATTGATCACTTGATTCATCACAATGTTAAAACTTTTGTTTAAACAACCATTTTGATTATATATTTATTTATTTTAAAGGATATTAAAAAAATCATGGCAAAAAAGGACAAATGGTAAATGCTTAAAGTACCCGTGTGTGATAAAATGAAAACTACAAAATTTAGTATTACAAAACCCGATATTATTTACATGAGATCATTAAAGAAATTTAAAATTTTCGAAGAAGTTGAATAATTTTTCGAGGAGCTGTATCATGTTTCAAACCCATGGGAGTACGGTCAATGACAAGGAAACAATTCTTAGTTTTGATTAATTCAAGCATGTATGCCATATTTCCGCTGCATGTATGATAATGAGTTCGACCAGAGAGAATAATCATTCCATTATCAGCTAAAGCAGAATCAAGAAGATGATGAATTCTTTCAAAATATTCAGAATTTGTTAAAACAAGTTCTGGAGCAAGAATAATATCAAATTTTTCTTCACTACCAATTTTATCGGCCAAATTATCAACATCTCCAATAACATATTTAATCTTTTTGTCATTCCCATTCTGCTTATTTTGTTCCATTGTGGGCTTGATATATGTTTCATATGATTCTTCGCTCTGCAAAAATTCAAGATAAAGCCAATGCTAATATATGGTAGTATTATAATAGTAAACTTACAGGATATACGAGTGTTGCAGCAGATGCACCATGTTCCAATGCATAAATTGTCGGGAGACCAGTTGAAAAGCCAACTTCAAGAACTTTTTTATTTTCGAAGAAATCAGTTTCAGCTTCAATTTCAACAATGCTATCAATTGCTGAAACGAAATCCGATGCTCCAGACCATTTATCCATTTCTTCATTTAAGTCACCAAATAATAGCCGCTTCTCTTGTGCCAATAAAACAACTTTTTGATGTTCATTATTTATTACAGTATTCATTGTAATTGGAGCAATAAATGGAATAACATTCCCTGATTCCATACATAATTCATTTGGGATTGGGGTGGATTCAATGACACCTGCAGATTGAATTAAAACCATCTTTATTCTTTTTTGTAGAATTAATTCTAAGATTAGAGTTGAGAGGATGAAAGTTTAAAAAAACTCAAAAAGTTTTGAATGCTTTGAACTGACATTTCGGTGCATTTTTAGTTATTTTAAATAGTCGCATAAAATGGGTGGAGGGAAGTTTTTTTGGTGTTTTTCATTCTCTCCAAAAATAAGAAACAAATCAAAGAACCATTTTTTTTAAAAAAAAACGTTAAAAATCAAACATGTTTTTCGCGTTGTGGCTGCAGTTATATTTTTTTTACGATCGCCTGTTTGTCTTTTCTTTGGGGGTTCTTTCTTGGCAACCACTTGAAATTTTTTGTTTTTGCAGTCAACTTCTGTTTTTCATGGTGAGTGATCTTTCCGGTCACTATCATTATTCATCACATCTAACGAATTTTTTCGTACAACACAAAAGTTTAAATATCATAAGAAAAAAGGTTATACAAAATGTCTAATATTGTAAAGTTTCAATTCGGAAAGTACTAGTACATATTCTAAAAAAATATTGCAAGCATACTGTAAAAATAAAAAAATGATTGTTCCTCAGCCATACAAAAACGACCGACGTCGTGGATCACACAAAAATAAAGAAAAGGGAAGCATAAAAAAGAAAATCGGGTTATTTTCAACCATTTGCTGGCAAAAAAAATCCAGCAACCTCGTCAATTCTATCCTTCGTTACAAATGATAAAACCAAGTGTTGTTGTATTCACTTTTCTTAATGCGAAAAAGGTTTCTAAATTACAAATGCCTAATTTAGTTACAAAACACTAAAATAAAATCCATTCATAATTGATCTGCAGCAACTTCTTCCGATCAACAAAATGCAAAAAAAAACATAAAAACAATAACCTTTATGAGGCGTCAACAAAAACAAAAAACATAAACGCATAACATCAACAAAAAAGAGATCTTTAAGCATTAATGCGCTTATCCCGAAGGAAAGCTTGCTTGGTAAAATTAAATTTGACTGATTTGTTGTAATAATTTTCAGCAGGATCGCCATTCTTGCCATTTTGACCAGCTGCACCATTACCACCAGTACCATTTTGACCTGCACCAGCACCGTTACCATGTTGTCCATTTCCAGAAACCATAGCATGACCGTTACCGCGTTGACCAATACCATTTGCATCGACCGGAAGATTAGCATCAGCAGAAGATCTGTAAAAAGCAAATATAAAAAAAGCAGTAATTATTTAAAAAAAATTACTCAAAAGTGTTGTAAATTTGACGTCCACGTTCGGCATAACGAGTTGCAATATAGACTGGTGCAGGAAGACTTGTTGGAGAGGTAACAATCTGGAAATCATAACAGAGAGCATTTGTCCACCGTTCGAACATGTCAAGCTGAACATCTTTTTCAGTATGATGAATAATGGCATACTTCGGAGTCTTGGCCGAACCCTAAAAGAATTTATTATTAGAAATTGAAAAAACATAAAAGTTAACAATAAAAACTAACTTGAATAGCCAAATGAGAATTAAGGAAAAATTCACAAATAGCATTGCTAACAACAGCGCCATCAATAACAGTACCAGGGCGAATGTTTTGTTCATCAGAACGAGCACGACCATTAATCTAAAAGATGCGAGTGATAAAAGATGAGAATACACATATATGTAAAAAGGGACTTACTTGCTTATTGAAAAAGCGGAAAGAATGCATCTTTGATGGAACAATAACAGTAATAGGAGCTCCAGGTGCATACTTTTTAATAACAGCATTAATGATTCTATAAAAAGGGTAAATCAAAAAACAGGTAAAAAGCGCAACAAAACATACGGGACTTCATAACGAAGAACATAGCCATATTGCCCATCAGTGCAGCCTAAAAAAGCAATATGTTAAACGGCAATTCGTTCAATTTAGAATAAAACATACCACTACGGTAAAAGATGACACGAGATGGAGAGCATTTACGATTCTTTTGGAAACGTTGCAAAATTTCTTCAAGCAATTTATCAAGAACTCCAACCTGAAAAACCGAAGGAATATTAATCAAAATAGATCAAAAGAATAAACAAACGTTTTCATCACGATGCATTGGTTGGAAATAAAAATTACCAATGAATTCATTAGGATTAACTCCATCATTAGCAGCAAAACTAAAAAACGAAATCACAAAATAAATCTAAACAAATAACTGAACATTTACATACCCCAAGATAGAAACATTAGCTGGAGAAAAACTATCACGAACACCATTACCGTTACCACGCTTGACAGTTACAGGAGTAGCATTAGCATTTGCACCATCTTGTTCAGAACCCATTCCACCTGCAGGATGATTCATAGCAAGACCAATGAAGAGGACACTTCCATCAATTGGATAATTATTCAATGCAATATTGTAATTGAGGCCTATAAAGAGGTCAATAAAAAACAGATCAGCAAAAAAAGGACAGGGGATACCTCCAAGCTTAACATTAGTTTTAGCGACGATGTTTTCAAGAGAAAGAGGGCTCTTCTTCAAAACATTAAAGATAGTTTTGGTTCTAACGCATTGACTGATGACTTGATATTTCCTTTCCATTCCTTTAATGACAGCTGAAAAGAAAAAACAACTTGTGAATCATTTTACAAAAAAAAACTAATAATAAACTTACAATGCATTGAAGTATCACGATCAGAATGGCCAAAAAGAAGATATTCACATTTATGTTCATGAACATACTTGAATGCATCTTCAATTGAAGCTTGATCACATGGAATTTCAAAAATTTCAGCAGGAGGCCGAATATCAATGCCACGTTTGCGACATTCATCAAAGAATCTTTCAACAAATTGCCTATAAAAGGTAAATGTAAACAAGCCTACAGAAAAACAAACAAATCAGAAACATACCTGAATTCACCAAATGACATCCGTTCATTAGGAACCTTCAAGAAAACAGCACACCAAATACCAAGTTGACTGCAACGAATATAGACAGCTGGACGAGGCAATCGCCATTTACCATTTTCTCCAGGATTAAGTGAATCATTTGCATAAACGACTTGTGGAGCAGTAATGATACGACTCTTAACTTCCATAGGCTTATCCAAAACAGTTAAACTTGCATTCTTCAAAAAGTCATCAGAATCAAAAGCGTATGCTTGATGGCATCGAACAACTTCACCAGTTTTAATAGAAGGAGGAACAGCGCAAGCCTGTAAATTTAAAAAACAATAAATATTAATAATAGCAAAATACAAAATCAAATGTTACCTTGACAATAGTTGCAATATCAGCAGAAGAAATATTGTTATTTCCAACCCTTTGATAGTCAGCAACATGCAAAAGTTCCAATGGATAAAAGGGACGTTCTTTAAGGACTCTTTTTGCACCAACCTAAAATACAAGTATTACAAATAATAATCAAAGAAAGAGCAGAAACATACAGCTAATGGCAAATGAGGATAAATTAAATGAATGCCATATTTTTGTTGATAATATTGAGCAATAGAAACTTCAACACCACCATAATCCATCTTTGCAGAATGAGCATCATGTTCAGCCAAGGAAAACAAGCGAACAGGATTAGTCTGACGATTACCATAAGTTGGAAGACATTCGAGACCTAAAAACTGGCTTTGTAAGAAATAAAAGAAAAAAACAAATAACCGTACCTTTAATATACTTTCCTACAGTAAGACGTTCTTGACCACGTAAACCAGCATCAGGACCAAATTGAAATACAGTACAAATCATATCAAGGAGATTGACAGATTGGTAGAAAGGAGTCTTCTTGGCTAAAAAACAAGAAATACGCATATAATCAATCTTTTTGCGCTAAACAACAAACTTACAATCAACAACAACCGCGGTGCTACCTTTATTGGCAGGACCTTCAATACGAACAACAGCTTTGGAGGCACCCGCAGAAAGATATTTACCGCTACCTAAATCAGGTGAAGAAAAACCAAACTAAAAAAGAATCCGAACAAATTAATGCCAATGATATCCATAAACAACTCACTTTTTCAGGTTCCATGAAGTAAGTTGTCTTCGATTCGTACATTACATGATCTTCACTAAAATAGCTTGAGGTAATTACATGTTGGATAAAAGAAAGAAAAAAACTTACGGATGCTGTAAAGCGTGATGAGAGGTTGCTAGCTCAAGGAAACGAATGATATTGTTAGAAGTTTCATCAGAGAGATCATTACTCATATTCTTCTTCCAATCACGAACATCTAAAGCATTATCTTCAGGCTTCTTCAAAACGAGAACAACTTTAAAAGGACGCTCAATAAGTGCATGAGTTTCTTGTTCAGTAAGTTCCATTTTAGCATCAAGGCCAGAAAGCTCAGTAAGAGAGAAAAGAGTTGCAGCTTGATCATAGCAGAAGTAAGCAGGACCATTAACAAAGACAGCAGGATATTTGAGCATAAAGGCATCAAGCAATTTACGATAAGTTTGACGTTTTTGATACTTGCTGAAGTCAGGTTCTTTACGACCATTATTATCTTCATTATTCATAAGAAGAGAAACACCAGCTCGTTGTCCACGGGAAAGAACCTTATTCAGTTCAACATGATATTGATAAAAGAGAAGATTCTAAAAAAGAGAAATACTTGTTTAAAGATCCAAAAGTAAAAATATAAAACTAACGGTTGTCTTAAGACCAAAAGCATTAGCATATAGAGCAACTTCTACCTCACCAGCCATCAATGTACCCTTTACAACATTATCTTTTCCAAAGATAACAGGATCACCTTGTTGTAAATTAAGGCGTTCCAATGCCTTAATACAACGTTCAATTGGATCGCCCTCAGGAGGACTGGAAACACGAGCAGCCTAAAAAATGTAGTCATATTAACATGTGATAAACGAAGTAAAAATAGAGGCAAAAGAGTTTACAAAGCAAGGAAAGGGATAGAAAAACTAAAAAAACTTACAGGCGCTGCTTGGCTTGTTGATGGAACAACTCCATCAGGGGAACCATTGTTAACGATACCGTTACCGTTAATCATAATTAACAAGAGAAGTAAGCGATAAAAAGCTAAAAAAAATAAAAGTATTAAATATATTTTTTTAATTAAGAAAAAAATCCGCGCCAAATATGGAGAGCAAAAATATGTGTCGCTCAAAAACGCCAAAAATGTTGAAAATGAAATTTTTATGTTGCTTGTTCCTAAATTGGCATGCATGTACTTGTTACCCTGATTTGTCAGGGAGTCGTTGTCAGTTTTATGTGAAACATGTCGTCTTTACAAAGAGAATTATTTTTCTCACAAAAAGTTCACAAAAAAGTTTTGAAGTCAATTCTTTTCGTTCATTTTTTTTTCTCTTTGCATTATTTTTTTAAATAACTTTTTTTTGCAATTTTTTGAGGCATTAATAAACTATGATTAAAGTTGTGTTAAATGTTTTCTATTTTTAAAAAGAAATTAATTTTTTAAAAAGAAACATTGTATACAGTTATGCTTATTACTCTTTTATAATTTAAGAAACTTATGCAGAACAGAATAATCATCTTCCTTTATCCTTTTCTTTTACATGTGTTGAACATTCTTCGTTTAAGTTTTTTTCTCCATATCGAAAAATAAATCTAGGGTTTGATGCAATATAAAAAAGACCTATGTATGTGGGACGATGATGCTAACATTATTTATCTACTCTAACAAAATGAACATCGATAACAAACTTATGTGCTTACTGCTTAACTTTAAATATATATGTATCATTAAAGTTTTAAAGTGCATTGCACATGTGAGCAAATTATTGCCAACCAGTGAATCTGCAATTTTATAAATCCAAAATTGTAAAACTGTTGAAACTTGATTATAACAATCTTCAAATCATAAATTTATTTATCATTTAAATAACACAACATTTATGACATGAAATTTGGTAATAAGCTATATTTCAAACCCGTTAATAAATTACAAAACAATATAACCCGAAATATGTACATGAGATCTTTAGTTATTCAGAAGAATTAAAACATTCGCATCAACTGAACAATTTTTCTTGGAGCTGTGTCATGTCTGAGAGAGAGCGGAGTACGATCAATGATAACAAAAGAATTTTTGGCTTTAATCATTTCAAGCATCAATGACATATTTCCACTGCAATTATGGTAATGTGTTCGACCCGAGAGGATACTAGAAAGAAATGCATACATATTATATTATTACAGTAATCCTAATATAACTTACATGATACCATTATGAGCTAAAGCAGAATCAAGAAGATGATGAATTCTTTCAAAATATTCAGAATTTGTTAAAACAAGTTCTGGAGCAAGAATAATATCAAATTTTTCTTCACTACCAATTTTATCGGCCAAATTATCAACATCTCCAATAACATATTTAATCTTTTTGTCATTCCCATTCTGCTTATTTTGTTCCATTGTGGGCTTGATATATGTTTCATATGATTCTTCGCTCTGCAAAAATTCAAGATAAAGCCAATGCTAATATATGGTAGTATTATAATAGTAAACTTACAGGATATACGAGTGTTGCAGCAGATGCACCATGTTCCAATGCATAAATTGTCGGGAGACCAGTTGAAAAGCCAACTTCAAGAACTTTTTTATTTTCGAAGAAATCAGTTTCAGCTTCAATTTCAACAATGCTATCAATTGCTGAAACGAAATCCGATGCTCCAGACCATTTATCCATTTCTTCATTTAAGTCACCAAATAATAGCCGCTTCTCTTGTGCCAATAAAACAACTTTTTGATGTTCATTATTTATTACAGTATTCATTGTAATTGGAGCAATAAATGGAATAACATTCCCTGATTCCATACATAATTCATTTGGGATTGGGGTGGATTCAATGACACCTGCAGATTGAATTAAAACCATCTTTATTCTTTTTTGAAGAGTTGAGATATGTAAGTAGATTAGACGAGAGGATTTGTAAGTTTTAAGAGAACTCAAAAAGTTTTTGAAAGATATAATTGTGAGCTGTTTTAAATAGTGACAAAAAATAGGAGGAGATTCTTTTATTTTGTGTTTTTTCTCTCAATTAGAGAGTCTCTAAAAAATAAGAAACAAATTAAAGAACGCTTTTTTCTTAAAAAAACGGTAAATATCAGACAAACGTTTCTTTTCGTAGTGTTTTGCTGCTTTTTAAATGATTGACAAATAGCCTGGCGATAGATGTTTATTTGTTCTCCCTTATCTCTTGGCTGCAGTTTTCATCTTTTGAAATACTCTTTCGGATTTTAATGATGATTGAACTTTACACGGTCAGTTTCAGTATTTGTCTTTAAGTCCATTAAATGTGTTTTTGTTATGATGATGATAAAAGAATTTCGACAATCATTAAAAAGTCCTTGTTAACTCTTTTGTTTAAAAAAATAAAAATATTTTTTTAGTCTGATCGACTAATTGTTTGAGTGCATCTGTTGACAACAATGTTCGGTATTTGTTAAAAGCAAAAATATGTTTTTGGAACTTTTTCAAGCAAATAAAAATTTTCAATGCTCTTGTTTTTTGGTTTTTGAGGTCATCTTTTGATGAAAATTTGGAAATTTAAAAGCAATGGTACATGTGTACCTGAAAAGTACCCCACAATATTGGTTATATTTTGAAAGAAGTACTGTTTAAATGATTTTATTTTGGTGATAAAAGGCACAAAGTTGACATATAAAATTAGCTGAATAAAACAGAATGGTTATGTTCTAGTTGATATATAAAACCCCCAATAGACTGCATTAAAAATTAAATATGCAACTGAAATACATATATTTTGAATTTATGCAAATGTAAATAAAGCAATCTTAGAAAACTTACATGGAAATATTACACGAGCATATGTATCCAATTTTTCGCATAAAACTAATGGATTCATTTTCTTTCGTTTTTTTCGATGCAAATCTTTAATTTTTAGGGTTGTCTTTCCATCATGTCTCATAATAAAGCCAACAGTCGCCAATTCCATCAGTGATGCAAAAACAAATCCCATTCCCCTAAAAATGTTTTGATCTGTGAACTCTTAGCTCTACAGTATGACTTTTTGGGATTTCATTTGCTATGTTCAACATATTTTTTCAAAAATTGTCTATTTTATAAGCATTACACTGAGTCTAGAATACTCGAGAAGGCCCCGGTTAGCCCAAGGTTAATGCGGGTCAGATTATGATTTTCCTGATCCGCCGCTCTGAAAATGTTTAACAAATCTGTAATATAGGGAATATGGCGACCAGAGAAATAAGTCAGTCAATTTCTGACATTTTTTTTGGAAAGCAGTAGTTCGAAACAAAAATTTTAGCTTACCATAAAAAATAGGAAAACAAAAGCTTGCCGAAGCTCGCACGATCAAAAACTAAGATAGGCTTTTCATTTGGAATGCTTAGACTGGATCAGGCAAGGTCTTTAATAAGTACGCCCGGTGTGATATTTATTCTTAGACAGGGTTTTTAAAATGCAATTAATTGCATTTAAGAGAACAGTGGCTATTTTTTAAAGCAGTTATTAAGTATTTAAAAACATACGATAAAATGAATAAATCTATTGCTTTCATATAACTGACGCGTGGCAAATTTTTTCCAATGTTACCAAATTGAAATGAAATGGCCAAAACGGCATTCACTCCAATCATTGTTCTTGCGGGTATTGCTTTAGGGCCCAAATAAAAGGGGATCCACGAAATAAATACTGTCTAAACATTTTTTTAAATTTAATTACATGTTGAAAAAAGACAGCTTACAGTATATTGTGGAATATAACCTAAAATTCTTTAACTTTATTGCAAATATTTTGTTCTCATTTAAAGTATACCTTGAAAAATATACCATCCATATCTTCTTTTAAATGTAAAACTAACAGATAACTCATTCCACTCTCCTGCTGCATATAGCTTTGGATATGCGGATACGGTAAAATTTACCATTGTAAAATCGGGTAATTCAATATCCTTGAATAATAGGACTGGTGAAGGTTGACTCCAAATTGTATTGACTTCATTATGATTGTAATTGTATGATGTCAGTGTTAAAGAACAATGAATACTATCCATTGGAAAATTTTGAAGATCAAGAATACATGGGCCAGTACTTTTTATTCGAAGACAACTCCATAATGTACCATTTGGAAAAACCATTAAAAATACATTTCGAAATGGTGAAGAATGAATTTGTGCGGATTTTGAATTGATAAAACATAAGTTCTAAACATTTTTTTATTAAATTACACGTTGAAAAAAGACAGCTTACAGGTAGCCAAATTATTGATTGAAGTTTATAATCGAATGATAGATTGCCTTTACAGGGTCTCATATAATCATATGTAAGCATAGCATCTTGCCAAAATTCATTGATATATAAATCTGTAAACAATATTTTTTAAATGATTTGATTAATCTTTTTGGATTGTTTCAAAATGGCCGGTTTCTGGTTTCATCATCTCATATTCTATCTTACATTTTGTAACTACTGGAACAGTTTCAATTCCAAATAAGTTTGCTTTAAAATTCAAAAAACGAATTTTTGCTTCTTTTGGATTATATTGTTTTTCAAAAAGGAATTCAAAGAAGAACACCACTTTTGAAAAGAAAGACTTCCATGTCAGCGTTCTTTCAAGAAAAAGTTTTGATGAAAATGTCTCATCTAAAAAATGTCACCAAAAATGGACATGTTATTGTTCCCTTGCGACATAAAAATTTAGCCCCCCCCCCCCCTATATTCTTGAATCTTGGCATTTTAGATTTATGTCATTTTGCATAATTTTATGCATGATGGTTCGTTCATACTAAACAAAAAATTACACCCAAATGAATAAAATTCCTCCATAAAATATACAAACTAATTTAAACCTTTTTTTACATTTACAAATTTTTTTGTCTCTTACGTAAGCTGTAAAAACAGATTTGCAGTTTTAAAAATTAAATTATTTTTAAAAATTTCATTTTTCTTCGTTTTTGTTGTTGAAGCATTTTTCATATGTATGATGCGATTTTGTCGCAGTCCTCGTTGTTGCCTTCTTCTTCCTTTTCTTTCTTGAAGCCAATCAAAGCCGGAAAACATTTGTAGTTTTTTTCTTCCCTCTTTTTTCCCCTTTATTCTTTTACCCAAAAGTTTTTCCTAAAATTGTAAAGGAATAAAGTAAGCAAGAGTAATACTAAAAGCTATAATATCGTAGACTAAATAAATATTTAATTGTTGTATGTAAATTAAAAATTAAAATTTTACCAATTTCAAAATCTTGTGTCAATTCTGAAACGGATGTAACTTCCTGAATCCATAATTCTACTTTTAATTGTACGGGATTTGCAGGCAGTCGATGTCGATTATAATTCATTGAAGTTTCAAATAATATATGATCAATTATATCGGTATCATTGGCGCAAAAATCTGTTACATATCCATGCAAAAAATGTATAAATTTAAAAATTAATAAAAGAATTTTGAAAAAGTTTGACATTTTTTCAGAAGACTTGTGAAAAGAGGTAGATGATATGAAGCTATCCTTTTTAAAACTAATGGCAGCTTTGATTAGAATTTGATGAAAAAATGCAACATTGCTTTTATTAATAAAAATTTTAATAAAGTATGAAAGAGTAAATAACAAAAAATATTAATCAAAAGTTTCTTTTTTTCAACAGCAACATCCTTCTTATATTCTTTTTTGGAGACGATAAAAGTAAAGTTTTCTGAAGAAAAACAAATTTTAGAAAAATGCGAGCATCCGTTTTTTAAAGAAAGAAGCAAAAGGAAAACGCCGTTTAAGGAAGAAAGAAAAAAGGGCCGTCGTCGATGAAGCATCAAGAAAGTAAGGACGAGGAAAGCTGAAGAAGAAAGGATGTTGGGGAGAAAATAACTTTCCTAAAATATTCATATTGTTTAAAAATATTGTTGAAAAGAAGGATTGACATCAATTCAGATATCTCGATCAAGTTATAATTTTAAAAAAGCTGTTAATCTCTTATGCCATAAATCTAAATGTTATTACAGTAGTAGCTGTTAGCTCTATAAAGGAATTGCCCAGAGATGATGTCGACACAAAACAATATTCAAATTACTTTAGAACGATTGGTACTGTAATCCACACAAATTTTAGCCATAATAAAACAAATCTTTACAATACAAAAACATTCATTTTGGTAAAAGAAATACGGTAGAAAAAAAAATACAACGAAATATAAAGAGATCACCTTTTAAAAAAGAATAACACCGAAAGTAGTACATAAATAAATAATACACCGAAAGAAAAAGATATGGAGTAATACAAAACTTAGAGATGAAGGTCATGAAGCTTAGTAACAGTATGTTGTTCAGCGGAATGAGAAGGAGCAGTAACAGTATGTTGAACCCATTCATCAACAAGATCAGGAACAGAATCATTTTTGGATGCTTGTGAGATATTTGAAAGATTTGACATGTTATGAATTCGACTTGCTGTTAATCGAGAAGAGCATTGTGATGCAGGAGTACTTGCAACGGAGAATGCAGAATAGATTGTCTAAATTTTCGATAAATTTTAGTTTAAAAATTTCGCAAAAAAGCTTACATTTGGACGTTTTCGATGTTTACGCTTTTTAGGAATAAAAAGGATCATTGATGAAAGGATACAAAGATATGCTGCAAAAATCATTTTAACACAATTGAAATCAGGATTTCGTTCAGCATCAAAAATACAAAAGGTTGTGAAAATGGGCCATGAAAGACAAGCCAATAGATCGACAAAATTAACACGTGTCTAAAAAGAATATAAACTTTCATAAACCTTTAAAAAATGTAAAAAACCTACATTAGATTTCGAAAAACCAAAGTAAAAGATTACAGTAGCAAGAAATCCAATATAAGTAGCATAATGAGTACAAAGATGAAGAGCATTTACAGTATCCATTGGTAAATATTTTTCAAAAGCTAAAAGTCGAATATCCGTAGAGATTTGACTTGAATCAAATAAAGACATGAATAAGATAATTGCAAAACACAAAGACAAAATATTGCATGCTATTGTAATTTTTCCAGATGCAAAGTAAAGCTTTCGTTGTCGATTTTCATGATTATGTTTTGGTTTTCGAAAAGATTCATGTCTTGATTTTTGGACAGAATAATCCATTGCTTCATCTTCATTTTCTTCACTGAAAAGTGGTTGATAACGTGTTCCAAATGAAAATCCAGAAGCAACTGAAGGAGCTTTTGATGTTCGAATAAATGATGGAGTTCCAATCGGCTCAGAAAACAAAGAGGCAGCGACACGAGTTCTGGTTTCAGAAAATGAACTTCCAGCTGGCATTGAAAAAACAGATGGAGCTTTTTGAGGCGTTTGTGAAAAAACAGATCTTCCAAAAGTATGCGGTTCAGAAACAACGGATGGTACACTTGGTTGAGAGAAAACTGATGGAGCACGAGAAGATGAGGTAATCGTAGACGGAGCACGAGATGCTGCACTTGAAAACGCTGTATTTCGTCTGGCTGTATTTTGTTGAGGAAATAATGAAGCAGACTTTTTAATAGTTGTTGATTTTGGAAGATATCTTTCATTGACATGTGCTAATTTTTGTGTAGTAAATTCTTGACACCGATCACACAAAGGATACTGTCGATTCAATTTTGATTTGTAAGTTTCATATTCTTCAAAGTACCGACTCTGAAAAAAATTAATTTGTAATAAAAGCAAAAAACCTTAAAAAACAAACTTCATCAACAGCTTCAAATTTATTTAATCTTTCGATTATGACGGCTTGCAATTGATTGCACAATTCACAAAGACCATTAGTATTTGGAAATGTTGTAAATTGTAACTTTTTTGCTGATGGATTATGAGTATTCAATGTTTCAATTCGTTGTGATGCAATAAATTTATTATAATCACCATCTTTATCAAATCCATTGTACTGATCGCACTTTTTGCATGTAAAAGAATTTTTTTGTTGATATGGTACCCATTGATTTACATTACAAAACCAACAATTTACACGGCTTTTAAATTTTGGTCTAAAATTAAAGTAATTACGCTTTGCAAAAACCGGAAGAAAGCATACCTCAAAAAAGAATAAAGATAAAAAAGAAATGATACTGCAAGCATACCAAGCAGGATAGTGTTAATCATTGTAGAATCAAAACCTGGAATTAGCATAATATAATAAATAAAAAAGGAAAACAATAAAATATATGTATATTATATATATTGGTCGTGAATTTGTTGAAGAAATTTTTTAAATAAATTTTATAATAACCGCTCAAACGTTTTTTGCGTTTCGAGAAAAATGCATGTTGCAGCGACGAATCGAGTCGCCGACGATTTTTGAACAAAAAATTCTTTAATGCAAAGTTTTTTAAAGGCTTACGGTAATTTTAAAAATGTGTTTTTTTAGATTTTAAAAAAAAATTGTTGTCAAAATTAAAAATTGCAAGTTCAATTTGGTTCAATGAGAAATTATCTTTCGTCTGTCTCGTGCTTAAAATAAAACCTTTTTTTTTAATTAAAAATGAGTTAGTAACAAATTTTGTTGTTTTCTTTAGAAAGCTTTGTAACATAATAAATTGAGCCTTTTTGTCTGATTCAAAATAATTAATCACAAAAGTTAATTGAAATGAAATGAGACACTCCAAAATTTGCTACAATACTTTTTTAATAATTTGTAAATAGATGATTTCGTTACGTGTAGCTACAGTATACCATATTTTAAAATATATTGCAAAAAACTTTATTAAATTTAATTATTTACAATTATAAAAATATATGTTTTCGAAAATAGACGGTAGAATAGTGCACCCTAACAAGGTGTTTTGTTATAAATTTATTTAACAAGGCTAAAACCTTCAAAATTATTTTCCAGCACATGTTTAAGAATTTCAGAATATTTTGGAGTTCCACCAAGAAAATTTAACATTTCTTTTGGTTTTCCAGGAATATTTGCACCCATGTACCATGAATCTGCTAATGGGAATAGAGTGGCATTTGCCATAGCTGTAATCTCTTTTGCCCATTCCTTCTGTGATTCCTTTTTTGCATCAATATATTTAATTCCATTTGTTTCACAATAATCAATTACTTTAATAACCCAATTTGCTTGTATTTCAATTAAAGATGGACCATTTGAGAATGCGGTAGGCGCTTGGGGGCCATAAGTAAAAAACATATTTGGAAATCCAGAGATAGAAATGCCCAAGAATGTTTCAGTACCATTTTCCCATTGTTTTGTAAGGTTTTCACCATTAATATCACTGAGACCAAGTTTTTTGAAACCACCTGTGATTGCATCAAAGCCAGTTGCAAGTGCCAAAACATCAATTTCGTAAAGCTTTCCATCAGCTGTAACAATTCCCTCTGGTTTAATTTCAACAACTGGATTGTTTTTGACTGAAACAACTTCAACATTTGGCTTATTTAATTGTTCATAATAGTCAGTGAAAAGTGAAGGCCTTTTAACTCCAAATGGATGCGGAGGTTCAAGTGGGGCCAAAATATCTCTCTTCATTGGATCAGTAATTAATTCACGAATTTTTTTGGCCCAAAAATCATATGCCACTTTATTAGCTGTCCAACTTGTGTAGGTGTCCTGTAAAAAAAGAAATTTTAGTACAATTTACTTTATTGTAGCCTAGGGGTTTATCCAGCAGCTATGGTGTCATACAAGGGCGGGAAGAGAGGAAATTTGCCACATATGTATGACACCGCTTTGAAATCTCGGCAAAAGATCATATGTATGACTGATAGGGAGAGATCGAAAAAAGTCGCTTTTTTGTGTGACATCATAAGTATGTGGATGAACACTTTTATTAATTAAACAAAAAAATTGCCTTGTAGCCTCCAAACCAAAAACTAAAATCACCACGTTTCCAAAGATCTTCAAATACTTCTTCTCTTTGCTCTTCTGTATCTTCAAAGGTATTCCTGGGTATATGTTGAAAAGCCATTCCACCAACTCCAGTAATACGTTGATAATAAATTTCGGGATATTTATCTTTTGGCTGATCTTCTGGTGTCAGCTGTCGTTGTCCCATAGGAATGCAAAGATTTGGAGTTCGTTGAAAGACAACCAAAGATTTTGAAACTTTTGCCCATTCTTGGATAATTTGTACTCCAGATGATCCTGTACCAATGATGGCACATCTCTTCCCTCTGACATCTACTTCAGATTCAGGCCAATTTGATGAATGATGAACTTCACCTTTAAATGTTTCAAGCCCTGGAAAATCTGGAACATATTCCTTTGCAGCAAAACCAATACATGGTAAAAAATATTTTGCTTTTGTAATTCTTCCATCATCCGTTTTTATAATCCATTTTGTTTCGCTTACATCGAAATTGGCTTCAATAACTTTGGTATTAAATGCAACGTCCTTTTTAATATCTAATACAATATCACAATATTCAAAATATTCTTGTAACTCTTTCCAATCCGGATATCGCTGCTTCCAATACCATCCTTTCCAAACTTCTGGTAATGATAATTCATAAATTGGAACACTGCTGTCTACCCGTGCGCCTGGATAATGATTTACGCGCCATGTTCCACCACAGCCATTTGCAAGTTCAAAAATTTTAACATTATATCCTTTTTTTCGTAATTGATATAAAAAATATATTCCACTAAAACCTGCACCAACAATTAAAATATCAATATCAAGATTCGAAGAATATGGATCAATATGAACATTAGATTCAGATGACAAATTTCCAGTTACTGTCATATCTCTTTTTTAAATTTGAATAAAATTTAAAATATGGGAGTAATAAATAATTATCAAAGTTGTGTCCGTGTAAGAAAGAGCAAAAATGTTGAAGATCAATCAATGGAAACCTGCTGACCTTTGAGATTGTCGCAAACTCGGAAGACAAAAAGGAAGTCATTTTTTATACTATCCGCAATTTTTTATATTTTCTTATAATAAATGATTCTACAAAATACAAAAACTAAAGAACGTCCAATTGATTATCTTTCCAAAACGTGTCCAAAAGTGGAGCACAACAATCGTTTCGAATGAGTAAAGAAAAGAAATGCAGTGCTATTCACCATGTGTCTGTTCATCTAAACTAGAGTTTTTGAGTTCAATTATAAAATGGCAGTCATAAAAAATGTAGTAGTGTAATTCAATATCTGAAATATTTTACTAATCGAAAACTTTGAAAAGTAGAGCACTTCATAATAACAAGATGACAGTAAATTAAAGTTCTAAAGTATTTTAATTATTTTTTTTTTTGCTTTTACAGTAATACTTTGCTTTTTTTGCAAAGAGTCTTACATCATCAAATAGCTATAAAGTTATTATTCCAATTTTATATTATTTTTTTGCAAATTTCGAACTATTTTTTTAAATCCACTTTTTTCTCACACACTTGCTTTCAAAAATTTTTATTAATATTTTTTAAATACAATTATATTTTTCCACCATAATGAACACAGCAGCAATTACAGTATCCCCCTGTGTATTATTCCTTGATTGCTGCTAATTTTTTAAAGCCATTGTAAAAAAAGAAATATAAATTCAGAAAATTAAAAAAGCTTTTAAGCGTTAAAAAGCTCATAAATTTAAAGAAATAATAATTTTACAGCAGACAGCACTAATTGAAAAGGCGGTACCATTACCACACGATTCTCGTTAATTAATACTCCATTTTTTTGTGGAAAGTACAATAAAAAATTTCTTTACATTAAACTAAATTACAGTAATATAAATCCAAAAATATAAATAATATTTTGTGGGAAAAAGTGGAATGAATTAATACACGCATGGATAAATATAATATTTTTGAAGGGTGTGAAGAGAAAATTAAGAAGGAAAAAAATAATTGAAAGAGGTTTTTTTTAATACTTGAGTACAAGTTTGATTTTGGTTGTCATGGAATTAGTTTATATTTTTCTAAAAGGGTTGAAAGAACTCTATTCAAGCATTAAAAAGCTTTGTTTAAGACAGGTAATATAACGTCTTATAAAGAAGAAAAGAAGTAAGCCGTAAAGGGAAGCCAGAGGTTAAAAAGTAGGCGTCAAAAAAAGCACACACACAAAGATTCTTTCGTCGTTGTTTCTCGTGTGTGTATTTAAATATTTAAAAAACTGTTAATTTTATTTAAAATTAATAGTTTTATTATTTCTGGTGTGTGTTTTTTGAAGAAAAAAGTGTGTGTATTTTAACCACCTTAAAAAGAGAGGGATCAAAAAAAAGGGAAAAGAAAAAGAGGATGGAAGAATACTCAAGTGTAACAAATATCTGCATAAATACGATATTCATTGTATCACTAATATTATTTGGTTATTTATTATATGTTGTTTGTCAACATTCCCCTATCACATTAGGGGGATATAAATATTTGTTATTATGTAATTTAATTTTATCAAATATTTGTAATTTTGCAATTGTTTTATTTAAACCAATTTTTTGTTATGTCAATTGTGGAATTCTAATTCAAGCAACAGGTTTCGGAAAAAAGCTGGCAACAACTTTTGAATCAACGTACTGCTATTTGGAGCTATCAGCTTTGGCACTTATGTTAATGGCATTTTCAATCTTCTTATCAATTTTTTATCGATATCAGCAAATGCTTCCCCCTTCAATCGAGTATTGGTTAAATGGAATCAAAATTTGGAAGAAAGCAGCAGTGGGAATTTTTGTGATTTTTCTTGTCCCCAATTTTATCTTTCTAAGATTATCAAGAGTTGATCGAGAATTAATTGAGAAAGAAGTTTTGAAGGAAGCATTATTAACTACTTCATCCATGCTGGATGAATATCAGTCATATGACGGACATCTTTCACAACCGTTAATTGTTATTTATTCTGGGAAATTGAATTTCTTCTTTTATCTTTTTCTTGCATGGGGTGCAACTTCCCTTTTTGTTTTATTCGTATATTTCGCTTTGTTCCATATCAACATTTATAAAGCAATGAATGAAACAAAAGTTCGATATCTTGAAGAAACATATCGTGGACAAAAACTCGTTTTTACCGTATTCTCAATCCAAATGGCATTTTTCATATTCTTTTTAGTTCTTCCGATTTTCATTGCTGCTTTATCTGCTATCAATTTACTTCCACTTCCCCATTATGGATATGAAATTCTAATTGTTCTTATTTCATTTCATTCTGTATTGGATTCTATTTGTGTCATATATTTTATTAAAGCTTATCGTCATTTTACTTTCACACTTTTACAGTATTTGTATAAAATTCTCAGGTACAAAAATTCTTCAAAAGAATTTCCATGGGAAACAAGTTTGAAAGTTTTAGGGTAATACTACATTTCTCAACCTTTATTAATAAAACTAAATCAAAAACATATACCGTATAACTTTCTTTCTTTTATAAAGTTTGTGTGAAAATAAAAATTTTGTATTTTGTGTTAAATTTATTTTTTTTGTTTATGTGAAAATTCTAAAATAAATTATTTGATTTACAATATTCTCAAGTTTTTAAAACAGAATATGACGCAGAAAAATATAATTTATAGCTTTGATTTATTTTTGTTATGTCTTTTTTTGCAGTCACATGAGCAGCAGTTTTATTTACAGTTAAATATTTAAAAAAAAAACAAGGAATCAAAAACGCAAGCTTTCTACAGTATGAAAGTGTTAAATAAAAAGATTTAAAAAAAATATAAAGTTTTTTGAAATTCAAAAGTAATCTACCTATTTAATAGTTGTTGTTTTTTTGGATTACGGTAAAACCTATGATTTAAGTTCTTTGGCTAAACGACGTTTACTTGCCAAATTGATATCTCTCATGCGCAAAGCTTTTTTTCTTTACGAATTAATGTAAAAAAAATAAGCTCTATCAAAAAAGTAATTCATTTGTTTTGTCTTTGTAATTGCTTATTATTCCTTTATAATAACCGGTTGTAAAACGTGAAACCCATTGGGAATCATTACATCAACTTCAGTAACAATGAAAGCCTTAATTCTGAGGTTTGTGTGTGTAATACTTCTTTATCATTGCTATTAACAATATTTTTTATAGTGGTGGTTTCGGTACGAGGCTTCGGCCATTAACATTAACTCAACCAAAGCCATTAGTTGAATTTGCAAATAAGCCAATGATTTTACATCAAATTGAAGCTTTATCATCTGCGGGTGTGGATACTGTAATTTTAGCAGTTTCATACAAAAAAGAACAACTTGAAAATGAAATTATTAAACATACTAATAAACTTGGTGTCAAAGTATGTATCTTAAAAAATTCTTTTATTGTTGCAGAATTATTATCCTTTCAGATAATATTTAGCGTTGAATCTACTGCGTTAGATACCGCAGGACCATTAGCATTAGCTCGAAATTATCTAACTGATGGCGATGAACCATTTTTTGTGCTTAATTCAGATGTAATTTGCGATTTCGATTTCCGTGCAATGATGGAATTTCATCAAAGTCATGGAAAAGAGGGCACAATCGCTGTTACACAAGTCAATGAACCAAGTAAATATGGGGTTGTTGTTTACAAAAAAGAAACGGGGAAAATTGAAAAATTTGTGGAAAAGCCGCAAGAATATGTCGGAAATAAAATTAATGCTGGAATGTATATTTTAAATCCATCAATTTTGGACCGGATTGAAGTTAAGCCAACATCAATGGAAAAAGAGGTTTAGTTTGTTTTTGTTACAGGTAATATCATAAAGTACTTTCTTTAGATATTTCCAGCAATGTGTGAAACATCAAATTTATATGCTTTTGTATTAAAAGGTTATTGGATGGACATTGGACAACCAATCGATTTTCTCAAAGGTTTACTTTCTTATCCTAATTATTGCTTAGATAACAAAATCTATAGGTACACAACTCTATCTTGATAATCAAAAATCATCCACTGCTGCTTCATCAACATCAAATCTCATTCAACCAGTGCTAATTCATGAAAGCGTAAAAATTCCGTTGAAAGCAGTTATTGGTCCACATGTTGTTATCGCTGAAAATGTTATTCTGGAAGAAGGTGTTCGAATAAAGAACTCCACCATTCTTCCTTATACAATTCTCAAACAGCATTGTTTCATCAATACAAGTATTATTGGAAGAAAATGTACCATTGGATCATGGGCAAGAATTGAGAATACTTCTGTGATTGGAGATGAAGTTGTGATAAAAGATGAAATATATTTAAATGGAGCTCGAGTTTGCCATAACAAAACTATATCTGAGAATGTTCTAGAGCCAAAAGTTGTTATGTAAAATTTTATTTGTATACTGTGTTTTGTTATTACGATATGTTTTTAACGCTTGTTTTTCTGTAAAAATAGCAAAAATAAAACTTAACAAAACAACAATAACATAAAAACTTAAACATTACTACTATCTGAACTTAAAGATAAAGATCCAATTTTTGTGTCCATATCTTCTTTTAGCAACCATTCTGTAGTCATGCTTGAAAAGTTACGTTCATTGACATGAATATTAAGAACAAGACCAATTGCATCTTCTGGAATATCAATTGAAGGAAAAACATATTCAGAATTACGAAAAGCTGTGACCTAAAAAAAGATAGTTGTTATAAAAGAAATATAAACCCCAGCATCTTACAGTAACACCAGGTTCATCTCCAGCAAGATCAAAAAGAAATTCAATATCCAACGGTAATGGCATTAAATAAGTGTCAGCAATAACTTCTTGTTCTCCAATGGTAACTTTAAAATAGTAGCTGCAAGGATTTGCGATTTCACATTCTTTCACTTCTCCATCTCCAGCCATTCCATTTGCTTTTAATGATAAACCACATCGAACATGTTCTTTAAAATGAAATTCATTGCCTGACATTCGAGAATCATGCACATTAAATAATTCTGTGGTATCAAGAATATTAATTCTATCAGAGAGATGTTCTTTAACCTTTCCAGCAAATACCGTTCCATTCAATGATCCAATGCTCTTCTTTCCCTTCAATAAATTAAGGTAATCTTCCTTTTGGGCAACACATGCACTGCTGAGATAAACAAATCTTCCTTCAATTCTTTGAACTAAACATCCATAATGAAGTTGATTTCGACTATAAAGAAAACAAAAAAGTTCATTTTCACGTGGATTCTTAGTAAGTTTTGGACGAATTTCATAAATGAATGATGAGCAAGCAGCACAATCAGCATTATAAATCGCCGTTTTATCAGCTAAATCATATTTTGCAGCTTCTTTGAACACTGCAAAATTTTCTTCAACATTTAAAGGTTGAACAAAAACAATGGCAGAAATATGAGATTTAATATTTTCTTTAATAAATTTGAAGACTTCTTTTGGTGTGCATACAGAGAAACGAGATGGCCGAGAATTCATAGTATAATTTTTCAAATGTTTATGTTCAAGATGGTAGACGTCAAGAATTTTAAAATCCGTTGACAAAAGAAGAGACATTTTTGATAGCCTAAAAATTATTAAATAAATAAATAAGATGAATTAATAAAAAAAGTTAAAAACAAAAAAGTTAAAACTTTCCAGAAAAAAAAACATTCAAAAAACACAGACCAGAATGATCCTACTTTTTAAATTTTTCCTAGAACGAAATACATAAAGCGCCATTTCAAAAATTATTGAATTTTAAAAAAGTACCGTAACACTTTTTGTAATTCACAAACCTTGATCTTGATCATTTTTTAGGCGCACTTGTACTTGACAAACAAATTTTTTTGTTATGCTATTTTTTTTTTTTTTTGTCACTCTACATTGTTCGCTTAATACCTTATTTTTCAGCCAACCTATTTTTAAATGGTTTTATTTCTTTTCTTAAACAATTAAAATTAGTTATTAAATGCATGACAGTTCGACCACCTTTAAATTTGCAAAGCAATTAAAGCAGGTATCAATAAATTACCTTTCTGTTAATACTTATGAACCCACAAGCTTAACACAAGGTAAAATTCTTTAAAAATAAACAACGCTTACAAAACAACAACCCTCTTTATGCCCAGTATTTGGATACTGTATTACAAAATACCTTGTTCATAATTTCAAACAACAGTAAAAACAATTTTTTTGGAAAGGTCACGGAAAATAAAAATAAACGATTTCTTTAACATTTGAGTTACCGTAATCCTTTCATTATTTCTGTATCTTCTAGGTTCTAAAAAGTATGTATTTTAATACGAAAGAATTTGAAAAAAGTGGTCAATGTTCTTGTTGACTGACACATTGTGTTTTTCGTTCACCAACTGCTGCTGCGAATTTCGTCAATTGATTTTCAACAAACACTTTTTTGAGACGTTTTTTTCTTCGTCTTTCTTCAGTCCATTGCTGCCAACGAATTTTTTTTTATATATTTGACAAACATATTATATACTACATACAAATATGGATTATATTGCAGAATTTGCAAAACACGCTTCAAGTTTAATATCATCTACAAAATTTCAAGGTACGTTCTTCATTTTATTAACTGATGCAATAAAATAGAATTTAAGATGCAAAAAATCATGAAAAAATGCCTGCAATTGTTGAAGCAGTTGATACTTTAAGTGATTCAACACCAATTATTGGTCATGTTAAAGGTAAAAGGATTTTAGTTGATTTAATATTTACAAGCACACTTATCTTTCTAGGAATATATCATTATTTTACTAATGAAAAAGAAAGAGCTTTAAAATCTGTTGACGAAGCTACAAGAACAACAGCAGTTGTATCCGGTGGTATTACAGGTAATACAATTATATTCATATTTGATATGATAATGTTTTCTTATTAGGATTTGCTGTTGGAGGTCCATTTGGAGCTGTTATTGCCGGAGCAGCCGCAGGTGCTACCTATGATTTAGCCGCAAGTGCATATCATAGAATGTAAGTATTCTGCTTACCTTCTTATATAAAGCAAGCAGAATACTTATATACCAAAATATTTTAGACCTGTCAGGTCGACGAAAGCCTTTCAAGATGCATTTGCTGATCCAACAAATGAAAAAATGTTTAATGCATACATTTTCCCTGTTATTGATGCCTTTACTGGATATATTGGAGCTGATATTTATTCATCAATTAAAAAAGCTCCTGCAATTACATATGGAAATACTCGACAATTTATTGTTAATGAAACGAAAAAGCATTTCATTGGGCCGAATGGTGAATTATTAAAGAAAAGAATTATTGAAACATTTGTTATCAAAAATCCGTATGTTCAAGAGACTGCAATTAGTCTTGCATCACAAATTCCTAAAATTGGTGCTTTTACTGTTATTTATCCTTATGGAAAACAAATGTTAGAACATTTAAAAAAAGAATCTTAAATACCGTATGCCTTTTCCGTGAAATGTAAATAACTAATAAAGCCAGATAGATGTATTTTAACATATACTTTTATAAAGATTTATTTCACATTGATAATAATAATACATATATCTATCATATTCAAACATATAAAACAAAAATAAGTATGTAGGAAAAAAGCACATAAACCTAAATGTATATATACTAACAACAGAAAGGCAAGAAATGGTAGCAGTATTAACAAGCATAATTGTATAACAAAAAGAAAATTGATAACACACGGCGGAATTTTTTGAAAATAGACACGGAACCCGCTCAAAGTTTTGTTGCCACGGCTTTATTTTTTGACCAATTTACTTTAAACTTTGCCAATATCTTCTTTAAAGTATTTTCTATAATTCTAGTTTGATTAAAGATTGGAAGAATAGCTGCAAAGTTATGCCCCATGAAAGTTAACAAATCGATTTTTTCGCTAAAATAACTTTTGTTGCCTTGCCTTCAAATTTTTATATTTTGGCATAAAACTTTTTTGGCACGTTCCTTACAACCATATCTACAATCCAAGTTTGAATTATTTTAATCGGAAGTAAAGCGGCTGAGTTTGAGCCGATTGAAAAATACGCTTATTTTTTTCATTTTACTAAGCAAAAATTCCGCCGTGTTAACAAATTTTAGAAAGAAAAAACAAAAAAGAAGAGTTAAAGCAAGTTCTTGGTTTTTTTTGTAATTTAAATAAACAAAAATGAATGAAAGAGCCTGGTTTTTGAAGCGGACGGGGCAACAAAAAAGGCAGATCGGATAAGTTTCAAGCTTTCCTGAGAGGGAATGATATCTTGTGAAAGTAAATAACTCGTAATAATATTAATTGAAAAATATGAATAAACTGAATTTTTTAAAGAAATATTGTAGCTTTAATGTGGTGGATCTTCTTCTGGAGGACGAGACGCTCCAAATGCTGGTGGTTGCTGTTGTTGTGAAGGAGCAACATCATCATTCCTTGGTGGAGAATAAATTGGTGGTGGCTGTACTCTTGTTGATAGAATTGGAGTTGAAATTGCTGGACATGACGCTATTGCCTAAATGAGGAATTGTTGGATTATATACCAGAATATTTTCTAATCGAACCGATTCATAAGATGGCGGCGGTTCAAGTGGCTTATATTCATCGCTTGGTAAATGTGGAATTGTTGGATTATATACTGGAATATTTTCTAATCGAACTATTTGTCCTGATGAATGTGAAGCAGTTGGAGGACGACGAAATTGATGATGACATTCATTTAATAAATTTTCATGAATCATTAGAGTTTGTGGATCATCGCGTCCATATCCATTTCGGTGATGATGATGTCGTCGTAATTCTTGAGGTCCACGATTTCGACGTCGATCTAAAAAAAGGTCAAAGGTTACTGTAATTAATATAAAAAATTATTTGTAAGGAAACATACTTTCACGATGAACAGTTGTTGGTGTACGTTTTGGGCAAAAATCTAATCGACAAATAACACAACAAAGTGCAATAACAGCAATACAAATTAATGGAATACCAAGTACTGCAAACCATGATGCAGCATAATATTCACAAAATTGACCTAAAATATTTTGTTTACCAGACTCTCAACTCATTCTTTACTATAAAGAGCAAGCAATGGTTCTAAATATTGGAATTTTTATACTAAAAAAATATGACTTCAGAAATAGGAAGAATCCGAAGAAGTTCGGTTTTGTGAAAGGCAAAGAAGAGGAATCCTTTAAAAAAGTGAGTATCACTCAGTTACTGACCCGTATACCAGTTATCAATACATTTACAGGTACCATTTGTTAATGGACGACCACCATTTTGACAGCTATAATTATCATTCTTTTTGTTGTTTGGTATACGGTAAGTACGAAATTACTTACTGAATTATTTCACAGTGCTTTCCGGTTATATATATTGGATTAATACATTTACATATTTCTTCTGGTGGAATTGTTGAAATTCTTTGAAGTGTTCCATTGTTTAAACAGATTTTTTTCTCACAATGGTCGCCATCAAAGTGTTCTGGACAAAAACATTTTCCGCCAAGACGTTTTGTTCCACCATTTAAGCAGTCTGGAGTGAATCCAATCATTCCCTTGACCTTACCCCATACTGCAGATACAATTTCACCAAATTCTAAAAGATTAGTAATTACAGTATTCAAAGCACAATTACAAAATACAGTAATCCCAAAACTAATTTACGCTAATACAAAATACTTTTTTCTTCAGCATTTTTTTGGAACTAACCATTTGAAGCGCCATTTTTAGAAATAATAATTCTAGGCGTTACAGGGCGATAGGTATATGAATAAGATGGTGGTGGTAATACCAGCATACATAAGAAGAAAAAGAAAAGAACTGCGCAATTTTATTTTTTAACAAAACGTCCTTGTGAATTAAAGAAAATTAATACACAGCTGCAATAAAACAGCTGGAAGAGACAACACTTTTCTCCCCTTTTTTTAAAGGTTATTCACTGTCACAAATATAAAAAATAATTATTATTACAAATACTTATTTCTTTGATAGAGCAATTTGTCATTTACTTTTCTTTCCTTCCTATTTTTTTTGCGTTATGGAATCTATAACAGAACAAAAAGCTTATCCGGAAAAGAAAGGCATTGTCTTGTTTTTCTATATTTTTTTTAAAAAAAGTCACAATACGTAAATTATGCGAGCTGCGCTCCTCCTCCTTTTGTTATTCTTTTAGTTGAAAATCTAAAAAAACATGGGCCTATTTTTTCAGTTCATTTTTAAAAATTAGCTTTAGTTTAGCTTTTTGTTAGCAGCTTATTTCTTTTCTCTTGCTAGCTAGCTTGCATCAACCCATTATACAAAGTAAAAAAAAATGGAAAATGTTTAAAAAACGAGAAAATGAGTATAAGAAACTTTGTTGTGTCAAAAGATGTAAAAAGAAAATTGACTTTGTTAAAAGAACTAGTGATGCTTGTTTTATAAGCTGCTTAGTGATATTAATATTATTATTGAGTAGTTGCTAAGGAAGTATGGGCAGAAAAATGTAAATACGAAAAAAAATCATAAATTAAAATCAAAATCTCCCCCTGACACAAAACAAAGACCAACCTCCGCTATTTTCTTTGGCAGAATTTAAAATTTCATCAGAATTTTTGACTTTTACAGTAGGCTGTGTTGGAGCTGGTAATGGAAGATATCCAGGAGAAGTTGATATAGTTGATGAAATTTTTATTTCAGTTTTATTCTTCATTACTATTTCTTTTCCAAAATTATTAATATTCAGTTTTGAATTAACATCATCAACAAAATTAATTAAATGTTCATTCAATAAATTGGTATCTGTTGATCCTTTTGTTGCTGCTTCAGCTAATAAAGCTTCAAGATGTCGTTGTCTTTCACGTTGTTCTTTTCTTCGATTTAATTTTGATTCAATGCTTTCATAATTGAAATCACTTTGATGAGAAGGTGGCGGAAATACACGATGTCGATGTTGGGGTCGTTTTGGTGTCGATGGTAATTCAGTTGTTGATAATGATGAAGGCGGAAGATTTGACATCCCAGAAAGCTTTGGCGTTCCATAAGTTTCCGCCATTTATTACCTCAAAAACCTTAAAGAAGAAATAAAATAAATCACACACTTTGTACAAAATATAAAAAGAAATAATTACGGTAATTAATAACCGAATTAAAATTAAAAAACTACAGTATATCCAAATTTCTTAATCTTTATACAAAAAATTTCACAAAAAAATGCTACATAAAAAAATAACACATTGCCCGTTTAGTAAGTAACCGTCTTTGGCAGTCAATAAATAAAATTTTAAAGCCCGAATTTCTTTTTCGTTTGAACTAAAAGCATCACAACCCCTAAGAGATATCGTTTGTTTGCTGAAGCAAGTATTTAAAAATAAAATAAAGCATTATATCATCATGTCTTCTTTTTGTCAACAATTCCTCCAACATGAAGTAATGGAATTTCTTCAACCATTTTAGTTCCTTTTTGTGATCGAATACCTCGTCGTAATGTTGTTATCCCAGAAGATCTTCGGCCACTATCATTGTTATTTGTAGCTTTACCAGTTAATGGAGAAATTGAACTTAAATGTGCTTGATTATTTCCTAATCTAAAAAATTAATATGACAAAACAGATTACGGTAACAAAAAAAAGAAACTAACATTTTAAGAAAGTCTTTTAAAATTCCACGAAGTTCTTCAAGTTCAGATGCACCAAATGGCTGAAAAATAAAGAAATTGATTGAACTGAATTTCTTCGACTGTAAACTTTCAGTCGATTAAACAAATGCAAATAAAAAGTGCTGGGGGAAGTCTTTGATCGCAAAGAAAAATATAATATCGTTCTTTAACGTTAAATCAACAGCGAAAATTACAGTCATATTTTTGAGCATTTGTAACTATTATTTGTTTGCAGCAAGAGAAAAAAAGATAAGTTCATGACAAACGGAAGCTAATATTATCGAAAAGAGAGTTTAACGTTTAACTACTTTTTTTAAAAATTAATTAAAATTTTATTTGCATTTCTCTTTCATTAAATAGCCCATCTTAGAAAAGCCTAAAGACCTCAACAGCGTTAAATGTTTTTAATTAATTCTTTAAGCAAAACAAATCTTTAATCTTCGAAAATTATTTTTAGAAAACAACAAAACTTACAACAACAGTTCGAAATCTGCAAGCTTCATGCAAAAAGCTAAGCCGTTCAATAAAATTTTCATCAAGTTCTGTTAAATTTGCCATTTCTCGAAGTTCAGTTAAAAAAGCATACGTTGACTGCCCAGGAGACCGAACTATATGTGGATTAATGGTTTCTAGCTGTCGGTCTAAAAATGGTTATACAAATAAATAAATATAATTTTATTGCAAAGTTTAAAACTATATTTTGTATTTAAAAGTGCAAACGTGATAAAAAAAATAAAAGGGCAATTAAGAAATTCGTACAGTACAGTAAAAAAATGTCTCAATCCTTTTGTTTAAAGACGTATAAAAAAGGAGCCCCGTGGGAGTCATTAAAAACAAAACCAAAAAAATAAAATAAATGGGAGACCTACAAAGTAGTTGAACACAAAAAAAGATGTGT
Source organism: Panagrolaimus sp. LJ2400 (assembly GCA_024447215.1). Lineage (NCBI taxonomy): Eukaryota > Metazoa > Nematoda > Chromadorea > Rhabditida > Panagrolaimidae > Panagrolaimus > Panagrolaimus sp. LJ2400. The sequence continues at coordinate 489,745 of JAMRYA010000009.1, read as the reverse complement.
CAATGTTATTTTTATAAAGCGGAGAAAAGCCGAAAAGGGTGTATGGCCATAGCAACAGAAAGGGATTGTAGTTTTTTAGGATTAATTTGGAAAAATGGTTTTGTTAAAGGTGGCATTTAAAAAATAATTCGAAAAAAACCAAAAAAAGCAAAATTGTTTGTAAAAGAATTATTATTACGGTAGCCCAACACATTAAAAAAATTACTGTATGTAATACTAATATTGCACTTTCCCAAAAGCTACTGCAATTCGAAATTCTTTATAATTTAACAAAACGATAGTATAAACACACAAACTAACCAACACTTCTATTAATTTCATCAAAACCAATCATCCTTTGAACATAAGTTTTTGTGGCATCTGAAAATAAAAAGAAAATATTATTAAGCGTTGAAAAAAAATAAATATGGTTAAAAAGCAGCTGCCATTTTTCAGAGAAAAAATATATTATTGATTCATGCCCATTTTTGACGCTTCAAAGTTTCAATTTCCTTTTCTTTTTCATCTACTGCAACTACTTCATCAAGTCTTAAACAAGAGAAAACAAGATTAACTGAAATGAAGGCAATGAATAGCAAAAGAAAATTGAAAATAGAATTTTTATAGAAAAAGGAAGAAGTAGCAATTAACTTCGTTTTATAAATGAAAGAATCCATAAATCTCTATAAATTAAACGAATGTGAAGAATTAATATAAATAAAGTAGGTGATAAAAGAGAGATTAAAGGTGGTGGGATGTAGAGAGGAAAAAGGTATACTGTCGGCCATATATATTTTTTACATCAAATTCAAACGACGTAGAATTTTTTTTGTTAATAATCTTTGATACATAAAAAAGTAAAAATATAAATTTATGTAAAAAATACAATATCTTTTCTGCAATTTTTTGATGATGTAAGCTATAAAAAGGCGGTGATAGGAAAGAAACATGAACAAAAATCGCTTTTGAAAAAATTAGATCATCCAAAAATGAAGCCAATAAATGAATGAATATATATTATTCATAAAATTAAACACCGAAAATAAAATTGTTTCCACATTACCATTATAGAAGTCGCATAAATATTGGAAGCATGAATCAATAAAAATTTTGTTCTCCAAAAATGACTGATCTGCTTTCTAACATTAACCTATTTCCTTACGTTCAGATATCATATTGCAATCAGTGAATTTTGGAAAATAACTTTGTCGAAATGCAGCAACAGCATTTATCTTTGAAATAATTCCTTCACGATGTCTCTAAAAGTATCCGCATTTATACAATAAATAACACAATAAAGCAATTCATACAAACCTTTGAAGTTTCAGGTGCAATTGAAGAATTAATTTCACGTCGAGCACTATTCAAACGAACGCGTTGAATTTGTCGAAATACAACAATTGTTCCTGCAATTAGCACCTATAAAAAGTTTTATTAATTAACATTAATAAAAAAGCTTGATTGGAATAAATAAACTTACCAAAAGTATAAAAGCAACCGCAAAAACAATTGTATATCCCCCTAAGCCGAGGGTCGCCGGAATCATCATTTATTGAATAAAAGCAGCTTTAACACTTTTTTTTCTCTCTCTTCAATTAATGAATTACCTGCTGCTTTCGAACACTAAAAAATATGAATCATTTGTGTTAAACCTGAGAGAAAAAGATGTAAGCGATAAAAACCCGAAAAAAGCGCAACACTAATTCGAGAAACTAAAAAAGTTATCATACACCGAAAAAATACTACAAAAGAAAACATAAATTTCCTTATTTTGCTATTCCCCCCAATGATCGATCAATGAAAAAAAGTGTGAGTTATACGCCATAAAAACAATAGATTGGAACGTTTTTACTTTACAGATATATTTTTCTAACTCAGCTGAGGATCTTTTCTTTTCCTCCTATTCCACACTTGACACACAGCTGTCATCAGTTTTTTCAACAAAGCAAGTCTTTCACGACACTATTAGTCTTCTTCTTCTTTTTTTGCATTCAGTGTCCATTTTTAATTTCGATTTTAGTGTTGTTTTGCAAGAAAAAGAAATTGGTCAGCTGGAAATTGCCATGTTTCGTTGAAGGACATTTTATTTCACACGCTTTCAACAAAAAAAGTAACAATGAATTTTAAAAAACCCTTCAAAAAAAGTACTGTAAACAAAAAAAAACAAATACAGTAAAAATCAAAAATTATGAATCTCTAACTTCTCCACTATCCAAAACATCTCTTAATTCAGGATCTTCAATTTCTCCATTCTTAACTTTTTCTCGATATTGCCATACTCGTTTAAGCCGAGAATTTTCAATCATTAATTGCCGCTGTTGATTTCGAAGTTGAATTAAAACTGATTGAAGAGCTCGTTGTTCAGCTTCTAAGACGCTTTTCTTTTTGAGAAGTTCGCTATTTTTAAATGTTTCTTTTTCGGGTGGTAAAATAATTTCATTTGTTTGTGAAGTTGAAGGAATTTCTTCGTTAGACATTCTGTAATTTTCAATGAGTACAATAGAGATACTGTAATCAAAAAAATAAAGCAAAGGAAAACAGACCAAATTGTTAATACTGAAAAATAAATCCCAAAATTTTTATTGTATCAGAAAATACATACATCAGTCAAAAACATACAAATAAAAATGATTTTTTTTTCATATAAACAATTTATGAACGTGATCGAGATCGTCTACGCTTTCTATCACGTCGATCTTTTCTATCATATCGATCACTTTTTTCATATCGGCTACTACTACTACTTTCATATTTGCTGCTTCTTTCATGCCGGCTGCTTCTATCTTTTTCATAACGGCTACTTCTTTTTTCATCATCATCATATCGTCTTCTCTTTGTATCACGAATACTTTTATCATATCTTATACTTCTACCGTAATCAGGTGATTCTTCTTTAGCCTTTTTAGCTTCTTTTGCTTTCTTTTCTGCTACCTTATCAGCTTTTCGTTTAGCTTTTTCTGCTTTATATTCTTTAGAATCTTTACCAAATACCCGAGCAAGAATAGCTTTTCTACGAGATGGATTAATATTTTTGAGGAATGATTGAACATCATCAGGATCATCATTTGGAGCACCTAACGTCTAAAACGAAAAAAAAAGATTAGAAACAACAAATTTAGCTTAAAAAGTAGACCTACTTTTAAAACATCATCAGATCGAATGTTATGCAAAATATTCTTTTTAAAATTAAATCCATGATCTTCTTTCATATCAGAGAGCAGCTGAACTTGATCAACTGGTTCATATTTAACTTCTTCATATTCACCATCTGAATCACTTGAATCATCTGATTTTTTCTTTTCATCTTTTTCATTTTTCTTTTCAGCGCGAAATTCTTTTAATAAATCAGAGGGATTATTAGCATCTAAAACAAAAAATTTAAGACTTATCTTCAAGGGTAAGAAAACATTACATCCTGGATTTTCTGCATTCCCACTCATTCCATAAAGTGGACATTCTCGATCAGTATTCAAATGACCCCATGTATGACATTTAACACATCGAACATTTCTCACTTGAATACCAAATGGTTGATCTTGAATTGCATCATTTCCTTTAGCCCATTCTTCTCGAGGAGCATTGTATTTTCTTTGCCATTCAAATTTTGGTTCTTCTTTAGGTTCTTCTCGTTTTGTCATCCCTGTTGGAGCATCATACATGAAAGAAAGACCAAGCTTTGCTTTTTCATCACCCAACAACGCTTTATTACTCATAATTTCTTGTTCTTTTTCATACTGTATTCGAAGTTCTTCTTGTTTTTGTTCATCAAGCTTTTTCTTTTCTTTTGCTTCCCATACCTGCAAAGAATTTAAAATATCATTAGTTATAAAAAAAGAAAATAACTTACTTTTTTCAAATTCCACCATGCTGAAGGATGGAAATCCTTTTTGGACATAAAATTCTGGAATCCTTTCCCCATTATTGCGGCTGTTTTCAGGAAGAAGAATACAACAGAAAAAGCTAAAAAATTGACAAGTTTTAATAAAAAAATAATAGTTATCAGAAGAAGTCGAATACCACGCGATTAAGAAATTTCTGAAAAAAAGCAACACATCTAGTTTTCGTTTTAAGAGTGTGAAAAAAATTTTAAAACAAAGCTTAAAAAGTGAAATTCCAATTTTGAAATTGTACAGTTTTTGTACTCCCTCTTAAACTTCATTGTTAAATTTTGACTTTTGTTGGAAAAAATATAAAGGTAATGAATGATATTCCAACATTTTTTAAAACAAATTCATCAATTAAAAAAATTTTTTTATTTATAAAAAAGCAACAAAAATCAACAAAAAATTCAACAACAATATTATCATTTACGGTAACTAATTATTTAACTCGAAAAGTTTTCAAAGCATTATCAGAAGCGCCTGAAGCAATGATAGATCGTATTGACCAATCTACAGTAAGAACACGATCATCATGTGCAATAATATCATAGAGGGGAGCTTTAGGTGATCGAACATCCCACATTCGAACAGTTTGATCAAAACTTGATGAAACAAATTGATGAACATTTTCTGGTGACCAATGAACATCAGTAACCCAACCATTATGACCATGAAAAACATCTTTTACCATTGCACCTTCTTGACTTGTTAAATCCCATAAACGTATTTTATTATCAGTTGATCCAGTAACAATTAGGCCATTTGTTGGATTGAGAGAAAGGGAAGTAAAAGCTCGAGCTCCATTTAAACGAGTAACAAATCCTAAAATTATAATTTCATATTCGAGGTGAAATAGTTTACAAAAATTTTACCCGCAAGTTCAAGATCCCAAGCAATAATATTATGGTCCATTGAAGCAGTAACAACTTGCTTTGGATTTAATGGATGCCATTCAACTCCAACCACAGCATCTTTATGTGATTGTAAAGTTACCATAGGAGTCTTTACAACTGTATTTGGCTTCTTCTTTTTAACTGCATCTGTTTTTGAATATTCTGTTTTACCATCTATAAAAAAGCACATTCAATTATATGCAATGTAAAATTAAAAATTCTAACCATCTTCAGTATTCCAAACTTTTAAAAAAGAATCAAAGCCACCAGAAACCATTCTTGTTCCATCTGATTTTGCCGAAACACATTCGACACTTCGTTCATGACCTCGAAAAATTTGCCATGGTTCAAATGTAAGCTTCTTTTCAGCTTTGTGTATTTTTGATAGAGTTAAAACTTGATCTTGACTACCAATCACCACACAAGGTACTAAAATAACATACATAATTGTATTATCGGTTCAAAATGAAAAAAAGAATTACTTCCAGCTACACTAAGAACATCCAAACATTTTAAAGGATCTTCACCAAAACTCAGTGACCCTAATTTGATTCCTTTATGCGAAAATGCAGTCAATTCGCCGCCATACGTTGTTGAAAATATACTAAAAAATGAACTATAGTTTATAGCTTTAACAAAAAAAAAAATAAAACATACTAATCAGAAGTTGTTTTAATTCCAGAAATCCAATCTTCATGAGGGATATCTTGATCCGGTTCTGGAGCAGGTTGACGTAAAATGCATTCTACTTCAATAATTGATTCTTGTGCAATATTATTTTCAACAATAAAATTTTCAAGATTTCCTCGAAATAATACCCCAGCAATAAGAAAATCAAAAGAAACTTCTTTCCATTCATCTAAAAGTATACAACATAAAATACAACAATACAATAACCTCAAAAATCTTTTTACCATCATTTTCTGCAGCAGTTGCATTTAACAAAGCATTAAATTCATTTGCCGTTGCAGATGCAGGAATTGAAGTTATTCCAGAATGTATTGAATCAGGGCTAAAATAACTATGTATTAAAATAGTGTATGGAAAAAAGCTAAGCAAACCTAAAATCTTTAGCAAGAAACTTCACTTGAAGATGTCCTTCCATTATAAACAAAGCCTTATACGCGTATAAATTTTATTATTATTAAAAATTAATTTTAAAAAATAATTAAATTTTTGGAAAAGGCAAACATTGAAAAACTGCAGCTCTAACATTAACAAAATAGTTGCAACACATTTTGCCAAAGCCATTAAAATTTTAAAAAAGTACAGTAATCACAGCCGATACTCTGCAGCAAACTTCCGCAGAAAGTCAGCAGAAGTGACTATAGTCAGCATTTCTGCAGCAGTATTCCGCATATAGTCAGCAGAAAAACAACAAATTCTTTTTCTTCAGCAGTATTCCGCAGAAATTCAGCAGAAGTGACTATATTCAGCATTTCTGCAGCAGTATTCAAGCAGAAATTCAGCATGTTTGACTATAGTCCAGGGATGGGAAATGCGGCGGGCCGCCGCTGCCCGCCGCGTGCCGGCCGTGCCGCCGGCCGGCCGGCGAAAAAATTTATGCCGCGCGGCCGGCACGGCCGCAATACTCATGCCGCGCGGCAGGCATTTTAGTTTTCGGTTGCTTGAAAGCTGATATTTTTGGATTGTTAAACATTAACAATATCACTCAAACGCGGAAAATGTGTTAATAGTGTAAATAAAGACGCTTTTCAAGTACAGAAATTTTAAATAGAAAACAAATAGATAAGAAAAATTTTTTAAGTTTGCAATAAAAAATTTTTTTAAAGGCATTTTTGAAAATCGCGGCATGCCGCGGCCGGCCGCAGGCCGGCCGGCAAAAACTGTAATGCCGCGCGGCCGGCGCGGCAAGTGAAATTTTGGCCGCCGGCGCGGCCGGCAATGTTTTGTTGCCGCATTTCCCATCCCTGCTATAGTCAGCAGATTTTCATAAATTTTTATTTTTGGCTAGAATTCCACAGCAATCCTGTACTTTTTGCTGAATTCTGGGTCAAAAATTGGGATTTTAGGCAAAAATAAAAATTTATGAAAATCTGCTGACTATAGTCAAACATGCTGAATTTCTGCTTGAATACTGCTGCAGAAATGCTGACTATAGTCACTTCTGCTGAATTTCTGCGGAATACTGCTGAAGAAAAAGAATTTGTTGTTTTTCTGGTGACTATATGCGGAATACTGCTGCAGAAATGCTGACTATAGTCACTTCTGCTGACTTTCTGCGGAAGTTTGCTGCAGAGTATCGGCTGTGATTCAATAAATTATTTTTTAAAATAAAAGTTCAAAGTTAATTCATTTGCAAGAGTTTACAAATATATTTTCTTTGATGTTTGACAGGTGAAAGAAATCTTATGCTTAAGAACAGCACCAACCATCTGTCTAATTTTTAAATCTAATAAAAATTTTGATTAAAAAAAAATTGAACAGTGGTAGCTGAAAAACTTTTTAACCATTTCAATATATTTTTTTAATTTTACATCAGTTGGACGTTGGATGTTTACTTTTATATTAATATTTTTAAAAAAATATATTACCGTAATTGTATTTGCTGGTGTATAAATGCTATAAAGTTTGAGAAAATTAAGTGCTAATTATTTTAAAAACGAAATGTCAAGTAATGAGGAGTTACAATTACTTTTTACTTTGGAGCCATGGTTTTCTACATATTCCACCGTATGCTTTTCGGTTAAAATTTTTCTGTTAATCTCGGTTATATATGTCATAACAAATCATTCTCCGCCTTCAATGGAAAGTTATAAATTTTATTTAATTATTAACGTTGTTTCAACTTCAACATGGGGTTTATTGCTATTTTTAGCACAACCAATTATTACTGCGCCATCCTTAATTGTTTGTAGTTCAGGTTTTCTTAAAGGAATTCCATCAATACATTTTCATTCGCTAATTGGTGCAATGATTTTTGTATATCTTTCACACATTACATCCACTTTTGCATGCCTCTTTTACCAATATGTTCATCTAAAAATGTCTCCATGGAGAAAATACTTTTATCATTACGGTAAAGCTTTTGTCGCATATATTACCGTCACCACAATTTTAACATCTCCAATCGCAACATTTATTCTGACATCAAAATATTCAATTGAATCAAGCCCAACATGGATTTTGGAAGATAATCCTACTCTGAATTTTAGTATTATTCAATCGTTTCTGAATTCACATCCATCTTGCTTCAAGCTGTATCTCTATGATAATATTATTTATCTTTCAATAAGTGTCTTAATTATTGCTGGAGCACTTGGAGCAATATTTGGTTACATTCATTCAAACATTTTAAAACTTTTCTTTTCCAAAACTATGGAACTTTCAAAACGTACAGGAAAAATGCAATGGAATTTATATAAATTTATTTTAATTCAAACTTTGTGTATCATTTTATTTTACATGATCCCAATAATGTATGTCATTGCAAATTTATTGTTTAAGACTTCTACTGCATCTATTGGACTTTCATTTAGTTTAGCAGTAATTTCATCATATGAACTGGCAAATTTATTACTCATTCTAACATACATTGGTCCATATCGACAATTTTTAATTAAAACTTTTCGTCGACTTTCGATTAAAAAGAATTCTGTTATTAGTATGAGGTCTACATCTGTTTTAATATCTTCTATACAGTCAAATAATAAATATTAAATCGTTTTGTTGCTTGAAATGAAAAAAACATCTTGACTTTTTTTGTGAAAAAGATGATGACGAAATGAAAGTGTACATAGATTAAAAAAACAAGTCTACGAAAAAGGTTATTTATACAAATAAACATATAGTACTATTTGGGTTGCAAATATAGTAATGCAAAATGATAACATTTCAAACAAAATAGATAACTGAAACATTTTTACATAACAAAACATTTTTAATATTAGACAATCATGGAAACAGTGACATTGCATAAATTTTCAAGCCTATTGTTGTAGCATTAAAAATGATACCATAATTTTTTTCTAGTTGTCTTTTTTAAATCCTTTAAATCCTTCTTCAATAGTTTTTTTCTGAAATTTAAAAGTTCTTTGACTTTTGACGCCAAGATAAGAAGCTTATTCAAAAAAATTTCCGGATTGTTGGCTGCTTTCTCGGGAGAAAGTGTTTCCATTTGACACCGGAAGACTAAATGTCTAAAGAAAATAGTTGGTGATAAGAGAGAAATGAAATAGCTTACTTCACAATACCCGGACCTATATTGCTGCATTCCATTTTCTAGGGAATCCTATATATAAGGAATTTTAACACAATGAAAAAATACATATTTTTTGTGCTCTGTTAAAAGCCGATAACATGAATCAGGTAGTACTGATTTTTTCAATTATTGGATTTTCTATAGCTGCATATGATGAATCATTTGCTCGAAATAAGGCCATGCCATTGTCAGCTGCCGCATATTCGGATGTTCCTGAAAATTGTTTAGCCAATCGATTTGTGAATACTCAGCTAAAAGGAAAATACCGTGTAAATTGTGATGAATTTAAAGGTGATTCATGCTTTTCATTTACTGCTGTCAATCATGCCGATAAAGCTATCATTCTTTCATTCCGTGGATCTGCAGGTTTTATGCAGCTAGTTTCTGAAGGAATTCAATCTATATTTACTAAAAAAACAGTTTCACCAATTGGAGGAGATGTCAGCGAATATTTTTATAATGCATATCAAAAGCTGTGGGATGCTGGAATGAAAAATGATTTTCTTGCATTAAAAAATGCAAATCCAACTTATGACGTTTGGATCACAGGACACTCATTAGGTAAGATAAGATCAACAGTAAAATCTAAACGTTTTTTGATAATTATTGCCGTTTTCAGGAGGTGCAATGGCTACTATAGCTGCAAGTAATATTGTAAAATATGGTTATATTACAACCAACAAACTAAAGCTTTATACATTTGGTCAACCTAGGTACCTATTTTTGATTTCAGTCTGTTTTAAAATTGTTTCGTTTTTAGAACCGGTGATAAAACTTACGCAGCTGCTCATGATGCATTGGTAACTTTTTAAATATTGTTCCCTATTACAGTGTTATTAAATTTAGATCCCTGAATCATATCGTCTAACACATTCACGTGATATGGTAGGTGGTAGCACATTCAGGATCTTGTTGTAATTTTAGCATATTCAGGTACCACATGTTCCCCCAGAGAATATGGAATCATATTTCCACCATAAAAATGAAATTTGGTATAATAATGATATGACAATTGGATCAAAGCATATTGAATGTGATGCTGATGAATCAAAGGATTGTAGTGATGGCCTTATCATTAAACTTTCAATTCAAGATCATTTACATTATTTTAATACTGATGTCAGCAGCTATGGAGTTTCTGGTTGTCATTAAATTTTGAAAGAATAATTTTTAACAGAGTACGAAATAAAATGAAATTTTTTCAAGAGTTTTTGTTTGTTATTAAAAACATGTTCTAAATGCGCTTAAAACACTTTAAAATAGCATAGAATAACTATATTAAATATTAAAAAAAACTTTATGAATGGTTTGAGAAAGTATAATAAAAACAAAATACATTTAAAAACACAAAAAGTAAAAAGCGCCGAATTCACATCACTAATTTCATCTGCAATTTTAAAATGCGATAAAGAATGATGAAACTGTTATTATTGGCTTGTTTGATAATATTTCGAGTCATTTACTATAGTTTTTTTTATACAAGAATAACAAATTGTAATTTTATTTTAACATTTTATAATAAAATTACTAAAAATTCTTTTTCTTTTTACAGAAGGTTAGCGTCTAATTTAACCAAAAAAGGCACCATTTGGATTTTGTGGTGGAAATCCGTTTCCTTGTTGTTGACCAGGGAAACCACCTTGTTGACCATATTGTTGTTGTCCGTTATTATTTGGAAAACCTCCTTGTTGTTGTCCGGGGAATCCACCCTGTTGTTGACCTGGGAAGCCTCCTTGTTGTTGTCCGGGGAATCCACCCTGTTGTTGACCTGGGAAGCCTCCTTGTTGTTGACCTGAGAAGCCTCCTTGTTGTTGTCCGGGTTGTTGTCCATTATTATTGGGAAAACCTCCTTGTTGACCAGGTTGTTGAGGTTGTTGTTGTCCGGGGAAGCCACCTTGTTGCTGCCCGGGTTGTTGACCATTATTATTTGGGAATCCACCTTGTTGACCAGGTTGCTGTTGCCCAGGGAATCCTTGACCGGGCTGTTGTTGACCTGGGAATCCACCTAGTTGTTGTCCAGGTTGTTGGGGTTGTTGATTGCCTGGAATAACAACCATTGGAATGCCTGATGGTGGTGCACCAGATGGTGGAAGACCTTGTGGAGCTTGACGTTTGGCACGTAATGGAAGACCGCTAGGTGGGGCTCCAGATGGAGGAAGACCACTTGGTGGTACTCCACTTGGACCTGGTGGACCAGATGGCTTACCAGTTGGTGGAAGACCTGTTGGTGGAGGACGAGGGGATGCATCATTTCCACCACCAAAATGGAATCCAAATAAATCGAAAGCTGATGCCGCAGCAACAAGGAATAAAATTGAAACAAATCGTACCATTTTTAAAATAGTATTAAATCAACGAATTGATGGCTTTTTTTTTATTCTTTAATCTTCTTTTATATGTCATTGAAACCAGGAAGCACGGGCAGAAGGATGCTCTTGATCATCACAAAATTATATCCTAAAAAATCTAAGCTAAAAAATTTGCAGATGTACAAATAGAGTCAGTCAAAAATGTAACCTTTTTTAATAATATCTTTATTTTAACAATGACTTTTGAAATAATAATTTGGGTTTGTTTTTTTGTCTATTATTTTTTAATTATTTGAATTTAGATGAAAAATGAAAGATTTTTTTGGATTTATTTGTCAGTGATCCTTCTGGGATGAAATTTCATTGTATTTTAGTTTTGGTTCTTTGATGCCACGTTGCGTGTTTGCAATACGTGGGTTAAAAAACTGTTACCAAAAAATGGTATATACTGTTTTGAAGAAAATTTGTGAAAATTTGTAAGTTATTTTTAACGATAATCAAAGTCAGCAATTAGTTTGGATTTTGATGGAAATGATACATGTTTCATGTTTTGATATCTTTTATTATGTTTAACGAGACATAAAGAGTACGGAAATGAAGTATCTACTTTTAAAATGGCATTTTTGCTAGGAGATTTAAGCATCTCTTCATGTTAATAAACCAATAAAGGTATAAATCATGAAAGAATAACAGAACAATGACGGAAGTGTTAGATAAATTAAGAAAATGACTTATACCGTCTTTCAGCAAATGTGATAATCTTTTTTAAGTCAAAAAAGCTATTGCCATTATATAAATTTTTAAAATAAAGTCGTTTATTACAAATTAATTACAAAACAAAATACAGGAAATTAAGGTAAATATTTCAACATATTTACAAGCAATAATTGTTAGTTAAATATAAATTGATAATTACTGTAGAAATTATTAATGATGAGTAGTTTCATAATGAGTTTCTTGAACTACCGTATGACCAGTTGGAGCAATGGCAGAAGTATGATGATGCGTTTCATGAACTTCATTAACATGTGCACCAGCTTGATGTTGTAATTTTGCACCAGCCTGAATCATTTCATTTCCAGCTTCTGCAAGATATTCTTGTCCTTTAGCTTGCTTATTCAAAGCTTTGGCAGTTTTTTCATTCGCTTTTTCAGCTTCTTTATCAGCTTTTTCTTGAGCTTTTTGGGCTTTTTTGAAATCTTTATGAGTGTCTTCTAAAACATCTCCAGCCTTCTTTTCAAGCTTTTTGGCTTCTTTTGCATGATCTTTTGGAGTTGGTTCTGAGCTGCCAGTTACCTTGTCAACAAGATTACTTACACCTTCTTTAATATTATGAAGAACTCCACCATGTTCATCTTTCTTTTGATGTGCATGGTCTGGAACAGTTCGAACTTCTTCAGTTACATGAACTTCGTGTGTTTGATTCATGATTGATTAGATTTGAAAAGTAGTGTGATTGTTCTAAAATTATAAAAACATTATTATGTTGAAAGTTAAGTATTAATATCACGACAAATCACTTCAAGAAAATATTAAAATTTTACAATCATAAAACCTTGATCTTATTTAATTTTGACATAATCGCCCCCTTTTTATACACGTTTTTAAGCATTTTTTAAAACATCAGTGATTACAGTCTTATCAAAGCAATATCACTCCTTTCCTTTCGTCATCTTTTGAAAGATTGAGGAAAATATTGTTTATTTACCACCAACATCATAAACAACAACAACCTTCTCTTTTTCTCATCGCTTTTCATGCCTGTATCACTCTGTTTTCTACAAATGAAGCATCTTTAAAGAATTTCATTCTTTGGAAAAAATCTAATGTTTCGTGCTTTTTTACATAGAATAACAAAAATAGCTCTTTTGCTCAATCATCAAAAAATATTTTATTGAATTAAATAAGGAAAAAACTGTTTATAAGCTTTTTTTTGAAAAGCAAACAAATAAACAACTTTGATTATTCATGAATGTTGTTTGTTGTACATGCGTGCATTCCTTTAAACAGCATAAAAACTAGCTATGTTGAAATCTATTTTTCAAAATACAAAAATTTTGAAACACTAAAATGTACATAGAAAATTTTGTTAAACAGATACTGTATTTGCAAAGGATACGATAATAGAAACATTGAAAGCTATTCAACTTTTTTTTCAAAAACCAAAAATATTCACAAAACTGTTACAAAGCCAAATTTTTTTTCAAAAATGTTCAAACTTAATTTGCATAGATTAATTTTCATTTTTTTCTCATCATCATCATTTGCATTTTAAAAAACTATTGTTCAAAAAAAACATTTTCTTGGGCTGCGTTAAGTCAGTTTTGTGCTGTTCCATGGCTTCAAAAGACGGTAATATTTTTTCACATTTTGAAATCGCTGAATGTAAAATTAATTTTTAGTTGAATCACTTCAGCCACCTGCTACTGCTACAACAGAAAATACAGCATCTTCTTCATCATCAGCATCTTCCTCACTTGCAACAACACCAACTGCTTCATCATCCAATTCATCAACCAGTGAATCACCTTCATCGACAACATCCATTCCATCGTCAATAGCAGGAGCAACTTCAAGTGAATGTGCATCAGTATATACATCACGGTCAGAACTTTTTTCATCACCAATTACATATAATTTAAAAGAAGATGAATTTTTGCATGACTTAAAAGAAGGTGATAAAACTTTAATGCAATTTGCGAATCATGTTGGAGCAATGAATGTCTTTGATATATTTTTGGATTATACTCGTGTTATTACACAAGATACAAAGCAACCTGCAACTGCATTTTATAAAGATGAAAATTATGCCTTTAATCGTTACAATGATATTCGATGTATTGATTCTACAAGAGTTATTGTACCGTAAGGCTTTTTTTTATCCTTATTTGGATCTCGTATATCTCTTTCTATAGAACATCAGATGGAAATGATTATTTGCATGCAAATTATGTTGATGGATATCGTGAACATAAAAAGTATATCCTTACCCAAGCACCTTTGGAAGCAACAATTGAAAGATTTTGGGAAATGGTTTGGAAAGAAAATTCAACAATGATTATTTCATTGACAGCATTGGATGATGAAAAATGTCCTATATATCTTCCAATTGGAGCTGGACAATTTAAGGTATATGGAACAATTAAAGTTGTAAATATGGGTACTCGACATATTCGTGATACATATGATTCAACAGTTTTAATGATTACAAAAGATGGTGCACCAATTCGTACTATCTTACATATAATATTTTTTTCATGGCCTGACAAAGAAACACCTATTAAACCAACTGAACTTTTATATTTTATTGATGACATGAATTTCAATCGAAATATTTTAATGAGAATTGCTAAAAATAAGGGCTGGCTTACAGAAACTTCAAAATCTCCTATCATTATTCATTGTAAAGCAGGTTTGTGTTTTTTCTCTAACAAGAACTTTCCCCCCTGTTTTTACTTAAAATTTTAGGAGTTGGTCGCTCTGGTGCACTGTGTTCAATTGATATTTGTGTTCGGAAATTGGATGATACTTTTAAACGTGGAAATCCAGTTGTTGATGTACGTAAAACTGTTCTTCGACTTCGAACTCAACGTGAAATGGCTGTACAAAAACCTGAACAATATCTTTTTGTTCATCTTGCTGTAATTGAATATGCAATTCGAAAGCGATATTTCGATAATATTGAAGATATTAATGTTGATCTTTTTCTTTATCGAAAATCTAAAAAATAAGTACTCTTTTCTATTTTTTCTGTTTTGAATTGATAAATATATTATTAATTAAAGAGTTATACGGTATTTTATTGGTGTACGTTGATTTCATCTATTTTATTTGTACAGTATGCTTTTAAGTTGAAGAGTTTATTTTTCAATAATTTGGTTTAAGAAACGTAAAACTGAGTCAAAAATATGAACCGAATTTGCGCAGATATGTTATTAAAGACAATAATAAGAAAAATACATTTTGAAGAAAAAGAAGAAAGGACAATTTTTCTTTAAAGAAAAAAGAACAAAAAAAGCTCTGAAGTAAAAAAAAAGAAATGGCAAAAAAGAACTAAAAATGCATACATAATTATATATTCTTTCAAAAATAGTATACTTTTTGTTTTCTACTTTTGTTGTTGACGTCGTTGAAACACTTTTACCAAAAGAAAGGAGAGAAAAAAGTTTTGTGAGCAAAAAAAATGAAATAATAATAATTTTTAAGCTTAAGGTTTTATTTTTTAATAATGGTAGCTGCGTTGAAAATCTTCTTCATCATAATCATCAAAGCCATGTACATCTGGTCGTGATGGTAAAGATCGCTGAGAATTCGGCGGGGCCATTGTTGGAAGTGGGATCGACGGTCCTGGACCATTCGAATATTGTGAGCCACCATTGACACCATTTACTCGAGTGGAACCCCCTGGAGTATTATATAATTGTGGGGGATTTGAACCTGGTGGTAAACTTGGCTAAAAAATAAAACATGTTTATGTTTCAGTCATTAGTGATACGCAAATAATTACCTGTTGAACTGCAATTGTTGGAACACGTGATTGTTGGGGTTGGGCAGGTCCTGGAAGCATTGACGATTGTCCCATCATTGTCATACTTGACGTTGATGGATGTGAATACATTGGTCCACCGCCCTGTAATGGTAATTATTATTATCTGTTTCAAAAATAAATAAAAAACTAAGTACCTGCATCATTTGTGCTGGTGTATATAAATTTGATGGACCTCTATTGGACATTGCCCCACGTTTAATTCTAGGAGGAGATCGAACTGGTGGATGTGTTGCTCTCCAATATGATTCTAAGTAATCTGCTAAATGTTCACATGCATCTTCCAGCTGATTCTCATCTAAAACAACATCGAACATATCCTGAGGGCATTGTGCAAGCTTTTCAGCAGCAACCATCTGAACATTCATATTTCGACTTTGGGACTTTCCTCGAGATTTTATTAATCTTTGTAAAACTTTTGGTGAACTAATTTTAATATAAACATGAATTGGAGCTAATGAAGTTTTTGCAAGTTGTGATGGATGATTTATGGTATCACAATCTAACACCACCAACTGCATCGAACGAGTTAATTCAAAAATTCGTTCAATTTCAGCTTGGATTTCAGCTGGAAAAAATTTAATAGTTTAAATATACTATAATAATTTGTAACAGTTACCTAAAGAATTACTTGATCTGGAACCAGCTTTCTCTAAGATTGCTCTCTTCGATGGATTATTCATTAATGATCGTTTTGCCAGTGAGATATCAGCAGTTACACGTGTAATAATTATCCTAAACGTCGGTTATGTTAATAAAACTTTAAAGAGAATTATTTATACAAACCTTCCTTCAAATCGATGTTTAAGATAATCGAAAACAGCTTTTTGCATCATATCTGTTACCTCATAACCTTTAAGAGAAGGCCCTACAAGTACTACAGGTCTCATCGTTGGCACAACATCATATGGTGGCTGATTCTCTTGCTTTTTGAACATTAACTTTTTCTTTTCTTTTGCAGGTGGAGGTGTTGTAACCATATTGGCAATTTTCCGTTGTGCTGCTTCTTCATCATCTAAATCATCTCCAGGGGTTGGAGGAGTAGAGCCTCTGGAAATTGTTGATTGCATCATATTATCCAAACCACCTCCCAAATTTGTGGTACTGGCTGAGTGTTTACTGTAAATGAGAATGAAAGAGATTGATTGAGAAATTTTGAATCAAAAATTTGGAAAAGAAGAACAAATAGTTATTGTTACAATGAAATTTACAAAAAAGAATCAGATTGAACAAAAAAGACAGCATTTTCCAAATTTATTTCTTGAAAAATTACAGTATGACAATGTACAGTTTCAAAATAATAAAACAATGTTCGAACCTTGAAAAGTAATCTTGACAAATTGATTCAAAAAGATATTTAAAAAAATTACAAATTATTAAAGTTTTTTCGCCATTTTAAAACGAATATGTTGACAGATTTTTTAAATTTTTTGAAACAATAAAAATACGTTTTATTACAAACGCCGCTGGGAAGCAAAAAGTTTTTTTCAAGATTCAACAAGGACAAAAAATGGACAAGAAAGTAACATATGAGACATATAGTTTGTGGCTTGTGTGTTAGTAATAAATTAATAATAATTCCAAAAGCAAAAAAATAAAAAGTAGAAAGATTTTTGTTAAAATTATCCAAAAAATGCAATCAAAAAAATAAAATAAGTTTGAACAGATAGAATATTAGTTTTTTAAAAAAAGAACAAAATGATACGGATAAAAATATAATTCCATTTAATAAACACCCAGTCAGTAACCACATCAACAATATTTAATTATTATTTTTTTAAAAAAGTTTTGTGTTAATTTTAAAACATAAAAAGAAAATTGAAAGATAAAAGAAAAAAATGGAACTTACAATTTATGATTTCCTTTAGTCGATTGTTGCCGAATATTTTCCAATTTTACTGGAGATGGAATAAATCCAAGCTCATGGCCCTCTTTTACAAGTCTACCAATCCACCAATCATTATTGTATTTCTAAAAAATATATTTCTTGATATGAATTTATTACAGTAATAATAAAATTATGATCAAGGCATTCCACTCATTATTACTGTAAAATTAGCAACTAACTTCTTTAATGTGTAAAAATTCTTTTGCTTTAAATGATACCGCACAGCCATGCACAGGTGAATCATCATCAATTGAGCCATCATAATCAACATTGGTGCAAACAGCAAATAGCACCGGATTATATTTGGCATTTTCTAATTGCTGTGTTGCTTGCCTTTCAGCATTTGATCGAATAGTTTCTCGATTTCTTTGTTCAAGATCAAATTCATTATCATGATGACTAAAATTTGAATCACCGCTTCCCTATGAACGTTATGTTTTAATTTTTTCGTCAAGACAAAAAGTTTTCTGTTGTTTTTGTTACGGTGTTTGTAAAGTTTTAAAATAAGTTTAGAAACGGAGAGAAAAACTTACTCGTCGACGAAATTTCGACATGAAGCGTAATAAATTTTAAATAAAGCTTTAAGCGGCGATGACCGCACTTTCCCACTGCTTTGTCTTTTTATGAATAATAAAATAGAAACCAGTTAAAATTTAATTCTTTTATATTAGCCTCACAAAGGCTTGTTTGAATTAAATAAATTAAAAAATTTATTTTAATACACCTGCAAAATGATCTCTTTAAAGATGGATATATGAAATCCATAAATTGCAAGATTAAGCAAAAGGTAATTGGCAGTAATTAAAACTCGCAGTAAAAATTGGATAAATAAAAAAACGTGAGAAAATCAGAAATTGCACGGTTAGAACTGGGAAAAGATTCAAATCAAAATAAATTATTTATAAGAATAAGAAAACATCAAAAAATTTAAGTAAAAAAGTTAAAACAAAATTTTAAAAAAAAACTTTAAAAAAGAGTTTGCAAATATTACAACTCAAATTTCATGGTTTATCCTATTTTTTACTGCAACAACAACAACTTTTTATTTTATCTATTACTACTATTACTTTTTTTTCTGTTCTTATTCCATTTCCACAAACAACAGCTCTCTTCAAAGCTGCTTTTTTGGAGCCCTAAAGGCAAAAAAAAGTATGTGAAACGACACAAAAAAAAAGCAAGCAAAGGGAAGGCAAATCAATAGTTTTTTTATCTTGAACAAGGCGGTCGACGTAAAAATAAAAAAAAGAGTTAGTTTTAAGGCAATGCCAAAAAAGATGAAGAAGGCGTAAGTAGAAGGAGCAAAAAAAACATTGGAAGGAATTCTTTTTTCAGCTTTTTTTCTTTTTGCCTTCAGAAAAGAAGAAGCAGCATGCTTCATTTGTTTGAAAGAAAAAGAAGAAAAGACTTTAAGAAAGTCTTCTTTTTTGTTTCAAATAAGCTTTTTTTCTTTCGGCTTTTGCGTTTTATTTGAAATGAAAAGAGATGAAAAGAGCCTCAAAAGGAAAAAAGGAAAGCAAAAAAAGTCATGTCCCAAATGTGGCATTACTACATACACTTTTCTTTCTTCTGCCTTTCATCTTTTCTTTCTTTAAAATTTCATTGACTCAAGAAGAAGAGAAAAAAAGTCTGCTGCTGCTTCTTCTTCTTTGCTACAGGCGGCTCATTTTCAGTTCAGTTGGCGATGACAACATTAAATGAGAAAAGCTCTTTTTTTGGCGTGGAAAAAAATAAAATAAATGAATGGAATTGGCTCACTCAATCATCATCCCCCTTTTTTCTATCCCTCCTCCCCCATTTATGCCCTTCCTTTTTTTAAATATTGCTTTTCCGGCTTTTCTGGAGCTCTTTTTTTATTCAAATATATTAACTTTTTTCAAATAGAAATTTATGAGAAAATGAGAGCAATATTCATTTCTAAATCAGCTTAGTTTGGCAGGTTTTTTAAAGCCTTGGATTTAGTTTATTGAAAAAAGTTCTCAGAAGAATTATAGCAGATACGGTAATGCAGATCGGGATTTAATCTGAGAGTAAGAATGAGCAAATGTTGCAAAGTTCACCTTCCCATGTTAACATTCTCTAAGGGGAAATAAAAGCATTATATGAATGTGAGGAAGGATATAGGATCATGCTTGGAAAAAATATGCCATCACATATTAATGAGAAAATATGCCTGAAAAAAACATTTGTACTAGGAATGGTTGAACGGTCAATGATTACCAAATTATTGACTTATGTGAAAAACAGCAGCAGGATAATTATTTTTTTTAAAAACTTAAAAAGAAGTATTGGTGAAAAAAGTAAACGGTTTTACATGCAAACTGATGAATTACAAAAAGAAATAAAATTTTTCATTCTTTTAGAAGAAAGCTGTTATAGATTAAACAATTAAATAAATAATACAATAAAAAAGTGAGACACAGAAATCTGTGTGAAAAAGATTGTTGAAATTTTTTTTATTTTGTTAGCGTCATTCAAAAGCAGAAAGGTTTTCTTGAGTCAAGAGTCATTTTTAGAAAAAAAAATAATAAAATAAAAATCAATCGATTGATCCAAGACATTGTGAAGTGACACAGGAAGAGATATGCGTTTAAGCTTAAAGACAGCTAGGCAGCCTTAAGGAAATAATGAGACAGAGAGTCGCCAAATGCTTGCTTACTTGCAACAAGAGAAAAAAGCGATGATGATGGACAAAAAATTGCTTCCTCATCCTTCTTCGTTTATCCGCTTGCTTTTTTACTTGTTTACTTGGACGGACTTGCGTGGATGCAAAGAAGCTGGAATAGGTTGTTGCTTCTTCTTCTTTTACTTTGAACGTTTATTGCTTTTGACAATCCCACAAAACAGACTTGGTTGGATTTCTTTCTTTTTTTCAAAGAAAATTAAAGAAGTAAAAAAGCACCTGCTCTCTTCTCTTTTTATTATTTCCTTAAAAATGTTCAAGTATTTTGGTGATCTTTGAAAAGAAATAACAAATAAAACAACGAATTAACGCTGTCAGTATTGCTAATTAAGGTAATTTCAGAAAGGAAACAGGTTCTAAATAGTGCATCTAACAAAACATTATTAAATCACATATAATGTGTTTACAGTACTTTTTACTTAACTATTTTAATATTTGGTAATTTCATTTTTAAAAATTCAAAAACATGTCTAATCAGACTACTGTAATTTAAAAGCCTTTTAAATTGTTAAAACAAATTTAAGACAAAGAAACTCTTACTTTTACTTTTTATGTGTAAAAAAAAACAAAAAAAAATTATGTGTAAAAAATTGAAATTGTAAAAAGCAGGGAATATAAAAACAGATTAAAAAATAATACATATAAATGACGCAAACGGAATGCTTGCTTCTCTTGTTTTGAATGACCATAAATAAAAACAAAAAAATAATACAATTCTATTTTTTTAAAAATATTTATATGTATGTTTATCGAATTTAAAATAAAAATGCTTCTATTTGTATAAAATAAAGCTACAAAAATTTGGAGGCATGTCCACTTAAAATTAATAAACAAAACTTTGCTTTTGACATTTCTTTTTATCACACCAAATTTTTGCCAAAAATGTTTATTAGCAAAATTCAAAGAAATTATTTTAAATGCATTTGACATTTTGACCTTAATTGGGGTGATTAATAAAAAAAGGAAAGAAATTTTTTAAATTATTTTTCAATGAACTTTGAAGTTTTTACATCAGATGAAATAACACTACATAAACAGAAAAACAAATGTAAAGAATAAGATAAACAGACATCGTAAAGTTATTAGTGTAATTAAAATGCGTCAACCAAAGCATTTGTAGATCCACCAAAAATTCAACGTCAAAAATATGTTGCTTTTGAAACTTTTTTAAATCAAAACTTTCGCGCTTTTTAAAAAACAAATATCGTTCGTTCTTTTTCGAAAACAAGCACAAAAAAGAGATGCGCGAGTCCTTCTTTCTCTCATCTTTCTTTGTTCTTCGACAAAGCAATGAAATTTCTTTGCAGCAGTTTTCTTCAACGTTTTTTTTTTGTCAAATCAAAAGGTGGCACTAAAAAAGGGAGCAGATAAAAGTTGAAGAGCTAAATCTAACAAATATATTTTTTTCCAACTTTTCATCTAACACTTTTGTATTTATTTATTAACTTTCAATCACTAACAACACCGCCAACGATCACGACAATAATGGATACTCCACCAAGAAATTCAAAGAAACCAGAACTTGAAGATAGCACGTTCGATGAATCTGGAATGGAAGAAAGCCAACCTCTACCATTTGATATGCCTGATGATCTTCGTGAACAACAAGAAAATTGGGTATTAGATGAACGTATTCGTGAAGCTGAAGAAAGAGCTAAACAACAAAGTGAAGCAAGTGAAACAGCTAAGCAACAAAAGATTGATGCTTTAATTTCAGAAGTCAATAGAATGTCATTTGATGGATACAGTGTAAGTTTTTATTTGTCGTGCTTAATATAATTAATACTTGATGTTTTTCTTTTTGCAGAATTTTCCATCATCACCAGCAATGAATGATTCTCGAGATGTTATGGCAGCACGAAGAAGTATGGATCTTTTCTTACGTTCACCTCCACGTTCAACAGCAGCTGCCTATGATTTCAATACACCTCCTGCATATGTAAGTCCCTTATTATAGCTATAAATATATTCAAATTGTAATATTTATAGGGTTTACAAACAAGTCGAATGGATCCCATTGGTACTGGACGTCCATCAAGTTTCACAAGATCAAAACAGACATCTAATATTGGTCATAATTCTTTCAATGCTTCAAATAATTTTCATTCTTCCAATGGTATGCTTAGTTCTGCATTCAATGCTTCTAATAGATTTAATTCATCTGCTTTCAATCATTCCAATGGTTCAGTTCGCCGTCGTAATGATTCATATAAAACTGCACTTTGTAGTCAATATAAACAAACTAAAACATGCACTTATGGTTCTGAATGTAAATACGCACATGGAGTTGATGAATTGCGCACACCTCCTTCTGTATGTTACTTTTTTTTATTCTATTTATATATATCTTGACTTTTTAGGCAAAACCAAATTACAAAACTGTTTTATGCCGAAATTTTCTTGCAGATAATTACTGCCCCCATGGAAGTCGCTGCAAATTTATGTGAGTTTTGTATTCTTATATTATGGTTTTATATATTTGTGTATACATTATTATTCTTTCAGCCATCGACATCGTCGCGAAGATGATGACGAAGATGATATCTCAAATCGTTCTGCTTTCAACTTTTCAACATCACGTGGTCGTCATCGTTAATGTTTGTTACTGCTTAACAAGAATTCGGGTTATTCAGCAATTCCTGTTTGAAAGCTTTATTGTTTTTATTGTATTTTATCGTTATCTCTTTATTTTGTTTTTTCAACATTAGTTTTATGATTGTAATGTTGATGTATTTTGTTTGATTTATATATTTTTGTATTCGTAGATTTTTATTTTTAGTATGTTTACAATAAACACTTTATTTTTGAAGCAATTTGAAGATGAGTTATTAACATATATATAATATAGCAATGTAACAATTATGTTGCTTTCTGCAATTTTATTTTGATGCAGTACAATGCTGACTACCGTAACCTTCTTAATGCTGCTTTTAAGTATGTTAAAAGAATGTCATTAAAACATTCTGAAACCAACTTTTTTATAATAGTTTCTTCAAAAGCAAGCAGAAGTACGTAATCTATGAAATTTGTGGATTCCATTTTTACGTCCGGTAAAGGCATATGAAAATAAACTTACAGTAACACTTCAGTCTTTTTTAGTTATCATTAATAAGGAATTGTATCCATTTTTTATATCAAACGTGCTAATTTTTCCTCAGAAGCAGACTTTATTACTATCTTGTAATGCTCAAACAAAGTTGACGCCTTCAAGTGTATTTGCTTTTTCCGCTGCTGTCTTATACTTAGATCAATTTCTTTAACTTATTTTTGTAAAAGCTGGCAAATTAAAATTGTTTAAAATATTTATATTACTTTGCATCTCAAAATATTCATCTATGATACAAAATAAACTTTATATGATTGGAATGGGATTAACTATCAATGTTAAAAGAGAACTATTTGACGCATTGCTGAATGAAAATTTAATCGGCCGAAAATTTCGCATCACTTTTTTGAATGATTAAATTTTCAAAAAGTCGTTAAATTATTGATTTTTTAACGTTATAACAATTTTCTTTTTAGCAAAAAACCGTTTTTTAGATTTTACATTAAAATTAAAATCTTTATTGGGATGCTAAAAAATTCATTTATATCGTCGTAGAAACACATTTTGTTTTTTAATAAAATTAGATTTACCAAGATACAATAAAAAAAGATATATAAAATGTAATTTTTATAACGACATTTGCTAGATTAACAGGTGCATTATCTACAACTGAAAAGTACGGTATTATAAATACATTTCAAAAAAGGTCTTTACGTAAAAAAAGGTGAAAATATATAATTTTTTTTGTACATTAATATATTAAAGTAAGTAGAAGACAACCTTTTTTTCTTAGAAATTTCTCCTTTTTTTAACCATATTATTATAATCAGAGTTTTAACGGTTCGAAAATATATTTTACAACATCGTTCTTGTTGTTGTCATTGACAACAAATTATTACTTAAAAGTTAGGTACTTTTATCATGGATTTATTCTTTAGAAATATACAGAACATTCTGGCTCTTTTAAAAAAAGATTTAAGATTTTGCAGGGATTTTGTTAGGAAGTATGTTTTCTTGAGTTGAGTTAGACAAATATAGCGATATAAAAATTCGTTTCTTATGTTTCTGTATAATTTGGAAAAAAATCAAATGGTTTCGAGTTAGATCATTATTACAGAATCCGCGTGACATGGTTTTTTCTCGCAGCTTTAAAGTTTTTCTTACAATTAATTTTGTTTTTAGGACATTTTTTTCTTTTGGTAGTAAAATATACAAAAATGTCACAACCTTGTCGAGTTTGTGAACATCCAAAAGCATCTAATCATTATGGAAGTTTGTGTTGCAGGTTTGCTAGTTTTATATTGTGAACCATCTTTTAATTGTTATCTTTTTTTCAGCGGCTGTAAATGTTTTTTCAGGTATTAATTAAAATTAAGTTCTTTGTCTTTTTTTGCAAAAACATTAAATTTTTATAGGCGTACTGTAAAATTGAAACATGTTTATACCTGCTTGCATTCAAATGATTGTATTGTAAAAACAGGTATATCATTTGAACAATAGATTTTGGTTAACCAAAAAATGCTTAAACATTATTTTCAGGATGTTACAGTATGTGTCGTTCCTGCAGATTTAATAAATGTTTAGCAGTTGGGATGGATCCAAAGAGTAAGCGTTTCTTTCTACACATAATAATTTTGTTAAAAATTTAAAAATAAGATGATGGCCATTTGTTACATAACCACCTGTCTAAAATTTTCATTTACGTATAATAACATTATATTTGAATAACAAAGTTTTCCCAGTTTACTCGCTTTTTCGAATTATATAAAAAAACCAGGTGTTGCAAAAAGCTGTTATTATTCTTTCAAATTTTAGTGATGCAAGGGAATCGTGGCAAAGTTAACGAATTAAAATTCGATGCAGTTCTTAAAACAAAAATGGCCCAACATGATTCCTCAAGCAAAATTACTGAAATTGTTGACATAATTGATTTAACAAATGAAGATAATGCATTAATGATGGAAAAATCCGGAAAAAATGTTATTGCGACAGGGAAAGCTATGGTAATCAAGATTTTTATTACAGCATTAATAAAATTTGAATATTACAGTATCAAGCAAGTACAAATCCATTAGGAGCAATGAATATCGTAAAAAAGTTGGACAGCTTTGATACTTCATCAATTGTTGAATATTTTAAACGTGTTGAAAAACTTTGTGACGAATTTTTCGATTCGAATGCTCACCATGCCTTTTCCCCAGAGAGTGAACATTTATTTTCAACGAATGTCAGCGCAATGACAGCTTTAGCAGAACCAAGAAAAATTTCTGCACGAACAAAAGTAATCTTCTTTCTTTAAAGCTTTTGATCCTTAAGATTTCTTTAGAAATTACTGTAGCCATTGAAATTGGCAGCCCTTTATAGCACGGCTTTTTATAAAATAGAAATGTTTCAGATTGACTGGACGAATAGTTTTTTGGTGACTCCAGTACTTTTTCATCGAAGTTGGTGTCGAGTTTTATCATTATATATTGATTGGACAAGTCACATCCCAGAATTGCATCAATTATCTATCACGGATCAAGTTCGACTTGTAATGGATCGAGCAGTTCCATGCATTGATATTTTAGTGGGATTTAAAGCATTTCAAAATAATGTAAAAGGAATGATGTTTAGCGGCGGTGCGTATTTACCTCGAGATGACACAGAATCAGTCGACCCAAGGTACTTCTTTAACAAGGCTTTTCCAAATTAGTTTTTTTAACCATATTGTATTTAGTATGAAGATGTTAATGAAAGATTTCGGGGATTATGTTTATGACGAATTTACAGAACCTGCAAAAAAGATGAATTTAACCGTTGAAGAATATACCCTTTTAAAGCTGCTTGTATTTTTAACACCAGGTAAGCTAATATGGGCTAAACGTCAATTTAATAAAAGGTTATTGCAGTTCCGGGTCTTTCACCTGAAGGAACAAAAATAATTAAGAATGCGCATCGATTTTATTCAGAAATTTTAAAACAACAAATTCGACAAAATTCTTCAACAATGAGTCAGTTCTTTGATCGAATGTGTGATGTAATGAAATTTTTATCTGTTATTGAGCAATCAATTTCTTATTGTGACAAAGGCTTCTCAGTTATGTCTTTATTTAATATTGCAAATATGAAAGGTGAATTGACTTATGAAGTTCATATTCGAAAAGGTTTCCCAGCTTTACCAGAAAAATAATGTATCATTTCATGCTCTTATATATTTTGTTGTTGTTTATTTTTCATTGAATATTTTAAAAATCATTTTTGTAATTAACAAATAAATTGTATTTGCATGAGTGGGAAAAGTAGCAAAATTTGTTTTAAAATAAATTTTTACATAATAAATACGTTCATTACATTCAAAAGGTTTTAATAAAAACGGAACGATACTTTTTTGGCCTAAATTAATATAATCACTATTTTGGAGATTTTAGATTCACACTTTTGTATATTTTTATATTAATACCATAAAAACAATGATATTTTTTATATTTTACAAAAAACAATCCCAATGTTTTTGTTTTTCGCTAAAAAATAACAACGGATAATCTTATTTTTTCCCTGTTTATTTCACCACTGCCGCCTTTGTCGCAACGGAGATGGATATAAAAGACATATTGCTTTCTGTTTTAGTTGTTCATTAAAATCTTTTTTCATATTTTTGATAACTCATATTTATTTTTAATAATGGTAAAAGTCGTTACTATTTTTGCAATATTTGTCAGTTCTTTTGCTACTACTGTATTTGGTGGTGGAAATAATGGATGGACGGAGTCACCTTTTACAGGGCCTCCACCAGGTGGAATGTTCCCAATGGGAAATAAAAATGGTCAATTGGATAGAAGACCAACCGGAATGCCACCAATGGTACGGGGAAGTCTTCCAACTGGAATGCCTGTAATGGGTCCACCACCTACTGGTGGTATTATGCCAGTGGGACGTGGGATACCTCCTATTGGTCCACCACCGACTGGAATGTCCCCAACTGGAGTTCCTCCTTCTGCCATTCAAGCGGTTGAAGGTGAAATTCGTCAAAAGCGTCAACAAAATCCTTTTGATCAGCAAAATCAAGGCAGCAATTTTGGAGCTGTTCCGCCATCGTTTATAGGAAACCCAAATAATGGCATGAATAACCAATTTGAACAAGGGTCTCAAAATGGATTTAATGGACAAGAATCCTTTAACGGAAATCAAGGAGGGTTCGGATTACCTCAACCCCAAGAACGATCTCTCCCTACTCAATATGGTCAATACAACAAAAAGAGAAGCATTCCAACAGTGTATGGCCAATACAGAAAAAAATAAGCTTATGTTTTTTGTGTATATATTTTTAATAGTAATTCTAAGAATTAACATTTCAAATAAAAGTGTATTTATGTTTTTAGTCTATGTTACAAAAACCTAATAGTTTTGTACATATAATTATAAATTTTTTAACAAATATATTTTATTTTATCTTATAGAAAAAGCTGCAAAAGCTTTAAAACTTTATAAAATATTTGAAGCAATTTTCTTTTTCAAATAATGCAAATCATCTGTTGATAATGGAGCTAGTAATTCTATTTCAGGCATTGTTAATTTTTTTAAATAATTTTCTGCTGATTTTTTTCTTTCCAAAAATGATGACAAATAATTTCCAAGGCTATCCACAAATGCCTAAAATAATTAAAGGTAAAATAGTCGTTTAACAGATTTATAAACCTTTGCATATGGTAATGAACTTGGAAGAGGTGTTGGCTGAAGATAAAAATCCTTTTCTGGTAATATTTGAAATCTTTCTTCTAATTTTATTACGACATCTATACCCACGTTGGAAGACTGTTTATAAGTTGATGAAACATAAACCGGGTTACTGTAATTGGTGTTACATAAGTTGAGATTAGCTTGATTCAGTTCCTTTTCAAGTGCCTGTAGTAAATAATGTTTTATAATAGTTATAAATACTTTTAAACAAACATTAAACCAAACATTGTATGGCGCAAAACAAACATTCATTGAAGCCCCGACTATTATTGGTTTTGTTTTAGCATTTAAAAATATCATTAAATTATCGCAATCAATGATAAGAACCCGTTTTGTGATAACACTAATCCGGCAATTATGCAAATTTCTAAGTATCACAAAATCTGTTACCGGTCCAAGAACAATTGGTGAAATGTCAGAACAGTCGGAGATTACAGTAGATTTTAAAGTTGTTAAATGAAAAATGAATGAACTTTTCGTCAAATAATTTCCATCACTTATTCGTAAATTTATATTTCGGTATACGGTATTATTAAGAATTTCCATATGAGACCAATTTCGAACTGATAATTTTCGATGTTGGGGTAGTATTGTTGAGGTTATACTTCGAATAGATACAGATAGGGGAAGTTGTTTCTATAAATCTTTTTTAAATACATAGCTAAAAACATAGGAATAAACTAACAGCTTTAATTTCAAATTCATCCAATGCATACATATCACTTTGTAGGCAATCAACAATTTTTATTAATAATTTTGAAAATTTTATCTAAAAAATGTACAATAAATTTTAAAGTTTGTGAAATTTCTTTTATTACTTCGTGATTATCGCTTGCCCAATACTGTAATACAATATCCGAAAAGTTGTACGGAGTTATCACTTTTGATGTTTCATCCTTTTTAATTACAGTACCCTCCAAAAAATAGTCACATAATTTTAACATATCTGTATTGATCAAATCAACTTTTGGAAGCTCATTCAATTGTGAGCAACAAATAAATTCATCTTGAATTAATGGATCAAAAATTAATGCCAAAATTAATAACTTTTCTGAAAAACTCTATGGTATAAGAAGAAACAACAAAAGAAAGCCACACCTAAATTTTGTTTAACAAAGTTACATGAGTTCCTTAAAGTTGTTGTCTCAGATGTTTGTGAATTTTGAAACGCTAAAGCAAATGCCAAAAGCAACAAATCTGTTTTATCCTTTTCCATGGAAGCTTCATCAAATCCTTTTGCAGCCGTAAATAAGTAATAACAAAATTCTTTGGTAAATTTCAGCTTCTGTAATCCCGTAGTCTTCCATTCATTCCAAGATATCCATCGTTTTTTATAACGAAATAAAAAATACCATGAAAATCGAAGTGCAAGAGATATGACATCTTTATCTTCCAAACTTGACGATAAACAACTTTGTGGAAGATATGAACCTAATGTAAAGTTTCCCTTTGGCCATAAAATTATTCTTTTTAATGATAAAATATTTGGATCCACAACCATTTTTTTAAAAGCAAACAAACGCTTTTACAATTTGACCAAAATATGAGAAACCAATTTCATTTTTTTGGTAGGGTTGTCATTTTTTATGACAAAGACAACCTTTAAAAATGGACATTAAAAAAAAGGTTGCCAAGGGAACAAACGTTCAGAGGAAAACATTCAAAAACAGTAATTATGAGTTGTTTAGTGAAGAATTTAAGAAAAAAGGTAAAACTCAGCTGAGTACCAATAATCAAAGCCATCATACTGGGGCGGTAATCAAAAATCATCACAGTTCGTTTTTGTTTTCCAAAGTTTGATCCGTGAGCGCCACTACACTATCAAAACAGGAAGAATTTGGCAAAATTTGTGCATAAATATCAAGATGAAAAAAAACAACTTATTAAAGTTGGAGGGGCACTGTTTCATTTTCATCTTGATACGCGGCCTTGATTATGGCAAAACACAAAATGATTCAACATATGATTTAGTTGTCAAAGCAAAAATTAAAAATTTTTAGAAATTTTCTTTTTTTTCAACTTTATTTTTTACCTTTTGGCGTTCTCCGAACAGTCACATTTGAATGCCTGCTTTTAATTTCAACAAAAAAAAAAGCTCAAGCAAATTCAATTTCTTTTCGCTTATTTTATATTCAATTTATTTATTTATTATTTTTCTTTATATTTAATCTTAACTTATAGGGCTACTATTAAATCAATCTATCAAAAATGGATGCCCGTCAACAAGCAGCACCAAGACCTCAACCAATGATCTACATTTGTGGTGGTATGTTTCAACATCAATTTATTATTTAATTTATTTAGAGAACATTACATAAAATATTTTAGAATGCCGTGAAGAAACTGAAATTCGTCCAAAAGATGCTATTCGATGCCGTCAATGTGGATTTCGTATCCTTTATAAGAAGCGTTGCCGTAAACGTAAGTTATGCATTAAATAATATTTTTTCATCATCCAATCACATGCTAAATTTTAGTCATGGTCTACGATGCTCGATAAATTTATAACATTTTCTATCTTTTGATACTACTATTTTCATCTGTTTGTTATGATATTTTTTGAGTTTGTTTTTTTTGAATAAAACGTTTTTTGTATATCCATCTATAGGTTGCTTTTTGCATTTGTATTAAATTCAAGTGAAATATTTTTTGATAAATTTTTATTCAACTCCATCGATCAGATTCATAAAAAAGAAATACAAATAAAGAACAGACTAACATAAAAACATACATACTTAAAAAATAACTCAGAATAAGCTTTTAAAAACAACGCAAACGTAGCTTAAAATAAAACTACAAAACAGACTTCTGTAAAAAAATATAGTAGAAAAAAGTGTGAAATTTTTTGGGCAAGGTTAGCAGCTTTTAAGATAATTTTCAGTTAAACGCAGAACAAGACGAGCACCTCGCCGATATTTGGGATCATGAACATCTAAAAGGATAACATTAATATACATATATAAACATGCATAGATAGATGCTTACTTTCAACAGCAACTTTAAGATTTCGAAGTACATGTGCTGCAGAACGTTTAACATTTGGATCACTAAGATCTAAACCAACAAGAGCTAATTCAGCACAATGAAGTTTTAATTCAGTTTCATTATCGAGTTTTTGGGACAATAATTCAAGCATTATTAACAAATACGGTGGAGATAGTTGTGAAGTTTCAAAGAAATCATCAATGTTAGTTTTTGTACAAATAAATATTACTGCATTCAAATCACGATGGGATAAAGCTAGTTCAAAAGCTTTTTGAACTTTATCCGATGCAAGCAGCTCAACAATTGTTGAATAAAAATCAGGAATTTGTGGTGTTGCTGTTGTGGATGCAGCAGCGGCGGCAACTGCAGCAGCTGTAGAAATTTCAGTTTGAACTCTTCGCAATTGTTCATTAAAATCACGTAAGCCATGCTGGAGCTGCTCGTTAACTTGTTTAAAAACTTCACGGCAAAGATGTTCTACTGATGGAGCAACAACATGGGATACTGTAGAGCTAACAATTTCAAGAATTTGATCACGATTAATATCCGACATTTTCTGCAAATGTTTATATTATACAGTATATCCATCAATAACAAACCTGCATAATAATTTGACTTTTGTTTAAAGCTTCATCAACTTTATTTCGAACATCTTCCCGAATTACAGCACTATAAGTTTGCATAGTTTTTTCAACAACTTCATCACGAACTCGTAATTCATTTGCTAAAAATTATAAATGATTTAGAAGGTATGTTCGCTCAAAATATAAAGCTTACAAAGCTGATCCAAAGCAGTCGATAAATCACTTCGAGTTTGAGTACGAACATTTTCCAATTCGCAATTTACTTTGGTCAATTCAGCGGTCACGCCTTCAAACTTTTGTTGCATTTCTTTGAATTTTTCATCCATTGCTTCTAAGAATTTTGCTTCATCAAATAATGGAACAGGTGGATGAGAATTTTTGGATGAACTAAAATGAACATATTTTAACATATACGATTGATAAAACTAAATACAAACCCTTTCGTTGATGCACTAGTTGGGGGATTAGAAGTAATGTCCAACGCATTTCCATAAGAATTATCAGCAGAGGCTGCAGCAGACAATGGCCGATTGCCAAATGATGTTGCAGGTTCAAAGTTAAGAGTTTTTTCAATTTCAACACGAATTTCCAATAATGCACGCGGAGAAATTGCAACAAATAATGCAACAAGTCCATTATTAACTACTTCATCATCATCTAATGACATATCAGCTAAAAATTCATTTTCTACAAAACTCCATTTTACAGTATCCTTTAAGATCGTTAAACTCACTTGCATCAACATTGTCTTCAATTTGGACCGGAACAGCAATATAAATTGAATTGTAAAAAGCTATTAAAGTACAAGCAGCAAAATGCGGAACTTCATTAACATATGCAATTTCAACACAAAATAAATTCTAAAAATTAATGCATAAATTTAACAACTCGAACATATAATTGAACTTACGGATGCATCATAATCTGCAATAAATAGAAATCTCGCTGTAGCATCTAACATCATTTCAAGTTTAGACGTAGCATTTTGAGATTCGAATCGAAGTTTTGCGACAAGCTCCCAGTTGTCGCAATCAAAGATGGAAATTCTTCGTCCATTGTCTGAACTAATTGCAGCATATTTCCAATAACAATCTCTGCGAAATAAACATTTAAATGATACTTACAATATGAAAACTCACTGATGATTATTTGTTAGATTATCAAAAAATACAATATCTTCAACAAAATGATTTGGAACTGGTGTAAAGTCTTGAGCAAGTTTCAAGCTAGTATCATCAACGATATAAAAATACGCTTTTCCGGAAGTTGTCCCAACAACTAACGCACTAGAATCTGGAGATAATTTTGCAGCAGTAACAGTCTAAAATGAGTGAATAAAATAACTGCAATTTAAAAATGCAGAAAAAAACATACAGAATCCATTTCAATTGAAACAAGAGCTCCTTCAATGCCATGTAATTCTTCAAAAGTAATTTCAGTCTGTTCAATTTCAGCTTTAATAACAGATAAATTGATAACTTCAACACGATTATCCTAAAAGTTCATTTGGATTTGATATATCAAAAATAAAGAAAAATTACAATGATTAGTGCTAAAAGATGAACGGGTGGAAGATCTCCTTCAGGGACATATGGACACCAACTAATTCGAGGAGCTTTTGGCTGTGCAGCTTTTTGACGAATAATGTTCAAATATTTTTCGCTATAATAATAGAATGCAAAATATATTTATAATTTGATTTAAACGAACCATGAAGTTCCATCTTCTTTAACAGCATAAACATATAATGAAGCATCACTATCGACGACAGCCAAAAATGGTTTAATTGCAGACCATTGAAGATCAACAGTACGAGCACGAAAATCTTTAATTAAATGACGACTACGTGTTTCACGATCAAGCACCCGAACAGCTTCACCAGTATTTTCATTGTAGAGTCGATAAGCAGCTAATCGCCCAGTACAGGATAGAATTCGTCCAGTATAAGTTGATTTATCTTCCCATTTATATTCACATATTTGTCGAGATGATGCCCGAGATGAATCACGATCTCGAGGGTTTAAATCACGTTCAAGCTGAAGTACAACATTCTTACCAATTGCAAATGGCACAACTTCATTTAATGGACTAATTATGCTAAAAATATAATGACTTTTGTAATTGATGAATCATAACAAAATTTTTACTGTTTTTCATAATAGGAAGCTGGTGAAAATTCCATGTTTTTAGAGAAACTTTGAAATCGAAAACAATTTAACAGCTTTGGACACAAAGAATGTTAATGAGAAATGATCCTCAACGGGGGCCAAATTGAGCGATGAAGCTAAAAAGTTTAGATATTGTTAATTTCGATCATGGGCTAATGGATAATAAAAAAAAGAGATGAGAAAAATCTATGGGAAAAAGAAGCTTTAAAAAATCCGAGGGAAAAACCGAACGGACCCTGGCAAGAAAGGGGAAAACTTTGTTCCTTTAAGAAAGGATCACTTTTCTCATCAATAAGAAAACCGGAAATTTTGCAAAAACAATTATACAAACCAGAACTTCTTGGATTAAGGTAAATGATTTTATTCCATTACAGTAATCTTTGAAAATGTAATTGACCTTTACGTTTTATATGAACCAAAACATACTACACATTTTAAAGAATCAAATTTCATTCTTTGAAAATTCACTACGTTAACTGATAAAAAGTATCCTATAATTGAAGATGACTTACAAATCATGCATTACTAAGTAGTTATGACGTTGAAGCAGATTTAGGCGGCGGCAAAACATCAAAGATCTTCAAACTGTTCTTCTGATATCGTCTTTTTTTAGTTGCAAAAATTTTGAACCAATAATGTGTGTTACAGTATGCTTGAAACATAAACTTTTTGGTTACAAGAATTGCAAACTGAAATTCTACTTTTGAATTGTTGTTTTTCATTCCAATCAAAAATTAATTTTTATTTGTTCAAATAAACACCAAAAATTGTTATCAGCCGTTTTTAGGGAGGATGAGTTATCATTAATTTTTTCCTCCACTAGTTTTTTTTTTGCTGAATTTTAATTGTTATTGTTTGTCATTTTCTTCTTCTTGTTTCTTTTTTGATTATTTGATTTGTACTAACATTGACCAAAAAATAATAAAAATGGAAATCCAAAATTTTGATGACGATGAACAAAAATTATTTGTTGAAGAATTAGATGAAATTCGGAAAAATCGAGCTGCATATGATTATCTTTGTCGGCTTCATGAAGTTCAGAAGTTTGTATTTACTTACTTTTTTAAAATATAGCTTTGTATATGTTTATTTGTAATTTGTAGATGGCTTGTTAGTCAACTGTCTGAAGCCATTGTTCCACCTCCGATTGAATTGGAAGAAGATTTAAGAAATGGAGTTTTACTTGCTCGACTTGCGCACGCTTTTTTACCTGATTTTATAAAGACTGATCAAATTTTTGATATTGAAGAAGTTGTTTTTTTTATTGCCTTTCAGAGCTGTTAAATAACTTCGTGTAACATTTTAAGGAAAAGTATGAGTCAAGTGGATTGGTTTATAATCACACGGATAATATTATTAAGTGGAGAAAAGCTTGCTTAGAAATTGGTTTTCCTGAAGTATGTGTTGATTTGTTTGTTAATAAAATGGGATTTTACTTGCTCTAATAGCTATCGCTGATAATGATCACATGTTTTTAGTTTTGTATTCCAGAAACTGTTGACATTTATGCAGGGCGAAACATTAGAGCCATTTTTGCGTTGCATGCATTAGCACACTACCTTCATCAAATTCAAGGTACACCTCCGATCAAAAATGAAACGGGTAATTTGGAATTTCTACCAGAAGACATCGAAATTGCGAAACAACGCCTTCTGGCTCAAGGGTTTACAAATTGTGATTTTCGGCAAACTATCCATCATCATGCTACTGTAAAAGCTACAGTAATTGATGAAATTATAAAAGCTATCGCTGATGGATCAGCTGTAGATTTGACAAAGATTTTAAGTGATCACAAAAATGGATTTGTTTATGTTAAAAAAGATTTAGGTCAAAAATATTTTAACGCATTGACAAAAAGTTTTGAAGAAAACCAACAGCAAATTGATTCAAAAAAAGTTCAAAAAATTATTGAAAAAGTTAATGGTAGGCTTGAATGAAAGATTTTCTATTTAATCCAAAATATCAATGTTGCAGAAAAAGAAGCCCTTCATCGACTAGAAAATTATCTAAAAACTTCATCGCCACAAAAGAAAAACAATTTCGAAGAACTTTCAAATATTTTAACGGAATTTGATTCGGATAAAGTTATTGAAGCTGCAATGCCCTATTACAGCGAATATTTAACAATTAATTGTAAAACTGGAAGAATTGAACCTGAACAACTTCGAAATGTTATGGATGGTAAGCTTGTTATAAATCAACATTACTCCACAACAGTTTAGTAACCCCATTTTGCAGAATGTAATGCATGTATTCAACTTAAAACAAGCTTAAAAGAGGGTGATGTTGATGATGCTTTTGATTCACTTAAAAACCCATCTTTAAATTTGGAAGATGTTGTTTACAAAAAAAATGAAGAAGAATATTATCAATGCTTAAAATTAAATATCAATGAATTTGATAATTGTATTATTTTTACAATGTTACAGCGATTACGAGAAATTATTGTTGAAATTAATTTTAGTAAGTTTTCCAAACGTATACAGTATTCATAAACCTTTACAATTTTAGTTAACAAATTACGGTATTATGTTTTTTTGAATAATTCTGAAGGCTTCGATACTTTTATTCAAAAATTAAATATTGATGGATATAACCCGAGCTACTGTAATTCATATATGAATGAAATTCGACAAAAGGGATTAAAAAATAAAGATGAGCTAAAAAAGATTATTCAAAAAGTTAATGAAAATGCCAAGGATGTTGTTAAAGAAAAACTTAAAAGTAAATATTTTTCTGTGTCTATAATTTTTGGCTTAAAATACTTATCTTAGAAGACATTTTGGATATTGAAGATATCAGAGAAGTTATAAATATTACTGAAGAAATTAGCTATGAAGAAGAAATTTGTAAGTCTTTTTTTTATTTCTCATTGCTGCATTTATCTCCAAAAAGAATTTTTCAGTAATTGAAAAGCGCCGATCAAAAGTTGCAAGTTTAATTGAAGTGAATGAAAAGCTTAAAACGGATTTGGAAGATTTGGAAAAAAGCTTAGAACTTTATAAAAATAATGAAGTTACAATTGACGAAATTTCCAAACAAATTGAAGTAATTAAAATGGAGGAAGAAGATATTGAACGTCGACAAGAGCATGATGATCAAGAAGCTGCAAAAGAACATAGAATTTCGTTAAATCCTTTGGAAATTGTCTTTTATTATCTCCAAACTGATCCAACATACCTAGCAAATTTTTTTAGCTGGGAAAAAATTGGAGCTAAAGATTTCGTAAATACTATTGCATTACCAATCTTTGATTTTGGGAGGGGCGAACGCGAAGAAATTTTACTTGTTCGCGGTTTTGCAAAAATTTTAACCCGATATATTGGCTCCTTGAATAGCTATGAACAATTTTTGGATGAATCATGGGATGCTAATAGGATTGTAATTGCTTTTAAAACAATGCTACAGTAAGACTTTAATTAGACTACGTTATTACAGTAATCTATGCTGAATTTAGAGCACTTCCATCAAATCGTATTGCAACGCTATTTTCAAAATCTGATTTAGCAGAATTTAAAAAGGCTGAAGCCGCAGAACAACATCTCAATTTTTCACCCATTCAAATGTATGAAAAAATTCATAACCGACATGCCAAATCCCTTGAAGAAGCAACTCATGATCCAGAGGTTTCAAAAGTTTTAATTACTTCAAAGAAATTTCTTTCAAAATGGACCCTTCTTTTTACTAAAAAAGCTGCTGAAACTCTTGATATACCGTAATGACATTGCCATACCTGTGCAGCTAATTATTCAAAAATATTATAGGAGAAATGTTCGATATTTGCTTAAAATTTGTGCCAATAAACTTCGACGGCATTTTAAAAATTTAGAGAAAAAAGATGCGGATAGAATTGTTGCAAAATTTTTTTATTCAACATTTTTTGAAGATTATTTACAAAATCATAACAAAAAAATGATTGATCCATCTCTTACAAAGCGACAAAAAGAAATTATACAATTAATTATTGAAATGATGGAGCTTGGTGCCGATGGAAAAGGATTTAGTGATGATTTTGGATATATGCAATCCCTGAATTCAACCCTTATTCAAATAAATGAAATTTTTACGTATGTATTTTTATAGATGCGTCCATTTCATAGCATATATATATATATATATTTGTAGAAGCATAACATCAAATCATTTAATTCGACAAGGATCTGCTTTCACATTAAATCGTGAACCTATGTTTGCAGATGGGATAAAGCCAGTTTTACACATTGAAACAAAATATATAAATCATATTTTACAAAATATTGAACTTTGTAAGGATACAGTATTCCCAGATAAAGAAACAAAGCTTCGAGATTTGCTTGAAATTGTCAAAATTCCGAGCAATGAAGTGGCAATTCTCTTTTTGAAGCCTTTTCCAAAAGAGAAAGAACAAATTGATGGAGGTCAACTTCTAATTGAGTAAGCTGTTATTTGTAAACATTTATACAGCAAACTATAATTTTTTCAGAACAAAAAAGTTAGTCTTAGAATTACTTGAAGCTGGTTGTAAAGGTTCAACCATCAAAGATTTGTTCACACATGATGATGAAGAAATTGTTAATGGATATGGAGAAATTTCTGATGAATCTGATAAGTACTGTAATATATTTTAAAGGATATCTTAAAATATAAGGTTTTAGTGATTTCCTAAGAGCCAAGAAAGACACCCTTTCACATAATCTTTCACAACTTGAAAAATATGGAATTATATCTGCCGAAAATAACTATGATGATGTTTTAAAGCAAATCTCATTAGATTTAACTGCAAAAGATCAAATTCACAACAGTCGAAATCATCAACTTGAAGCGTATGACAGGAAAATCAATGAGTTAAAGGCAAAGAAAAATGAATATCAAGATCAACTTGAACAATATCGTAAATTTATTGAAAAATATCGAAAATAAATTCCTATTGATATTTATTTATTATTTTTAATAAACTGTGTTTTATCATTTGCTCTTTCAAAAGAAAAAGGGTTCCAAATTTTTTTAAAATTTTTGACATTTGCTTTAACAAGGTCAGAATCCAATGTCTACCTTAATAAATTTGGGTTATTAACCGACGATAAAATTAGTGCAGAGAAATTTAGGGAACCATTAAAGCTAAACGAGGAACGCGAATGGTTCTTTCTTTATTTGAGAGGAATGAAAGAGAACACAGAGAAAAAAAGATACACGAGCGTTTATTAATTGCAGATGATTGTTTGCAGACTGCAACATGTTTTCGATCACAAAAAATTATTACGAACTAAAAAAACATTTTGATTTTTTTTGAATTAAAATTTTTTTTCCCGATTTTAGACTTCTCTATTTTAATACTTTTGTGTTATATAACTTTCTTTCTCCTTAACTCTTTATTATTGCTTTCTTCTTTGGAGCATCTCGGTATTATAATGGCAGATTCTTATGAAGAATATGAATTACAACAATTAAAATCTTATGACATTGAAGTACCACAATCTCTTGTAAGTATGCTGATTGGGACTAATGGTAACATGATTAATGTATGATTTTCTTTTCTAACTCACATATGATGAATCTTTTAAATTATATTTTAGAAAATAACTCAAGAAGCTCATGTAAAAATCAAAGCTCGACAACACCATATTCCAAACAAAGTAGGAACTCATCAAATTTTTGAATTTCGTGGACCGAAGCATCATATTGCTAATGCTCTTCAAATATTACGAACAGAATTTCCATTGAATCGTTTTCCTAACTTATCACTACAACGGGTATATCCTCAATTTATCCCAACTCCAATACTTCCATCTAGCAGTCTACAATATCTTGTGCTTCCATCGGACGGTGTCTTTCCTATCTATATTTCAGCGGTTATGGATGTTGATCATTTCTTTGTTCAATTACCTTTACATCCTTCCTTTAAATCGCTGAGTACACTTGATATAAACTTGACAGCATCATATTATGATATGCCAAAACCAAGTATATTTGTTATACCTCTTGATAGCTATGGTTGGTTTATTGTTTTTCTCTGTATCCTTAAAGAATCAATAAATTACTTTACAGAGAATATGATGTGTGTTGCACCACTCAATAATAGCTGGTATCGAGCCATTGCTCTTAAAATGAATGAATCTACTGGAGAAATGCTTGTAAAATTTGTTGATTATGGTGGATTTTCACGTATTCCTCAAGACAAGTTAAGATTTACGATAAGACCCTATATCATGGAGTTACCCTTTCAAGCAGTTGAATGCAGACTTGCTGATGTTCAACCTTTAAATGCTGGAAGATGGACAACTCAAGCAAAAAAATGTTTTCAAAATATTTGTACGAATAAAATTGTTGAAGCAGAACTTATTGGACATCATGCTATTGATGGACTACCGTATATTCGAATATTTGTAAAAAACAAAGATAATACAGTATGTTTTCATATTTTTATTAATGTTGTTATTACTTATATTTTTTTCAGTTTAATCGCTTTGATGAATATCTTATTAGCCAAAAATATGCAAAACCATGGGATGCTTCAACTTGCGTATTTTTGGATGGAACTACCGTATAACCAAAGAAAACATTTGCAGAATGCTTCGACAATAAAAGTAAAAATGCTAATGAACATTCAACCAATGTTAAGCAAAAGTAAATGCTTCAATTTTATTTATGTGTATAGTTTTCAATTTATTTGTTTCTTTCTTTTTTGTGTTGTTATGTTAGTTTTAGTTAACTAAACTAGTTCTCACTGTTTGTACATAAATGTTAACACGTTCTTTTTTTGAATTATGGTATAAAAATTTTACTGCATAATATATTCACAACACTATCCTTTAAAAAAGGTTATTATTTTCTAAACAAACAGTTTACATTAACTAGGGGTGCCCCACCCCTTCGGGGCGGCCACCAAAGATATTGCCCCAGTTAATTATAAAAAAAATAATTGTACTTGTTCTTTTCCTTTTTTCATGCCACTAAAAAAAGAAACAAAAAAAAATTTCTTGTTGGCATCGCGCACCTTTTGCCATTTTGACGTACAAACCAACCAACAAAC
Source organism: Panagrolaimus sp. LJ2400 (assembly GCA_024447215.1). Classification (NCBI taxonomy): domain Eukaryota; kingdom Metazoa; phylum Nematoda; class Chromadorea; order Rhabditida; family Panagrolaimidae; genus Panagrolaimus; species Panagrolaimus sp. LJ2400. The sequence continues at coordinate 448,836 of JAMRYA010000009.1, read as the reverse complement.
AGACAACCAAAATTTATAGAGAGAATGTATGTCCACAGTATGCACTTGATATCAGATACTGTAAACAAATTAAGATAAACAATTTTCAAAAAGATTCTTTTATTCAAAGATTTGCCTTTTCAAAAGTGAAAAAGCGTTCCAAAATTTATTTAAGAAAAATCTCGCCACAAGCAAAAAGCAAGAGCGGAATTCAATGTTTACCTCAAACTTTGGGTAATTAAACCGACGAAAAAGATTTTAATTCAAAGCAATATTTTAATTGAAATTTAAACAAAAGCTACGGTTGGGTCGTTCTTTTGTCTTTATGTAAAACATTGCTGTTTTTAAAGAGTGAACCAAGAAAGAGAGCATTCATTCAATGCCTTTTTTCTTCTTTTACTTTTATCGGATTGAAAAAAAGAGAGCCCTTTCATTTGCATCTTTCTCCGCTTGTTCAATGTATGTTGCTCCTGCGCGCGCTCTGCTTTCTTTTTCGCATCATATTCTTCTTCGATATTTTTCATGTTAAATATGAAAAAAAACTTTAAAATAGTTTAACACTTTGCTCACATGTAGTGTAATTTAAAAAAAAAGGATAAAGGACATTGTCGAAAAAATAAACGATAAGCAGTAATAACTCAAATTGGTAAAAATATTTTATTTCAAATGCTTGAAAGTAGATGACAAGTGAAATCTTGCTAATTAAAAAAATAAAGACATGAAATATTAGCTTTAAAAACAAGATCAATAGCGACCACGATATTCACGATCTCTGTTGAAATGATCATCATTATTCTGCGGTTTTCTTTGATTATCACGATGTCGATTACGATCAAATTTGCGAGTTTGTGTTGGCATGTTAATCCAAATGAATGGTTCTGGCATGTTTTCTTTTGATTGAAAATTTGAATCTTTGTACCTGAAAAAAGTAATAGTTGTTCAACATTTTTAAAGCCATAATAAAAATGAGGTGAAGCTACATAGCTAAATGGCAGAAATCCGGGATTAGATATAAAATTATATGTAATTACATCAATCCTTGTAAATGCAGATATAAAAGGGAAAAGAAAAAAAGCAAAACCAACCGATCAGCAAATTTTAATTCATATTGAGCTTCTTTTTGTATAAGAATAATTGATTTATCAAGTTTATCATTTCCTTCACTTTCTTGACGTATTTGATCCAAATCATTATCAGCAAGTTCTCCAGATTCAGGTTCTCTTGTTTCAGTCATTTTTATCTCCAAAATGTTGTGATATGGGATATTTTCAATATTCGTAAGGGCTGAAACAGTAATTTAATAATAGAGCAGCAAAATTTTATAGGTTCTTTTTAAAGAAACTTTCATAATTGATGAAATAAAAAAACAAAACTTTTGTTTAAAAAGAACAGAACGCCAAAAAATGTTTTTAAACAGAGCGCGCAGGAGCAACATACATTGAACAAGCGGAGAAAGATGCAAATGAAAGGGCTCTCTTTTTTTCAATCCGATAAAAGTAAAAGAAGAAAAAAGGCATTGAATGAATGCTCTCTTTCTTGGTTCACTCTTTAAAAACAGCAATGTTTTACATAAAGACAAAAGAACGACCCAACCGTAGCTTTTGTTTAAATTTCAATTAAAATATTGCTTTGAATTAAAATCTTTTTCGTCGGTTTAATTACCCAAAGTTTGAGGTAAACATTGAATTCCGCTCTTGCTTTTTGCTTGTGGCGAGATTTTTCTTAAATAAATTTTGGAACGCTTTTTCACTTTTGAAAAGGCAAATCTTTGAATAAAAGAATCTTTTTGAAAATTGTTTATCTTAATTTGTTTACAGTATCGTAATATGTGGATACATTACACATTGCAGTAATCACATTTTTATTTCAAAGTAAAACAACTAACAACGCACTAATAATAATAATAATAAAAATAATTATGGTTTTGGGTTGACAGTTTCAATAACAAGTCCATGCCATTTTTTGATATCATCTTGCAGACAATCAGTTACCATTTTATGTTGTTGAACTTTTAATATACCAGAAAATTCAGGAGTTTCAACTTGAATTCGGTACATTGTACCACATCCACCTAAAAGTTCCATTTAAATAACTAGATTTGAATGTATATGAATGTAATCAAGTACCTGAGATATCTTCTGCATTAATATGTTTAGCATTCGGAAACCGCTCTAGTAACTTTTTTGCAATTGCCTTTTCTCCTTCATTTAAACCTTTTGCTGTTGAACATTGACGTACGTGAATAAGAGATCTTTGAAAGATAGAAAGCATATCTAAGATTTTTATCAATTAAACAGGATTATGGTTTAATTGTTTTATTTGTTAAATAATTAAAAGGCTTCTATTAACCCGATAATGTTTATTGTTTCATACAAATCAAATATAAATGCTTTATTTTGACTAATTAATTGCAAGTGAAAAAGAAATACAAATTTGAAAATTGTCGCAAAGTTCAGAAAAAAAGTTTTAAAGCAAAATCATTATAGCACCATACTTAAAATAGTCAATCACAGAGTTATTATTGCATATAATTAATTAACTATGGCAGATACAGGTAATCTCTAGATGCATAGAATTAGTTACGTTTCATATGAAACAATAGAATCAGGCACATTATGAATATCGGAATCGACTAGTTGAGGAATAGCAGTTGGAGTAATTGGGATATCAAGAATTTCAGAATCGGATGATAAATCTTCAGAAATATTCGAAGGTTCTAAATTGAATGAAAATTAGGTATGTAGTTATTAAATGAATTCAGGCTACAAACCTTTAATTATTGGATCAGTAATTCTAATTCCAGCTAAGGTCGAATGATCATTTTCATGTAGTTTGTATTTTTTTCTTAATGCCGCATACATTGACCAAATTGATAGGGGTCTCATATATCCAATTGCACGATAATATTTCTTACGATAAAGTGCTTCAGGTGTTTGCTATAACAAAATGTTTTAAAAAAATTATTGTAGAAATATACACTTACATATTGAAGTCCAGATCGATTAAAACATGTATCATAGATTCCCCAAGCAACGTCAAAACCCTTTTGGGGATTACCCTGTTGAATGAAGAATGCTCCAATTGCATATGTAATACCAGTCCAGATTTCATCAGCTTGGATATATGCTCTATCAACTTTTCCATCAGGTCTCATACCATTTACAACTCCAAGCTTTCCATTCCCAAACTTCATGCAGTTATATTCATAAATATACGATAATGAAGATTGAACATGTTCAGTTGGTAGAAGCTATAATATACATGTAAACAGATTATAAGAATGTTATAAAATAAAACATACATCTTTAGCTAATTCAGGATTAATTGATTGTAGATACCAGAATCCACATAGTTGATCAGCCATTACAGTCTTTCGTGAAATATTTGATTCATCAAAATTATAATATTTTCCATTCCAAAGTTTTTCTTCAAAAACTTTTTTTGCTGACTCAAGAATTTTGGAATATTTTTCAAGTGCTACAGTATCTTCAATATCTTTTGCCATTTCAGTTGCAACTTTCAAAGCTGCCAGCCATAAACTACCACAATACGATGATACACCCACCATCTAAAAACATTTAAATGTAATATATATTTTAACAATTAAAAAATGTCTCATACTTGCCAAGCATCATATGTTTGATCTGCAAGTCCAAAATTTTCAATCATACCATCACCATTTCGATCCCAATTTATTAAGCCTTCTTCAATTAAAGCTTTAACACTTGGCCATGTAAATTCAAGAAACGTTTTATCCTTTTTAAGCATACAGTAATAATCACGATATGATGTTAGAATATATTTAAGATTTAAATCTTTCCACAGCGCTGTATTATGCATTACATAAGCATTTGTAAGCAGCCAGGGCTCACTAGCTGGATTTCCCAAATCATGTGGAACTCTACAGGCAGTTTTTTGTGGAGCAATATCACCCTCCATATGATACTTAATTAATTTTTCTTCTGAATTATGAATATTGTCACCTACAATAGTATTACAAATACCATCCAACACTTTTTAAAAACATACTCATTTCAGCTTGAAGAACATGTTCAAGTTTAGGAAATAATTCAGCTAATGCAAATGAAGCATAAAAATGAACATCATAAGTATTATACATTCGATATTCCCATGCTATAAAAATTAAATCATATTTAAGTACATAAATAAGAAAAGCCTACATTCAAGATATCCAAATCTACCGTAATCTTTCAACAGCTTCTTTGTATATTCACTGAGCTGTTTCTCTTGATCTGACCAAGTTTCATCGAAATCAAACCAAACCGATCCGCCATCACTAAGAAAATATAATTCATTAAAAAGCGCAGATTTGAACCAATTTGGAAGATTTCTGAAAAATCGTGTTTTAGCACTTTGATAAATCATTGCAAAAAAGGCATACGGATGCAGAAGTATAGGATTTTGCCATTCATCAATAAATTCTTCCCATCTTTTATAATTTCTCAATGAATATAGAGCTATCGCTTTTACTGCATCGGGATCAGTTCCAAAAAATCTCGTGTACCATCTAAAAAAATAAAATTTAATATATACATAATTCAATAAACAGGCTACAAAAAATCAAAATGTCCAGTTTACATGACTAGAATCCTCCAAAATCGAATGATTCATGCAAACGAAACTGATTTTTATTTTGCATTTCTTCCTTCTGATAATTTCATTGAATGATTAAAATCAGTACACAGAAATGCGGTGAAATAAAATTTTCGTGCTTTTAAGTTTAGCGCCACACACCACTTGGCCATAGAAACACAAAAAATGATCCTCAAATTTTCGTAGGCATGTATTAAATCCATTATAATTAGGTATACCTTTTAAAAGTTCGTTGTTTCGTTCCAAATTGCACGAGTGGCATATGCCATGTTAATGAGAATTCCAAATCTCTTTTCTGCTTTGGCTCCAAATGTGTTGATAGAGAAATGGCAACGGCACTTGAAGAATTATCTGCTACAATTTTATCATTGCTTAATTTTCCTTGATTTTCATATAATTGCATCCAAAAATTATTTCCATTTCCATTTGGATTAAAACCCGTACACACTGAAGGTTGATTTTCATTAGTTTCAAGTGCAGAAATACCATATACACATTGCATTTTATCGATTGTATGATCAAGAAGAGCACCATGAATATTTTCACTTTGAAATTTTGATGTTTGACATTCTCCTTCATCACTGAATCTTCGTTTTCCAGTTCCACTTCTCCACGTAAATGTAATTGTTGCATCTATTGCTTCATCAGAATCATTTATAATTTCAAATACAAATACTGTGGTTGGAAGTGATGAATCTTTATAATTATTTGGAATAACTGGTGTTATTTGTCGACCGATTACTGTAATCCCAAATTCTTTTAAATCAAATCTTGTCCAAGATCTTGGATATAAACCTCTAAAAATTTGTTTAAATAATATTAATATATACAATACGGTAATGAATAGCAAACCGATATGCAACATTTTCAGATGGAAATGTAAAATCCCATGAGGAGAGCGGTGCTTCACCAGAATTATAGGCACATGATAAAACGGTCTGTTTAAGAGTTATTCCATTTGTTGAAAGATTTAAGATAAATTGATTTGCTTTTACAGCATTAACACGTTGCTCCACAAATCCAGGTCTAAGTGAAAATTTACAAAATGCACCACGAAAATCTCTCCCAATTGAACCAGCACCGATCCCACCACATGGAACTCCTAAAAAAAGAAGATAATTTATAAAAAATGCAAAACAAAATTACCGTAATATGGACGATGTTTAAGTGGTTGAAAAGTATTAATAAACAGTTTTTCTTTTTGTCGAATATATTTTAGCCAAAACATAGAGTATCGAAATATGAATGGTATTGCACTTACAACCTAAAATTTTATTTTTTTACAAAAACTATTAAAATATTAGATACAGTAGCCTACTTGTTTAATCGTTGGTTTTGTAAAAGGAACCCGCACTTCTTCTGGTTCTCTATCACCTCTAGCAATCCATCCATATTCACCACCAAGGCCTTCCGAAGTTGGTGAAATATTTGGTCCTTTATTTGGTATTCTTTTAATTTTCTTGGATTCTTTTGTCGTTTGTTTGCAGGTCATTGATGATGCTAAATTTGGATTCGTTGGAGGTGTTGCTGTTGAATTCAATTGATCGGGGGTAGAAGAAGATGGAGCGGAAGAGATCGTATCAGATGGAGGCGGCTGGGAATTACTTGTACCCATTTTTCCTTTTCTTGTATGGGCCTAAAACATTTATGCAAATTTAAACGACTCTTTTTTTGCAAAACTTGTGCATTTTTATAAACGGAGCTTTATTAAACCGGTCACAGAATTTAGGTAAAAATATTAATTACTTAAAATTAGAAAAGTAGAGAGAAACCTCACAAAACACGGATAAATATAGATGGATAAAAAGAAAATCATTAAACAAAACTAAAAGAAAATTGAATTTCTGCTGTCCTTCAAAATAATAATGTCTTTGAAAAAAGAGAGCAAAGTTTTAAACGTATGTAAAAGAAAGGAGACGAAGGCAAAAACAGAACGTTCGTTCTTCTGCAGAACACTTTTTTTTCAAAAGAACTCTTTATCGTGAAGATGCATGGAACTCAAACTCAATGAAAAAGGCGTTCAGTGATGAAACTTTTTTTTTCTTGTTGCTTTTCATACATAAATTTTTTGACTTTTTTTAAAACGAAATTGACTGACCTCAAAGAATCATTTTATAGCAGAAATTATTTTGGAGCTTGTGACAAGAAAGAAAAAAAACTCAAAACAGTCTCATGTGCGAAGGCTTACAAAATTTCAGAAGCGTTAAAGTTTACACAAAGCTTTTCATAGTTTTTATAAAATCGAAAACACGAATATCTGTCGTCTAACAAAGTAAGTTCACGCTTTTTTACACATATACTCTTCACAAAAAGTACAAAAGATACAACAAGAGTGAAAAAAAGGTAAGTATTGTTCAAACAAATACTTCTACTATCATGTAACCCCAGACTTACAAGAACAAAAGAGTTATGCTCAAGTTTTTGTTACAAACTATAAAATAATAGTAAACTTAAAAATGGAATAGATTTATATTTAAGGAAATTGCAAAAAAAACTATAAATCAGAAAAAACTTATTTTTGTGGAATCACCAACAAATAACATTGAAAAGATGAAAGAAAAAAACTCATCATGTTTTTTTATTTCAGAGAGGTAAAAAATGAAACAATCGCATCTTGGTCAATGAAATAATAGAGTTATGATTCAAATTATCTTTTAAGTATCTCTTTGAATTACAGTAATTCATAAACCAAAAGAAAATAAGATAAATAATTTTTAATTTTTAAATTTTAAAAATCAAACTTTTGTATTTTTTGTTAAATGAAATAAAAAATTAGAGGCAGGAACTCCAACAAAAAAAAAGTGTGCTACCAACTTTCAAACATCAAATTTTTATGTTTACAAAAATCTATTCCATCTGCATTGGGAATTTTCTCTCTCATACTAAAAAAGGGAGTCAAATCTCAAAAAAAAGCATTTATTTGTTTAAATCAAAAATTGAGAAGACAAAAAAGAAGCAAGCAGGTAAAAAAATAAGGTTTGGTTCGATGACACGGATTGTAATGAGAGGTGAGGAGACAAACACACTTATGTCCAGTCTTTTTTCATCGATATTGACGACGACCTTTTTGCTTTGCGTGAAACAATCATCGTGTCTCACTCAGCTGTTACCTTCTTTCTGCTGCAACTACGTTTTGAGATGCTTGCTTTTTGTTGCCGATAATAGCTGTGACTTCTTTCATCACAAAGCTTAAACGTTTTTTTGAAACAAAAAATCTAGTTTTCTCTTATTTTTAGGAACCACAAAAAACATAACAAAATAACAAAACAAAATTTTGTTGCTTACAATTTATTCTTTCCAAAAATTACAAGTCTCAACAACAAAATGTCTGGATTTTAAATTGAAAACGCGAAACGACACGAAAAAAATGTGTTAAAAAGAGAGGGAAAGAAACGGAAAGCGGATTTCCTTATCGTCTGAAAGAATCTTTGATGATGTCTTGAGGAGGTGCAGCTTGAATGAAATTAAACAGACTAAAACCGGAAGCAGAATTACCAAAAAAAGGTTTGTCTTTTGACATAATAATTGACAATAAACAGATTTCTATGAAGCAAATAAATGAAACAAAAGGGATTCTAAACTAAAATTTCGTTTTGTAACCCACAAATAAGGGACCGTTGCTTTGTTTAACAATTTATTTGAATACTATGTTGTTGCTTTTTTAAAAAAATTAATGAATCTTTTTTTATTTATTTCATTTGGCCAGATATTTATAGCAGAAAAAAAACAGAAAAACATGCAACAGTTTTGAATACAAAAGGCTCCCAGAATATGACGTAAAAATGATTGTACTTTTTTGAGAATTTTTCCTTTCTTCCTTTAAAAAGCCTCACAAAAAAGAGTTAAAATGATGATGAATAACATATGAAAGGAAATTCATACCTTTACATGCCAATAGTTAAACAGGAAGAACAAAAAAGACAACAACAAAAAAAGAATTAAAACATTAAAGTTCCAGAAAAAGGGTCTCCTAACAACCGTGAAAAAATATCATTTTTGTTTCTTTTGACCCAAACAATACTGTTGCGACCAGGGCTGAGAAATGCGGCCGGCTGGCCGTGGCCGGCCGAAGATTTTGGTAAAATTCTTTGTTTTTCGCTAGTAAAAATTGAAATTTCGGCCACTTTTCTCAGCCCTGGTTGCGACAATGTTCTTAAAAAAACAACATAATGCAAGATTTAAAAAAGAAGAACGTCAGATCTAATGTAAAAATTGAGATAGAAGCCGATTAGGTGCTGTCCATAAATTACGTTATCGTTATTTTCGAAAAACCCCTATACATCAAAGGCACTTTTTGCCTCACATGAAAGGCGGCATGGTCATTTACCCCACCCACCCTTGTTACGTAATTTATGGATAGTCCCTTAATCAAAGCTAATGAAGAAAAAGCTATACCACTTTTCATTTTTATGATATAAAATCTTGATAAGACTCATTAACATTCATAGCAAGATTACGGTAAAAAAATAACTAAGGAATTATGCTAGCATAAATAAATGAAAAAAGGTTACAAATTTTAAGCTCCGGGAATTTCTGAATCTTTTATTAGTGTCACCAGAATCATCCGCTATCTACTTTTAATTACTATTAATATCTTATTCACTCAATAGTTTGTATTCATGAGATTACTTATTTCAACTAAGTAGTACACGTGAATAAAAAGAAAAGCATTCAAAAGCTTTTCAAAAATTTAAGCTACGTTTAAACAAAAATTTCAAAAGTTTTTACGTAATATTTGATAACTTTTGGACTTTAGTCAAATTAAAAAATATAGAAACTTTAAACATACTTTTAGCCTCAACCCATTTAATTGTTTAACACTGTAAATAGTGGTAAATATTATTCTTTAACATTTCAAAAAAGTTGTTTGATGATCAAAAGGTTTTGAAAAAAGGTCATTCTGACTAAAGTTTGAAGAACATTTAGCCAAATTTTTACTTTTGAAGTATATTTTCTTTTAATCTTTTGCCGCTATTTAAAAGAAGATATGTGATAAGCCCTAACCCCTCTCACTTTTTTATTTCACGTTGTATCTGGCATGATCTTTTAAAAATATTGTCAGCTCAGAAAATTAAAAGACGACTTCCACAAATAGCTAGTGAATAACATTGAAAACAATTCAATATTTATAAAAAAACAAAGAAAATTAAATGAAGCAACACAAAAGAACAAGAGTTAACGATATTTTTGTGCTTCACGAGTTCGAATTTCTTGCATTCTATCAAGCGTTTCTCCATCTTGAAAATAACCAATTACAGGTGGGACAAATTCGAATGTTTCGGTATGCAAAATTTCGTCAATAACTTCATCAACACCAGGAACAGGATTCAATAAACAAATTTTGATTAAAGCACGACTTTTGTGATCCTAAAATTAAAATTTATTACGAAAGAAAAATTGAATAATAACCAACCTTTAAATGTTTATAAAATTGAGGTACATTAATTGTATCTGGAATAAGATGTAATTCAACTTCTTCAACAGTATTACAAGCATCAATGAGAGCATCAAAACTTTTACATGTAGTATTGTAAGGCTTATCACCAAAGTTACTGAAACATTCTTAATTATAAATTTCTGCAGTATAACAATAACATGTTCAAAAACTTACATGAAAAATTTCTTGCCACCAGAAAGAAGTTTAACAAGATCTTCCAAATGTACTTCTTCTCCATTAGCATGTTTAACGATGTTATAGCAGAGGGAGCATTTTTGAACACCAGATAAATAAGTTTTGAGTTCATCATAAAGAAGATCTTGAGAATCAAGTCGCAATTCTTGAACATCACATTTGTAAATCTTTGGAAGGAATTCTGATGCAATCTTTGAAAACTTTTCAATATGAAAATCATCAATCCAAAGATTATCAGTTAACCAAATTCTGTTAAGTTTATTCATATCAGCGATTCTTTTATGTCCCTTTTCACATGCATATGGTTTATTGCATCCATTTTCTTTACAATATCTCCACATTTCATCTCTGTAAATCAAGTGATAAATGACCAACATTGGATTCTTAATGAAGAACAATTTGGAGCACTTAATTAACTTTTGATACACTTGTGGAGATGATGGATTTTCCCAGATATATTTCATCAATGGAAGAGGAAGAGAGAATTCTTGTGGCAAACAAGTATCAAGAAATTGTCTTGGAGTTGGAAAGAAAAGTTTTGAAGAATCATGTTTAGCTTTCTTTGAATTCTTGTTCGATGGAGCACCAGTGCGTTTTTTAGAACTCATTTTGAAGCCTAAAAAAGTATATACCCAAGATAGATGAAAAAAGCTTTTTATAAACGCGTAACACATCATGGCACATATGCTCAAAAACAATTTTAACAATCCCAAATTTTGGAAGGTTTGATTTAACTTTTTTGGAAAATCGGTAAAACATTTCTTTCTTTTTTCCCTTTTTCGTTCTTGAAAATTCTAAAAGTTCTAGAACTGCGTTGTCGCATATTGGCTCAGCATTTTCGAGAAAAAATAACGAACATTAACAAAAATTATCGAATATTTACAATACTAGCGTGATTACTATATAAAAGAAAAAAAAACACATAAAAAACCGTCGTCGACGTCGTGTTCATTATCACTAAGTAACGCTTTGCCAATTTTATTTTAGTGCAAATATTTTTAAAATTTTCTTTTCTTTCTTTCTTCTTTTTGCTTTATTTTTTTCTTGTAATTTTTTAGCGGTAAATTTATTTTAATTAGAGGTTCAAAAAATAGGGATATAGGGAATCGACTATAGGGAACCCGATTTTTTGGATTTTAGTGTTCTGGCGCCATTCGACATCTGCCAATATTTTTTGATTGTAAAAAAGTTGAAGCCTTTTGAAATTTAAAAAAGTTTTTTAAAATGTTTGTGGGGCTCAAAAAATCGGCGCGAAGACTGGAGCAACCCGCCGAAGGCGGGTTGCGGAAGGCTTTGCCTAAAATGACGCACGTAACATACAAGGCTCAGAGTTATACTGGGGACTTAAAGGGGTTCGCGAAGCGAACGCCTGGTTATAAAAAAAGAGAAAATGAAAGAAAAAAGTTCTTCGAGCTTCTAAAAACTTTTTCGCACCTTCCTTCTAAAAATTGTAGAAAAAAAACAGAAAAATTATTTACGAATTTTCCATTTTTTAATTGCAAATATTTTTTGAAATTATATTTGTACAGACCTCAAGATCGAGTAGCATCTAGGCTAATGTTTTGCACATCTTTTTTAATACAATAGCGAAAACGTAGGATCTAGCTTAAAATTGGCTCACAACTATTTTACGACTATTCTTCTACAAATTGATTACATTCTGTTATAGTTGCAAATAGTCTAATCGCCTTTTTGCAAGTATCAAAACTTAAACCTATGTTTGTAGGCCCTAACCTCTACGGATTGCCAGTAGCTTAAATTAAAAGAGATGCTACTGTCAACTTGGAAAGAGCCTGAATACGAATATCACTAAAATAGGCGTCTATCACGCTAATTATATTTATTACCTTTTCCATACTGTTCGTAAAATGCCAAACTTAATATTGTTTAAAAAATTGCGCAATCAAGGAATCCCAGGGAAGAATGCATCATCACAGTGTCGTATGTGCAGTTGAAATTTACTGTAAATTATATTAAGTATCATATAATGTCTTATTATGCTAAATTTTTTTTTTTTATAGTGGCCAGATAGTCGAGTGGTCCAGTGCTTGCTCAACAGGCGGTAGGTCGTCGGTTCGAATCCCAGCCCTGGCGAACTTTAAAAATGAGTATCCGCGTCCACAACCTGTGCTCCTGCGGGTTGCAAGAGCCGTTCTCCCGTGGTACGGGGGATCCAGGCTAATCATCCAACCAGACCAGCTTTACGCAGGTATATCCGTAAGGATAAGTTTAAAAAAAAAAAAAAAGTTGAAAGCTCAGGATGATTTGTAAAATTACAGTAATTCACATGTGTATAAATATTTACAGTTTTGTTCCAATATTAAAGTTTATTTATTACTTTTTTAAAATTACAGATACAAAAAATAACATTAATATTATAGCTTTACAAAAAATATTTCAATTACCAAAATAAAATAATAATATCACATTCGTTTTTGAGTGAAAAACCAAAAAAAAGAAGAATCGATGAGAAAAGAAATGGAATTACAAAATTTAGATTGAATAAATAAATATGTTCCAAAAATTGGACGGAGAAAATGTCTTCACAACCGTTAAAACAAAAAAATATTAAAAAAAGCTCAAATTGAAATATAAAAAATAGCAGTGAATTATTTTTTTAAAACAAGATTAAAATATTTGAAGGGAGGGAGTACTGTAACGATGAAAACATTTAAATACCAGGAAAATCGTTGACATCAGCTTGTATTGTTATTGGAGCTCCTTGAATTGTATAGCTGATTTTAAGCCGCATACGAAGCTAAAATATATATTAAATTAGAAGAGCACTACAGTATCTACGAAAAATTTACAGATTGAGCAGAATTAATTTGACGAATTTTTGCAACTTGTGTTATTGTTGAATTTCCAAATGCATCAAGTCTTGAACCGTTTGCAGGCAATAATTCAATTTGATATGCCTAAAATTACAGTAATTGACATATGCGAAAACAATGAAAAATTATTACTTTAGTAACAGCAGCTTGAATGGAAAAATTTTCAACTGGTGCAGGGTTATTGTTGGAAACCACCAAACGAACAGCAGCTTGTCCAGTTGAAAAACTTTCATCAACGAAAAGCTGCATTTCAATTCCTTTTTCATTTACAGCAATTGTACCGCGTTTACCATTTGATTGTGGGCCAAAGAATTGACTCAAAATATCATCAGAATCTTTTGCTGCTGCTGTTGTATTCGTTGAATGAATTGGTGGTGAAGAATGAGTTGGTTCTGCTGATGAACCCCCAAAAGAAAGTCCCCCAAGAAGATCTTCCAATCCCCCCATTCCATTTCCATTAATTGCTGGAGGCTTTGATGATTGTTGAGTGCTATTCGTTGAACCAAAAAGACCCAAAATATCATCTGTTGGATTATTTGAAGCTGGTGCAGGAGTTGAAGCAGTACCAGAAGAGAATAATCCATCCAGAAGATCAACTTCTTTATTCTCATTTGTTGATGATTGTTTTGTTTCCCCTCCATCAGCAATGACATCGCCCAACAGATTTTCATCTTCTGCAATTGGAGCTGCTGCAGCATTCAAGGAATTATGAGCAATGGGTGGCATTCTTTCAAGTAAACCATGCCTAAAATATTTATCTTTGATAACAACAAAATGTTAAAAGAAACAAACTTTAAATTATCGCTATTTAAAATGACACCAAATTCAACAGATCTTTGTTGTAATTCTAAATTCATATGAGCAGAATATTGTCGAACCAAAGCATGAATTCGATGTGTTTGTGATTCAAGTCGATCAGCAAGTTTTGCAAGAGAAGTAAGACCGAATTCTTTTGTTGGAACCGTTAAAACGCAACCAGTTAAAACATTTTCATATGCATCAATAACATCGGATTCAGATACCTAAAATATTGTTACAGTATTGCAGTAATATAATTTTACATGAAACATACTCTTTCACCATCGATAAACTCAGATGAAAAAATTTCACCAAATTCTCCAATACACCAAAATGCAATTTGAAGCAATGGCTGAGCATTTGTAACGTCCCCTTGCATGGCTTTATATAGCTCTGCAACAGCAACGCTTCTCAATTCTTCTGTTGCACTAATATGTTGAATCATGCATGAAACAACTTCATCTGGAACATAATTTCCTGCAACCTTTAAAACGTTTATCATTGTTTCTAAATGCCATTTTGCATTTGGTGAATATCTTTCAGTTGCAATATACATCTTTGATGAGCATTCAGCTTTAAATTCTGGATCAGCTGTTTCAAGGAATGTCAAAATTTCTTTTGCCATTAAAGTAATATTCGTTTTATTCATTAAAGCAAATGAAAGCTCCATTGCACGTCGACGAATTGAAATATCAGGATCTTTAAGGCATTCAACGATGGTTGTGCGATGTCTTTGAACAGCATTAAAATCAATATTCACAGTTCTCAATAGTGTATTCAATGCAACATATCGAATATTTTTATCTGGATTAAGAAGGAATCGACCAAGTGAATTAACAGCTAGCACTCGAAGACCACTTTCTGATTTTATTTCCATAATTGTCAGAACAGTTTCATATTGAATTGCATTTCCAACATTTTTTGATGTTTCTGTATTTGTTGCAACTTGTGCTAAAATATCATTCATTTCTTCAGTTGCTTTCACATCATCACGTCCAAGAAAACGAAGAAGTTTAAGAATTTTAATCTAAAACAATCTTTAGCACTGTATGCATATTATTACAGTATACTAACTTGTAAAAATGGATCGCTTATTCCAGAGACATCATGTTCAGGTGAATAGCCACTCATCAACAAATTCTTTAGAATTCTAACAAGATTTGGTACCATTTTTTTGAAATATGTTCTTACATCATCACTTAAACGACACATTTCAGTTACAAGGGTAATTCCAGCCACAAGAACGCCATGATTTTTTTCATTCAAAACTGCTCTTGAGCATGCAAGAAATCTTTCAATAAGATCAGGAACTTTTCGAATAATTCTAAATGCACAAAGTGCCGCCTTCTTTTTAACATATGCATTATTAGAAGTTTTTAGTAGTTTTTCAACTTCCCCAACAAGATCGTAACACATATCATTTGAACAAATTGATCCAAGTGTACATAGCGCAAGACCAGAAACAAATTGGTCAGATTCTGTTAAATGACTAAAAATGTGCATGTGTTATGGACAAATTCAAAACAATCATAACAAGTACCTTTTTAAACAATTTGTAACTAATAAATGCACTTCTGAACGTTCATCAAGTAGTAACATTGCACCAAGGTAGCCTATTCTAATATCCGTAAACTTTTTTTCTTTTGTTCCAACAAGCTTCATACATTCCATCTAAAACAATTATTATTAACAATTGAATGCCAACACTGAAAAGCAATACTTGTCCAAAATGTGCAGGATACCCAAGCATATGAATATAAAGGAGTTTAGCCATATTACGACATTTATATTTATTATCTTCATCACGAAATGCTTCACGAATATTTGCTGATTCTCTTTCAACAACGGCTCGCTCTTCTGCAGCAGTTCTTGCAGCCCGAACTTGTCGAATTAAATCCCTTAGCCGCATTGAGGCTCCCAGTGTTCTTCCAAGTCTTGACTTAACTTCATCAATCTTTTCAATTGTCATTTCAACAACGTTCGCCATCCTGTAATAAAGAAGAGTTATAGTACAAAAATTACTTTATACACACCTTTTATTGATTAAAACATTACAAAAAAACTATATTTGTATCAGAAAAGTTACTTACTTTTTCTAAATTAATTGTAAAAAAACCTTGAATAATAAAAAATTTATACTTTAATTAAATGTTGGAGAAATAACTTTTTTACAGAATTTGTTGGAAAATTTCAGCAACGTCGTTGATGAAAAACGAAGGAAGTTGGAGTCGGCGTTGCAAAAAAACACAATTTTTTTTATTTCGCGGAAAGACTTTGTTCTCTTTTTTTTAATTTTCAAGTCTGTCACAAACACTAAAAAAAGCGGTGGTTCAATATTTGACTAATAAAAGCAACGTTGTGTAAAAACTCTTTTCTTTCTGCTGAATTATAAAGTTGTAATTATACTTCGTCGTATGTTAGTTGTATGTTTAAAAAAAGTTTATCTTATCTTGCAGCATAAAATGTACTATTTTAAAATGCTTTTCAAATATGATCGTTTTTTATTTTTAAAAATTTTTGATGTAATAAAATAACGAATATGGCCTGGCATTGTTCTGCTTTTGTGTTTTTGGCCTCTCGTGCCCCGCCCCGCGCCCCGACGGTTTTAAAAAGTCGCCCCGCGCCCCGGTTTTTTGATCAATAATCGTTTTTTGTCGATTTTTTCAAAAGTCGCCCCGCGCGGGGCGGGGTAAAAACGGGGCGAAGCAGAACACTGTGGCCTGATCAATATAATGTGGAAAAATATAAATTCGCATTATTTTTGTATGCATTTGCTTAAACTTCAAACTTACAGTATACAGTTGAAGAACGTCGAGCTCTTACGTCATAATTTATAGGGTGAATGAGTTTCAGTTACATTTAGGACTAAAAGCAAAAGAAATTTAAAAAAAATCATAATATTGTATTTTTAATTTTAAGAGGATCATTAAAACAAAATCTTTGTCGAGATATGTCGATGACAAACCTTATGTTTTTAAATTCTTACTGTAGCACTTTGGAAATTTTCAACTGCTTGTGTATTTTGGAACAAGAACAATAAAAGTGTTTGATAAATTCCATCTTTACGGTTAAATTTTTTAACTTCTTCAACAGCTTTTTGCACATTCAAAAACCCAAAACTTATCTGAATTTTTTACAGTTGAAAGTCGACACACACCCAGTAATAATTTACGGTGGACATTAAGTACTTTGATTTACTGTGCTTTTTATAATTTAACACTTAATTTTTATACATTTTCTTACGTCTACCGCCAAAAACAATTACAGTGCCCTCTAGTAAACACTGATTAACCCCCCCCCCCCCCCCCCAAACAGAAAATATTACTCAAAATATGAATACCTTTTATTCAAATGCCTACAGAGCGATTATCAATAAATCGCATCCGCATAACTGATCATTTGTGTTTTACTTTTGTGAGTTTACAAAGTTGTTTAATTTTTTGAGATAAAAATTTCAAACAGAAAATTTTTATTTTAAAAATAATAACGAGACACGAAAAATTCGAACTTTAATCAACAGAAAAAAATATAAATAGATAAATCAAGCTTTCTTATCTTCAATTCCAACAGCAGCCTTCTTCACACTGACATTATAATTGAAGAGATGAGCCATATTAACTTCTGATGTTGTAATTTGATCTTTGATAAAATTGATTTCTTCACCAAGTTGAGTTGTTCTGAAAAATTACAAAAAAATTCAAAAATACAGTGCATTAATTCTTCTTTTGTATTAAATTTTTCCCTTTTTACTTTTTAAAAAATAATCATAAATAGTTAAATTCCCGCCATTTTTAGAAATTAGATGCTTCAAAATTGCCGACCGTAAATTACCTACTGTTGAATGAATCTCTGTAGTTTCCCCTTTTTTGTGCCGTAATTTGGCCCCTCTGTTGGACACTCCCCATCGTTTTTGTCTCATTCAACAGCTGCTTCATTCTCTCTTTTTTTCCTTTGCTCAGATTTCACCAGATTCAAGGAGATTGCGCAAGATAGAATACCACCCCTCAGTCTCATATAATTACATCAAAAAGGAGGGTAATCTCGGGCAAAAAAGTAAAGTATGCGGCATATAAAAGAGTAGCACCCGATACAAAATGAAGAAAAATAACTTACAATCTATTAATGTCTTCAAGATTTTTTGTAAACATTTTATCTGCTTCTTCAATAGATATATCAGCAAATGAATTACTTCCAAGTACAATTGTAAGAGTTTCAAATTTATCAACGTATGCTTTAGCCATAATTTGTTCTGCAAGTGGATATTGAATCTCCATGGGCCATTCAAAATCATCATCTTCTAAAGCTTCTTTCATTTTAGCCAAAAGTTCACGACCAACAGCAAATTCTGGTTCATTTTCTTCAATCCTAAAAATATAAGTATAAATTACAGTACTTCACAAAAACAATTAGCGCTTACTTTTCCTTTTGTGCAGTAAGATTTTGTTCAACAAGTTTATATTTGCGGAAATTTGTTTCAACTCTTTTTTGTGCTTCTTCAATTGATAGCTTGTTTTCTTTTAAATATTCCTCAACATCAGTCTGAAATATTTCAGTATTAAATATTTTTTAAATCTTAATCTCTCCAAATATACACAAAATTATTGCTACTATCGCCTTTAATCATAAAAGCTCTAAAGATAAAGAGAGCTTTATCGCTCCAAAAAAAAAGAATGCGGCATCGATAAGCCTTTTCCTTCGTTTTTCATCATTTCATATCTTTTATTCCATGTCTCTTTCCTCCTATTTTTCTCGATCAGATAAAGCTTTTAATATGCCGCTTTGCGCGATTACGATTTTATCGTTAAAATATTCAGAGATGATGCCAATCTTATCTTTCTTTTTAAATTAATCTTTTTCAAGGATAACAATGTAAAAAAAGATGACAAAGGTTATAATTAATCATAAATTAAAAAATCTATTACTGTCTCAAAAGGTGGATAAGGTAGCATATGGTAAACACATGTTATTCTAATTTATCCTATTCTCAAATTACAAACTTGTTTATTCGTGTTCTATTTTTACTTAACAATTTGTTCAGATGTTTTCTTTACCATGCGCAACTCTTTCATTGTCTGTTTATCCCATCAAGTCTTGTTCAAATCCACGCACATTTTTGTCTAGTCAGTTCAAACAGAGTCATAATACAAACTAACATGTTTCAACTATTTTCTATTTCCCTCTAAAGTCACTGTCTGGTTTTTTCTTTCATTCAAAAAAGTATGCTCAAATAATACGTACAAACATTCACTTTTTTTCTGTATGCACTGAAAAAGCGCAGGTCTAGCGAAGTACTTCGACAAAGTCTGTAAGAAAAAGAAGAGGGAAAAGGAGAGAAAGCATTCAGAAGAAATAAGAAAAAACTGGAAGAACGCCAGGCGGAAGTACCCGATTATAACAAAGCTGCCCTTTTAAAAAAATCGGAAATAATCAAAGATTAAAATATTACATTTTAAAAAGATTTTTGATTATTTAATTTTTGAAAAATGCTTAACTTAAATTGTATCAGACAGTTATTTTTATTATCGTACAACGTTTACAGCAATTCAGTTAGGCCTGAGAATACTTAGTGGGTCATGGCCTCGGCCCATTTTGTCTTTCTACATTGCTCCATTTGTATTTGAAATCTGCATTTTCTTTTTACATTTAAATTCCACAAGCATCCTTTGCGCAAACACTCCAATTCTAACTATCCTTAAGCAGCATCATTCTACCAAAAAAAAATTAGTTTGAGTGCCAATCAGAAAATAAAATCAGTAGCAAATGAGTACTCTGGAGAATTTAAATAAAAACATCTTTGCTTCTTTCATTTATTATTACAGAGATTTATTTGCCAAATACATCACTGATATGAATCTCTCGTGTATAATTTTATTTCCGCAATCATTTTTTTAGAGAGGAAAAAAATTTCTACGATAGGGTCATCGTTATTATTATTTTTTTCTGCCGAAAAAAGTAAAGATAGGTAAGGACAGTTGGCGCGGTACTGAATGGCACAGGGGACACGACAATATAGCGAGTGTCCTCGACGAACGAAAAAAGAAACGAAAATATATTTGTGCATTGGGATTTGCGCAGAGAATGTTGAATAGAAAATTTTGGCACAAAAAAACGTAAAAAAAATGTTTGCTTTTCGGTCCAAGCAGGGGAGAAACGCAATCTGATTGATCTTAAGAAAATAAAGTAAGATTCCTTTTGCATACAAAAATTTAAAGAAAAACTATATCACAAAATGAACAAGTAAAGCTTGCCACCTTAAAAATAAACTTACAAGAACTTCTGCAGTTGGAACACCCTTCTTTTCCATTCTTTGAAAAACATCAAGATCTTCGGGTTCTTCACCAACACGTTCTAGACGAAGGGTTTTGATTGCTTCTGGATCAAGTTCATCACGGCTAACAGATACAGTATTCTCTTGATTAGACATTGAAAAAATGAGATCTTTTTCGACTAAAACTATACAAAAATTTATAATTTTTCATATTTTGAAGAAAAATAACAAATTGATATTTGACAATATTATCATGTAAAATAATAAACGCTTATATAAAATATATAAATTTTATTTCTCTGCAATTATGTTAACACAAAAAACATAACATTAAAAAAGTATTCTTTGCAAATAACCAAAATACAAAAATAAACTTTCGATAAAAAAAATGACACGAATTTTAGCTTTTATTAAATATACATATTTTGGTAATAGTGAAATAGAAAATTTTTTTGAAGCAAATGAAAGAAAAGACATACGAAAGGGAAAAGAGAGAGAGACTTTTGATTTTTAGGTATAACTTTTTTTGCAACTATTAACCTCTCTTTTCATGTTGAACATTATAGTTTTAAAAAAAGTATTAGAAAGCGAAACAACAAATATAAGCTTTATTATTTGAAGCAAACATATATATTATATCTTTTTTTTAAAAATAAAATTTATATATTATCGTTTAACATCACAAAAGAGAAAAACGACAAAAAAATCGAAAGACTATTTTCTTTACTCTAAAAATCATTTTTTCTGCATGCAAGAACGACAACAACAAAAAAAACAAACAACACGGAAAAAAGCGAAAGAAAGACAAATTTAAAAAGCCAAAGATAAAAGTAATAAAGAAGTTAGTAAAAACGTTTTCACCGAGTTAACCAAAAAAATTGCCGCCAAATAATATAAAACAAAATTATTTTAGTAAAAAATATAAAGTTAAACCAATGCAGGTTGGATACAATATTTTTTTTACACATAAAGGAGGCACCCGTAAAAATGGAACAACTCAAAGAGAAGCAAAAAACAACAACTTCGACCAGAAAAAAAATAATAACGAATAAAAAATTGAAGTTTCTGAAAACCACAGATAAAAGTTTTTGGGAGATAAAAAAAGATGTTGTGAAGAACAAGATTAGACAAGCTGCCTAAGAAATTTAGTTTTAAAAAAAGATATATATTCATTTTTTGGGTACAAAATAAAAAAAGATAGGCAAAAATTGCGGATTATGACCCGAAACAATTAAAAGAAACAATAAAAATAAAATATACGAAATTTCTTTCTTCTATGATGCAGCAGCAGAAGCATTTGTAGCAGCAGTTGCCTGTTGTTGTACTTGTTCATATGATTGCCGGAATAAATCACATAGGGCACCATATCCAACAGGTTTATCCATTTCAACACGACATACGGGACATTTCTTGTTGTAAATAAGCCACCGATCAATACATTCAGTATGGAATAAATGAGTACAATTCAATGTTCGAACTTCATCACCTGTTTCAAAATCTGATAAACATACAGTACATCTTTCAGTTTCTTCTTCAGGAACATTTGGATCTTTTGTATAATTCAGTATTGTAGTTTTCTTTTTAATTTCATCAGGAGTTGCTCCAATTGGTGGCGGTTCAGATATATGTGGATTTTGTGATAAAACTTGATGAAGAGTTTGAATTTGTTGTTGAGTTGTTTGACTAAATCCTCCAGCTGGATTAATTGAGGGCAGATGTGGCAATCCACTTATTCCAGTAACTGTTGATTCACCAGGTGTAAAGAATAATATATCCATATAAGGCGCACGATTATTCACCACTAAAACGCCACCTGCAGGAGCTGGTGGTGCAGGATTTTCAAAGAGATTTTGTTGATAAAATAAATTTGCTGCATCACGTTGTCTTTGTTGATGGGTATTACGATTATTCAAAATTTGTTGATGCACTACAGAACTTATTTGCCTATAATTTTTTTAGATGAATGAGATACCGTAACATTAATATTGAAACTTACGACGAACGTTCAGATGTTGTTGAAAGCATATTAAAAATGCATAGCTGACATACAGAACCCGTAAACGGACAAGTATCAGAATTATGACAAGGACATAATGACGCTGGCGGTGATGAAGTTGAAAATCTTTGTTGACAATTTGAACACACTCTAAATACTGATTGAGCTCGACTTGGAATACTATTTGATTGAGAAGTTTCTGTTGGCGCTTCAAATCTTTCAGATTGAACTTGTGATGATGAAGGAGTACTTCCATCCATAGATATAACTCTTCGAACTTTTGATGATGGTCTTCCATCAGATCCGAATGCTGCAGGACGCTTTTGTCGAATACTGGAATCACGATGATGAGATGATGTTGATTGTGATGATAATAGTGCGGGTTGAGGTTGTTGTTGTTGCAATTGCGGTGGTTGAGATGACGAAGATCCGGATGCTACAGCGGCAATTGCAGAAGCAAGATGAACTTGTCTTTGTTGATGTTGCATTCGAATTTGTCCTTCTTCAACATATTGTCGTGTACGATTTACAAGAGCTTGAGTTAATAGCCTATGTTGAGTTGTAGGTGATTGAGATGTCCGTTGTTGCTGAGGTTGTTGTGGTTGCTGCTGCTGTTGAGGTACAATATGCCGTAGGGGATGATTCCCTAAAAGGCTATTAGATGTTGATTGTTGTGGAAGCTGCACTAATTGATTTCCATCATGCACAGGACACGTTGATGCACAGCCACACATACACATTATTGATTGATTTAAATATTGCTGATAATATAATGGCATATCAACATTGATTCCAGAATGTGATGGCAATCCATGTGTTGCAGCATATACTTGTGGCGTGGGTACTGTAACATTTGGTATTGGAGTAAAATGCATGCCTTGTGGCGGAGCTGCTAATGCTGCAGTATTTGGTGGTGGTAATGTATTTGGAAATTGTGTTAACAGCGCACTCAGTGTTGTTGGAATTGTACCATTTGCAGTCATCATTTGTGTATGCTGTATTAAGGCTTGCTGTTGATGTCTTTGATATTGCGCCACGGATTGCTGATCAGCTTGAACTTGATTAAATCTTTGAATAATATTCAGCAGGGCTTGAGTATTTGCATCCATTTCATATGTTGATGAGTAGTAATATATATTTTGAAATATGAATATATATATGGAGAATTACCACCGATTCTTTGAAAAGATGAGACGACGATATGGACGCTTTTTTGGTCGCCTGAAAAAAATGAAGATGATATTACTATTTAAAAAAATAATTCAATTATTGTTTATGGTAAATAAATAACAAAAATACGTAAAAAAATCTCTCAAGAGCAGATACCGTTCATGAGAGCGCGCGTTATATTTTGGGGGTTCTTGAAAAGCGAAAAAATCAAAGGGAGACAGACAGAAGGAGCAGCAGCAGATGCACAATGATTCAATTATTGATTTAAAAAAGTATACATTATTAAATTTTGTATTACTAGTATTTTTAAAAAAAAGGAATAAAAGATGATACAGTAGTAAGCGAAAAAAAGAAAAGTTACCGTAAAACGTTAAAAAATCAATAAAATCAACAATAAAAGAAAAAAAATATGGGTGGGTCTTAAAACGGCTTTTTTCACATGGGAATGAAACAGGATTAAATTTGGGTAATATGAATGATGCTTTTCAGGAGGATGTATTCTGATGATGACTGAGGGGATTCTATGTAATTTTCAGAAAATCTTTCGATACAGAACAAAGAATTTTAAGAACAATCACAAAAATTTTTGCTGAAAAGGCAAAAAACTCATTTTTTCTCAACAACCAACGATAGATGGAGAAAAAAAACCGTCGACAACTACGAGAAAACGCCAGTCGTCAGTCATTCCATCGCTCACTGCTGCTGCTCAACAGAATTTTTAGAAGGTTTTTCTTTCGTTTCTTTCTCTCTTTTCGTTGCTACTACTAACTTTCCTGTTGCTGCTCAAAAAAAATTTTTGAGAAAAAAATGGGAAAATAGATTGAAGCGATACGGCAGCGATGGCGGTGTGCAACACACAAGATATCTTCAATATAACGCCGCAGTAGTAGCGATTTTTGACGCACAAATATATCTAACAAAAAATCAGCAGGCGATCACCAACATAAAAAAATCAACACAGTGGGAGAGAGAGATAGAGAGAAGGTAACAAACATGCATTTTTAATGTTTAAAAAAAAGAGAGTGATTGATTTCGCGCATGAACACACGGATATCTTCTTTTCAATGTTGATGCTGCTGATGTTGGTTGGTAAGCGAAGATAGAGAAAGAAAATGTCCTCGTCTATTTCTTTCCATCGATATATATTGGAAAAAAAATGGTAGAGGAAAAGAGAAGCAAAAACTCGCGCTCACAGAAAACGAATTCTTTTTCTCTATATATTTTTTCTTGCTTTTTTCTTCTTTTTTTCCAGCGACCAAAAATGAATGCAGGCGCCGAAATTTTTTTTTGCAGACAGGCAGTCAGCCTGCCTTCTTTGCTTCATTGGTAAAACAACCAGCCTTGCATCTATCTATATGTATATAAAGCCAGCAGCAGCATTCCCAACCAACAAGGGGAAAGAAAGAAATAAAAAGGGGAGCTTGCCTTCCTTCTTCTGAAAAATGAAAAAAAGGCAAGCTGAAGGCTTCGAGGACGACGACGGCTGGCGATAAGAGCGAGCGAAAAGAAAAAAGGCCATGGGTATGTTGGCTTACCAAAAAAAAATGGAGAAAGATAGAAGAACGGAGCACACCATCAAGGACAGCATCAACTGAACGAACGAAGAAAGTCTTTCTCTCCTTTCTTTTCTTCTTTCGATGCCGCTAGCATTGATGCGAAAATCGAATATAATCGCGGCATATTTAAGACTGCTGCGGTGCTACTGACAGCCGACTGGCAGAATCAGCAATGCAGAAAATAAAAGAAAGAAAAAAGAATTTTTTTGCCAGCAAAAGGGGCCAACTTCAGTTGGTTTAAAAGAAAGGGGGTGAATGTTTAACCTTTTCGCAGGGTAAGAAAAGTATTCGCTTATTTGAGCGAAAGAGTAATAGTTTGTAAGCAGTAGAGAAGTGAAAGACGACGACGAGAAAATATTTTTAAGCATAGTTGAACTTATTAAAGGGGGCGGAGCTTTAAATCGAGGAAGAAATTCTTTCGCGAGACTTTGCGAAACTTTTTTTGAAGCTTCAATAAACGCCCCTATTTTTGAAGAATAATGGATTAATTCAATTGGCATCATTTCAGAATTTCAGAAGAAGCAAAAGAAAGGAAAAATGGCCTTCACAAATAAGGGATCAATGAAGAGGGAACGCTTGATTGCCGCTAGCTAGCTAGCTTTCAAAAAAGAGCCCCTTTATACAAATTAATGATGGAATACGAAAAGAAAAAAATAAAGCTTTAACAATTTTACAGAAGCAAAAGTGCTTCATTGAGCTTAATTTTTGTTAATTAAATATTTAAAGAGAATAAAAATGTTTAAAACGTTTTTTCCTTTGGGTAATATGAAAAAGAAACTCATGTTAATAAAAAAATAATCACGTTATAAATGTTGTAAAAAACGCAATAATCAAAATTGAAAAAAAGAGAAATCAATTTTTTTTTACAAAAGACTTTTAAATTACAAAAGCAATTTCTAATATTTTTAAAATAATTTCTTTAAAGGAATCAAACATTATTGTTTTCTGTAATGTTTGATAATCAAACATTATCATAATTTTATTGTTATTAATAAAAACGTCATTTTTAAATTTAAAAATTTTGAAAAGGTACAGTAGTCTAAAGCATAGTACTGTAGAATTTTCAATAAGCCTAAAATGCTTTTGAAATTTATAATTAATTTTTGGGATATTTAATTTATACATTTGCAAAGAAAGATATTATGATAGGTAATCATAGCCATAGCTATAATGCCATAGTCATTGAAGACAGAGAGGTGTTGTTGGGAAAGAAATGGAAAAATGCTGTAAAAGCTTTATTTTTGTTTTGTGAATTCTTGGAAAGTTCGAGGATTTTTTGTAAATAAAAATTAATAAAAAACGGTTGATAAAGTTAGACAAACTTGAATTTTCGTTGTTTCAGTTTTTCCAAGATTAGTTGATTTACAACATAGCTAACCACATTCTAGTGATTATGTTTTGCAGCTTTTTTTATCAAAATTATAGCGAATTTTATGAAGGAGAAAATAAATCAAAGAAGGAAAAAAAGCAATCGAACCTTTATTATAATAGGTTTTCTTCAAACATTAAAGAAAGAGTAGGAGGATAGAAGAAAGAAGTAAAAGACCATCATTAACGGCTCACATGAAGGAAAAAAGGTTAGAATTAAAAAAGGGCTTCCAAAATGAGGCTGCTTTTTTTGTTCAAATATGGCTCAAAAATGAGGGCAACGAAAAATCTTCTTTTTTCATATTTCTACAAAGTTTACAAGCAACAGCAGCACTGGTCCTTCTTCTTTTTCTTTGCCTTCTGTGAATTCCACCTTCCATCGTTTCAAAGCTTGCTTTTTGTGTTTATCAGAAACAAAAAATGGCATAGAAACAAAAGCTATGAAATGAGTGGAAAGAAATAGAAGAAGATTTCAGGTTTAAAATACTAACAAAAAAGGAGTGAAATGTTGTTTGTATTTAAGCGATGATAGCTGGGTATTAATTCTCTGGAGGGGTAAAAAAGGAAAAAGTAGAAGAGGGATTTAAGAGGAAAGAAAAAACAATGACTCTCCACCTGGGATTCCAAACATTACAAGTAGAACTGTCAAATTTTAAAATGTTACGAAAAAACGTTTGATTTCTTGAACCTTTATTCTGAAAGAGGTTTTCAAATGTAAAAATAGGTAATATTTAAATAAAGTTCAGAATCAAAAATATTGAAAACATGTAATAGCTTAGCTTGTTAAAGAATCAATAAATGCAGGAAATATTTTTTCATAAGAAAGCTAAAGCTTCGAAAGTTTCACAGATTTATAAAAAAGGTCCCTTTGAGTCTCATATGAGCAATGCCTTTGTAGTTACATTTTATAAACCAAATTTTCTTCTTTATCAAAATTAAAAGAGTCAATAAATTAAAATTACAAAAACATTCAAAGTAATAGTAATTATTGATTAACCCCTTTTAAATCATTAATAATTTTAAATGGTCACTTTTTAATTCATTCTTGAATTCCTTCAAAAATATTAATTGTAATTTTTAGAATACGGATTAAAAAGATTTTGGTATTTAAAAAAGAGTCAAAAAAAGAAGCTTTACATTTTACATTCATTCATATTTTTTAATATTAAAAAAATTAATAAAACATAACAAAGTACTAACACAAAAAACCAAATAAAATACAATTAAATAGCCACCCTTTTTTTCTCTTATACAAAGAACTCATTAAAAAGTACTGCTTTAATTGATTAATGTATGAATGTAATAAAAAAAAGTGGTACAAAAAACTTAATGCTTATACGAAATAAATATCCAAATTAAATGATTTAAAAATTGAGGGAAGTTATTTGTGCACTCAGTGTTTAATTTAATTTTATTCTAAAGC
The DNA here is from genome assembly GCA_024447215.1 of Panagrolaimus sp. LJ2400. Taxonomy (NCBI): domain Eukaryota; kingdom Metazoa; phylum Nematoda; class Chromadorea; order Rhabditida; family Panagrolaimidae; genus Panagrolaimus; species Panagrolaimus sp. LJ2400. The sequence goes on along the minus strand of JAMRYA010000009.1, from coordinate 421,198 downwards.
CTTTAAATGACATTATTAAAGGTGATTAATCGTTTAATCTACTGTATTTCATAAGGTAAAAAACGAATAAAAGTAAAACTACAAACTGCTTAAAGCGTTCTTCTTATTTTTGTGAATTTTATATTTCAGTGATTTTGTGATCTGTTGTTTAAAAAAATAGTTTTAAACAAAAACTGTATTCAGTGACAACATATAAAATGCGATAGGAAAAATAAAATGAATTCAAAAGCTGTTACAAATATTTCTATAGAAAAACTGCGTAAAAATTTAGATTTATTCATTCCAATCATAACAAAATTTATAAAATTTTTTCGCTTTTATTTTCTCAAATTTAAACAGTTGATAAAACTGAAATATAACGTTTTAAGAATGAAAATGATGGGGGAAATATTAAATTCACCTAAATGGTGAACAATAATCACAAAAAACATTTTTTCAAAATGTATTTTGAATTTTATATTCTTTTTGTATTAAAAGATACTTTGTTACAGTACAAATACAAACATAAAGATATTCAAAAATGCCAACACAGATTTGAAATGATGAAAAAATGCTTATAATTAAAGAACACTATAATCTCAATTTTGTAGTAATTGATCCCTCCTTTAGAGACATAAGAAACTTTTAAACAAATTATTTTCAAAAAAATATTGAAAGAAATGATGGTTTTGTAAAAAAGAAATTTTGTACAGTAATGATTTAACAAAGATACGCCCCCTTATTTTTTAAATAAAATCTTTTGATGGAGGTGCGTTTAGGGTAGGCGTCGTAATTAAATTTATTGATTAAAAAGCATATACACTTTGTATGAGTAATTGCTTGTTTCACACATATAAAACAGAATAGTCGACTGTAGTTTTTGATGAGATGGTAAAACTCTTAACATGGAAATCAAATCTGGAAAATTTAAGGTCCAAGCACGTTATTTTGAAAAACACTTTAATGAATTTAGTGCAGTAAAACCTCTTACTTCATAATCTTTTAAATTTTGTGTACAACAAACAATGAGTAGTACAAACAAAGATCCACGCAGAGAAAATGTAATAAAAATTTTTGCAGCTATACTCGATTTTTATGGAGATGATTCAGATTGCACAAATTCTTGTATAAATGTTCTTAAGATCTTATTAACAAACACAATAGAATGCAAAAATATTAGACAAAAGTACCATCAATAATAGCAACAACAACAAATTCATTTACATAAATTAGTATTAGCCTATTTTAAAAAAGGATAATTTTCTCATAAAATACATTTGCATTACCAAGAGAGAGAAAAAAGAGCTGTCTGTTCATTCATGAACATGTTCATAGAATGGAATCAACATAAAAAAATACTGAAAGTTGTTAGTACCTCTAAAAAGAAAAGATCAATTTATTATGAGGCAAACATGTAAAATAAAAAAAGATAAACTAAAAATAATACAAAAATAAAAACACTACGCAATATTTATGGAAAATTTTTAAAGCGAATATAAGCTTCTTTTTGAGATTTTAGGGCAGAAAGCCGATAATTGCAATTTATAACAGATATTTTATGTAATTGTAATAAGAATGTTGATGATGATGAAATGATATCATCTTAAAGAGAAGAATTAAATCGGGATTTCAGTTGTGGAAAAAACGATAGATGTGAGTTGGGAAATAAGGAGAAATCTGATTTAACTTGAATTTTATGAGGTTTGTCGAATGCACGATTAAACTAATATCTGTGATTTCTTAATTTGTATATATTTTAAATCTTACAGAAATCGTCTTTTGAAAATTTCGTTACAAAGAAATTTGATTCATCAATGGATAACAAATCTTTGAGCAAAAAATTTTGAGAATAATTTTTTTACTGAAGCACAAAAATATGAAAAAAATATATTATCGACCCTTGTAAAAATATTATCCGAAAAGGGCGTATGCCTCCTCTCTCTCTCTCACAACCAACATCAAAACGACATCATGAAGCCGAGTGATAGAATGAAAAAAAAGCGAAATGGCTCTTGCTTCTCTTTCTCTCTTCATTTTCTTGAAAAAACAAAGCTTCTGATTTTTGAGCTTTTGCAAGATAAACTATGTGCAAAAGCTTAAAAGTGGTTAAAAAGAAATACATATGTATGCAGATGTTGCTGTAAATCCAAAGTACATCATTTTGGGACAATTTATTCAAAACAAAAATTTAGTCTCGTAAACATTAAAGAAAGCAACTTCTTCAATATTCTAGAGGAAAAAAGATCTACATGTACAGAAAATGTTAATACTTTGCTGAATATTTACGACAACCTTTTTTATGACTAAAAATGTTTAAAAATACCTTCCATCTACGGTAAAACTATCAAACAACTAAAAAAATAAATCATTCAAAGTTTTATAACTGCACAACCAAAGATTTTTTTCAGAACTTTTTCGGAATAAAAAATATTGTTTTTTCAATCGCCTACTTCTCGGCTACTTGCCTGCATTTTCGTGGTAAGTACTATGAAGGACATAGACGTAGGTGGGGATAGATAAATAGAGGAGAGACCAGAAACTTCCAACGCCGCATCTGTTACATCTTTATAAAAAAATTCAAACTTGTTTCAACCCTTCTTTTATTCTTTCACAAAATTTTATTACTCTTGCCTTAAAAGATGTCGTCTTCTAATAATGTATTAGAAAAGCTTGCCAATATAAGATCAAAAGTTCGAGATATTGGATCATCTAATAATAGAGGATCTGCGTCTACAACATCAAAAAATATTTCAAGGCCTTCAGAAGAGCCACAAAAACGACCAAAAATTGCTGAAATGAGTGCTGAAGTTGTTGATTCAAATCCATATAGCCGTTTGATGGCCCTTAAAAGAATGGGAATTGTAAAAGATTATGAAAAAATTCGTGAAAAAACTCTCATTGTTGTTGGAATTGGTGGGGTTGGATCTGTTGTAGCTGAAATGCTTACAAGATGTGCAGTTGGAAAGCTTATTCTATTTGATTATGATAAGGTTGAACTTGCAAATATGAATCGGCTATTTTATCAGCCCCATCAATCTGGCTTGTCTAAAGTTGAAGCCGCAAGAGATACTTTATTGTATGTTCTAAAAATGTATTTATGAAAATAATAAATATATTTCAGACATATTAATCCAGATGTTGAAATAGAAGTCCATAATATGAATATTACAACAATGGAAAATTTTAAGATATTTGTTAATCGAATTCAGAAAGGAAGTGTTAATGGCGGAAAAGTTGATCTTGTTTTGAGTTGTGTTGATAACTTTGAAGCTCGAATGACTGTTAATACTGTAAGCTTTGATGCTGTTCTTCAATTACCGTATACCATATAACATTTTAGGCATGTAATGAAGAAAATCAAATTTGGATTGAATCCGGTGTCAGTGAAAATGCTGTATCTGGACATATACAATACATTGAACCCGGTAAAACTGCCTGCTTCTCTTGCCTTCCACCCCTTATTGTTGCCTCAAATATTGATGAAAAAACTTTAAAGAAAGAAGGAGTATGTGCTGCATCGCTTCCGACTACAATGGCAGTTGTAGCAGGCTTTTTAGTACAAAATGCTCTTAAATTTCTTTTGAAATTTGGCACGGTACGTGAGGTTGACAGTATCTGTTGATAAAGGACTAAAGTTTGCAGGTATCAAATTATGTAGGCTATAATGCATTAGAAGATTATTTCCCCAATGAACAAATTCGTCCAAATCCAAATTGCGATGATCGATTTTGTCGACAACGTCAAAATGAGTATCAAGAACGACTTGCAAATGAACCACCAAATGAAGAAGTTGTTGAAGAAGAAACCCCAATTGTACATGAAGATAATGAATGGGGAATTGAGTTATGTGATAATAGTGAAGAGATACCAGAAGAAAATTCTACAGTTTCTGCTGGCAAAGGGTTAAAATTTGCATATGATGCACCTTCTTCCACTCGTGAAGAACATATCAACGGTGAAACAGCAACGTCAAAAGTAAATGCCACAGATATATCAGATTTAATGGCACAATTAAAAAGTTTATAATTTCTTAATTTTCTTCACAAAATTACTCTTTTGAGTGCTACGTATTTTATATCTATCTATAACTGGTTTCTGTTTCTTTTTTCTATTGAAAAGTATTATTTGCAGGGGGAAAAAGAGTGAATTTTAAAGCTTTCGGAAAGCAAAATATTTTATACTTTAAATTATCAAAATTTCCAAATTTAAAAAAAGCTTTAGAATTTACTCAAAAATGGGATGTAATTCAAATGTGATGCAAAACAAATTATATTATTTATAAATAAAGTTATCTTTTTACAATTTTATAAAAAACGATTTTCATTAATAACAAACCCGTTTTAACAAAAACAATTAGGATATAAGAAAAGAGAGAAGAGACAAACTAAGCTTCAGAAGATTCAGTTCTTTGATACGGCACAGTTAAAGGAATTTCCATAGATTCTTTTTTCATACATAAATATTCTCCAAGTACTGTACAAATAATACCACTAACAATTTGAAGAAGCCACCATGTAAGACTTGTTGGAATTGCGCGAGAATAAATTGATACAATAATTACATGAATAACATGAAGCGTTGTTGAAAAATCTAAACATTGTTTTGCACGTTGAACAATATGTGATAAGACATATGCCGCTATTGCAGCAGATAAAAGTTGAACAATCGTTATTGGACGTATTGTCTGAAAAATTATCTTCGTATAACAAATTTATTAATTAAAATATACTTGAGCAGTAAATATATGATCAATTGATGGCAGATAAGTATTTGATACAAAACTATATAAAAATAGAAGCAAACATTCAGAAAAATAAAAAATAGATTGCATTGCAAAAATTTGGCCAATGATCAGCGTAGGATCCCAAACATTTGTACGAAAAGCTGGCATTCTTTATTGATTGATTAAATAAGTAAAATATATCATGTACAAGTTGTTAAAATTTAAAGTAATTGAATAAAAACAAGATGAAAAAACAGATGCCAACGTCACGCTTACTTTTTTTCTTGCAAAAAAGAAACGACATTCATGTCCGCAACCTGCGTAATAAAATGTCGCGGAATATTTTAAACAAAATTTCTTTAGAATTTAACAGTCTCCAGATTTCCATGAAATTAATGCAACATTCCGTGGAGATAACATTGGATCAAAAATTGGAACCAAAAAAGTATCAGGTATTCCATTTTCTTTTAAATAAAATTCTCGATCTCTCAAAATGATTGCTTCAGAAATTGGCGCCACAAGCAATCGAAAAGTATAAATAAGTAAATTCTTTTCGGATTCTGATGTTGACATTTTTTGAGTTTCTTCTTTCAAATGCGGTCGCTTTTCAAGCTAAAAATAATGAATAACATTTTATTACCAAAGCAGAAACATACAATTTGATAAAATTTTTCTTTCATTTTTGGTTTATCTCTCAATGCTTCTTCGGCATACTGTAAAAAATCCATTTCTTCAGCACCACGAAATCCTCGAAGTCCTTGATGTCTTAGAGATTCATCTAGAAGTTGAGTTTCAGAAGGTTTTGGACAATCAAGTAATATCCATTCAAGAATCGCACGATAACAATTTACAAAAAATGATTGCTTGTTCTAAAATTTATTTCTCGGGATTACGGTAGTTTCTTACAAAAAAAACTTACAATACTTTCATAAAGTTTAGCTATAAATTGTTCATGTCCGAAACATGCAACTTCCCTTGCTGCATATGTAAGCTTAAGGTTTGAGAATGCTTGAGAAAGCGGATAACCTAAAAAAAGTATTTTGCGTTACAGTATCCCACAAAAGTATTTTCACTTACCGTTTGTAGTTACAGCATTTTCTTTTCCTTCATATACATCTTTAAACATTTTATCTCCGGCATTATTAAGTTTATGGTAGCAACAACCAAAATGTAATAAAATTCTAGCATCGTCATTTGCACAAAAATATTTTAAAATTGTAGCAGAAAAATCACCGCAGGTATGTAAACCAGTTAATAGCAGTCTTTTGCCTTCTGAATCTCCCATTTCTTTTTCTTCTTTAACATAAAGTGCTTTTCGATCAGGACTATCCCATTCACTACTTTTATCAACTTTTTTTGTTCTTGATAAATATTCCAAATGCCTTGAAATTTTTTCATCTAATTTATTTGCAGTTTTTACCAGCAATGGATCACCTTCAATCGTTGAAACTTTTTTATTCAAAAGCAAAGATAAAATTCTTGATAGATGACCAATTCCCGCACCAACATCTACAATTACATCAATTGGACCAAGCTTATCTATTAAAAGTTTTGTTATATCTGCAATTCTTGAAACTTCGTGTTCTTTCTTATTTTTAATTTTAATTCGAAGAGCTGGTGGAAGTGATTCACGAAGATTTGTAAATGATGATGTTGATGGCTCCGTTTCATCATTAAATCCAATTTTTGGTAAAACCTCTTGTGGCGTATTTGGTATTTTCCATTGTTTTAATTCAATATTTGTGATAACTGCTTTCAGGGCTAACATTGATAAAGGTTCTGGAGAATTAAATTGAATAAAAGAAGATTCACCAGGGCGCCGAAGAATATGTTTTACAAGATCAACCACAACTTTTCGATCAGAACCAATTTCTTTCAGTTTTGCATCATAAAAGCTTTGCCACGATGGAAGAAGCTGATGCCATAAATCTTCAACAAAATAATCAATCATATACATATCAAGCAAAAATTCACATTCTTTCAAAGTTCTTTCAATGTATGATACGAAATCGTTTGACATCCTAACAATTAGCACTATTACAGTATACAAATTAAAAAATGTTAATAGAAACGATAGTCGAAAGAAAAACGATTTTCATTTGAGAAAAATGCAAGATAAAGGAATAAAACGAATTTATGTATAAATATAAATAACAAAAATAAAGAGAGATCATTTATACTTTGGAAGAATCATTGGTAAGTGGTGTCGTAATGAACATTGTGTCACAGCTTCTCAAGACAGCTTTATCCATAATTCCCGTTGGAGTTTTTAAATTTTCAACCACAAAATGTTCACTATTTCCTTGCATTGCCAAAAATTTGACGTACATTGTATTCTTTTCATAGAGTTGAACAGTAACATCCTTATCATCTAAGCTAGAAACAAAATGAACATATCTTTTTTTGAGTTCAGCTCGAGCGTTTTGTTCTTCAGACATCTATGAAAGAAATATGTTTAATAATTTTTGACAAGATCACAAAATCATATCATTAAAAAACGAAATGTACAGCATGAATAAAGAACGCCGATAAGTAACAGATACTGTCAGTTTTTATATTGTTTCTAACAAATTTAAGACATGACTAAAACGATAGAAAAGATAAAAATTTAAATTTAAATTCAGAAAATTGCGCTTATAAATTTAACAAAATTTTTTATCCAAAAAAGTATGCATTTCTTTATCGCACAAGAAAAACACAATGCCAAAAACATTTATTTATTTTTTCTTTTCAGTTTTTATGCTACCGTATGTTTTTTAAAAATAAGATTGTTTGTGTTTATTGTAAATGGAACGTTTCTGTGGCTTCTTTTGTTTTTCAAAATTTAAAAAGACAATTAAAAAACCCTACCTATAACTTTAAAGTTTACTTCTTCTGCATGTTAATGCTTATTTTCAGCGTAGAAATTACAATTAGGGACTGTCCAGATCTGACGTCGGGTGTTTTAGGGGAGGAAGGAGGTCAAGCCAAATCTGACGTTTTATCTTAAAGCGGCAAAGATCAAAGGAAAAAATCTGACGAATGGGGTGGGGGGTTTTCAAAATTCGAGTTTTTTCCCGACGTCAGATCTGGACAATCCCTTAGCTACTACAATCAGAAATAAAGGATTTCTCAATCGTATCTTCTTCATTCTGTCTCCAGCAAATTTTTTTCGTGCAGTTGTTGTAAATGGCTTGAGTTCATAGCAAATAATTATCAACTAATCCACGCTTGATGGGAGTAATGGCAAATTAGTACAAAAGCGAACCTCTAAATGACCAAATAAATATTTATATACTAGGTTTAAGAATTCAAAAAAAAACCAAAAAAATAAAAGAAGTTAACATAAAAATAAAAAATTCTGCATTAACATTCCCAAATATCTATGTGTTTCCATTTATGCGACTTTGCCTAAACAATACTAGAAGATTGACGTTTAAACTAAATCATTTTCGATTTATTTATATGTCTCTTTACACCATCAAAGTTTGTATAAAGATTAAAGCAATTTACTAAATTTAGCGTTAAATTCTTTTACAATTTTGTAAAAGCTTTTCGGACACAGTGGTTCGCAAAGATTGAATTTCTAGCCAAAAATTACTGAAATTTTCTAAATCATTTTAAATGTCTAATAAATACTTAAAACTACAAAGCAGAGCTGTTTACATTGAATACATCCCATGACATGTTAAAGCAAGAAGAAACCTCAAAGAAATTTCATCAGATAACTATGCCTGAGGAGTGCAATACAAAGGTAATTTTTAAGATTCAATTCAGAATGCATTTATAAACATTTTAAAATTTTTTCCAAATTTATTAAAACAATAACAAGTCAAAATTGAGGATAAAATTAACATCAAGCATATTCCAAGCATCATTTAGATAATACCGATTTTATTGGCAACATCTAAAGCATCAACATCACTAGGCAAACGGACGTAAGCTTTCTTGTTGTGAAGAGGAGTAATCAAAGTATTTACCTGCAAAAAGAAATACAAATTATTTTCATGCCAATAATGCTGTGGGGATATAAGCTTACTTTTAATGGTCGGATGTTGTACAATTTTGAAACAGCATTAGCAATTTGATGTTTATTTGCTTTAACATCACAGATAAAAACAAGAGTGTTAGTATCTTCAATCTTTTTCATAGCAGATTCAGTGGTTAAAGGATGCTTGATGATGCCAAAGGAATCGAGCTTGGTGCGGGTTGGAACAGCTTTACGTTGAAATTTAGGGGTACGGGAAAGCTTGAGGGTTTTTGGACGATAGAATTGAACCCGAGTACGGATCTTTTTCTTATGTTGAATATGATTTCCCTTGACAGCCTTCTTCTTGGTGTCAACAGCCTTTTTGGTGGCTAAAAATTTTAATAATACAAGAATTTAACTAAAATTTAATAATAAAAAACCTTTAGTTTTGGCAGCATCCTTTTTAGGAGCTGCAGCAGCTTGTTTTGCTTTGGGAGCCATTACCTAGAATTTTACTGGTAAATTTGTTTTAACATAATTTTAATAATCATTTTTGAATCATTTTAATGGGGAAAAACACGTCAAAGATAGGCTGCAAAAAAGATAATGGAGCATATTTTATGTTCAAAAAGGCTTCAAATGTGTTAGTAGCGTAGTAATACAGATTTTAAATTATTGTGGTAAAAGAAAAACATAGTAAATAAAGCAAAAAAAGAGATTCATTGTTCGAAAACCAGAGCCTAAACGATAACGTTGAGAAAAAAGTATGTGAAACAACCAATGAGGATGCAATCATTCGTGTTAGGAACACAAGTCTCTTTGTTTTCAATTTTAAATTTACACCGTTAAAACGTGCAAAAAAATATCTAACGAAATTTATTTTTTTTTGTTAAACTTTATAAAAATTAATATTACTTTATTATAGTTTTTTATTATTTAAAGATGGCGAGTCAACAACGTGAACCTGAAACATCTGTTGTTGTTACAGCAGAAGAGACTCCAACTGTAAGTTTATCATATTTTTATGTTTTTTAAAAGATTGTTTTTGATCTTAATAATGATCACGTTTTTTAGTCAAGTGTTACTGAAGAAGTTATACATTTGGGAGATCCAGAAACACCTCGTCCTCAGTAAGTTTTTGATAATGTACAAAAATTTTAATTAATTGTTGACTTTTTTCAGTGTTCAATGGGCAACTAATACTGTAGATAATGAAAATATGGGGAAAAAGAGTTCAAAATGTTGTTGCATTTATAAGAAAAAGAAAAAATGGGATGAATCATCAAGTTCAGAAGATTCTGATTGTGAAACGGGTCATTGTCATGGACATGTTGAAAAAAAGCACAAACATAAACACGATCACGACGATCATGGTGATGATGAACATCCTGGACCATCTGGTACTTCTGTTTAAATTAATGTTGTATTGTTGAGAGCTTTGCTTCTTGCTGATATTTTCTTTCAAATGTTTAACATTTATGTATGTTTTATATTCTTTATTTGAGATCAAATTAATTGCTTTGTGTCTGTACATTTTCAATACAATAAAAGTAAAACTGTTATATTTTTTACAAACTACTCATTCGATCCATTTCAAGTTGTTGCGTCGAAGGATTATTTTCTTGAATTCTTACAAAATGTTGTTTGTAAAGATGCCGGCGCCGTTCCTCTCGATTACAAACACAATAAGCAAGTGATAAAGCAATTACCGTAACAACAAGTAAAACAAGTGAAAGAACAATTGTAATGATTGTCATGGTAACAACCTGTCTTCGTTCGCGTACTTCCCAAGGTGGGAATGTTGTTGTCATATAATTTACAAGTGCTGGAATATAATTATTCCAAAATGCAACTTCTTGATATCGATAATCTCTTTTTATTTCACCCACTGATGCAACGCTTGTCCCATATGTATAATTAAAATCTGCATACCAATGTGCTCGAGGTTGATGAGCTGGCCATAAACCAGTAAATGGAAGATTTGGATCACTTAAAATAGCGATTTCATAAGATTACTGTAACCTTATAAGAGCAAACCTTTTTTTAATAAATTGTCGAACAAATGCTCCGAAAAGATATGAAGCATTTCGATCAGTTTCATACCATTCAATTGGTTGAAAATGTTTTGGCAGTAACCTTCTTGGCATAAATGGAAATCCAAAAAGTAAATAAAGATCACATTCATGACATGTACCCATCCAAGGTGGAAAATATTTTTGTGATGGAGTATTTTCCCGTGTTTTTGAAAAGTTGTAATTGTTAACGTACATAAATGTTCGAGAACCAGTTGCTGAATGTAAATGAGCAGACAGAGAAATGGGGGCTGTATAATATGTATCTGTGGTAAGCTAAAAAGAAAGGTATACGGTAAAATAAAATTTTGTTAATAATAAAAAATACAGCAATCTTACTGTATTTTTTTAAGAGTACTTACCTCTATAAATTTTTCTCGAATTTTCCAAACATCAGCTGGATCTGGCCAAAATGTATAATAATTATCAATGGCTTCAGCGATTGCTTCCTAGAATAAAATATTCACATTCATTGTTTTAAAAAATAATAACACAATTTTTGTTGGAAAGTATTCATTTAAGTTAAATAATGTTGTGTCTTTAAAAAGAAAATTATTAAATTATCGCAGGCTGACAATTTGAGTTGACCTAAATATTTCCAAATAGTGTTGTGTCTTAAAAAGTTTTTCTGTGTTTTCACTCACTCAATCTTTATTGTACTCGTGAATCATGTCCGCTTTTTTTCGCTTGTTCGAGAATGTTCGAATTATTCTCTTCTTTCAAACGTAGTATTTTGTCCGCTTTTTTTCGCTTGTTCGAGAATGATTTTTTTCAAATACAGGATTTTTCCGTTTTTTTTTGCTTTTTTGCTTCTTAAGATTCTCTCATTAATTTTACTCAGGTCATCCCTTATACTAATAGTTTTTTTTAATGAAGATGTTTAAGGAACATTTTTGTGAAATGAATTGCTTTTTCAGGTTATTCAATCAAAATTATCATTTTTTTTCGACGTGTTAATGAAGTCTTGTTAATCTAACAGGACTTCAGTAACCTTAGATATTATTTGGTTTATTTTGATTTTATAAATGGCACGAAAAGCTGGTACAATATCGGGTAAAATTCATCCGTCAGAAGAAGAAGCAAAAAAAGCTATCAAAAGATGGAAAAGATTCAGAAGCTACTGTGGTAAAAATGTTTGTTTCGATAGGATTGCTCTGAACAAATTTTTTAGGATTCACTCAACCAGATATTGCAAATACTTTAAAATATGAAAGATGTGTAATTTCAAGTTTTGAAACTTGCAATTATGCAGGATGTAATTGGTTTGAAATGAAGAAAAAGTTGGAAGAATTCATGAAAGATGTTAAAGAACAACTTGAACTAAAAGAAGGCGAAGAATTGTCTGATATGAAAGCTCGTGCACGAAAATTGCTTGAAGATAAAATGATATTGTTTGATCGAATCAAAGCGATAAAGGAAGAAATTAAATTAGATGATGAAAATATTGGAAAGCTTGAATGTGATGTTGGAGTTAATGTAATTGAACCATCAACGACAGAATCTGCTCCTCATGTAAAAGAAGAACCAGGGAGACTCTTTTTTTTGTTGTATCAAAGTATCATTAAGAAATTAATTTTTAGTTATCTCAACCACCAGAAGATGCTCGCCTTCAAGTTCATCAACGAGCTGCATTTAAATATGCTAATTATGAATGGCTTAAAAAGCATTTAAAAGATAGAACACGACAACGTCATTTTGTCTATATAGTTATTCATCCTGTAACTAAAAAGATTGTGTATGTTGGTGCATCAAATGATGTTTGGACAAGAATGGAAGATCATAGAAGAAATAAAGATTCTGCTATTTATGGATTTTTAAAACAATTTCCAAATATAACAGCTCGTATTATTTTTACCGGTTCTTATTATTCTTGTAAAGCGGTAGAATCAATGATAATAAATATGCAAGGTGAACTTCGTCTTGATTTATCAAATGTATCAAAGGAAACCGAAGCTGTAACACCAAGGAACAAGAATTATGCTCAAATTGAAGAAGAAATTGAAACCGTTATTGCTGGTTTTCCGATAAAATGCGATGAACCTAATCATGATAGGTTATTAAATGCTGTCAAGTATATGCTTGATCGTTCTGAAGATAATGGTGAAGTTGTTCCAAATATGACTAAAGAATTGTGGAATCATATATCAGGTGCACAATTACATTACGACAAAAGGGAAGACGATGGAATAGATGAATCTGGTCTTACAATTAATGAACCATTTGATGTTCTCGATGTTGAACCACAAAAATCGGATATTGCAAAATTTATTGATAAATTTTTAGAATTTCGTGCTTATTACAGTAAGTTATATTTTGTTTTTGTCAATAATTTTAACTTAAAAAATACTTTAAGAATTGGCTCAACAGAAAATAGGAGTTATTAGCAGAGATTCCGTGAACAGTTTTGAAAATCAAAAAATGGCTCCACATGTTGCGCAAAAAAACAAATTAATTCTTGAAAAGTTTATGGAAGATTATCAACGCGAACATGGTCCAATGGTTAAACCAGATTATCTTGAAATGCTAATTCCATGTATTGAAAAGCGTCTCGACCAGTATCAAAAATATTTTGATTGGTTAAAGCTTAAACGTGAAAATCAACCACGAATTATTGCTGAACTTGAATTTCAAAAAGACATTTATCCACTTATCTATGGAACAGAAATTGAAGCTGCAAAACCTGAACTTGTAAGTTTTAATTTTTGTGAAAAATAATAATATCAATTTTTAGCTATCTCAACAGTCTGCAGCTCGTGCTGATTATATATGGGTTCGAAAACTGCTTAAAGATCGAGATGGTAAACTTCATCGTGTTTATGGTGTTCGTGATCCTGTAACTGGAAAATTTGTTTATTGGGGTGAATCAGATGATCCAGATTCTTCAGTATATGAATTGTTACAAGAACATGCTGAAGTAGATGTTTTACAAATTTTTACTGGTCCATATTATGCTTGTAGAACCATCGAAACAATATTAATAGCTTTGGAAAATGAATTTGAATGCATGGATTTACTCAATAAAGCCAAAAATACAAGAAAAACTACACCAAAGAAGAAGAAATATGTATGTGTCGGGGAAGGTGTATTTGCTTTACCAGAAGAATTTGATATGAATGAAGATAAAACTCGTGCAAAAATTATTGATGCTATGGAATGTTTACTTGAAGATGCTCATAAAGATAATATTATTATTAGAAGTGCGGCAGTTAGACAACCTTCAACTCGAAAAAGATCTCATGAAGAAACTGATGCAGAAGTTATGAGTCAAGAAGGTGTAAAAAGAAGATTATTTGATCCAGCTGTTCCATTGCCTTCTGAATCTATTTTTGATGAAGATTGAATATTGCTTAGTTTATTTTCTTAAAGTTTTAAAAATGTTTTTTCAATCAATTTTTCTTATGACGTGTAATGATGCTTTTTGTTGTTGTTTGTTTGTTTAATAATAAATTGTTATGTTTATATTTTGAAGTAGATTATAATTTTTACAATATGATTTGTAGTTAGAACAAATAGTTATTTGTAGCATTTTTCATGCCTATTGTGTCTTAAATTTCTTAGTGTTGATTGAAAAGCTAGAAAGTTTATTTTATATTTTGTTTAATAAAAAAATATCTATTTTATTTAAGTGTTGCAAGCGTCAACAAGTTTCTTTTCTGTCTTTTTTTGGTTGATAAAACTTTTATCAACCATTTATCATAAAAGACAAAAAAGCATGGTGTCTTAAATTAGGAGTGTCGGCCCTTTTTTGCTGCTTGTCTTCTTTTTTTTCAAACACAGGATTTTGTCCGCTCTTTTTTTTTGTTAATACTATTACTGGTGCAAATGTAATACAGAAAAACCAATTGAGCAGAATAGAAGATTTAAACAAGAACGTATTTATGATTTTATCTTAAATATAGCATTTACATATCTTTCGCATTCTCATTTTCTATGTATGTAGTAATTAATCCGCTGCCACTTCTAAACTTTATATTACTGCCGTATTTACTATTGTTGTTACTAATATATTATGATTTTACAGGTCTGTGTTGCTTTCTACACCACAGACTTAATCTCTTGGAAGTTCTGGTATTTCTGCTGCACTTGCTACACCACAACCTTTTACATAATAAAAGATATTTTTATTATAATATTTCAGGTAGCTTTGAATAAACAGGTGGAATCTCAGTTTTTGCAGTTTTCATTTAATGCGCATTAATGCATATGCAAGACAAAAGCGATATTACTTGTATATTTTGAAAAAGAAAAACTCTAAGAAAGCTTTTCGATATGGAATTTTTTCAAATACAGCCCTAAGACATTATCCTCATGAAAGCAATCAAACTCTTGATGAAGAAATTGAAATGTTTGTTGTAGGTGTAAATCGTTGTTTAATTTGTTTCTGCATATATAAATAAGAAAGAAAAAAATAATATAATAAAAGCCATACTTTGTTCATACTGTAGTTGTGCTTGAAGGAATATTCATATATCCATGATTGCTGATATGCATGATCAACTTCAAGGAAATTTGTAAATTCTCCCAGTGTTCGATCTTCTAATATAACTTCAGATCCATCATGTTGATTTAAACCTGTGAGATATGGGACAGCTGAAGGAATATTTACGGCCCCAGTTCCAACATTTTGCAAAAGCCATAATGGATGTGCTTTAAGTTCTTTTCCATCAACAGATGGCATAAACATATACCGATTAAATTCTATCGGAACAGGGGGATTTCCAGCAGGTGATAAAGCAGCTACAATATCATCAGATGATCGCTGCAAAATACAATCCCAAACATTATGTGCAACAGATTGCGTACAACCGAGATATCGGCCAAGCTTAATTGTATTATTAAAAGCTAGCACAGTTTTTCCAATGATTGAATGATATGATACTTCTGCGCCAGACATGGCAACAACTCCTCGAAAAAGTCCTTTTGATTCTTCTGCAAGCATATGAATTCCAGCAGAAACAGCTCCAGCATCGTGTCCTATTATTGTAACGGCCTGAGTATCTCCACCAAATGCAGCAATATATTGTTGAACCCATTGAAGAGCCATTCGTTGATCTTTAATCCCGAAGTTACTTGTGTTCTCATCACCCAATGACATAAATCCAAATGCACCCAGCCGATAATTGACCGTAACCACCACCAGTCCTCTTGAAGCAAGAACATGTCCAGGCCATTCATTGGCACTTCCAGTTTGAAAATTTCCACCATGAAAGAATACAACAACCGGATAAAAAAGATTGGACGATCTCGAAGCTTCTGGGGTAAAGATATTTAGGTATAGGCAATCTTCATCTGTTAAATATGGATATGGTTCATTGATAAAAACTTTTTGCCGTGACTCAACATCTTGTGCACAACTGGGCTTATAATCAAAGGCAAGATATGGCGAATCACCGGGTAAAACAACAAGTTGTTGAGGAGGCTTAAATCAGAGGAGTTAACAAGATTATTCTGAATCATTCAAACGTAAAAAATTCATTACCTTAAATCTTCTTTCTGATACTGGTGGCATAGCATACGGTAGACCCAAAAATGAAAAAATCGTTGCATTATTATACGGTGGAATTGGATCTGGGTCTAAAAAAGGGGATAAATTTTTTTTCAATTTTACCTTAATTTTTTAAAATGAAACTGTTTTTACAAGAAATATAAATTTAACAATACACACCTCTTTCCCCCCATTCAGGATTTGTTATTTCACTTGGGTCATGATTAACTGTCCATGGAAGATCAAACAGATAATTCTTTTTTCCAATAATATCCCCAATTGGCAGACGTACAATTACTTCATCATCTCGTGGAGCCTAAAAAATGAGATAAATTTGTATTCAAAAAAAGACTTAAAAATTACAGTTCCAGGTTTCCTTGTTGTTGATGTTCCAAATGGATGCCATAAATCTATGGTTCGAGTTGGTTCAACAATTTGGCATAAATTTGTTTTTATTATTGTCGTCAAAAGTATTGTTACAAAATATTTCATTTTTTATTACAAATAATTAATACAAAAAGTTTTTTTAAAGCTTATTGATTCATGGAAGATACAACAACAGCACCAGCAAAAAATATGTGAAAAAATCTAGAGAGACACACTTTCGCTTACAATGTTTTTTTAAAAACACACCTTTGCTGAATCACTGAAAGGGAAGGAAAGGACAGTGGAAAAGGGTCAACGGAGGTTGCACGATATCGATGGTTTTTTTTGCTTGTTTATTTGCTTGCTTGACTGCTTTACATTGAACAAAAAGAAGCATTACTTTTTGTGCCATTTTTTGGAAGGACGGCACCGAAGGAAAAACGATTAGTACTGTTTTTTAATAGTGGCAAAAAAAGGAGAAGACAGGTTCGACACGACAAATAAGTGTTATCCTTTTTTTAGTAATGACTTCACGACAAAAAAATCGTCGGAAATCACAGTATGATGCCGAAAACAGTGAAAATTTAAAAAAAATTACTAACAAAAATAAAATGATATTTGCTTTAATGGTATTTTCTTTTTTCATAAATTTTTAAAATAGCAAAAATAAATAAAAAAAATTTTTTCGGGCTTATCCTCACCCTCATAATCTTTACATTCACTTTAATCTTTATATATAAGTTTATCTTTAATTAGTCTTTATATTCATATTAGTCTTTAAGCATTTTATCTTTAATCTTTGTTTCACAGGGTTACGAAATTGGCGGCTCGCAAGGAGATTGATCTCGCACTCTTGCGTGTGATAAACAGCCGTTTATACCACTGCACCATTCATCCCCATTCGCGTTGCTTTCAAAAATGCATCATAAGAAAAAAATGCTCCGCTGCATCGCAGTAAAAATGATTAATAAAGTAATGCAAATTGTTTTTATTATTACTTTTTTTTATTTAACAGTAATAAAATGTTATTTATATTAAAATTTACTAGAAATAAATTGAGATTGGGCAGGATTTATGCGACATTCTTTTTCAAAAAATGAACATTTTATACCATAAAATGCATACATTAGGATTTGTAAAACGGAAGTTGTAATCGTTTGAATCATTAGGCGTTTTTCAATTTTTGAATGGCATGAACAATTTTTGAGTAATGATGCTCTTGAGATTCCATATGACACAAAAACCAGTGCCAAAATGTTAAAGAAAGCCCCAATAATGGTCAAAATTAAAAAATATGATACTTTGTAAGACTGGCAATGAGATTCATGGAGATGAACTCGACAATATAAAGATGGTAGGCTATAACCATTAGCAAGAAAGGGAAAAGTTAAAAGAATAAAAATAACAAAACACAACGTTTTTCCTGACCAAAACTAAAAGTATAAATATATACTGCCATATATCCCCTCGAAAAATGCCAACCTTTGAATATTTAAATGGGGATCCAACAGCGGTACATAAATTCATTCCTAAAATGCAATTCCAAATTCCAAGAAATAATAGAGTGTACCATTCCATTATGAAAGCGCTGTATTGAATCCATTTATATTGAGTATCAAAAATATCATACAGTAACCAAAAACATGAAAACGTAAAATCCGCCATACACGTTTGCAAACTTTAAAAATTCCTGAAATTGAAAGTGAAAAATACAAATACAAAATAATGATTACGGTAGCTGTCATTAGTTTGAATTTTTGTTTAAAAAACTGAAGATTGAGAAACAAAGTACATGCGAATTTTTTATTTAAAATGGTCAACTTAATTACATGCTCTTCAATTCTATTGCAATTTTTTAATTTCATTTTTAACATTGCATTTTACATTGTTATAAAAGTACACCAAAAAATTTATTGTTTATTAAAGAATAATGTAAATGCAAAAATATAGGTTTCTCCAATAAATCATTACTAGTACGTACACCTTAAAATAATTCTTCAAACTTTCTTAATCATGCATTTTGACCAAAACAATAATAGTAATAATAATAACGAACAGAAAAAAAGCAATCAATGAAAAAACCAAATCATTCCTTTAGTAAAAGAAGATAGTTTTTTTGTTGCAATATTGGAACTATTTTTTTTCAAAAATAAAATATTAAATTAACGGATATGGCCACTGATAATCGTCTTGATATTGTTGTAAGTCTTACCGTAATCTTTATGATTTGTGATAACATTTTATAGGAGCTTTTATTTCCACAATATGCTTTGACGGGAGTTGCTGCCGAACATCCTGAATATTCAACAGAAGAATTAGTTGATTGGATTTTACAAAATTCAAAAAACATTCCACCAAAAAAGCAGACGCTTAAACGTTCACAAAGTTTAATGACAATTAAAAGTGAAGCTGCAAAAACAATTTATTCTGAGATTATTGAAAGCTCTTCGGGGGATAGAGGTTTAGCATTACGGCTTTTCTCGTATATTTGCCGATGGTTTTTTTCGTTATTTAGAGGTGTTCAGGTTTGTGGATTTTATTTAAATAATAATGTAGTTAAACTATTTCAGACAAAGCCAAAATCTGAATTTACATGTGGAACATGCTTTGATGGAATAGATCCTGAAGATTCAATATCTTGTACTGGAACATCATCTTCATTAGTGCATTTCTTTTGTCATAAATGTATCCGAGAACAAGCTAAGGCTGTTACTGAATTTGCACCTATGGCTGATGGAGGATCTGGTTTTAAATGCATGGAATATAATTGCGAAAATGTTATACTTTATTGTAGGCTTTTGTCTTTTATATAGTAATATAGTTTTTACATTTTATAGCTCAAATAAAGCAATATATTCCTCGAACAGTTCGAAAACAAATTGATGATAGAATTTTAGAAGAAACTTTAGGAAATTGTGGAATTAAGTTGGAAAGGTTGGTTTGTTTTGTCTATTACTGTATATCAAAAACTTATACGACTTTTAGATGCCGTTCTTGTAATTTTGCTGTTGAAATGAATGTTTCAACACAAGTAAATAAAGTTTTCAACTGTTTAAAATGCCACAAAAATTGGTGCCGTATTTGTGAAAATGAATGGGATGATGAACATTTTGGAATAAATTGTCGAGAATATCTGAAAAATAAAGGTGAAAATGCCAAAAAAAGAGTGCTGTAGGTTTTGTTGATTTTTTTATATTTCTACAGTAACCACATTTATAGAGAGAAAAAGATGAATGAAGCAATTGTAAGAAAATGTGAAAAATGTAACTTTCAATTTGTAAAAGCTCAAGGTTGCAATAAAGTTGTTTGTCGTTGTGGTGTTGCATATTGTTATATTTGTCGGGTAAAAGATATTAGCTACGATCATTTTTGCAAGTATGTTTTTTCTTTTAATTAACTTATTTTATTACCGCTTTTTAGATGTTTTGGTTCATGCGTTTGTGGAAAATGCCGGCTTCACATGGAAGCATCAGAAATTCATGAAAAAGAAATCAAACAAGTTACAGCAAATTTTAAACGTTAAAAAACGTGTATTTTGAATCAAAATTTTTGATTACGCATATTTTTGTTGATTTTTTTATGTATTTATTTTTTTTTGGAATAAATAGAAAAAAATAAAATGTTTTTTGAAAAAGTAACAGTAGGAAACAGATGTTTTTTAGTTCTACTTTTACTGCACTTTTGATGCGTTTTTTTCCGAAAACATCTTTAACAAGAAAGCAATTATTGTTAATGGTTATTAGTTTCATATCATATTTACCAAGATAAATATGTTTTTTAATTTTATCCGCAGTAGCTTTCTTCCCAACATAGTTTGCGTTTGTTTAATGCTCATTTGTGTGATAAAAACTATTTTAATTAAATCTATCCTTGTTTCATATTATTAAAATAATGATAGTATAAAACAATATTTAGCTAAAAGAGTAGTCATTATCAAAAGTTCATTTTATATTATAAAAACGCGTCTTTACATTCTAAACGTAAAAGCTTTGGTTCGTTCCAAAGTATCAAAAAAAAGATTTTCAAAAAGATTCTTTTATTCAAAGATTTGCCTTTTCAAAAGTGAAAAAGCATTGCTGTTTTTGAAGAGTGAACCAAGAAAGAGAGCATTCATTCAATGCCTTTTTTCTTCTTTTCCTTTTATCGGATTGAAAGAAAGAGAGCCCTTTCATTTGCATCTTTCTCCGCTTGTTCAATGTATGTTGCTCCTGCGCGCGCTCTGCTTTCTTTTTCGCATCATATTCTTCTTCGATATTTTTCATGTTAAATATGGACCACCCATTCTCTTCTTTCATCCTTTTTTGTGTTTCACTTTAAATTTTATTCACCATTTTTTCGTCGGTTTAATTACCCAAGTTTGAGGTAAACATTGAATTCCGCTCTTGCAATCATTTGCATGTGGTGGCATCTTAAAATAAATTTTGGAACGTTTTTTCTTTTTTGAAAAGGCAAATATAAAATTAAAAATAAATTTTATTTTTTTTTTAACAGAAACAGAAAATATAAGTAAGAATGATTGAAAAGACAAAGAAGTATAAGTAACAGTGAAAAATTCATTTTATTTAAGCTTTTTCAGAAGCGATAAAATGTTTTTTCTTGCCATTGTTTAAGGTAAGCAGTTTTTTCACAAGCTTTTCGTGATGTACGTTTTACTTTATTTTGTTTATTTTAATTCAGATTTAAGCCAAACAAACTTTATTCAGAATTTTACCCATCACACACAAATACAATTTTTAAAAACATTATTAACTTCAATTTACAATTATTTAAATTATATAGAGACATTTAAAAATGGAAAGATGAAGAGAAGATTGATGGTGGCAATGTTATACAAAACTTTTAAAAAACTGGGACATTGTAGATGGTGGATTTTGGGACGGGTTCTGGGTAAGGTTTGCCTTTGCGTTGAAGCTGAAAAAAAAAGAAAGATTAATCTTTGATCCAAAAAGCATAGTCAGTTTTAGTGGTAAACATTTCAGAGCAAAATCATTAATCAAATTAAAAATGATGGTGGATTGACAATTTTTCTTTGAGGTTTTTTGTTTTTCTTGCAGACAACAAAACATTTTTAATAAAATTTTAAAGTCGTGCAAAATAGAAACAAATCTTTCCAGTAAGATGGAAAAAAAGTCAATGAAGTTTTTAGTGTAAAAATTATTTTAAAACATTTTCAACTTTAAAGGATAAGGAGAAAAAGATGGATTATTAATTAGTCATGGTAAAAAATAAAGTCGTGATAAAGGCATCAATGTTATTACGGTAATTAGCATGTGATTAAGGGGTGAATGTATTAATATATTTATTATGTGTTTTTGTTAGAGTAATATTATGGGCGGATGTGCCAAATCATGATATAAAGTAAACTGCTAAAGAAGGAAAACGGCATAGTCATCAAATAAGAAAAAAAATTAAATAAAAAACGAACTCTTTAAAGGAGATGAGAAGACATTCAGATGTGTTGAACTCGTTTATCCGCTGAAGGGATTTGATTTTCCCTTCTTTTCCAACTAAAAATATGTGTGTGCTTTTTTGTAATGTTTTAAAAGTTTTAAAGTGAGCAAAATTTTAATGAATTTTGTGATAAAAAAGGGGTGATGTGTATAAAAGGCTCAATTTAAAAATGTAAATAGAAATAAACTTACAACACGACCAAGACTCAAAAGTGTGACGCATACCTAAAAATTTTAAACAATTTTAGTAATTTGAATGCTATCAAAGAGTTAAAAAAACTTACAGAGAAGAGATCACGATTTTCAAAAAGATCAACAGATTGGAAGGTTTCCTAAAAGATGTAACGGTTAAAACAACTTTTATTTTTCACAAAATAAAGCTTACTTCAGTTGGGACACCTTGTTTCTTTGCCCATTCAACGAAAGCATTAATATTTTCCATGCATGCAAAGTTTGAAATTGGTTTTTGAATCTTTTTAATTGCATTTGGTTCAATGGCATTGGCAGTTTTGCAAAGGAGGGTACCGTCTTTAAGAAGTTTAAGGAAATTTTCTTGTGTTCCAGCAGTTGAAACGTTTTCACCAGAGAGTTTCTTGATCCATGTCAAAAGAAGTTCAGCTTCTTTTTCATTGAATTTTGAGGCTTGCTGAAAATGAAAGATTTTTTGTTTAATTTTTGGTATAACACAACAAAACGTGGGGTGGATATACTTTTGTGGTTTGAAAGAAAGAAGGGTAAAAAGTTTGTGTAGCGTACTGTGAGATAAACCCATGGTTTTAAAAGAAATATTTTAAAAATATTATTCCCAATTTTTAGATTAAAGCCCTTTTGTAGAATAATAAGCTAGTATGATTTTTTTCTGTCAAAGTATGGAATGAAAACCAAAGTGAAAATCCCAAATTTGAATGACAGTACAACTTCTACAAAAAGAAAATTACAGTGTTCTTACCTTTGCCAT
Source organism: Panagrolaimus sp. LJ2400 (assembly GCA_024447215.1). Taxonomy (NCBI): domain Eukaryota; kingdom Metazoa; phylum Nematoda; class Chromadorea; order Rhabditida; family Panagrolaimidae; genus Panagrolaimus; species Panagrolaimus sp. LJ2400. The sequence continues at coordinate 398,216 of JAMRYA010000009.1, read as the reverse complement.
AACGGAAAAGCCAATACCACCAGCAGTTGTACGTGAAGACATTTTTGTTTCAAATTAGCCGTAAAAAGTTTTGGAAAGGAATAAAAATTCAAGAATGAATGAATGTCAAAAATCTAGAAGTGAGTGAGAAGAGAGAGAGATCCAAAGCAGCAGCTTTTTTCCGTTTGTCAGATCAACAATCAACAAAGTAAAAGACCGCCTTCAAAAAAGCTTTAAGCTTAACTTTTTTCTTTAATAGAGTTCTTTTTTCTTTGCTTGCTTATCTTCCCTTCAAAATTCGGCCAAATTTAAAGCAAAATTTGCCATTTTTCGAGAACAAAGGCGGAGATTTTTTTCTTTATGTGTGTATGTTCAAAGCTGTTTGTTTCTTCATCAACAATTCATTTGCTTGCCGATCTGTTTCATTTTTGGAACGCCCCCACATGAAATTTGTTGTTTCCTAACTTTTAGCTTTTAGGCAATTATGACACAGCTGCCGTTTGCTTCTTCCCATTTTGTTAAGCTTTGGTCGCCCACAAAAATGCTTTTATTCATTATCTCTCTTTCTTTTTTCTTCCAAAAAAACACATATCGGCAGAAAAGATTGGAATCGAATTTTCCAGCAATTTTTTCCGCTTTTTCAAAACGATCAACTATTTTAATTAAAAGAAATAACTCTAGAATGATTATTGATAAAATAATCTGTGAGTGCAAGATTTTAAAAATCCTCTTGCCCTTGGCCGATGACAACAAATGACGCTTCCAATCAGTCAACAACAAAGCTGCAACCTCAAAAAAGTTTATGACTGTTTCAAAGCGGTCATTGAAATAAACATATTGAAGGAAGGAAGTGATGATTCAAAACTTACTTATGAAATCGCACTCTAATTATAGGATCAATGATCTGCTTCTTGATTTCAATCTGGAATATTATAATTATTCTTTTTTTTTCGGATCAAAATCATAAACATGTACGTGATTTTTGAGTTTTTATTACAAAACTACTGTAGCTTGTTTTTAAGATAATAAGCTTTAAACTGTTGCATAGTAAGAAAAATGGTAGTTAGGGTTTTTTAAAGGAAACATTTCTGTACACCTTTTGCACTGTCAATAAATCAAATTTACAATCGCAAAAATAACCAAAAACTTTTTCAAATTTACCCGAAAGCTTTCCCTTATAATTCAAAAAAGGGGTTTTTGGCGTCGCTAATCCATGGAAAAAACCTTGAACGACACTTATTAATTCTCTAAAGGCATTTTCATCACACTGTAATGCCTTTGTAGAAAGATTCCCATGTCAGTGATCAAAAACAAAGGAAAAAGGCAAAAATGTTACAAAAAGTGTCAACCAAAAAAATGCAGTCAGACAATTATTTTCCATTTTTAGATTTATCGTTGTGTTTTTGTCATTTTAGTCTGGAAAAAAGTATTGTGTAAAAGAATAAAAATGTATTGTCGGGCTCATAATTTCAGCAATATTAATCCACCAAAGGCATATGCCATTATTCATAAATGTAATGTAAGTTGTCGTATCATAGATAAGCTGCAGGCTAAATAGTTTTTCATTTTCAGTGTCCTGTAATTCCACCCGTTTATCCCCATCCCAACGCTGCTATCTTTGATTCATTCAAAACCACGACATCCAGTCAACATTTTTCCCTTCCAACTCCTTTAATAAGTTATGCAATTTCAAAAATGACAGCAATCCAACTTTCAAAGCTAATGAAAACTTGTAAACTTTTAAAATTTCATGTTCATAGATTTCGCGGTTTTGTACTTTCATCTCTTTCCCTTCAATATGGCTACACAACTGGATTTAATATCATAGACATGACTTTTAATATTACAAGTGATAATATGAATTTCACAAAATTTTTCAACGGTTTAAAATTATCTGGTGAATCATTTACTCTATTTCAACATCGAAGTGAAGTAACAATAGCGTCCCTAGTATTGTCAGATGTGAAAAGCTTCAAATTTCGGTATATCGAAATTAGTAATCAAATTTTAAGTTTAAAAGAATTGGATATACTTCTTGGGCCACATGTTCAAGTCTTCAAAACTCAAGGATTAGCTTTCAAAGATTTGCCGTTGAATGAAGGAAGTGTTGAAAAGATTGTGGAAAAGTTGCCAAACGCTGAATGTCTTGTGTAAGCTTTTTATTGTGTTAAACAACTTTAACTAAATACGTTTAAGATTAAAGAATCTCAATTTTGGTCCATTAACAGCTCAAACACTGGCAAAATTACAACAAAGAATTAAATTAAAATATTTTGAATTAACTCGTGTCCCAGCATATTTTAATCGGCAACATTTCTGTGAATTTGTTAAGGTTTGTATTTATTTACTTTTAAAATTTTAAATGAATAATTTTAAAATTTTTAGAAAAACATTTCATCCAAAGCTGCTGTAATTATTCGTTTCGATATTGAAGTTTCAAAAAAATGTCGAAGCAAATTTCGTGAAACTTTAAAAAAGGCAATCAAAAAGGAATTCGAAGAAGAGCATCGCCCTGTACTTTCTGTTGCATGTGCAGAATACATTTCATAAATGTCACAAAATGTTTTTGTATAAATTTAGTTAATAAACGTTTTTTTATTTTGAGGTAACTATCAAAAATAACAAAATTATTAATTAATTAAAAATTATTATTATTAAACAACTTTTAAGGAAAAGATATTTTTTTAAATTTTATTTTTTACCGTATCCACCACCTGAATTATCAGAATATGAAGGATAATTGACTTCAGCTTGTTCAGGGAGGCGAGGTTGTGCACCAGGTGACACAAGAATAACTGAATCAACATTGCTGCAAACGCAGGTGCCAGGTTGCCCCGGTGGACCGGCAGCTCCAGGATTACCTTAATAAGTAAATAATAGTAACCTACAAAGATATGATTGGGAGCATACCTTCAACGCCTGGATATCCAGATTCTCCAGTTTCACCAGGTTTCCCAGGCCATCCTCGATCACCTGATGGACCAGTTAAGCCATTTCGACCAGGTAATCCAGGAACACCAGGAGTACCAATAGGGCCTTGTGGTCCAGCATCTCCAGGTGGACCTTCTCTGACTTCACCAGACGGGGTTGGACCTTTGTCACCAGCTGGGCCAGGTGACCCACGGAATCCAGGTGGACCTTGTGGGCCAGGTTCTCCAGCCTCACCATCATCGCCATCTTTTCCTTAAATATGAATAAGTATTAAAAAAAGATATTTAGTAATGTGCTATAAACAGATAAAAATGTTAAAAGATTAAAGCATACCTTTTTCACCATGACTACCAATTGGCCCAGGATCACCAGGGAAGCCAGGCCATCCTTTAATACCAGGTGGGCCTTTAGGGCATGGTCTACATGGTGGAGGTTCACGTTGTTTCATAATGGGACATGTTTGATTGGGTGAAACTCCCGGAATACCAGGTTTACCAGCGTTACCGGGAGTACCGGGTTTCCCAGGAATACCAGATGGTCCACGAGGTCCAGGTGGACCAGGGATACAACAACCAGGGCACTCTTGTTGAAGAGGTGTTCCAGTAGCTTGATATCCATCATCGTATCCGCCACCGCTATTTGATCCGCTTGGACCATATGGATTTCGTCTACCAGCTCCTGCACCACGGCCACCAGAAGGGCCGCGAGAAGCACTACCACCAGATTCATAGCCACTTTCAAGTCCACCAGTTGAAGAAGATGAAGGACCATAGGGATGATTGCCGGCAGCTTGATATCCACCATATTTTTCTGATCTTCTTGTACGATTATTATTTGACCCAATACCTTTACCGAAATTTAGCTCTTGAATTGCTTGAATATTAGACATCTACAACAAAAGTAATGTTAAAGAACTACTAAAAGTTATAAAACATTACTTCACAAAAATACATTTCTTTGTCAACATAAGTAATTGTTGTTTGAACATTATTATACATTATTGGTAGCATTATACATACAACAAGTAACGAAACACTACTAAAGGCTATCTGTAGTACGGTAACGTATTTGTACATTTGTTCCCGGCTCATTATTGATACTTGAGAAAAAGGTTTCTTCTCTTCGCCGGTAATCATTGTTACAGCTGGCGCTATTTTCTTTTCCTCGCTTCCAAAATCGAAGACCTGCCCCGCAAGGCGGCTCGTCACTGCTTTGAAGCTCGTATGAAGCTCTTTTGGAGCGAAATTGATGCCGTAAAATCGATAAAAGTCTAATCAAATAACTGCAAAAAAGGAGACATTAAGATTTCAGCAAAGCGTAAAAGCAACAAGCTTACTTTGTTTTGGGTGTATTAGTAGAATGGGGTAGTGGGGATTGGCAGTTAACTTGTTCTGAGGGACGAATTTGTTTTGGAAGTTCGTTGCCGTTTTCGTCAAGTTCACGGGTTGCTTCTTCAATTAAATTAGAATGATCAACCTAAAAAAACATAAAAAGAAAGCTAATTTACAAAGATCACAAAAGTTTGTTTAAAAAAAATTCCACATAAAAAATAATTTTATCCAGAAAATAAAATGGATTAGATATAAGGGAAGGAAAAGACATACCTGAAGAATTTTTTTGTTACAAACGTTTTCGGCGTCGGTATCAAGTCGTGGTGGTTCAGTATTTGGAAGAGCTGGTGGCTGCTGCTGATTGTCTTGAAGAATCTCTTTTTCTTTTTCTTCGGTTTTGTTTTGGTGGCCGACACTGCCAGTGGGCATTGAAGAAGAAAGAATATTTTTGTTTTAGAAAAAAGGTGTCTCAAAAAAGTTTCTCTCCTCCCGATATCAGCCAATCAAGAAGAAATATGGACGACGACAAGTATATTATTTGAAAGACGAACCCAAGAAGGGGATTGGGGTCACTCACCTAATTCCCGACGATCCGAAAAGAAATTCTGATAAAAACGGGTCGTTTTTTGTTGAAAGAAGAAACTAGAAAAAGTTGCAAATTATGTAATATGTGTAAAAAAGTCAATGAATGAAAAAATTGTAGTAATTTTCGATAAACAATATTACTTTCAAATTTAATAACAAGGCTTCACAAAATAACAAAACAAAAATTGTTAAGGGTCATTCTATTCTTTTTTTCGAAATTAATTAATTTTAAAATAAATGAGCATTGAGCCCAAGGACGACAACAAAAATGAACAGCGCAAAAACACGGGAGGGAGAGCGAGAAAAATATGATAGAAATCAAATACTTTTCATCACCACTCATAACTTATTCGACTGTCAATTTTTGAATATCAAAAATAGCGTTCCTTTTTTCATATCTCTCTTACTCTAATTTTTGCCGCCCCCGAAATTTATTCTCTTGGATCTCAGGTTTATCCCTTCCGCCTATATTTATTCAAATTCTTGACAAATTTTTTGAAATAGAAATATCCATCATTTACAGTTTTATTAATGCAATTATTAGTTATCAAATTTATAATTATTAAAGGATTTGAAAACAAAAAACAAAAAAAAAGATTAATTATAATATCCACTTCGAGCATTTGATTCCTGTTCGCTTGGCACAGATGCATCATAACCACCTTGAGAATGCCGACCAATTACTGGAGCTTCTTCATTACCATATGATGAGGAGGGGGCAGGAGATGGATATGGATGAGGGGCAGGATTTTGACCAGCTTGATCAGCGACAACAACTTCAGTATCTTGGCAAACGCATGTTCCAGGAGTACCTGAATTAATGTGTTCAATTCTTGCTCTTGAAAAATTATATGATATCCTTACCAACTGGTCCAGGTTCACCTTGAGGTCCAGGTACACCGGGAGGCCCGATTGGACCACTTCGACCAGGTGGTCCTGGATAGCCTTTTTCTCCTTGCATTCCAGGCATGCCATTTTCACCAGGACTTCCAGGATGGCCAGGAGGACCCCATGGTCCTGGCTCACCAGGATCACCGGGTGGTCCAGGAGTTAATCGAGATTCTGTAAAATTAATATTTCAAAGACTGCTTCTGTAAGCTACAAGCATACCAGGTGTTAATCCTTGATCACCTTGAGGTCCAACAGGTCCTGGCTCACCGGGTTCACCAGGTGGTCCATCTTCCCCCTTCTTTCCAGCATCACCATCCGGACCAGGAGCACCAGGAATTCCTGGGTCTCCTGGATCACCGGGGAAGCCAGGATGACCAGGAACTCCTCGAGGACCTTGTGGACATGGAAGACATGGAGGGGGTTCAAAGATACGTTCAGGAATACAGGAAGCATTTGGAGTGGTTCCAGGTCGGCCAGGTGCTCCATCAGGACCTGGATTTCCAGGCATGCCAGGAAGACCAGAATCACCAGTTGGTCCACGATCTCCTGGAATACAACAAGCTGGGCATTCTTGGAAAACGGGGGCATTTGCGGCAAGCATTGTTGGATTGTATCCACCATAATTGCTATGACGTTTTGTTCTATTTTCTACTTTAAATCTTTCTTGTATTTGAGTCATTTCTTTTTGAATATCCATACTTGCAGCCTATAAATACTAATTAAAAGGTTCAACAACTTTTAAAAAATGTTCTACCTCACAATTACTAAAATCTTTTCTTCCAAATTCACTAACATTATTAACATAATTGTACATAGACGGCACAATAGAACATAAAATAAGTAAACTTATAATACTAATAATTGAACAAAAACATATAACATATTGATAAACTGATTCTTTTCGATCATCCAAGCTTCCATCAAATAGCATTGGCTTTACGCTAATGCGTGGCGATGGTGGGGTGGCACAATGGGCCACTTTCATTCCCTCAAATATTAGACTACCCGATGTTTACTAAAAGATAATTCTCTAGCAAAAGTAATAAAAGAAATCAACAAAGAAAATGGTATCTAATTATCCGACGAAAATGAAAATTACAAATTAAAAAATAGAAAATGTTAGTAAATGAAAGGGGTTTGTAAAAAAACTTCAGACTTAAACGAGCAAAAAAAAAAGTGGAAAAAGAAGTGAGAGATATCGTGAATGTCTTTCTTTCTTCCCCGGATATCGGTAGATTTTATTCTAGCATTACCTTTTATTTTTGGCGCCTGGTGGCGAGCGGGGTGATGATTGTGTCTCTTGTCTTCTCATTCCTTTTTTAACACAACAAATCGACCTAGAGAGCGTCTTTCATGATCGCCAACTTGAAAGTCGGTCTTGAAATAATTTGACCCATTTTGGGTCCTTATCGCCCTGCTACTCTTCTTCCTTACTTTTCCCGTGGCATCACTTCTTTTTTTGTTTTATGGAATGCATCATTGCGCAAATTTTAATCAAAAACGGGAAAAAGTTTAGAAAAGATCCGGAGCAATCATAGCAAGTTTTCATTTGAAAAAAAGATAGGATTGACATTGATTTGAAAGAATACTATTACGCAAAAAATGATAAAAAAAAATTTTGCTTTTGATTTTATTTATCAAGGATTTCAAAAACTTTACAGTAATTTTGTACTAATAATTGTTTTTTATAAATGAAAAATTAAAAATAATATTCCAAAAATGGCACTTTCATTAATTTTTGTAATTATAATTTGTTTTTTTGTAAAATGTAAAGCATCATACCGTACTTTGGGAAACTATATTTTTTGCAGCTTTATTTGTTATTACTGCTTTGCGTTTGAATTTTTTTACGTTGGATTGAAAATAATATTGTTGAAATAAAGAGTTATAAAATGTTGTTTTATAAATCAAAGAAGTACGAAAATACCGTATTTGTTTTTACTTCTAACGGCAACAGAGAAACCGGTGTAATTTGTCACAATTATATAGGATAAATATTAAATTAAACAATTTTAAAACTTTCAGAAATCTGAGTCCGTTCGAACAATTTGAGTGTTGGAAAGTGACCTTTATGAAAAAAACATTATTTTGGAAGATTAATGCCATATTCAAAGGAAATTTGAATCAAGAGAAAATATAGATTCATTACAGAGCAATGCGGTCTAAATTAAAAAAACTTTATTTCAATATTTTCCCCCATTTTAAAAAGTAGACGTGAAAAATTTGCTTTTTTGTAATTGAGCAATTTTTTCTGCAACTTTGTGTCATTTATCATTCCATTCATTCAAAAATAATTTATTGTTTAATCATAAAAAAAAGCAGGCGAGAAAATGCTTTGAGTTATTGTACCCAAATTTATAAAAATAAAATAATTAATCGTCATCATATTACTTATTTTTACCCTTGAACTTTATGTTTACAAAAGAATAAAAGTACAAAAAATCAAAGGGTTAAATTTTATTGTACATTTTCATTATTAAAATTTCCAGAAAAGTTTCTACAAATTCCATACGCTTTAAGCTCTTTTTGTTTTTGCTCTAATCGGATTCTGAAGTCTTCTTCCTCTTCATCTTCGTCGCTGCTGCTACTGGAGTCTGTCGAATGAATTGTTGCTGCCACGGATGTCTGTCGCATAGGATTTAGCTGAAGATATAATGGCAAATTCATCGATGACTTATTTATCACTGGTGGTGATGTATTATTTTTTCTTTCAAAATCTGCGTCAATTTGTTTTTCATTTTGTTCAGTCTCCTCTTCCTCCTCTTCTTCATTATCTTCAGATAAGAGCATACTTTTTTGTAATAAATTTATACAAGCTGTATGATTTTCAGCTTTTGCATCTTGTAGCGGAGTTCGATTCCATCGATCTTTTGGATCTGGACGAACTTTTGCAGTATGCAATAAAAATCGTACAATTTCTGCATGCCCCTCAGATGCTGCTAAATGCAAGGCTGTTCGTTTATCATAATCTGGACATTCTAAATTATTTCCTTGCATATACATTCTAGAATTAGAATACTGTTGTAAATATAATTTAATAAATAGTTTTCAAACCTTCTAACTGTATTTAAATCACCAGCTTTTGCAGCAAACAATAATGAAACAACAACATCCTTCTCTCGATCACCTGCACGTTTTCGTGGATCAAATTTTTCACATTCATTATGGGAGATGGAATCATAAGTATGGAAATTAAATCGATTAATTAATTCTTTACAAAATGCAACACCACGGCAAGAATTCCCCATGCGGTCCAATGGCGGGCTCCTATTATTATTGTTTTTAGTACATAATAAAAATATATTCATAAAAACTGACCACAAGGCAATTCCAACCAAATTGGGAATAACAACAATGAGTAAACCTGATACCCCTGATTTTGCGGGTAGCCCAACATGAAATGCAAATTGTCCACTGTAATCATACATTCCACAAGAATTCATTAAACTTAAGACATCTCTACATGGGCGACTTCCAATGCATCTTTCTTCCGTAATGGGACATACACCACCATTTGCTAAAAGTAAGAATTACTTGAACTACTATAGATGATCATTTTAAATTAAAACTAACCTAAAGTTGCTGCCATAACTGCTGCTGTTTCACATGTAACTTCCATGCTGCACAATTGAAAATAAAAATCTAAAGCTTCAGAGAGATTTTTTGTTTCCTCAGGGAAGCATTTATTCTCTTTCATGTAATATGATAGCGCATAATTTCGATCAGCTGTTGCACGTTCTGATAAGAATACAGCATTATTAAATCCAACGTATTCACCACCAGCAATTTTTCGATATTCTGTTAACATGTGATCAAATCGATCTGCAGTATTCCAGGTGTTTTTAATCAATGATGAAACAATTATTGCACCAGAATTTACCATTGGGTTATGGGGCTTATTGTTGGAATCTAAGCAAATGTCATTGAATAAACGACCCGAGGGTTCCTGACCCACAAATGAATGCACCATATCGGCACCTGAAACATGTTGATATTCTTATCTTTAAAACAACTTAATTACAATTACCTAAATCACTTGCTGCAATACTGTAATTAAAAGCTTTGGAAACAGATTGAACACAGAAAGGAATTTTTGAATCACCCCATGATGCTCGCTGTCCGTCAACAGTACATATTGAAACTGAAAATATAAATTTACAAATAAATTGTTACAGTAATTACTTTAAACATACCACCCCATAAATTTGGGTCAAATCGGGAAAGTTGTGGAATGTAGTCTGCTACTTTCCCATCAGTTATTGGCTTACACTAAAAAAGACATTATTAATTTGCTTATCATTATTATATTATTTATTACCTTTTCGTAGATTGATTGCATCTTGTTACAAAACTGGTTCCAGCTGGGTACAACTAAATCATTTTGCAGTGTTCGAGATATTAATGATAAACTTTCTGCAATGCATCTAAAAAAAGCGACAAAATGGTTAAAGATTAAAAGTACAAAAAAGTTCTTTATACTTTTGAAAATCAGCCTTTTTAAGTTTCCAATGTTTTGGAGCTCGTGCTTCTTTGAATTGCTCTTCTTTAAGTTGTTCAATTTCACGAATTTTTTGCATCATTGGTTTCAAACGGGGATCATTTTCTTGTAAGCCAAAATTTTTAAGTAACTAAAAAGGGGGATTTATAAAAAAATCTTTTAATGCTGATATTTCGCATACTGAAAGCAATTTTCCAATTGATGCTTCTTCTTTATTAGGTAATTTAAATAAATTATAAATTAAATCTTCGGGTTGTTGATCAATGGCAAAAGCGTTGGATAAATCATGTGCCGTTTGGGTAATCGTTTGTGCAATTGATTCTTTTGATCGAATTTCACTTAACGGACTCCATTGTTGAACTAAATTATTATAATACTTTACATTTAAACAATAGTTATACTTTAAAAAATCTTACGTGTAGCACTTGATAATTTTTTATCAAACATTTCTGAACAATCTTTATTACAAACTTTTTCCAGCTTTTAAAAAAATGTGTTGCAACTGATTTTTTTGTGTGTTTTTATATGGACAATGGAAGGAAAAAAACAGTAAAATCATAAAATACCCGCCTTTGAAATTTAAACCATAATTACTCTTTTCTTTTCACTTACCTGAATCGTCTGATATTTGTCTTTTCTTTTGTTCAAGGCGGGGTTATCAATTACACTCAAAATGCACCACATGTTTCAAAAGAACGAATAATTTTTTTTGTTGGAAAAATTCTATAAATCACTGTATGATGAAAAGAACTGTAATACGACTGTTCAAGCAAATATATTTGTTTTAATAAATTTTGTTTGAAAATATTTTATAGAGTGAATTCTTTTGTGATTCTGCAAAATTCTTAAAAGTTTATACAAAAAAGCAAACTTGAGCTTTTTATTTTTTAGCTAAAAATTTGGTTCAACAACTGATGTTTTAAACATTCTTTCATGAAACCATTTCACAAGTGAATACGTACGTTTTTACTTTGAATCAACTAAAATGTATTTTTTTAATCATTTTGGGCAAAAAACTCGTTAACCGGACACAAAATGAGTTCGTGAATACTGTGTCACTTTTCTTTTGCCATTTTTTCATTCAAGTAAAACACGATCGCAAAGATTGGCCGACGATGAACTTTACTGAACAATCTGTGACAAATTTGCCAATAAAAAATGTCGTAAAACATATCATCAACATTTTTTACTTTCATTTTTATTTTAAAGTAATAAAATTTACTTTTTAATTTTCGTTTTTTATTGCTGAAGAATATACTAATAAAAAGGTCGGGAAACCCATTCAATTGTTTTTTCTTTCTTTATTTTTCGATGAAATCATTATAAAAGCTGGTTTTAACTAACTTCCCCCATCTTTTTGTCTAGAATAAAATAAAATATGGTAGGTAATAATAGTTAATTGAGGAAGTTGTAAAAATTTTAGAACATCACAGTAAAATTTGTGAAACTCTGTGTCTTATGCTTTGATTGGGGAATTCCAGTCTATCACGAAATAGCAATTTATTCGGTAAATATGTTTTCAAAATTATATTTATCAAGAATTGCAGTTTTAATAATAAAAAACGGATTAATTTGTCTAAGAAATTTATTGGAAAAAAGAACGTTCAGTGAACGTGGTCGCATTGTTTTGATAGATAACATGTTTCGTATAATAGCTCAATTATTTATTAGCAATTGTGCAAATTTTCACACAGAATTTTTACCATTTTGTATTAGAAGAAAGAAAACATGTTTAAACATATTGTCAGGAACAATTTTTTTCAACCCTAGCTGTCTGCTAAAACTGGCTTACTTTTGGATCTTTTTATTTTAGATGGTTCGTAATAACTTCAAAAAAGTTAATTTATTATATTGTAGCAAGTATGTTTTAAAATATGAGTGGCAGGCGATATCGTGTGTTACTTACTTACGCGTGGCAATTTGCTTTAATGCTATTTAAACAATTGACGAATTTTATATCACAAAACATTTTTGAAACTAACTTCATCTCTGAAAATGCTATTATTTTAAAAAATTTATGAAAATGTTATTTCATATGTCTTTTAATAATTTTTTTAAAAAAAGGATTGCCACGACCCGGGATCGAACCGGGGACATTTAGATCTTCAGTCTAACGCTCTCCCAACTGAGCTATCATGGCCATACAAAGGGTCCTATGGACATGTCTTAAAAAAGGCAAACGGTGACATTGCTGGGTGGCTGACTTGTTTTTGGCTCCAAGCGCTTTTCTTTTTAACACTCTAAAAAGGACATTGGCTGTCCCTTTGAAAGCAAAAAACACAACATTATTTGTAAAAACGAGTACAAAGCTATTTTTAATAAATGCTACCAGTAGAAAAACTATCTGCGCTTTTCAAATTACGGTAATGCATTTACACATCATATTATTTGTTAACTATATTGGTCACCTAAATAACCAAGATCTTTGCAAAAAAGAAATTTAGAGTTTTAAATCTGATTTGTGATGATAAGAATTTTAATCAAGCCTACGCAAAATTTGCTTTCAATAAACAAAGTAAGAAAATGTAGCGTCATTGTTTTCATGTGACAAAAAACACTTTAAAGTTCTGAAAAAAATGGAAGATGAAAATGCTGAACCTGGAATTGTAAGTTTTAAATCTAACATTAGTAGTCGCTATTTATCTTTTACAGTTTACGATAATGAAAATTGGATATACCCTCGATGGAACATTTGATCCAAATCATGAAGATTTTAAAATTTGTTGTAATAAGTGTCACATTCATGTATGAAAGATATTTTTATGTTTCAAGACTTAGTCTATAATTTTATAGAAAGCAATGATTTTAACTGCAGTTACATCGGTAATAAGTGCAGCACTTTTGCTTGCCTTAAGTTTTATTGGAGGTTCAATCAAAAGCTTAGATTTTTTACAAAATCTTGTTTCTTTTATTTCATCTGCGATTTTAGCGAGTTCAATATTATTTTGGGAAAAATTTTATAAATATTTAACAATCTATTTATTTTATATGGTAATGTTTAGAAATTATATTTTCAAAATCAGCAATACAATAATTTTGTAGACTGCAGAGTTAATGGCATATTTTGGTTACATAATTTATTTAATAGTATTTATAATAACATTATCCCAACAAAGTGATGAAAAAGTGCCCTCTGAAGCTCGACTTTGTTAGCGACGTTTTTTTCATTATAATATTTACAATGATAATTTTAGATAATCAACTAATAACATTAATGGCAATTATGTTTGTTACTATAAGAGTCTGCTTTTCAGCTTGGTCATTCTATTGTTGCTATGTCGAATATAGATTTTTAAAAGGAAAAATAAAATATCAATTCTTTTAAAGCAGTTTCTTATTTAATTTCCGGAAAAATTAATTTAAAACTAATAACTATAAAGTTGTTCTCTATTTTAAAAAAAGATTTGAAAGATGGATATTAGGCTATATTTTACACATATTTTTTCAAAGAAAAAGTTATTTTTGCTTAGTTGAGGCTTGTATTTTTTGCTGTACGAATAAAAACAAAATTTTTTTATAGTAGCTTGAGAACTATTTGACATAATTAGGGAATAAATATAGAGAGATCGTTGCATAAAAATAATAATTAAAGCTAAATACAGTTCATAACATTCTATTCTTCATCATCATCTGATTGTTGCTGATGTTGTTGTGATTTTGATTTTTCCTTTGCTGATATTTCAGGTTTCTTTGGATCTTTGCTTTTATGTGGATGAATATGAATATCAATAAATGCTTGAGCTTCATCAATTTCTTGTACTTCACTGGCAGCTTTTCTTCGCTTTGAACGTTTTCGTCGATGCCGTTTATCAAGCCAACTTTCGAATTTTTGTCTTTTAATATTACTGTATATTTCTCGCTAAAAATATTTTGACATTATTTCTTTGTTATTATTGTAGTATTTTTTAAACTTACATTTCGAGCATCTGTTTGTGCTCCCATTCGATACATAACATTTGTGGCAGTCTTATTTTCAAGAAAAATTAAATTTCTGCAGAGATTTCTTTTGCAAGCTTCTGCCAATCCTGTTGACATCCAAATTGCAATTTTTGTTTGAGGAAGCATATTTCGGCTCGAAAATTCTTTTTCAATAATTTCATTGGCTCTTCGATCAAGCTCTTTTTCAAGAATTGCCTCCGGTTCTTCTTCCTCTTCTTCATCGTCTTGCTCTTCTTCTTCCTCCATGTCTTCTTCATCATTTTCTCCAGCAGATTCCATTTGAATATCAGCTTTTTTATTTGTGTCTTCTTCAGGAGATTTTGATTTTGAAGAAGATGTTGATTCTGTTTTTGATCTTGATTTTTGGGTAACTTTTTCATCCAGTTTTGAAATACTTTCAACTTTTTCTTTCGCTTTATTGGCCAATGGTTTTTTCCCAAATAATTTTGCAGGTTGGCTTTCATCCTCAGATGATGAGCTGCTTGATGTTTTAGGCTGTTTTTCTTCTTCTGCTGATGAAGTTGATATGGAATCATTTGTACCCTTTTCAAGCTTTTTTTCATCAGAAAATGAAACGCGTGATTTTACTTTACTTGAGCCGGGAAGTTGAGAAGCTTTTGACAATGATCGAGAGCGGGACCTTGTTGTTCGAATAAAATCATTTGTGGCAGTTTTTGGCTTTGATTTTGTTGAAGCTTCTGAGATTTTACTTGTACTTCTTTCTCTTTCACTTAATCGAGCAGCAGCTACTTCGCTATCACTGACAAGTTCAATATTATCATCAAAATTTAATTTAGGTGATTCTCGGCCATCATGCTCTCGGTCACCTCGAGCAGTTTCAACTTCGTCTTCATCATCATCATCGTCAGAAGTACTGTATCGTCGAGGTGGAGCTGGAAGACGAACTTCAAGACCTTCATCTTCTTCCGCTTCACTAACTGGATTATGTTTTTCAGTGGTTTCGGTGGACGTTGATTTTTTTCTCGATAGGCCTGATGTTCCTGAAACTGCAGAAGCTGGGGATCCCAAAGTTTGTTTCTTCCAGCCTTTCTTTGGTCCTGGCTTCTTTCGAGGCTTTCTTATTGGTGGAGGTCGACGAGATTGTTTTCGTTGTGGTCGAGCGTATTCCTCTTCTTCTTCCTCACTTGAAGACTCCGTTTCCATTTCTTGTTGTTTTTTGCTTTTCTTATCTTTTTTAAGCTTTAAATGTTTTGTCCACCAAATTCGATCTTCTTCACTTCCACCAGCATGCATTCCACCAAATTGATCTATTTCATCATCATCATAATCATGTTCTGTATCAGAAATTGGTGGAATTCGAGCTGATCGGAATTCCGCTTTTAACATTTTATATGATTGATGAGCAGTCAGTTTATTGATTCTTCGTCGACATTCATCTTGACTGATTATGTTTGATGACGGTGAACGGATAGCTGGTGCTGTTTGTTTTGGTGAAAGCTTTGGAATTTGTGTTGGTCGAGTAGCTCTACTTGAACCAGGTGGAAGCATTAAAGGCTCTTGTGGAATAAATGGTGGGGGGCTTTTTTCTGATCCTTCGGAACTTGCTGATCCTTCTTTTTTCTTATCATCTTTTTTGGAAATTCCTGTTCTTTTTGTTACTTTAACTTGTGTCTGCTTTTTTCTTTTATCTTTCTCGACTTCGCTTTCATCTTCACTCCCACTAACATTCATTGATTCTTCTTCCTCTTCGTCCTCATCTTCAGCCTCTTCAGTATCTTCTTCTGTTTCATCCTCTTCAGGAATGACAACCATTAATGCTTTTTTACTTTTTGACGATACAATTTTACGGACTTGAATCCCTTCAATTTCTTCAGTATCTTCATCACTTTCTATTGTTTCTTCTTCATCGTCATCATCTTCTTCACTTTCATTGTCTTCACCAGATTGACTTCCACTTTCAAGTTGTTCCATTTTTTCTACAGCTAATGCAGCAATTCTTTTTAAATGACTATTTGATATTTCTTCATCTGATTCAAATTCACTTTCATATGTTTGGCATCCTCTATCAATAACAAACATTTTTTTATCACTCGATAAAGCTTTTTCTAATCCATCAAAATCTGTATCCATTTCAATATCCGATTCTTCTTCCGTGCTGATATCTGTTCGAAGTAAGCTTGGTTGACCTTGATATGGTACTTCAAAATCGCTTTCATCTTCTTCTTCATCATATTCAGATTCAGAATTACTTTTCTTGGATTTCTTTTCACCTTCTTCTTCAGAGCTAGATTCTTCAGATGTTGAAGATTCATATAGCTCATCTTGTTGTGTTAAACGTCCAAGTCGTTCATAGCCTTTCTTTAAATTTCTCATTAAAAATAATGGTTTACTTTCGTAACGACAGGGCTTTTCTTTTTGTCTTTGAACTTGATTTACATCATTCTGAAATTATTGTCTTAGTTGCATGTTTGTAAAATCACAGTGCTTACCCGATATGTTCGTCGATAAACTTTCCATTCTTGCGATTTAAATTTTTTCTCATAACTAACATATGGAGATGCAAAAATAACCATTTTAATTCCAAGAATTGTTTGCTTTTGATCATAAATTTGAATTTGATATGCATTTTCATGGTTAAATAGCTTTGGCAATGCTTCCAAACATTCAGCAAAAACTCTGTCAACATTTACATCTTCCGTTAAATAATTATATGGCCAATATTTATTTATCATTGTTAACATTTTATTATCTTGTACCATAGTTTGTAATAATTTTACCATTGTTGCAATAAATTTATCTAACCCCAATACGGGGTATGCATCTGAATCAAATAAACTTCTAAAACATCGACTATTAAGTAAGCTATAGAATGACAAACGCTTACTTGACACTTTCATCAAAAGTATTTGAAAGCATTTTTCCTTCAATTAATGATACCAAATCACTGATATAAGTTAAATATCGATCAGATGATCTTCTTTTATCTGGAATAATTGCATCCCATCCATTTATGACATCCCACTGACTATCACACCAATCTGGCAGTTTTGCTTCAGCTTCTTTAAAAGCTTTTTGGCGCATTTTTAAAACTTCAAATTTGTGTTCTTCTTCTTTAATATATTCTTGTGAACGAACAAGTAATTTATGAAGTCGAATAACAACAACTTGATAAAGATAAATAAAATGTAAGAAATCATCTCCACAATAAAATGTTCGAGGTTGAATTGCTGGCTTTCGTTGAGTTGGAATTTTAACTTTTACTGAACCTTCTTTTCCTGCTTCTTCATTGCCTGCATCCTCGTCATTATTCTCATAGGGAATTAAATCAAAGAACATTGGAAGAACTTTGTGAATGAATTGTTTCATGGATTGTTTTTCATCTTGATTAATGCTTTGCTGACGCTTAATAAATTTTAGCATTAAATCTTGAAGATCATATGCAACTCTCCAGTTAATCGGAAATGAAAGGTATAGATTACTTCCATGAATTTTTTGTTCTTTATCCAATTCACCACGAAGTTTTTCAACGTGTCGTTGTTTAAAAAGTTTTTGAACTGCCGAAAAGACATAGCTTCCTTTCAACTTTTTATTATCCGATCGTTTAACTTTTGCAATCCGCATATCCGTCATTTTCTGGTAATATTTTCTTGATTGATCTTCCCACACAAGCTTGAAAGCATTCTCCATATTTTTCCATTCACGTTGTTTAATTTTTAGCCGATTGAGTACGGTAGTTGCAACAAGTAAGGGACTCTTTTTCAGGGCCTCTAGCACTCTTGCTCCATTTTCACCATATGCTCGTCGAATTGCTCGAATCATAAATGTCTTTGAACCACATTCATAATTACCTCCAACTTCAAATTTTGGATCCAAAGATGCAAGTCTACGAATTCTTTCTAACGCGGTCATGGCTTCTGTATTAACTTGGATTAAAATATCAATTTCAAATCTTTCATCTTCCGTTCGATGTAAAAATTCTTCAAAAGATGACTTTTTGATTGAAACTCGAGTTGTCTCTTCTGATTGCCAAGATGGAAATATTGCCCAATCATCATTAAGTACTTCTCGACAAAGTGCTGTACGACCTGAACATTTTGGATGCCGATATTTCTCTGGTAGCAGGCGATAACTTCTACCATTGCATTTTAGGGTTGTAAAATCAAGCTCAGATTTCATATCCAAATCAACACCACCATGTCCAACAATTTCATGATTTGGGATTGGATACTGTATATATCCATCACTATATCCCATAATTCTTTTAAATTCACGTTGAAGTAATGGAAGTCCACGAAAGAATGGAGTAGTGATTGAAAAGAGTTCATCACGAGATATCAAACTATTTGTATATAATCGTAGGCATCGTATAAAATTGTCAAAAATTTTATCATCATCTATTGATTCACGAAGCTAAAAATTTAAATTTCTTTATCAGATGTTTTTTAGAAGCTACAGTAGTTTTGCTTAATGTAATTTAAATATTTTTGTTACAAGAACAATTTCTTACCTTATTAAAGAACACATATTCATCAGTAATTGCACTTTTAACAATATGAATTAAATTATTAATTGGTTTTGTTCGTAATGGAATATAATTTGTTAGTTCTAAATCTTCTTCACCAGCAGTTTTACCATCAGCTGCAGCAGCAGAAGGTTCAGATGCAAATTTATCTTTGCTTGAATATTTTCGAAATTTTAGCTCCAAATCTTGATAAAAATCCTTATTTAAAATTGTATTTTCACAAATTTGTCGCTTAATATGTTCGAGCGAGCACCAATGCTAAAAAAATGTATGAAGAATGACTGAATCAGCAAATTTTTTTCTCCAAAAAATCTTACTTTAATATCCGGCAAAAAATCACTAAATCCAAGTAACAAATTTTCATCTGATTCAAAAAGATGTGCAACTTTTTGAAACATTACAGCGGTGCCCTCTGGATCCATTTTTTCATTCTCTTTAATAATAACCAAAAATTTTTCATATTTTTCTGGTGGAATCCTTTCTCGTAAACCTTGTAAAAATGAAACGGCATTTTCACGAGATAATTCTTGCTGTTGTGGAATTTGTTGTTGAACTTGTGAAAAAGAAGGCTGCTGTGAAAATTGCAGTGGCGGTTGTTGTTGGTGGGGTAAAAAGTGTGATGACGAAGGCATTAATGCATCTTCTTGTTGTTGTTGCTGCTTGTGGTATACTGTAGCTGAACTGGTTGAGGGTTCACCAATGGGAAAATCTTGTGCATCTGGGTTTCGCGTAATATCAACATTATGAATTAATCCTTGTGGATCACGAATTCTGACAAGCCGTCCATCATGGGATATATCGTATCCCTGGGGAAGAAAATTATTGAATCCATCTATTAGTGATGTATCAGTGGAAAAGAGATAACAAATTTGTCGAATAACTCCAAGTGTATCCATACTAAAAATAAAATGATTTAATCAGCAAAAGTTTGGTTTAAAACAAAATTCTCACTTTTTCATTTTAAAACCTTTCATAACTTCCAAAAATTTATTGTATGTTTTTGAATCAAATTTTCGTTTAACTTCTTCCAAATAATCTACAGCATCCTAAAAAATGGAATCAAATGTTTATATGGTTACTGTATTATTGAAAGACACAAACTCTTTGTCGAGCACTTCGATTTGGATCTTGTTCTGATGGGGTATCAACTTTTTGTTCGGCAGTTTCGTTTTCATCACCTTCTGGAACATCTCCAGCTTCATCAACTGATGCCCGTCTTCTCTTTTCTGCTGGTTCTTCAGAAGTTCTCTGAGAAACTTGTTTAATTTTTCGTTGTCGGCCAGGTTTATCAGAAGTTGAAGGTTGTGGGGTAACACTTTTAGGTGGTTTTAAAAGTGTTGTAACGGTTGTTCCGGTTGGAGGTGGAGCGGAAGTTGCTGGTTTGGGTGGCTTTGAAGTTGAAGGACCTGGAATTGGAGCACCAGGTTGAAGCTGATGGATATTAACAGGTTTATGAGTTGTTGTTCGAATAGGGATTTTAGAGGTTGCAGCACTCTGCAGAATATTTACTACTGATGGGGCTGTCTTTCGGGGCCTTTGAATTGTTGTAATTGGTGGCTTATCAATACGAATGTATCTTCTCGGCTCATATGCTCGTACAATATTTGGCCGAATATCTATAGATGATTTTGCAACATACTGTCGAGGTCGATATATTCGAGTGGTTGTTGTTATTGTATCGGGAGCAGAATTTCGTGGGGCAATTATATGAAAAACTGGTCGTTGAGCTGTTTGTGAGGGTGGACGAGGAAGAGCTGGATGAGATTTTGGATTTGGTGGAGCTGGAAATTTCGATGAAAGCAATGAAGCTTCAGCTGTATCAGATATTTTTTGTTGTTCGGGAGTTGCTGCACCTTCAGAAGGTTGTTGTTCGGTTAAAGATGAAGTGCTTGCTTCCACGGATTCTGTAATTTTTTGGTCAGTTTCAATTTCTGTAGGTTTCTCAGAAGTGTTAGCAGCAACCGTTTCAATCGACTCTGAAATCCTTTGTTCTGGGGTAGTATCAGCAGCAGAAGTTTCAGCAGGAATAGGCTGTTGTTCTGGTATTATAATATTTTGTTGTTCAGCAATACTAGCAGCCACAGATGGTTCATCTAGAATATCTGTAACAATTGTCTCTGCTGATGTGTCAGTAACAATTGTCGTTGTTGAAATTGAAGGATCTAATAATGTTGTAACAGTTTCACTAATAATTTCTGTAATAACTTCTGAAACAGGGCCTGTAGTTGTTGTTGAAGCTACATCTGATTCAACGGGTTGTGGAATTTCGGGTGTAGAAATATTTGCATGTATTTCAGGTTCTTCAGATGATTCATCCATTTTAAAAAATGAATCTTAAAAATAACAGCATTAATTATTTTAAATCTAAAAAAGGGGGTTAAACGAGGAAGTTAGAAAAAATGGATTGGGGGAAATTCTAAAAGTGAAAGCATGTATCAGTTATGGAGTATTAAATGGGATAAATAAAATCGGATATTTAAAATTTAAAAGATTCTCATGCTTCAACGATCAGCTGAAATCGAACGCTTATATAAAATGCGCGGTTTTCTTTCTTTTTTGAGGAATATATTCTTAGCACGAATGATTGCAGGTAAAACACAAAAATGTTTTTTATCTATGAAAGAGGCCCAGCATCGCCAACCTTTGTTTTAATTCTTTTGCCGTGTTTTTGTTACAAATCTTATCAGAAGTATAATATAATACCTTAACTAAATTCATTTTATAGGTATAATCATGGCTGAATATGATTTGACTCATCGGCTTATGCCATTCTTGGACATTCATCTTGTTATTCCATTGCTTGAATTTATTGAACCTCGTAAAGTATGTCGTCATATTTTATTTTTATTACTCTACCACTAATAATAAATTATATTTATAGATTTACGATGAAAGCTCTCTTGCAGAAATGCAGCGTCAAGTTGTTCTTAAAACAAATATGATCGATTCTGCAATTGAAACATATCCAGAAGATAATGTCCCAAGTGAACTTCTTCAACGACGTGATGATGTTTTAAGAGAACGTGATCAGCTTAAAGCTGAATGTGATCCTGTTATTGCAATTCTTGAACTTGAAGATGTCAAAGAAATGATGGAATCTGCTCGTGATCGTGAAGGTAACAGCAAACTCTTGGAATACATTGAAAGAGAATACAACGTAAGAAATAAATTGTGTTCTTTTAAAGTTAATATAACGTTTTATTTTATAGTTTAAACCTGAAATGCTTGAAATACTTTATCGTTATGCTAAATTTCAATATGAATGTGGTAACTATGCTGCTGCATCAATTTGCCTTTATTACTACCGTAATGTTGTTCCACAAGGAGACCTAAATTATCTCAATGCACTTTATGGTAAACTTGCTTCTGAAATTCTTTGTCAAGAATTTGCTCATGCTAAAGATGATCTAATTCGTCTTCGTGCTTATATCGATTCTGATCCGTTTGATGGTGAACTTGAACTTCTTCAACATCGTTCATGGCTACTTCATTGGTCGCTTTTTATTTTCTTTAATCTTGCTAAAGGGCGTGATGATTTGATTGATCTTTTCTTGAATCAACAAGCATATCTTAATACAATTCAAATTTTGTGTCCTCATTTGTTACGTTATGTTTCAGTTTCTGTTGTCATAAGCAAGGCAAAACAAAAGAATTCTCTTAAAGAATTGATGCGCGTCATTGATGTTGTATGTTTTTTTTTCTTTTGATGATTATTAGGTTGTTGATTAATTGATTTTAGGAACGTAAAAATTATTCTGATCCTGTAACTGAATTTTTGTCATGCCTTTATCTTGATTATGATTTCGATGCAGCACAACAAAAACTTCGTGAATGTGAAGAAGTTCTTGCAAATGATTTCTTTCTTACTGCATTGCTCGATGAATTTCGTGAAAATGCTCGTCTTCTTATCTTTGAAATGTTCTGCCGTATTCATCAATGCATTGGACTTGATATGCTTGCAAATCGTCTTAATATGGATAAAACAGAAGCTGAACGTTGGATTGTAGATCTTATCCGAAATTATCATATTGAAGGTGCCAAAATTGATTCTCAGCTTGGTCAAGTTATTATGAGTGCAAAACCAATTAGCATTCATGAACAAATTATGGAAAATACAAAACGTTTGACATTCCGTGCTCAACAAGCTGCTTTACAATTGGAAAAACTTAAACTTGATAAGAAAGGTTCAACAAATTACGCTGCAGCAAGTTAAGCTATTTTTTGGGGTGATTTTTTTTCAACAAATTTGAGAGGTATTATTTATCCATTGTTTGTTGTGTATTTCGCTGAGTTGATTGTGTTGTTTTAATTATTTAAATCAAAAATGTTTTTTTGTGAAAATAAAAATTTTGAAGGATCAAATTTATTGCAAAATTCAATAATTATCAGATAAAAAAATAAATAATAAATTATATAGTTAAAAATCTTCCACGCTTTGTTCTCTGTTATTAAGGAAAAATATTAATATAAAAAATAAGACACTTTTGGTGAGAAAAAAAAACAAAAGTTAAAATCCAAAGCGTAAAAATACAAAAATTAGAAGTGCCATTGCAGAAAATGCAAGTAGCCAATGCTCGTAAAGAAAGTAAATTCAGCCAAAAAAATGATCACAGCTTTGAAATACAGTAAGATATATAGTTAAAATATAATAATAATATAAAAGTTTTCCCTTATTAATTTAGATATAAAAAAGAAGTTAATTGAGAATGCTAAGTTCGATAGAAGGCTTATTATTTTTTTTGTTGCCATGTTGATGCTGCTTTTTATTATTACCATTTTGATGTTGTTGTCGACGTCTTTGTGGAGGTAAGGTTGAAGATGCGCCCGCAAGAATTGATGGATCAATTTTTTTCTGATCGATCAGCTCTGCAAATTGTCGTTGAATTTCTGCCAATTGATCAACAGATATTGCATTAGATTGCATTTTAATTCCACTTCCTTCAACATGTGCAGTATTCTTTTCTAAAAAATGTATACGGTAAATATATTTTTTTATTAAATTATCAAAAAAAATCTACCATTTGAAACAGGACTAATTTGTCCAAGGCCAGAATCTTCCCCAACACTGCTAACCAAAGATGAATGACTTGTTGCATGTTTAATTTCGTTTGATTGTGATGGATGTGAATGCACAATTGGTGTAGGTACTGTAGCCCCATTGACTAAAACAATATCACCAAATCGTGCAATTGAATTAACAAGTTGAGAATTATCATAAACAAAACGAGTAACATGACCAAGTTCAAGATCGTGTTGTTTATTTGCAAGAAATCTTTTAAGTTCAGCAACAACAGAATCTTCATTCGAATTTTGAGCTGAAGATTGAAGATGTCGAAGTTCTGAATGACGAGCAGAAAGATAATAAGTTCCTTCTTCTCGAACTCGAGATAATGCAGCTAAAAGTTGTCGTTCACGTTCAGCTGCAATTTGTCGAATCTCTTTAAAGCATTGAGCAATTGATGTTTCAGCATTTGAAATTTCATGATCAAATTGCTTTTGAACTTTATTAAGATCTGTTTGATGTCGATTTAATGCATTTAATTCTGCAGAAAGAACTGAAAACAACTTTTATACAAAAATGATGACTTTAGAAGCACTAACCTTTATTCTTTTCATCACTATTAAGCCGATCAATGTTATCCAAATTTGATGTTGTTGTTATTTTAGGTGCTTGTTTTGGTTTTACAGCACTGCTACTGGCTGTTACTACTGTAGAAGATGCAACGCCATTTGTATACCCGTTTGTACTTGAAGTAGATTTTCCATTCTGTTTTAATGTACCCGTTGTTGAATCAACTGTAGATGATGTTGTACTATTGGTTTTTGTTGCAGTATTATTCTTCTTTTTGGACTTCTTTGATTTTGCTGTATTTTCCCAGTCTCCAAGAGCCCCTTGTGAGCCTTCTATAAAATAAATTTTAAAACATTCACTTTTAAAACTGTTTAGTGTTCATTCCTTTTTTAAATTCACATATTGCAGCCACCTGTTTTTTTAAAGTAAACAATACGTGTCAGTGTCATCCCCAGTCAACGAACGAAAACATTTGACATTCCTTTTAATTTTTTAAACCCCATCAACGAAAACAATTGAATCATTACATTTTTTAAAGCTTAAAACAAACCTTCTAAAAATGCTTGAATTGTTCTTTCAACATCTAAATCATAATTATGAAGTGCCAAAATAATTTCATTTGTTTTGATGGCTGGAACAACTTGGCGGACTTCTTTCACTTTTTCTTCAATAATTTTTTTTTCTTTTTTATATTGAGCAGCAGATGATGATGACATCTTTCCTTCTTTTTTAAAGTTGTTATAAAACTTTAATAATGAGATAAAATGATATAATATGAATAAAAAGTTGTTGAAAGCTGGAGAAGAAGATTGGTAAAAACAGCAAAACGAAATCCGTCCACAAAGATGAAAAGAAAGACTGAAAAATATATATGTTTGTATTACAGCTATTTATTTTGAATATATGGGTACAAAAAAAATTAAAACGCGAAAAAAATTTAACCGTGAACCAGAAAAAATTGACCTCTGTCCTAATTCTTGATTGTTTATAACATCATTAGGAGCCACTCCCAGAAAAAAAAGATAACAAGAAAAAAAACAACAAACGGACATCATGTCGCCAATAGTTTTTGAAAGAAATGGAATGGAATCTTTGACAAGTGCTTGAATAAAATGATAAGATAAAAATAAAAGCATCTTGAAGAAAGTCAGGAATAGTAACAGTATGCTTGGGTATGTAAAAAAAACTTTTTACAAGAATGGTTTACAGATATTTCAATGTCCGGGATATAGGAAAGACAGATGTTTAGAAAAAAATAGAAAGCGGATCCAAATTTAACCATTTTTCGCAAAAGCTGGTTGCAAAATAACGTTCAATTCACCATAAAACGAACACAACAATAATCCAAAAACCGTTTTGGAAAAAGAAGAAAGGTGAAAACGGATCTGCTCTTTTAGTCGGTCAGACAACACGCAAAAGTGAATGAAAGGAAAAGAAAAAAACAAATGATTGACATGGAAGTTTTTTTGAACAAATTTAATAGAAAAGTTTTCTTTTTTATGACCCTGAATAAAAAAGATCAGTTTTTTGGAATTTTTAGAGTGGCACATGGCTGCACCGATTCCAATCACCTTCCAAGGTGAAGAGACAAGAAAGGAAAAAATAAAGGAGCAGCAGCAGTACAGCATTCAAAAGTAAGTAGTAGCAAGGAACAAGAAGACGAAGAAACTATGTTAGGGCAAATCATTCTAAACCATAGCGCATTTATGTATTAAATAAATCGAGCAAGGACGGCAGAATAATGAGAGAAAGGGAGAGAGAAAGAAATGAATGATGAAAGAATGCGCAAGAATATTTTCTAAAATATTATTATTCCTTCTTCCTTTATTTGTGTTGAATTGCCTGCTTTGGTCAGTTTGTCCGCGATATTCGTTTTCTTGTGTTGTTATTTGTGTGCGCAATTGGGCGATGATCAAAGTGCCAGTTGAGTAAAGAGAAAAGTATAGAATAGCAGCAAAAATTGAAAATGCGGAAAAAAGGTCGCAATCGTCTGTGGCGATAAATAACTCTAACTTTTTTGAAAAAAAAACATAAGCTTTTTGAGCAACAAAAAACGAACTAAATCCTCACAAATTGATGAAGTTTAGAAGTAACACTCTTTTCTCCCTTCTTTTCAATTAACATTTGATCAAACAGTATTTCCGATACTTTTAAAGAGGAGAGAGTAAAAGACAGATGATGAAAATGTGAAAGAAACCACCACCCAAAACTATATATTTCAAAAACAATCATTAAATTAAACAAAAAATACTGAAATCCACGTTTTAAATTTTAACAAAAACTAATGTTTCTCTCTATCTACATCTATATTCCACGTCAAATAATTTTCAAAAGATTCATAGCTACGTTTTTTAGGACAATAGAGAAAATGTCTTCGTCTGTCGAAGACGAAGGAAAAAGAAAAGATAAAATTTAAGGAAAGAAAAACTTGAAATGATTGTCGTTTTTCTTGTTAATGGAATAATAACCAAAGAAGGAAAAGACGACAGACATCGATAATAGTTTTTAAAAAAATGTAATTTAGTAGAACCACAAAATGAGATACGGTAGAGACAAAGATTTTACGGATACAAAACATCAAAGGTGAACTTCTGTTTGTAAAAAAGGCAGAATTATTCTTTCTTTAAAGGTTACAAAACATGTGGCTTTTTTGAATAACTATACGATCCTTTCCACCAGACAGTAATCAAAGAAAGCTTAATATTTTTCAAAAAACAAAATTCAAAGTTAATAAATTCCTTATATTGCTCATCAAAATTAAACATAATCGAAAAAAAAATACAACACGTATGCATACGTATACCACAGTCTCTTTCGTTCATTTATTTATTCGATTAACCGGTCAAAGAAAAACGGTTTGAGTCGTTTACATTAAGAAAAAAGAAAAGAGGAACATTGCCGCGTCCTAGCACAGTTCAATGTCTCTGTTTCTTTTCTCTGATTCAAGCCATAGGGTCTCTCTCCTCCGCTCATTGATCATTGTCGCCACACAATTTGTTTAAGCAAAGACAGAGAAGAAAAAGGACATACGCAAAAACAAAAATCGACTTAGAATCAATTTTTTAGTGAAAATAGATAGATATGAACAGGGAATAATAGGAGGGGAACCGTTCGATGAATGAAGGAAAGAGAAAGTAAGTGCGTCTGTTCTAAAGTTGAAAATGGTGGCATTAACCGTTAACGGAAAGAAAAGAAAATCAGCAACAATGAGGAAAAATAAAACGAAACAATCTGTCGGTCACTCAATAAAAAACGTAGTGTTTGCATTTACGTGAGTCGAAAAAGAGATACAATTAAGTACAAAAATTAGTCTTAGTTTTTTGTTCTTCGGTTCTCAGATTAAAAGACACAATAATCAGAAAAAATACTGTATAATAACGAAGTGGAAATAAGTTACAACATTCTTACCATTGAAATAACAAAAAAGTTTAATATTTAAAGTGTTCAATTTGCAAGAGTATGAGCGAAGGTAGAAAATTATTTTAAATCAATAAAATTTTCCAACTTCTAATTATAAATAGTTCTGTAAGGAGTTATAGCGCACTCAAAGAAGCACACACACGTTTAATAATAATGTAAAAGCTTTTATGCTTCACATAATTTGTTATTAATAAAACTTCTGAAAAAAACAAAAAAGTTAGACCAGATGTTTTTTCTCTTCCTCTTTTTGTATTCTTCGCAAGGGTATTGAACATTTATACAAAAAAATAAAACTGCTGTGTTTGCCACGTTTAAAAGCTTTAAATTATTAAAACTGAGAGAAAGTTATTATATAACTAATAATTCTTTATCAAAGTGGGTGTTCATATAGATAGAACAAGTTTAAAAGTAATAATGTTGCTACATAACATACAAGAGAAAAAGGATTTTTTATTTTTTTAAAAGATTTGAGTGAAAAAAGACTACAAAACTTTAATAGTAATGTTTAACAACATGTATAAAAATGTACGTAGTTACGTACTATGAATAAAAAAGCTCATCAAAAAAGTAAAAAAAAGAAAAGGATTTATAATAAAAATGCAATGGTTTTTTTTTCTCTTATTTCTCTTATTCGAAGAAGACAAGCAAAGCCAGTAAAAAAACGAATAATTTCAACGCAAGCCAAACACTGCTGGTTCTTACAACGATTATATGGCCTACAAATCGGGCTGCTGTCTTTTTTCTTCGGTGTTCCCATTTTTCAACCGATTTTCATCGCTCAACTTATTTTCCAGACATTTTTAATACATTTTTTCGTGATTTTTATTATTATTATTATATTTTTATAATTATTTTATATTACTAATATCTTCTTTGTTTTAGGGTTAAACATGACTAGCAAAATCTCTCGTGATACGCTTAATGAATGCGTTGCTGAAGTTCTTAAAGCTTCAACAGAAAAGAAACGCAAGTTCCGTGAAACTGTTGAACTCCAAATTGCTTTAAAGAATTATGATCCTCAAAAGGATAAGCGTTTCAGTGGTACCGTCAGGTAAATAAATTAGAATTATATTCAATATTGGATTTCTCCCATTTTGTTATGGACCTCACCCAGGGTCAAAAAATATAGTGGGGAGGAAATTTTTTTATAATTTTCCGTTAGGCATGTTGGTAGTGTCGTTCCTTTAATGGAACAGTAAGTCACTATAAACGCATGCCAATAGAACATTTATTAATTTGTTGCTTTTGTAGACTTCGTAACATTCCTCGTCCAAATCTCAAAGTCTGCATTCTTGGTGATCAAAAACATTGTGATGAAGCTAAAGAAAATAACATTCCTTGCATGACTGCTGATGATTTGAAGAAACTCAACAAAGACAAGAAACTCATCAAAAAGCTTGCTAAGAGTTATGATGCTTTCCTTGCATCTGAATCTCTTATCAAACAAATTCCTCGTATCCTTGGTCCTGGTCTTAACAAAGCCGGCAAGTTCCCTTCAGTTCTTTCTCATCAAGATAGTATGACTGGCAAGATTGATGAAATTCGTGCTACTGTTAAATTCCAAATGAAGAAGGTTCTTTGCTTGTCTGTTGCTATTGGTCATGTTGGTATGACTCAAGATGAACTTGTTTCAAATGTTTCCCTTGGTGTTAACTTCCTTGTCTCTCTTCTTAAAAAGAACTGGCAAAATGTTCGTGCTCTTCATATTAAATCTACAATGGGACCTGTTCAACGTCTCTATTAAATTTTTTTTGTGTTGAGATACATTTTTGTTATATCATCGTTTTAATTTTTATAAATGGTTGTTAAGTTAATTTGTGTATTTACATAATATGTGGTTGAATTACAGTGGAGATATTTTTGAGGAACAACTATAAAAGAGGAGGACACAACTTTTGTGCCACGATACTAGAGCATTAAAATGCATCTTGCATGCATTTGTGTGTGACATTTGGTTTAATTTTGCGTCGGGCTTTATTGAACTAATTTTTACAGTTTTGAGCAATGGTTGAATGGATTGGATTAATTTATGCTGCGGTTGTTGCAGCTGGTGGTCTCATCGGTTATCTTAAAGCTGGTTCGATTCCCAGTTTAGCTGCAGGTCTTGTTGGTGGTAGTATTGCAGGTATTGGAGCATACACTCAAAATTACTACATTTTATTGGGTAAATATTTTAATAAAGTTCATGCTATCTGTTCAAAATAATTATTTGTAGGAATTAGCGTTCTTCTTGGCGGACTTATGGGATATCGTGCTATCAATAGTGGAAAATTCATGCCTGCTGGTTTAGTAGCTGCCTTTTCTTTGATTCTTCTTGTTCGCTGCATCGTTTTCTTTACGACCAAAACACGTACACATTAGAAGTATATGTCTCGAAAGGCCATTCCATTGTTAATATTTTATTTTTATATTGTTTCGTTTATAAATACTTTGTGTACTCCGTTTAATAAATTTTTGTAATAATATTTTAAGCATTTTTTAATTTATAGAAATGTTATAGCGTTCATGGATACTTTTTTAAAAATAATTTATAAAGCCTCTTTAACCTCTTCAATTTTGTTGAATGACAACCTTAAACAATTTCATTGTAATCAGTGATGATGATAATCAACTCTTGGCCCATCTTAAATCAAACTGCACTCCTTCGAAATCAACATCAAATCAACAAAAGCTTGAATTTACTTTGGATACAAAATATTATTCTTCGTCGATTTTGTTAAACAATTTTGACAGTCTTCGAACACTTGCAATTTGGCGTGTATCAAATAAAGAAACTCCCGTTCAATCTGCCTGTTATTTTATGAGGCGTTCACAATCTGTTTTGGATTTAACGAAGATTGATAGCCTTTCAGAATATTTCAGCTTTGATACAAAAGTCTTTTCAAGTAACATATACTGTAACTAATGTTTTGTAATTTCAGATTATTGCTTGCTATTTATCTGCAGTTCCACAACCATTTGCAACAACATTATCTCAATGGGCAACTGATAGAGGATATGAAATTGTTGATCTAGAACCTAGTGATGATGATGTAACATATTTTAAAGAAATCAATGAAAGATATGGTTTTGATAGAATTATTGAAATCCTTGAAGGTACAAGTTGGAATAAAAAGGATACAAAATCACAAGCTGGAATAGCTGCTGCAACAGCTGCAAGACTGAGATTGAAAGAAGAAGATGGAGAAAGTTCAGACGAATTTGAAGAATTTGATGGAAATTTGGATGCGAAAGATAAACGTTAGTTTTTGTTAAGAAGTATATTGTAGCTTTGCAATTTTTTTAGAACTGCTTGAATCATTAATGGCTTCAGAATCAATCTTGGATTATTATATTAAACAAGGATTAGATTGTTATCCAGCTGCGGAAGGTGAATTATCTAAAATTGAAGAACAAGAACGTAGCGAAAAGAAAGCAAAAATAAATGCAAAGAAAAATGCCAAAGCTAAAGCCGCAAAAGCAAAGAGTAAAGCCGATAGTGGAGCAAATGATTTATCAGATGATGTTGGAATTGAGATTGATAGAGATGATACTGCAATCCCTAAAGCATCTATTAAATCAAATGAAGAAATTTCTAAAGAAATGCCAGGATCCTCAAAATCAGTTGAATCAAAAGAAATTAAAATTGAAAAGACTGCCAAAGTGCCAAAACCAGACAGTAAATCATTAGAAGATTGCTTAAAAACAATGTTAAATGTTCATGGAGAAGCAAACGATAACATGGGAATGGAAATCATTGGACAGCTTAATGATGTTAGTTTTTTTATATAATTACAAAATAATAAAGGTATAAAATTTTAGTTAAGAAATGAATTTGCCAATAAATCTCGAGATGATCGACTTGAAATGGCTGCACGAGTAGCTTCAGGAGTATTCAAATTGTTACCAGACGATAAGGATGAAGAAGAGAAAGCTGATAAACTAAAATAATTCTTGTTATTTATTTGATCTTTGTATTGTTTTTTAAATATAAATTCACCAGAAAATTTGGAATTCCTAATTTTTGGAAAAAGCTCAAATTCTAAACAAAAGTATTCGAGGTTTCTACAGTAACCCAGTTTTTGTTAAAAAGAAAGTTTTACAAAATATTTATTTGAATAATACAACAAAAATGACATCATAGCACAGTATAACAAGATACATGGCATGAAAAGAGAATAGAACAAAAAATTTAGCATTTGAGAGTTTTGTTCATTTATCAGTCGGTTAGCCTGTTTATTTAAAAACTACGATCCCTGACCAAAATTTATTCTGGTTCATCCTTAACAAAATTCAGAACGTCATGAAGTTTTTCAATAGCATCGTTCCTTGATGGCATTTCATTTCCCATGTTCAATAATCACCAGTGATCATGGCAGGATATGTATATTATGTTAACAAACCCATAATAATCATAATGACCATGAAAAATTTACTTTCATTGTCTATAAAAAACAGGAGTCTATGTTTTTATTATCTTTGCTTTTATATTCGATTTATATTATCATTTTATTCAATATCGCATACTTTGAGCTGCATCCACGAGACGATAAAATAATGATGCATCATGAGAAGACATTAATTTTACTTTGCTATCATTGGTGTTGGGAAAGTAAGGATAACCCTTGTACAGCCATGTATTACTAAGGGTTGAATGTTTTCTGATATTTGTAATAAAAAAGAATTGTTTGTTTATTTAAAGGTTGAACATGTGATCAATAGAAGACCAAACAATGTAGACGTAACAATAAAAAAGAAGCTAAAAATTTATTCAAGCATTTTTGTGAAAATAGTTTTAAATACTTTCTTCTGTTTTATAAAAAAACTATTAATTTTATTTCAAGAATGTCTAATAAGTTAGTTGTTAAAACCGAGTATCACTTCAAATACAATATAATACAGTAATCATTTTAGATACGCGAATTCAAGGGTGAATTTATATGGAAAATTCGTCGATTTACAGATCATTGGAATCTGTTAAAGATTATTAAAAGTCCAGTTGTTGAAATGTTTGATGAAAAATCGGATAAGTCTTTTTCATGCCAAGCTATTATTGATTCATGGAAAGAGATAACTGTAGATGGGAATGATGTAAGCGGATTTCGTATCAGTGAAATAAATGAAGATGAAAGATACCCAAGTATGATATAGTCAGCATTAATCCTTAAAACTTTTGATGGAATTCGTTTTTAGTTCGTGATCTTGAAAAGGCAATGGAATGGGATTGGCGATACCGAAATGAAATAGTTTTACATTTCGAAGTATTCTTTAACTTCTGCATGCCTTAATTTTTACAAATTTGATTTAATTGTAATGTTTTAAAATGTTTAAATGAATTTTGAAATTAAATTTTGGATACTGTTAATCATGTATCAGAATAAATGTAATAATTATCCGCTGGAAACAGATAACATACAAAATTATTAAATAATCTTTAATGAATCATAACAAAGTGTTAGCCATGGAAGATCTAAAAATGATTTTTTGGACTCTTGAATTTTAAGTTGTAGCACCATTCCACAACAACAAAAGTTTTCTTCTTTTTCTTTTTTTCAAATATTGTTTGTTTATCTTATTTTTAACTGCGGCAGCTTGGAAAATGAAAGTCTCTTCTTTGGATCGGAAAACTTCGGTAAAAAAGTGTCGTTAACTTTTTTATCGAAACAGACACGACTTTTTATCTTTAAAAATTTACGAGCTTTTTATTCCGTCTCTGACGTTTCTTGTCTTTCATTAATTGTCAGTAATAAAAGCTTATAATTGGCTTTTAACAAGTTTTTTGTTGCTAACCAAATTTTTATTTTTTTTTAAAGACATGTCAAAACCAGTTGTTGTTAAAACTGAAGTAAGTCTTAAAAAGAAGACGAAAGCGTCTGATCGTAGTAATCTTTTTTTAAGATTCGAGAATATTTTGGTGAATTTTTATGGAAAATTCATCGATATGCAGAGCATTGGGGTCATCCAAAGATAATTAAAAGTCCATTAATTGAATTACACGATCCTAAAAGTGGTAAAACTTTAACCTGTCAAGCTGTAATGGATTCATGGGAACATTTTAATGTAACTGGTGAAGGGCTTCTTGGTTTCAAACTTCATGTTATTTCGGAAACTGGCGAAAAAATTCCACGTAAGAATTTTATTTGAAAAAAGTCTTTTGTTTTGGGAAAATATTTTTTTGGATGCAATTCCTCTTTTAAATTAAAACTTTATATCAAAGACACATTCTAGAAACAAGGAATACGGTAACAACATTTTTGTTACATGTGTCTAAACACATTTTTCTTGTTTTACAAATGCTTTTCTTCTAATTCAAAACAAAAAATTGAAAACATTGTAAAAAGACGTTTTTAGAAAGAAAAAATAATTATTTAATTAAAATATTAAGTATTATAATGATTTATGCAAGACGGACACATTTACAGCAATAAATAAAAGAAAAGTAAGAATTGTTGAAATCATTAAAATCATTGAAATAAATACAAGTTGTAATTAGAAGAAAATAAATAGAAAATTTTATAAATATAATTATTCTTTTTTCTGTTTTTAGTTCACAATATCAAACAAGCGATGGAATACGACTGGCGGTATAAAAATGAAATAGAGCTTCATGTTAGTGTTCACTTCGCATTTTGTTAAATTTATTTTATCATTGAAAGGTTGTTTTTCTCCTTTTCGTTTTGTTATTTTTCAATAAAAAATATGATTCACAAACAAACCAACGTGTTCAACGCCTATAGCAAACGTTGTAATTTTAGACAAAAAATTTTATTGAAAATCGAGTTGTTGTCGAAATTTTAAAATGTCAGTTTTAAAATTTCGACATTTATAATATTTGAATTATATGAGGGTGCATACTGTATATTTCGCTGTATTATGGATGAGCTGCTGAAAATATTATTTAGTGGTGACATAAATGATGAACTAGTATGATATAATGTTACTTTAAATAATTACCTTTAATAAAAATATTTTTATTTTTCTTGCTGCTGCATGCTTACGATATACATGTAATAATTATGGGAAAACAATCTTCTTTTTTAGCTTTCTAGGAATATCTAATTGGCATGTAAGATTATTTAGTAGTTTACCATATTTCTTTAGATATGAAAAAGTAAAATGGTAGCCGACTAAAATAAAGTAATAAGAATCTTTTGAATACTTTGTACTTTGGCGTTCGTGAAACCACCGCCAATTTTGTTTTAAACAATGTCAAACAAAAAAGAATTTTTAGCGAATAAACTCCAAGATAAAAGTCGTAAAATATTTTTAGAAAGGATTAGTAAATTGAAGGTAATTTAAACAGTTACTTTTAAAAGACATTTTGAACATAGTTGATTATCGATGGAACGAATCTGAAAAGGTCACGAACAGCTGTCTCTAAAAATGACTGTGACTAGTTCGATGATGCTACTACTGCTGATCGATCAAAACTTTCTTTTAAAGTGTTATTTCTTTTCTTTCTTTTGTTTATTGTTGTTCCTCAAAAATTTATGTGAGTCTATTTTTGTTTTCCTTTTTTCTTCCAAAATAGAGTGTGAACCCTGTTTTATATTTATTTTAAACACTGATAGAAAAATTTGAAGGTTTCAGTTTACAAATATATTTGTTTCCGTGTTTTTTTATATGTATCGCTTTCATATTTTCTTTTCATCAATACTCTCAATTATTTTTTTCAGAATTCTCTCAATAATGTGGTAAATTAATCAATTATATTTTGTCTCCTAATATCTCTATGTACAATTTTGGTGCTGCTTTTATAAAGAATTACGTATTTAATAACAATCTTTTAAAAACGGGTGTTTTTATATATACATACAAATATTATTGCAATGATACGATTTCGTCCAACTCCTAAAACTTTTATTTGTATTGTGGTTGTATTTTCTCTTTTAGTATTATTTCATCGAACTTATTTTGGAAGGGATGCTGAAAATCAACATCAATTTAATCAGTATATTTCCAATAGAAATTCTTATAGTACACCTTATGTTCCAACCGTAAACTTTTTGCATTTTTGCTCCAAACTCTTCATTAATTTCGCTCAATTTTAGCCTCCACCTTCAACTCTTAAAATTAATGTATTAAATTTTGATCCTGAAGCAGTAAAAAGAAATTCAGCAGCAACAAAAGTTGTTGAAAGTTCGGTATAAATTTATTTTTTATATCAAATTTTGTTATATAATTTTATACTTTTTAGAGCTGTAAAATTCCTAAACTAGATAGAGACAATCCACAGATTCTTGCTGCTTATCATGAACCAAAACCATTAAATTGTGACAAATATCCACAAAATTGGTTATTTGTTGATCAGGATGGTAAACTTCAAGCAACAGAATACGGTAAAAAGTAAGATTTTATTCAATTTTTATTATATGCAATACATGATAAATATTTTTAGTCAAATTGGTGTTGAAAAGATGATATGTGAAGCAAGCTTCTTTTACCGATTAACAGATATGAAGTTAAAATGGAAACATTTGGGTCACATTTCGATTGGATATCCTTTAACTGAAGGTGATTTTATTCAAGTTAACTGTACAGCAGCTAATGATCAAAAATGGTATAGTTTTTTAAACCAATAAATCCCTATATTCGTATTACCGTATCCCGTTTCTTTTTCAGGAAACATGTATTTATGAATATCGCACCGAAAAAAGATTTGATCGAAAAAGCTGAAACTATTCAAAAACCCCCTTTATGGTCAGGTTTATCAGTCTATTGGTTTGCCTTCGATTCCTTATCACAAATGGCATTTCGACGTTCTCTTCCAAAAACGACTGAATATTTAGAAAAGAAGATGGGATCTGTCGTATTAAATGGATACAATATTGTTGGAGATGGAACCCCACAAGCTTATATTCCAATTCTTACTGGACAAACTGAAGTAGAACTTCCATTGACACGAAAACGATACAAAAATGCAAACTTTGTTGATATTTATCCATTTATTTGGAAAAATTTTTCTGATAATGGATATGTTACAATGTATGGAGAAGATGCTGCATCAATTGGAACTTTTACTTATCGACTTAAAGGTTTCAAAGATCAACCAACTGATCACTATACGAGAACATTCTTCCTTTTATCAGAGAGACTTTTTCCAAGTTATCATTGCTTTGGTTCTGAAACACAATTCAAATCTTGGATTCGATATGGTAAAGAATTTATGGAGAAATATCCTAAAGAAACACCGAAATTTGGTGTCCTGCATCATAGCGATCTTTCACATGATGATATTACCCTTGTTAAAGTTGCAGATGATGACTTAAAAGCACATTTTGAAGAACTTTTTGAAGGCGGATATTTTGATAATGCTGTGGTATTTGTTGGAGCAGATCATGGACATCGATTTTCAGTATTACGTGAAACACAACAAGGACAGCTGGAAGAACGTTTACCATTTATGTCGGTATTCCTGCCAGAATCTTTTAAATCAACTCCAAAAGGACAAAAAGCTTATAAAAATTTGAAAGCCAATGCTGATCGCTTAACAACACCATTTGATATTTATCAAACATTTCTTGATATTTTGTCACTTCCTGATGACTTGGATACTGTACAATCTTCTGCAAATCGTGGCCTGTCATTATTTCGACCAATTTCTGAATCAAGGACATGCGATCAAGCTGGAATTGAAACACATTGGTGCACATGCTTAAGCTGGCAACAGGCAAATGAAACAGTTGCAAATGAACTTGCAAAAGCTGTAATTCAAACAATTAATTCATATACCGAAGAGGAAAGAAAACTTTGTGCACCATTAAGACTTCAAACGGTTATTGATGCAAAAATGCTGGTTCCAGATGAAAAGCTTTTGAAATACGGTGGTAATAAAGATGCAGATGGGTTTGTTCCAAAGTTCACTGGAAATGCTACTACAACTTTTGCAACTTATATGATTACATTTACAACTTTACCTGGAAATGCTAAATACGAAGTAAGCTATTTTTGTGGTCTTATATGTTGTAATTTAACATGTTTTAGGCTACTGTACAATTCGATTCCAAAGCTCAAGAAGTTACGGTAGACATGTTAACAATTTCTCACGTCAACAAATATGGTGATACTCCACATTGTATTATTGATAAAAATTATTTCTTAGCAACCTATTGCGTTTGTTATGACAGAATTGGTGGTCTTTAATTGGTCTAAATATGAATGCTAATAATGCCATAATATTGCCAATCAGTTAGTCAATGAAATGTAAGCATTTAAAAAAACGGGGACTTTAATTTTTATTGTTTATTGCGTTTATGTTTTTATTATTTTATGTATTTAATATTAATTTCGGTGCTATAATAATGTAGTTTTATTAATAAATTTAGAAGATATATATTTTTTTTTGAGATAAGCTGGTTACAAATCCATAATAAAATGCAATATATTTTTTACACATGCTTGTCAGATTCTTAACAATCCATAAAAATATGTAGATGACTCCAAGTATTAAAAAGAAAACTTTAACACGAGACGAAATTCTTGCGGCTGCAATTCCATCAACGGAAGATGATAGGCGTTGCAATGAATGTGATACTGTTTTTCAAAATCTTGGAGCTAAAAATATGCATCTTTTAAGAACTCATGGATTTTCTAAAAACGAATCAAAATCTGCAGAAAAAGCTGACAGTGGAGAAGCTTGTAAGTAAAAAACGGCCAGATGCTTAAACACTTGAGAAATATACAGTAACTCTATTATGGAATTTTAGCTTCCATAAACGACAGGTTTCAATGCAGTGATTGTGAGAAATCATTTCAATCCAAAAAATTATTAGTTCAACATTTTCAAAAAATGCATCAGCCAAAAAATATAAAATGTAATTTTTGTGGAAAAGCCTTTGGACTTGAGCGAGATCTTCGATATCATCAGGCTAATAGATGTAAGAGAAAGAGGTCAGCTGATTCTTCTGATACAGTATCTCAGAAAAAGTTTGTTTAAAATTTAAACAGAAATTTCCTATATTTTAAAGCAAATTTAGACCAAAAACTGTTAATGAAGTACTGCAAAGATTACCATTTGAATTACCACCACATTTAAAAATTATCGATATCTCTAAAACGATTACCACTTCAACCCAAACTGATACGGTAGTTCAAGATGATGCTGGTTTACAAGTGTATATTGAACAAGTAAAAAGGTATTACTGTATAACTGACAAATAGATTCCATTTTAGCCATATTATACACCGGCACAAGATCCACAGTATGCAACAACAGATGCAACTGCAGAACCCATTTACATCAATCAATATCAACAAACGTATGCAATTTCATGTCCAAATTATGCAGCTGATTGGAGGCATTCCGAAACACAAACTCATCAAAATCCAACAAGTACAAGTACAATTGGTACAACAACCCCATATTGGCCACAAGAAAATGGTTATGCAAATGAATCAGCAACTCAAACGTGGTATCCCTCTGCAGTACCCCAAATGACCGATAGTTTCTCAATGACCGATGAACATAATTATATCCAATAAATCCCACCCAAAAATATACACAAATATATTACATCAAGATTTTATTATCAAATACTAGTTACAGACATGCATATAAAAATTTATACATACACATTAATACATACATACAGCTTACATACGAGAAGATTGACGACGACGACGTGGAGTTCGATTCTTCTTTCCAGCTTGTTCTTCATCTTCAGAATCATTACTATCTTCATCAAAATTGAGACGAGTTCCAGGACCCAAACGAAGTTGGCTCATAGCTGCTTTAACGCCTTTTT
This sequence comes from Panagrolaimus sp. LJ2400, assembly GCA_024447215.1. Lineage (NCBI taxonomy): Eukaryota > Metazoa > Nematoda > Chromadorea > Rhabditida > Panagrolaimidae > Panagrolaimus > Panagrolaimus sp. LJ2400. Next base: position 358,864 of record JAMRYA010000009.1, on the reverse strand, counting down.
CAACAGAACTTTCAATGAGATCAGATAAATCTCCACCAGGAGAATATAAATTTCCAGGAGTTTGAACAAGTCCTTTGATGTATCTTCCTTGAGGCAACTTTGGAGGAGTGGACTTCATGAAAGATTCTTCACCATCTTCTTCTTCTTCATCATCATTTTGCTTTCGTTCTTTTAAGAAATGACGTTCAGGATTACCACGAGGTGATGCACGAGCAGCTTCATATCGAGACATGAACTTTCCATCTGCAGAACGTGGAAGGCTTTTAGCGAGTTCAGAACGGCGCTTTCTTTCTTTAGGACTGCTGCGGCCATCTTGCTTCAAAGAAGATTTAAGACGACGAGAAACACTTTGACGACGTCCACCATCATAAGATGTATCAGAATTTGATGCACGACTTGAAGTACGCTTGAGCTAAAAAATAGAATCCTTTTTAACTCCATAAAATTATTAAAAATAAAACTTACACCACCAGAACTACGACGAGAGAGTTGACGTTTTTCTTCATCAGATGAAGAGGATCCATCATAAGATGGTGCTTGAAGACCACGTTCATCATAAGATGAAGATGGTGATTGACGAACACGACCAGAACGTGGAGTTGGAACACGCTTGAAATCAGAATCAGATTTATACCCAGCATCTTCAGAGAAATGAACAACACGACGACGGGGAGCCATTATTGATGTTAGTTGTATGCAGTTGTTGACAGCAGTCAGTTGAGTCAAAATCAAAAATCAGCGAATGAATGAAATTTTTGGACTTTTCTTTCCTTTTATACTCTTCCAGCGGGGTTGAATTTCCACATTACATTTTGTGAGAAAATATGTAATGTTAATTTTTTAGAATGTACTTTGTGTAAAAAATGAAAAATGGTTCCGATTAAAAAAAACACCCTTTTTTTGCGTTAAAAGAGAGTGGTACCATAAAATACTGTAAAATAAACTTTGTAAAGAAAATACAAAATTAATTTGTGTCCTCTTATTTTCATTCTGGATAATTTTCTAATGTTTGACTATTTTCTTTAATTGTGTTTGGTGTCCAAAAACAAAAATTTGATATACTTTTTTATTTTCTAATAATAACAAAGAAATGGATTTAAAAATTTTTATAACATTTTTTATTTATATATCAAAGATGAGCTTTTTCATATTCTGAAGTTAGCAATGCACACATGGTCCAATATATCGCATTAAAACCAACAAATGCTAAAGGCGTTAAAAATCTTGCATAATAATCTATTTTTGCTGGCAGATAATCCGGTTTAATAAAAAATTTTCGAAATTTTTCTTTTAAACTTATTTGTGGACGGCACAATATAAATGTTGCATTCTCTGGATTTGATCCCTTAAAAATACATATTTATTAATGTTATGACGACAATTGATAATACTTACAATTCCACAAGTGCATGGAGGTTGATAAAATTCCGTTTCTTCCATAAAGAATTGTCTATTTTGTGATTTTCTTAATTGTTGCCTACGTTTTTCTGATGGCTTATAATTTGTATCAATGTATGCAACAACGGCATATTCCAGCAGAGCACCAAATACAAATGTTTGACACGTGCCAAGCCAATAATCAACTAATTTTATGTAACTAACTGGTGGAAGCTTTGAATTGATTGAGCTTTGTACCGTAGTCATTGTGGTCATTGTTAAAGTTCCAAGTGCAACTCGACCAGCAGTTGATTTTTGATCGATCCAAAAACTTACCCATGAAACTACAACTATCTAAAAATAATTTAGATTAATTTTAGGGTAAAGTACTGTAATAATTAATAAATAGTACCATGCCTGTGGGGATATATAGTTGAAAAACATAATAACTAAATAATCGGCTTAGCTTTAATCTCATCCTCAAGCATGCATATGAACCTAGAAATTTTTTAAACCTTTTAGCATATATAGTATTTTAGTATATTTACCGGTATTCGTATGACTTGTACATTCAAGACCAGTATCTATTTTTTCAAGATGAAAATTTGGTAAATCATTTCCAACTCCTGGTTTTAATTGAACTGGATCACCTGCAGTATCCCATTCATATACGATATCTTTTGTTGTATGGGCATAACTAATCAAATCAAAATCACAATTTTGCACATCCAATGGATATAGCTGCAGAAACATTGGGCTATAATATAAATTTTTTAAAGCTGCATTTTAAAATTGTATTTTTTTCGCTTACCATGAAAGTGTCATTGATAATCGCACACTGTATAATATTCTCCCATCAGCATAAATTCTTAAAAACATATTTTCTGTATCAATCATATGACGATGTGCGGATTTTTCTGTCTATAAAAAGTGGATGAATAAAAAATATGTGCACTACTGTAAAAATCTTTCTCACAGGAAAGAATGAATCTGGAGTCCAAACATCTTTTTTAATATGTGGTACAGTTAAGAATTTGGGATAATTTGGAAAATTTAAATGATCGAATGCTAGTCTTCTATCGTACCATTGCTCTCTGAATGTTATCTGCATACCGTATTCCTAAAAAAGTATTTTGTTTATGGCTTACACTTTTATTTTGCACAATATTGATGTCGGTTTCGTGGTGTAGGGGTCATCACATCTGTCTATATGTGATGACCCCTACACATAGATTCCGCCCTAAATCAGGCTTTCTTTTTTTGCATTCTTTTCAAAGAATTAAAGTTAAGTTAGAAACAAAACAATGTTAAAAAATGAAGTAAATGAACAAAGTATGCCAGTAAGTACAAAAGTAAAGTAAATCACGATTTAACTTCTGTTATCAAAGACTTACCATATTCACAACATCAATTTTACTTATCATTCGAACAAGAATATTTACTTTAACTAAAACAGGTCCCGTACTTTCTAAATTCCATTTTAATTTTAAACTCTGTTAAGCTTTTAAAAATAGATTACCAGAAACATTTGTTGGAGGTGGCCGAACACGTTGATCGTATGTTTTTAATAGTTTTTGTAATATTAACTGATCTTGTGCATCCGGATCCACGTGTGATACAGATTCATTTACCCGGTAACAGATGATATTTGAAATAAAAAATTGAGCAAAAATTAATGTTATAAATAATAAATATTTTCCTGATGAATTTAAAACATAAAAGTTTGACGAACAAAATATATGTCTATCCATCATCGTTGATGCTTTTATTCAAATGTAAAAAATTTTTGGTAGTACTATTTTATTGAAATATGCCAGCAGCTCCTTAAATGATATAATAATAATCAAACATGACTTTCCTTTTCTGGCCGTTCTTCTAAAATATTGTTATAGATTATAAATTTAAAAAATTTGGAAAAGAACTGTAAAAATTGTTTTATTTAAAAAACACATGTTATTGAAAACAAAATAATAAAAAAAAAGCCACGAACCAAAAAAGAAATGCACTTTTGTTACAGTATCCCACAGAAAAGCGGAATTATTTATGATCTTTCAAAGTTCAAAAAAAGCTTTTTTAGAGTATGCAGCAATGTTGCAAAATTTTAAAACGAGATTTAAGGAATATAAAATAAAGCAATTTTAAACCAAAATCTTGCGTCAACAAAAAACTAAAACCCCACAAAATAGGTTTAAAAGAATCAAATTACAGTTATGAATGCAAAAATTGCTAAAAAAAGAATTACGCTTTCAGGAAGCATTCAGTCACTATCACAAGTTCGATTCACAATAAAGAACAAACTTCAACATTTATCCTCGATCAACACAGAAAAAACAACTTATTCGAAAAAAAAAATTTCAATGACTTTAAGCATTTTGTATGAGGCAGAGAGCTTAAGTAAGTATCATTATCCCACTTGAAATTTACTTTTCCCTCTATTATCCTTGAAAAAAAACGATAACATAGCTGAGGCGGATAAGGAGGGAAAAAAGAAAGGGATAAGTTTTTACTTCACAAACTGCGCAAAAGTGAGTTAAAAAATGATTCATTCAAAATTCTTCCAAAATTAAAGTTAAAAAAGAAGCAGCCACCAATGAAAAAAAGTAGTAATTTTTGATATTTAAAATGTAACATTTTCTTTAAAGCAAGGGGAAAAAGAGAGGAAAGCTAATAGACAAAAGTTTGGCATTTAAAAAAGACAAAAAAAGTTGAAGAGCGCAAAAGTCGCCGTCGTCTTCAAAAAAAGCATGTGTTTTTATCCATAAAAATGTTCAGGAGCTTGCTCATAAATTGGATTAATCAGAAAGTGCTAAAGAAAAAAAAGTCTCACAATAGAAACTTTTTTCTAAAGAAAAAAAGGCATAACAAAAGATTTACTATTTTTAATGCAAGAGAAGCATTTTTAAAATATTCTTTACAACAACATATCCCAAGAGACCAATGGACACCGTAGCTGATTATTAAAAGCAAGAATGAAACATTGGAACTTTATAAAATTCACGTCAATTAGCAACCAAAAGCAGAAATAAAAAGGTTTTTGCACTTTCGATGCAATCTTTTTTTCCTCTCCACTTTTCTATCTCTCAAAGCTATTTACTTTTCTTTTTGTGAAGCGCAAAAAAGTATGACGTGAAAGCAAAGTTGAAAAAAAGAAGAAGAAGAATGTGATGCCATGAGTTATAAAAAAGAATGTTCAATTCAAAAAAATAAGTATTTATGAAATTTGTCATACGATACAAAACGATAGTAATAACTGTTTCTTTTTTATATTTCACCCTCTGAGCTTAAAAATATCAAATTACTATCATTTTCTATGCAAAATTATATGTGGTCAACGAAACAGAAGAAAAATGTTGCCAAAAGCATATTTTAAAAATGTCTACGTGATGTAGCTGTGATGCCAAAAAAAGAAGTTTTTTGGATGAGAAAAATCAGCTTTTTTCGTAGTGAAGCGTAGCGTGAAAAGCTTCTTTTTTATTTGAGGGCCAAAATTGGGGTTATAAAAGCAGTAAAATGAAAGAAATTAGCAAAATTCCAAATTTTTTGATTGCCTTTCTTTGCCTTCTTTCTGCCATTTTACTTTTTAAAAACGTGAAAAAAAATGCTTTTTGATTCGCTTCTTTTGAGGCATAAAAAGCGGCTTTAAGAAAAGACATAATCCTTCCAAAATCAGCCTTGAAGGCATAAAAGACGTAACTTTAATAGAATTGCTAAAGAAAGTAAAGCTTGGCTGTTGTTATTATTTTAGCGGTTTATTCTTTTTACGAAACAAATCGCTAAGAAAAGGCTTTCTTCAGAAAAGCTAAATTTTCGATGTTTCCAGTAAACACATGTGAAAGTACTGTACTAAAGAAAAGCAGCTACAACATTTTCAGAACCCTTTCCAAAAAAGCTTCAAAACCAAATAAAACAAAGATTCTGTAAAATATTGTGCAAAAAAAACACTACAATACAACAAAAAAAATAAAGTAAAACATTCTCACGCTGCTTTTCTTTTTTCAGGAATGCATTATCCGCTACCTTAAAATGCCATCCTTTCCTCTATTCAATTCTTATTTGGTTTCGGAAAAAAAAGCAAACGATAAAAAACAGAAAAAAAGTGAGACGTACTTTTTTACGGCTGCTTTCGGGCCTCTGAAAAAACACAAAAAAAACATGCTGCACTTATTCAAAAATGAAAAAAGAAAGGAATTCAGATTCTCCTTTATCCTTTTCTTTTTTCGAGTGGCACATTCTTGAAGAATATTTTCTTTCTTTTCAACGAATCATATTTTGTTTACTTAGAAACACAAAAAAACATAAGATTCCAGATTTAATTAATTGAAGAAATTAATTATAATAAAGCAATTTCTATGTATAAATTCGTAGGAAAAAGCATCCTAGGATGACGAAGAAAAAGAAGAAAATAATAAAATTATGAAAAATAGTAGTCATTCTTTTTCTTAATTAGACTTGTTTTTCTTTGCATTTCTTTTGAAGTTTATTAAAATGTTAAATACATGCACATTAATTGCTATACTGTAAGACAAGCTTTTTTGAGTATATCGAAATCAGAAATTAATTCAAATTCAAACAGATAAAATTCTATTAACAAAAAACAACCCTAATATTATATGTTATTATATTTTATGATTGACCGTTTATAACAGTTTTCATTTTTTGTTCTTTGCTGCTTTTGACCATTAAGATTCTTTCGAGAAAAGTTTTCTGACGTAAACTTCAAAAAAAAATGTTTTTTTTTTATTTTGCTAAAGAAATTTGCCAAGTTCGTTTTTTTTCTATATTTGGTCGCTCTTCCCTTTAATGGGGAATGTTTATCTAATTTTTAAAAATAGACTTAAATTTTTAGAATCTTTAAACATCCTCAACATTAAAGTACCACCAGAAAAATTACAATTCTGTGATTAAACTTTAATCTTGAACAAAACAAAAATTTTTTCCACGAAGTGCCGTGCTTCAAAAAACATTGTTAAAATTTTCTCTCAATTTTTTTCAAAGGAGTTTCTAAAATGAATTCTTTAAATAGTTTAAACTTGAGCATATTTGCAAGTGCTTTTCAGTCAGAAGTTGCTTAACCCCAATGGGGGATAAATTGATATATACGTCCCTGACCTTTACATCGTGTATAAGATATTAAGAACATACAGGTTACTCTGTCTGATATCATGAATGTTTTTAATTACTGCATTCAGTTTTTTGACCTTTCTTTGTAGTTTGACATATTAGATGAATAAACGATAATGCCATACAGTAAAACTTATTCTTGCATTTATTTCATTTCATTATTGGTGTAAAAAGATGAAACATATATATCTTTTATTATTAGTTTTACTTTTTTCATTAGCTTACTGCTCAACCGCTAAAACATGTGTAAGACATCACGGCTGTATAACAAAAAATTTTCATAGTTACAGTATGATTTATTTTTTTCTAATACTCAGAATTTAAAATATTCTTTTTAGGCCATAGACATCTAGTTAAGTGCCCAAGCACATCATCTTGTAGAGGCTATGCTTGTATCTTTAAGAATGTAATTTACAAAGGTTCCGGTTGTTCTGATGATGATCGAGCACATTGTGAATTTAAAGGTGCCATTATTATTGAAGATAAAATTTGCAAATCTCCAAAATGTGAACTTAATATTGATATTGTAAGTTTTTGTATCTGCCCTTGATACCAACGATATATTCATTTACAAATATCCTAGCTGATAATATTAGTTCTTTCCCCATGTCTTAAAATGCTGGAACTAAATTTTGAAAATTTTTAGGATGTAGCAGAAAACAGTAATCTCTCCCAAAAATCATGTGATTATGTTCCAGAGTATATAAAAATCTTGCTCAAAAGCTTTGATATTATAAGAGATACAAAACATTAAATTTGAGATCCTTTTTTACATGTGTATAACAAATTGAAACTCAAGTTGACTCGAGTTTGACGTGATGTGTAATAAATTTTATGATATGCATTTTCTTTGAAAACAATATTTATTAGGAAAGTATACCGTAAAAAAGATTAGTTTCAACACTATCATAAATCAAAAAGAAAAAAACTACAATGGAATCAATATAATAAAATAAAAATGATGATGTGATAATTGAAAGACCCAAGTTTTAAAAACATATTTAATCAAAAAGTAAGTTTACATAATAATCCCATTTTCTTTTGAATAAGTTTTAAGATTTTCTGATTCAGCAATTTGTAACTTTAATCTTTCATTTTCGGCATGTAATTTGTCTCTTTCAGCTTCAACTTTTTGCAATTTCCTTTCCAATTCAGCAATTCTATTTGATATTAGCTCTAGAGTAAAGGTAGGGATTAGGTTGAATTAATTCAAAAACAAGAAATGACAAACCTTTAAAATAATTAAATCTATCCTCGAAAGCTCTGACGTTATTTCCAACAATCTCTGCAGTAACCTCCATCTCTTTCCCTTAAAGAATACTTAAACTTTAATCTATTTCAAAAAATTATTTTCAAGTGTCTCAACATAAAAGCGGAAAATAGAATCTCGCAAACAAAAAAAAGCAAGTAAGTAAATATAAGTCAAATTAAAAAAAAGTATCCCCGATTAATTACGCTGCTAAGGTCTTTTTCTGTGTTTATTTAAACCTCGAAAAGAGTTCCTAAAGAAAAAAGAAAAGAAGAGGAAGAAGCAAGAAAACTCCAAAAATAAATCGCAACAGAAAAATCAAATCAATAAAAGAAAAAACGAAAGAAAGAAGAAAAGATCCCTTTCTCTCCCATTCTTTAATCTTCATTGCCATCGTTTTTGACACCAAAAAGAAGAGGACCGCATAAATATGGGATAAAAAGGAACTGATTCATTGTATGTTGAAGCAGCGGGTTATTTTCTTTGATTTAAAAAAAACTCATAAAATTGCAAATCAGATGAAAAACGTTACATGGATAATATAAAAACTTGATTGTAGATAATTAAATTAAAAGACCGGATAAATTAGTGATAAAAAAACAAGGATACCCAAAATTTAAAGTTAAAATAGTTCTCAAAATTCAAATATCAACAAGCAAAGTGAGTTTCTTAACTATTTAGTATACTGCTTTCAGGGAAATGGATACCATTTTAGAGTTACTTTTGCTGCCAAAACCTTCAGCTAACTTTGTGTTCCTATTTTTTAGAAGGGGATTACAAATCAACTTCTTTTGGCAAAAAAATATTTTAGCAGTAGCAAGGCTAAAAAATTACAGGAAAAAAAACGAAAACTTTAAAGCAAGAAAGAGCTGCTTTTGATTTGTGCCACTCAAAAAAGCATAAGAATAAAATATGCAAAGCTGCTGAAAATTATACTTTGGCAAACAAACAAAAAAAAACTTTAGAAATTCATAAATAATCAAGTGTCAAAAATATCCTTCTTAGGCGGTTAAACCAAAATTTTTTTAAAGCAAATCAATAAAAGCATAAATGAAAGAAGCACATTCATGACAATGTGAAAAAACTATATGTCAATAATTACTGATAAGAAAACCACCACCGTTGCTTGGACAAAGGGTAAAAAACAATGACTTTTTTAGATTCTACCAAAAAAGTGCGTATTTTTTGTTGTTTTAAAATAAACAAACATTTTTTTTGATAGTGGTGCCGATAGCAATGAATAAGTCATGGGAAATTTGATAGCTGTGCTTTAAAGAAAAAGAATAAAACAAAAAAGTATTTCTTTTTTTGCTGGAAAAATTGTTTTGTCTAAACGGCAACAGAAAAAATTGCGATCGGTCGAAGAAGGAAACAAATGACCCATCTTTTTAAAAAGAAAAAAAAATGAAATTTTTAAAAATTGTTTATCAAAGAGAAAAAAGAAAGTGTCACCTATAAAAGAAAAGGGCGGATTTATATTAGGACAATTAAGCCTATCTTCATGTATTCCTAAATCAAAAAAACTAAACATTCTTGACACTCCTATTCTTTTAAGAAAGTGACCTTCTTAAAGTTCTCACTACTTCGGTTTAATACAACATTTCTAATCATTTTGTATTTCTCACTTGACACAAACGAACCATATTGTCGTCGCCTCATCAATTCTTTGACTCTCACTTTTCGGATTATCTTTGAGTTTTAAAAAAACGAAGAAAAAGAGAAAAGTATTAAAAAAAGCATTGCTTTCAAAATTAAAACACTTAAGCTTTAGACAAAAAAGAATGCAATAGAAGAAAAGCAATGATCGGATCAAGGCGCAATAGCAGCACCAATTTTACACTTTTGAAACCAGTTTGAATTTGACTTTTTTTGTAAAATTTTTCATTCAAAGTCGAAAAAGGGATTTTATTCTCTTTGCTCTAAAAAAATCGTAATCAATCCGTTCCAAAAAAAGACAAAATATAATCATTTATTCATGACAATTTGAACAAAACAAGTTTTGGTAATGGTCAAAATTTACTAAAATAACTATTATCGTGTTTTGGATAGGATTGATGGAAGCCAGCTAAATATGGGCTGTCGTAAAAGTACAAACATTTTTTGGAACATGATCTATTTTTTTGCAGACAGAAACATTCCAAATATACAACTTTGATGAAATTAAAAACCTCCAACATTATTTTTATTTGTTTTTATAGTTTTTTTGTTGCGTTTTTATGGATGCAATTAAAACTTTTTTTGTCTGTATTTAACTTTGACTTTTGTAGCTTTTTTACGAACAATTTTTAGCACAATGAAAGAAAAGTAATGATCGGATGGATCACAACTGAATGTTTGATTTGTTACCGTAAATCAAGTACTACTTTTCCGCCACTGTTTTCGCAAACTTATAATCGAACTAAAATAATCAAATTTTGCCACCGTAGCTTAGAAGCAAAAAAGTTCTCCTATAACTCTTCGGCATTTTGTTCAGGAGAAAACCTTTTCAAATATGGTATATTTGGAATCAGTTTAAAAAATTACGTCTAGTAGGTTAGATTGTAAAAAGACGCAAAAGTAATATTTCAGTTACGGAAAAAGTGTGTTCTGTTACTCCCGCAATAGGTAGACATCGATAAAGATAGTTACATCATTTTTTTTATTCAGTTTTTCAAACGTTGTTGCAATTAGCATTTAAAACTATATAAAAATATTCGGAGGAAGCGCGAACGCTATCCTCCTCACCCAAAAATTTAGCTGTCGGCGTATTCCAGTGCGGAATAGCCGTAGCAGTCATCCTGTACCAATAAGTGCAATGGCCAAGACTCGAGCTAGAGATTGAACCTTTCGTGATCGTCCAAGTCTCCCAGCCAGGTAAGTTTATGAGCCGTCGTTTTTTATTCTTTTCTTCATCCACAGACATAAACTCCACAACAAATTCACCCAGGAAAGCAGACAGCACAAGACATGCTCTCTCTCTCTTCTTTTTCTCGCATGTACTTTTCTTCTTTCTTTTTTTGCATGCTGTTTTTTCGACACAAAAAAAGTGTGGCCAGTCCAAGGAGCAAAAAAGAATATTTTAAATTAAAAATGGACAAAAATTAAAATATTTTAATACGTTTGCATGTTAAGTTTAGAACATGATTAAATGATTCATTGAAAAAGTTATTTGCTTGTTAAAAGCTGAACACCACTCTAACTCCATGTAATTTACAAGATGAATGTTCAAATTAAACACAGAATTTTATAAAAATAATATATTTATTACAACTTCTGGCTAATTTTCGTTGATCTTTTTTAATCAAAATGTTTTTAGTTATAGATAATCTCCAACTACAAAAAAGATATCAGTTTTGACCGCTGTTCATTATTCTTTCTTTCTAAACTATCATCAATAAAAAAATGAATTAATGAAAAAAATATTGTAACACTATGATGGGGTAAAAGGACCATCGTCTTGATTGATTTGTTTTGCATTAAATTTTAAAGTCACAAGCTAATTCACGCATTTATAAAGTATTATTTGATTTTTCGTTGGATATATTTTAGCAAATCCCTCAATTTTTTCAAGTTTTGTCATTAAAATGCAGAAATCAACATTTCTTTTTGTGACGGATCATAATACTTTATTTAATGGAAGAATGGGGGTGGAAAATGTTTGGTCAAAATCAAAAAACGAAATATAGCCTTTGCAAAAAATAGAAATCAATTTTATTTAAACGGTTTTATTTGCTCTTCCTTTCCTTCACTTTTCTGTTGCCAGCTTCAGCTTTGATCAAACTAAAAACAGCAACATTCCATTTAAGCAGCACTGCTTCTAGAATTTTTGGAAGACCATTTTGTTTTTTTTGTATTTTAGACATTTAAACCCATCAGTTTCCATTCAGAAAAATTCAATTTTTAGTAGGCGTAAAAACTAACATTTCTTCAATTCTGAAAACAAATGATGAATGAAAAATTTAAAAAAAATATATTTTTGGAAATCTTGTTTAAACAGTAATAAATTCATTGATAAATTGAGGAATGTGTGTAGAAAAAAAGAAGCCCACATATTTGCATCTAAAATAAACATCATAACAGAGCTGTAGTATTTTTATATTTTATACTGTAGATTTAATTGGTTGAAACATAGCACAATTTGTTTTGGCTGAAACTTTACTAAAACACCCAAAATTTATAAATTTGAGTTTCATTAAGTTCTTACATAGTTTTTTTTGTAATCGCCTTTTTAACACTTTTTACTTTTCTTTTTTCTTCATCAGCTGACAAATTTTGATTTCGCACTTTTAAGAAGGAAAACTTCAGATCAAAGTTTGCATATAATATTTATCTATTTATTTGTACAATTTTGATCAAATGAACAAAATCACATGCAAATTTGTTCGATCGTTAACACCTTTCTTTATAGTTTGATCAAATTTGATGCTGGCCATTGATAAAAAGTTTTTTTATTGACCGTTAAAAGTGTAATAAGAAAAGAAAAGACAGAATTATGTTAATTCCAAAAAATCTTTTATTTTAAAAAAATGTATACAATTTTGTGTATAATTTTTTCTCGCCATTTTTTGCTCTCTATTATCCCTAGACTTGTTTATTTTTAGCCTCATCCTTTTTGAAATTTTGGATATCCAAAATAAATGATGAAGATAAGATATTTTTAAATGTTAATTTAGTTTTATATAAATCACAACAATTTTTTTAAGTATCCGTTGAATTTGTTTCTTAAAAAGAGTTGTAAGTTTCAATATTTTCATAGTATGAACTTTTGAATTTTGAAAATATATTTTGCCAAAAATTTAATAGTAAACTACAAAAATTACCAATATCCTTTTATTCTACTGTTCTATGAATGTTACAAAATTGATGAAAACAGATTTTATTTCAAGTTAAGAATAGAGAGAAAGAGAGAGATAGGAGGAAGCAAAAAATAAAATTATATCGTATCGTATAGTAACAATTACTTCTAACAGACATTAATTTATTCTTCTTTTTTCTTTTATTCATCTGAAGGCGTAAAAGCTTTATATTACACCGTTAATTAATTATTTCTTTTTGCTTGTGTGTTTTTTCTTTTTTGTTTTTAAATCAAAGAACACACTCTATTTTTTTACAATTTTTTGAATGCACTTTTTTTTAAATATTGGACTTCATTTTTGTATGAAAAGATGACGTTCAAAATGCTTTGAAAAAAACTGAATTAATTAATACTTCCCCATTTTTATAATGGCTGTTATTGAAAAAACTTTACAGGAAAACAAAAAAATGCTCTCAGACTTTTTCGTCATAGAATCTCACGTAAAGAAACATTGTTGATAAATAAAAACACGCAATTTTGTTTTTATCAATTGTAGGCGGATACTGTAGGTTTTGGGAAGTAAAAAAACTTGTTAATTGAACGCCAAAAGAACTTCCCTTCATCTTGGCGAATGCTTCGTAAAAATCAAAAAAACCAAAACTTAAAAAAAAGCAGTAACACGACACAAATTCTTTACATCTTAATTGTAAATAAAATGTGCATGAGTAATGTATATTATATAAAACGTTTTTTAAAAGTTGTAACATGTTAATTTTAGAAAATGTGAAATAGTAAATTATATACAAAGTAGTTTGTTTATAGAGTAAAGAAGTAAAATACAATTTCGTTCCTGGTTTAAACAAACTTAATTAAGCAAAATTTTTAAAAGGACGTATTAACTGAGTATGTTTTACAACAATATTTTCCCCATAAATACGTACTAGAAATATAAAAATAACTTTCCATAAGCACATTGAACTGTTATCCAAAACAAAAGTTACTGTAAAAAGAGTATTATAGTATTTAATGCATATATGTACACCTTTTATCCTTTTAAGTGCTTAGCATAAATGTACATATTTTATTGTTTTTAAAAATACTGTATTGCATTTATCTATTCATATTTATTTTTCATACTGCGGCACTTTTTTTTCCTTACCACCAAAATGTTAATTAATGAAATTGCAAATTTTTCATACGCAAAAATTTTTGTACTCTTAACCACCGAAAACTCTGTTTTTTGTTATTTTTTTATATGGGCTTAGTTTTTTTTATGAAAGATTTTTTTGTACCGTATTTTTAAGATGCCTTTTTTTACCCTGTAAAAATTTTCATCTGACCTTCTAAGTCGATAAAAATATTGAAAAAAAAAAACATTCTAAACTATTGTAATCCGTACATAAAAAAACACAAATCCTAGGATAATTCTTTTTCTCTGTGGCTTTCCACCGTCCCATTTTTTTCTCATTTGCATAAAAAAATTCTATTACAACTAAAAGACTCTATCTTTTAAAGTCAAAATAAAAACACATTCAGCAAAGTTTAATATACAACATTAGAAAAGAGTAATAAAACTTGCAAGTAAAAATTATAAAACATTTTTTGATAAAACAAAACTGTATTAAACCTAACGCATTTTAAACATTATACAAAAATATTCATTTTTTGCAGGCTCTTTAAATTTTGCCTTGCCCAATTTTAGCTTTACAATCCTCCCACACACATTTGAATAACTGCAATTTCAGCTGCAAAAATAAAACGTCTGCATTTTTTTCTGTTTGAATATTTTTTGCATAATTAAAGCTTTGAAAAAATATTCAACAAACTGAATTATTTGAGTTAAAGGCCTTCTCCTCCTCCTCCACAAAATAAATAATAGATGCATGTATTACGGTACAATTGTTCACTACAAAATTTTTTTAAATAGTTTAAAATAAAATTTTAGTTCTGTTTTGGCAATATATTTTAATTTAAGGTTACTTGTTTTAATGAATAATAATAATAATAATTTATTTCATGTTCTAACACATGACAAACAAAAAGAAAAAATACAAATAAAAAAGAAAAACAATGAAAAATTTACATATTTGTACAAAAAAAGAAAACATACAGAAAAAAAATTTTTACAATGAAAAAAATAAAATACAACGAAAATTTTTCAATAATTTTTTTTTAAATTACAATAAAAACATATTTAAATTTTTAATGCCACAATGCCTCGCTTGAAAAGTTTGGGATGGGTGTATTGTATATTCCGTGGTAATTTTAAGTATTTTGAAGCTGTTCTAAATGTAAAGAAATTCCTTTTGATATTTTTTCTGGAAGTAGGGAGTTCTATTTTTTTGGTTGATCCTCTTGTGATAGAATCTCGAACTGATAGATCTAATTTACAGTTAATTTTTCCGGAAAGATAATCGTTCAAAAAAATAAGGTCAAATTTATTCCTTCGTGTTTCTAATGATTCAAGTTTTAGCATTTCTAATTTTTCTTCGTATGGGGCATTGAAATAAGGGCGAAGCTCAGGAGATCTAAGAAAGATATTTTTTACAGCAACTTTTTGAACTTTCTCAAGTTTATCGATAAGGTATACTTCAGTAGGATTAAAAACGGGTGTTGAAAATTCTACTAAAGGGCGGACGTAGGATGTATACATATGAAGTAAGAGTTTGGGAGAATTTGATTTAAGAGCTTTAAAAAGAATGAAAAGTCGAGCTAATGCATTTTTTGAGATAATTTTGATATGGGTTTTCCAGCTTAAATCATCAGAAACTATTAAACCAAGATCCCTGACAGAATTTTGATTATTAGGAAGTTTTTGATTATTTAAGTAATAGGAAATTTTAGGATTCTTATTAGGAAGACAATGTAAAACATTGCATTTTTCAATTGCAATTTCGAGCTCATTTATTTCCATCCAGTTTTCAAGCTTTCCAAGGAAAGTTTGAAGTGGAGGATCAATTAAAGAAAGGTTTGCCGAAAAGGCTTTTAAATCATCAGCAAAAAGTTCAGTTTCAACCTCAGGTGTTTTACAAAAAGAAATAAGATCGGAAACGAAAAATAGGAATAAAATGGGCCCGATTTTAGATCCTTGTGGAACTCCTGAATTTGCATCAAAAAAGTCAGAAAGGGATTCCCCAATTTTTACCCTAAATCTACGATTAGTTAGAAAAGCTTGAATCCAAGCAATTACTGAATTTGGGACATTTGCTTTCTTAAGTTTACGGAAAAGTAAAATATGTTTTAGTCTATCAAATGCTTTTTTTACATCAAAATAAATAATATCCACGGGAATATTTTTTTCTGCCTTGCTGGTTATAAACTCAAAAGTCTCAACAAGTTGAGTGGCAACAGATTTTGATTTAGTAAATCCGTGTTGGCATGATGGAATTAAATTGTTTTTTGTAAAAAAAGCATTTAGATAATCTATAACAATTTTTTGAGGGATCATAGATAGGGAACAATTAAGAGAGATGGGACGATAATTAGAAGTGAAGTGGCTGTCTCCTTTTTTAAAAACGGGAATAACATGAGCTAATTTCCATATTTCAGGAACTTGGCACTGCAGAAATGATAAATTTATAATTTTTGTGATAGGTTTGGCTAAAGAAGTGAAACATTTCTTAAGAACAATATAAGGAATTCCATCGGGTGAAGTATTACATTTAGGTTTAAGTTTTTGAAGGAATTCCTTAACTTGTTCTACAGTAAGAAGAGGAAGCGCGCTATCTTTAACAGGAAAACAATCTTCGAAAAAAGGAGATTTTTCAGAATGAAAATTATTCAAAAAGTCTTTACCAAAAAACAGATTGTTTATTACAGACAGATATACAGTATATTCTTTTTTGCTAAATATTAACGCTTTTTGTCTGTCTTCAAAACATAATTGTGCCAAAAAAGGAAATTTCGAGCATAAATTGAAGACATTTCTAATTAATCCAAATGATCTTTGGAACTTTGTTATATTTTTATATTTTAAACTAATTGTAATTTTTATCCACTGGATAAAGATAGGTTTTACACTTCCAATTTTTAAAAGTTAATCATGATGTAGTATTTCAGGAGTTTGAACTTAAACCTTTTTATATTAAATTCTGAGAGTTATCTCTAAAAATTATTAAAATTTATTAGTCCCCTTTTTTTAAAGAATTTCTATATCTGTTTTCATACTATTTTTTACATACATGTAGTGTTGTTAATAATTTATTATTACTGTAAATTTTATTCGGTCATACTTTGATTGAATTAAGCTATAAAATCAAAAATAACTCAAAAATAGGTTTTTTAGACTACCAAAATTTCTTAAAATTTAATTATCGACTAATAATGTGTATGACTAAAAAATATTACGTTTAAATTATTTACAAAAGTAATTCAATTTTTTACGTAAATTTTTTACTATTTCTTTTTGTATGCAAATATTTAATTTAGATTAATGTTCACATATACATATTTTGGAAAGAGAGAGAGAAATGACGCAAATGATTTATTATTAATGAGGAGTTCAATTAGGTAACCTTTGAAAATATTGTTATTTTTGTAGTCATTTAAGAAATACAGTAGTATATTTTGAGGAGGTACACATTACCTTTTTCTGTAATTGCATTTTTATTTTGTATTAGATTGAAGTTGGAAAAATTATTTTACGTACCGTATATGACAGCCTTAATGTAATATATTAGTATTCAAAAGTTTTAAATTCAGTTTTGCTTAAAAACTTGTAGTAATAAAACACAGATCTATTTTTAAATAAAGTTTAGTACTACTGTATTTGTAAAAGATGTTTGAATAACTGTGAAATTCAAAAATTTGAAAGTTTACGGTAAAATTCTTTTCAGGCTTTTTTAAATGAAGAAGATTGCTGATATTTTCTTCGAAAAATATACAGATTGAATTTCTTCCTTTTTTAAAATTAAAAAAACATTATTCTCTCTTTTTTCCTTTCTTCTAATGTATTTTAAAGAAAAAAGAGAGATTTAAATTTGTCCTTCTTTTTTTCTCTTTTAAATACAAATATTTTTGACATGCAATAATATTTTTTTTTTCGCGCAACGACAAAGAACAAGTAAGTGGCGTGGTGGTGGCACAAATAAAGAATAGTTTTGTTGTAGTAGTAGTACCCCAACAGCAACAACAACAGGCAATACTTTATTGTTGACCCAAGTAACTAACTCTCTCTCTCTTTTTTCACTTTACAATCTTAAAAGAACAACAAAAAAAGATGAAGAGGAATGTAAGATGTAAATGTGTAAAGCAATACAGGCAAAATAAAAAGGGTGTTAGTAAACTAAACTAAATGACAGGGAAAAAATATAGGGAAAGTAATTGCATACTTTGTGAAAAAAAAACGACTTTTTTAAATATCTTTTATTCGCTGCTTTCTTTTTTATAATTATTATTATAACATAAAAAAAGGTGGAAAGTACATCTGTGGCAAATAATTACATGAACGAACTTTAATCAAAGAAAAACTTTACTTGTATAAATTGCACCTGAAAAAATTAATTGGCACTTTTAAAGAGTATTTTCAATTTTTCACTTCCTTTTTTCCCTCTTTTTTTGTTTTCGTTGTAAGATTATTGTTGGTTTTACACCGAAAGAAAATGGTAATCTTTAAAAGCGAAATTAACATGATTAAAATTTGTGTCTTGCAACTAACAACTTTTGTTAGCAAAAGTGTTCATTTTAGTTTAAAATTTGGCTAGTGGAATTTTAAATGAAATCCCTGTTTTTCTAAAGAAGTTAAAAATGTTTATTTTTATGCAAAAATAGAGAATCATTTCACGGTGGTCCTTTTTTTGAGATTTTTTTCATCATCAACAATCTCAATCTTCTCCCTCTCTCTTTCACTCACTCTCGTTCTAAAAGTGTCAAATAACGCGCTTTATATTTGTTTGTTTTCTTTAAAGTTTCCTCCTCTTCCATCTTCTTTTTTTCCAATGTGTGTATCATCTGAAAGCATCATCCCAATAGACTTTTGTAGTTCTTTTTCTAATACAATATTTACATTTTTCGCTCCATTTTTGTCTTTAGTTTGGTCAAACCCGAATTTGGACCACCCTTTTTCGAATAAAATTTATTTTTCAATAGCCTAATAAATGGAAGATGAGTTTAAATAAATTTTATTTTATTTCTCAAATTGTTTTCTTTTAAAATCAAATACAAAATATGTAATATTCCTAAGTTTTTTGCTCTGTTCTTGTCTTTCTTTGAACAAAATTTATTAAAATTTGCACTTCTTTACCGTGACGATTAAAGAAGAGAGAAAAGGAAAAGAGGCAAGGTGTATAAAAAGAAGAAAGAAAATCAGGTTGATCAAAGACGGAAAAAACTTTTATAAGGATTTTTCCTTGCAAATAAGAATATATTCGGACAAACGTGAAAGGGCAAAGAACACTTTTCTTTCGTTACAAATTTTGACAGTGTATTTACAAAAGGATAAAAATGGATCAACTTAAACTTAAAAAGACGAAAAAATTTTATTCTTAGTTTTTGCACGTATATGAACTTTTTGAAAAATGACCTGTTGTAATATTTTTTAGGAAAACAGAGAAGCGTGAGAATGCTTTGACAAAACGCGCGAAATTTAAATATATATAGCCAGCATGTTTGTCAACGTGTTATTTAAAAAATATATTTATTAATTTTTATAAAGCTATTTTAAATGTTTTTAATATTATTATTGTGTCTACGGTATGGAAAACAGACACTTGAAAAAACAAACCGCCTCTTCGATTTCTGATATTTGGTGATTTCTGTTATATGTGCATCCATCCATTCTCCCCACAATAATAATATTATTTATACGTTTTCAACAGAATCCTAAATTTAAAGAAAACATATTTTTTATTGCAAAAAATAATGAGTCACAATTTCTATTTGTTAACCTTTTTGAAAGTCATCATCCTTGTCTCTTATCAATTTTATGCCTCTCTTTTCCAGGCCTTTTGTTGCGCGTTTTAGAAAAAAAAGGCAATAAACTGCAGTAATCACACACAAATATATGAATATACATTTTTACCTCTCACCGATAGCTATTTTCTGTTTTCAATTTCCATATTCACTCATTTTCTGATAACAGTTTTCTCATCCGAGTTCCGGGAGAGAAAATAAAAAATGCATTTTTTGATTCCTTAAAAATATTTTTTTACTGTTATTTTTTGATTTTTGTTGTGTTTATGATTTTTTACGACCTCTTTTTTTGCTTTTTGCTTTTAAAGCTGCATTCGAATGTTCGCCCAAATAAGAACGTTATCCGAGTTTTTTGATATATTATTTGAAAAAACTGAAAGTTGACCCTCATTTATTTATTATTATTTTTTGCTTTTTTAAACATATATATTTTGATCTTTCCCTTTCCGAATTCCCTTGTTTCGATGCTTTTTATTTTTAAAAAGAGTACCCTCGATTTCTGAGAAATGTTCGAAAAAACTTTTTTTTTGTTGCTGCTGCTGCTAAACCGTTTTTATTTGACTTGCACGTCAATATATTTGCGGCAGTTCTTACGTACCTTTTTTCCAAGATTTTTCTCTTTGAAATAGATGTCACAAAAATAATACTAGATTCACTAGAAAGTTTTTTTTGTAGTTTCATGTGTGTGTTCCTTTCAAGAGTTCCTCTCAAAAGATCAACACTGTTTGATTACGTAATTGCCTTGAAAGAGAAAATCGTGAAATCCCGATTTTTTTTTTGATTTTAGAAATCGTAAATTACAACATTAATTTTTGATCAAAATAATGATCACATTCCGCTTTCTCTTTGATTCCACTCTCTTCTTTTATCATTTTGTTTTTTACTTTACCATTTTCTTTCAAGCGAAGAAAACAATTTAATTCCAAAAAGATTTTTTATTCCTCCTCTTCTTTTTTCTTTATCACCATCTTCCATCATCATTATGCCCAATCAGAATACACTCTTTTTAGAAACTTTGATTTTTTGCTCTCAGAAAAACCAACAGCTACAAAAAATCGTTTTTTATGTAACAAATTTTTTTTTATATAAAACTGAACGATTTCAAACAACTTTTGCCTGAATCAACAAAACTTTCATACAAAAAAAAGTCTCTCTCAAAAAATTGAGGAAAAGCTTTTATTCTTTTGTTTAAGAGGAGCTTTTCATTTTACTTTAGCTAAAGCAACAGAAAGAAAATAGAGGGTTTTGCTGCTAAAGCGTAAAACAGAGAAAATTTGAAATAAGGTTTTATCATAAAAATTTGAACACAATTCCATCGTTTTTGAGAGCGAGAGAGAGAGTACAAAGTAGATACACTATCCCTCTTTTTCTTACCTTGATTTTCGTTTTCTAAAAAAACATATTTATTTGAAAATCGTGGATTCTTTTGTAACAGACAGACATGTTGAAAAAAAAAGACGCTGCTGCAGCTGGTGATGTATGATGCAATGGTGCTAAATCGAGAGAGTGGAAAAAAATATACGCATTATTTTAGTTTCTAAACAACAAAAGCTTTAACCTGAAAATTGTTTAGCATGTAAAATTCTTTGCAAACATTAATTTTTTTAAGAATGTTGAAAGGCGAAATTTTGTTAGACCCTTGTTTTTCAAACGATGAACACCGATCTATGATGCGAGCCTTAGGCTTAGCAAAGAGTGTTTTAATACTGCTTTTAACAGAGTAGGAAATTTGCAATAAAGCTTTTAGCACTGATAAAAAATTGTCCAAGATTATTGTCATAAAGTGCTATTTCAAAAAGATTATTGCAATGTAAAGTATTAATTCAAAGCAGCCTAAAAACGCCACAGAACGTTTTATCAACAATTTATTACTTACTGTTTTTGAGTATCGAACAATTGCATGTTAGAGCAGTTAAAAATGTAAAACAAGTTTATTTGGAAACTTTTATAAGCTATTTTTGGAAATACTTTTATTTCTAGAATTTTTTAAAGTACATTTAGCATAGTTATCGTATTTTTATAAATTTTCCGAATATAAACTAAGTTTTTGTGTAAAACTAATCTCAGAAATCCCATTTCATTTGAATTCATACTGTGGCTTTTCTAAAAAAACAAAATTGCATACGTGTCAAAAAATATTTTCGAAAGAAAATAAAATATAATCATAGCATCTTGTAGTCTGGGGGTAATTTATTCTTTAAATAAAAAACACAAAAATATTTTTACATTCTATTTTAAAAATTAGCTATAGAATACTGTAAAGTTGTGCATTTGAAAATTTGTTCTTTTTGAACTTTTTTAATTTTTATCTCTTTTTCTTGTAATTAATCATTGAAGCTTTTTCTTTGTTAAAACTTTTAAAAATCGTTTTTTTTTTCATTGCTGACGTTGTATGCTAAACTTTGGTCATCTTTTATTTTGACCTTTGTCGTAATTACTGCATTGTGGCATAAAAAGAAAGTATCCTAAATAAACATTTTCTGCAAGAACCTACTTTTGCTTTGCGTTATGTACCTTTTAATGTCAAACATAGTTTTGCCCCTGTAGTCTTAAAAAATAATTCAGAAAATATTGCAGCTGTTTATTATTAAATTAATGCTCCATTAAAAAAATACATGCCTTAAAAATGTCAACAAAAAGTTGTTCTTTACCTCATGAGAATAATTAAAATTATGTATTATATGTACATATATATATATATATATTATACAGACATACGCATATATTACGTTTTATATTTTGATTAAAAAACTTTTTTTTTCAGACAACAAAAAAAGAGAAGCTGATATTCATTAATTGCATTTTTCAATGTGGTTTAAAAAACGTAATAGAAGGAAGTTGTAAAACATACGTATACCAAGAAATCATAAATTTTATGTTGTTTTTTTAAAATTTCTTATTTACTCCAAATGTCACGTTTTCTCTGGCTATATATTTTGGCCTTAAGAGGAAATCACTTTTTTTGAAAGAGCATTTTTACGGTAATTATTTGTAGTCAAAAAAATAAAATAATTTTAAGTTAAGTGAAAGCACAAAATTGTTCCAAAAATCAAAGGTAAAATGTGAGATGTGTTTTTCTGTGACATTTAATTGAAGGATTTAATTTATTAAGGAAGTGGAGGTGGGGGAAGCAAAAAGTCTATAACAAAAATATATGTCGAAAAAATAAATTAGCAGGTGTTACGGTAGTTATTTTTGGAGTAAATATTTTTTATGGCTGGTAACAAAAAGTTGAAACAAGGAAGAAAAAATTATTTTAAACACTTAGGAAATTGTGTATTTACAATCGAAAAGAAAATGCTACAAAGTTGTTTTTTTGGAGAATGCTGTTATTACAGGGAAATCTTTAAAAGTCAGCAAAAAACAAAAAAATTAAATGGAACGAAAACAAAAAAAAGATTTTAATTGTTAAATGATGCATTATAAGAAATGAGGACTACAACGTTAATGAGATAGAAAAAGATGACCCTCATCTTTCAATGTGTGTATGAGAGAGAGAGAGAGTTATTATTACCTATTGATGGATAAATTACCGTAATTTGTTTTGTTAGAACAAAGTAAAAATTTGTGCTGAATGCTAATTTTGGAAATTCACAAAATGCTTCTAATTTTAGGGCTATAATTTGGAGAAAAAGAACTTACCGTATATGTAATTTTTGTTACTACAGCAGCTTATCTCACATGATGCAATTATTATCAAAAAAAATTTATAAGGCGCCAAAAAGAATTTAATGATCTAAAATATTCCTTTGTGTTACAACTTAACGATACGATATAATTATCATTACCACTTTTATGCAAGCCTCTTTCCATTTCACATTACATCGTAGTCCCTGATTCCTTTTTCATTTTGCTCTTTTTCTTCCATTTTTACTCTTTTATCACAGTAAAAAAAGTGTACAAATAAACTTTCGTTTTTTTTTGAAGCAAGCCTTCCTTCTTTGGAATGGCTTTTTTCGTCTTTCACTTTTTGCTTTCTATCTTATCATTTACTCTTATTTGGCGTCACTTACTTTCTTTTTTTGATGAGAAGCAAAAAATAAATACATTCATGGTTGCCGTTTTTTGAGCTTTTGTATAGTTCACATAAAGAAAAGATTCCTCCTCCTTTCACTGTCTTTTTGGCAAGGAGAATGATCCTATTAAAATTACTGTAAATCAAAAAAGAAAAGAATTGACGAATCTGCAAAAAAGGATTTTAAAAAATGTATAAAAAACAAAAAAAAAGCTTGTTTTGCTTAAATTTTTTTGTTTGCAAAAATACAAATGAATGAGAGAGAGAAGGAATATTAACCCAAAAAGCCGGCTTTTTTGGTGATGATGATGACTACAGATACGTCAAAATAATCCATTAACGCTAAAATAGAAAAAGAGATGACAAATATTACTGATTTGAAATTGATAACAAATATGATCATCATCATCACTTTTTTTTGAATGAACAAACAAAATAAAAGTAGTAAGTAAGATTAACGTCATTTTAAAAATTACTTTCACACACTCCCTCCCTCGCAGAAATCATTTTTTACTCCCAAAAAGAATAAAAATTTAATCAAAGATGTTTGGATTACTTTGTTTAAGGAATATAATTGGCAATTCTCGCGTACAAGTTTGATGTCCTGCATAATACAACATAAATATTTATTACTTTTTAAGTTTACCATCAAAAACAACACTACAGTAGCTTTAAATTGCCCTTTGCGTACTAACTAAAAAAAGCTTCCTTCCTTCCTTCATCCATTTATTTATTGTTGTTTTCTTTTTCATTCTCTCTTGAAATTTTGTTTATTAAATTAATTGATATTTATTTATAAAAACAACATAGACATGTGCTCTTGATACAAGAAAGGGAAGGTTCAATACACGTCGTTGAATTTTGTAATTCTTTTCTTCTGTTAAGCTTAAATGGCCTGTTTTGATTGGCCAATTCAAATTTGATAGCTGTAGTATTTTTAAAAAAATATTAATCTCAAGCGCATTATTAAGCTTCGGAATTTTTGTAGTCAGGTGTTCGTTTATAAAAATTATGCTTTTTAATTTTGATTTATTCTTGCTTTTCTTGTCGGGACATTTAAACATGAATTAACAAAATTTAATTCACTTTATTTTCTAAAATTTTGAAACAATTTTAGTCATCTTTTATAGCACTTTTGTAGGAGCAAAAGAGTATCATACATATTGTTATTTCTTTCTTTTTTTCTTTTTTAATTATATTTTTATTTTTGGCTTTTATTCAAAAAAAATTGTTCGTACAAAAATTTTCAAGGCTTTCAAAAACAATGAAAATTTTTTCTACCGTAGTATATCGAAGAAGGGAATGAAAGGTGGTAAAAAAGGTGGAATACAAAAAAGTTGCGCAGCAAAAGTTTTTGATGCGATTGCGTGTCACATTTTTTTTTCTTTGGCTTACATTTTTACATCTCAATATATCCCATTGCTGCTACTGCCGGTTTTTGCTGAGGTTAAGAAAAAGAAGAAAAGCTTAAGTGCAAAGTTTTTTTCCTTTGCAAAAAAAGAGAGAAGCTTTGTTGACAGATTTCTTTGAGAAAAAGTTTTTTATTTCTGACGTATATCGCTTCTGATCTCATCGATCAACAGAATTGTTGTAAGAATTGTCTTTACTTTATGTTTTATGCTTTATTTAAATTTCTTTTTTTCTTTAAAATTTTACCATTTGGCCCCTTTTTAAAATTTTGTTTTTTAAATAACTTACAATTTCGATAAAAATCAAAATATTTTGTTGAATCATATGTTATTTTTTTAAAAAATACTAAAAACTACACTCTAGTCAGTAGGTTGAAGTTGAGAAGTTTATTTGCATAAAATCTGTTGTTGTGTCTTTCGTGATCAAGTCTTTCGAATCTAAACTTAAGATGACGCTACAATCTTTTTTTACTTACTCAAATTTTGTTTTTACTTTCTTTTTTACCACAAAAATGTGGTAAAGAAAGTGAGTAAACAAATGGAACGTTTATTACCCAGAAACAATCTACTACTTTTTGTTGCTTGTTTTTTTGCTTTGTAAAACGATTTTTTATTGAACTTACTTCTTTTTTTCTTCTTCGAAATTTCAAAAACATGCTATGACGCATTTCGTTAATATTCATTTAGCTTACGTTGCGTTACATTGCAAATATTCCAAACAAACAAACCATATGTATATATGTGGATCCAATATTATACAAATGTATTAAAAGCAACAAAGCATCATCATAAAAATTTTATTAATATTTGCAAAACTTTGCTTTATTTTTACTTTTCGTCTCTTTTGAAAAATCACTTTTTTGATTTTGTGTACATATTTTGTTGCTGATAATTTTACAGTAGTACACCCCCGGTTCTTTCAAACAATCAAAAAAGGTTATTTTTTACCCTACAAAATATTTTCAAAAGGCGTGGTACAAGACCAATTTCCCCCAAAAAAGAGACAAAGATAAATAAGAAAAAAGTTTTTTCGTCGTCCCCTACATTAATGTGTTGACATTTTTCTAAAGCCTTTTCATGATTTTCTTCTTTGTAAACAACTTTCTTAAAGCTTACAAATGTAAGATGACAACATTCAAAAAAGCTATGAAAGCTTAGGTATCTATTTTTGTGATACTGTAACGAGGAAGTAAACACGTCAGATATTGTAAATTTGTATTTTGGTATAACTTAAAAGTCTACAAAAATCTGTAAATTTTCATTAGTACTAAGTGATATTAAAGTCTTTTAACTTAAAATAACTAAAGTTTAAAAAATTTTTTGGTTTGTTTAATCCGATGTCAGGTTCTTTTGATCTCGTACACAGGCAAAAAATTTTAGTTTTGTTGTTAGCTCTTTTTTACTGTTCTGCATTTTCATTCCCTTTTTTTATTGCAGTAATTTTTTTCCATTAAAAAAATCACACTTTTAAGGCTATTGTTTAAAAAAAAAAGATGATAAGGAAGTTGGCTTGGAAAATGCAAAACAGAAATCAACTTTTTGAAAGAAAAATGTTTTAATCGTATCGTACTTTCTTTTGCATCACTCATTTTTTTAAAATTTAGTTTCGTGCTTATTTTTTATTACACTACCGTATACTTATTAATATTTAAATTCACAAAATACTTTCCCCTAAAACTTACTTTTTCTTAAAGAAGTACAAAAAACTTTAATTTTAAAGCCGGTAGTAAAAAGGAAGGCAGTAGCGGCAACACAAACTTAAGTATAATTTAATTCTAGTCTAAGTTAAACTTTGTATAAACACACATTGCTCATGTACTTATCTCTTTTCTTAACGTTTTCTTACTTGTTTTTTAGCGTTGTATAAATTTCCATTAACAATTTTGAGACTGACTACCGTAATTAATCTTAAAGCTGTTAAATAAAGTTGCATGTGAAAAAAGTAAAAGAGGAAAAAGAAATAAGTAAAAATGCTGCTGCCATTTGAGTGGCGCAAATAAATGCACCTTTGCTTCAAAAAAAGCTTGAGTTAGAAAAAAAAGCATAAAACTTACTTAAACTTTTTTAAATTTATTACATTTTTGTTTTTAGAGCATTCTCTAGGGCAAAAAAATTTGGGATTAAATATCATTATTATGTAGGGGAAGAGATGATGGCAATTAGTATAAAAAAATAAACAAGTGCTAAATAAGTGTTTGACATTTTAAAGTTCAAGCAAAACACAGATTTTTTATTAAAAAAGCAAAATAAGTTATTACCGTAAAAATCAAAATATATTTTGCCCAAATTGTTGTTTACAGTTTGAGAAATAAATAAATTGGTAGACTTGTTGACAGCATTTTTGTTTCTTGAAATTGATGTTGTCCCTTAATATTTAATACACATGTCTTTAATTTTCTGAAAGCAACAAAAAATTAAAAGCATGTGCAATAAAAGGGACAATTTCAATCCAAAAATGTGTTCTTGTATGGGTAAAAAGATTAATTACAACATTATTTTTAGAAAAAATGTTTGTAAAGTTTAAAAAATTTTTATGAGCAGAAAGAGCAAAAAAAGAATTTATAATTTTATTTTTCTATTTATTTGTTGTTGCAACAAACAAATTAATAGCAAAAATAAACTTTTGAAAAATGGATTTTTTAATAAACAATTTGCTTTACCTATAAGATAGAGCAATAATAACAGCAACAACAAAAATAACAACAAATACGCAATAAACAAATAAAAAATTATAATAAGAATTGTTTTTATATTCCTTAAAGAGACACAAAGTTGTTACAATATTAAATAATTGCACAACATATATTATTTCATAATGTATAAAAAAAGGCTGACAAAAAATATGGTTAAAGGGAGGGAGAAATATGTAAAAGAATCATAAGAATTCACGACTCTTTTTTGTATTGTTTTTCTTTTGATGCTTGTAATAATAGAATTACACAAATAACACATTTCTACACATACAAAGGATCAATAAATTTAAGATAAGAATGCGGGATTACGTTCATAAATGATTGGAATGTGAGTCTAAAGCTGTTACGCATTTATAATCCAAAATCGTAGCTCAAAACTGTCTCAGCGCTTTATCGAAATTCGGTTTTTTAAATCTTGGTTTAATTTTCAAAAGAGTAAGTAAGCAAAACAATAAAAAAAGATAAGTTCCATTTACAGTCGAGTTCAACATTACCATAAAAATAAAGCGGTTCTGTATTCAAAGATGTTAATAACCTTTTTACTCAAAAACAAGCAAAATTGTATTTTTAAACTCTGAAATCTTTTATATTTTGTCTGCCAAAAACTTCTTTTTTAAATCCTTAAAAATTCGGTTTATTAGTATTTTGAAATTTATTGAAATTATGAGCTTAGAAATTTCTTAGGCCGTCTGGCGAAGTAACGTTTTAAATCAATATGCTATAGTTTATGAGATCGTTGCTAAACTAAATTTTTAAAGTTCGGCTTTGATTTGCTTTAAATTAAAACAATCTTTTTGAGTGAAAATATATATTTAACACTGATTGAAATCTTTAATTTCCGTCATAATTCCTTGTATTACCTCCAATTCGTTGATTATTAATAATAGTTTTAAAGGCAAAATATCATAGAAGTCAATTAAGGTGATACGGCGAGATTTTTTAACGAAAATAATGTTAATTATAATATTACTAATTAAGTTCTATAATGAGCTGTATGTATGTATTACTCCTATTTTCACGTCCTACACTCTGCTTTTACCTTTCAGAAAGATACTGTAATGCTTTGTACAAACAAAGAAATTTCTCAAAGCCTATAATATTACTGCAATTTTTTGAGCTAATCCGAAAACATGTGGTTGAAAATTTGTTTTTTTATTATTAAAACAATTATTAATCCAACTTCAAATAACATTGTATTTTGTTTTTGAAGTTCAAAAATGTTCGAACTCACATTTTTCGAAATTTTTCAACAAATACAATTTTTTTAATAATGTTTATGAAATAGTGTTCTTTCATTAACATTATTATCCTACAACAATCACTTTGGCTTGATCGTTATTCCTACATATTTTAATATCATTTCAAAATGGATATTGAAGCGCTTAAAGCTTAATACTTTGATGAAGCAAGCTAAGTTGAAAAAAAAATATTTTAGAAAAATAAATCGCTATAATAGGATCAAAATTAGCTCAAATTTCAATCCTGTCAAAAGCTTTCAAACGCAATTACCTTTTTTTCGTCCATGGCATTTTTTTGTGTTCTGGGTTTTATAAGCTCAACAACAAAAAAATAACTACAAAATTTCAATTAATCTAAAAAAACAAAAATTTTTCCTCTAATACATCCATCTTATATTGTATCAATATGTGTTACGGTAGATTTATATCTATCGTAATAAGAAGCTTTTGAATATTTTTCTAACATTTTGAAAAATAAAGCTGCTTTTGAATGTATCAAGATTTGAATACACTTTCTATCTGAGAGCTATAGAGAGGATGATAGAGATAGTGAACAGTATTTAAATTCTTTCATCTATCAAAAAAATACTATTTTTTGTAGGCAAAAAAAAGATATTAAATAGAGTGGTACCAAAAGATATAAATATGGATTTGGGGAAAATAAAATTACTGTAAAATTTAATTTTGCGCGGCTTTTTTTCGGGCGAAAATTTTTCTTTTAGATTAAAAGTTTATCGAGAATTGAACATTTATAGATAACATATATAAATGTTCAATTCTCTAATTTAAACCAAAAATTTTGATTTGTGATGGAATAACAAAAAAAAGTACCTACAACTTTTGATTAACAGAAACTTAGCCTCCATAAATGTTTGTTTTTTAGCAATGGCTAAATTTGAATTGAAAAGCTTAAGTGAATGTAAGTTCGATAAAATTAGGCTTTTTAATATACTGTTTCAAAAATATTTTAACAACAATAAAACAGCTCAAATTAGTCTTACTGCTTATCTTTGTCAAATGTTTCCATGCAACTTTTGGACCTAGTATTTTGCATGAAAATCTGATGATATCTTCAGCCATATTTTCAAATTATTATGAAACAAAAACTGATCATACTGTAGTTTTAAAGGTTCATAAGAGCAATCCGTCGATTGCAAAATATACTTACGTGGAATTAAAATTTTTTTTGTTCTTAGCTTTATTTAAGAGCAAATAAAAGGATTTTAGAACAGCTCTATTTTACGTCAATTTGTAAAACTCCAAATCGGTAAAAAAGGAGAGATTTAAAAAAACATCGTTTCAAAAGTTAAAAAATTCAGTATTTTTTGGAGTTTGTAATATTATGTAATAAATGAAATCTCTTTAATATCATCATAAATGGCAAAAAGAAACGTATAAAATGGCATTGTAGAGATCATTTGATTGTCATTCACTTTCCATAAATAATGCCAGCTCTAAATTTTGGGGGTAAAAAAATTACGTAAAAGTTATAGAAAACCCGCGGAGGAATCTTTTGAGTAAAAATATTTACACAAACAAATTTTTTTTGAATTATTAATGCTTATTTTTTATTGTCATCGCTGAAGAATTTGAGTTATTTTTTAACCTATGTAAGATGACTGATGTCATATTTTTGGTTTAAATACATATGAAAGTTTGTTAGCGGTATATAAATACGCTTACATACATTTTGTTTAACCTAACTTCGTCTTTTTCTTTTGCCTCTCTTAAATGACCACATTTTTGCTCTTCTACTTAACCAACCAACTACAAATAATATCTTTTCTTTCATTTTTAATCTAAGAAGGTAATTTATTCATCTTTATCACATTTTTACTAAAAGTATTGTTAATTTATAAATGTGCTATTTCACCCCTTGTTTGACAGCGGTTTTTTCTTGTATTTTCTTATTTGCAAAATCTGTATTTTCCACAAAATTTTAAACAAAAGAAAAAGCTTTTCTTAAGAAATTTTTTTTCAAAAAGAAGAACCATTGTTTTCCAACGTTTTTCTTTGATTTTTTTACTTTCAATGTATTTTTTTACCCAAGTTTTTGTTTCACTCCATTGTTGTATTTACTTTGAAAAAGTGTTGACATTGCACATCTTTTTTGCAATTCGAATCCTTGAATTTATTCGTAACTTTTGATTTTTGCTTACTTTTTTAAATTTAGTTTGGTTTCTTCCTTTCAAAGATTTTCTTACTCGAAAAAAATGAACGCTTAAATTTTAGTTTAATTTTTTTAAACATTTGTAAAGCGCAAAACTTTGTAATTTTTTAACTCTGTGTCAAAGGTATACGGTAAAAATTTTCTCACTTCAAAATTATATTATAACACTATATTGCAATTTGATATATTCAATTTAACACTTTTTTTGCAAAAAAAAGAAAAGGCGGAGCGTTTTTAAAGATTTTTAATGGATATATATATATTTCTAAGGTTAAATCTATTTTGCCCATATCTCCCTTTTTTCTCCATCAAAATTTTGACACACCTTTTTTTATTGAAGGAAGCCTTTCGACCGCCGTGTTCGTGTATTTATTTTGAGCTTTCTTTAAATAACTTTTGTAAAAAAAATAAAACTGTTATTTTTTTTTCAGGAACACCCCAACACAAAAATTTTTTGTTGCTGGTGAAAACACAAAAAAAAGTGGTGAAGAGAGAAAGAGAAAGTGTTACTACTTGAAACCGCCCTCTTTCATATATTTCTTCTTCCGTTTCAACTCTCCTCAATACATTTATATTTTTTTGCTTTGTTTTTTATATGTGTGTCCAATAAAACAAACTCCGCCCTATTTTTTGCATAAAAAAATTACATATATATTTTTTATGTAAAAAAGTGAGTCCATGTTTTCGTCGTTATTGAAGAAGGAAGGCAACGTTGAACCAATCACTGAAACACTTTTAGTTTCATCTTCTTTAGCAGCTGCATCTTCGTGTGCTTCTTCTTTATCTGCATCAGGAGTAGGCTCCTCTATTCCTTCTTCATCAAATCCAAATAATTTATCATTTTTATTTTCACGTCCTGGTGGATCCTCTTCTTCTACGTCAGTGAGCAGTGCAATGTCATTAATGAATTTTGCTCCAACTCCAATCATTCCTCTGCCATCATCATATCATCCTCATCACCATCAATTTCCTTTGGTGCAATCAACAACAACTAATTCAACAACAATGAATGCGAACAATACATATCAATCTGCTTTTCAACCATTTATCAATAGTAATACATCTGCATTTTCGATAAATCCATTAAAGGCTGCTGAAATTGCACTTTCGACATTTCCTTCTGCAGCAACAGCAGCAACAACAATCCCACAACCCTCACACTTAGCCCCTGCAGCATCAGCAACAGTATCTTCTATGCAATCGCTTTTTCCATTTCAAATTAATCCACTAATGCTATCAACAATGAATCGACAAATAGCAGATTATCAAACTTTTCAAAAACTTTTCTTAGAGCAACAACAAAAACCATTACAGTATGCTCCAACGTTATCATCCCCCATAATAATTCCAAAGGTTGAAGTATCTTCCCCTCTTACAATTCCACAACAACAGATTGTACCTAATACAGCAGCAATAAGCTCGTCACCATTTGTTTCAATTGAATCCCCCTCACAAATGCCCATAAATATTACTGCAGGATCGATAGCAGAATTACGAAAAACCCTTCAACAACAAGCTGAAAAAACTCGTCGACAATCATTTCCATCATCAAAAGAACATCATCATCATCCTCAACAACAGCGACAACAACGTCCTCAGCTTCAGCATCAACATTCATCATCAAAATGTTCATTATTTGATGGGGATATTGAAGGGGAATCTCTCACAGCAGCAGATGATGCAATAATTACAGAAAAAACTCGAATGCTTATTGTCTCTGCAGCAACGCTAACAAAACTTTATGGCACAAAACATTATCGTCAGTCAGCTGCAAATTCACCGATCGTTGAAGGAAATATCCGAAAAGGTGATTTAAAATGTGTTGTTTGTCAGGATAAAGCGGTAAGATACTTTCTTCTTTTTTTGGATTACTGAGAGTTGTAATACATGCATATATGATATTTGTTCATTAAAAAACATGCATAACAACAAAAAAACAATATATTTATGACTATAAAAATTATGTAAAATTGTACTAATATGTGTTTTCTTCTTTTTTCAGGCTACAGGCAGGCACTATGGCGTTGTTTCGTGAGTTGTTTTTTGTATTTCTTTTTTTTGTATAATCCCCTCCATATTAAAGTGCAAAAGTGCGGCATTGTTTTTGCATAATAATGTTCTTTTATTTGCAAACAACTACAGTACCCTCATTTTTGATCCATTTTTGATTAACTTTGAGCATAAGAATCACATTTACTCTGGTAGTAACATAGTAATAAGTTTACGCGAAAACCATAGCTACTGTTTTTTCTTTAAAAAACTTTTTTGTATTTCGACTTTATAATTCGGTGCAAACACACTTCTTTTTCCAGAATCTTACTTAATCCTCTATTGTTTTTTCGGATTATTTTATTATCTCTCTTTTTTTCTAAGATTATTAGAAAAAAAAATGATCTCAAAGATGTCCAATAAAATTAAAAATAATGAAATGGATTTTTATTCCCTTTGATTTCTTTTTCTTTTTACTGATCAAAAAATTATAAAAGAAATTCTTTAAAAAAGAAGAATCAAATTTTTTTTGATCTGTATGCACCTTGAACATCATCATCTATCAATAATAAGAAAAAACACTATCAAATGCAGTAGAAATCGACAACCACCTTCTTCTTCTTCTATTTCAAAAAAAATAATTTGAGAGCTCAAAAAAGAAAGGTTATGCGCAAAAAAAAGTTTAACGCGGGTGAGATGTAAAACTCACAAAAAAATTGGGAAAAGGGAAGCCGTCGTCGTCGTCAAAAATTATTTTTCACGTTGATGTCTGACCTTTGTACTGTGTTTTAAAAATACCTTTTTTCGTTGATTACAATATCTTTTAATCAAACATTTATCTTTTAATATCTAATTTATCTTTTTTAGCTGTTTTGGATGTAAATCATTTTGGCGTCGATCAATTTGGCACAATCGAAAATATCGTTGCAAATTCAACGGCGATTGTCCAATTCGACGCCTTTACCGTAATATCTGTCGGGCATGTCGGTTAAGAAAATGTTTTATGGTTGGCATGAATCCACATGGTACGTTTCCTTTTTAATTGTATCATATCAAGAATGGGGTATATCCTGGATAACGTGGATCCTTCATTTATTCTAAGATCGCAAAAGAAAGAAGAAAATTTCATTACGCAAATGATGAGTAATCTCTTTTTTTTAATTTAATAATTTTTTAAGTAGCGAAAAAAAGTTTTTTGTATGTACTTTAGAATTTAAGAAAACAAACACTTTTTTGGCCACCCCGATTGTTTTCATTGTTTACAAACTTTTTTTAAAAAGTATATGTGAAAAAATTTCAACAAAAAAAGGATCGCTTTTTGCTATTGAATTTTTATAGTTTTCCTTATTGTACATTACATAAAAGAAAAGAGAGACTTTTCAAAGACTGAAAAAAACACTCAAATTACTACTACTTTTTTTCGTTGATCTTTATGATCTGAGTTTGGATACAAAAATATACGAAAAAAAGCTTTTTTTATACGGAATGTGTCGGCAGTTTTTGATTATTCGAATTTTCACACTTATTTTAAAAAAGTGAGGGCAAAAAATAATAATGTATTCACTGTCAATTTATTAAAATCTATCGAAAGATAAAAGATAAATATCTCAAAAAAAATTTATGAAACTTCTTTTGGATAAAAAGATATTTTACAATCTATTACTACTGTATCTGTTATGTCAAACCTAAAAGAGGGGCTACCCCGACATCAAAAAAAACTTGTGACTGATTAAATTTCGAGATTGCTGCTACCAGAAAAAGAAAAGTTGTTTAGAATTAATGATTAAAATGAAATGATAAATTACACGCAGACAAAAAATGGAGGGAAAAAGCAAAGGGTTGTGGAACAAGATTTGATATTGCTGAAAAACTAGGTGAAAATATTCAAAGAATTAGCATGGCCTTGAAGAGGAGGGGAAAATATATAATAAAATATCAAAACTCAAACAGTTTTCCGAAGCCCAAAAAATTTTGCTATTTCAATATTGATTCTTGGTTTTGTTGATTTTACTGTTTTAAACTTTAAAAGCTCTAAATAACTTAAATGTTGCAAAGTTGAGATGTGCTTAATATTTAATTTTTAGCAGTTCAATCAGAACGAGAAAGTGGGAAAATGTTAACCGAAGCTCCATCCGAGAAAAGTGATGAAGATTTGGATATCTCTCGAGCAGACTCAGTTTCATCATTTTCTGCGCCAATCTTAACTGCATCTACGTCATCTGCAAATCGAACAACCCAAACTGAAAGCTTTTTTTCAGATGGAAGCATTCACTGTGATGATGAAGCTTTAAAGTATGTTTATTATATTTATTCTAATTTTCATGGCGCTTCTTAAATCCTTTAAACGACTTAAGTTTTACAATAACTATGTTTAATAACTTGTAACATTTTTCCAGAAAAGGACAAATTCTTGTTTCAATTCATCAAGCCGTTTGTAGCCGATATGATGAAGGCTTATTATCACGTACTTCATCGATTAATCCATTATCTCCAACATCGGTCAATGCCCTAAATTCATCCCATATTGATATTATTGGAGGACCAGGTATATCCACTAATAATTAATTAATCCCAACAAAATATTTGAATATCTAGGACCATCAACACCATCAAAGTTAAGTCGTCCCTTTGAAAATGTATCCTTTTCTGATGCATTTTATAATCCATCATTGATTTTTTCAAGAACTCCAGTAATACTTTTTTTCAACAAATACTTTTTTACAGTAATCATTCTTTTTAGTTAAATCCAGTAGGTCATCGATGTGCAAATGTTAAAGATATTATGGAAGAATGGAGGCGTGTCTTTGTTTTGTATTCTGATTGGCTCCTTCAGCTAACTGAATTTCGACAACTTTGCAAAGACGATCAAGTATGTGATATTTCTTTTCTTTTTTTCAATGCACAAATTTTGGAGTTATAAAAAGAGAATTGATAATTGTTCAATTTTTGCTCATTCATAAACGTTTTTATTGTCTATCGTTGAACCGGTTTTTGATCTTTGAAAGACACCTTCTTTTTTCGGAGTCGACTACTTTTTTTCCTCTAACTACAGTACCTTGAATACATTCCTTTGTAGTTGAAGCTATTTATCTTATTATTATTATATTATATTCTTTTAGTTAATTGTTGCAAAATATCGTTTTGCTGCATTTCATTGGTGGATTTGTGGATTATGGACGCTCGATTCACAAAAAGACGGAATTTGTTATTCAAATGGCTCATATTTCCCACGAAATGAGAGGGAACAATGCATCCCTGATCCACAGTATGAATTATAAATTTCTAAATTATTTTTTATAATAATTTTGTTTTTGCAGAAATATAACACAAAAGCTGTTAACCCATTTTGTTGAACCCTTAAAAGATCTTGGACTTTCGGATGTTGAAAGATGTGCACTTTTTGTTATTGCACTTTTTAATGATGGTATGGTTTTTGATTATTGACTATTAAGAGGATACTGTAGATGATGTTCAAAAACATTTAAAATTTTGTAAATATTTTAGATTTGCCAATATCCCCAAAAGGCCATGAACAAATGAGAAAAGCCCGTGAAAAATTTACTCGTGTAATTTTTAATTCGGCTGTTTCGGAAACAATTAAATCACTCGGTGTCCCAATTGATAACCCGTTTGTTTATCAACGAGTTCATTCAATTGCAGCTGTAAGATTATCAAAAATCTCAATCCTTGCTGGAATCCTTACTGTACGTTTGTTATTAAATTTACAACGTCTAAAATGCTTGCATTTTTAGAGCCAATCAAATTTTACAACTCATGGCATTTTGTCCGATATTTTATATGTCGTTAACTGGGAAAATTAATTAATTAACTTTATTTATATATTTGTCTGATTCTGTTTTTTTACCTTATTGTTTTTGACTTCTTCATTTATTTGTATCAATCATATCATTTTTAATAGATTGATATGATGTAATAATATATATATCGCATAGATTGGTTTTAGCAGACTGTTATATTTAATTGTAATAATTGTTAAAACAATATTTCTGAGCATGTGTATTTTCTTTTATTGTTTTTGTGTGTGCCACTTAACACCTGCCTTCATATCAATTGGTTTTCTTTCAAAAATATTTTCTTGTATTTTTAAAAAACAAAAATACTTTCTTTCTTCTTTTTAATTTCCAAATGATAATGATATTGTTTGATTACCGTAGTCGGCTTTCAAAAAATCTGTTATTTGGAAATCAAAGTAGTCTTTAAATCTCAGTTTTTCAAAAAAAAACCTTTTTTATTAATTTATGTAAGTACATATATACCGTATAATGATGATGAAATTATTTGTTCTATTTATCTTTTTTCAGAATTTGTACCTCTTTGATCTCATATCAGCTTTTTTTTCGTAGTGGCTTGCTTTTATTTGTTTTTTGATGATTAAAAATCTCAGTCATTAGTTTATTAAAATAATCACACCTCATTTTAATTTGTGAAACTCGGTTAAACGCTTTTATTCTTCTTTAATTTTTGTATTCTGCCTTAATAACATTTTTTTTGTTTATATTTCTTTTAACAAAAATATTTTTTTATTTTTTTTGTAATCTTTTAAAAAATAAACTTTTAATACTCTTTTAAAATTACAAAGTTTTTATGTGTGTGTATTTCAACATTCAAGTAATCACAAAACAGCGGCAAAAAAAGACGATAGCGACGACAGAAAAAAGTTAATCATGATCTTTGCTTCAGCACAATTAAAAGGTTTCTATGATAAAATTTTATTTAATCACGCAACAGTGAAAAATTAAAAGAAGAAGTAATGTCATTCTCTTTGATTCAGTTGTTTGTTACCTTTACTTACTTTACAATAAAACATTTTTGTGCAAAATAGGGTATCCTTTTCCATTCCATTCTGTTTCTAACAACCCACCCACTTGTCACTTTTTATAACACATACACCCTCACAAAAATTTTTAATTAATTGATTCATGTTTATCAATTCTTGAAAGAGCAAGAAGAAGGCGAAGGAGTCGTCTAAAATTGATCAACTTTTTTTTATTAATCTATCATTTATTTTTTCTTCTTCTTTGATTCCATTCAATGCATAAAAAAGTATGATACAAATTTTAGAAGACATTTGAAGGAAAGAGAGTAAGTAATAAAAAAAGGAAAAACTTTCGTAGAGGAGGGGGAGCCTTTTTTACTGTTTTGCTCAAAGGCAAGATCAAAATTTAAAAAAAAGTGTTGTAACAGAAAATACTTAATTAATGAAAGGCGGGGGTGAAAAAATAAAAGATCAAATTAATTTGGCGAAAAGTAAGGCTAAAATACAAAGACTTTTTTCCATATCAACAAGAAAACAATAGTAGTTGGGATAAATATTTATAGTAATAAAAGGTAAAAGAAAGAAATATTTAAAGCGAGCCAAAACCGGTCGCCTTGACAGTCAGGGAAAAAACACGATCTCGAAACGAAAAAGTTGGTGAAACTCATTGTTTTTTCTATTGAACAATAGATTTTTCGTTTCGAGATCGTTTTTCTTCCCTGACTGTCAAGTCGACCGGTTTTGACAAAAAGTATCAAAGAGTCCGCTCCCTTTAAAGAAGAACACAAAATAAAAAACTGCAAGAGAGTTAAAACATTCTGCAAATGTTTAAAGATTGCTGATATACTTTATTAAACTTATTGAATTTTTAAAATTACAAAAAGTTATAAACAAAAAATGACAGAATCTACAGTTTTTTATATCAATAAAAGTTTCTTTGCTTCCTATATCTTCATATTCAATATTGCATTTCATACTTATTTGCCAGAATGATTTTCGATGAAAAGCGATTCTAAAGTCGATACAATAAACAAATTTGGGGCAATTTTTGGAGACCCTTCAATGGAAAGAATGTGCAAAAACAGCAACTTTAAGATGTTTAATAAAGGCGACGATTGCAGCAATAATAAACAAAGGACTGCGTTAATGATAAGAAAAAAGCACAAGTTTTTATTGTTTATTGTTGCTTACTGTGCAGCAGCAATATGGAGTATTAAAGAAGGCTTCCATATGTATAGTATAATATACTTAAAAGTTTATTTTAATTTCTTCTTTATTTTTTATATACGAATGTAGATCACAAATTTTAGAGATTGTCATTTACTTTCTCTGATTTAAAATATTGATATTATTTTTTCATTCAGTTTTTGTAGGAGGAATTAAGAAAAGCATCTGACAACGGTAAAAAGGGAATTTGCAACCCAAATATTGGTTAAAAGTATCCCAAATATTTTCACCATCCCAACTATTAGTGAATGTTGTCCCAAATATTTTAACCACCTTAATATTGGTAAAAAGGTGTCCCAAATATTTTTATTAACAATAATAAGTGTAAAAATGATTTAAGAATTTTTTTATAAATAAAATACATATCTCTGTTGCAACAAAAGGTGTGACATAAATGAAGAAGCAAATTGAAAAAATGGATTAAATGGAGAATTTAAAGAAGTTGTACAAAAGCGCCCAACTTTTATTGTTATGTTAAAAAGATTAAATGTAACTCAAGAAAGATTCAAAGCTATTCTTCAAATGATGTATCCAGATGATGAATTACTTTTTTTTGAAAAACAACTAATTCAATATCAGCAAGAACACAAAAGCAATGTTCAATAAATTGAAGGATATCATTAAGCTGGATTTCTTTAACTACTGTATCCCAGTTCTTTGATTTTAAGTCATTTGAAACTTTAGCTGTAAAACCACTTAAAAATCAAAATTACCCATAACACTGAAAAAACATCTTTACTAACAAACTGTTGTAATGCCCCATAGCAATTTTAAACAAATCCCATAAGATATGTATTTTTATTTATAAAAAAATTCTTAAATCATTTTTACACTTATTATTGTTAATAAAAATATTTGGGACACCTTTTTACCAATATTAAGGTGGTTAAAATATTTGGGACAACATTCACTAATATTTGGGAGAAATTTTACCAATATTTGGGATGGTTACAATATTTGGGATACTTTTAACCAATATTTGGGTTGTCAATTAACCGCATACCTCTG
Organism: Panagrolaimus sp. LJ2400; assembly: GCA_024447215.1. NCBI lineage: Eukaryota > Metazoa > Nematoda > Chromadorea > Rhabditida > Panagrolaimidae > Panagrolaimus > Panagrolaimus sp. LJ2400. Next base: position 318,908 of record JAMRYA010000009.1, on the reverse strand, counting down.
ACAACTTTTTAATAAGTTTTTGATTAAGAGTGCTATTAAAGAAAGAAGCTGGGAAAGATGAGTTATATGTATTTCTGTGTTTTGTTGTTGTCATGTTTGACGAAAAGAGTTAGAAATAAACATATAAAAATGCATTATTTTATTTTTGTTGATATTACATAAAAAGATGCATTTAAAATGTTAGATCAAACCTTAAAAAGGAATGTTTTTTATAATCTAAAAATAAACAGATGTATTTACAAAGTGAAGCCAATATTTCTTGCAGATTCCAGCTATAATCTGAACCTGCGATTCTATTGCACCAACAAAAAAAGTCACAAACGTGATAAGTTTTAATGAGCATTTTCCGTAACCGTCATGCTGCAAAAGGTTGACAAATATTATTAATAAGGCTAGAACATAATTGTTTTTTGCTTTAAAAATATCTTATTTGATAAACAAATTAAGCTTAACTTTTATCATAAAAAGTTTTATGTCAAAAAAAATTTAAAAAAAAACAAATGGAGGAAAAAATACAACTCTTTTTTTTTATAATTTTTTTGTTTAACAATCGTTTTTGTACTTTTACCACGAAAACCTCAAAAAGGAAACAGATACAATATCCAAACGAAGCGCGGCAGCGATGTTGAAAAGTTTATTGAAACTTTTTTTTTTGCTCTGCAGCAACCTTGCAACAAGCACTTTTTTTTCTCTCTTTCATTTTAACCTCATTTTTTTCTCTTATTTTTTGACGTGTATTTTTGTTTCTTGATTAAAAAAAACAAATATATTTATATATCTAATTACTTTATTTTTTTTTAGCTTTTTATCGCTTACTTCTTTTGTTAATTATGATTAACGGTAACGGTATCGTTAACAATAGTTCCCCTGATGGAGTTGTTCCATCAACAAGCCAAGCAGCGCCTGTAAGTTTTTTTAGTTTTTCTATCCCTTTCCCTGCTTTGTAAACTCTTTTGCCTCTATTTTTACTTCGTTTATCACATATTAATATGACTCCATTTTTTAGGCTGCTCGTGTTTCCAGTTCTCCTGAGAGCGATCCAATTGAACGTTGTGTTAAGGCATTGGAACGCCTTAATTTACAACAAGGTGATCCTGTTATCTTTGGAAAAGATAATGTTGTAAAGGGTACATTGATGGCTGGTGAGGTAGAAGTTGCTCTATATGCTAATGCTTTTGGTCTTAAGACAACCGTTAGTTTTATATTTTTACTTTTGGATCTTTAAACAAGTATTTCTCTTTTTTAGAATCTTCTCTTTTATCAATATCATGTTGAACTGAATAAGGTTCTTTCCCGTGGACAACGAGCTGGTGTTTCTCTTCTTATGAATAATGAAGATAATAATGGTCGTAAAGAACCTGACTTCAGCAAGTATCAAAAACGTCAAACTTATCGTAAATTGCTTGATGCCTTTATGCTCAAATATCCTGCTGTCTTTGTTAATGGTCCTGCTTACTTCTGCTATGATCAAGCTGCAACTCTTTTCTCTCTTACTGAGCTTTCTGGCCTTGATGCTAAAATGGAACTTACTGAACAAGAAACTCATGCACTTATTGAGCGTCCTTTTAAAGTTGTTCTCGTTTTGAAGAAGCCTGAAGATAATGCTTTAGATGTTCGTGATTGGAAGAAGAATATGAGTAATGATCTCTCTGATGAAACTTCTAACAATATCATTCGTTTCCTTGAGCTAGCAACCTCTCATCACGCTTTACAGCATCCGTAAGTTTTTTTCTTTCTTTTATCCAACATGTAATTACCTCAAGCTATTTTAGTGAAGATCATGTAATGTACGAATCGAAGACAACTTACTTCATGGAACCTGAAAAAGTGAGTTGTTTATGGATATCATTGGCATTAATTTGTTCGGATTCTTTTTTAGTTTGGTTTTTCTTCACCTGATTTAGGTAGCGGTAAATATCTTTCTGCGGGTGCCTCCAAAGCTGTTGTTCGTATTGAAGGTCCTGCCAATAAAGGTAGCACCGCGGTTGTTGTTGATTGTAAGTTTGTTGTTTAGCGCAAAAAGATTGATTATATGCGTATTTCTTGTTTTTTAGCCAAGAAGACTCCTTTCTACCAATCTGTCAATCTCCTTGATATGATTTGTACTGTATTTCAATTTGGTCCTGATGCTGGTTTACGTGGTCAAGAACGTCTTACTGTAGGAAAGTATATTAAAGGTACGGTTATTTGTTTTTTTCTTTTATTTCTTACAAAGCCAGTTTTTAGGTCTCGAATGTCTTCCAACTTATGGTAATCGTCAAACTAATCCTGTTCGCTTGTTTTCCTTGGCTGAACATGACGCTCATTCTGCAAAGATGGATTATGGTGGTGTTGAAGTTTCTATTGCTCAATATTATCAACAAAAATATGGCATTCATTTAATTTATCCTCATTTGCCATTAGCTGTATGTTTCTGCTCTTTCTTTGATTATTATTTGTAATACTTGTATTTTAGGTTGGTGCAAAAAGAGTACTTAAAGAACGTCCCTTTTATCCATTGGAACTTTTGCATGTTGCTGACTATCAAAGGGTTGGAAATAACAATATTTCTTCTGCTGATATTGCAACTATTGTCAAGGTAACATTTGATTTTGTATTTTGCTATTATTAATATTTATTGTTTTTTAAATTTACAGGCTTGCGCTGTTCCTCCTTCTATTAAAACTGGTGAAGTTGTTCGATGCCATCAAGCATACGCTTTTGATTCTGATGACTTTTTGAAGAATGCAAGTTTAACTGTTTTGGATAAGCCTATGGAAGTTAAGAGTCGTATCATTACTGCTCCACAAGTCGTTTATGCAAATGATTCACTTAATCCTGGAGGAAATGGTAAATGGCGATTGCCTCGTCCAGCTGTCTATATTTGTTGCAGTCAACTTGGTATTTGGTGTGCTGTTTTCTTGAAGGTTCCTAATGAACGGATGTCATTTGTTGAATTCAAGTATGTTTCTAATTTGTTTATTTTTGTGTAGACTTATTTTTAACGTACCTCATTTTTAGGCAATTTGTTGAAAGATTTTTTGATGAATGTCGCAAACGTGGTATTGATATTCGGCCTCCTGCTGAAATTTTTGAAATTCCATGTGATCAAGCTTCAATTGAAGATGCATTCAAGTATGTTCATGAACATAAATGTGAATATCTTCTTTTTGGCCATTCTGATCGTGATACTTCAATGCATTGTAAGTTTATTATTAGTTTTTTTTTGTAAAATGATTTACAAGTTGTTTTTTCTTTTCAGCTGTCATTAAAGGAATGGAAAGGAAATATCAAGTCATCAGTCAATGCGTTAGAACCAAAACTATCTTTAATGTTTTGAAGAAGAGCCCTCTTTCTCTTGAAAACATCGTCGCTAAAACTAATGTTAAGCTTGGAGGTATTCCCTGTCCTTTTTTTTTTTTGCTGATCTGTTTTTTTTATTGAAGGCCTCAATTACAATATTGCATTGAATAATTATCCAATTGATGGAAGTGTCCTCTTCATTGGCCTTGCTATGAATCATCCTGCAGGTGGAATGGGTTCTGAACAAGATGGTGCAAATGCTAATGCTACTCCTGTAACTGTCAAGCGTGGTAACGGTAATGGTGTTCGTGATAGTTTTTCTCCAGCTAATGTTTCCATCTTGGGGTATGTAAATGTTCAGTTATTTGTTTAGATTTATTTTGTGATTTCGTTTTTTAGTTTTGCTGCTAATGATGGAGTTAATCCTAATGAATTCATTGGTAATTTTTATTTCCAACCAATGCATCGTGATGAAAACGTTTGTTTATTCTTTTGATCTATTTTGATTAATATTCCTTTGGTTTTTCAGGTTGGAGTTCTTGATAAATTGCTTGAAGAAATTTTGCAACGTTTCCAAAAGAATCGTAAATGCCCTCCATCTCGTGTCATCTTTTACCGTAGTGGTGTGTTTTATTCTAAATTGAACGAATTGCCGTTTAACATATTGCTTTTTTAGGCTGCACTGATGGGCAATATGGCTATGTTCTTCGTTATGAAGTCCCGTATGTTTTGTTGCGCTTTTTACCTGTTTTTTGATTTACCCTTTTTATAGAATCATTAATGCTGTTATTAAAAAGTATGCACCTGGAGCTCCTATTACTGTTATTGTTCCATCAAAGATGCATTCTTTCCGCTTTTTCAATAAGCAAGTAAGTCCCTTTCTACATATATGTGTATTCTCATCTTTTATCACTCGCATCTTTTAGATTAATGGTCGTGCTCGTTCTGATGAACAAAACATTCGCCCTGGTACTGTTATTGATGGCGCTGTTGTTAGCAATGCTATTTGTGAATTTTTCCTTAATTCTCATTTGGCTATTCAAGTTAGTTTTTATTGTTAACTTTTATGTTTTTTCAATTTCTAATAATAAATTCTTTTAGGGTTCTGCCAAGACTCCGAAGTATGCCATTATTCATAATACTGGAACCAATGCTACGCTTGACATGTTTGAACGGTGGACAAATGCTCTCTGTTATGATTTCCAGATTGTTACCTCTCCAACAAGTCTTCCTGCACCTGTCTATATTGCAACTCGTTATGCTGAACGTGGACGTCAAATTTACAACACTTTTGAGTAATTTTTTTTTAAATGATTACTACTTTTTTACATTTGCTTTTTACAGATCTTCTGCTGATGCTAATCTTCCTAAAAAGGCAATTGGTGCAGCTCAAAATGGTACTGGTGGTAATAAGAATGGTGCAGCTGGTCGTAATGGCAAGGACGGCGATTCTGATGAAAATGTTTATTACAACAAATCAGTCGGATTCAATTTTACCAAACAAGGTTTTCTTCGCGATAAACGCATAAATGCTTAAAAATCTCTTTTTTTTGTTATTTATTTTGGTTGTTTTTGATTTAATAAATACTATTATTTATTTAATGTTTTTTTTTTTGCGTTATAAAGTAGGAAAGTTGAAGTTTTTTAGGGGTTTGAATTGGTAGCTTGCTAAACATCTGCAGTGTTCATCTGAACGTTTGTCATTTTATGGGACATCTTTGTATCTCTTATGCTAAGCAAAACGGAAATCAACATTTGCTCATGCTTTAGCCTTATTTTAAAGAAGATATCTTCTTTTTATACTTGACTTTTTCCTCATACAGTATTGTAGTACTCTGTCAGTTTATATTAGTCTATTTAAATTTTTTGTTTTCAATGATCGTTCCTAATCTGCAGAAACAATAGAATAAAAAAGTAGGATAATAAATCCAGGTTATAATTTATCACGCGTGCAGTATGGTTTTATTAATTTTGAAAAAAAAGTGCGACATTTGAATATGCAGTTGGTGTTTTTTCTTGACAAAAAAATACCAAGTCACTTGGTCCAAGTGTCTGACATATTTTTGTTAAGATTGACATGAAAAGTTGTAACAATATACATAGGTGTCATAAGATTTTTTTTGACTTTGCTTGAAATTTTAATGCATCTACCAATTTCGGATATGTGAAATCCAATGGCACAATTAGATTTTTTTTATCTTCAGTATCAAAAAAGTTGTGAAGGATCTACGAAAAGCTCTTCAGTTTTTCATTTCGTAGGAGAGTTTTTCTCTTTGGTTGTATGTCACGCAAGTCTTGGCCAAGTTGTGCACTTTTTGCACTCTTGCATTCTCTTTTTTTCTTTTCCATGGCCACAGTGTTAAAAATTTACGAATTTTTCTCTTTCGTTACTGTATTACTTTATTTATTTTTTATTTATTTATTTACGTGCCCGAAGCACATTGATAAAAGTTCTAACTAAAAGATTTTGTTTTCGAGTGCAAATTAGTCGCGTAGCAAGTCTTTGAACTCTTTCAAGTTCATCACTAATTTTTACAAGTGATGGGTTAAAAACAGGACTACTAAATTCAAGATGTGGCCTGACATAAACTCCATAAAGTTGAGCTAGAGTAAGGAAATCCGCTGTTTGTAAGCATTTTAATAATTAATAGAGTTTCTTCTTGGCATGTGAGGTGAAAAGGAAAAATCAGAAGCTAAATATACTCCTAAATCTCTAATAGGACCGAACTGATAGATTATTTCATTGTTATCATAAAAATATTTAGTTTCAGGATTGTTTGATTCAAAGTGGAAGGATCTACATTTTTCATTGGCGATTTCTAATAAATTTTTCTTATTATATATTGTCCCTAAATGTACATTCTGTATAACTTCTGCAGACAAACTCAGAAAATTTTATTTTAGCATATACTTTTCCAAAAACATTTCAAAATAATTTTGAATTAATTTGAAAATCTAAATTAATCATTACTACAACCTTGGAAGTTGTTGGGTTACTAGAGGTACCCCGCCCCTTCGGGGCGGCCACCAATGATCCACGCTACAGAAATAAAAAATGTTATAGTAATAAGATTTGCTAAAATGGGCAAGCTCAAAGCAAAAAAGTTTTCACCTCATGTCTTCCTTCTCAATTAGAGCATAGCTAGAACTCTTTTGGCTATCCTAACTCCTTTAAAAAGTTATACAAAATAACTAAAATCTTAAAAAAGGGTCCTGGACACATAGGATTCTAACCATGCCCCTTTATCACCTGAATCGATAGATAAAGCTACATCGGATAGCTTTTAAAATGCCACTCTTCTCGCTAAACTACTACTTTGTCAATCTCTTTTTCATATTATGCAAATTTTATGTTTTCATTTTCATTTTTTTGTGAATGAAAAAATAAAATCGGACGTGCCAACAAACGAACAATCTCCATTTATTGAGAGGAAGTAGTAGTAATGCTTAATGAATGAAATTACAAGGTTTGTTTAAAGATCCAATAAACCTTGTAATCTAAATTTAAAAAAAAATTTAAAGTATGCAAACCACAGAATTTTAATACAAAGTTTTTTTTATAGAACTTGACTGAATATTTATTGACAATTCTGCTTCACAGAAATACAATAACCAACTATTGAAAAATGTAAATTTTATTTTCATAATAAACTTGTTTTTAATTTTGCCTTAAATAATCAGGGAGGACATGGATATATCCGGAGTTATAAAGCGGATTGAACAGAATGTAATAAAATTTGTGCATTCAAATTTTTTTTCATGAAAGTTATAATTTTCTTTTATACTTTTTTTTGCACGATTTCGTTTTTTACCTCACCGAAAAAATCATTATTCATTTTTTGTTGGAGTGGGTTTCTTATTTTTGAAGCAACAGATGATGCCCCGATTCTTTTTTCGCAAAAAAAAACAAATGCCTTTTGGCATTACATTAGACATACCCATATTGTTAGATGGGTTGGATTTCAATGTCACACAAACTTTGACTCAAAAATCTTTCTTCTTTTTTTTTGGGGGAAAAGAATCGAATATTTTTTGCGTCCGACGTACGCGTATCCGAAAGTCATCGTTAATGATCCATGGCTTTTCCGTCTTTCTTTTATTCATTCAATTGTTTTCTCTGAGAGGTCATCATCTTCCTCATCCTTTCATCATCAACTCGACACAACTTTGACTTCATGATTCAACTTTTCTGAACATCTTCTTTCCTTTCTTTTCTTTCGTTTTCATCTTCTTGGTCATCATCCATCCTTATTTTTGGGAGGGAAGGAAGTAAATAATAAATAAATATATATATAAAAAGATGCAATGAGGGATGACAGTAATTATGTGAAGAATGACCATCAGTCATGTTTCATGGAGTCATCTTTTTGGAATTTGGTACATGTCTGTCAAATAACAAACTCTCTGTTTTTTTAAAAAAAATTTATAAAGCTGTGCTTATGGCGCTAAAATTAAATTATATTTTAAAAGAAAATATAACTATTAATATAACCCAGCAAGCTTTAATTTTTGCCATAATAACCTTGTTTTCAATATTTATTCATTCACAAAAGCTCTATTTTATTTTAGCCATTTATTAAATTATATTTATCTTTTTAATAATATTTGTTTCAAATCATGTCATGTAATTTTATTATGAATTAAAACTCACTTATGCTCAGTCATTCAACATTCTGTTTACCTTACAAATGCTTCAGACAATAACAAACTTGATTTTTTTAACCAATAAGAAATAATGAAGTATTTGATTTTTATAAATCATTTTTTCTGAGGCATGTACATTCGAGTTAAATTTCATTTTCCAATTTTATATGTATGCAATTCCTACAGCGTTTTTGCTTCCATATTTTGTTTCCCTTAAACCTTATTATTAAGATTTCCCAGCTCATTCGGTTTCTTATAAAATCTCTACCTCCTTTTTTTCTCACAAATTTAATAAAGATTTATTTTCACAAATATTTGTCTTTTCAAATTCACGGTTAAAATTCTGCATTCTTTTGTATTTTTATTTAAAGTGGCATCCTGTTGTGAGCTGCAAACAATCGCCCAAAAAATGATTCCCGTAAAAAATGAAATAAATAATTTTTTAAAAATCGGGTTAATCTTTGGATTTCCTTCTTCCTTCATTTCTTTTTCATCTCTTTCTTTAAGGCTGCTTAAATTTTGGATGATTTGTTTTCCCTCTTTTTTTCTAAGAATTTTTATATTTTTTTGTAGTCGCTAAAATCTTAATAGTTTTTTAATGATCTAAGTGTCAGAAGTTTTTTTCGCTTTTATGAGAGAAGATGTTGATTGTTACTTTAAAGAAAAAGCGGATTTTAAAAATAATGGATTTACATTTCTCTTGCACAATTGCATAATCTAAGAAATTCTTTGGGATTTAAAAGAATCTGTTACGCTATTTACCGCTTCTTTTAATGAGTCTTTTAAAAAATACTTTTGATTTTCAGAAAAAAGCAGTGTTGAAGAAATTTATTACAGTTCTATTTTACAAAAATTTTTCGACAATGACGATAAAGGGCATTTGGCCCAAGTTCGTTTTTGGTGTGCCGTTGTTGCTACATTTTTTGTCAATTATGGCTGAAGAAGATGTTGATTTTCCACAATTAAATCCGAGGAAGAATGATGAAACATATCAAATATACCGTAACCCACAATCTTTCCAAGTAGATTCTACTTATAATATTAGAGCGGAAGATGATATTACAAAGTTAGTGTTGTTGATGTTCCAGTTTCCTCTTAACGTTGTTTAAATTTTTTTAGAAATGACTCTTTGGTACTTTTTGATAAATCAAAACCAAAAGCTTTACAACCCGAAAAAGTAAAAAGTGATGAATACATTGCTCCGCAACGCTTTGAAATTTCACAAACTGTATCTTTTTTGTTTTATCCAAAAATTACTGTAACCCACATTTAATCTTTCTAGAATGACAGTAACCGAATACATGGAATAAAACAGAATGAAACAATTGATCCTAATTCTGTCAATCAAATAAATCTCACAGATCCGAATGAAGAAAGTAAATATGATAACTTTGGTGATAGATATCAAAAATGGAATGAAAGCCTCTATCATGAAGCTCAAAATAATGAAAAAATTGATATTCATGTAATTTTATTACTGCAACATGCTGGAATTATTAAAACATATTTTTAGAATCCTTATCCTCCACTTCCTGCCCTCAAGCATAAAGACCCCGAACCTGAAGAATATTTTCCGCCATCATTTAAGCAGACCTTGGCTGAATCTCCAGAAGTTAAAAAAGAAAAAAGCTTCTCAATTTCAAGTTCGCTTCGGGATTCTACTCGAACGACAGTTGCCCCAAATAGTTCAAATCGGAATATTGAAGATATAACATCCCCAGAAATGGAAGATTACGATAAAAATGGAATGCTTGCAAAAGGTGAAGAAGTTCAATATTCTGATGATCCAGTTCCATCATCATCATCGAGACAAACATATTCCACCGAAGGAATTAAACGTGATCCAACAATGCCATTTCAAGTTACTCATTCACTGATGGATGCAATGGGTTCAACAACACCTCAACCAACAACGTATTTGTTGCAAGATTCTGAAGCAACAATTTATCCAACATTAGTTCCTGGAAGCGTGGACGATGAAGAAGAAGGACAACAACAGCAACCTCAACAGCAGGAAGATGAAGAAGATACTGATGGAAAACAAAGAGAAGAAGAAGCCATGATAACAAGCGATTATATTTCAAATCTTGATCCATCACAAAGAGATCGAATGTTTTCAAGAGAAAATTTACAGCCATGGGAACGACATCGAAACGAAGTATTAGAGAATGAACAAAATCAAAATAATGAAAACCAGCAACAACATAGGTTTATTTTTTGTATTTTTAATTTTTTCCCCATAACATGCTTTCCCTTTTAGCACTTATTCAGCTTCATATAATGCCACTGAAACTTCAACGGCCCCATATCTAACTTCATACCTTGTACCAGCTTCGACCATCTATGCTGCACCAGCTCCTCCACTTTCTTCTTATATTTTAGTTCCATCTGGGACAAAATATTATGGTGACCAAGCTCCAGAAGTTCAAGTGGTCAGTGATTCATCATACAACCGAATCTATGATGAAGACAGTAATTCATCAGGAGAAAGAGAACAACATAAGATATCACGAGAAAATGTTGTAACCGTTGAAAAAGTTGATGAAAGCCATGGAAGTGATTTATCCCGATCCCCTCAATTCAAATTATATGGAATTAAAACAGCTTTTCATAAAGGCTCTGGAACAACAGATACCAACAAAACAAATGTTGAAAAATACGATACATGGCTTGCAAACCCTGCAACAATTTTTGATTTACCCCTGCCAACTGTTTTAAAGACAGCGTTTGCTGTTAATGTAAGCTATTTTTGATGTCCTTAAAAATGCTCAAAATACAAAATTTTAGACGAAAGCATTTTCTGCTAAACAGCATTCAGATAATTCAAATCTTCGAAACGATGAGTTTGAAATGGATGAATCTGGAAATCCTCTAAAATATCGTAAAAAGGGAACTGGGCATTCAACAGAAATTTCGATCGCTCCTTTACGTGAACTTCCTAGTGTAATTTCGAATGAATCAGAAGGAGCTGAAACTGCTGAAATTGAAAGTTATACAGATGATGAAGCAATTGAAGCTGCAAAAAAGAATTCTTGTCAACCATCAGAACTAACAAACATTCAGTCAGAAGGTGATGAAATACTTTCACAATGTTTTGTCATTGCTAAAAATTGTTTATTAACAAATGCAGCACCAATTGAACGAAGAATTAATTTAAATTTAACAGAATGTGCTATGTTTTGTTCGGAGTAACTGTTGTTTTTCTAGGTACTAAATTATGACACAATTTCTAGAAGTCAATATTGCAAATCAATTGGATATTCTGAAACAATGGCAATTTGTGATATCTTTGCATTTTTAAATGGCTCGGCCGATTCTCTACTACTTCGATATCATGGAACACATTATTTACAGCCGACAAGAAAAAATATTAAAAAATGCTTACAAGGTTTGCAAATATTTTATCAAAAAAATATTTTTAATTTTAAAAATTTTCTATTAAATTTGGCTATAACTTTTCAGATCGCAGATTAAGTGGAATTACAGTTGTCGCTTCAAATGATCCAATTGTTGTTGATTCAAAGTAATTCACTTTAATAAACTTTAATTTCTGATACATAAATGTGACAATTTCAGCGAACTGTCTGAAGATCAACTTTTATCTTTGACAAATAAAGCAAATCCAAACTTAAAACGTAAGTAAAACACTTTTTAGAAAAATGATCAATAACCATAAACTTTCCAGAGAATTCTTGTCCAATCGACACCGATATTTTAACACTAAAAACAGAAAATTATCGGCTTCGAAATTTTGGAATTGATAAATTTATTCAAGATCCACCAAATTCTGAAAGTGAATGTATATTTTCATGTTTAATTGATCTTGCAAATGGTCGTCTACCATTTAATTGTACTTCAGCAGATTATAACTCAAAAACGAATGAATGCACGCTCTATTCTGGTGGGTCAAACGTAAACGGGAATGGACATTTGATTGAAGAAAAATATTATGAGCATTATGAAAAAGTTTGTGCAGATGGTATGTGCCACCGTGGAAGTACAAACCAATTAAAAATATTTTCAGAGAATCTTGTACAACAATGCCGTGGATTTCCTGTTGATAGAATTCCACAAAAGCTATTGATGGGATTTGTCGTTAGCCGAGAAAAGTCTGCATCTTTGCTTGAATGTATTACTCTATGTTTCGAAAGATATAAAAATCATGGAGATTGTTTATCAGTCAATTATTTTTATACTGTAATTTTTAAAAACTGGGAAGTGCCATAATTACTGTAGAGAATTTTAGGAAGAAGATGAAAATTGTATTTTAAGTTCAGAAAGCTATTTAACAATTCCACAATTTTTTATCGATGAAGTTGAATCAATTGTTGATCATGCATCAATAGATAAATGTCTAAAAATTAAAGAAAATCTTATTCATATAATATCCTCTGTAAGTTCTCTTACAATAACAACAACATAAATAAATTCAAAAGCATATTTTTAGGACAATAAGATACCTGAAAAGTCATTAGCAATTGACATAGACGATGGGTCTCGAATTCTTCCATCCACACCTGGTTTTGATATTGTTCCAACAATTGATGAAAAGAGATTCAAAATTAATGCTATAGATGGGGAGACATTATTATTGTCATCCAATGATATTCGTAGACATCCGTTAAATTTGCACAGGATTACAACTACAATTGCCCCGGAAACAGCTCGACTAAAACTTACAAATCAACTTAAAAAATCAATAAAAAGACTGAAAGAGTATAAATTTAAAAAACAGAAAAATTAATATTTAATAATATTTTTATTACTGTAATATTTACGGGTTTATTTCCTTGACATTTTTCTTTCTTTGCTTTTCTGGTAATCTTTTATGTTGCAATAAATAATTAATAAATTCATCATTTAATATGTGACAGAGATTGTTAAAACTGCAAAATGTAGAGCAGTATTTGCCGTGGCTAAAATGTTAGTAGCAAATATGTTTGTTTTCTTATTAACAAAATATTCTTTTTTCGAAATAAAAGATAAAAATCTAGACTTCCACGTTATTTTTAATGTTACTTTGTGTTTTATTACATCAGATAATAAATATGAAAACAATTTATTAACAATTTTAAACAAAAAATTTAACAACAAATGCATATTTTTTCCTGTGTATTAAAGCCACAGAAAATGGAAACCCGTAATAATTTTACCAAAAAAATACTGTACAAAAAAGAGAAGGAAAAATATTTAAAATTATTGAATATCTGATAGTGGGTCATCTAAAAGCTTTTTCTTTTCTGAATTTGATGCTGAAAATGAAGATATTGCCACCATTGTTGGTATTACATCAGGTGGATCTAGTGGTGCTGCTTCTACAGTATTATTATAGACACCACTGTCAAAAACTGGATTAGTAAAATTTGTTGTCTAAAAGTGTTAAGAGTTGTTGTTGCTAGAACAATGTCAAGAAAAGTTTACTTCATTAGCAGGAGTGCTATCATCATCACCAATCATGAAAGCAGGATTATGAAATTCATCCATATCTCCATCATGTTCTGGTTCATTAAACATTCGATGATGTCGAAATAGTTTAATTCCGTATTGATCATTTTTAACAAAAACAAGATAAAGCCCCGAGATTGCAAGAATGCAAAGGAATAAAATTAGCATAAGCATTGTCATCACCGATCCAACGGATTTTGATGGCTCTGATGGAATTTCTGGACCTGCAAGGGAAGTCTCACATCGACTTCCAAGAGTATTATCAGGGCATCGACAAATTGGTTGATTATCTTGCATGAAGCAGGTTCCACCATTTGCACAATATCCATCACAAGTTGGCAAAGAACATGTTAAGCCATACCAGCCAAATCGGCATGCACATCTCGACGAACCAATTGAAGGTTCAAGGCATTGTCCCCCATTTAGGCAATCAATTTCATCACAGCTGGTGGCATTAATGGTGTCACATCTAAACATAACGTCACTGTAACTATGTATAACAGATGGATTGAGTTACCTATCACCACCAAGTCCTTTCGGGCACTGACAAACAGGACCAAGCCGTTCATCAAGCCGACAAGTAGCTCCGTTATCACAGATTCCATCACATCTTTCTAGAACATCACATCCTAAATATAAAAGTGATTAGACAGTGTAAAAAGTTTATTATAAATTTACGTGTGCCAATATATCCCGGCTTACACGTGCAATGCCATTGTTTTACAGGATTTGGATTAAGCGGATCGGGGGCAACTGTTTCAACAATGCCACATTCACTTTCATTTAAGCAATAATCTTGGCATTTTCTTTCTTCTTCGCATGTTTTTCCAGTGAACATTGATAAACAGGCACAAGATGGTTCACCATTCGACTGATGAACACAAATTCCACCATTTTCACAATATCCAGGATTCTGGGCACATGAATCTTTTTCACATCTAAATATACCGTTATTGTAGCTTTGTATAACAAATGGATTGTGTTACCGATCTCCACTGAATCCTTTATTGCAATTACAGTATACGAAATTTCGATACATCGTTCCATTTCGGAAACATTGCCCTCCATTGAAGCAATAATTTCGGCACATATCAATTTCACATGATTGTCCCATAAAACCCTTTGGGCATATGCAAATATTTCGATCATTGCATTGTCCACCATTTAGGCAAACAATTTCATCACCTTTTGAGGTAACACAATTTTCACAACTAAGTCCCATATATCCCTCAGGACATTTACAGAATGGCTTTGAGTGAGCTGCGATAAAGCATTGTCCTCCATTAACACAAAAACCATCGCATGCGTTTCCTTTTTCAGATAAATAATGATCACAGTTTGGGCCATGCCATCCATTATCACATTTACAATAGGTTAGACCAGATAAATCATCAATCATGCATGTACCATGAGCACCACAAAGACCTGTACATTTATATCTCTCACATCGAGCTCCCATATATTGAATTGGGCATCGACATAGAGCTTTTGGTTTTTGGAAGGCAAGATTATATGAGACATAACAGGTACCATTATTTAAACAATAGTTATGACAAATGGTGTGTTGGCATTCTTTTCCATGTGTTCCTGGCGGGCATTTACATGTGAGAGATGCTTTTTCACACGCTGCTCCATTTCGACATTTGAAATCCCCACATGCTGAAATTGTTGCATTAAAAATGTAAAAATTTGCAATTTTGAAAACTTACATGTAATTTTTGCTTGTAAAATAGATCTTAATGGTGAACATTTAATTCCATCAAACTGTTCATCTTCGGCACAAATACATTTTGGTGCTTCATTGATGGTGACACACGGCTGTGAGCCACATACATCTGCAGCGGTACAAATTGTTGTATGATTTGCTAAAATTAATGGATTTTTCAATTTGAAATTTATTTCTAACCTAATCTTTTTGTTGGATGAATCATTTTTAAATATGCCATTGGATTATTTGCTCGAACTTTTCTTACAATTGTATCATTTTTATCCTTTCCAAATTTGTGCGTTCTCCATACTGAGCCACCCGGTTGTCCCAAAATATAAAAATAATCGTCAAAGATATCTAAGCTTGTTGGGCGATCAAGAAGTTTTCCATTTTTATATCCATATTTTCTGACCATTCTTCGGTCACTTCCATCAAGCCTTGCTGATTCAATGCTTCCCTTCTGGATATCAGCCCAATAAATCCGACGATTAAATTCATCAATTACAATTGATTGGGGTTCATAAATATCTGTTGTTATAAGGGTAGTACGGTATGTGCCATCAAGATGCGATGACTCAATTGCAGAAAATGGCTCTTGTACAGACCAATAAAGACGTCTTAAAAATAGAAAGGTTAAAAGAAGATTTATTATGGACGGTAAAAGTACCTTTCATGAATTGAAACGGCAATAGAAGTAACTTTGCCAAGATTTGTATGAACCAAAACAACCGAATTTAAAGGATTTGAAAGCTTTGCAATTGAAATCTTGCCTTCTTTTGTAGGCCTAAAATACAACTGTTTTCTAAATAATGAAACAAAAAACATACGCATGATAAGTTGCAGTATAAACATTTTTATGAATCCAATCTACAGCCATGTTCTCAGCTTTTAGTTGCTTATGTGAAAGCAGTTCTCTCTTTTGCCGTTTTTTGTTGTTATCATTATTGTTAAGTTTTATGATATCTTCCAAGCTTCCATTTTGGATATTACCATTTCCATCCAAATAATAAATGATAACAGTTTTTCCATCATATGAAAGATAATCAAAATTATGAATTACTTGATTCAATTCAGAAGTGGTTACATCCAAGAGCATGGAATTCGGTTTATTTTTGAATGTTTGCATTAGTCTTCCGTTAAAGAGGACAGCAATTGCAGTACTTCGCTCTTCGGCTTTACATTTTGTATTTGATTCATAAAAATATCCAGGGGCACAATAGCATTTTGGCATGGGACCTTCTTGTAGGCAATATTGTGAACACATTCCAAATGTTTCGCATAAATGCCTTCCACAATTTGATTCATCTGACATGTCACCGCAATTATCTTCACCATTACATTGAAGCTTTTTATCAATACATCGAGCATTAGCACAACGAAAGGCATCCATACATTTCGTTTGACCTAAAACAAGGTTTTTGTGATTATTGTAATTAGATGTCAGGCGCAAACAATAGTCATTTTTTTCATCGCTTTCATCACTGCAATCAGCTATGCCATCACAATAACCCGAATATGGATAGCAATGATTATCTCCTCCGCATCGCAGATGACTAGTTGCGCAACCATTTCTTTCACAAACTCTTGGATCTTCATCAATACC
Source organism: Panagrolaimus sp. LJ2400 (assembly GCA_024447215.1). Lineage (NCBI taxonomy): Eukaryota > Metazoa > Nematoda > Chromadorea > Rhabditida > Panagrolaimidae > Panagrolaimus > Panagrolaimus sp. LJ2400. The sequence continues at coordinate 302,226 of JAMRYA010000009.1, read as the reverse complement.
ACCATTTGGGCAATCAATTTGTCCATCACAAATTTTAATCTTGGGAACACATTGATATTGATGTAGCAGGGATGAAGCAGCCGAGCTATCTGTCTGACATCTCATTCCACCTTCTTGATAATATGAATCTTCTTCATTACAATCACAGAAAATTTCATCACTCCCATCTAGACACTGTTCAATTCTATCACAAACATAACTCATTGGAATGCATTTACTTGACGGAAATGTACATTGGAATGTTGAATTATCACATGCTGGAAAAATTATTGTAAACTTGATCTTAAAACAGAAAAACCAACGATAGCAATCTCGTTCGTCGCTGTAATCACCACATTGCACGATTCCATCACATTTTTGTTCTTCTTTAAAACAGGTGATTCCGTCGGCGCATGGTAGCTCTTTTTCAGGACATTTCATGATATCCAATGTTTCGTCACAGTTCTCTTCATCCGTTTTGTCATCACAATCAAACTCCCCTGTAATAAAAAAGATGATTTGGTAAATGCAATTTTTTCTTGCACATAATTAATTTTAAAAAAACTTTTGTGAATATTACCCTTCTTTTACCAATCTTAAACCAAATTTAAATTACAATTCATGTAAAAGTTTCCCAGGCTAAGTTTTAAATGATCGAGGCTCGTCGAAATAAATTTGTAATCTAGGATGTGCGGAATAAATGCCATGAAAAATTTATAATTGAAAGCGCCGATTTATCATTTTTAGAGTATCATTTAATCAATTTTATTAAAAAGTTTATTTTTTTAACTTACCATCACAACGGAATTTTGCCAAAATGCATCGTTTATCTGATGCACACATAAATTGTTGATCATTACATTTCCCAGTAATTGGGCCACAAGTGGCCTCATCATCACCTGTATGACAATCTGATGCTCCATCACAGACCCATGAAACTGGAATGCAGCGGCCACTTGTACATTTAAATTCATACTCTGAACATGTTCGATTTGCTATAAAAAGGGAAAAGATTACGGAAAATGTCAAAAATAAAATTATGTTATTTAAAAAGCATTAAACTTAACGATAGAAAACTATTACAACACACAAAATAAGGAAGAAGAAAATGAATAAAACAAAAAAGCTGTTTTAAAATATCAAAAAGTGTCGTAAATTACTCAGTACATTTTCTATATTTACATATATTTATATATCTCACCACAAAGCATTGTCGATTCATCAGCCCCATCTACGCAATCAGTTTGCCCATCACAAAGATGTATTATTTGTACGCATCGACGAGATGCTCCATATCCGCATTCGAAATTTCCAGATGGACATTGGGGTGGTTCTACAAACACAAAAAACGAATATTTTTACAAAAACAAAATGCTAGACGTGATAGATGAAAAAAACACACCGAAAGCTTGGGATTCTTCATCTTCACCGTTGGGACAGTCCTTTTCTCCATCAAAAAGGTACGATCTTTGAATGCATTTAATTATTTCAGAAGTTTTTGGATCACGACAAGCGTAAAAATTTGGTTGAGTGCATTTTGAAAAATGTAAAGCTGCAAACGAACACAATCAAAAAATCCTTTTAACAAAGGAAAAACAAGTCATGGAAAGCTGTTAATATAAAGGAATTACGATAACTTAAGAAAGAAAGTGCTTAATTTTGAAAGTAAGGTAAAACTTGATATTGTACAATTTGTGAAAGTAAAATTTTTAGGGCACACTTCAGAATTAAATTTTCATAAAAACCAACCGCAATCTTTTTGTTTTTCGTCAGCTGCATCTGGGCAATCAGGAGTTCCATCACAGAGTGAAGTTAAAGCGACACATTTTGTTGAATTTGGACATTTGAATTGATCTTCATGACATTTATAATCAGCTAAAAGTTTGTATAATTTTGAATGTTTTTCAAGTCAAAAATATCGCTTACAACAAAGTTGTCCATTCTCGTCTTCTCCCTCTGGACAATCTCTTCTGCCATCACAGATAAGTTCAGATTCAATGCAGTTTGATGAATTATGAACTTGGACTCCTGGATTACACATCATATGACCTGGGGTGCAGTGGAACTTTGGACAATCGGCTGGTTCATCCTGGAATAAGGGATGTGCATATTATTTAAACTTTTGCTAAAATCTTTGCTTATATTTATTTGTTGCATTCTACGTCTTAAAAAGAAAACAGAAGAAAATATAAAAATGCCTTCAAGAAATGCAAAATTAAAAATCGTATTATTTCCCTTATTCAACTTCATAGAACTTCTTTGTAAAATCTTGTGAAGTTTAGCTTTTTACATATGTTATTCCCCAAAAAATACATCTTTTAATAATAAAATAAAGTTTCCCAGACAACTCCGAAAAAATTGCCAGATTACTGAACGCAGAAAAAAATAATACGTTTTTTCAACGGATATGCGCATCCCTACCTGGAAGTCACCACAATCATTTTGGCTAAAAAATGTTTTTTAATATAACAGTATTGTTTATATCTCACATACCCATCACATTTCCAATAAAATGCTAAACATTTATAAGTATTTTCACAAACAAATTCTGTTGGATTACAATCTGGGATGCATTGACTTCCTTGTGCTTTGAAGCCTTTTGCACAAAGGCATTCATACTTTTTATCAGTGATTGTCGGGACACAAATATTGTCACATCGATTTGAGTAATCACAGGGATGGGATTTCTTTAATGCTGGTTCAATTGAAGGGGATTCATTTTGTAAAACTGAATGCCAAATTTTAATTCCCATTGGTTTATACAGTTGTGTTTCAAGAACGATTTTTTGCTCATCACCGGTTCGTTTATTGGCTCTTTGAATGGTTCGATTTGTTGATTCTGACCAAAACATATAATCTTCAAAAACAGTAAGACCAAAAATTCTTCCAACAGATTTTCGTAAAACCATTTTTCGGTTATCTCCATTGTAGTCTGAGGATCCAATGTAATCCAAATATGCATCACCCCAAAATAGCCTCTTTGATGGAATATCAACTGCCAAAGCATTGGGCCATCGAAGTGATGTATCTATTATTACTCGGACCTCTCTTCCACCAAATGTCATTCGACCAATATGAGCTCCTTCACCCCAATCCGAATAAAACAAAAGCCCCATTTCAGGATCGCCAACAATTGCACGTGGCTCTGTCAAAGGTTTTCCTTTTAAAAGTATCCGAGAATATTTTCCGTTTATATCGGACACTGAAATTGAATGAGAATCTCGATCTGACCAATAAATATTTCTGCCAACATAATCAACAAAAATTCCTTCTGGAGATGTTGTGGTAAGATGTGTAAACTCCTAAAATGTTTTTTTTTGGATAACGTTAATACAATATGTGCTTACATTATAAGTATTTTCGGTGTCATTGACATCTCGTCGGATATAAGCCAAAGTAGATCCCACCATTGAAACATCAGAAAAGAAGACTTTTTTAGTTTTAATGTCAAAATCAACTGCCACACCATTAGTTAAATTTGAAGCAAGAATTTGTCGTGGAATTCCAAGCAAAGAATAAACTCTTAAATATCTTCGAGTAATAACCAGTAGTTCTGGTTCTTCTTTGATATATTTATGTTTACAAACTCTCTGCATATCTGGCTCAATTTCATATCCCTCTGCACATCCGCAACGATATCGATACCGGCTTGCTCGACCTTGTACATCACAAATCTGCGAGCATGGAAGTTCATTACAACGATTTTGAAAGATGCATGTTCGATTATCTGCGGGATTCAAAATCTTTCCTTCTTCAGTGCAATGGCATTGAAAGCCAATTTTCTTTTGGATGCATTGATCTTCACATGGATGATCACGTTCACATTCATTTCTATTACAATTCTGTTCATCACTATTATCTCCACAATCATTTTTCATATCACACAGCAAATTTTCATGAATACAAACACCATTATTGCATTCAAAACTATGTGGAGGACAGGAATTACGGTAGTGAACTCCACAAATTAAATCGAATTCATCTGATTCATCCCTACAATCTGGAATAGAATTGCAGGCCCAACTTTGGGGAATGCATTGTCCAGATGTACATTTAAATTCATCCGTTCCACATTGGCGATGAACACATCCTACTGGCTCATCGCTTGTATCCCAACAATCTGAAAAAATTGCATAGATTTTTAAAAAACATCCGAAAGTTTGTGACGCCAAATTTCATACCTGGTTCACCATCACAAAAATGCCTTAGTGGGATACAATCAAACATGGAGGATCTTGTTCGCTTAGTTTCACACTGAAATTCTGCTGGCCGACATGGCATTAGCGGAGTTGCATTTAAATTTGTGCAATTTGTTTCGTCACTGCTAATTTCACCTTTAGCTTTTGCATCAAAGCAATCATCAATTCCATCACAGCGAAATGACTTCGGAATACAAATGCCAGTTTTACAGAGAAATGAATTTGTTAAATCACATTTTCTAAAAAAATTATCCAAAATAGTTCAAAATATTATCTATAAAACTAAATGATTATTACACAGCGCAACCAGGGCTTGTTGGATCATCAAAACATTTATCAACTTTATTGGTAATATTTTTTGGACAGTAATTTTCATCTGAACGACTGGCGCAATCTTTTATTCCATCACAGACAAAACTTTTTGGGATGCATGTTCCAGTACCAGAGCAAGCCACTTCTTCAGAAGTACAATTTCGCCAATTCATTCTTAATTTGAATGGAGCTAAAAGTTGTTATTTTAAAATTAATTTAGGATTTTAGCAAAACTAACTTTTAAGTACAGAACCTGGACATTCTTCTTCATCCCAATCATTCCAGCAGTCTGAAAAATGTGATGGTATTTGAAAAAAAAATTTAATATTTATGATTAATAAAGTTTTGTGTTAATAAATGAAAATTCCTATAAAATTTATTACCAGAAGTTCCATCACAAAACCATTCGGGTAAAATGCATTGCGTTGTACCCCGACAATTAATCATTGATTTATTTTGATACAGTACAGTTGTACAATCGCGTTTTGGACATGTGTCGTCTTCATCTGATGCATCAGAACAATCTGAATTTTAATTTTGTAAAATGCATAAAGTGTATTAAACAAAAATATACCTTTTGAGAAATCGCATTTTTTGGATTTATCAATGCATTGTCCATTTTTGCATCGAAATTCTGAATCTGTGCATGAACAGTTTTTTTCATCATTAAAATTGATACAATCATTCACTTTGTTGCATCGCTTGAATTCCGAAATGCACATTCCATTTCCACAGGTGAAATATCCAGTTCGACAAGTCCTTGTAGCGCAGTAGTCTATTGATTCGTCTTCTTGTCCATCAGGACATTCAGCTACACCGTCACAAGTTTCTTCATAATCAATACATCGTCCAGATGAAACACATAAGAATTCATTTTGAGAACATTCCAGTCTTCGGATATCCCCAAAACAAGTTGTATTATCGGCATTCAAAACTCTGCCAGGATGACAGGAACAATGTGCTTTGCCCTTAGAATCCATTCGACAAATATCCTGACATTTGAGAGATTTTCCAATCTCTTGATTACACTCATCTTTGCCACATTTAACCAAATCATCGGCATAAATTGTTAAACCCATGGGCTGATCAGGGAGATTTCCATGTATCACTACAGTACCTTCACCATCAAATTTGGATAGCATAAGAACTGCACGATGTACCCAATCTGTGTAATAAATATAATCCCCATGCAGAGCAAGCGAGAATGGATGAGCTGGGTAATCGATGGTAGTAGAGTGATTAAAATTTTCAATAACAATTTCTCGATTTGATCCATCATAATCACATCTTTCAATTTTATCTAATCTTGCATCAGCCCAATATAGCTTTTGTGCGGAATAATCAATGAAAATAGAATTCGGAGTTCGAATATCTGTCGAAATAATTGTTTCATGCTTAAATCCACTAAAATATAGCCGGTTAATTGTTGGCAGATCTGTTCTCCAATTGGTATAATAAATTTGCATATGGCATGGATCAACTGCAATTCCACGAGGCTTATCTAATTCATTCAACTCCAAAACGACAGTCGGCTTTTTTGGATATGCATTTAAATATTCATCTAATAGTGACACTCGAAGAATCGATGCTCCTGATGTAAAATATAAATCACGATGAATTTCATCAAATGCCATTCCTTCCACTTGCTTAACATCTTGTACAATAACAAAATGTTGTGATTGATCTATCTTTATTGCAACTAATCGATTAGCTTTAATATCGCTAAATATAAGCTGATATCGATCGATATCGGCAACAATTGCAACAGGGCCTCGAAGAATATCCGCATCTTTAATGGGTTTAAAAGCTCCAACAAGTTCTTTCCTTTCAATTGCAGCTGAAATTGACTCATGTTTTTCATCGGAATCCAATGAACCAAATGTTGGAGCAAATTCAATTTGATTTCCACGGATATATGCCAAAAATGATCGATATCCTATAAATGTGAATAATTGTTTATTTGTGGATAAATTAAAAGAGGCATACTTCCACAGCTTTTTCCGTCATGATTTAATTTACTAAAAATGCATGCACATTTGTGTGATGTTTCAGGGCCTAAGAAATAACAAATATGTTCACAACCACCATTATTTTTCTTGCATGGATTATCCAAATCTAAAAAATTAGTTCCAAATTCAGTATTTCAGAATATTGTAATAAAAGAGAAAAGATATTTTGATATGAAACTTCAAAACTACCATAATCACTTACCTTGAGCTCGTTTCAAATCAAAAACTTTTAAATCTTTGATGGGTGTTTTTAGAGTTCCAATAATTTTAAGAGTTTCATTAATGATCGCTCCATTTGTTCCAATATCAGCTCTAAAGAGCTGCTTTCTTTCGCTGTAATACAACACCCCATTTAAAACTGTCATTGAATCATAAAAAGTTGTATTAGCTTTAACAATTTTTTGATCAGTTCCGTCATAGTTAATTGATGAAATTGATTTTGTTACATAAATTAGTCGTTGCTTTTCTTCATCAACTGCCAAAATTGAAATAAATGGATTATCAGAAATTAGCTGAGATTTTTCAGATCCATCAAATCGAGATTTTTTAATTCCAGTTCTTGAAAGCCAAAATATCCAACCATTTTTTGAGTCAACAACTAACTGCCCAACTGTTTCATTTAATTCTCGGACGATTGAAAGCTTTAAATCATCGGAATTTGGATGTATCAATTCAATATTTGCAGATAACTGCCGTCCTGGGACCATTGGTACGAATGACGAAACAAAGATATATCCTGTTACAGGGTCTACGGCAACCCCTGCAAGCCTTGCTCCTCCACCAGAATGCATCTTTCTGAGGCTATCAGGTTTTAAAAGATTTAAAGCAAATAGCTCATTCAGTTTTGCATCGATTAAATATGCAATGTTCCTAATCGGATCAACTGTCATCCATCGTGGTTGTAAATTTGCTAACTCATTTCCACTTAAAGCAATTGTGTGAATTTCATCAGAATTTTCTTCGCCGATTCCCTGCCAAAATATCTCATAATTCATTGTTATAAACATTAGCCTTTGATCTGGTGCAATACATTTTCCACTTCGATCATGCAAAAATCCATCGGCACAAACACATTTCAGCTCTTTAAATGAACGAATACAAATTTGTTCACATTTCAAACTCGAACATGTTGTTGTTGGGGTTTCTTCTGATGAAGCAGCCATTTCACTTTCAAGGGCAAGCTTATCCATAATTTTCATTGCAACCAAATTTGTGTTATTTGTTCGAAGTTGCCGAAATGATTTTCTGTAAATATAAATTTTAATCCTGATCGACTTCAATAAAACATACCGTAATTCAAAAACATGCCCTCCAGCAACAAAATTACTTGAAACCATTCTCGCTAAAATATCTCCACTATATTTATCATAAAAGATCAGTTCATGTCCGCCATCATCCAAGGCAATGAAACCAGGAATTTTCATTGGATCATTCGCAAAATTAAGGGTATGTAATTTCATTTTTTGAACATCAAGAACTCGTGTAAGATTTAGGGAAGGTTGAGTCCAATAGAGTCTTTTATTTTCGTCGATGACCAAAGACCTTGCATCCACTGTTGCATTTTGATCCAAAGCTTTTAGGGAAATTTCAGCAACCTTTTTTCCATTTGCTGCAGAACGGAATAAAGCTGGTGGAGAATATCCTATATCAAACCAATATATTTCGCTAAAAAATTATTTTCTAATAGTTGAAAGATATTCCTGCGGCTACAGTTGAGGTCAAGAACTTACCCCTTAATATAATTAATTTGAGTTGGTTTTTTAACATTTGGATTATTTTTGCTGTTGATGATGGTCTTTTTAAATCGACCATCCACTGTTACTACTGAAACCCAACCATTTGGGGCTGTTTGATTAAATTCATTTCTCCACCCAGTAAAATATACAAGGCCTTCAATGGGGTCAACAGCTAGCCCATAACAATTTTCTGCACCAGATTTTAGTAAAACATCTTGCTCTGTTGTTGAAGCATTTCCCATTGAAAGTTTATAAATTCTGCCAGCAATTAAATCACTCCAATATATTGTTGTTGTGGATGGATCTGTTGCCAGGGCACTAATATTTTCATCACCTTTTGGGGCTAACAATGGGAAGACGACTTTATTCGGATAATCCATATCTATCGCGGTTACGGTAGTTGAAGTTGCAAAAATTAGGGTTTGATTTATATGAATGCAAGAAGTTGGATTTGAAATGCCATGTGGAAATGCCATCATATGTGGACAAGCGCATTGTCGTTCAGTGGAAGAAACAATCAAGCATAAATGTGAACATCCACCATTATCTTTGCATGGGTTTTTGATAGTTTCTGGTTGTCGAGAACTGTGTACTATTTTAAGATCAAAAGGTTGATTTGATGTGTCTTCGATGACAGAAACATTTGTGCCATTCCATTTATTAGCTCGAAAAATCTTTGTATTCCTCCAATCACTCCAATAAATGTGATTCTCAAAAACTGAAATCGAAAATGGATGTGCCATATTATTTGCATCTCGAAGAACAAGTCGAACATCAAAACCATCATAGGTCATTGTATGAACAGAATCCGATTTGGCATCAATCCAGTACAGTCTTTCAGCGCTGAAATCACAGGTTAAACCATTTGGCCAGCCACCGCTTGGGACATCCAACACTCGAAAAAGCGTTTTTCGATCTGTGCCAGCCATTGTTGCTCTTTCAATTCGAGGATTTGATTCCTGCCAATCCGTCCAGAACATCAATCCTTTACTAAAATTGATTGCATAAATTTATTATTTATTCCATGCAAAGATAAAGCATACGCAGGATCAAGGGCTAAAGCCCGGAGATTATGCATATCATCTTTTAGAACTGTTGCAGTAAAAGTTCCCTCGAAATTTACAACTTGAATTTGATCTAGTAAAGAATCCACCCAATAAACATTTTTGCCGATCCAGTCAACAGCTAATCCTTCGGCGGTCCAAATTCCGATTTTAACAATTGGTTCAACATCTTTCAAAACTGTAAATATATTTTTTTCAATGAAGGATCTCCATTTATTAAAACTTACTTCCAGAATTTATTCTACCCCGAAATATTTGATCTTTATGAATATCCGACCAAAACAGCAAAATATTATCTGAATCTTCGTAATAATAATCAATTGCAATTGTATTTCGAAGCTGTGATAACAGCGGTATGCTAATTTGTGAGACACCTTTTCCAGCAACTCCAGAATGATTTCCTATATTTTTGCTATCACCCAATTTCAGTAATCGGATATCATAGCGATTTGTGTACACCATATATGCATCTTCATCAGTTGTAGCCTTGCATGAAAATTTATCTGCTTGTATTTCGTACCCCGGTAAACAATGACAATATTTGGTTGAGCCTTGTTTTTCACAAAGCTGTGAGCATGCTCCAAATGAACATGGGTCAGAGTGATGACATTTGAGGCCATCATGAGCTAAACTAAATCCTTCATGACAACCACACACGTATCCTGTTGGACGATTATAGCATTCTTGTTCACATGCAGCTTCAGTGCATAGCCTAGAAATATGCATAGCTAAAAATGAAGTTAAACATGAGGGGAATTACTTTTCTTCACAAAGGAAGCCTTCATCATCTTTATTCTGGCAATCATATTTTCCATCGCAGACTTGGCTGGGGGATAAACATGTAAATTTTGTGTCATTTTGGCATAGAAAATATGGTGAAATACATCGCTCAGTATTTGGCTGAATTCTTCGACCACATCCTTTAAAATTTACGGTTTTTTTTAGCAAATTTACAAAATTTACCTCGCTCATCAGAAGCATCTGCGCAGTCATTAAATCCATCACATTTAAATTTCAGTGGCACACACCTAGTTGAATCTTCACATTTAAATTGCTCTCCGGAGCATTTGATCATTGCTAAAATTATATGTACATCATTTTCAGTCTATTATTAAGACACCAAAATTACGACTTACGGCAATTTTTTTCATCTGTGCCATCATTGCAATCCATATCTCCATCACAAACAAAAATTTTTCGGATACATTGAAATTGTTTTTTGCACGTAAATTGATTTTGTAAAGGGCAGGTGATTTCAGTTCCAAGAAGGGCAGATTTTGGAACACAAATCGTTGAATTTTCATCAACTCCATTCTCACAATCTATAACGCCATCGCACATAAATTTTGCACTCATACATGGAGAATCTTCAGAGCATCGAAATTCTGCTCCTTCAACGCATCTCTTATCACAGTGGGCTTCATCACTGCCATCTCTGCAGTCAGCATGCCCATCGCAGACAAATGTAGCAGATATGCATTTGCCATTGTAACATTTAAATTGTCCAACGGGACATTCTTCTCGAAATTCTAAAATAAATGTATGCAGGTGGAAAACTTTCTTTAAAAACATCGCTACCACAAGATTCTTCATCAGAAATATCAGCAGCTCCAGGACCATCATGTGTAAGGCAATCAAATGTGCCATCACACTGCCATTTTTTGGGAATACAACGTTTACTCATTTTACACATAAATTTGGTGGGAGGACATTGAGGGGATGTTGAACATTGTGGCAATTTTTCATCATCACCGCCGCGACAGTCACGTTCCCCTAAAAATATTTCAATGACAATTCCTGTCAAAAGTAAAGCTAACCATCACAAAGCCAATGTGAATCAATGCACTGATTCGATGCACAGAGGAAAGCGGCAGGATCAGGACATTTAAAATCTTTACAAACACCATTCCGATCTAAAAATACGCATTCATGTGTTAATATAGTTTCTTAGTGTTTTTAAGTTTTTACCCTCATCAGAATTGTCACCACAGTCATCATTTGAATCACAGACTAAATCTCGTTCAATGCATTGCTTGCTTCGTTTACATTCAAATTCCATTATTCCACATCGAGATGTCAATTCTGCTGTTTTATTATATTCACATTTTCTTGCATCAGCTGGATCAACCTATAAAACACATTAATTTAAGATTAGATAAACCCTGTCTTCTTTTAATGCTCACATAATATCCTTCTGTGCATGCGCAAATCCTTCCAGGGCAATCTTTACAATCTTGTGGAAGACAAATCTGCTGACATAATCCAGAATCTTTTCCACATTTATCATTGGCGTTTTTAATTTTTTCTTCATCCCGAATTGGGTCATATACATGCAACTCATAAAGGGGAACATCATCTTCATAAACAAGGATCGGCTTAGTCTTTACTTCACCCTGTGAATCGATTTCAATCATTTTAAGTTTAAAAGTTCGAAATTCCGTCCAAAAAATGAAAGATTTATAGATGGCAATTCCATATGGATTATTTATGGCATCTCCTTGAAAAATAGTTTTTCTTTCACCTCCAGTAAAACGAATTCTTTCAATCGTAAGATAATATGCATCACACCAATATAACCATCCTCCCAGGAAATCTATTGTCAAACCATTGGGCCAAAAAATATGTGAATCTACAAGTGTTGTCCTTCCAGATCCATCAAGTTTAGCTTTTTCAATTTTTGCCGTAGATTCATCTACTCGAGAACTGTCAGTCCAGTCTGTCCAAAAGATGTATCCCTTTTCAGAATGTACAACAATTCCACGAGGATTTGAAAGATTTGTTGAAAAAAGTATTGCACGCATTTGGGGCCTTTCAACATTGATTACGCTAATCTCAGCCAAGCCTTGATCAGCAACATATAAATTCCCTGAGGGAATATCCATTGCCATTCCTTCACAATTATTGATTCCTTTGTTTGTTAAAATTTGCATCCTTTCTCCAAATATCTGTCTTCGATGCACGGTAAAATTTTTTGAATCACAGTAATAAATCCATTGTTGTCGATGATCTAGAGCAATAGAAGTTTGTCGACGAAGGCCATAGATTGGAAGAAAACCAGAAATTGGAGTAGTTGGAAGTTTGTCATCTTTTGGATTCGGAATAGGAATTGCCGCAATTTCACCAGGTCTTGTTCGACCAAAAATAAGCAGCGGTTGGCTTTGATTAAAAGTAGAAGAACATTTTTGGCCATCATCAATCGGGAAATATCCTTCAGCACATCTGCACACTTTTATCATCTTTTCATCAACAAATTTCGATAAACAAAAATGTTGACATCCACCATTGTTGATTGCACATGGATGATCAGGTGCTAAAAATATATTTTTACATTTTTCATAGAATTCAAAAAAATTACCATCAGGTTGCATTTGTCGATGAAAAATAAACAGTTTTTCCAGTTTATAAAAATCTCCTCGATCATCTCTTTCCGCGGGGGTTTGCTCTTTTGCCGGAAATTTATCCATTGTAATAATTTTTTCCAAAAAACTTGCGCCATAAATTTTAGATTCAAATGTTTGAATTGATTTAACACTTTTTAGGACGTTCCCTGCGGCAATGTGCCTTCTCTTTCCTTTTTTGCTGTAATCCAGTGATTGAACATGTTCAAGATAATTATCAACCCAATAAACGGTTTTTGTTGCAGAATCTGCAAAAACTGCCCTTGGCTGAACTACTGTGCCATTCGTCATTGGCGTTAGCTCCTTTCCATCAAAGGTCATCCTCCAAATACCATAGGATTTTGCACCCAATTCACTGATAAAAATATAACTGAAACACTTTTTGTATTAAATAACAGATCTTTTTTAAATATTTACCCATTGATTGGATCAATGGACATTGATTCAGGCTTATCTAATCCTTTTTTTCGAATAACCAAACATGGAGACATTTGTGCACCTTTACATACAAAGATCCTTGAATACAGTGTATCCAAAAACCACCAATTATCTGCAATCCAATCATATTCCATTGCTGAAATCCCTTCAATTGGATAAGAGGGTTCTTTCCATTCTTTTGATTCTAGGTCGAATTTTCCATTTTTTGTAATATTCATGCATTCAATTGACGTATAACTAGATGTATTGAGAAATCGTTTTGTTACCCAACAAGTTTTTCGTTGACGATGATCAAATCCGAAGGCCTGGGCATCGATTCCATCTAACTCGTCGTATGGCTTTCCAAAGACAATGTCTTTCAAAGATTTATGAACTATTCTTCCAAATGCTATCAAAAATACTGATGGATCTTCTTTTTCTGGGACTAAAGAGACAGAGTGATGAGACAATAGCAAAGAAAAAATAACAACGTACCATTAATAGCTTTACAATTCATATTATCAATAAATTGATACCCGCTTTTACATGAACATTCAAATTTTTTATCAACCGTAGAATTAACAACTAAATTTTTACAAATCTGTGCACATACTGGTACTTGTCCATAGAGAGGTCGATCACATTCATTCTCATCTACGCAATTATCTCCAACTGGAATCATTCCTTCCGCGCAATAGCATTGAATTCCATCATATTGTGTCCAAACGGCACCATATTTGCATTTTTTTGTTGTTGTGGCATTAGCAATTGTTTGTGAACATTTGTCATGCTCATCATCAGAGCCATTGGGACAGTCTCTTTTTCCGTTGCAAAAAAGCCTAAGGGGAATACAATGGGAACTTTCACCACATTTTGCCATTCCTGGAGGGCATTCAATTTGTTTTATACATTCTTCTTCATCTGATTCATCTCTTTTTCCATCAACAGTTTCACCACAATCAAATTCGCCATCACATCGATATCCTAAATTCAAAAGACTGTATCTGAGGCGGAAGTTGTGTTAACTTTGACAAACCTCCTGGAATGCATTTTTGTGTTAATTTACATCGAAACTGACTTTCTGGACATGGCTTTAAGGGGCATTCAGGCTTTTCATCACTTCTATCAATACAATCAATTTCATTATCACAAACCCATGAACTAAAATTGTACTATTTACATGTTAGGGTATGTAGGTAAATAAAGCAAAATTACTTTGGAATGCACCGACCACCATTTATTTCTGGATCACAATAAAAATGTCCTATTGAACAATTTGCTATAAGGGAATATTACTGTGTATTTTGAAGTGAGTTCAAAGATAAACTTACAATTTGGATCGCCTCCTAAAAATGGATCGATATCAGCTGCAACAAAATCCCTTTTTATTCTTGTTAATGGAATATACTGATTTTTTGCATTAATATTATTTGTACATATGTTAAATATTATTATTATTGTTATTAGAAATAATAATAATATGTTTGACATTTTTTGGAAGAAGCTCTTTTCTACACGTAATAAAAAATCATAATAAAAATATATATTTAATTTACACAGTAATATTAATTAATATTTGAATTCAAAGTAATCGTTGGAAGAGATGAAACCCGTTTGCTTTTGTTTAATAATAATACTTCTTTTGTTTGATATCTTTAATGTTTGATTTAATTTAAGGCTTCATTGAATTCATGACCCAAGAAAATTGAATTTGGGATTTTAAAGTTTGTTGAACGGGTTTTTCGGAGTGCTAAAAAATGAAACACAAAGGTCAGATTTTAAAAAGATATAACTCTTTTGCAAAAAAATAAATTTTACGTCAAAACATTACAAATTTGAAAGCGGCAAAAAAATTTCAACCACAAAGAAACTTTGTGTTGGAGCAAACAATGGACAAAAGAAAAAAGGAACTCAAAGCTTGGCTTAGCTTTGGAGGCTTCAGACCATCATCATATTTTTAAAAAAAACATTCTTTTGTTAATTATTGAAAAGTCAAAAGCTTTGGCAAAGAAAAAAGGAAAGGAATCTTTTATTTTTTGATGATGAACGAGGCAAAAAAAGTCGAGGAAAAAAAATGGATCATTGAAAGGCGACAACAAAAAGAGACCGAAAAATGAGAGATGATTTTTCTTTTTCGATGACAATGTTGGTTAACAGTTGCTGCTTCTCTGTCTCCCTCTGGCAAAAAAAGAGCAGTTTTTTAGATATAGAAGACCACAAGGGATGGGATATTTGTCTGTTTTTGACACATCCGTTCAAAAATAATTTCATAGAAGGGGTCATTTGGGAGATATAACCGAAATGAGGAATGAGGATGAATCAAATGTGACGAAAGAAGGATAATAGTAAAAAAGGGACTCCTATAAGTTGTAAAAAAATTGCTGTTGAATAATAAATCAACAGCTTGAATTGGATTTGTCTAATTCAAAAACAAAAATTATTGAAAAAATTATTGGTAAAAAATGAGTGTAAAAAAGTGATTTAAAAAAAGCAGCCATTTTTTGACAATAAAAAATCCCATAATTTTTGTTCGCCAAAAGAAGCAACAAAAGCAGTTAATTGTCAGCTGATAAATCGAAAAAAGGTATAGAAGGACTTTGTTTGTTTCTTTTTTTGTAGTTAAAATAAAAAAAGAACAAAAATCTGTTTCAAAAATATTACATTTTGAGATGTGTATAAATTTAAGGATACAAAAAAAGGAAATTATAACGAAGATTGGTTTTTACAATATTTTAATACTCACAAGTCATTATTCTTTGGCTTTTGAATTTAAAGTTTTTACAAAGCTAGTGGAGATACTGTATAAACTTCTATTTTTACCAGCTGATACAGTATTTTTTTGCAAAATTTTTTCATGTTTTTTCTTGTGCTTTTCAACGACAGCTGTAAATTTGTAACAACTTGCACTCAAAATTTTATGCCGCTTTATAGGGCGCTTTTTTTTAAACAAGGTTCTTGAACCATTTTTTTTCTAATTAATCCAAGGAAAAGGAAATCCTCAAAACAGCAAGCTTCAATCAATGAATGAGTGAATTATTTTTTGTTGGCAATTAATGCTGCCACCCTTTGCGCATTTTTATAATCCTTTAATGACCACTTTTCAAAAACAACAATGAAGAGGTTCATTCTTGCATAAAGTGGTTTCTCTCTTTTTTGCCGTGTTTTTGAATTTCCTCTCTTCCTTTTTTCTCAGTGTTGGTTGTCATCAACTCTTTTTTTATGAAAAAAAGGCAATCAATCTTTTTCTTGTTTTTATTACTGCTGCTGACCATACGGAAAAATAGATAACTAATGTAATCTGGTAGAAATTATGTTGCATTTTTTTTCCATTCTTTTTTTCACAAATTTCAGTGATTGATGTTTCGTCCAAAAAACAGAATTTTTTACAAAATTTTTGTTTTTTGTACAAGAAAGCGCAAAGGTTAAAATAAAGCAATAATGAACATTTCCGCAAGACAACAATTTCGGTCAGAGTTTAATTCAAATTTTTTTGTAAAACGCCAGTTTTAGTTAGTTTTAGTAAAACGCATAAAAATTTTCAAACTTCAGTTATTTTAAAAAGTGTACTTGAATGGATTTGCATGCAAAGAGTGTAATATAGACAGTACACAAATAATACAGTAAACAACTTTTGTAAAATAGTTACTATAGTCTAAAGACTAAAAAACATTTATAATAGGATTTTATAAATTTCAGCAATAAAAAAAGTAAAATTTTTAGAAAAAAAAATAAAATGTTACGAAAAAAAGAGAGAACGTCAAATTAGATTTACTCAATTTTTTATTGCATGAAACTCGTTTTTTGCATTTAATTAACCAAAATTAAATAAGAAAAATATTTAACGGTAAATTAATGTTTCACAATCATCACATTCAATTTACTAAGGCAAAAAATACAAAAAAACTGTAGTAAGGAAATTGTGATAGTAAAAAGCCTAAGACAAAGTTTCAGAAGAAAGAAACTCATCTTTGCACAAAAAACTTTAAAATGAGCATCGAAAAAAATGGGAAAATGTCCTCCTCGTAGATATGTGTAAACGACTTATAAAAAATAGCTTAAAGAAAGAAGTGTTTACGAACACATTTGAAAAGAAATGATGAGGAGATAGATACTTAAACATTAAAATTCCTTAAGGGATTCATTGGAATAAAAAAGATGTAAGAAATAAAACAGTTTTAACATAACAGATTATTATCCAAAAAGGAATAGTTTCTTCAGTTTAGTATCATAAAAAGAAAGTTTATGACTTTTGCTCTTCCTCTTCTTTGCTCATTGCGATGCTTGAAGTCAAAACAAGGCAAAAAGAAGGTGCCAAAAGATGAAAAAAATGAGTGCCAAGAAGCAAACGTAAAAAGTCATAAAAGAAAAAAGTTATTTTTGAATGAATAAAAAAGACTACATCTTCTACAAACATGTTGGGTGGTTTGAATCTTTAAAAAACAACAACATAGTTTTTCCTTCAATTTAATGTGCCCTTAAAACAGCTAAGGAAAAAGGAGAGATAAAAATTTGCTAAAGCAAGCAAAAAAATGCGTAAATGAGAAAAATAACAAAGTTTTTTGTGACTCCCGCGGGACAAGAAAAAAAAATAAAAGTGAAACTTTGTTCCTTCAGGGGAGGTTTTCCTCAATGTTAGTTAGTTAATTTGAAGAAACCGAAAGGAAGAAATGATGGCACCAGATGTGAACAACGAGAAATGTGTTATAGATGGATGGAGATGAAGGGTGAAGAAAAAAAATTAAACCTCCCCATTGAACAAAGGAAATAAAGTCAAAATTGACCTCTTGGAATTGGTAATTAGCTTCTTCCATCTCATTTCATTTCATCGAGGTTTTTTGAAGAAAGGAGATGATTGGAAAAAAAGAGAGTTGACAATGAAGAAGGGGTGACGAAAAACAAAAAATTTACAAAAAAAAGTGGCGTTAATTATGAAAAGATCTGACAGAGTAAATGAGTGATGTAGAAAGCTGGAAGAAAGATGAGCACTACCCAGTTTATACATATATGTGTATGGATTAACTCCCTTTTCCCTCATCTACTTTACATATCAAATTTATAAAAAAATGTTAAAAGCAAAGGGTAATTGAGGTCAATGAATAAGAAAAAAGTTGAAATATGAAACATTTGAAAACGCTTTAAAAATTGATCTCTTCTTGAAAAAAGAAGGTCTCCTCTCATTTACCGAACAAAAACAAAAGTGAAAAAAAGAATGCCGATCACGATTGAGTCTCAAAAGTGCGGGATTTTTATTATTAATTATAAATAATATCGCATTAACAAAAAAAACGAAAAAAGATGAGAGAGAAAAAAGTTCGATAAAAATCAATGAAAAAATAATAATTTGATCAAATCAAACTTGACAGATAGTTCAACAATATTGGGAAGAGAAAATTATATGTTTAATTCTTTAATTTTAGAAGTGGATGTTGAGCTTGATTGTCTATTTCAAATTTTAAAATAACTTTTAGTCTTTTTTAAGCCACATTTATAATATTTATTTAAAGATAACATTTTTCCATATTTCAATTAGCAAAAAAAAAAGAATTTACAAAGACATGAACACTTTGTTTTCCTTCTTTTACATTTCCAACGAAATCCTTTAGAAATGGTTTTGGCACTTTTGCATCTTTTCCTTTCTTTTTTGAACACTAAAATTGAAAGGAGGAAAAAAGGGCTAATCTGTTTCCGACGACAAAAAAGAAAGAAGGGAAAAGCCTCTTGTTGTTGAAAGCTGAAAATGAATGGCAAAAAAAACTTTCTTCGATTAACATATTTGAAACAAAACTATAAAAAAAGAGAAGATCGAACAAAGACAATAAATATAAACCATCTTTTTTAAAAAATAAAGCAACACAACAAATTAGAATTTTTCTTTATTGATTTGTTTTTGTCAATCAAATGGTAAAAAGTTTTTTTAGTGGAAGTGAAGAATGAGTAATGAATCAGAAGGACACGAAAAGATTGAAGTCTCTTTTTTGACTATGAAGAATCAAAAGAAAAGAAAGAAGGCGTAAGAAAAAAAGTGGTGATTACTCGCTTTTTTTGGACAATTCTTATATTTTACAAAAAAAAAAGAAACTTTCCAAAAAAGAAGTCCAAAACAGGTTTTAACAATAGTCTTTTTAAATCGAAATCATAGTAAAAAAAGAATCCATAAAAATTGAATGAAAAATAATCTTCGAAAATTTCTTCCAGTATAATGTTTTATTACAGTAAAAGACGAAGCAATTGTTCAATTAAAGTGACCTTAATCAAATGAACGAATGTATGCATTTGTTTGATCAGTTTTTGTTTCAAAAAACTTTTTAAAACAAAACTGACATTGTTTTTCCGACCTAAAGGGCCAAGGTTGTTCCCCACTTTTTCCCTTACTACTAAAAAAATATAGAGGAAAACCACTCACTTTTTTCTCGTACCCGATAAAAAAACGATGTTGCGTTCCTTTTTTAAAAAAAACTTTCCCTTTTCAGAATATTTTCAAAGGTATGTATGCAACAAAATTCTTTCACCTTCACCACCATCATCGTCGTCGTTGTTGTTGATGTTGACAATTTACCAAAGTTTTCCTCCATTCATGGACAGAAGGATATAATTGCTTGACTGCTTTTATTCTTTCTCCATTTTATATTTTTTTCTTTACATGTTGTTGTTGTTGCCCTCGATGATGAAGAGATGAAGGAGAAAGGAATATTGAGAGATGAGAGAAAATAATCATGAAAAAACAGGGATGCATTTTTTAAAAATTGAGAAATGGAAAGATGTCAATGCATTCGACACCGATGATAATGAAGAATTTAAAAGAAGTATATGATTACAGTATTACAATGGGTGACAAATGTTCATCCTGTTTTTTTCATTTTTCACATTTTTTATCATAATTATTGGCAGTCTCCTACTTCTGACGGCTGATGAAGTTTTAAAATCGAAAAGATTAAAGATGGCGAAATTAAAAACAATAATTTTTTTAGCTTGTAAATATAAAAATGCTTTTGAGATATGTGTTTTGCTGGTGTTGATGGATGAAATTAACCAACTCCAATAGTCACAATTTAGTAGAATATAGTAGTTTAAAAAAAATTTTTTTTTTGGTACAGACATGATTTTTTAATCAAAAAAATCATGTCTGTACCGTAACCGCATGTGTGCAAAGCAGAAAAATTTATATGTAAAACAAAAACATATTTATTTCTGTTAATAAAAACGAATAAATAAAAAATATCAACGATAAAAAATAGCAAAGAAAAGGTTTCAGAAAAAAATTAAAGTGGAATTTCAGGAATTGTTGAAATGGTTTTATCTTCATATGCAGTATGATTGTGAAGAGGTAATCGAGGTGAAACTTTTTCAGTAATAACAGATTCAAGATTATGCAAGAATTGATCCATTGTAAGATGATCAAGTGAAAGACGAGAATAGGCAAGAACCGGAAGCTTTCGAATTGTACGACCACTAAATCCGCGACATTGTGAAGCTAATACAAGAAGTTTTTGACTATATTCATTAAAGCGAGGAAATGATGAAACTGGCGAAAGTACAATAGATTGATCAATAATATTAACCTAAAAATACAAAAGAGTACAGTAATCCTAAATAAATTTAATCACCACATACTCGTTGCAATTCTTTAATAACTGTTAACCAGATACCATAGATTGCATATTCAGATGGATGTCCAACATATCGATTTACATCAGCTCGATCAACAAATGCTTCATCAAGTGCTTCAGTAATATTTGAAGTTGTTAAAACCAAAACATTTTTAAGCCGCCGAATTTTATCCATTTGTGTTAAAACAGCATTAACAGATCGAAGAGCATCTGATGGATCATTCCCTTTGTAAGAAGATGTTCGGCCAATTGTTAATGATTCAACTTCATCTATTAAAACAAAAACAAGTTGATTTGGATCTGATGCACATTCTTCAATTTGTTCAAATAATTTCATAATTAATTTACCGCTCTGAAATACATTTACACATACAGTAATAGGGTACATTTAAGTAAAACACAAACCTCAGCAAACCATTTAGAAAATAAACTATGTGAATTAACTTCAATAAAGATAGATCTTTTGTATCGATTACTTAATCGTACAGTTAAACGTTGAGCCAGTGCTTTACATAGCGAAGTTTTACCAGTACCAGGTGGACCATGAAGAAGAACCATACGATTGACAGCAATAATATTTGAATTTGTTCCACGATCAGATAGCTTAAGCAGAGCATAAACAAATGATAAAAGCTAAAAGAAATATGTCAGTATCATTTGATAAAAAAAAGCAAACATACATCATTTTTAATATTATCATCAAAAATTAAATTTTCCCATATATCATCAAATTCTTTACACGGTAGCTGCCAATGATGTGAAGCAACAGCTGATTCAGAATCTCCAGTTTCAACAGAAGTGGCTAAAGCATCACCATCCCGAACATTATAAACATGAACATTTGAGGTTGGAATATTTATTGATTCTATTGTTATTTTCTAAATATATAAATTTTCATTTAATTATATGAACAAATTATTACTCACTTGTCCATCAGGTGTATTTGAACAACCAATCATAACTTGATCAATGACATCTTTTAAATCAGGATGTGTTAAGCAAAATGAGCGCCAGTTATATAAATCTTCTACAGATGTAACACTACTTGCAATTAGCTCCTTTAATTTATCTAATTCATGTTTAGATCTATAAAGTATAAAATTATTACAATACTTAAAAAACCAAAAACATACGCTCCCTTTTTAACTCGAACTTCTAAATGTAATGAAGACGTTACTTCAGCAGTAATTGAAACAGCGCTTAATTTTTGTTCTAAATCTGTTACAGCAACCATTTTTACAGTAAATTATAACAACTCAATCGAGAATCACAAAAATTTGTTTTAGTGAAGAACAACGATTTGCAAAGCAACAACAATTTTTAAAAAATTATTTGGCGCATTCAATTTTTTCGTGCTGAGAAAATTTTAGAAAGTGAAGTATGGTACTGTAGGTCTTTTTCAATTCAATATTTCATTTTTTTCTTTAAAATGTAGAATATCAAATAATCTCGCCGCAGCCCGAAGGGCTGCGGCTGTTTAAGCATCAGTTTCGACCGCCAGCCTTAGTGAAAAAATAATTTTCTACGGTAATGACCCCACATGTCTGGAAATGGTACCAAAACTTGGGCCCCGACTGCGGATTTATTTTTTTGTAAAAAAAATTACTGTAACTGGTCGGGATCGGGTACTTGTTCTTAAAAGAGTGTTTTTTTGCCGGGTTTTGACCAAAACTCAAGGCAAATTGACCAAAACTCAATGCAAAAAAGTTCCAAAAAGGGATGTGGTACCCCAAACATACCTACAGTACCCCTACAGTACCCCAAACATACCTACAGTACCCCTACAGTACCCCAAATACATGTACAGTATCCCTACAGTACCCCAAACACACCTACAGTACCCCAAACACACCTACAGTACCCCAAACACACCTACAGTACCCCAAACACACCTACAGTACCCCCAACACACCAGCGAGAGAGTCGGGAGCAAAGCGAGCGACCCTTTCGCTGATTTTTTGATGAGATCATAAAATATCATGTACACTATTTTTTCGTTCAATAAGTATCATGTACACAAATTTTCGGTGAAGTTAAAAAGTATCATGTAATCTATTATTATTTATAAAATGTCTTAGCAAAAAAATATTTGTATTGTAGCCAGGGATGAGAACTGTCGGCGGCCGCCGCTGCCGCCCACGTGCCGGCCGGCCGGCCGATATTTTCAAAAAGGCGGCCTTTTTTTCACCTTATGCGGCCGAAAAAAATTTTTTTGGCATTTTTTTCGCTTTATGCGGCCGGCGGTTTTTTTTCTGCCGCTTCTCATCTCTGATTGTAGCCCAACCCGTCTGCAGCATCTCAGTTTTATATAGTCTTTTTACCGAGGTAATAGTATTATACTTAGCAGACGGCTCATGAGATTGTCCCAAGCACCTAAAAAAGATATTGTTATTAAACTTTCGGCTGTTCTGGGAATATACAGCTCATGAGATTCCGCAGACGGGTTGGCCGTATTTTATTATCAAATCTGGGGATATACGGCTCAAGAGATTTCCTCCTTTTTTATTTAAAAATATCTTTTATTTGGTTACATCATAACAGCCACCCGCGTCTGATACAATAATTAAAAGAGCCGCCCGCAGGGCGGCTCTTGTAATTTTTGGCTTTTTAGCATTTCGTTTAACTTCACTCAATTATATCTTTTACTTTTTTTTCACGGAAACTTGGTTTAACTTTATTCACAACTTTTTGGGTTGCAAGTTCTTGTCTCTCGTGTCGGACCTTCTGGGTTCGATTCTCCAGGATCTATTCGTTGACTGAGGAAGAAAAAGATTTCGAGGTTATTTGATTGGTGAAAAATGCTTGTCTATTTTTGACGTTTTTTAAAAATTTTGCGTAAACTCAAACATTTCTATCTTTTTTAGCGTACATTTTTAACTAACCTTTTTTGTATCAGACGCGGGTGGCTGTTATGATGTAACCAAATAAAAGATATTTTTAAATAAAAAAGGAGGAAATCTCTTGAGCCGTATATCCCCAGATTTGATAATAAAATACGGCCAACCCGTCTGCGGAATCTCATGAGCTGTATATTCCCAGAACAGCCGAAAGTTTAATAACAATATCTTTTTTAGGTGCTTGGGACAATTAATTTTAGAAAAAGTAAAACAACAAAACTTATTAAAGTATTGTTAAACGTTAAACAAAATCAAATTTCTGTAAATTTTTGCCAACGGTTTTTCTGTTTTCTTTTAAACAACATTTTTTTATTAAAAAAATTTGAGCAACTTAATATGATACAAAAACAGCATTAATTAATAATAATAATAAAAATAATAAAAACTTAATAATTTACACCCAATATTGATTTTGTTTAAGTTGTGTATTTGAATGTGAATGCAGTTTACTTTGAGCATCTAACGATCCACGGGGATGACGATGTTTTGTGGAAGACATTAATGGGCTTGCAATGGACGAGGGTTGAAACCCAGTGATAGGACCAGATCGGCTTTGTTTTGCGATAGATGCGAGGGGAGTCGGTTTAAAAGCGGATCCCGCTGCACCAAATGGAATTTTCATGGGTGTAACTTTACAATGTGGTGGTTGAGGTCCTCCTGTGCCGAATGTCTCCAGATTGACGCCACCACCAGTTTGTTGAAGGGATGGATGTCGACGAATTGTTGCCGGAGAAGGCTCTTCTTCAACGATATCCTTCAAAGTATTCCTTCTTGGACGTCCAACTGAAGCATAAACCGTTGTATCCAATAATTCTGCACCTCTTGTTTCACTTAGGGATGGCAATTCTCGAACATCCGATCCACTTAAATTTAAATTCAATGCTGCTTCATCCCTTTCTGCTGCAGCTCGAGCTGCTTCAGCTTTCTTCTTTTTTGATGATGAATTCTTTCGACAGCATAGAATACAAACCGTTGCAAGAATAACTCCAACCAAAATTAAAACTGGTAGATGTTGTGAAAGTTCTGGTGCCATTTTTGGTGTTGCTTTATTGATCTCTTCCCCATCTTTATCCCGTCGTGAATTTGGTTCAACAATTCCGAGGCGTTTATCCACTGGCCGAATATCAACATGCCATTTAAATCGTGCTGGTTGAATTGAATCTCCTCGAAGTTCTAGCTCTATTACATCATCTACCCTTTCATCGACATCAAACGCATGAAAGAATAGCCTCCCTTGAATTACGTCATCATGTGTAAAAAAGATTATTGATTCATTTAATCGAGGATGAAGGAATAAACGACCATATATCGGTGGATTAACAACAAGATACCTCGGTGTATTACCCTATAAAATCATTTTATGATTATGTGTGCTACAGTAAAGACACTTACAACTAATTCAGATGCATTTAAAAATCCATCATTGATTTGTGTGATAGTTTTTGCATCAGAAATTAAATCTTGTGTTTCAATTTTTGGTAGCACATATATATTTGATCGCTTTTGTAGCATTTCCATTTCTTCATTCCCAAGTGTAAATTCAAATGAATCTTGATATGCACTGAGTTCAACCTGTGCATATAGAATATCTCCATCATCTATATTCTTTTGTGTAAACCATTGTGCTTCTTTTTCACCTGCGACCCAATAAAATGTTCCATTTTCGGGTGGCTTTGTAATATTATAAATTATCTTTGATCGATCACCATTTGAATGTGCACCAAGGTGATGTCTAAAATTTTGTATTTACAATGTTCAACATATGTAGATTAAACTAACCGGTTAAGGACAACATATGTTGTGCCTTGTTCATATGTGATATCCGTGTGATTATATAAATTTAGCGCTAATGGTTCAATTCGAATAATTAAAGCTTTAGTTTGTCCTCCATCAATCCCAAATACAAGAGCATCAAATCGATCATCATTTGATAGGGGAGTATGTTCTAATCGGACTTGACCTTTATTGATTTGTGCTTGAGTGAATTCAACTTTTTCATCAACAACTTTTGTATCCAAAACAACAACTTTAATTCCATTTGTTCCTTTCTGCAACAAGGTATAGGTAATTTCAGAAGGTGAATAATTTTCTGAAGATGTTTGAAAATCTGATGGATCAAAATTTGTACTTCCCCCTGAGACTAAATTTAATTCCCTTCGGAATTTTGCAATTTCAATTTCAGGTTTTCGTGTTGGAATTTCAATAAAGAAGGGAACTCGAAGTCGAGATGAC
Organism: Panagrolaimus sp. LJ2400; assembly: GCA_024447215.1. Classification (NCBI taxonomy): domain Eukaryota; kingdom Metazoa; phylum Nematoda; class Chromadorea; order Rhabditida; family Panagrolaimidae; genus Panagrolaimus; species Panagrolaimus sp. LJ2400. The sequence goes on along the minus strand of JAMRYA010000009.1, from coordinate 276,376 downwards.
CGCTTTGTTTGTTCTTTTGAGGGATAAACATGAAAAATTATTTCATCATTTCCAGGGGCTTCTGAATGATATATTAAATATCGGCCAGATGACAGTTGATTTGTGAAAAGTTTCGAAGATGTTCCTTCTTCTCGACTATTTGAAGCATGATCAGCTGATTCATCTTGAACAAATGTTAGCTGACCTTTTGAAGGTTTACGATAAATTTCAGCAATTAATTTACTTCCACATGCTTTCTCCAGCGAATCAAAATTTAAATGTGATGAATTAAATGCAAATGAACTACCAATTGGAATTTGAATTATATTTGAGGTTTGAATAAACTGGCTTAAATGTTCAGCAGTTAGTGCTCCAAAAGTAACTAAAATTTTAAATCGAAATTCCTCCTTGATTGACGGCTTTCCATTAACATTTATTATAAAGCTGAAAGAATCTTTTTGAGACCATGCCCCAAGTTTTGAGGTATCAGATCGATATGAAATTCGACGAGAATTAATATCGGCTTGTGTGAATTTTTGAATTGGTTTACTTTTATCCATTAAAATTCGGCCATGAAGTGGAGCCCGAGAAATCGTAAACACAATTTGTTGGGAATTTACATTTGGGATTTTAGCTCTTAACATATCCATTCCAATAACACTGTATTGTAGGGGAGCTGCAAGAAGGCGAGAATTCGCTTCCAAAGTTAAAGAAATTTTTGTTGATTTTTCAACGGAGAACCATTCAGGTCTACTTTGATGTAGTCCATCACTGACAAGAAATGAAAAGCCTCCAGATGTATCTAAAAGCTTTAATGTTATCCAAGTAATTATAGAAAACGACAAAAACAAACTTGTATTTGAAACAAAAATAATTTTATCATTTTCTAGATCATTTTGTGTGAAACCATTGATCGGCTTTGATAGATCAGATTTTGTTGCAACAAATCCGCCAGTTGGCTGCCAAATTGAATATCGAAGATTATCGAGGGGTGAATCCAAATCTTGGACATGTAATTGTTGGGTTGTTAAAACCGAAATATTTGTATTAAATTGTATCAGTGGATCATTTTTGATAATTTCTGGTGCATGAATATTCGGTTGTTCAATTTCAATTTTTACATTCGTTTCTCCGCTACAAATATTATCTTTGGAACAAACTATGATCGAAAATGAATCCATTCCGCCCTTAGAATTTGGTGAATAAATTATTTCATCGTGTCTTAATTGGCCGTAATCGAACTTCACAATGGGAGTCTTTGGTTGATTTCGATTTGCAACTGTTCCAAACTTTGGTTGTTTTGAAACTTTAAACATTACTTCTTGAATAGAAGCTGTCGATGGCTTTGCAAATCTTATAACTTGTTCGTTGATTGGAAGGTCAATTCCAAGATGAACGTTTAGCAAATTTGGTGGGATCAAAGATAACTAAAAAATAATTTTAGTTTTGAGATTATGTTTGAATTAAAGCAAACCTCGCTGGTACTTTGTCTTTTTACTGCAATTTTAAAAGGTCCAAAAATTATTTTTGGCGCATAGATTTTGAATGTAAATTGGTCATTTTCTTTTTTGGGATCATTTTCATTAGTGCTTTGACAGATATACTGTAGTCTTCCACCAGTGAGATCAGATAAATGAAATCCGCGAACAAAATTATTTGAAGGAAAAATAGTTTTTAGCTTTTCTAAAACTTATTTGCATTAACATAAAACATACTTTAAACGAACCATGAGATGTTTCAATTCTTAAACTACCATATTCTGGCTGTTTCTCCACAGTAAATTTGATGTCTTGAATTCCTTCAGCATTGATAACAGAATGATCGATTACAGAAACCAAAGATTCTCCAAGATTAATGGATGGTTGAATTTTGAAATAAAAGGTGGATGAATCACGGATAAGCTTTATTGATGTTAAAGTTTCAAGTTTTGCCAATCTTAATCGAATTTTGATTGATTCCAAATTGGAATTTTCAAGAAATAGAAAGAGATTTCCTTTGTTAATATCCTAAAGTAATTAATTAAATGGCGCATTATGCATGTTTTTAAACCTCTTGTTCAAATGTGCTAATATCTTTCAGCTCTCCATTTTGTAATAGCCTGAAGGGTGAATCTTTCATTGAAATTAAATCGAAATGAATTTTTTCTCCATCAAAATCCATATTTGTTTGAGCTTGTAAATCCATTCTTGAAATTGGAATTAATCCACCACCATTTGATGATAATGAATACGGTATTTTTATAATATTCTTTTCAAGCCTTACAAAAGGCTCTGTATCTGTCATAAATTTTACAGTTGCAGAGATTTTATGCTTTCCATCATTTACCGTGTATTTCATTATTGAGGACTTTTTTAGTGATAAATCTCGAACGACCAAATTACCATCTTGCAAATCTTTGGAAGTAAAAGTTCGAACAGCCATTTGAGTTGGTAGCTTTGTGAAAAAGACATAATCTCGAAAACTTGTTTCTGCAAATGCGAATGAAAGTGGATGATATCCTTTCGAAATCCAATCTTTATCCGTCCATGGAAACATTGATGGAGTTAAAGTTCTTTCACCCTTTTCCAACAAATATATTACATGACTTTTGAGGTCATCTTGTAGCTCCGGGGGATTATCATTTTCGCTGATTACGGTAATTGTAAACCAAAATGGTATTCTTGAATTTGTGCGATATCGACTTTCTGCAATGAGATAAGCTTGATCGTCTTTTGTCTCATCCCCAGAATGTTCATAGAAAAGCCGTCGATTAATTATATCAAAAGAATCGAATGAATCTCCTGCTTTTAGGATTAGTTTAGAGCCGGATGGATTTGAAAGAATAAAATTTCCGTTGAAAGGTGGAATTGCAACTGTGAAATCAAATGTTGTATCATCGGCTGTTTCAAGGAAGAGAGTATTATTAGTGATGGATTGAGATTGGCCTTCCGAAACTACCAAAGTTCGATTTATCAGTTGTATAGAATTCCCTCCGGGGATATATGTAATCTCGAATCTCAGCAATTCAGATGTTACAGCTGGAGTCACTAGCCGAAATACAAAGAAATCGTTCACAACTGAATAATGCACAAAATGCAGTTTATATGTAAGGGTTTCAGAATCAATATGCTAAAATTTGGAAGTTATTACGTACGTATTACTGTAATAGTACAAGTATTAAAATCAAACCTCTTGTGTAAAATTTGATGAAACACCAATTCGACGATTTTTATTTTCACCAATTTTTCTGCTTAACATTCCAAACTTTGGTGGTTCAACGATATGATAGATAAGCTGATCCCTTGGAAAATTATATGGGAATGACGTTGCCAACAAATTTGAACGAGTAATTTTTGCAACTTCTGTATTATTTAAAAGTAAGGATTCTTGAATTAGCACTCTTAAACTTAATGGAATAAATTCAAGTTGAAAATCATGCACAACAGATTCTGTATCACCTGCTTCAACCTAAAAATTTACAAATAAAACATATTTGCATAAACTGCACATTTACTTTAAAGCTAAAGACATCACTCTTTGGACGATTATCGGTTGTTTGTTTATATCGAATTTTGCCCATCTCCAGATCTTTTTGTGTGAAGGTTGAACAAACTTCAAAATTCTTTCCGCTGTTCCTTAAACATTCAACGATTCCAAATTCAGGTTGATCGACAACTTGATAGTTTATAGGGACATCCATTTCAGATTCACTTTCACCTGTTAAAAGAGTAAAGCTTAAATTTTGTGCCGAAATTATTGCTGCTGATTTATGTAGCAGCTTCATCCCAGTATTTTTAACCATATGAATTTCAATCGGAGAAGCAGTAATTTTAAGCAAAACAGTTGTAGAGGAAACACTTCCTTCAGAATCTATGGCATCCAATTCTGCAGAAGCAGAAGTTCGAGTGGAAGAAGAATCAATGGAAATGTAAATTTGATGATTCAAAAAATCTGATAGCGAAAATTTTAAAAGCGATGTGTCATTGTTTTTTGGAGTAAATTTTGCACCGCCTACAGTATTCCGAACTCGAATGAATACATTTTCTGTAGAGGAATCAGAATCCCAAACTTTTAAATGGTCTTCTGTGAATAAAGTTCTGAAACTGTCATTTTAAGCTTTCACTTGAGTATTTCAAAAACGCACTTAATTCCAGGTACAACATGAACAAGGGTCCCACGAATTCCTGCCATAATTTCAGGGGCATCATCCTTTTCTTCAATTTCAATTTTTATCGAATATGTTCGTTGTTTGGCATTCCCAAAATCAAGTTTAGTATTTTTTATTTCAATCTAAAATTTAATAGTTTTATGTTTTGATACATGGATTGAGTTATTATAACAATTACTTGAATATCAAAAGCATCTTCATCACTTTCATCGCCGTTATTAACATAAAAAATCTTTTTTCGAATAAAATCATCATAATTAAATGATTTAACAATGTGACCCTTTTCATTCCCAAATCTCAGCCAGCCATGTTCAGGTGGCTCGATCACATCAAAAATTACATCAGAGTTTGAGATTCTGAATCTTCGATGTTCTGGAAATAAATAAAAGTTTTTCCATTGTAATGCCACAAATCCATTTTCTTTTACTTTAACCGTTTCTCCGATATAAAGTGGCTGCAAGGGAATGCCATGTGCAATTGTGGCATCTGATAATAAAATATCAGAAGATTCTAGATTTGAAGGCGATGAAGTACTGTCATTAAAGTGTCTAAAAAAATTTGCATATTTTACTTTAAGAACCTGTCAATTTCATTTATTTTTGTTGCAATTTATTTATCTGTTTATATGCCATTAATTTTCTGTAACATTTTTATAATCTTTTTCTCCCATAAAAACTCATTAATTTTATTTGAACAAGCCGATAAAAGAAAAGCAAAAGAGAAATTGATCACTTTTATCTCATTTCAATCCAATTCAAAACAACAAAAGGAAGGATATATCTAATCCAAAAAGTAAAAGATGGGCGGCTGTCTTAGATTCGTCAAAATAATTCGCATATTTTAGTGAACGAGCTGCTGCTGATCCTTGAAAAGACTTTTTTTTGACAAAGTCTTTTTTCACACTAACGAACAAGTAAGCAAGGAACAGCAGAAGAAAACGGGAAAAGCTTATTTTATTCATTCAATTTTGGCTCTCATTTGTTTATTCATCTATAAGATCAATGAAAAATGAGCTGTCAAACTTTTTTGGCACATAAAAAACCGCCAAAAATATATTAAGATTAACGAGAATATTTCAAACTATTTTTTGTGGAAAAGTAATAAAAAGCTTTTATTTTTTATTGGCTGCAAAGAACTTACAGAAAGAAAAAAACCAGCTCTATTTTCAAAAACTTCCATGAAGCAATTACACCCACATTTTTTGTTTGCTAATCTTAACATTGTTTGGTAGTACTAATTGCGACAAAAAATTAATATAGCAATACAGTAACCCTCAATATCATTTGTAAAATCCAAAAACAAACCTGCACCATTTTTTCACCAGAACTTCAGTCCCCAAAGTAACATTATAAATACAGCCATAAAATAATTTGCTATCATCTGGCCCAATAAGCAATCCTTAAATAAAAAAACTTCTTTATCCCAAAAAATATATTATTCAACTTTTTTAAAACAATTTCCCCTCGTTTAAATTTATCATTTTTTGTTTTAAAAAAACCAAGAAAAATTGCTCAATAAAAATGATTGATTAATAAATTATATTTTGCAACTGTTTCATTTATAACTTTTAACAAAGAAAAAGTTTATCTAGCTTATGCTTTTTGGAGTGATCCATCACTGTTCAAAATCAAATTGGAGAGTTTAACGCACATATGTGAAATGTATATATAGAGATGCGTTCCATTTTTTTATTGCATAAGAATCAAATAAATTTTTTAAGATTTATAAATTTTAAAAAAAGGAACAAATTTGATTGAAAAAATCCTCCAACTAAAAGGAGAATGTAACGTTTTCCGCTTTCCGTCGCATTTTATTCTTCATTCATAATCACAAAAAAAGAATGCATAGGATAAATTTGCATAAAGCAAAAATAATGCTTTTGAAAGGAGTAACAAATCTTTGGTGAACCACCCCGAAGGGGTGGGTCACCGCTAGTATTGGTATAATTTTAAAAAAAATATTGAAATCTTTTCATAACAGTTTTGCAAAAAACATTACTATCATTAAAAGTACCGTAACTTAATTACCCTAAACAACAGCTTACCGTTTTTTGACTCTTTATTACACAGGGATGGTGATGGAATGGTTTTTGAATCCAAATTTGCTTCCAACTTTAATGCAAAATCATTTAAGCAAAATACAGAAAAATGTATTGAATTATCACTTTGATTCTTATTTATTTGAATTAAATCAGCAAAAAGTAACCCGTTTTTAAAAGAGAATGAAATATTTCTATTTTGTGAAATTAAATTAAATATTACTCCATTATTGTTACTCTTAATATTGTCATTGAAAGGTTTAATTGTAAATTTTAAAGATGAAATAATAAATGAAAGTGTTAAAGGAATTAATAGAGGCGAAGTTGCTACCATATCCTCGAATTTTATTCAAATTCGCAGGGGTACTGTTAAATACAAAATTATGTTTTGGAGGGATTACAGTAAGCCAAAAAATCCATTAATTTCATTCAAGACTTTGAAGACAAATTAATGTCGTTTAATAATAAGTTTAGCCAAAAATAATAAAATATAATAGTCTCTAATCTTGAAAAAAAGAGACTCTCTTTTTTCTTTTTTGTCTCCCAAAAGTTGCTTAAGCTTTTTTTGTTAAAAGAAGAAGAATAACTTGCTTGGAAAAGGAGGGCTCTTCCTCAAAAACTATTGAGAAGCAAAAACACCAATTGTTGTTTTTATTCGGTGGTGCAAAACTCTTCTTATTTCATTGAGGCTTGTAAAAAGGGAAAAGACAACTCCTTGTGAGGGGATCAACTCAGCCATCCCATTGCCAGAAGGAAAAAAATATCGGTCAAAAAATTAGTGTTGTTTTTAAAAAACAAAAACTTGTTAAACAAATTTTTTTAAAGGTAAGGTTATTTTGTGTAGTTAAATGTTCGTTTTTCTGCTAAAAAAGTTCAAATTTTATGTTTTCCGTTTTATTATTTCTTTTGATCTCCACATTGATGATCCCAATTAACGAAGAAGAAGGAAGATCAAAGAAACAGATGTCCATTTTATTACCCCACAACCGTTTCTACTTCCAAACACACTGAATGAGAATTAACAACTTTATTGGGATAGAATTTTGTTTTGAAAGGGATACATTTTATTGGGTATTTACAGTTTAAGAGTTTTTGTTGAGCTATACAACTTTAACCTTAAAAGTATTGTGGGCTATTGCAACAGCTTTTCTCAACTAATGCACTATGTTTCGAACTGTTCAGAACATGTTGCCAAAACACTAATTTTAATTTTTTTAAAAAGTTTAAAACCCCTTAGGGTATTTAAATTATCTCTATATAAATTATATTTCTTACATTTTTAATTTTTTTAACGAAAAAGTAAACAGAAAAAGCTATCGAATGGTATATGGCTTAACAAGAATTATACAAGTTTATGCGGCAATTCAAGCAAATCAATGTTGTTGTAGATAAATGTTGTGTCGAATTTGATCAAATTTGAGCTTAAACTCCAGTGAATATTAAATATTTTTTTTAAAACTTTATTAGGAGGATATATAGAAGGATCATATCACAATAAACTTCTTTGGCAGTTGTTTCGTTGAAAAATTTTGACGAATGTTTAACATGTGTTGTTTCCTATACATATTTATGCTACTTTTATTTAATTTTTATATATATACTATTTATTTTAACCTAAAACACATTAATATGGATAGCATAAAAGCTTTGAAAAAAGAAAATCAATCTTTTCTTTGGTTTTTTGCTTGTACACAATCTATCTTTAAGTGCATCTCCAAGGGTATACCTTTAAGGAGTTTTAGCAAAATATATTTTCAAGCAATGTATTATTTTCATTCAATAAAGTGTAAGAGCAGCTACATTAGCTAATGTAGCACAAAAGCCATAAGAATTGTAAAGTTTAAAATTTTAAAATTTATTTATGATATTATGTTTTTACAATAAAAACAAGTGTTAAAGAAAACAAAAAAAAAGTCATAAAATATTAAAATGACAAAATTTAATCAAATTTCACAGATCATAACTCAACATTTCAGAAATTTCATAAAGCTTAATTCTTTTTTTTGTCTGCAAGGCATATGAAAAATTAAATTAACTATATAAGAGCTTTAGTTAATACAGTAATGATGTATGATGCTTTGATAGACGCCTCTTTTCTTTTTTTGTGCAATAATGAAAAAAAGAGTGGGAAGATGTGAAAATATTTATTTTACAAAAAATAACAAAGCAAATCTAATTTTAAAAATTTGATGATACGCCCCTTAAGAATATGTGGAAATCTATATTTGTACAGTGTTAGCTTGTAGCGATATTTGCGACGTGCACATATTTCTAATTTACAAAAAGGTAAAGGAGTTGTTTAATAAATCTTTACAACGTCTTATTTATCGCTGTTCGAAGAGTGTTAATAATTAAAAACATTATAAATCTTCATTTTAAAAGTGTCAAAGTAGCAAGGATTTCTTTTTATTACTACATTTTTTTCTGATGATAAATATTTTTCTTTCATTTTGATAAATTACGAATCTTTAATTTTCTATGAATAATAAAAAATATCCTGTTTTAACGGTTTACCCGAGATTAATAGTCTATGGCGATGTTGTTGTTGGATAAAGGCTGAATTCTAACATTCCATTTTCCTCAATACTCGGAAAATTCACATAAATAATAGGCGCTAATAGAGTGGAATTTTTGCATTAATAGTATTTGCACTTTTTTCTCTCTTTATAATAAACGTAATGCTTTTAACATTCAAGTGAACAATTCAAACCTAATGATGAAAACAGATGTTTTGCTGCAAATTTTGCTATTAGTCCTTTTATTACGGTATATTACAAATCTATTACAAAATTATATATAAAGTCAAACAAATTTGAGCATTTTGATGCATTTCGTAAGCCATAAAAATCCAGTGTAACATTTTATATAAAAGTTATTTCTAAATTATTTAATGTTTTTTATTTTGGGATAGATCATTATTAGCGAAGAGTGCAAATTTGTATCTGATCTATGATGGAATAAATTACCTGCGTTTAGGTGACCTATGTGCTCAAAAACATGTATTAGAAAAAGCTTTTAAAATTTAAAAATATAACATTATTGTAGTTTCTTTTTTAAGACATCATTATGTGGCCGTTTTATTCTCACGATTACTACTTCTAATTTTTGCAAAATTCTAATTTTTCAAGAACTTATGTACTGAAATATGTACACATTTTGAATAATCTCTGAATTTTCAGAAAATGGCAGTTTCGAATTTAACTTTTGACGGTTACAGTAACCCGGTCTACAGTAGTCTCCTGCATTTTAATGGAATTATATCAATAATTTTTGGAATTTTGGGAATGTTTTTAACGCTTTTTAAAAGTCCTCCGGCTTTTGGTGCATACAAGTATTTCCTTTTTAATATTTGTTTTTGGGCATTTTGTTTTGACATTTACATGTCGCTATTGTATACCCCAAAAATTCTATTTCCTGCATTAGCAATTTGCCCACAAGGAATTTTAAAAACTACTAACATTGTAATAACACATATTTGTTTTGTAAGTTTATCTAAGCATAAATGTGATGTTTTATTTAATAAACAAATAATTTTAGTGGATATTTGTAACTTTATTTGGTTGTTCATCGATGGCTGTTTGTGGAGCATTCTTTTACCGATTTGCAGCTTTAACAGATCGGCTAGAAATGATTTTATCAAAAAAATATATTGCAATGTTTGCATTTATGCATATCGCTTACCAACTTCCAACAATTATTCTTCATGATTTGGCCCATGTTGATCGTACAATTATTGATAATGCCATTTTAACTGTATGTATTTTACCAATTTGTTCGATAAAATACAGTAATAATCATTTATTTAGCAATGGCCGAATATTCGAAAGTATTACGATGATGGCTGTTCTTCCATCCATTTTGATACGACTCCTTTTGCAACACTTTTTATGATTTGTTTGGCGCTATCATTTTTGCTTACAGTACCTCTGGTAGTTGTACTTTTAGTTAAAAGTTTTAAAAGCTTAAGCCACCAAAAACAATATATGAGTCAAAAGACATACAAACTTCATCGACAACTACTTATAAGTATTGTCTTTCAAGTATGTCCATAAGCCTTCTATACAAAGTATCAACATTTATATTTCAGACTGCTGTTCCCATTCTAACCCTATTTGCTCCTTATAGCTTTGCATTTTGTTTACTTCTTACAGGAATGGAAAATGTTTCATGTAAGGTTAAAAGACACATCTTACAATAACAAAAGCTTTTAGTTGTAATGCAAGGAGCCTTTATCCTTGGAACATTCCATTCACCCCTTAATACTATCATGATGATCTACTTTATACAACCATATCGGCGATTTTTTACTAACATCTACAACAAACTTCATCCTCGAAGATCCATTTTACCCTCACTCACAGATGCGCCACAAACCGAAATACCAAACGCACCCCTTGCATAAAAAAGTTCTTCATTAAACTACTACTTAGATATTGTATTTAATAAAAACAAGTTTTATTCATAATAAAAAATCCACAAAAAAACAATAACAATTTTTGAAGCATCATATTTAACGTTTCTTGATTTCATGAGGAATATTAAGACCCTAAAAAATAATAAATTATATCAGTAATAGTAACATAAGCAGATAAAATCTTACCAAATGTTCAATAAGTTTAGCAGTTGTTGGATCAACATCAAGAGTGCCAATTTGTGAAGGATCAACTTCAGAGATTTCTGGCATATAGTTATCACGACGTTCACGTTCTTCTTCTTGAAGTTTAATTGAGATACCACGAACGGGACCTTTTTCAATACGTTTCATCAAATGGGTAATAAAACTAAAAACAGTTTAGATTAATAACACAGATACATAACTTTTTAAAGTTAAACTAACCCAGCAATTTGATTTCGAAGACGTTTGGTTGGGATAAGAGCGATTTCATCGACAATACGTTTGTTGGTATCAAAATCATGAGTAAGTTTGGTGTAATATTTTTCAATAATGACACGAGATGCCTTCTTGACAGTCTTGGTACGGACACGTCCCATTGTGGAGGATTAAACAAAAGCCTAAACAGAGTAGTAATAATACAATATTATTAAAACTTTCAAAAAAAGTTATATCCAAAAAGTTTTAAAAAGCGGTTTAAAAAAACGTTAAAAAATCCTGAAAAAGTGGAACATAGCTTTTTAAAGGGTACAGAATCCTGAAAATAAGATATAGTACAAATTTTATACAAAAATATTAATATTAGTGGTAAAAATAGTGTTAAAAAAGCACTAAAAAGAGGCAAAAAAAGCAATGCAAAAAAATTCAGTGGCAAAAAATTTGGTTGCGTAGGCTCTCTTCTATAAAGAAAAGCATTGAAAAAAAGTAACACTCAGCCATCATTTTATACTTCGTTTTAAGATTTTTTTTTGAGATTTGAGAATAAAATAGATGCAACAAATGAATTTAGCTGAATAACAATCCAATTAATTAAATTTTGTTTTTATAATCCAGTTTTATCCGGTGAAGAAAATACATTTATCTTGTTAACTTAACTTAAAATAACAGAAGAAAAAATAAATATACATATAAAAAAAAGTTAATAATACAAACATTTTAGAACTCTACTTTAGATTTTTTATTATCATTAAGTTTGTTAATCCTTCAAACTCTCCTTATTATTTCCATGATTTTAAAATTATCAATTGCTCTTGTTTCTTTAACAAACGGCTAATATTTTATCAACTTGCTGCTCGCTTTAGAATCTCAACAAAACTTCGTAGAAGTTTCTGATTTACTAGATAGTTTGTGGAATCAGTTTTATAGAAAGTTAAGCACTTTTACTTTTTCTTTTAAATAATGTAAGCTTCCAAACTTTTTGTATGAACTAAGATAGACATTCACGTTATATCCCATCTATTACAGTAATCTTTGTCAAAGTGCTATCTGTGAAAAATGATGTTTATTTTATCATATCAATAATCCTGCAAGTGTTTGTAAATTATTTAATTGTGCTTTATCGAAGAACAGTGATTATGGTTGTTTTTTGATAAGCGAAAAACAATTATAGTATTTTAAGTATGCTATAAGGATGTGCAAGGGCCCTAAATTTCTTGGCCCCGGCCCGGCCATGGCCCTGCTTCTGACCTCAGGCCCGGCCCCGGGGCCAAAGCCAGGGCTCTCAAAAAGCCCTTTTATAACATAAATGCTTCAGAAAAATTTTTTTTTCGTTTTTTATGAACATCATTCGAATTTTAAACATCAAATGGCCACATGTTACAGTATGTTTTATCACCAAAACTGTAATAAGGTGAAAAAAAAACCTAAAAACGTCAATTTTACCATCAAAAATGCCAGGGCCATAAAAGGGCCAATTCAGGGCTTACAAAAAGCCCTTGGCCCTTGCACATCCTTAGTATGCTATCATAAAGTTTTAAAATGTTGTGTGTCGTTGCACTTTTATTTACAGTGATGTATGCCAATAGCCAAACCAAGTCTAGTCTAATTGTACTTTTTATTCTCATTATTTTTGCTTTACATTAATTAATTATGAGATTTTTTGTTCATTATATTATTTCAGTTTTGTTTTTCAATTATTTTTACACACATACGCACACAAGGTAATTATCCGATTTCCCGTTCTCCGTTTTTTTATGTTTTTAATTTTGTTTTGTCCTCAAAAATCGTACACATTGACAAAGCTTAATGTTTTTCAAATTCTTTTTTCTTCACTAAAAATTTTTAAGAAAAAAACTGTGCAATAATAAATAAAAAAATATTTGTTGGAATAAAATAATAAAGACAAAAGAGCGAGAGCAGAAGAAAAATATACCGATAATATTTGATAACTGATAAGAATTTTTTTTGCAAATTTACCATTTATTTAAAATTATCACCAGTTTTTTTATAGTTAGTAGTAGTAGAGAAAGAAGATATATAAAAATGTATATGCTGCTGCTTACTACAAAATGTTTAGGATAACTTTTTTTTATCTTCAAATCAAAACCTTTGAAATTTAACATAAGATTAATAAAAATAATAAACAAAAAACATATAAATCTATAGAAGGCTAAAGCTGCAAAGCAATTTATCTCTGATTTTTTGAGGCAAAGAAATTTCAAAAAAGAGCTGTATTTTTGTGTATTTTAGAAAAATGCTAAAAATAGCAACCTGAAAAACTCGAAACAAAAATAAAGTCAAGTGCTGTTTTTAAATCAAAGATTGTTTTAAAACTTTTTGTACAACATAAAAAAATCTCTTCTTGTCTTTTACATGTGTGTCTGTATGTTTAACATTCAAAACTTTAACGTCATTATCATCAGCATCACTCCTTGGGATCCTCTTAAAAATTGGCACAGTATATTTACATTCAAGAAAGAAAAGTTTGAAGGTTTTTGATATTTTTTCTTACATTTTTTACCACATAAAAACTACAATTTTTTTTCTCTTTCAAAGCTATTACAGTATATAAATCATCATCAAATACAGTATAGTGCCAAAAAGCTCTTATTTAAAAAATATAAAACAAAAGAAAAAAAATGTTGAAAGTAAAATAATATAAAAATGATACAATACACAAAAAAGAATAAAATTCTTTCCTTTTTCGAGAGAAAATGAAGATGAAAAACAACAACACGAAGTTAGCTTTATGCGACAACGACGACGATTTTTTCTGCTATCAAAACTTTTTTTTCAAAGACAATAAAATTATAATAAAACCAAAAATAACTCTGAAGAAAAATTAGTTCAAACATAGTTTTTTTTTAAATTTTTAGATAAACTACATCAAAAAATAATATAATATTAAAAAGTAGAAAAAAATATCGGGCAGCAATTGAGGCTTTTTGAGAGAAAAATAAAGAAGAAAAAAACGCTGAGCGTAGAAGTTAGAAACTTTTTTGGAAGGCTCTGATTTTTGAAAATTTCCAGTTTTTTCTTTTTTTTCTTTTAAGGTTACAGTAATTCAAATTAGAAAAATTAGCAAAGAGATTTAATGTAACTTTTTCTTTTCTAGTAAAAACTAAAACAAACTTAACAAAAAATATTAATGGACTACGGTAGGTAAAAAGGCAAATGTGTTTTACTTTTTTTGCATTTCATTTTTCTTTGAGATGGCAGGTTCTTGGTGGAAAAAAACACACTTTTTTGGGAATATATTAATTTAAATTTAACCTTTACATATTTCTAATTGAATTTTTGATTTCCCTCCAAAAAAGAAGCCTGGAAAAAAAGCTGAAAAAATACAAAAACATAACCGGAGAAAAAAGTTTTTTTTTTGTAAAATCCTATTTTTAAAAATGAGAATTCTTTTTTTTAACAATAAAAGAAGAAGAGAGCAGCAGGTAGTAGCAATAGAAGAAAAATATAATAATAATAAAGTAAAAGGTAATAATAATAAAAATAAAAAACAAACAAAAAAATGGACATTAAATTTGAATCTAGATATTTCACCCGGAAGAGGGAGATAATAATAAAAAAAAAGAAGAAGGAAAAACATTGGCGGTTTCTTTTTTCTTTTAATAATTGATACTAAACAAGATTATATTCTTTTAGATTGTGCTGTAAAATTGTATCCTTGACTGCAGCAAATACAAATCGAATATTTTCTGTGTCTAAAAAACTTTTGTCAATTAACATTTGGTCAAGAACAGTGCAATGGATAACATACCAGTTGCACAAGTAAAATGTGAATAAATAATCTTATCGGCATCTGGATTCAAATCAACGAACATTTTCAGTATAAATTCTCGTGCCGCAATTGGATCTCGTGGAGGCCCTATAGATTATTGATTAGTTATATGTCTTTAATATTTACATTCAATATTACCATCATATTCTGGAAAATAATCAGCTAAATGAGAATACAATATTTTCTCTTCTAATAGATCTTTTTTATTTAAAAATAATATCACTGAGGAATTTGTAAACCAGGGATATGTGATGATTGTTCGAAATAGCGCTTTAGATTCTTCCATTCGATTTTCATTATCACATTCAACAAGCACTTGATCATATTCTGATAACGCCACAAGAAACATCTAAAATAAATACTCTTGTGCGTACATTCAATATTAACTAATTTTTATGCTTAAGTAATTTCATTTCTTTTTCGTACAACAACCAAATTAAAAGCTAATGTAAAAAAAGAAAGTACCGTATACTGTTCTAAAAGGGATATGACTTTTTTTAGTCCCCTAAAGGCTGTGAAATAAATAAAAAAGTAAGTAAGCAAACATTATTTGAGAAAGTATAAGGAAAAAAATCAAAGGGTAAACATTTGAATATATTTTTATATGCATGAATGTGTATATTTTTACTTACAATTGAAGTAACATTTTCAAAACAATGTATCCATTTCCGTCGTTCAGATCTTTGTCCACCAACATCTACCATTCTAAAATTATTTAAACACAATTAATTAATTTACAGTAATACTGCAACAGTATACCTGAATATAATCTGTTCTAAATCAAATGGATATTCAATGATACCAGTTGTTGGAACACGAACTCGAAGAATATCTTGTTCGGTTGGTAAATAATCAGGCACTGCTAACCGTTTTACGTCACTCAAATAACTGAAAATAGAAACAAAATTAAATAAATAAAAAAATGCGTTTAATATAGGATAAATAATGTGGGCTAAAAAAGCAGCACATGACTTTTTTTTGCAAAAAAAATAAATGGGGCGACAGAAAATAAAAAAAGCCCCCCAAGTAAATGAAAATTGGCTTAATTTATTCATCGGTTTTTTAAATTAAAAAATATTACGAAAAAAATTGCAGCTTTTTTTTGAAGAAAATAATGATAGACTTTTTTGTTATTTGTTGACTCAAATATTTTAGTTTTTGAGAAATCAGATGCAGTACCATTTTTATACAATATAAAAATAATTTTGTAAATGCAAAAAAAAATTAAAAGTTTGATATAACATAAAAGTAATAGCTGACAAAATAAGTCATAAAAATATATTAAAATGGGGGTTACTGTAAACCAAAAAATAACACTTACTATTTTGCAGAATCTGTTAGCTGATATTCTCTTCGACGATCATATGCTTCCTGGATACCAGGATCATCCCATAAATCTTTTACATATGTCACATATGGCTCTTCAAATGATGTTACATTTTCGTAGTCAATCGCTCGAACAACATTTGCTTTTTCCTTTAAAAAATGTAATATAAGAAAAAGAGAAGGAAAAACAAAAATTAATAAGTTTAATGCATTTTTAAGTCGCTTGCTTGCTTTTCTGTTCATAAAAATATATGTATAATTTATTCTTTGACTTTTGGCTATTTTGTTTTTTAACGAAAGGTTAAAATTCGTAAACTGTATCAATCCAGTCATCATCATTTTAATGTATTTTTTCACACTTAAAAAGAGCTATCATGGAAAAAATTTTTCAGAAAAGAGCAATTGTAAAACAAATTTAACATTTAGCAATTTTTCTTCAACAAAGATCTTGAACACCTTAAAATTTATTTGTCGAAAAAAAAATGGAAGGAAAAAAACGTTAAAAAAAGTCGTTAAAATGTTATCATCAAAAAAATGAATATGATTGTAAAAGGGTGCTCTTTTCTTTAGCGGACGACCATTAAAAATACAAAAACCAAAGGCATCAGAAAAGAAAATGATAAAAACATGCCAAATAAAAACGGTATAAGCCTATTATCGATTTTTATAAAATTTGTCATAATTTTGTGTTCTATAATTTTTTGTAAGACTACATTTTTAAAGACAATAGAAAATGCAATAAACAAAATTGTATATTTAAGAAAATTGATTGTCTCAGAATAAATGAATACTAAACTTTCAACAAATGTAGCTATAAAACGCATACTAATCCTTTTAAAATTGTTGCTTTTAAATTTTTAATACACTTACTTCAGATGCAGAATCATTATATTGTATATCTAATGTATCCATTGCTCTTATCATTGCTTGCATTGCCATGAATACATTTTGATAAACTAAACGAATATGCTGCCGTTTGTCATCATCGGAATACCCGTTGCCATGAATAATTCTCATCTGTTTAATAAAAGTCGATTTGCCTGATTCACCCGTGCCTGTAAAGTATAAAAAGATAAACATTATGTAATTTTTTATCTTTCATTATTATTTATTATTGTGCTCAAGGTGGTATCACAAAATTTGCCAAAATAATAATTTTCTTGTCTTTCATCTTTTTCAGTTGCTGGGAGAATTATTTTTTTCAGGTGCCCAGAGGCATTTTATTGATTGGAAAGCCTCTTCAATTTCAGAAACACAAAAAAAATATAAAACAGATAGTCTCATTTTTATATTTTTCAAAATAAAAAAGGATGTTAGCTAAGGACATCCGTTTGAAAAGAAGAATGTGCCTTGAAGGGCTATTTTGTTTGTGCCACACTTTTTAAGTGTTCGTCCGAAAAGAAAGAAATTTCGCCAAATGGCATTTGCTCCCAATCAGTCAGTCATTTGCCGTTGTCTCCTTCTTCTTTCTTATGTAATTCAGAATTTACGGGAGAAAAAAGAATGAAGCAAACCAAAAAAATTTTTTCTTTAAAAGGTTTAAAAGACAAAAAATCTACATCACCAAATTAAGTAATACAAATAACACAGTATCATTACAATATTCAAGGCAAGATATTGAAAAATTTATTTAAAATTTGAGATTAATTGTTAAAGCTTACCTAATAAAAGCAGCTTAAGTTCCCTTCTTGCATTTCTTTTATCACGTTGTAGTTGTTTTTCAATTTCTTGATTAATACGCTTCTGTTCGCGAGCCTCCTCGCTCAGACAGCAGGCCATGGGGGCCGTGATTATCAGCAGGGCCGACGCGGACGCCGCTCCTCAAATGCGCGCGTCCGGCGTCGGCAAGCAGGCAGTGAATCTGCAGACAGCAGAAGAAAAAAAAGGTACTGTTTTACCCTTTTTACTATTCGCTTTTTTCACTTCCCACCCGTTCCAGATCAACCCTATTTTTTAACGGAAATTTGAATAACCGTAAAATTGGGAAAATCGGAAGGGAGAAGGGATTTTGGAAGTGAAAAACAAATTTAAATATTTTTATGTATGAAGTTGTTGTTGCTCTTCACCGTGTTCTTTAACAGGTAATAATAAATTTTCCACCCCAAATAATATTAAGAATAATAATAATTAATCTCAATGTCACGCCGAAGCTGTGACAATTTCGGCACTAATGAAGAAGGTAATAATAATGTTGATGAAGTATTTTTTAAATATTTGTAAAATCCAGCAGTAGCCTTCTTCTTTTTATTCGTTGTTGTTATTAGTGGGTGTTGTTGTTGTATTAATAATTGGGATGATGAAACAACAGTAGAGCTTATTTTTTCACCACTTTTTTTACCGTTTTTGATTAAATTTAATGACGATGAATAATAATTATAACAATAATGGGGCTGCTGTTGATGTTGTTGTTGTTGATGGTGGTGGTAATTTTTTGCTTCTTGAATAGACGAAGGGACGTCTTTCATGGACAAATAAAATATTGGTGTTTAAATATTTTTTCTCCCCTTCTTCTTTTTCCACCAATCGGTTACACCCTTTTTTTGTACTGAAAAATGGTTTAAAGATTAGTAATCAATCAATAAAACTAAATGTCTATAATAGACTAACACTAAATTTGTATTTGACACAAAAAAAGTAATAACGTTTAACCTTTTTAAGTCAAAAACAAAAGTATAAATATTTATCGTTGATGAATTCGGCAGTTATCGAAAAAGAAAAAGAAGTAGACAAAAAATTTGAAGCATGAAAATTAAATGTAACCTATTTAATTAAAATTCGTTTGTGCTGCCAAATGAAAACAGAAAAATGGCACCATAGTAAGTAAAGAGATGAAGATGGATAAATATACATTTTTTTCTTGAAGCAAGGCAAAAAAATGTATGGAATAAGAAGAGATTTCACTTTTCTCCTTCCGGTTTACGTTTTTATGGTAGTGGTATTTTTATTTTAAGAGAGAAAGATAAAAGAAGATGTACCAAAAATAGTTTTTTTTGTATTTTTAATATTTTATCATTATTAATTCTAAACTAATAAATGTTGTTGTTATTGTTGATTAATGATGATGGCAGACGCAACAGAAGAAAAAAATGACACGTACTTTTTTAACAAAAAAAATCCGGGGGGAAGAGCAAAGGAAGCGATTGTTGGCGAACGATCGCGCGCAGACTGCGTCGTCGTTGAATCCCCCGTTTCTTTGAATTGGGCACTCCTGCAAAACGAAAAAAATATAAACGAATCATTTTTTGGTGGTGATTTAGTCAAAAAGTTTAGAAAGGGGAAAAAAGAGTAGGGAAGAAAGAAGAGGATGCATTCTCATTGATGGCGGTGGTATATGTGTTTAAGCTCTCATCTTCCTCTCTCTCTTCCCCTTTTTCCCCCTTTTAAACAAAATCAATAAAGCTCGATTAAGTTTTTTTAACGAAAAAAATCGTCACACGGATATGTTTTGTTAAACAACTATTTTTATATTTGAAAAAATAAAATGTATACGCATTTTTTTTCGGAGAAAAACAAGCAAAAAATGGACAATAATGCAGAAATAAAAAAGAGGGGGAAGAATAAAAAACGTGTTCAAATTAAAAACGAAAAACCCTAAGGCACAAAAAAGGCAGCAAACGATTAGAAAAAAAACCATTTAGGCAAAAACTAAAAGGGTTGTATTTTTGCAAAGGGCAAAAGTAGAAAGAAGAAGAAACGAGGGATAACACGATAAAATGAATGAAAGTACGACGAGAAAGAGAACAAGTGATAGTTAAATGTATATGTTTGACTGAATCGATTTCGATCACTTTTTGTTTTACTACAACTATTCAAGTGAGAGAAAAAGAAGTAGACACCAAAAGGCAAAAGATGACAACGACGGCGACAACTACAAGGCAAAAAATGCTGCTGCTTCTTCTTTTTTTCTGCCGTTGTTGTTGTCATTTGGGTTCGACAGTTTTTGCATTTTATTTTTTCTGAGGCAAACACTACCACAAAAATGAAACTAAAGGCAAAGCAGAAATTCGCTGTCTTTTCAACAAAAACTAAAGGGGAAAGAAGAAAGAGGGACAACGGCAGAGGCTGGCAATAAAAAGAGAGAGAAAGGGAAAGGAGTTACGGGCACGCAGAACAACAGCAGCAGCAGCATCATCAGCGTCAGCAGCAATAGAAAAGCAAAATGTAGTAGCACAAGCAGAAGGAAAAATAGCAGCCTCGATGCAACCTTCTTCTTCTTTCTTTTTCCATGTCGTTTGTCGGCAGTAGCCATTTTTGTTGCTTGCTTTTTCTGGTTATGAATGATGCACACCCTTTTCTGTTTTTTCCTTTTCTAATATAGGCAGTTACACATATCACCCTAGACTTTTAGGAGAAATGAGCGGAGCCACACGCCTCACGCGTGTCAGTTTTTTACTATTTCATTGCGTCGGGTTCTTTCTTCTTTTTTTCGTAGCCGTTGTCGTCGTCGTTCAATGGCTGGACGAAAAATAAAAAAGGGGGCCTTGGCCTCCAGAGTCAAAATGGGGACGTTCACCAAAATATAGGAATAAAAAAAGATGAAGTAAGAAGGAGAGAGAAGTTAAAAAAATGGGGAAAAAACATAAAACGAAAGAAAAATAATGAAAGAAAAAAAAGGACCGTCGAAAAAAGGCATTTTTGGGGGGAAAATCAAGGGGCAACAACCGAAAAAAAGAGAAAAGTTTATTTTGGAAAAGGTCATTCTGATAAAAACGGTGTAATAAGAAGGAGTGCAGAAGTTGTTGGGGGTATTATCGCCACATCAAAAAATTTTTCATAAATACTTTTGCGGCGTCCAATCATCGGAATTTGATTGTATCAAAAAAGGAAGAAAAAAATGTTTGAAGTAAACAAGAAAAAAGTGGACAGTAAAAAAGAAAGACCAAATAATGTATAAAACAGTTGTTTCAAATTATCATTTAATACATTACATGGCAGAACGTGTAATTATTTATACATACGTATTTCAAAATGATAGTTTATAAACCAATCAATATGCTTTTAATATAAAAAAATTTGTTGTCTATGATTAAGAAAAATATAATGAGTAATGCCGCGCTTAAAAGCGTGCGAAAAAACAAAATGAAAGAAAAAAAGAACCAAACACAAAAGTGCCTTTTTTAAATATAAAAAAGATATAACACCAAAAATACAATAAAAAATCGTTCTTTTTTTGCGCAAATACTAAAAAGAGATCAATTCTTTTTATTTTTTCTTTTTCATTCGTTCAGAAAACAAAAGCGAACGTCGTTTTTGTTTTCTGTGTTCTTTCCTGCTGATGCCGGTTATTTTGTTGTTGAAATTGTGACACCGAGAGTGACGCCCCAAAAAAGATCTTAGCTTCTTTCCATTTCATTTTACTCTATCCTAGTGTCATCTTCGTTTTTTGGGACCGGGACCAAAAAAAGCAATGGCAAAAAAATATATTTTTTTATATTATGGGGAGATATAACGCGCATTGGGGACTTGAAAAATAACGAAACAAGGAAAAGAGAGGAGAGAAATGTGGCAGCTGGCAGACATTTCTCGCTTACTGCTACTTCTCCTTCATCTTCTTATTTTTTTCTTCTGCTTCTGTTAAATGATGATGATGCTACTATATTATAAAAAAAGTAGCCAAGTATGAAGGACTAACAAAACAAGAAAGAAGAGAGAGAGAACATATAAAATTTGGAGAAAAATAGATAGTAGGACACACAAGAAGAACATGAATGCATCCTCCTGTTTTTCTTCTTTCTTATGTTTTTCAGTAAATGAAAAAGCACAAACGCGCGGTCTGAAAAAAGAAATTTGGGCATTTTTTCTCGAGTATGTGCATCAGAAAAACTTTATTTTTGAGTCAAAGTAATAAAGGATGACGGACAGAAAGTATAGTATGATCAAAGGAAGAAGGTGCAGCTGAAAGTCACAGAAACATAGCAAGATAAAAATATAAATGCCATGAAGCGTGAGGAGAAAAGGCAAGACAGAGAAAGATACAAACATGACATAGAAGAAGAAGTCGTTTTCCCGCTTTTTAAAAGCTTGCTTGAAACGAGTTGGAACAACCTTTACATTTTTATAAAGAGAAAAATAAAGGAGGAAGGCGGATGACTATGTTGGTGCTTGCTTTTTTTTGCCCAAAAATGCTTGGTTGCTTTTTTTTTCTCTTATTTTTTGCCATTCGTTTCGTTAGTTGCTTTTTTGCCTTTCCTCTTCATAAAGACTCAAAAACAGGGGAGAAAAAGGAAAGAAGCAAAGTTAGCTGCCTTTTCTTTTTACGTTTCTTTCTTCCTTCTGGAACTCATCTCTTTTGATGAAATGATAGAAAAAAAATGCTCGCAACTATATTCTAGAAAAATATATATTTGGAGGGAAAGAACCTTTTGAACATTTTTTTTCTTCTTCCTCTCCATTGTCTTTGTAGTAGCAAAAAGTAGTAGTAAGCAGCAGCAAAAATAAGCGTGCCAGAAGTTCGTTGAAGAAGACTCCTACACTCACTCCCTTCTTTTCCTCCTTCTTCATATCTATCTATCGTTTAGTAGTAGGAGCATCTAAAAGAGGAAGAAGATGCAGCTACAGCAAAAGTGGTTGATAGAAGCCGAAGAAGCGGCAATGGCATTCCAAAAATGTTGCTTCTTCTTCCTACTTCCATCTATCTATATATATGTATTACTGTGCTTTGAGACGTCCATTAATTGTTTTCGACATTGCCTTTCGCAGCTGTCCGTCTTCTCCCTCTTCATTTATCGTTCTCGAAAATAGCTGTAGAACTATATGTATAAAACAGAACTCCGGGGTCTCTCCTGAAACTCTTTTAGATTTTTCTTATCTAAATGAAAAAAAATAACGAAGAAAAAGGATGGCAACTGAAACAATAATTTATTCACAGCATATAAAGATACCGACATAAAATATAACGAGGCATAAAATGGAGTTAGAGTTCAGTATCAGAAGTTTTGACATCCAAATGCTTATTGTCCATATACATATTTTGACCAACAAAATAGAAAAATGCATAAACAGTAAGAAGACCAAAACAGAACATTACAACATATTGCATTCGAGATGTACTCTTTTGGACCATTCTACGACGATGTGCCATTGGTGAAACGAAACGTTGTTTTGATTCTTCAGGAGTAAGGATTCTTGAAGTTTCCATATAATCAGATTGATCTGATTCATGACCAGTTTGTCCATTTGTATCACTTTCTACAAATTCACTCTAAAAAATTCGAATAAATTGCATGTTTGTTAAACAAAAATAAGAAACGTACATCTGGAGTAGGTTCATGCTCTTCAACATCTTCAAACTTATCATTTGCAGCTTTTTCATTTTCCAATTCAACTTCATCTGTCAAATCAACAAGTTTGCTACGATTTTGAGGTGGATTGAATACAGCATCACCAGCAGCAGCAAGATTCATAAGCTTTTTGATATAAACTTTACGAGTTCCAGCAGTTATTGGACTAAAAATCATTTTTGTTAATCATGAAAAAAACTTGATTTTGTAAACGCTTACCCACATGGGTGTCCTCTTTGAACAAATTCCTCTCGAAGTTCTTCATTACTTAAATCATCAAAAATGTTTGACATATTTGCGTTAGTAATTTGCTAAAAATGGATATATATTTACAAATTAAAGAAAAGAAATAGTTCATTTAATATATCCGCGCATTATTTGAATAATCTGTATATTTAAAAAATAGTTAAACGTCGATATGATACATATCTTTGTTCTTTTAAATATATAATAACCATATTTAATGGAACAAAATTGAAGAAACTTCATTGAAGAAAATAAATGAATGTTTTCCATGAAAAAATTTCCCGCACTAAAAAATAAATATCCGCAAAGAAAAAAGTCTTGAATGGAATTTCAGTGCGTTATTTTTTTAATGCAAATTTTTTTATGTAAAGGTTTGAACGAAGAGATCGCTTTTTTTCAATGTGAAGAAATAATAGAATGCTCAATCAGCTGGATGGATACTTTCGAAATCGTTAAAAGTTCTTTCGAAATTTATATTTACACACATTTATCAAAAATTTGCACCATAAACTTTCACATGTCGTTTATCGTCAAAGAAAAAACCGCTGCAATTAAATAATAAGAACTAAAGTATACAGTAACAGTACCTTGATGAAGAGCAAACAGTATTTCATTTTCGGTTTACGTTTTTCTTCAATAATTTTGAAAATAAACAAAGGATTTTAAATTTCTTTTTGCAAAGCTATATGTGAACTACGCATTTTTTGGAATTATAATTTACCCGGCAAGTGTTGAATAGCATTACAAAATTACGGTGTTCCAAAATAAGGTGGAAAACAAATTTATACTAGGAAAGTCTTATAGGATGATGTCAAGGAATCTTTCAATGTTAGTGTACAGTTTCTTATACGATACTTTTAACAATTATTTCGATTTGTTTCACATGCAATTTTTTGTGGTTATTTTATACACACTGTTAATATTGCTCCAAAAACCACAATATTTACAATATTTTTTTGAAAAAGCTTTACCCGAAATAACAAAAAATAAAAAAGAAGGCGGAAGAAAAAAATTGTCGAAAAAACCTTTTTAAATTGATCAAACGTGTTCAGAATCGACTAAAAATCTCGAAAAAAGCAAATTTTGCACAAAAATTTATTCCCATAACATGTGTATAGCTTGTAAAATCCAACTTTTTCTAAAATTTTCTATCCGCTGCAGAATCCGCGGATTCAGAATTCAGAAAATTTTATTTAGACAAAAAGTTAGCTAATACCTATGGGAATCATTCCTCCATAGGAATTAGCTGAAAATGATCTAGAAAAAAAAGTTATATGCTTCCGCCTTCTTTAAGCGAGGATTCATCATTTTTCTGCCTTTCTTGTTAGTTCGGGTACGTTTAATTTACTGCATTTTTTTAAAGTACCACAAAATAATAGACTCTTGATTTTTGACTGACTACTTGTTACTCTTTCATTTTGCATTCGTTGATATTAAATATTGAAAATCATATTTTCAAGATTTGTTGGAGAAATTACAGTATGCATTCATTTAATATTTGAACCTTTATAGTTTACAAGTTTAAATGAAAGAAGTTTCAAAATTCTTGTTAATGTAAACCTTTTGAAGGACATGAATATTGTGAATTCAACTATGTTCACTACAGTGTGATTATCAGATGAAATAAAAAAGATTACTGTATTTCTTTACTAAAATTTCTATTATTTCAAAAAGTACACTTGTAAATTTCTAATGTTGCGGTTGATCTTCCGTATGCAAGAAACTTTGAAAGCAGAAAAAAAATGAAGATCATAAGAATAAGTATTTCTTGCTTACATTGTCATACATAAAACTTTTACAACAGAAAAATGCCATGGTGACGTTATAGAAACAGAAAAACAGACAAATGTATTATTATATTTTTTATATTTATTATTTTTAAAGAGATATAAAATATATGGACTTTATTGACATCTATTTCGTTGACGGAAGTATTTTCTTTACAAATTGATTACAGTCTTTGCTTTCCCTTAAACTTGATTGATTAATTTTAACATTTCATTTCTCTTGACAAGTAATAATACCAACAAAAAACAACCAAGCATCGACATAAAGCCTTTCGAGAATATATTTTTCTGTCATCATTTTTTTTATTTCTGATATATTTTTTAAATTCTTGCCTTTTTCCAATTACCTTCAAAATGTGCATACTTCCAAGAGAAAAAATCCTTATTTCAAAAAAATATTTCCAACAAATTGCCCCTTTTATTTTTCTTCTTCACTTAAAAAATTAATTTTCGCGCATAATTCGTTCATCATTACATAATAATAATTTTTTTGCTAATTTTTTTCACAAAAGAATTCAGAAGTCACATATTTTTCTTTTCAGTTTTCTTGTAACAACATATAAAAATCTATATACACAAATCGAGGATGGTGTTTTCAATATAAAAAATGATAAAATAAAAAGCAGGGTTAATCATTTAATCAAGCTAAAAATTGAAAGAGCTTCAAAAAAGAAAAAACAACAAAAAAGGTAAAAAGTAAAAAGAAAAAACAAAGACAAGAGAAGACATAAAACAGTGAAAAAATGATTTTTTGTTTTGATGGTTTATTAGACAATCGCCGTGTACATAAAAAGCAGATTAGAGAGAGAAGAGACTAATAATCAGCTTAATATATTATCAATACGAAAATGGATTGGAAGAGAGACTGAACAGCAGATGTCATCTTGATTAGTAAGAGAGTTGTTCAAATACGTTGAATTTTATCAGAGACAATAACCGGATTATTTTTACGAATTTCTTCACGTTCCATAGTTTTATAATCAAAATCACAATTATGTGCAGAATCATAACGATGTTCACTGCAGTACAAGCCTCCACAACGGCAAGAAAAACCTAAAAGATGCACTCATCATATGTTCAAGAGGATTCTAATATATACTTACCAGTTAATCCAACCCGTTTCTTACACATTTGACAACGATTTGCTTTTTTGCTAGGAGCAGATGATGCAACTGCAACTTCTTCTGTGGGAGATGATGAAATGACAGCTGGCTCGAGCACTTCGGGCACAACATTGGAGGAGGAAGCAGGATTTACAGAAGAACAAAGTGATTGGGCAACATCTTCCAATTGTGCAGCAAGATCAGGAACATTTTTTACAGCTTCACGAATTTTAGCCATAGCATCATTGGAAGAATTTGCTACAAAAGAAAACAAATGTTAGAGTCATTTTTAACTACATAAAACAAAAAATAACTTACAATTATTTGGACTGATACGAGCAGTATCTTGTTTTCTTTTGATTGAATCTTTAAAACATTTTGAACAGAGACCTTCTGTAGCTGATGAACCAAAGAAACCACATCCACCTCTGCACAAAGCTGTAGCTTGTTGTTGATTTTCCATTATTCGTATAAAAAATATAAATTAATCTGCCAAGCTCCAACCAGACAGCTTAATTGAAGAACAAATGCGCGTTAAAGCGAAGAAACCGGGGCTGAAAATAAGAAAAAATTAGAATATTTGATTTGATGAGAAAATAAATATATACAAACACGAAGACGATGTCAAATAAACACAATCAAGACCAATCAGTTGATGATGAGATGATAGACGAGAGAGAAGAGACACAAACTCAACCGCTTAATAGAAAAGAAAAAACGGGAGACTTGTCAAGCAAGCGCGACGTGCAAAACAATAAAGAAAATCACGGGTTTTGAAAGGGGTTATATAAAAAAAATTCTTATCATTCTCATGGGAATACATGCAAAATTATTTATGCAAAAATGCTACAGACAAAAAACAACACCAAAATGGCAAGACGTAAATGAATGCAAAATGGAAACCTGAATAAAAAGGTGGGGCTCTTTACCATCCCTCACCATCTTTACTTACTATACTACTCGTTAAATGACGGTTCATTAGAGAGAAAGATGGGGGTTACCTTTAGAGAAGGAATGCAGAAATATAAAAAAAGGACTTAAATGTGATAATAAAAAGAGAAAATGTCACAAGATATGGGAGAGAAAAGATAAGTAATGAAGCTAAGAGGAATGGCAATTATCATTCTATAAAAAAATACTTCAGACTGATTTAGGAGCTCCGAAAAAAACTATTATATAATCATCAAAAAAATATGTCAAATGAAAGTGAAGGAAAGAAAAACAACCAAATAAAAAAGTGGCGAAATAAAAAAGGCAACAGAACCTGAGAGAGACCAAAAATATGATGACGCAAGAAAAAGAAGTAGGGAGTTGTGGTGATAAAAGGCAAGAGAGAGAGAACACATATTTCGCTAATGCTGAAGAAAGGAGAGATGATGATGAGATTTCATTGCTATGAAGAATTTTCTCGATCAATTTCTTCATTGCAAAAGGGTTCAGAAAAATATGTCCGCCGGATTATGAAAAAAAAGAACTTCCCGTGAGTTTATTCTTTTCGCAATTACTCTGTTTAAGAAACTTTTTTAAGCTTCTATTATTTCGTTGAAAATTGTTTTTTTTAATTTTTTTTAAATCAACAAACAGCAGCAAGAAGCAGCGTTTATATGCGGAATAGAGAAAAAACTCGTGGAAGTAAATGTAAATATTAAAAAATAAAACTTAAAGTTTTCGTTGAAAATTTTAAAGAAATACCACCAATTTAAAAAAAAGGAGCAAAGAATACACACGATAAAAACTGGGGATGAAAGAGAGAAGAAACGCGTTTTACATATACGTGTGCTTCTGTTTGTTTGTAATTCCGGAACACCCCCAAAGGGTCGAGAGAGAGAAGTAAGTAAATGAAAAGATTTCTCTGCCACTGAAGTTTAAGTTGTTCATCAAATACAAAAAATAAGCTGCTGAAAGGTTTAAGGGAAAAAAATGATTTGTGGGATATTAGAAGGGTTAAAAGCTCTATTTTTTGTTTGTATATAAAAGTAAAAAAGTAAGTGAAACTAAAAAAAGTGAAGCAAACGTAAGCAAAAAAAGTTTTCTTTTGACATATTTGTCGTATATTCAAATAGTTGACGGAGGGAGCGGCAGCAGAAGCAGGAATTTCTGTTTGACGGAAAAACTTTAGTTGTCATCATAAAAACGGACTGAATTCCGGAATTATGTATATTTTTAAATATCTTAAAGATTGAACTTTCAGGAAGTATTTTTACAATCACGACAAAAAATATAACAAACATAATAAAAATGAAATATAAAAGGACCTTTTAAAGCTTAAAAACCTTTTTTGTCCTCTCATCTTATATTTTGAAAAAGAAAACAAAATTGCCTACGGCTTCGGTGGCGACGGCCTTCGCCGACAATGATAAAATGGTCGCACTTTGTTGGGGAGTCTGGTATGCCTCCGGCAGCAGCTGTAACACAAGAAAGAACTTGGAGTTAGAAGAAGTAACGAAGGCCTGTTTGTCGACGGGAAAGAAGGGAAGAGGAAAAAAAAGGCTCACATGACTTGCCTTCTGTCATTCAGCAGCACCACCAACAACGCAGGAAATAAAAACAGCCTCTTTTTTTCCTTCGCGATAACCACCAACAACGACACGTTTTTATGTAATGTTAAAAAGGAAGGAAGGAAAGCGAAAGAAAAAAAGAGGAGGACAGAAAATGAGTGAACACAAAGAAGGAAGAAAAAAATGTTAACATTTAAAAGCTTTAATAGAGATGACGCTTAAATTCTTAAATTAGCGAAAAAATAAACTAAATAAATTTATTTTCTTTGAGCGGTTAGGACCTTTTTTAAAAAAAAAGGTCCTAAGTTATAAATAAAGTGTAATATTCTTACCACCATTTTATTGAAAAAAATTTCAGTTCTCAAAAGATGAAAAAGAAAATAATGAGACTTTCAAAAACAACACAGATAATTTGAACTATCATCAATCGACGAAATGAACTCTGTTCTTCTTACCTCTTCTCTTTTTCCCGTAACAAACAAAAATGAGATACACTTCAAAAAAACTTAAAAATGAAAAAAAAATTTTTGTGTTTCACGAGACTAAAACTAATAGTTGGGACACAAGTTTTTCGTTGTCGCAGCAATTCCGCGTGAAAAGCACAGAGCCTAGAGCCTGCCTCTGCCTTCCTCCCCTTCTTTTTTCTCCTTCCTGCCAGCTCTTCTACTCTCACATGATTGTGTGACAGGCATAAAAAAAGAGAAAAGGGTTGGCTCCAAAGCAACTACAACTATAGGGCGGGGTCCCCTTCATCATTCTATATATTCTTCAATTGCTGAAAAATTGTTCGTTCTCCCGCATCAACTCAAAAAAATCACACTGCTGAATTTTATTTCAAATACATGCTCACGAGATACCTTTTTTACGCAATAATATTAATGTTGGTTCTATATTTCATGTGGCCTTTTAAGATTATTGAAAAAAATCATTGAAAAGGCTTTTTAAATAAAATTGTTATGGCATTGTGGTTATAAAAGTGTTAATGAAACGCCCTTGAAAGATACAAAATTTAAAATACAAAAAAGAAATTAAAGAAACTACGCAAGCTTAAAAAATTTATTTTTTGTAAGAAGCAACAAAAATTTCTACTGGCCTAAAAATCACCATTCTTAAAATCAAATTTATTGGTCCCAGGACGACCCGAAGGGGAGTCTGGGACAATTTGGGTTCGTTTCCCTGGTTGCCATATCTTCCTAGGCTAACAATGCAGTTTTTGGGCTTATTTTTTGTTTTTTCACTTTTTTGTTGTTCGGAATATGTTTCCGGGCTCATATTAAAGTAAAAAAATAAAAAAAAAATGAAAAAAAACGGGTGGGTATAAACTGAGATACGAATCTTTGTCACAAAAAATGATGTTGATTCTCTCCTTCCTTCCTTCCGTTCGTTCGTTCGTATGTCACAAAAA
Source organism: Panagrolaimus sp. LJ2400 (assembly GCA_024447215.1). NCBI lineage: Eukaryota > Metazoa > Nematoda > Chromadorea > Rhabditida > Panagrolaimidae > Panagrolaimus > Panagrolaimus sp. LJ2400. Next base: position 245,946 of record JAMRYA010000009.1, on the reverse strand, counting down.
TTTTTCTTTTGAAAAAAATCAAAAACTCTTAACGCGAAAAATAATAAAAGCGCTTTCTTTTTTTCTTTTTTAACTTTTAAAAGGAGTTGTTTTTTTTCACAACACTGCTATAAAAAAAACTGCGGTCCACATTTTTTTAGACCGGGCTGCAAAAAGTCCGACCCGAAAATTTTTCAAAATTTTTGTTCATTTTGTGTGTATTATTTTTTGGAAATGCATAAATAATAAAAGCTCTCAAAAATCACGGGGCAGACCGTTATACACGGGCTGGCCCGAAATCCCAGCCCGCAAAAATTTTTCTTTTTTTTTTTAAAATATTACCACATAGCCGGATTTCATGCCTCACTTTAGTGTAGTTGTCATTGCGCTCAGCCCTGTATCATACTTTAACCCCAAGCTTAGGATGGGCTCGCGAGGCCGAAGGCCGAGCGCTAGGCTTAGTCTTAGGCCTTAGGTCTTAGGCCTTAGGCTCTCAGTCTTAGGGGTACTGGAAAAGCGAACTCATATCATATTTAGTGTAGATGTCACCTTGTTTAGTGCAGTTGTCACCCAACTTAGTGTAGTCATAGAATTAACTTTATACATTTTAGTAGCCAGTTATGCATTTTTTTAAATTTTTTTAAACTATTTGAATATCTTCGATATCAATAAAAGCTGTGAAATCGCTTTAAAAAACCTGCAAAAATACAAATGGAGAGAATTTGGGTGATGGCAATAAAAGCACTGAAATCAAAGAAACTTCAACCCAATAAAAGTACAGAAATCAAAGGAGAAATTCCACAAATTTCTAAATTTATTGAACTTCTTATGCTTTTGGGGATTTAGAAATTTGTGGAATTTCTCCTTTGATTTCTGTACTTTTATTGGGTTGAAGTTTCTTTGATTTCAGTGCTTTTATTGCCATCACCCAAATTCTCTCCATTTGTATTTTTGCAGGTTTTTTAAAGCGATATATTTTTAGAAGCACTAAAAAAACCAACCAAACAGAAGCACAAAAAATAAATAAATTTTCATTCGAATGAATTGCTTTTAACACGCAAAAGAAATAGCAGAAAGAAAGAAACTTGAAGCTTTTTGACGTAAAAGGAAAAGAAACAAAAAAAAGCTTAGATAGGGAATTGTAGTAGAAGAAAAAAGGGAGAAGAAAAAATTAATCACTTTCCTCCTTTCTCCCCCTTCTTCCTAATTTTCTTCAACAAAAAACTGAGAAAAAATATGAAATATCAAAAGGGATACTAATTTTCAGGAATTTTAAAAAAATGCATACAAAATAAGCTTCATTTAAGGACTCCAAGAATTATTTGACTGACTGCTTGCCGAATGAAGATGACAGAAGACAGAAAAAAGAAGTAACTGATGGCTGATTATTATTATTGTTTTGAAGAACGAAGAAGACACGAATATTAATGAGAAAAATTACTTTTATGAGAGGACATTAACGAAAAGAAATGAAGAAAAGAAAAAATTTTACACGTTCTTTCGTCAAAAATTGATTGAATTACAAAATAGAAGAAAGTTCGAGAGTTTCGTCGTAAGCTTTACAGTAAACGGTAATTTTTGTGTTGAAAGTTTTTAAAATAAATTTTTCTATCCAAAAATGCGTGCAAAATTAAATATACTTTTTTTATATGATTTTAACGGATTCCAAAAATGAAAAATCCAGTATAAAATAGAAGTGCGCAAATCAAAATAAAGAAAAGAGAGGTGTGTATGGAGGCGCAAAAGAAGATGAAGGAGTGTGAAAAAGATTTTCATCAAATAATAATATTAATAAAGAATAATAATATTCTCTTCTTCTTTTTCCCCTATAACACACCCTTTCCTCGTTTACTTTAGGCGAACCAGAAATTGAGACGTTTCGCCGCCGCCATCGCTTTGGCGTCGCTCAAATAGAATCTAAAATTCTTTCGTATGTGTTTTTGTGAGGAGTAGCAGCGGTAGTAGAATATCGACGAAGATAGGCGGCGATGAAAGAGAAGAATATTTAACGATTGAATATGCATATATTCGGGGGCAAATATTTGATTTCTTGAGAGAGAAGTTTTGTGTACCAAAATGGAGTTCTTTTTTTTTATCGAAAAAAGGTATAACACTCTTTTTTTTGAGTTTCTCGGGACCTTTTTAAAAATGCTTTTCAAAAAAGAAAAATGGGCGGAGAGGAAATCATTGGCAAAAAAGCATTCCTTTTTTCTACTTCCTTTTTTTCATCGCATTTATTTATTGGCAATGCCGCCTTTTTTCTTTTTTCCTAAAATTATTATAGCTATAAAAAATAAATACACTTCCTTTTTGGACTTTTTTCTTTAAAATAATTTTGAACGTTTAAATACAATACGGAAAATTAAATAACAGAGACTGTGATAATTAAGGCCTTCCTCCTTTTTTGAAAAGAATGTTTTATGTGTGTATTAAATGTTCTCTCATTTCATTTCAATAATAATCTTTTAATCTAATAGCTGCAATAACTCTTTTTTTTCATTGAATCGATAAGGGAAGGAAAAAAGGCGGCAGGCAATCTCGTGATGATGATGATAAAGAAAAAAAGTAGTACTACCATTTTTAATCATTCTTTGTTTAACAAAAAAAACCAAAAATAGTGCAATCTTTTGATTAAAAAACGAATACATTCGCGAATATTTTTTTGACGGTGATGGTGGTGATCTTTCTCTCTTATCAGAATAAACGAAACGAAATTAAACTAAAAAAACTAACAAATTCGGGCAAGTTATGTTGTAATAAAAAAAAGGGAGAGACCGTTGTTTTAATACTTTAGTTTTACAGGAAATAGATCGTATGAATATATTTATTTTTGGAGGGAAAGACGGAGAGAGAAAGAGTAATCACAACCAAAACCATTAATGTACTACAATTATTTTTAACTAAAATTGCTATTGCTATTATTGATGGTCACGGGATAGATGTGATAGATAAATTTTGATGAGAGCATCAGCAGCCGCGAAGAATGAACGTGTGATGCAGCGGCGGCGGCGATGATTGCAAAACGGAGCGCGGGTTTTGAGCGATATGTATTTTTTTGAAGTGATCACTCCTTTTTTTCTCTTTGCTGATGCTCAACATTTAAAAGAAGGTCCGGCTATTAAAATAAAGGGATTAGAAATTGATTATCGACATTCTATAAAAATTTTTTTGCAGGTTTATGAGAAAAAAATTTAGATCGAAAAAGAGATAATGAGCGGTAATCTGCTGTCTCCCTTTACAGCCTGCAGCAAAATAAATGGGTTTAAATTTCAAAAACGGAGTAGCGTGAAAAAAAGTGATGAAATATGGGACAACACTAATGAGATGACGAAGATGGGTCAAAAGGAAAGAAATCTTTTTATAACTTTTTTTCTTTCTTTAATGATTACACCGTGTAAAAATGTGTGACTGATCGACTAGCCTGTCTGACTGGGAATGATTTCTTTGGTCAAATGACGGCGATGTTGGTAGTGATCTTTTAAGATTCCTTTTTGATTACCGCTATTTTGTTGCCTTGCTTTGCGTCGCATGCCTGCTGTTGTTGTTTGGAGTTGAAAGTGAACATATAAAAAGGGGCCATAAACTTTTGGAGGTAGTGTGAGTGAGTGTAACAACACACACACAATAGCAACCAAGAAATATATGTAAACAAAAACAATCAACAAATTGTTTTGTTATAAACCAGCGAATCTTGTGATATTATGATTTCAGAAAAAAAGACAATATTATAAAAAAACAACAATTTTGTAAGCAAAAAAAGGATCATTTGACCCATACGATTTTGTAAACACCTTGTTTTTTGCCAGACGCAAACACGGATCTATGATGCAATACATTGAGAGAGATAAACTTCCTGCCGGATAAAAATGATAAACAAAAACTTTAAAATTCAGAATCTTAGTTTTGAAATCTTATCTGGCCTAAAAAGCTCTAAAGCCGTATAAAAAATAGAAGATAAAAGATCAGAAGCTAAAATGGAAAGATATATAATTCCCATTGACCCTGACATTTTTATCTTGGCATTTAAATTACTTTTTCGCCACTCCTACTTTCTTTTTCTCTCTCAATCTTTAATCTTGGCACGGCACAAAAATTAATAATAATAATGTAAAAAAATAAAATGTGTTCGTTTTTTGGGGCCCCATTTCCGGGCTTTCTACCCACATTTCTTTTTTTTCACCTAAAAGGATTTATTAAAGAAAAAAAGAGGGAATTATGACGACGTCATAAAAGAAAAATTTGAACTTTTTCTAGAGAATTAACCAACAGATGTCTCTTTTTCCTTTTTTTTCTTTAAAGGCAAAAAAGGAGTTTCATCTATGGAAAAAAAGTGAAAGAAATTAAGTTACAGTTACTTTTAGGGCTATTGCAATTAATGACGCAATATCAAAAAGTTTTTTTGAATAACATTGCTTGAAGCAAAAAAAGTTGTTTATTACTGCGTTTGAAAAAAGGGCAAACATGAAAATTTTGGACGATTTTTTGTATTTCGATAAACAAGCGTTTTTTTTTTAAAAAAGGAATACTCAAATGAAAAAAGTATAATCATAAAAATTGAGGTAGTATATTTTTAGAGTACGATGAAAATGCAGAGATGGAGCTTGTGATAGATAGCATCTATCACATTATGCATGAATATGTACATACACACATATATACATATGAAAGATAGATATAACCGGTTGACGTTTTTTGATCATTTACTTCTTTTTTTTCTATTACTGCATTTGGTGATGTTGGGTGAAGAAGCTTTTGCGCAGCATAAAAAAGGGGATATTCGCTTTAAAAGGGGAAAGAAAGGGGCTCAAAAATTAATATATAAATATAGAAGCTTCGCGAACAAAATAATTTTTTTAGGAAAGAAGCAAGATAAAAAAAGCTATAAACCAAGAAAAAACTTTTGTCGAGGGTGAATCGTTTTCTTCTTGGAATCTTTGTTAGGGGTTCAAAAAAGCCTCAGTAACGGTTTGGTTTGTTTTTTATTTCGATAAAGATTGAATTCAACAAATCTTTAAAGAAAGAAAATTTGGTCTCTCTGGAGAAACAGCTTCCGAAAAGAACTGTGTTTTTTATCCGTTTATTCTAAAGAGTTTTAGCTGAATTGAAACTGTGAAAAGAAGACAGAAGATTTGCTTCGTTTTCATTGATTTTTTTGATATAGAAACGAAGTCAAGATCAACACAGAAGTTCTCCCGATATTTTTGATGACTAAAAAAAGTGGTGAGCAAAGAGAACCACAACGACGACGAAGACAGCCTTCATTTTTTTCCAAATGAAAAAAAACGCAGCAATACAACCATCAGCAAACAACGACGAAGAAAAAATTTTTTAAACAACAGCGCGGTGTCGGCAGTGGCGGCGGCAGCAGCAGTGGCGGACGATGATTGCGCTCAGGCTAAGCTCCACCCATTTTCAATTCAACACAACAGCAGCAGCGATAGTGAATTGCAGAAGCAATGGCGGCGGCGTCGTCGCGATAACGAATGTAATACAAACCCCTCTATTTTTTGTCTTTCTCTATCTCATTTTTGCGAAATAAAATCTAAAATGCACGAACGAACAAACTATAACATTACAACATTCAAGGACACCATATATGTGATTGTATGTCAGTTTGTATGATGGTGTAATGAACCATTGGAAGGGGAATGGGGAATACATATAAAAGATGTTTTATGTTTTCTTTCTCTTTTTCTGAACAAAACTCCTCCGCGATTATAATCGTCATAGATTTTTTAAGGACAGCGAAGAATGTCTTTTAATTTATTGATTTTTTCTTTCGTTCTTATACTGTTTTCAATCGATAAATTGAATTTTCCTTAAATTTAGGGAAAATTCTTTTAAAAATTTTGGGAACAACCGATGTAATCATTTTTTTGTTTCTCCATTGTTTTAAGTTTTGTTTATTCAAGCATGAATATTTCGCTTCATTTTTTTCGTAAACTTTAAAGGATTTGTTTCTTTTTTTCTTTAAAGTGGTCTCAATTTGCGGCAGAAATGAAGAAACAAAAGAAGAAAGACAATCACGTAAAAATGGCATCATTTTCTTTTATATAGGGATTTTTATTCAGAGAAGACGGTCCTTGGCTTTTTGTCTAAGACCTTTAAGAGATATAGTAATTTGATAGTTGAAAAATGGTGTTGAATTACGGTAGTTTTGCAAGGGAAATGTTTGAATAAAATTTTACCACGGAACTTTTGCGACAACTTTTTAGTTTTGTTTAAAAAAATAAAACCTGATAATTAAAATATATCTGATTTTTTGCAAAAAAAAGATGTAAAATAAAAACCGACATACGTCAATTAAAAATTAAATTTTTTTGATGCTAATTAGGTTTTTCTGTTGTTGTTGATGTCATGCGTTGTACATTGACCTTCTTTCGTTTCACTTGTATTTTCTTTTCTTTCATGTCTTGTTTCTAGAAAGAAAAAATGCTTGAAAAAAACCTTTTTAGTAAAAACTAAAAATTGGTAGACACACGCAAAAAGCAGCAGCAATAACCGCCCCATGAGATGGGAAACCCAAAAACAGAAGAGAAAGAAAAAAACTGTCGGCATTCCAACATTCATTTTTTTAGTTAGTTTCTACATTTATATTTTTGCTTTCATTCATTTTGCTGCTGTTGGAAGCCTTTTTTGTTTGTTTGCAGCAGAAGCCACTTAAGAAAGTGATACATCTTTTGGCAAATTGATTAACTTTGATTTGAAAAAAAGTAAAATCTTTCTTAAAATCGTCAACAAACGTTTATTGAAGCATTTCAAAATTACAGTAACCGTTTCGTTGATGATTGTAAGATTTTTTTACATTGTCTTTATGAATATTCATGTTGAGAGAGAAAAGATACGGTATGTTTTCAGTCAACCTTTTTTGTCTTCTATAATTTTTAGTACGAATTTTGTGTTAAGAACATACATCAGTTTGTATCCATAGAAGTGCGAACTCAATCCAATTTTTTTGTTCTTGTGACGGATGAGGGTTAACAGCCTTTGGAAATGCCTTAAGGGGAAAACTTAAAATTATGGACAAAATTTATTTTTTATCGCCTTTTTTAACCTTTGACACTGCATTCATTCTTTAAAGTTTTTGCAAGTTTTTAACAGCGGCAAAAAAGAAACAGCTGATATTAAAATATTCGATATCAAAGAAAAGAAAAAAGTATTTTTTATAAGAAAAATGTCAAATGAAACCAACAGCCAAAAAAAACAGATGACAACAGCGGAACATCAGTTGTTTCAGTCTCTTTTGCTTCTGTCTTGTCTGATTACAAACTTACATTTTCTTTTCGCTTTTTCTTTCGACCCGAGGTCGTTGTCATTTTCTCCGTCTTCTCTAACTTAAAATAAAAAAAGAAGAAATGATATTTGACTGATGACATCGGAATGACGACGACGATGAAAGATAACTGCTCCTTGTCATCTGACTTATTTTTTCTCTCGGGTTGCTGGGAAAAAGAGAGGGTTTCAAAAGTTTTAAACGTACATACTTGAAAAAAGAAGAAGTATAAGCTATTTTTCAAGGGGTTTACTTTTTTCCTTCGCGAAAAAAAACGCTGTAAAAAAAGGTTGACGCAAAGCAAGCAAAGAGAAAATCGACAAAAAAAACCGGAAAGAGTGACTCAAAAAAGAAGACAAATTTGTTGAAAGAAAAAAAGTTATTAGTGTACTTTAAAGTTGACATTGTAAAAGTCAAAAAAAAGTCGAAAAGGTCAATCACATGAAAGAAGAGAAAAAGATGAAAAGAACAAACGCATACACATCTATATTTACATTTATATCAATGGAAATAAAGAACGAGGGACCAATAATTTTTTTCTACATGCATATGCCTGAAAACGAGTGAATATTTATGGCTGACGTAAGAAAAAATGACTGGTACTCGTTTTTTATATGCCTCATTTGACAATTCTGTGTAAAATTGAAATGCCAATTTATGCTGTCATTTTTTTCTTTTATTCTGTGTCAAAGATTTTTTTAAAAATGTAAAGAAAACTTTAGATAAGGATACGGTAGTTAATTTTTAAATTAGGTTTCTACAAAAGAAACAGTTTCAAAATAGCTGAATTTGAATCGGCAAAAATAGTTCATCTTTCAATTTTGCTTTTTCGAAATTTGTTGTAAAAATTTGTGTTATCTGTGTGTATTTGAAAAACATAAAGATTAATTTATATCCGCTATAGGACAAAAGCTTTTATGATTATCGTAATCTTTTCTTCCTTCTAAACTTTTAAGTGTTTTTTGAACTATGCAGATAGATAAAACCCCTAAAAATGCATTTTTGAAATATTCTCTAACCTTTTTTCTAAGAATGTCTGATTCGAAAAAAAGAATACAAAAAGGGAAAAAAATATAAACGAATATAAAACTTTCCAAAAATAAAATAAAAATAATAGAAAAGTGAGATGATGCAAACCCTAACAAAAAAAAGCAAGCAATCATCGTTGTTGCACTCTTGATTTTTTTGTTTGTAAAAATTATACACAAAGAAAGAATAAACATTTTTAAAATAGGGATGGCTTCTCCTGCCATTTGTTTTTGTATTCATTTTTTACCGATATATGAAAAAGCAAATCCAACAAGCTGTTGCCACTACAAATATTGACGTACCTGTGCGCGAAAAATTCCAAATTTTTTCTTTGTTATTTAAAGAGGGGACCTTCTCTTTTCAACGTTGATGCTGCACTCTGACACTTCGAAAGTCTTCCTCAAATTCAATGTCATCGTCCGCCTGACTGCTCTTCTTTTTCATTTTTCGCCTCTCTCATTTTTCGGTTCAATTGAGTTCTCTCTTTCTTTTATTTATTTCCTCAGCTGACTTTTTCTATTCTGTTCTATGTTAAATGCTCAAAACATTCAATATATTGATTGCCTTTGCCTTCATTTTCCCCGTTTTTTTCATTCGATGCAAGTAACACGAGAAGAACAAGTGGAAATAGAAAAAAGGAAAAGAGCACGTGCGTCTTTCGCTCCCCTCTCTCTTCAGTTTTCAGCAGTTCTATCAATAAATGTAAAAAATATGAAAGAGAAGAAAGAAGAGAATTGTGGTCTGTGTTCCCAGACGACGACATTTGGAAATATACAATCAATTCTTTTCGTTCGTTGTTTCTCAATGCAGACAAACGGCTGCTACTATTTTATTTCAATGCTGAAAAAACATTTTTTGGGGGTTTTCTTCTGTGAATTTTTTTGGGGAGCAGAAGACTATTCAAAAGACTCAGATTTAAGGGAGCTGCAGAATTTTAAAGAAACATGGATTTTCTAAAAGAGCTTTGACGTAAAACGGCTTTTTTCAGAAATTCTCAAAAGAAAAAAGACATGAAAGAAAAATGCCAAAAGCAAACTGATGAAAGATTTTTTCATTGTTAAAACTTGAGGGGTTTTTTAAACGCTAAAAAACGTAACCAAAACTATTTTTTCATAAAAAGAAAATAGAAAAAAACGGCAAAAGAAAAATATAATCGGCTTTGGAAGGGTGCAAGCAATAAAATTCTTTTTGAAAACTGTTTTTTCATTTAAATTTTTGATTTACTTTGGACCCTGCATCAAGATTAAACATTTATCAAAAATGGGAAAAAAGAGATTAAAAGGGACTTACTTTTTTTATAAGGAACTTTTTTCTGTGAGTACAAGTGAGAATACTTTCATGAAAAATTTTGTATGGCACGTAATTGAGATAATTGTTTTCAGTTGCCATTTTTGTAGCTTTCTCAATACATCATTAAAATTTTTTTCCTTTCTTTCGATAAACACCAAAAATTATCTTTTGATGAGGGAAAGATTGAATACAAAAAAGTATGTTGACAACAACATGGCACATTAGATACGGTAATCCTCTCGGGTCTTTCACTGGTTTTGTTAAAAAAGTTAGTTCTTAGTTAATTCATGCTACAAATACCGGAAATTCGAAACTTATTGTTTAAGCTTTAGCAATTTGTTTACCTTAAGATCTTTTAATGGCATGCCACATTTTTAAAAGAGTGCAAAAGTGTTGTATGTAAAATCAATCCTTCCTTTTTTTACAGTACATATAAATTTAATATAAAACTTCCTTGTGCAAATTTGATTCTGCTGCAAACCAATTGGCATTTCTGCTGAAGATGCCTTTTAAAGACTTCCTTTTTTCGTACCCAAAAGCTATTTAACTTTTTTTTCTCGATGAACTTTAAATGCTAAAAATCTTTTTCACACATGGGATTTCTGATTCTCTTCAGGGGATATTTGATTTTTTTAAATAAAAAAAAGAGTGTGACGTTTCAAAAAATCTTTCAAAGATTTTACAAATGAAAGACATAAGACGAATCTTTCTTTTTTTCTCCAGATGCCCCTTTTTTGTTTTACACAAAGGCTTTTCTTTTTCTGTTTCACTTCCTTAAGGGCAAGATTAATGGATTTTCATGGAAAATAAAAAAAAGAGAATAGCTTTTGTGTGGTTTAACATTATTCGAATTTCTGAAATACAAAAAGGAGAGAGGGATACACATGCACTTTTCGGATCATTGAAATTCTTCTTTGTTGGTGCTGCAATGCCTTGTCATATTTTATCTTGAAGAAGAAATTAGCACACAGAGATAAAAGGGACATGCTTCAATTGCAAAATGAAAAAAATAAAACTAAATTGGCACGTTTTTCATTTTCTGTTTATTAAAATTTAATAAATGCAGTTTTTTTATGAAAAAGTAATGGTTGTTTTTTGATGTTTAAAATTGCTATAAACAAATTCAGGGAATTTATTAAAATTTACAGAACACAAAACGTAGGCAGTAATTTCTAAAATAAAAGTAGCCCCCCCCCCCCTAAGGGAAACTTTTGTTTACTCTTTTTTCTATTTTTCTTTCCTTATTTGTATTAATTTCATTCAATATTATTTTTGTTGGATGTTCTTAAATTTCATGAGAATGACTTCATCAGGGATTAACATTTTCAGATTTGTAGAAGAAATCCAAAAAATCTTTTATAATTCTTCTTTAATCTTTGGGTGCCTTTTATCTTCTTTTACTACTTCTACATTTATTCATTTGAAATACACCCTCGTAAAAGTTCTTTAAAAATGGTATAATTTTTCTCAGAATTTATGTCATTTTGTGATTGTAAATTTTTTTCAATAAAAGGTGGCAATTTAGTTTTTGTTCATTTCCTTTGGGCATGATTGGGTCTTCTTATTTGAAAGTTGTGTCGTCACAGACAAAAAAAGAAGTAAAAGTGAAAGTAGAAAAAAATATAATACATAAAAAAAGGCCATGCATGGCCAGGAACAACAAAAAAAATTGAAACGAATTGAACACATTTCTTTTTTCTTTATTTCCATTTTTTGCCTGTCATTTTTCAAACATAACTAACCAGTTCCTGGGAAAAAAGCGATAGAAAAGAAAGGCAATCAACGTGACAACTTTCTTCTTCTTTTTCAAAGAAAGAAAGAAAGCTGGGACCTAAAATGGATGGCGAAAAGGAAGAAAAAAGGAAGAAAGGAATTATGTTTCGAGTAACAACGACAATTGCAAATGCCCTATAGTTTTTGTGATGTTGTTGTTGTAGTAATACATTCATTCTTTCTGTCTTCCGACAAATTTCATTTCTTTTTCTAAAAGCTTTTCTGCCTAAGAGACAGAAAGAATGGGGAAAATATCAAAAATTTATTTATTCCTTATTTCTTTTTCTTTGTTGGTTGAAAAACATTTTTCACAGCAAACCCCTAGCAGATGAAAGTTCACAAAACAATCTGCCTTGAAAGGGTGCTGACTTGCCAGATGTTTTATCTCTCCAAACGGGACCAAATTAATCAAAGTTAATCTTTGTAGGAGTAAAAAAATTGGGAAGACAATAATAACAGCTGTTTTATAGAATCCTATCCGTATTTGTTCTTTTATGTAAGAAGCAGCTCTTTTCTGCTTCTTTAATTTCAATAATAATAATCCGAATATAGTTGAATTACAAAGGATTCAATCTCATTTCATTCGAGGTAAAAACTAATATTGCATGTTTTAAAATTCCGATATCAAAATTGACAAGTAATATCGGATGTATCCAAAAAATATTCATTTCAAACGATCAACAAGAAAATGTAAAATTCAAAAATTAAAAAACCGATGAATAAAAAGCAAAGGGATTTGCAAAAGCATTAAAATTTCAATGGTATAAAGATTTTTGTTGGAAGAACTTGTTTCTTGAGTGGCTGCTTCTTGACGTCTTTTATCTTCAGCAAGTTGGTCAGCTTTTTTTATTTCTTCCTTTTTGAACTAAAATGTTTAAGGAATAACGTTATTAACGACAAATGTAAAATAAAAAAATACCAAATATTTACGAAGAGTTGTAATATCATAGAGAAAAGCAAAGTCATACAAAGCATCTGCATCGTTATCAATATCAATAGAACCACCTTTACAAAATTCAACAACTTTTTTAACAACTTTTGCAGGAAATCTAACATACACGGAATCAATTGTGCCATTTGCCAAACGTATTTTAAAAAGGAATGAACATTCTTTCATTGCTTTTTTGGAAGCCTAAAATTTAATGAAGACCTGAGTATACTCAAATGATAAAACTTACTGTAACGTTGCCATCTTGAGCGATGATAACAATTGCTGAATCCAAATCAGAAGGATGAACAATCTAAAAAAGTAAAATGTGTTTTTAGTCGTTTGACAATCGAACGAAACCTTACAGGATCAGAAGCATTTATCATTGGATAAGAAAATGTATGATTGGTAGAATTTCGTGACGCATCAGTTGAATGGCATTTTTGAGTTAAGAAAATGGTCATCAACAAGTGAATAAGAAGAAGCTTCATGTTTACTAAAAAATGGGGTTATTCAAAAAACAATCAAAAAATAACAAAACGGATTTTCGGAAAAATATTTTGAAGCTAAAAAGGCAATACGCAAATATGCTAACGACGACCGATTGCGAGTGCTGGACATACATGTACGGATGTGGGCCGTGGGCCAAGGTGAATGCTGATTTTTAACAATTTTATAAAACATTAAAGGGTAAACCCTTTGGAAAAACTAAACTGAAAAAATTTTTCGTAACATAGCGCAAGTGACCATATGGTCAAAAAGGTCAGTGCCCAAAATCCGCATAAAGTTTCAGTTTGGATTGCCATATGTGTGTTTAAACGTAAAAATAGAATTGTAAAAAATGCATTGAATCTTTAAAAATGCCTGCAATAAATTGTGTTCATTCTTTGTTTATCTTTTTTATAAAAATATCAAGAAAACGATTGCATTATATAAAATCAGACGGATCAAATGTTCTCCTATTTTAGACTTTCCAAAAATTTGTTTATTTAAACATTTTTTTGAACGAAGCTGCTCTCGTTTCTATCAGTTCTATTTTATCAAAAAAATAGCTTGATATAAACATTGCTGGTAAAAAATACCTGGAAATCAATTTTTTCAAAGAATTTATAATTAATCAAATCACTTTTTTAAATAATATCCACTGGTGATGATTAATTGTTGTGCAAAAATGTGCAAATACAGTAACCCGAAAACATCCAACATGATTACGGTGGTATTTAAAGTAATTAAATAAAAAATACTAACACTGATTTATGTGAAATAATTATGTCATAGACAGAAAGATTAATCATGTAAGTTTGACATCGTCAGAAGCGGATTATCAGCTACACAATATGAGCAATGAAAAATTAAAATTTTAACTATAATTACCTTTTTTTATTGCATTAAGTTCTTTTTTCCATTTTCCGGTTTTACTAACTTTGATTCCAGTTATTTACGCTTGGTTAAAGTTCAAATTTGAGTGAGAAAGAGAGAAAAAAAGTTGTATTCGGTAAAGGGATAGAAAAAAAATTATTGGGGAACAGGAAATGACAAAACAAAAATTTGATGATTTTTTAAAATTAATACTATTCACAAAAATTATTTGCGCTTATGATGTCATTGCAAATGTAGACAAGGATATCTCTTCTAATAATTTATTGAAAACTAAATATATAAAATATAATATTCAAATAAATATATATAATTTTTTTTAAAAAGGTACAAAGACATTATTCACCAATAATGAATGTTAGCAATAATACAAAAGAATTAGCATCCCCAAATTGTTAGTAAAAATAAAAAATTTCTCTTTGTTTTTGTTTGGAATCACTTCAAAATCAGTCTTTCTAATCTTGCTTCAATCTTGGACGACAAACAAATTCTTCACCATTGATGTAAATAAAGCACATAAAAGCGATAAATACTAAGAACCAGAAAAGTGTTGCAGTAATATTTTCTAAAATTATTCATTGTAACAGTATATTAAAGCTACAGTATAATCTTACCAGATACAAGAACACAAAGCATCATCATAGCAGCAGAAAATATTGCACCAACAATTGCACCACCATTTTTATTGAAATTGAATACAGATTCTTCAAAAGTTGCTGGAAGATTTGTAGGATCAACAACAACATTACCCAGAAATAAATCAATTGCATCTTGACGATATCCATCCAAAAAATTATTTTTAAAATATCTTGTTACAGCATTTACTCCATCAGCCATTGCACCATTTACAGTACGCTTTCCAACACGAGTAAAATCGGTTTTAAGTGCGCCAGTTCCTGCATATTGTTTACTACATTCATCACCATTATCTGCCCATACTGTAAAGAAAGATATTAAATAACAAAAAAATCTGTAACCAAAAGCTTACAATTTTTAAATAAATATGCAAAATCTGGAACTTCTTCAAGTGATTGAGTTGAAGGATCAATAATTCCAAGATATATAAGTTGATGACGAAGTGAATCTTTAGCAAACATAGCTTGAACAACATTTGTTCGATCAAGACAGTCCATACAGTTAGTTCGGATATAACCAGTTTGATATCGATTTCTTGATGGATCACCAGGATGTGAGTAAAAGAATCTAAAGAGGATTACGGTAATTAAGCATATATGTGTTGAAGGACAACGAACCCAAATTCTAAAATTTCTTTATCCAACATTCCTTGAAGAATATGAAGCCGATCCCAGTTCAATGATTTACATTCTTTATGAAAATCAAATCCAACGTAACGAACGAAATCAAGATTTGCTTGTACAGTAACCCTTTCCAGTTCTCCACCAATGCCTTTTTCACGACCTTTTGTATTAACCAGATTTACAATAACATGTCGGCCACCATAATTTAGTTGTTGTAATTTCATATGACGAACATATGCATCTAACTGGTCATCCGCAGGTCTTAGACATGGCAATGGCTGCCAACGAAGATTAGGTTTTTGTGACCAAAATAGCGGAATCGAACCACGCATTTGTAGCATTGATGTTAGAGTTCTTTGTAGCGGATCTTGTCCACGATCAAATTCAACAATTTGTTCAGATTCTACAAAATTTGCACTATTTCCTGTTAAATCTGTTCCACGCATATAGAATCGAACACCAGCTCGAAGAATTGAACGACGTGAAATTACAGCAAGTTTAAAAGAGCTTCCGCGAACAATACATTTTCGGATTCCAACAAATCCATGCATAATTGGAAGAGTATATCTTGCAAACTCAGCATTTGCAGATAGCGAAGCAGTTAAATGACGATTCCATACAAATCGAGGATTGGCTCGTTCCATCATAGGTAACTGCCGGAAATTTGGGGATGCATTTTCAGCAAGCCATTGAAGTGAATGCGTGAGATCATATGATGTTGAATAATAAAATCCTGTTGTAGCAAGAACTAGCTGAATCATATCTTGAAAATGTTTTTGAAACCATTTTTGTCGTTCAGTTAAATGCAGTGTTGATTTTGAATACGGTAGAGTAGCAGTTTCTGTAACGTGATAGATTTCGGAATCATTTATCGTTCCAATAAGTTCTGCCTTTTTAATTACAATTAAATGAAATCCAGATACAAGTCGAATAAATCCTATAATACCATATATTGGCATAACATCTCCTTCTGCAATTGGAATTGGATGTTCATGTGCTCCTATAATAATACAATTAAATCTTATAAATACGTGTCAATTTAATAACTCACTTTGTAGTTTAAGATCACCCAAATTTCTATCGATTTCAAGATAAGAATCAGATGCTAATACTCCAGTTTTATTTCTTGGTTCAATAATAAATCTATCGGCAAATGAATACCTGTAACATATATATTTTGTTTTAGTAATCAAAGTTAAACAGGAAAAACTTACAAATGAAATCGATCAAATACATCTGTTGCAGTCATCTTTCGTTTTCTTGTCGTTTACAAATGCAGCATTGACCTGTAAACGTTAAAACTGTAATGATAAAAATGCAAATCCCAGCGGATAACGAAACTTTAACGAATATTCAAATTTTTAAAATTTTAAAAACAACGCAACGTTTTTTCTTCAATCGCTGGTGCAAAAATAACTGTTTAAAACTACAATTAATTACCCCAAAAACAAGAAAATATAAAACCCAATTATGGTTTAAAAAACAAAAGCATAAAATTAGCTGTTGTCTATGACTAGAGCATCGCCACCACTCCAAGTTGTTATTCGTGGACGTTTGGCATTCAGTAGATAAACCGCGACATTCAAATATCTGCAACACTCCAAAAAATACTACTAGTATTTTATGCATTTTTTTGGTAATAAAAATTAACTAAACAATACATTAATTAAATTAGTAATTTTTAAAATACTTTAAATCGTATCAATTTTATCTATTGGGTTTTCATAAGGATTCTAAAATCATAAAATTAAATGCAAATCAAAAAATGTTTCAGATTAAACAGCAGATAATTTTTTCACATCACACTTGTGTTTTTTTTCGTTATTGTGTTGAAATGAAGTATTCTATTTTAAGTTATTCCCAGATTGCCTTTCAAAAGATGCTCTCTGATGTGTGGCACCAGGATGCCATCCTTGCTTTTGTTAATAAATTCTGACTTTCTGAATGTTTTCTCGAAGTTTAAAACAATGAAATCTTTAAAACAAAAATACATTTTGCTTAAAGTTTCCAAGGGTTACAAA
The DNA here is from genome assembly GCA_024447215.1 of Panagrolaimus sp. LJ2400. Taxonomy (NCBI): domain Eukaryota; kingdom Metazoa; phylum Nematoda; class Chromadorea; order Rhabditida; family Panagrolaimidae; genus Panagrolaimus; species Panagrolaimus sp. LJ2400. The sequence goes on along the minus strand of JAMRYA010000009.1, from coordinate 229,017 downwards.
TGGTCAACTAAAATTTACACTATCTTCTTTTAACACATTTATTTCTATTATTGTTTAAGTCATGGGAGCTGGTTCATCAACAAATAAAGGTGTTGGTAAGTTTAAATGTTAGAGTAATTACTGTATTAAAACACTTTAATTATAGCATCACGTTCAAGATTTAGCAGTTGGGGAAGTTCGATTGATGAAGCAATTTGTGGTGAAAATGCTCTTTGTGGAGGTTTATTACTGTCTTTCAGAGTACTGTAATTGAATTAATCTTTTAGATTACCCAGATGATGATGTAGAAGGTTTTCCGCTAGTTTCACAAGCTCCATCTCGACGAGGTATGCTTTGCGTATACAAACATGTAATTTTAATTAACTTTTGTTTAAGCTTCTGTTGTAACAAATCCCTACATTGAAGCCACACCCCGGCAAGCACCACGATTACGTCGAGCATTTTCTGAAGGTGAAGCATCTGTTCGTCGAGCGTATACAACGGATTATTCGGATAATAGTGATGATCCAGATACCGATGAAGAATACTATCAAAATGAAAATATGATTCGAAAATCTCGTTCTGCTGCAGTAATGCATGATGGATTTGATCATGATGATTTTCCAAATCATCCATTTCCGCTTCCCGTTACACCGGGTCGATATGATTCAGATTTGCCTCCAAAAAATCGGACCAAAAGACGTCGAAAGAAAGCTCCAACGCGAGGGTCCGAATATCAAGGTCGTCGACCATTTTCTCCTTCACAACTTTCGACAGCTCCAATTCAGAAATTACCAAAAAAGAAAAATCGAAAAAGTGGTATGCCTCGACCGGAATCTAATTATAACAACAATAATCGCCGCTACAGTGTGCCAGAAACAATTCCAATTACATCCCATTCAAGACGATATTCAGCATTTGATACAAGAGATCCGTTTGAAGATGATTACACAGTTGATACATTACTGTATTCAAAACCCAACAAAAAACCGAAAAAACCAAAATCGAAATCAATTCCAAATATGTCAAAGTATGATATTGACAATGACTGGTTAACAGATTATCATTTACCAAGTCAAGTTCCATCTGATACATATTATTCACCAACAAAGAAAAGCTCATACAATTCAGCACAATTAAAACCGATAACAAAAACAAGGCGATATGATAAAGAACCAAATTATAAGGTATCATTGTTGTCACATAAAAGTTTACCACAAGATTTTTGAAGGTTCCAACAACGCCAAAAGGTAAAAGAAAAAAATCACAACCAAAGAGGCCAAAGAAAAAGGCTCCAACATATCCAACTCCACAATATAGTGGCCTTCCACAACAATATGAGCCCATTCTTTTATCAGCTCCACCAGTGAGGAAAGGTGCAAGAATTAAACCACCCGTTTCATCAGGGCCGACATATGCTCCAACTCCTTTCATCGTTGGAAAAACAAAACATCCAAAAACTCCATATTTAATTTCACATAATTAATTAATTTTGTGATGATTATATTTGTTTTTAAGCTTTATCAATTTGTTCAAAAATTTTTAAACTTAGTGTATTTTATGCATGTGCTTTTAACAAACTTAAAAGTTGTGTGCATAAAGTTTATGTTTTGTAGATTTCGTACAAAATGACGCAAAACGTTTTGAGTGTTTTTTAAACATTTTATTAAATGTAATCCTATGAAAAAAAATCAAGCATAAAAGGACAATGAAAGACATGGTTAAGAGCGATCGTAAAAAAAGAGATTAAAAAATTTGTTCTACCTTTTCATTTTTAAAAATGTCTTAAAATAGCAATGCCAGTAGTACTGAATCAATGTTAAGAAATTAAAGCTTTTTATTGTTTTAATAAAAAATGCATTCCAACAATAATGATTCGTTAAAATTCTAACTAAAGAATTGTTTGATGTTAATTCTATAAAGCAAAATACTGTAACTGGCTTTGATCAAAATGAGTAAGATTTTTTGTTCTTCAGATAATTCTTTTACTACTCATTACTTTTTTGACAAAATAGCTTTATTAAAAGCATTAACTTTTTTTTAAAATGACTCAAATACTTTTTCCTATGTGTGAGGGAGTAATTGAAACGATTCATCCATTTCGATCTTGTCTCAAATAACTTTTGCTTTTTCGTGAAAATGTGCTTCAACTTCGTTTTTTTGATCCACATTTGCTTCTTTGCTTGCGAATCAACCCTAGTCCTTCATCAACATCTTATTTGACAAAAAAATGTGAAATCTTTAAAAAAAATAAAACCACGTTCCTTTTATGGAAAACGATTATGTGTTTCGGAGGAGAGAAACAAATTTGACGCTTTTTTTCTTTCTGCATTTTTCTTTTAGATTTTTTTATATTTGTTTTTCTTTCAGTGTCGCTATTTTTTTTATTTGATTTCTTATCAGTTTTTTATAATACTTTTTTTATCCACGTAATGCATTTTCTTTGAAAAGTTTGTAATATTCTTTTAAATGCCTTAAAAAAGTTATAAGCTTTTAAATATACATAATTACAGTATCCTTCTTGAATTTTTTAAACTTAGACTTCTGTAATTTTTGTAATAAACTTATTTTTGATAAACAACTTTTGATATACTAAAGATAGCTCACCTTGTTTTTGCAAATAAAAATGTTCTTGTTTTGAATATGTTGAAAATTCTCGCGACATAGATGAAGCTCCACCACCATCCATTCAAAAATAAAACAATAACTTTTATTTTCAAGGGTGACGTTAGTTTTTCTTTTCGTAAATAAATAAACTTCTCTCGCGAACATTGTTGTTATTGTTGTAGACGACATCAATGAAATATATTTTTATTGCTCTTCAATTTTGAAACACTGTTATTTTGTTTATCTTTGAACAACTTCTTTTTTTTATCAAAATCAGTTCGCTGAGAGTAATAGGTTCTTAAATAAAAGTTTTTATCGGAATTTTTTAAAAATTTGTTTAATAATAATATTTCGAATTTTTTTGTGCAAAGTTGCACTCAAAAACTTTTTTCATTCTTTTACATACATTTAAAATTAAAACTATTATAAAACACAAAATTTTGTGATCAAAAACTTCGAGACTTGTGTAGTTTATTTTTTTGTGCAATTTTTGAAGTAGAACACAGTTTTCACACAATCATTTTTTTTGGGTACTTATGTTTTCAGTTGGTCAAAATTTAAGTAAGCATTGTTTTTAAAGTAATTCGTCTTGAAGCTTCTGTTTGTCGTCGCCTGCTTAAAAATGTTTGCATAAGTTTTGAAAGAGTAAAGCGGTATATTAAGACTTGTTTAAAATAAGTTCGATCTGACTTTTGAAAAACTTGTAGCTCAACAAATGGAAGTGAATTTTGATAAATAATGAATGCTAAAAAATGTGTTTTTTGATTTTTGATAACTTTGAACTGTTATCACTGTTTTTTGTTCTGTCAGGACATAAGCTTCTGCAAATTTTTCAAACCACAAAAATGATAATATTTTTGACATTTAACTTTTGTCTCTTTTTTGTCATTTTTTTAATGTTTTATTATGTTTCATTAAAGCTTTATATAACAATACTTCTCTATTCCTCTCTTTCATGACAATTTTTTGAGCTTCAAATATTTGTTTAAATGAATCAATTTCGAATAGTCATTCATTGTTCATGTATGACGTGAAAGTTCATCTCATTTTTTTGGTTATACCTTGATACAACAACCATCATATCTTTTGATAAAAGTTTATAAGGAAGTTTTTTGTGTGTTCCATAAAGTAAAGTGAGAAGTTTGTGTCATTGATGTAAGAAGAATGTCTTGAGTCTTTTTTCAATACAAAATGCTTACAAACTTTTGAGTCCAAAAACATAAAAATATACGTTTTCTTTTGTTAGTTTCTTCTTATCAGGCATGTGAGAGGGATGCTTTTCATTGTATAAAAGAAAATGTTTTGGGTTTTTCCGGTGTCATTTTGAAGTTAAACTTATAAGGTGAAAAGGTTAGAAGAGGCTTTTCTATAAGCGTTTTTTATTGAAAAATTTCTATATGAGAAACTAATAATTAAAAGCTAAAAATGGATTTGTGTGAAACTTTAAAAAGCATGCAATCCTTTCATCAGAAATTTTTCATTTCAATAATTTAAAAATGTATGCTTTACTTTTTGCCATTTAAAATGAATCGTCAACTTTATTTTCCTTTGAAAAAAGGATGGCATTTAATGAAAGCTTTTTTTCTTCTTGCTTCCAAGCATAGCTTTATTTTTGAAATAATTAACCAAAAAGGCTAGCTTATTTCAAGCAAGACCCGTTTTTAGAAAGCTGTTTTATCCTTCTTCGATAGCCGCTTTTGAATTATTTATTTAATTGGCAAACATTCTTTAAATTTTTTATTTATAATTTTCGGCTGTTACTTTTTTCAGACAATCATCTTTTTCACGAAATTTAGTGCATTATTATTATTTATATTTGTTGCAATCTAATAAAATTCACGGCCATCTCCATACCAGCTTCTTTCTCTCTTTCATTAAGCGAAAAGAAGACATTCTTAGATCATCGGAATCTGATAAGCTCATCATCCACCTAAAGAAAAAAAGTTAACTGGAATTTTTTGGAATTTTTCCATATCCGGATTTTCTTCTTCAATTGTCTTTTTTTGATGATAGAAAACTTCTTGAAAGAAACCTCGGAAAAACGAAAAAACTAGTTTGAACTATTTGTAAGCAGACAAGGAGGCAAAAAAAGAAAGAAAATAATCTAAAAAAAGTTTTGCTTTTCATTCATTTAATGATGTTTCTTTTTTTCGGAGGTTAAATAAAGAACACTTCTTTTTTCTGTTTTGCTTTTGACTCGTTTTTCTTTCATTTCGTTTTTTTGCGTGTTAAATTCTATTTCCGTTATTTATTTCTTTTTTCCTTAAAGAAATTATTTTGAGGTTTTACAAGCCCATATGGGAGAGCCATATTTGGCCGTGGGATATTTCTTTCGGCACTTTCAAAGCTTTCTTTCGAGAAATGTGTTAAACTAATAAAAGCACAGCTAAAACTGATGCATCTTTTATGAAATTATTTTTGTTTATTTTGTGTTTATTTTTGGCTAAAACTCATCACAACTGCTTAGTTTCTTAAGTCTTTAAAACTGGATTTTACCTTTTAAATTGGTTCAACCATTTTATTGTTGTTAACTAACCTTGACATGGACTTTAAGAATGTCAAGTACTAGTTTTTTCTCTTTAGAAAGTCTTTTGTTTTCTTTTTGAATCTCGCGTTTTTTTCATAGCCTTTTCAACATTTTTATTAAACTCCAAATATTTTTCCAGAAACCCCATTTTACAAAATTCTCTTCGAAAAATGAAGCTTGAAGATGAAAAGCCTTCCACAAGAATAAGGTCATTCATTCGTTCATCCTTTTCTTCCAAAAAATCTTCAAAGAAACATTCAAAGCCGACGTCAACACTAGATTCATCATCGACTACATCAACATCAAGTTTAAGCTTAGATGAATCTAATGATAGGTAAGTAATTGTTTACGCTTGAAAAAATGTGTTAATTATTACCGTAATTTGTCACTTCGTTTTTTTGTTGTTATTATTTTTTAATGCTGCAAACTGGCTTCTTTTTTTATTTAATTTTTTTAAAATTGAATTATTAACACTTTTTTCACCTTCTTTTTCATATTTCTTTTTCGAAAAATGTCTTTTTTTCATTACTTTTATTTTCTATTCTTAAAAATACAGGTGTTAAGTTTTTTACTCTGTGAAAAAAATGAGTGTGAATTCAAAATGTTATATTTTTTCTATTTATGAAGGTATTTTACCATTTATTGATTTTAATTTATTAAAAGAAAAACACTTTAGCTGTTTGTTTATTTTACAAATGAGATATATGAGATTAATTAAGGAATTTAGATAAGCTAAAAGCCGAGGAAGAACTTGTTTCACTGCTTCAATCGACGTATGCTTCTTTTGATGTAATAGAAGCTTTACCACTTGAATGTTGCCTTTGGGTGATAAATAAATGTTTAGAAAGTATTGAAATTAAAATGAATTATAAAGAGCTGGAAGCGTTGATTGTAGAATTTGGAGCTGATAAAAACGGAAAAATAATTTACAATATTCAAAAATCTATTAAAAGTGAAAAGAAGAAAACATCAAAGCTTCATGAAAAAATAATTTATGGTTCACTTCGAATTAAAAAAACTGAAAGCTTTTTGCTGGGATCTGAAGGATTAAGTGGCAGAAAAAGAAGCAAATCACCGATTGCAAGAATTATTAAATCTCGAACATTTTCGGGTCTAAGAAATTTGGTTACAACACCTAATGATGACATCGAAAGTGGTGGTAATAGTACCGTAGCTTCAACAGAAGATTTACGAAAAACACCAAGAACATTTTGGAATCCCTTTCGAAGCAAAACCTCAAAAAAGGTTAAATTCTATGTTGAACCAGAACACGGTTAATAATTTTTTATTATTAGAAAGTGTGTGCCACCATAAGTAGCACACGATTGTTATATCGAAATAAATAGGCCAATTACTTTTGGTTCTTGATTTCGTTATTAAATTTGTTTTGCTCTGTAAATTAGTGTCACCGTATATCCCCGTTTTAGAATCAGAAATTACTCCCTCATCAGAAATCAAAGACCACCAGCAACAACAAGTTTCATTTTCCAAACAACTCGAACAGCAGCAAAATAATGACCTCGAAAAAATACCAGTAGCAAAACTTCGACGTCGCTACACTTTTCCAGGTTTAACAAAACATATGAAAAAAACTTTGAACCATCAAAAATTAAACCAAAACACAAACATCGAAAACAACAAAATTTCCCATGAAATACCTCTGAACCCTTCTTTAATTTCAAAATATTTTTGTATCAATTCAACCAAACCTGAAGAATTTTTACGAACAACTTTTTGCTTATTTTCGTCTTTTAAATTTAAAAGAGTTCCCTCAAGCACGAGTGTAATATTATCACCTTTGATGATCAGTAGCAACAGGGACAGCAAAACTGCTGATAACATCATTGCCTCTTGCAAAAATAATTATAAATTTAAAACAGCTGATGACAATGATAGTGATATTGGCAGCAAAAACAACAACGGCGACAAAAATAAAATAACACCTGTTTCTTCTCCGTCACCTTTGATTATTCATTCCTCTGCCTCCGCAACTTCGTTTCATTCAAGTTTGAAACACTTTCAACAAAAAACTTTACCAATTTTGTTCGTTTTTTTTTCAAATTACTACTAATTTAGTTGTTGTTTTGTAAAAAAAAAGTTTAACGACAGTTTTAGTCATTCTTGTTTTTGATTTAATTAGGTTTTACAACTTGTCTTTATCAAATTCTTGAATCACATGTTTTTTAATTGTTTGTTACCGTAGCTTCCTGTCATTTTTAGTTATATTTTTTAGGTTTAAAAGTGAGTATTTCTTTAAAATTGACTACAGTCATACCAGTTAAAATTTTATTGCCATACTTACTTTTTTTTAATTATTTCTAAGAAGTTTTTTAAACATAAAAATTATAGCATTTATTTTTTAAAAAAACAAATTTTTCCACGCTAATTTGTAGTTTCTAATTTTTTTATTTCACACAAATTTAACCTTTTTTCTTTTAAAAAACTTTTTTTTTACTTTTCAGAAATGTCCTTTTTAAAAGGTCAAAAAGAGCGTTAATTCTATTATCCAATTTAAGTAATTTAAAAAATTATTAAAAATTCTCCAAATACTTTTTTGTTCACATTTGTTGAGGGGTTACAAAAGGGCATAACATTTTTACTTCCTCGCCTCACAAAAACAACGTTCAAAACATTTTAATTATTATTCCAAAATAATAAAATAATAATTTTGTTATTATTATTATTATTATTTAATTAGATTATGTCATAGTTTTCGTGAAACTAATCCATCTATCATCATCTCTCTTTCTCTTCTATTCCCTTCAACATATTTGTTTGATTTCACTTTTCTATCATTTTTTGGTTCTATATAATAACTGTATTTGTCACATCAAAGATTTGTCGTCTCTTTCTCTCTGTGTGTGTTATCTTTAATCCGACACCACCCGAGAATTATTAATACCCTTTTTGTTCCATTATTCCATTAAAAAATTGAATTCCAATGAAAAACCGAAAAAAATGGATTAATCTTTTGCAACAAACACACACAATCACTCTCTCTCCAAAATAATTTTTTTGATTGAAAAAAAGTAATACAATTTTTAACGCAATTTTCATCGTCTGCTTCTTTTTTTCCGTTCCTTCTTTCACGGAAAACTGAGAAAGACGAGAATCGTCGTTGTCCGACAAAGGCGCTGCTGCCCTGAAAAAAAAGTTTTATTTCAAACAAAAAATGTTTCAATTTTGAGCTTTTTCGGTGGTGTTGGTGAAGAAAGAAAAAAAGTAAAATTTTATGGTATAAATGTTGTAACTATTTTTACGAAATTTCTGATAAGTTATTCTTGGTGTGGGATATAAAAAGAAACGAATTATGTTTCATAATAAATTGTAATTTATTTTTATTATTATGTAGCGGCTTAAAATTTCTAAAAAAGACTTTCTCAATCTGTTATTTAGTTTTGTCTTTTTTAAACCTTACGTAAAATAGCAGCGGAGAAAAGTAGCCATGACAAAGTTCTTTCTTTTCTTTTTCTACGTTTTATGCTTCTCTCTCCTTTCCCTCATTCTGACTTCCGTTTTTGACTTTAAATTATGCCATTCAAAAAAAGGCTATTGCTGTCATAACTGAATCATCATTTTTTTTGTATATATTTTGTTCGTAGATCTCTTTTGCTTCTTCTTTTTGCTGTTTGACTTTAGTTTGTATTATTAAAACTTTTTTTATTTAAACATTTATACTAGAATTTTAATTAATTTTCTTTTTTTTTTCAGTGACGTATTTTTCGGTGAAGGAATGTCCGTTGTACTTGAAGCAGAAAAAGCCGATGTAGCCAAAACTGCCGAAAAATCAAGAATGATTCTCGAAATTCGAGAAGCTATTTCTTCTTCAAAAGATAAATCTAATAAGGTTTGTTCCTCTTTTCTTTTTCGGGGTTTTTTGAAAATTATCTTAGTGCATTATCTTAAATAAAGGGTAAAATTTGCATACTTAGTTATTTCACCTTTTGAAGTCTTAGAAAAAATGAGGCAAAAATTTTTTTTTGAAAAGTACTGTAAAACTTGACAGAGTTTTTATAACTGATTTATGCTTAAAAAATGATGCGTTTTAAAGCTCATTTAATTGGAAAATGTACTCCTTCAAAAAATATAGCTTCTGCTAATAACTCTAATAGTGATACAGATGATGAAGATACGGTAATGGGGTTTTTTATTCATCTTCAAATCTACTAATTACTATATATGTGTTTTTAGAGATCAAGTCAAACATCAGAATCTGATTCAGAAAAGAATAATGAAATCGCAACACCATCAACAAATTATTTTACTCAATTATCACAAAAATTTGAAGCTCGTCCAAAGATACAGAAACTTGGAGAAAAACTTAAAACTGTAAGTTTATTTTCTGTACTTTCATGCTGTATTTTATGGATATATTTTTAGCTGATAACGCCAAAAGAGCAACAACATTTTGTACATTTTCGTCGGTTATTTGATTCATATATTCCAGAAGGTGATAATTTGATTATGACATTTCCATGCTCATATCAATCAAAATTCAAAGATTTTCCGTTACATGGTAGAATGTATTTAACTTTATCAATGATTGGATTCAGTTCATCGCTATTTGGTTATGAAAAGAAAATTATTATACAATTAAGGGATATAACTTCCTTAAAAAAGGATCGATCATCTCGCTTTTCAGTCAATTCAATCAAGGTTAGTTCTTTCTGCTCTTCTTTCCTCAAATTTTTATTGTTTGCTTTCTTTCTTTTTTTTCTTGCGAAAAAGTCCAAACAACTCATTTTTTTAAAGGAGCCTCGTGGAAGCAGCAAAGATATAAAAACAAGAAAGAAAACTAACTAAAAATCATACATTCATTTTCATATTGGTGATACTCTTTTAGATTTTAACTCAAAGTGGTGACAAACATTGTTTTGGTTCTTTAAAATCTCGTGATCGAATATATTCCTTATTATTCAGAGTTTTAAGAATGAATGTTGATCCAAATATTGTAAGTTTTTATCTTTATATGGGGTTAAATAAAATTCATCAATTGATGTCAACAAATGTTTCGATGTTTTATCGATTGTTGTACAGCAATGCAAAAAAAAACGTTACTGCATCCTTTTTAAAACTTTACTAGCTACAAACGTTTCGCAAAAAAACCATTAAACAGCGTAATTGTTCAGCAATCTTTATTGTGTTTCATTGATAACCGTTTCTCAGCTGAACTTGCTATCTTATTTGAAAAAAAAACCAGTCATGCTTTTTGTTCCGCTTTTTTGCTGATGTTTTAATTTTTGTGAAAAATGGGAAAGCTTACAATGATTGTATTAGAAATTCTTGATAAAAATAATTTGCAGCGTGATGCCATGATTGAAGATGACGATGAACTTGATGATCAGGTTTGTTACTTTTATTCTTTGTTATAGATTTACTTGGATTACGGTAGCACATGCATTATTTTGATTTGCGAAAATTCTAAGAAAATAGAATTTAAAAAATAAGTAGCATTTAACCCTGTTTTAAGACATGAGTTTTAATTAAAACTTTTAAACATTTTAAATGGAACATTTTTCAGATGTACACTTTAACAGCTCTTTTTGAAGGAATCGGAATTAAGGACAAAACTAAAATAACAATAGAATTGAATTGAGAAAGAAAAAAAATTAAAAATACAAAATTTTGCGCAAAAATGTCTTTTTCCAACCGTAAAAATTGAGGACCTGCTTTTTAGTTTTTTGCTTTGCTGTTTAACTGTCTGATATTGATTGACAATGATCGACGTTTTTTGGTAGTTAAATGATTATGATAAAAAGCTGCAAAAGCTTTACTTAGAATTTGCTTTAATAAAACTTTTAATTTTGAATTTATTATTTTATTAAGCCTTGAAAGTAGTGGTTTAAAAGTTGGGACATTTCACGCCCTAAAATCGATGCAAGATGTTTTTTGGTTTGTCTGAAAAAAAAAATGAAAGAAGAAAAAGCCGTGTGCCACTTCTTTCTTTTTTTCGGAGTTGCCAACAACAAATAAAACAACAACATTATTCCTATTTTTTGCTTTGCCTTTCTTTGGTTATCTTTTTCGAAAAGTCAAAATTACACTTTCATCCGTGTTTTTAAGCTTTGTTTTTTGGGAAATTGAAAGATTCGTGGAATAAATAAAAGACGCACGTAATTTTGCTTTATAGAAATTTCTTACCGCTGCTTTTTTTAAACCTCCATGAAAAAATTTTAATTAAGGCTTTTTGAGTGGTATTCTTTTATAGAAAACAACTCTTTTAATTTCAGCTGTCGGTCTTTTTTCATTTATTTTTAACGAAATATGTTTTACCGTAACCTTTGAATTTTATTTAGCTATAAAACTTATAGCTAAATAAAATTCAAAGGACTGTTCTTTATTAATTTTCTTTTTATTTTTAGTTAAAAGCGGGTGATAACAATAGTGTTGGAAGTGGTTGCCGTACATCAGATGCCAATCAAATGACTGCATCTGATACTTCTTCAGAAGGATCAGATGAAAATAATTCATATACTTCTACAGTATCAAATATTCCTACTGTTTCAACAGAAGAACAATGGCCAACTACAATTGAACCTGTTATACCTGTAGAATGTACATGTCGAGAACATAAAGGCAGAAAACTACTTGATATTGAAATCCCTTTAAATGTGGAACAAACTTTTAAATTGTTATTTACTGATAATCAATGGCTAAATAAATTTGAAGAATCTTTAAAAAGAAGTGGTAAGCTTTTTTATTTCTTAGATTGATATTTGAAGTAATGTAATCTTATAGAAAATAAATGTACTTCATGGAATGAAGAAGGAAATACTGGTAAAAAAGAACGGGTATGCATTTATACAATGGAATTGGATAAAACTTTTGGACCAAAATCTACTAAAATTACTGAAACACAGGTATGTTTATTTTTGTTTATAATAATATTGTACCTACAGCAATCTCTGCTTTTTAGATTTGTAATCCAATTACATCATATTCTGACGGGTATACTGTAATTAAAGAAGCAGTAAATGAAGGTGTTCCATATGCAGATAGCTTTTCCGTTGAATGCATTTATTGCGTTACCAAGGTTTCGGAGAAAAGCAGTCGCCTCAAAGTTCATGGTGGCATCACTTTCAAAAAATACATTTTTGGTTTAATAAAAGGTAAGTCATCCATTTCTTTTTTTTCTTTCTTTTCAAAAATTTGATATTTACTTTTGAGTTGTTTTTTTTTTGTTCAAGAAACAATTTTATTTGAAAAAGAGAAGCTTGTAAACAGTCTGTTTTTTGGTACAAACAAATTTGAAAGCTGCATTTTTGAGTTTGAGTTTTTTTAGTTGAATAACTTTTCCGCGGTTTTTGATATTAAGTTTTTGTGTTGCGGAAAGTTTAGTTCTTTTATTCTCGCTAAAGTTTCATTTTGAGAGTTATGGTAGAAATATAGAGTACTAAAATTTCAAATTAGTTTAATTTAATTTAATTCCATGTTTTTGTCATGAAATTGTTTTTTAATCCGCTAACTTGCTTTTCAAAGATTTTAAAGTTATTTTTTCTTCCATTATTTTTGGTTAAATGGAAGCAAAAATCCATAGAACAGCTTTCTTACCAAAAACTGTTTATACTTTTTAATTAATTTATTCCCGTATTTTAGGTGTCATTGAAAGATCTGCTGTTACTGGATTAGATTCATACTACAACGCATTAAATCAAAGAATTAAATCTGACGAAGAGCAACTATTATCATATATTACTGAAATGGATTCCGAAGATGATGCGATAATTGCTGAAGAAAGTCTTAATACGGATGGTATAACAATGAATAATCATTCAGAAGCAGCACCATTAATTACAAGCACTAGATTAGCAGATCGTGTTGTATCACTGTCAAATCTTAAAGAAGCTACTGAATTTCCACCTACAACATCTGCAGTTCCAGCAACTTCACCATTTTCTCAAACAAATGAAGCTAAAACTGTTATTTTATTGCTTCAAATTATTGCAGTATTATTATTTTTAATTTTCATTTCAAATATTTGGTTCAATATTTCACATCGACCACAAGCAACAACAGTTTCTTCAGGGCCATCTGCTTCAAATATGGAAGAATTAGCTGAACTTCGAAAAATGGTCATTTCGTTAGAATCAAAATTTAATACATTTATTACCGGTGCTAAAAAAGAACTCTAACTTTTTAAATACATATTACATTTATTACTAAATTATTTTTTGTAATAAAACTGATTAACATAACTTTTGTAAAAGATTACTGTAGAATTTCCCCCCGAGTGTTTGTTTTTTTTTTTGTTACTCTTGACTTTGTTTTCTTACTCCTTTTTGCATGCCTTTCATTTTTTCATATTGTTTTTACTTTGTTTTGTTTTATCTCTTTTTTGTGTATATATTTTAGACTTTTAACAAATGACGAAAAATAAATATGAACAAATTTTTTTAAAACAATAATTTTAATGAAACACATGCAGTAGAATTCTTTTGGAAATAATTTATTCAAATAAGCATTAAGAGCCTTCATTAATTAACTATGACAAAAATAAAGTGTATGTGATGAGACTTAAAAGCCGTAGAATAAAATTAAAAAATATTTTATTCCTTTTTGGAAGGAATAATATAATTGGGTTCCAAAGGCTTTCGAGAGCATGGTTGATTGCTTTCGTTCTTGTTAGTCATCCCTTCTTTTTTACATACTTTTACATGGCATTATTTTTTTGGCTAAAAAATTTTGTTCCTCGTTTCATTACATAGTTTCAAAACTTGATATATAATTGCATCTTTATTAATCCTGTACATTCTCCAGTGTAAAGTCTCTGAATGATTCAAAAAATAAAAAAAAGCAAAGCAATCATTAAAAAACACAACTCTTATCTCGTTCAAATAAAACGGAATAAACTTTTTAAAGGGCAAAATAAAAACAATATTTTCCTTATGTTTTTTTCAAAGAATAGCCTTTTCACAATCCAATTAAATTTAAAATATTTTTTAGTTATGATTACACTTTGAGACACCCTGATTTATATTAAAATTAATCACTTCGTTTTTCCGAAAATTTATTTTTCAAAGATCCTTCATTTCTTTTCTTCAGCTTTTTCGTAAGTAGAAGGAAGAAAATGTGTTTTATTTTGCTTTGGAATAGTAGAAAAAGTAAAAGGAAATGAACGAAGGCAGACATCTAACAAAACTAAAAAAAGAGAGGACTTTTCCCCCTTTCCAAACTATTTCTACTGGTTTTTTTCTTTCACTTTTATATGAATGCATCTATAGTTTGTGTCTCTCACTTTCTTCTTTTCTTACTTTGAACACATGAGTTATTATTATTAATATGATATTTTCGATATTATATTTATGGCGATAAATCAAATTAATGATGATGTTGATTAGTAGACGATCAAACTCAATTGATTTTCTTCCATGATAAACATATTATTTTTTGTTCTTCCATAAAACATTGTTTTTCGTTTTTTCTCAGATAAAAAATGATAAATGATTGCTTTGATCTCTTAGATTAGAAGCTAAAACTTTTATGTTAGAAAAAGCATGAAAAATTAAACTTTATTCTGCCTCTAAAGAATTTTATTTTAACAGAAAAAAATTTCTTTTGATCATTTATAAAGTATCACGTGCGACATTTTGAACAGCCGTTTTGATAGAACAGGTTTCTTTTTCTGATTTCAGGATCCTATTTACTTTCGTTTATTTAAAAATATATTTTTATAAACTTGCTTACAGACATATTTATTGAATTTTTTACGTACATCTTTGTAATCACGCGTAAAACTACCGTACCTTTTAATGGCGTTATTTTCAGTTTTTTGTTCAAATTTTCGCATTTACATATTTCAAATAATTATTTTAGTTTTTATTACACACAAAAACATGTCAAAAATTGATCTTCACGGAGTTGTTGATGAGCTACCATCAGAAAAAGAAAAGGTAACTGTTTAAGGAATTTTTTATCAATTACCACAATCATCATTTTTTCATTCCAGTATGCCAAAGCATTTCTAGTTGGTAAAGAAGCATTTATTGATGCATACAATATTTTTATGGATCCAGATTTTCAAAGTAAAAAAAACTGGAGGGTTGAAATCGATAATGAAAATGTTAAAATTCATTCCAAGCATTATCCATTTGGAAATGTTTTTGCATTAAAAGTTTGTTTAATATTTCATTACTGTAGATTTACAACATTCTTAATTTTAGGCATCTTTGCCTGCAACCATCGAAGTGGCATTTGAAGAATCGTATAATAATTTTGAAAATATGAGCACCTGGAACAGGTTTGTGCGAGATCTTAATTTCCCGATTTCGAATCCCGATTTTTTCGAGATCGGCATCTCGATTCCAACTGTAAAAATCGGATCTTGATTCTCGAAATCCCGATTCCGGTTTTTTTGAGAAAAATCGAGATCGGCAATCAGAAACTTTAAAAATACATTGTATACGGCCTATATTGCACCTTATTTGTTTATAAAACAGCTAAAAATAGCCGAAAAATTAACACAATTTTCGTTTTGTTTTCAAATGCCGATATCGAAATCTCGATTTCCCGATCTCAATTTTGGAAAAACGGGTCTTGAATCTCGATTGATAAAAATTGGTCTCGCACAACCCTGACCTAAAACAGCAATATTTGTTATACGAAAATTGTTACAAGACTAACTGAGCATGCTGATATAATTCATGTAAGTTTGAAATTTTTGAAATCAAAACTTTGATTTTATTCAAAAATTTCGGCTAATTTTGTAATTCGAAATATAGCACATCAAACTCTATTTTAAATTACAGTACGCAAATCCAGATGTTATGATTGTTAAATCTCGAGATTACGTCGTTGGGAGGTTGTGGAGAAAAATCGGTGATGAGTTATTTTGTGCTGCTCGATCTGTGGAGCTTGACGATATCCCAGAAACAAGTAATCGAGTTCGAGGACGTCTTCATCTGGGATGTGGAAAATTTACCCCTGATAAATCTGATCCAAATATTACACATGTCGAATACGTTTTATGCATAGATTTAAAGGGTTATATCCCAAAAGCAATCATAAATGCTGTAAACATCTTTTTCATTAAAAACACAATTATATTTTAAAATTTTTAAGGTAATGGGAAAAATGATGGTAAAAGATTTTGAAGAAACTTTAAAACGATATCAAGATATTGCTGACGATCAAAAATAAAAACGTGCTGACGACTTTCGATGAATATTTTTGTAAAATATCTTTTCTTTAATGCTATCATATCTATTGTACAATATCAGTATGTCGAGGGAAAAATAAATTTATCAAGACTGCATTACTTTATACATGTGTTTACAACTCGCAATTTACAAAACATTCTTACAACGATTTCCTTGTAAGCTTTTTTATTCACACACATAATTTTAAACGTTTTAAGATTTCAACACACCGTGTTTATGACATTTTTTTTAACATTGTCTTTTCAAATTCTGTTTTTACAGTGCTTTTTTGTGTTTGTTAATAATTCTTTCTAAATCTATGTTTAGCGTTTTAGGTATGCCTTGCTTAAATCCAGAAATTCTTTATGATATTGGAAAACAAATTGTTGAAGAAGGAAGTCAAGAAGATGCTTACAAATTCGCTTTTTCTGGCCGGAAGCCTTTTCAAGTAATGTGCAACATCTTTGCATCTGTTACAACTCTCAAACTTTATGATGATCATTACATTGTTGGATGGGTTTGTTTGCTCGTTTTGTTATTTCTTGTTAACTCTATTGTAAATTTTAGGGCAAAAATCGTTTATTTATTGACTTTCAACATCAAAGTTCTCATAGCAAATTCTTGATGAATCAAATTGGGCATTCTGTTAAAGAACTTCATATTGATATAAGTGAAATTTCGTTTTTTCAATCAGTTATTAACAATATTATTGCAACAAGACGTAAATTTTTTAAATGACTATTAAACGCATATAATACCTGAATAATTTTAGAACTAATTACATTTACTGGTGGCTATCAATGCAGTTCATTATTCTTAAATCAATTTCTTCCATTATTTTCTACTTCTCTTAAAAATGTAACTATTCCACCGGCTGATTTGGATAAAACTTTTCGTGATTTAATGCATCTTAATTCTTTGACTATCTTGTCTCCAAGTGGATATCGTTATGCTATATATTGCTGCAAAACTTTGTCTCTGAAATGTTCTTCATTGATTAGCTCCTTAAATTTGGCTCCAGGATGGGATGACATTAGGTATGGCTTCTGCTACCTTGTACTACTGTAATAAAATTGTTCAATATTTTTAGTCCTCATTTGACTTTGATTGAAGAATTGATTCTTGCAGATTCACAAGTCTTCATGACTTGTATTGACGTTTTCCAAAATCTAATGAAATATTTCTCTTCACTTCAATCACTGGTAATCAATACAACAATTCCCAAACATAAATTATTTGAAACAGGATGCTATATTCTTCACAAAATTCCTCAATTGGTTAACTATATCCAAAAATCATCAAATACTTTTCCACCAAAAGTTACCTGGTCTTTGTTTGAATGTGATAATAAAATGATTATTCATGTAAGACTTCAATTTTCTTTGTAAAACATATATTCTTCTTTTAGTTTCTCAATGAATGTAAACATGTTTGCCGTGGTTTTGAATTCGTTGAATCTGATACTGAATCTTTCTGTTTTCGTCGAAGTATTCAATCTGATGTTACAAATCGCTCAACACTTTTTCAATTCAAAATCTTTGAATAATTTTTTGTTAATAAGGTTATTTTTGTTCTACTTTTGTTTTGTTATGCGTTAACTTATGCCAGGGTTTATAAAGTTTTTTTTGTTGGTTAATTTCTTTTTCATACTGTAACATAATCATGCAATATGTGGTAGTTGATCAGAAACTACGCTAAGATTACTGTATGATTTTATTAAAATTATTAAACTTAAAAGTATTATTTACAAATATTTTTCGAAAGATTAAAGCCAAAATAGAGTTTTAACAAATAAATCAGAAATAACAATAGTTCAGTTATTTTCCATCACCATAGAATTTGAACTGAGATGTTTTCCAAATCCATTATCCAAAATATTACTCTTCTAAATATTCCATCTTCTATTTTCGACCTTGACAGTTATAAGTTGTACAAGAAAGCCAAAATGTTGCAATACCATTATGACCATTTGAGGGGACATTTCCAGGTCCCAGATTATTTAAACCCCATAACTGTGCATCACTTTGGAATACGGTAATGGCAAAAATAAGAAATGCCAAAAATAATATATTTATTAATTTCATTTTGATTATAACACAAAATAAGTTCGTTCATTAAAGAGAAATAAAGAGCTAAAGGTGCTGCTTTTATATCATTTTTTGGTTCACTTACAATTAAGGTTTTGTAACCAAAGAGGAGGACATCACACATCAACAACACCCTATTTTTTTATGGACCACCTCCACCTTCTTTCCTTCCGTATGAACCCTGTGACGAATAGCCCTAAAGAAGTTCAAAAATAGCATCATTTTATTTTATTATAACAGCAATTAAGAACAATATTTTTGCTCTTAAAATGATCGCAATACGATTTTGGTCTTTTTGATCGTGACCTTCTTTTTTCAATTTCTCTGTTGTGTTTACGTTTAATTTTTATCGTATGGTTTGTAGGAGTGTTTCAATACCCATCACCAGAATACTCTTTTTTAATACAATTTTGTAATAAATACATTTATGGTATCATTTAAACAATGTCTTTTTGTTTTCGTTAATCAATCAAAGTAACAAAGATCAGCCACATATAAAACAGACATGGAAGTTTAATATTACAAAATTTCGTTGGGAATGTTTAAAACACGGATATATAAATATATCTACATTATTACAAACCTTGTTAAAAATGTGCAACAAATTCAATAAAATTTAATTAAAGATGTAAGTGAAAAATTGATTTATACTTTGCTCAACAAAACATCCCAGTGGCAAATGCTCACCATAGCTGCATTCGTTGTTCCTTCCGTTGCGTTTTGTTACTACTGGTAAAGCTTAAAGTCAGCCCTTCCAGCAAAAAGCAGCAGCAGCAATTTACCCATTGAAAGCAAAAAGTACACATACTCTTCTTCTTTTTCACAGCCACTTTTTTGAAATTGCAATTGTGTCTTTTTTTTGTCTGTGTTTTTATTAATTTTTTTTGTTTGGCTGACTCTGTTCAGGCTTTTGTGTCATCATTTCCAAAAAATAAAATGTCTGGGTGGTATAAGAACTCGTTGGTTTGAAAGACCGAAAGACTGGAATTTATTCTCTGAAGGTACGCATATTGCAAACTGACAGGTATTTTTTTGGAAGTACTTGAACACGTTTTTTTAATCATTTCTCACTCAATACATGTTATTATTTGGCAATTATAAAATATAAAACTATTTTTTCAATCAATCATTAAAATTGTATTTGTTACACAATTTGTTGCACAATGTCATCTGATGGTGAAAAGTTTGGTGAAAATTTAGCAATTTTTCGCGCAACTGAAAACGATTTTGATGATATTTTGGACTTTTTAAATGAAGATTTTTTGCATACTGAATCCTTAAACAATTCTCTTTTGGCAACAAAAGAAGAATTCGAACCCCTTTTTAAAGGTTCATTTTTGCTTTTTTTATAGCTGAAAAATTGTACAAGTTTTTAGATTTAACAAAAGGTGGAATTGATTCTGGATATTCTTATATTGTTCGAGATGATGAAACTAAAAGGATAATTGCTCTTCGATTAACAGCATTTTTGGAACGACCTTCTTCCAGTTCTTCTGTATCTAATATTTCTTCTTCTGACGAAGAATCTCACTACTCATCGTGGAAGCCAACAGCGATTGTAAAACTTCTTGAAGCTCTTGAATCAAAAGTAATCTTTGTATTCGAATATTCCTTATTTTTACCGTAACATTACAAAAATTTTAGCTATGGGACCAAATCCCTTCAAATATTCACAAACTTGCTTCTTGGACTATTTTAAGCGTATCATCAAAATATGGTCGTCGTGGAATTGCTTTAAAACTTATTGAATATAATTTAGATGAATTAAAAGAAGAAGCTGGCTGTCAAGGAATCGCCACCGAAGCCACGGCATTCAAATCCCAACAATTATTCGTAAAATATGGTTATAAAAATATTTATGAAATTATGCATTCCGATTGGAAAAATGAAAACGGGGAACAAATTTTTAAATGCAATGATTCAACGGATAAAGCAATTCTAATTTACAAAGAATTTTAACTTTGTTTTAAAAAATTATAAACTTTCATATATTTTGTTTAACATTTTATAATAAACATTTTTTAAAACAAATACTTTTAAGTATTACTGTATGTTTTTGTAGTTTCGTTGCGAAAAGTTTTGTGATAATTCGATTTTCTAATGATTTTAAAAACTATTCACAATTTATCGTATTTTACCCAAATTTTTTAATAATCATTCCCTTTTATAAAAGCGTTGGTCACTTTATTTTTTGCAACGTTTATTTCTTCGTTCTCTGTTTTCTCTTTTTTTGCTTCCAAGTGTTTCGAAAAGTGTTGACGACAAAAAATTTTCTCAGCTGTTTTGCGCTGTTGTTTCTTTTTGTTGATACGTGTTTTCCGTTTTCAATGCAAAATCGCTGCAAAAAGATGTGTAAAACATCTTTAATTTTTGGTTGTTTATTGACTCTTTTTTTGCCATTCGTCATATGTTCTTCCTTTTAATAAATCGTTCTTTTGCAGGATTAGTATCTGATTTCAAAGAAATACCATCTATGATTTTTGTTTAAAAATGCACAAATATTTTAAAAATTGTTTATTGTTTACGTTGTTTTATTTTCTTGATAAGATTTTATTCTACGATTAAATTCGAATATTTTGTTTCGCACAACTTTTAATTCTTCTTTTTTCAAAGTTTGTCAAATTTCTTTATTTTTTTAGAAAAGTTATATAATACCAAATGATTTCTGCTGCTCCTCGTATTGTTTCTTTAAATACTGCTGCTCGTGCTGCCTCTGCTTCAGCTGGTTATCGACCAAAAAATATTTATGAATTTACTGCAACAGATATTGATGGGAATGAAGTTTCACTTGATCGATACAAGTATGTTTATCTTCTTTATTCGATCAAAAGTGATACACATGTGTTATTTTAGGGGTAATGTTGTTATAATTACAAATGTGGCATCAAAATGTTCAACAACTGAATCAAATTACCTTGAATTTAAAGCCCTTTTGGATGAATATGGACCTCGTGGTTTAAAGATTGCTGCATTTCCATCTGACCAATTTCTCAAAGAAGAACCATGGGATGAACCGACTATCAAAGAATACGTTCAAACAAAATACAACTTTACTGGTGATCTCTACAGTAAGATTAAAGTCAATGGAAAAGATGCTCATCCGCTTTTTAAATTTCTTCAACATGAACAAGAGGGAACTCTCTTTGATTTTATTAAATGGAATTTCACAAAGTTTCTTGTAAATCGTGAAGGGGAAGTTGTTGAACGGTATGCTCCATCAACACATCCAAAGAAAATGGCTCAAGATATTGAAAAACTTTTATAAAATTGTAGTAAGATTTTTTATTGTCAATATTATTTATTATATACTATTGTATATTATGTATACACGGATAAATGTCGCTTACAACAATTACAGATGACTTATTTTACATTTGAATTTGAGATAACATAATCATTTTCACAGGATATCTTTTTGCATAATGGCCAAAATTTTGAAATATCGTAACGTGAAGGAAGCTGTCCATGATATTTATGATAAAAAGCATCAAAACGAAATATTTGTGCATTTGAATCGAGAACAATTAGAAATAATATAAGACAGCATAGAAAAACTACAGTATTCTTCATTTTAAAATAAAATCCCAACTGATGATGATAAAAAAGAATACTTGTTATAATCGATGGAAGAGAGAGAAAATTTAGGTAGAATAGAAGAAAGAACTCAAAATGTGAAAACTTCCTCCTTTTTTCTGCAAGAGAATGTAGAAGAAGAAAGAAAGCAATTAATTAACTTTAAATTGATCGTTTTCGTCATTGTTTTTGAAGGAAAAACATGAGGTTTTTTGCAAGTTTATTAGGTTTGACGTATAGTTTTTGGAAATGAATGCAGAACAAAATGTTTGTTTTCTCTTCTCAGAAGAGAATCTTTCTTTTACAGACTGTAATGCACTTTGCAAATTCTACAAAGATTCTAACTTGTTTTATTCATAGAAAATAAATTAAAGTTCATCAGTTTTTGTTATTGAATTATTTGATTCCATGCAATTACAAAGTTTTTGAGTCTGAAATGGTTTGAAGGTTGTGAGGAGTACGGATTCCATTGAAACATTAATAAAGCTTTCAGAAATTGGTGGATGATAAAGTTTTGAATATTCCTTAAAAACGCTCTTTAAAATAGCCATTGAAATAGCAATTACCTTTAAAAACATTGCGTAATAACAATAAATATTTAATGGTTGCAGATGCTCTCTTGCAATTATCCGAGCTGCTGCTGTCATCTGAAAATTTTAATCTTCACCTTTTTCATGCTGCTACAGCACTTACATTATTACTATTTTGTAAAGTCTGTATAAACTCTAATGTTTCAATAAGATTACTGTCATTGAATGGAATATAATGAACATTTGGCTCCAAAAAAGTATAGAAATGTTCAAAGAATTTAGAGTCTTGTTTTAATACAACACTATTACCACCTAATAAATACGGTAGCCGATATGCGGCTACAGTGCCATCAATGCTTACAATATATCGATACTAAAAATTGAACTTTAAAATCTTAACATCAGAAGTAATTAAATTACTTTAAAAAATTCATTAAATGGTCGATGTTCAACTGCTTTTGTATTTTCTTTTTCGTCAAAGAAAAAATACCGAGTAATTCCGCCATCAATGAGATCGGAACGTTCAAGAGCTAGCTTTGCAACTTTTAGCCGAAATTCATTAGAATCTCTTCCACGAAAAATTGCTTTATTTGATTTATTTGACCATGGAATAAATTGTTGTCCTTTAATATTCTGCATGTCTCTTTCAAGGGTATCCATCGCTTTTAAACTCTGTAATTTTGAATAGTCTTAACGTAGAATATACACAATATTTACGCTTACAGCTTCAACAATTTCATATGTTGGAAGAATGATGTCATATGTATCTTCTGATCCACACCAACTTATTATTGCTACTCCTGCCTCTTTTGGATCAGTAAATTCAAGTGGCCAATCCCCTAAGTTTTGGATAAATTCAATTTCGGGTAATTGCATTTTTCGAGCTAATGACGTCAAAATTTCATCCGAGAACATTGAAAAACCTGTATATTCACCATAACAATATTTTTTAATCTGCAAATAAATTATTGAAGGATTTTAGAAATCTGATCTCAAAAGCACACCTCATTATTTGAAAGCTTATATCGACAAACAGCTGCTGATCTTGATTGATTTGAATGGCCCCAATTGTTTTCAACTTTTTGCAAAGTTTTTTCAAAATTTATGGTTTCAAAGTTTTTTAAATCTTTGAAAAGCTGTTTATAGTGGTAAGGATTTGTAGGGCAGTAATTTGTTATCCATTTTGAAACAGTTGGAAGTGGTGTGTGTGGTGTCTCACAATGGCATTCTTCAGGATTTAATAAATGTGGTTCATCTAAAAAATATCTAAACTGATAGAAACATGCATCTTTTATTTGTTTTTTTTAATAGCAACAAGTATCAAGGATACAATTAGAAAAAACTAGACAAACATACCAATAACAAAAGGGCCGCCACAAAAACTATTGTCAGGTTTATGAGGTGAGAAAATATTTATTTCCAGGCTTTTACAGGCAACGATAATCCGAAGCCGAAAAACAAATGTCCCATCAAAATTATTTAAAAGTTCGTGCCGAAATCTAAATAACAAATATTAAATGTTTGTTTTTAGGATTCTAAGAAGAAAGAAAAGGTCAAAGTTAGAATAAACAAAGACAACAACCAACACTTCTAGAAATAATTTTAAAATAAAAATGTCTATATTTACGGTAATAAAAAATTACCATAAATATAGATTTTTACAAAAAACATATTATCAGAACAATGTTTTTGTAAAAATGTTACAGTAGTTTTTGTACTCTATATCACTCACTTACCGACAACTTGATTCATTATTTTTGATAATTTTAACGTTGATTAATTCTTTATCAATAAAATTTTCGATAGTTTCTTCGGTTAACTTTTTTCCATTTTTTACATCAAACAATTGTATAAACAAATATCGAACAGGCAGCGGTGTCTTTAATGTATTATGAAAACAAATTCCATCAAATACATTATTTTCTGTTGTGTTTAAATTAGCAAAACAAAATATTATAATTAATTGAAACAAAAGGTTCATTTAAAAAACGTCTTTAAAAAATACAAAATTTATTTGTATTGGGGAACGCGTGTTTGAACTTTTAATTGACCTTGAAACAAAGGAAAATAGACAAATGTCTGCTTTGTTTTAGCTTATATTTTTGTCGTTCGTTTTTTCAACAGAGAAAGAAGGGGGTCATTTTCTTTTTACTATTTCATAGTTGTTGTTGAAGCAAAAGAAGGCTGAGAAGAGAAGAATCGACCAGACTGGCTTGGTTACAAAAAGGAACTTTCACATACATTAAAAAATAATATTTAATTAAATGAAAAATTTTTATTGAAAAACTCTCTTCTATTTTTAACAAATTTATTTGTTTATGCGACATAAAGTTTTTCGTATTTTTCTTTGGCGTCTTGAGTTTCAATGGCACTTCCGCGTGGTGGACACGGGCAATAAGCAGCATCTGCACCAGGAATACCTACACCACCAGGCTGAAATTTCATTGTCAAAAAAAATCAAATATAAATATTTTAATATAAATATTACCTCGCCATCACGACCCTTCGGACCAGGCATGCCTGGTAACCCAGGGAGTCCAGGTTCACCGGGTGGTCCATTTTCCCCGTCAATACTAGTTCCAGGTTCTCCAGCAATTCCAGCATCACCTGGAGGGCCCTGAGCTCCTTTCGGCCCAGGGGGTCCGGGAATGGCCCGGACACCTGGCATGCCATCTAACCCTGGAGGGCCTGGGATGCCGTCGGGTCCTTCTTCAGCGCCTGTTTTTAGTTAAGTATTAAAACCTGTTCCGTATTTTGTACTGTAAAAAATTACCTGAATCACCAGGAGGGCCAGGAGGCCCAGGTGGGCCAACGGGTAAGTCATCAGGCCCAGGCGCCCCTCTTGGACCAGCAGGTCCGACTGCACCAGGTTCACCGGCAGGTCCAGCAGGTCCTGGTGGTCCAGCTGGGCAGGTGATTGGATCAGGAGAAGGATAAATTTGTTGAGCTAAAGCAAGCCCAGATGGCCCGGGTTCACCAGCAGGTCCAGGGCTTCCATTTTCACCATCATCACCTGAAATAAAAAAAATAATAATAAATAAAATTCATCATAGAGCGAATTAACCATCACGGCCAGGAGCTCCAGGTGGTCCAGGAGGGCATCGATTAGGTTGTGTACCACAATCTAAAAAGTTTAATTAGTCATGGATGGCTTTAGTTTCTTAAAAATGCATACTGCAATGTTCAGGCAAATTATTGTAATTTCTTTTAACACGGAAGATGCTTTCAAATGCATTTCGAATATTTTCTGACGGAGTTTTAGCAATTGGGGCCAAGGGCATATTCATTACTTCGGTCCAGGCATCGTTAGTTTTTGCCTAAATTGTTTATTTATATTTTATTTTTAGATGATAGATATTTACATTAAATTCATCCATATCAAGCATAACTTCATCAAAGAGCGAATTAATATCCTGGTATAGTGTTAACATAATTCCAGTTGTTATAAGAATCATAGATGTTGAGAGGGTTATCGTAACCCCCGTTGCAACATTCGCCCATTCAACCATCTTTCTTTTTTTTTGAAACAAATTCAAAAAAGACTAAACGAAAAAAGCCAAAAATTAAATGTATTTATTTCAGCTGTCGTTGGATGACCACACTGAAAACCCGTCTTTAAAGGGGATGGAGAAGGAAATGGATTCTTGTTTTGCCTTCCTCCCAAATTTAATATTTCTTTTTATCATTTATGTTAATGAATTTGACCACAAGATAAAACAAGTTTTTTCAAAAGATAAAAGGAAGATGATCACATCACAGCTTTAATTTTCGCGCAATTTCTTCACCTCTAAAACAAAATATAAATTGAATCATAATTAAAGTGGTAGCTTTTAGTTTTGTGAATTTATTTATGCAATTACAATTTTTATTAGTGGACAGCAGCAACAATGGTTATAGCCAAAAACTTTAGTTTAAACATTTATTTAAATATGAAGAAACGAAAATATTTAAAAAGCATTATTATGGAAAATACTGATAATAAAAAAATTAACAGAAATAAATATCATGACAAATTTCTTCAGATGTTTTCGAAGCGCGAACTTTTTCAACAATGTATTCAATCTTTTCATTGACCATTTTTCGACATTTTCTATCAAGTGATTCGTTCCCAAATGTTAAAACATCACAAACTTTTCCGCCATACTATAATCAAAAAAGATTACGGTAATTAAAAAT
This sequence comes from Panagrolaimus sp. LJ2400, assembly GCA_024447215.1. Taxonomy (NCBI): domain Eukaryota; kingdom Metazoa; phylum Nematoda; class Chromadorea; order Rhabditida; family Panagrolaimidae; genus Panagrolaimus; species Panagrolaimus sp. LJ2400. The sequence continues at coordinate 202,403 of JAMRYA010000009.1, read as the reverse complement.
GTGATGAGACAAAACTTACTTTTTTAGCATCACCAGAGTGTTCTAAGATGTATTTTGACATTTTTGTCATAAATCGAATACACATCTTACATGTTTCACTTGGTGGTGGGCCTTCTGTTTTAATTTCAGCAATGGCAAATGCCAAAATTGAAGAAGCAATTATAACAAAAGTTAAAAGTTTCATTCTTGAATTCTAAAACAGCAGCTGGAGAAGAAAAAACAAATGAAAAAGAATAAAATGACCAGGGCCGTTTTATATACATGTATATCGGCCGTTTTTTTGATGCAATAAACAATGACTCAATCGATTGAGGTTTGATGCATCAAAATATTGTTCGGCATTCTCTCCTTTCTGCCTTTTTTCATGCAAAAAGAAAGATAGCAAAAACTGATTCGATCTGATTTATTTATTTATTTTGGGGCCTTCAAAAACAGCAATAAAAAAGAGCAAAGAATGTAATCGAAACAACGAAAAAGTGTTAGCGTACCCGAAAAAAAAAAGATTTATTAAAAAAATTGGAGTGCCAAAGATCAAACATGAAACATTTGTGCTTATTTTTTTTTTTATAAAACAATGGTACTGTAATTACATACAAAATAAGTTAAGCATCAATTCTTCCTTCCAAATATTTTTTAAAACAATATCGATTTTTAATGTTGATAAAATATGATGGGTAAAATGTTTCAAAAAGTATATCAGATTTTACCCAAATAAATGTTCCATCAATAATAAAATTTCGGAGAATTTTAATTGCTTCCGATACAGTATAATCAGATTTGATTGTAACAGGATGATGAAATTCAACATTAAACTGACAAATTTGTTTATAAATGTTGTCATCTGGCATATTCTCAAATACTTCGAATTCACCACCTTCAATATCAAAATTCACTAAATCAACGGGCCGATATTTCCCATGATATGTTTCAATCAATGACGCAGCAGATATCTTTTGAACTTTTTCATAATGATTGATCAACTCTGTGGTATCCACTAAAATCATACTGTATAAAGAAAATTTCAACAAATTTTTATCTTACGTCTTGTGATAGTTCCTTTTTGAGTTTTTCCACCAACAGCAGCTTTAACAAAATGTCCAGAAATTTTTTGTTGAAACAACGGCTCATTTATCAATGGGTCAGGGTCAATGCCCAAGAAAGAACAATGTGGGAAATTTTGTTTCAGAAATTGTTCATTTTCCACTTCATGCCCAATTCCTGTTAAAATCGAGAGATTACTGTAGTATATATTTATTGAATAAAATATTTACCAAAAGTAATAACTGCACAAGTATCATTTATCTTTGGTGCAATAAAATGTTTATTTTCATAAAGCCTTGGGCTCGGAATAAAATGCGATAGTTTTAAATTTAAAGAATTTGCACATTTCTAAAAAATTGATTACTGTTTTAATCGATAAAGATTATGAATGACACAAAACTGTTGCTTAATTGCTACAAAATATTTTCATCAAAAAGCTTACAGCTGGCAAAGACCCAACTTCAATCCAGTCTAAAGTTGGATTTAAATTTGGTTTTTTAATTAGCCGATCTAATTTCCGTAAATAACAATATTTTATCGCAGATAATTCAGCACTTCGAAAATAAAACTCATCATCTGTAACATTCATTAAAAGACCCAGTTTTTTCATCATCTTCTCAACTTTTTCCGCGATTCTTCTTTCATTTTCTTTATCCTCGGGAAATGTAAAATAGAACCATGTAAAAAATACGAAAATAAAAAATAAAGTTTTTGCAATAAATATTATTTTGTAATTATCTATCATTTTTTTAAATGAACAAAAGTAACAACAACAAAGTTAAATCTTTAAGAAAAAGACGGATGTAAAATCGGAAAAAAAAGTGGAAATAACATGAGCATTAATGTTGAAAAAAAATTGACTCTGTGAGATGTAAGATTTTGACTCGAGATTAAACTTTTTAGGGGTCACGGTATCGCAAATGATATTTGATTTTATTTTCATTTTTTAAAAATTTTAGTAAAACAGGTGCAAAATAAATAACAAAATTTTAATTGCTCCTTAATAGCTACAGTATGCTCTTAAAATTTTGATTCATTTTAACTGAAACAAAGAAATGTTATCACAAAAACATAAAGAATTATAAAACAGTAATAATAAAAAAGAAAATTAAATTTTGTCAACTAAATATTTGAAAAAACAAGCTAATGAATTAAGAACAGTTACAGTACCCAAAATAAATATTCTGAAGTTTTTTTAACCATTCTCCAAAAAAGTTATTCTTTTTAAATTGATGCTTTTCAGTTGATAAAAAGGTTATACTGTATTTTTAAAACATTATTATTCAAAGTAACCATAAAACAGATACATATTTTTTGTGACTTCTGAATCAATTTTAATTTTGAAGCAACATCCTCGTTTGGCAATAAGGGAATGCTTGCCAACATAAACCAAAACAAAATTTTCTTTTAATTTTTTTGAAATTGTTCATCTCCAATTATTGTTGCAAATCTTTTGTAAAGATTTCGATTTAATTTATTTTTATTACTGTTAATTACTGTAAGTATAAAATATCAAAAATGGGAAAGAAAAATGGACGATTTGTTAATCCCGCTGATCAGCAACGCAAACAAGATCGAAAGCGTGAATTGAAGCGTAATAAGAAACAACGGACAGAAACTCGTGAAGCAATAGTTAAATCAAAAGATCCAGAAGAAATTATTGATCAGATAAGACATATTGATGAACAAAGTAAGTTTTTATTTCTACAGTACATTTTACAATTGTATTTTTTTACAGTTTATGATCCTGATAAAACTGGAAAAGAACCTCTTCAAATTAAACGAAAGAAGACCGTTGCTTCATTTTATTCAATATTATCTTTTGTTAGAGCACAAAAGAATGCAACACGAGCAAAAGAACTTCAAAATATGATTGATGCATATGAAAATGAAAGACGTGTAATGGAAGAAAAATACAGTAAGACACTTCTACATTTTTAACATTTATAGGGCTATTACTAAAGCACTTTTAAGATGCTGTTATATTTGCTCGTGAAGGCAATCTTGATATTCCATTACCAATGGGTTTTGCAACTCCTGATGATGCTATGACTCCAGCTTCTATGATACCCATTCCACCTCCAGCACCAAAAATTCATCCTGGAATTCTTAAAAAACCTGTTGAAAGAAAGCTAAGAAAAGTTCCACCAGGTCCACCATGTGTTCCTCCACCAGAGTATGACGATTATGGCGATGTTCCTTTATCACAACTATCAGCAAATACAAGTTCGAGAAAATTAAAAACAAATGAAGCAGCCCAAGAGGATCTCGAAGATAACTATGAACCTGTTGAAAGTAATTTTATAATACTTGTTTCTGTAATAATTCCATGTGAATTTTAGTTCCATCAGATCTTCATCATGGTGATATGCCATCATTGAGCCAAATGTTTCCATCTATTATGTCTGTGCCAATTCGTCCACCACCAATGCCAGCTCCACATCTTGTTGCACATCCAACGATAAATCGGCAAAATCCAAATTCAATTATTTCTGCGCCTGCTCAAGTTATCTCTGGTCCTGCAGTCGGACCATCTCAACCTGTCATTGCTGCAGGTCCACAAATGAGAGATTTATGGAAAGAAACAACCCGTTTTGTTCCAGCTAATTTACAGTTAAAGAAAAATTCAGCAACAACAACAAAACCAAAAAGGCCGATATCTTATGCTAATCCTGTTGTTACAATGAAATCATCTGTAACAACAACAGCAACAGCAGTAAAAGAATCACCAAAAAAAAATGCTGAAAAATCAAAGGATGAAGTATGTGATGAATTTTTAGCCAGTCTTGGTGATCTATTGTAAATTGTATTCTTCATTTTGTTCTCATTGATTTTTTGTTGTATTTTTTAAAAAATAAAATGTAAAACAAATTTTATACTTGAAAGGGAATACTGTAATTGTGACTAATTCCTAGATTCTTATCACGAAAAAAGAAGAGAGGGATACTTCAAACTTAGTTCAAAGTTCTTCGAAAAACAGAGCAACGATTTGAAGAAGGGAATAACGTGGTTTTCTTTTTAAATTCCATTTTAAAGTTATAATTCAAACACTCTTATCTTATTCAATTAATACTATATTTCTTTTTATAGGATAATAATAATGGTTGCTTCACCAAAAGTAAAAGTTGAAGAAGATAAAGATCGAATTTATGATATTTTCTCTGCCTTTGATGCTGCACATACCAATACAATTGCAGTTTCGGAAATTCCAATATTAATTCGTGTTCTTGGTATTCCTATTAAAGAATCTGATATTCAACCATTATTGAAAAATTGGACGGATAAAAATGGTATGTTATCTATTTCTTCTTATAATGTGGAGATAATGATTTCCTCGTTTTAGACGAACGTGTTAACTATGAAGATTTTCTTCCAATTTATAATGCATTAAAAGCAAAATATGATAAAAAGCCTGTTACAACTACAACAGAACAATTCATTTCATTATTAAGTCATTATGATCATCAAGGGCATGGAATTATTACTCATCAAGAATTAAGTCGTTTTCTTGGACATGGTGCTGAAGGCTTATCTGAACGTGAAATTAATAATCTTTTTCAAAGTACTAGTGCACTTGGACATGAAATTAATATTAGTGATTTTGTTCGTTCAATTATGGAAGATCAAGAAAATTTTAATGATTCTAACGCCTCGTTCAAATAGGTTTACCTTGTTCTTTGTGTAATGATTTTCTTTTACTTTTATTAATATACTGTTATTGATTTTTACAAAAAAAATATATTATTTAAATTGTTTTTTATTGGTATTAAGAGGACGCATTGCGCTGCACAAGATATATCGTTGCTTTACTTAACTCGTCGTTGTTGTAATTGAAGCTGTTACAGCGTTTTAATTTGTATCCTCTGTGTACTTCTGGATCTTTTGAATCTACAAAATGTGGAATTGAAGAACTTTCACATAAATCCGTGTGCAAAAGTACTTCTTCAAAATTTGCATGTTTATTTGCATATTACACTCCTCATTTTTCAATGTTTGCTTCACTGATGTCACAATAAATCATTCATTTCGCTGCAGTTGCTTGTGCTCGAGTGACTTTTATTCTTCTCTGTCAACTAATTTTTTTTCGCTGCTTTCTTCATCAAACAACAATCATCATGTCCCAACTTTTTAATGAAGAACAACTTCTCCATCTTTGGACTTATGCACTTTCTGTCATTGTTCCTTTTGCTGCTGTTATTACTTTATCTTTAACACAATGTAAGCCAAAGAAAAAGCCTGATGGAGCACCACCTGCTGGAAAAGGTGGAAATCCTTCTACATCTAAGATGGCTCCTCCTCCTGGTGCACCTGCTGCCGCTGCTGAAGCTAAAAGCAAAAAGGATGATGTTAAGGTATGTCCTCTTTTTACTGTATAAGATAACGAGATTGAGAAATCTTTAGAAGGATGAACCAAAAAAGGAAGAAGGCAAATCCAAAAAAGAAGATGCTCCTAAATCCAAGAAAGATGACAAAAAGGATGAAAAGGTTTGTTAAATCATGTTTACGACAATCGCTAACGTTGTTGTGATATTCTTTTAGAGCAAAAAGGATGAAAATAATAATGATGCTCCTAAATCCAAGAAGGATGAAAAGAAGGATGATGCTCCAAAGTCTAAAAAGGATGAAGCTGCTGGTGGTGATGATAAAAAGGAAAAGTCAAAGAAGGAAGAAAGTAAAGCTACCGAAAAGAAAGATGATGAAAAGAAAGAAGAAGAAAAGAAAGAAGATGATAAAAAGGATGAAGAAAAGAAGGAAGATGATAAAAAGGATGAAGAAAAAAAGGATGTAAGTTCTTTCACACGTATTACTGTAAATTAATGATTGAATACCAATGGTTTTAGGAAGGTGGTGAATCTAAAACTAAAAAGCCTGATGAAGATAAGAAAGAAGATGAAAAGAAAGAAGAAAAGAAGGAACCTGGCTCCAAGAAGGAAACATCAAAAAAAGAAGCTGCTGGTTCTAAAAAAGAAGCTACTGGATCAAAGAAAGAAGCTGGTTCCAAGAAAGATGGTGCTGCTGGTGATAAAAAGGAAGTCAAGATGGAACCAAAAGAACTCAAATTTCCTAAAGCTGGTGGATCTCTCAAGGTTAAACTTACCAATAATACTGGTGAGCGTCAAGCTGTCAAAGTTAAATGCTCTGATAATGTTCTTTATCGTGTTAATCCTGTCTTTACTTTTATTGAAAGCGGTGGTTCCACTGAAATTGAAGTTATCCGTCAAACAGGCAATCCAAAAGCTGATAAAATTGTTATCGTACATACTCCAGTAAGTTTATTTCTTTTGCTATCTTGTATACTAACTCGTTATTGATCTCATTTAGGCTAAAGAAAGTGATACCGATGCCGCACCTCTCTTCAAGAAGTCTGAAGCTTATCCAACATTCCTTCTTCCTCTTCAAATTGAAGCTTAAACATTCAAGTATTCGATTAAAAAAATTGATATGCTTTTCTGTTTATCTAATTGCATAATTTTTCTGATATAATTTGTATATGTGATTTTAAAATAAAATGATTTAAAAATATTTAACTTGGGATTGAAAGGGTTATTCAACAAATTTAAAGTTTAAATCGATGGTAAAAGAGCAATACTAGTAAACTTACATAGAATTCAACGATTTTGCGAGTTCCAAACTATGTGCTTCCATTGGGAAACAAGCAGGCGATAAAAGAATATCACTGAACACTTCGACACAGCGTATTATAACATTTAAAAGAGGAACAAATGTAATGTTGGTATTGTGTGTTTGATTGATAAAACATTCGAAATATTTTTTGTAAGAAAATTTTCAAATTTAAATTTGTGAATCACTGAAATAGTATTGTATAATTACTCTACTTCTGAAAATGGAAAACGGTTTATGTCAAGAAATTGAGGACAATGAGATTAGATGGAAATTTCAAGAAATTCTTCATCTTCTTCGATGCTTCAAAGAACATATACTTGATTTGTAAGTTCTTATTTATGTTAGATAATTAATAAATCATTTACATAAATTATTATAGCCAACAAATTGCAAATAAGATGAAAGGAAACGGCGAATCGAATAAACGTCCAAAAAATTTTTATACACCTGAAGTTTGTGAATCTGCGTTTAAAAAGATCCTTGAAATGTCCAAAGATAAACCCTATTATGTTGAACTTTTTAAAACTATTCCTTATTCACCAGAAATTCATGGTTTTAAATTACTTGAACAATATGAAGAATATGTATGTTTTGTTTACTGTTTATGTAACACGTACTTTAATCAAGCGTTAATCTATTTTAGAACTTGAAGATTACAGAATTTATTGACAAAACATTGTTAAACGATAAATTTAAACATATGCTTGTGGCAATGGAAAAAAATGAATTGTCACCAGAAATGGCTGAAAAGATAGACAAATTTTGTAAATCCTTTCCATCATTGGTTCAAATGGTAATGTATTACTGTTATAAATCTGTTTTTATTAGTTAATATTTGTATTATTTTAGGCTATTGGAATTGAACAATATGATAAAGTTTTGGAGAAAAGAAGCATTTTTGAAACACTTATGCCTGAAAGAGACAAAGTATGTTTTTAAATGGTATTAGTTTTTATCTTTGCAAACGATTTTTTAGGTTCCAAATTTTCAAGATTTGCACATTACTTTGACTAAAAAGGCTGAAGAATATAGAGTTAAAAAAGAAGCTGAAGCTAATGCTGCTAAAGCTAGTGCTGCTGCTTCTGCAATTGCATCTTCAAAACCTGGTAAACCTGAAACACCACCACAAATTTCAACTCCAAGTCCTCGTGTTGCTGAAACAAAACTACCGAAATCTACTCCTGTTAGTACTACTGCTGGTCCATCAAAAAGATCTCGAGCTCCTACACCTCGTCCAACTTCAAAATCTCCTATACGTGATACTCCACCTGCAAAAAAGAAACGACTACCTCCATTAAAAACTCCTGCAGTTGAACCGGCTGTCGAAAAACCATCAACAAAGAATCGTCGTCCATCTTCTGCAAAGAAAGCTGCTTCACCTCATTCAAAGACTCCTGTACCTTCTGATACATGTGATGGTGCAACTCAAACTTATTTAAGTTTAATTGGTAAAATAGAAGAAACAAATATACCTATTTTAATTGATAAATACAAGGATGCCGATGGCGAAGCTGATAAAAAAGGCAATAAAAAGACTAGAACTGTAATGACACAAACTGGAGAAATTCATTTTGAATTTGCTGTTGATATGGGTACAATTAATTGGTATGATGATGGGGATGTTCCGAATGAAGTGACCGTTGAATTGGTAAATGCTTGTCTTCGAAGTAATATTGTAAGTATCTTTGGATCTGTGATAAATATGGTATACATTTAAATATTTAGGATTATGAAACAGAAAAACCTATGCGAGTTAATATGCATCTTAAAGAAGATACTGTTACCAATCCATATATTGAAGAATTAAAGAAACATCCTTTATATGAAATTTTCTTGGAAATTAAAAAAACAGACATTGAAGAATATTTCCATTACCCTGTTAAAATTGAACTTACTGAATATCCTTCTTGGATTAAAATGTATGATATCGTTGTTTTTTGATCTAATTATATTTGATATTTTTAGGCCCATGGATTTGCTTACTATTGAAGATCTCATGATTCAAGGTAAAATTAAAGATGTTGACGATCTAGAATTCTATACAAATTTAATGTGTACTAATGCTGTTGTTTTTGGAGCTATTGCTGTATATGCTGAAGATTTTGCTGAAAAACTTGCTGATATTTTTAATGTATGTTATATTTTTCGATATTTTAATGATAACTTACTTTTTTTCCAGGAATATCGTTCAAAGAATCGAAAATGAATTTACTGTATTTGCCTTTGATGTCTGTATTTGATTTGCTTATTTTGATTGTTTTTTGTTTAATGAATAAATTTTATTTTTTTCCTTTTTTTTCAAAGAAGACAAAATACTGCCAGATTGTGAAATAACAAAAGATTTGAGATTAACGTTTCAATAAATTACTGTTGAGAAAGCACAGATGTGGAAACACCAAACTTCAAAGTTTGTGTTTCTATTTCATTCATTTTCTTTAAAACATTTTTTGCTTTTTCATTTATTTTGTGTTTTATTAAAAATGCCGTTAAGTCAAGAATCTGAAGATGAAATTCAAGCTGTTAGTTCAATCTTTTATGATATAATAAATGTTGAATCAGATCGAACAATTTTATGTTCATTTCCCTTCTCTGATTCTGAGATTAATATTCGATTTAAACTTTCTAATGATTATCCTCAAAAGTTTGATCTATATTTTGTCTAAACAGTGTAAAAAATAACTTTTTTATTTAGGTCTTCCCCGATCATTGAAATATGTGGCCCATCGATATCTGCGGAGGTCAAGCATCAGCTTAAAGATAAAATGGAAAAAATTTGTAGCGATAAGCTTGGGGAAACAGTTTTATACGATTGTACTATAGCAGCAAAAGAATTTATTGATTCTTTAAAGCCCGAAAATAATGAAGGAGATCCATCTGCAGCTGCAGTGGATAGTAACCAAAATTTAAATAATAAAGCTACAAAGGAAGAGGTAATAATAGAAGTTCCGATGGATAGAATTTATGGAACAGATACGTTGTATGATCGAAAAAGTGTTTTTCAAGCTCATATTGCTCGAATTAATTCTAAAGAAGAAGTAAGGGATTGCATTAGCCACCTACAGTACTCTTTTAAAAATGATGTTTTTGCTACAATTTTTTCAGGCGATGGCAGTTTTAGAAACTTTAATGTCAAATAAAAAAATTCAAGCTGCAACTCATCGAATTTATGCATATCGAACATATGTAACAAAAAACGGTAAAAAGCTTCCATTAAATGATTGCGCTGACGACGGTGAAACGGTCGGTTTCTTAGGGTTAAAATGTTCAGATTTAATTTTTACTTTTTAGGGTGCAGGAATTAAGTTACAACATTTACTACAAATTATGAAAATTGATAATGTTATGCTTGTTGTTACCCGCTGGTATGGTGGAATTCATTTGGGGGCTGATCGCTTCAAACATATCCTAAATAAAGCTCGTCAAGCTATTATGGAATCCGGAATTGGTAAAGGATGATAACGATAACTACTACTCACTGATTACTAACTATGATACAATGTTGTGGTTGATTGAGTGCTGATTACTGTGTAAAGATTTTATACCAAAAAATATGTTTATAAAAATATACAAACATTTAAACAATAAACAAGTTTAATAATAAAAAAAAGTGATATTCTAAAAATTTGTAAAAACAAAATGAATGATTCTTATATGAAAGCCCAGTTAAACTTTGAAGTCCCCCCCCCCTAATACAACATATTACTACTCTTTTAAAACCCTTTTACAAGTATATTTTCGTTAAAATTCTGATCATGATGATGGTGGTAGTGGCAATGATAATGGAAGTGAAAGATGATTATTATCACATTTATCCCAATTCGGCTCTTTGTCAAATAATTCTTTCATTGTATCATTAAACAAAATCCAGCAAGCCGGTGAGGATTGGGCAAATTTTTCAAGATTTTTCTTCATGTCTTTGACACTACAAGCTTTAAAAAGTTCTTTGAATTCAAGGCCTTTAAGCTTTCGAGAAATATGTAAACTACAAATTCTAATAAAATCCGTACAAATCATAAATTCTGCTGTATTAATTGCAGCAATCAATTTTGATACTGGAAATGGGGAAAAGTATTCAGATGCTTCGGGATCTTTCTAAAAGACTTATTTGTATTAATGATACACAAGTAAGGAACAAACCAGGTGATTATTTTTCAGTAGTTCAAAATATCCCAAAACAATTTCAACGGCTTCTTTTGTGAACGGGGTGGGCATTGGAATTACAGCTTTTAAAGAATCCAATGCCATAGCTTTTCCAAAATCTTCTACCATTCCAAAAAGTTTTGAGTATTCAGATTTAATTTCAAGTTGAGAATTATCCGAAAATGTTAGCGTATATTCAATCATAGGACTTTCGACATTTCGATCCATTTCTGCAACAACACTCGTCGATGGAAATGTTTCATTTGGTTTCATCCCCTTTCTTTAATAAACAATTCTGTAATTTTTTTATATTTTTAGCAAAAAAGCAATGAGCATAATAAAATGTTAAATGTGTAATAATGTCAAAAAAAGGTCAACGAGGCCATTAGAAAAAAAGATCAAAACAACGCGAAAAACAAGTATGAAAATCAAAAACAAAAACTTTGAATAAACTTCAAAACAGCAAGAAAAAAAACTTTATTTCAATTTTAATTTTTTTAAAAAGAATTTTTATTGTGAAAATTTGGTTTGAAGATATATATTAGCATTTGAAGGAGTGATATCACTGCAATCACTTCCACACATTGGACATTTTTCGTTTTTAGCAACAAGTCTGAAAATGTGAAAGAATAAAAATAAAGGGGAGAAAAAAGGGTCATCGATTAAAAACGCTGAAAAAAGAGAGTATAGACAGCCGAAGCAGTCGTCGTCTGTCTTCGTCGTCGCTATTGCTGTTGTTGCTGGTGTTATTATTTATTCTCCCTTTCAAATGGTCGTCTTCCCCGGTTTTAAAAAGCGCAAAAACAAGCTCGTTACTAAGGAAAAATATATTAAAGTAATAACACATAAATGTTAGTAATGGGAAAAGAAGTCATTTAATGTCTAGCTTTTTATATTTGCATCTATTTTTTCTTTAAAAATATGTTTTTTGTGTAAAACAACAGTGGGAAGTAATTGTAGCCTTGGTAACTTATCTTTCAGGGATTACGGTATTACTTAGATAAAAATGTTTTAAAAAACCCTTAAGCAAGAAATTACTAAGCGAATGCCGCAAATGCCATGCTTTTTATACTTACTTTTTAAATTCACTAAAATATCCTGGGAAATCACAATTTGAACAAAGCGCAAAATCTTCAACAACAATATGCTTGCCGGAAATAATACAGCATGGTAAACGATTTTTACAAAATTGACAAATTAAAGTTGTCCCAAAAATCGCTTCATTACAAAATGGGCATGGTGTCTTGGTTTCTTCTTCATCGGTAGCATCTTTCGCCTTTCGAACAATTGATTCAATCTTTTTTCGATATTTTTCACTTATTGATCGCCGAAGTTCTGGTCGAAGTAGTTGAACGGCATATTTAAAGGCTGAAGCATTTAGTCCAGCTTTTGTACAAACAATTACAGTAGAGGTCAAAATGTCAACCATATCTTTAAATATAAAAAGATTACGGTAATTGTTAAAGGTGAACTTACGAGTTGAAAAAAGACTGATATTATTTGCAACTCGAATAAGCATCCGTGCAGCTGCTTTTTGATCATTTCTTTTAATCAGGGGCTAAAAATGAAAGCGATAGCAGCCTTTGAAATATCTTTAATTTATACCTTAACAATGAGATAACTATGAAGTAAAATTAATGCATCCATCATACTCGAAGAAACATGCAAATTATTTGATATTAGCTGTCGATGCATTTCTACAATCGAACATTGGACCTACACAGTTAGAGTAAGCTTAAAACTTACGAAATAGCAGATCCCGTGCCACTTTGTAATTCCCGCGTTTTTGTTCTTCTTGGCTTAAAATCATTGCCGTTTTGGCTGCTTCTGAATACATTTGTAATGAAACATAAAGACGGAAAATAAAGTTAGGATCTTTAGGAACTCCGTCAACTTCGCCCAAAAGATAATTGGTTAGTTTTTTGATGAGCTGTTGATCTTTAGAATCTACAGCACATTTTATTGCTAGATGCAAAGCTCGATCATCATCATTTGCAGATAGTAACATGTCCATTGCCTATAATTTATGTGGATGTATGTGCCAAAATGAAAACAATTTATTACAGCTTTATAATCGCCATTTAAAAGATAGAATTTTCCTGCCATAATATTATCTCTTTGTTTTGTTGAATAATATTGTGACAAAGGTTCATATTGTGCAACAATGCCTTCTGCTTCGATGGCATTCGCATAAACATCCATTAAATTCTCTGATTCCGCCATTTGAAAAGCTTCCTAAAATTTCTTTACTTTACATCGTCAGAGAGAATTACATTATACCTGACAACATTGTGAAATAACTAAAAATTCGATGGCTGTTTCATTGTCACCCTTTTTACTAAAATATTTTGCAACAATTTTTGCGCCTTCTGAAGACCGAGATTCTCGAACAATTTTTACGGCATCTTCAACCATATTCAAATGATCGACCATAATTCGAACAGCTCCATCAAAATTTGCTGCATTTTTGTATGCCTTTAGTGCCTCCTCATACTTCTTTTCAGCTTCCAAAACTTTTCCATATTGTGATAATATTTTTGGTGAACGAACTCTGTCGCCTAGCTCTTTAATTTTTGCCCAATTTTTTGCTTTTATGTATGCCGCTGCAGCTCGGTCATAAAATGATCCAATTTCGAACAGCTTTCCAGCTTCATTAAATTGCTAAAATTTTATTTTATACAGCTGTACAGTGTCACAAATTAGCGTGTGACAAACCTTAATCTGTTCCAATAAAAGTCCGCAATCCTTTTTAATCGCACGATTTGGAAGTTTTTGAGCTAACTTTATTCCACGATTTATGTCACCGGTTTTAATGGCCATTCTTGCAACTCCCCCCTCACAAGTTTCATTGTGTTCAAGCGTCTAAAAAGCGTTATGATTAGTCACACTGTTTTAACTAAATTAAAATTCTTGACTACTTTTAATTGTAAATAAACCTACAAAATCATTTTTTTCAGGGTCATCAGTATCTGGTAGAATTGCATCTTCATAATGTTTTAAAGCATCATCAAATTTCCCTAAAAACTCAAGCTGATTTGCATATTCTTTTGCGATTTTTGGTAATTCTGATGGCTTAATTCTTCGCGCCAAATCAACTGCCTTTTCCCAATGCAGAATATCACGTCTCATCTAAATTTTATTAATTCAAGACTGTATCTTTTGTAACAAAAAAGACCTCTAAAGCCATTTCACCATTTCCCGATTCAACAAAAGCTACTTCAGCTTCATCATATTTTCCTTTAATCATTGCAATCATCCCCTTTACAAGCATATAATCTTCTTTATCTTCTAAATCTTCAACGGTCCATGCCATGGCAACATTCCCAATATGTTTATAAATTCGTGATGCAAGACTGAACATATGCGCTTCTAAAGCTTCTTCAGCAAATGTATTCCAAAGTGTTGAATTATTTCCTTGTTCACAAATTTTCCATGCATTTCTCCATCGCCGAAGTACTAGCTGCTGTTTTAGCGCTTCTATCAGCTGCGCCAAAGATTTTGATTCGTAATTTGCTTCAGTTTTTTGTGATTCAAGAATAAATGTATTTATTTTTCCACCTAAAAATGAAATGGATGAGTTTTATTAAAAGTCTTGAAAGCAACAGCAACATTTGAAGCATCTATTAAAACCGAAATTTTCGATTTTTGAAGTTTGATATTAGAAATAATAATTCTATACGATTGTTTGAGCTCGAGTCCTCTTCTTTAGTGCTTTACCTTGTGTCATACAATATATAATTCCTTTACTCAGCATCATTGGCATATGCCCATATGGGATTGTAGTTTCACCAATCTTTTGTACATTTATTCCTTCATTATCTTTATTTAAGATGAATACGGTAAGTGATTGACCGTTTGATACGGTAAAAGTGTCTCGATCAATTGTAAAATTTTCCCATAAACAATCAATATAATTGCTTCCAGTTGTTGGAACAACGACCGATTTATACGTAGCTGGACAAAAAATGTGACATTCATGTTTGTCATCAAAAAAGCATAATCGTATCCCCGTAAATTCTGCAACAATTTTTGTGATTCCACAATTGTGCCGATAATCGAGAATTAAGCTCCAATCATTCAACGAAAAAAATGTGATATGATTTGATTCCGTGCAATAAATGAAGAATCTCTCCGTCAAATCTCCATCAACAATTGAAGAATATTCAACATTATCTGTTTGAAATGGAAAAGACATTTGTTCACCTTCTGAATCTTCATCATAATGACTTCCAACTATCTGTAATAATTCATTTTAGATAATGAAAAATAAAACAGCGGGTGACACAAAATGTTCATCCTTTTTTTCTTTTATTTTCTCCATTTTTTTAATTAAACGATTTCTAGAAGACCAAATTACACGAAACTTTTAGGAAATATGGAGCTGGGGAACAGATCTATATCACCCTTTGACCCCTATGACCCTCTCTAGAACCCAAGAAACACCTCAAATCCCGCAAAATGACAAACAACTTAGAAAAAAATTTTAAAAAATACGCAGAAAATCGGGAAAAATCGTACTAGGTTTTCCACGAATTTTCACACATTTGTCCGGTTTTCTGCGATTTTTCACGATTTTTTAAGCTATTTTCCATTTATTTTGTCATTTTTAGGGATTTGGGGTATTGATATGGTTCCAGATGGAGTCAAACGGTATATAGGAGGCCAAAAGTGATATATACTCTTCCCCAAGTGCATATGTGCTATTCCTAAAAGTTTCACGTAGAAATCGTTTACTTAAAAATGAAGAAAACTGGACGAACATTTTGTTACCCATTATATAACAAAAGTAATATTACTTTATGAAGTTGTGCTCTTCCATCCAATAGTGCCATAACAAATGTTTGATTCATTTTTAATTTTGTTACGGTAGACAAATATTCATATTCATTTACCATAGATACTGTAATTCAGATAACTGTTTTTTCAACGTAGAATTTTGTAAAACAACTAACCACTTTTTGTGTGTAATTCATAAAACCATGCTCGATTATTTGTTACAACAGCAATATGATAGTCACTAACTGATAAATGTGACGGCTCAACTCGTACATCTATCTCTATTGAATCACGATCGCCTATAATGTAAAAAGCTAATCAAAATATTTTAACCCTAAAACCGCTAACCATCAAAATGAATTTTAACTTTATTCAAAGAAGATAAATAAACAATTTTATCACGATATGCCGAACCAATTACTGGAATTTTAGTTAAAAATATCATCATTGTACCAGATTTTCCTGTTACAGCTAATAGCGAGCCATTATTATTTGCTTTAACTAGATCAAGGCCTTTTTGATCATCTTCCACGGATACCAATGATGTCAGTTCACTCAATCGATCCAAATGTCGAACTTTTATGCTGTAATTTTTTTGTGGAAAAACATATTATTTTGAGCTACAGTATTCACTTACCAGTTATCACCGATTTCGATAGCCATTCGAGCTTCTAAGCAGAGAGAAAGATCCGAAAGATAACTTTCAAAATCTTTAACAGAAAACATTTCTTGTGATTTATCAGGGACTCTATCAAGGCGAAGACAAACAATTGTACCGGTTTCAAACGCCATTAAAACATGTCCTTTTTCATACCAGCAACATTTTTTAATATTTCCGTATTTATCTTGAAACTGTAAATTTACTGGTGGATCTGATCCTAGCGCCGATGCAACCATTAATGTCTTTTTACTCAAAACTGCTGTTATCTAAATTTAGGGATATACGAAATTTGATCTCCTGCAACAACCTACATAATATTCATCTAAATTTTTATCATATTCATCAAAGACTTTGATATAATGTACATCTTCTGGCTCAGCGTTACAACCAAATGAATTTACGGTATCCCCTTGAGCATTAGAAATTGTAATTGTTGCATCTTCAGATCCTAATGCTAGAAGACCCTTATCATTGAAGGCTCCAGATGTTATTGCTCTTTGATGTTTTCCCATTACAGGCGTCTTTCTAGAATTAGAAATCATGCATTCAAAAGCTATCAGAGGTAAAGATTACCGGCTTGTAAGAACATTCAAGAAAAAGACATTTCCACGATTTGTTCCAACAACCAAAACTGGTGAAGTCTCAGACCATAAACAAAAGGTCGGAACTTCCCTAAAAATTTATTTTAAAATCTACCATATTCCTTGCCAGCTTTATTTTACTTTGTTGCTAAACCAAGATCAATTTCATTTGCTTCTTTTGTTGATACCGTATACATTGTGACTTGGGGGCTATTGGATCCAACTGCAGCCAGATAATCTCCGTCTTTATGCCATTGCAAAAATTTATCTTTTCTAAAATTATCATTGAATTTCAAAGATTGTTGAAAAAACATATTACTCTGGTGCATTAAAATCATCGAAAATTTCGCCATAACGGTCAGAAATTCGAACAGATATTGTCCCACTGAAAATTTTACAAAAAACATTATTTCATTTTACAGTTTCATAAACTACAGTACTTTGATGAAGCTAAATAATTTCCTTGTGGGCGCCAGTCAAATAAAATTGGGATTACTTGATCATCTTTAACTCCTTCCGGACGTGGAACAAAATATAAAAGCTGTAAGCGAAAGTTTAATAAGTTTTGTTGCCGATTTAAATACCGAATGCTTTGTGGAGAATACATTTCAGCTTTATTTTAAACTACAATATAAAAAAAACTTACTCGCATAGGCATTTTTGTAGACGAAGAAAGGGTTCTATTTGTCAAAGATTAAGCCTGTATTTAAAAAATATAACCTTTTGAAAAGCAATGAGTTTTCTCTCTTTCTTACCTAAGATTCTGTTAAACCTTAAAATATTACTTATACAGCAAATTTTAGATGACAAAACTCTATTTTAAAAAAAATAATTGCAAATTTATAAGGTTTTCAAAAAACACATGTTTCACTTTTAAAAGAAGGTTACCATAGTGATTTTAGTTGTGAATTTAAAAATTGGTGTTTTTAAAATTTCAAACTTGTTATATAAAAAATTTTCTGTTTTTGTAGAAATAAATTGTTTAAGTTTGATACATGGTCAGTTTGTGTTGAAATATAAAGAACTGCATTGAATTTTACAAAAAATTAATAGATAAAAACAGCTTTACGTTTTTTCTAAAGTTTTGAAATTTGCTTTTGTTTTTACAAAAATGTGTCTGCTTTTTTTCAGTTTTTGCTTTTTTTATTTCATTTTCAAATACGTTCAGCGCTGACAGCAGCATAAAAATGAATTTTTTATTTGTCACAGCCGATACTCTGCAGCAAACTTCCGCAGAAAGTCAGCAGAAGTGACTATAGTCAGCATTTCTGCAGCAGTATTCCGCATATAGTCAGCAGAAAAACAACAAATTCTTTTTCTTCAGCAGTATTCCGCAGAAATTCAGCAGAAGTGACTATAGTCAGCATTTCTGCAGCAGTATTCAAGCAGAAATTCAGCATGTTTGACTATAGTCAGCAGATTTTCATAAATTTTTATTTTTGGCTAGAATTCCACAGCAATCCTGTACTTTTTGCTGAATTCTGGGTCAAAAATTGGGATTTTAGGCAAAAATAAAAATTTATGAAAATCTGCTGACTATAGTCAAACATGCTGAATTTCTGCTTGAATACTGCTGCAGAAATGCTGACTATAGTCACTTCTGCTGAATTTCTGCGGAATACTGCTGAAGAAAAAGAATTTGTTGTTTTTCTGCTGACTATATGCGGAATACTGCTGCAGAAATGCTGACTATAGTCACTTCTGCTGACTTTCTGCGGAAGTTTGCTGCAGAGTATCGGCTGTGGTCTGTTAAAATTTTTTTCAACAAAAAGGGAACCTTTTTAATATTGTTTGCTTTTTATACAAAGATGTAAATTATTTAATTTAAATAAATGTATTAATACCCATCTTTAAATGCTGTTATCAATATTTTAAGGTCAATTCTTCACGTGGCAGAAACACACCTACATGAATGATGACTATGATCAACGTGTATGTCCCAGCGACAATGAATTCAATTCATTTGTTTAAAGGCGATAAGCTTCATCATCATCATTGAAGGAAGAAGAAGGCAACGTAGATGTAAGTGAATTTTTCTCGTCTTCCATGTTTGGATTTCTTTTTTGCTTATTCAAGCTACTGCTATTTTAGTTGCTCTAATATGTATGTTCTTTTTTCAAGATAGAAAAGGACACGTCAGCTAAAACATTTAACATTTAGGTGGGGGCGTGGTTGTTCTTTTTTTCCACAGCTCAGATGAACCAATAACTTTCAGCCACACTCATTTTTGACGCCACCCATTTTCTTTCAAACACGAGTGAAAAGTTGAAAAAAAAAATATGAAAGAAGAAAGAACCAAAGCAATTTGGGTCTCACTGTCTTCAATATGCCAAAATGCAGACCGACGACGACAAAAATTGAAAACGGTCTCCATTCACTTTTTTTTTGCTAACACTCTCTTTTTCTCTCTCATCTTCCTTTTCTTCTATTGCTCATTGCTCTTTTTTCCATGATGACTGATGCTGTTTTTGCTAAAGTCTTTTCTTTCACTGTTTTTTTGCGCAAAAAACGTAACGATGGAATACGTGAATTTCATTTGATGATGGGCGAATTGGCGGAGGTCAAAGAATTCAGTTTTGTGGTCGACAAAAGAAAAGAAGAAAAATGCCAACTCAACAAAAAATGATTAGAAAGAAATCTCGCGAAACTTTGGAATAGACTTTAACGAAGTTTTTTAAAAAGAAGCCTTTTCGTCCATTTGCTGACGTGGAATCGATAAATGTTGAAAACAATACGAGAAAAATGTGTTTGTTAGTTGGATTGCTTTATAGAAAGAATATAAGAGATATTAGGCTTCAACAAATTAGTATACGTTGTTTAAGCGTTAAAATATTTTAGCCACGTGTTCAACAACTTTACAAACCAAGGGTTATAATTTATATTGGCAGAAAGCCAAAGTTAAAAAGAACAAACTGCATTTGAACACAAAAAAAAGTATGTGATCGATTTTTTGAGAAATGTTGTAAGTTTTTGTATTGACTGGTAAAATTTTATTTTAAACAAAGACGAATAATAATAGGATTAAATTTTTTGAATAGAGTAGTTTTTACAGCGTACAGTATACTACGTTGCATAGATAAATATTGAGAATGGATTTTAGATTAGAGTATAAAAATTGAAAAAAGATAAAGCTGATATGTACAGTAATTCAAATTTAATCACATTAACATTTTTCTACTGTCATTGCCAAGAAATTTTTTCTTGAAAATTCGAGAAACTAATTTTTGAACGATGCAAGGGTCAAGCATATTGCGCGCGATATTAGATAAATTATTGCCATGTACGTTTTCTTCTCTCTCACTCTTCGATGTCAGTGTTCAAAACAACGCTTCTTCCTTCATTTTTTTCCTTTGCCTCGCTCAATCTTGCTTCTTCTTTTTTCCATTTTTTTTCTCAAACTGCTTTTATTTATTAATGCCACGTCTGATTACCAATGCATCCATTTTTGTTTGTGTCTTTTGGTTTATCCATTTTATTACTTTCTCAAAAAAAACTATTTTTATTTTCTATAGAAATATATTCACGCGTTTTTGAGTATTTTATGTGATTAAATATATACTATCGAAATCTAATTTTCTTTTTTTTTCAGAGACTACAGGTAAATGAACTGCCTTTTTGTTGCTGTTTGTGCAGCTGTGCTGTGTCTCAGCGCTGCAAGCGACGTTTTGGAATATACTGACTCCAGTTGGGATAGTGGCATTGGACAGCATGAAATTGCCTTAGCTGAATTCTATGCACCATGGTGTGGACATTGTAAAAAGGCAAGTTTTAGTTTAAGGCGTACCATTATTATAAAGGTTCGAGAGGATCACAGGGTTTTAAAATTACAAATCCTGTCGGTATAATAATAATCTGAAGTAGTGAACGGCAGTTCGAGTCAGTCCGTTCCAAAAAATCGGACGTTTGAATCAACCGGGTTGATGGGACTGGCCAGACAAAACACTGGGACTGACTTTAGTCAGACAAATCTGGTCCAACTTTATTTTTGGGCTTACGCGTGGGGTCAAAGTCCGACATTTTGTTTTTTCAACTCGACCGTCGTATAACTGTATAATTGGTGCTATTACTGTGGATTTTCATTAAGAATACCATTATTATTTGTTGAAAGAGTTGTTGTGTCTTTTTTTATCAGCTACATGTAAAAATCAGATACACGTGTAATAATTATTATTGATCATATAATGTTTTTAGCTTGCTCCTGAATACGAAAAAGCTGCCACCAAATTGAAGAGTAATGATCCACCTGTTTCCCTCATCAAAGTTGATTGTACATCTGAAAAAGCTACCTGTGATAAGTTTGGAGTCTCTGGATTCCCTACTTTAAAAATTTTCCGTAATGGTGAAGTCAGTGGTGATTATGATGGCCCACGTGATGCTGATGGTATCATTAAAGTAAGCTTACTTTTTTAATATGCAATTGGAAGTAAGCGCAACATGAAATTTGACTGTTTTACAAACTTTTTTGCTGTAAATAAGTACATATGAGCATGGACATTTTTTAAGTGTAGATTATTGGAATGCTTTAAGATAATATGTTAAATATGGTAAAATGCTTAACTACATAAGAAGCACGCAAATATGTTCTATTGTAATCAATAAAAAATTACACAAGTATATACTTTTTGTGTGAAATGTGAAACTTTAAAAGTAATGTCACAGAACATTTTTTAAATATTTTTTGTGTAATCCTTTTAAATGAGTGCTTTGGGCACTGCAGATGAGCGCTGTGTGGCTGTTTGCTACTATAATTTACAATTAATAATGTTTTAATGTTATTTAATTTTCTTCTTTTTTTAGTACATGCGTGGGCAATCTGGTCCCAGCTCCAAGGAACTCAAATCTGTTGCTGATTTTGAAAAATTCGTTGAAAATGATGATGTCTCAGTTATTGGTCTCTTTGAAGGTGAAAGCAAGCTCAAGGATTCTTTCTTGAAAGTTGCTGATACTGAACGTGATCGCTTCCGCTTTGCTCATACTTCTAATCCTGAAGTTCTCAAAAAAACTGGATATAACGAGTACGTTCAAATTAAATTTTAGTAACTATTGGATTTATGAAGTTTTTTAGTGATATCGTTGTATACGTTCCCAAGAAATTCCAAAATAAATTTGATGCTAAGGAATTCAAATATGATGGCAACTATGATACTGATAAGATTAAGAATTTCCTTATTCATGAAACTAATGGTCTTGCTGGTATTCGTACTCCTGGAAATCTTTTCCAATATGGTGCTCGTCCTTTGGTCGTTGTTTACTACAATCTTGATTACATCAAAGATCCTAAAGGTACTGTATTTTTCTTTTCTTTCGTTGTGTTACGGTATCTTTCGTTGTAGGATCAAATTATTGGAGAAATCGTGTCCTTAAAGTTGCTCAAGATTTTAAACGCAAGGTTTACTTTGCTGTTTCAAACAAGGATGAATTTTCTTCTGAAATTGAACAATTTGGTCTTGCTGATCGCAAAGAATCTGACAAGCCTCTTGTTGCCGCTTTCACAAAGGATGGAAAATTCCCATTAAATAAAGAGTTCAGCATTGAAAATTTGAAGCAATTTGTTGAAGATCTTCTTGCTAACAAACTTGAACCTTACATGAAATCTGAACCTGTACCTACTGAACAAGGTAATAATTTTTTTGGTTATTAAAGTAAACATTATTATATTTTTTTATTTTACAGGAGACTTGAAGACAGCTGTCGCTAAAAATTTCAATGAGCTTATCTTGGATAGTGGTAAAGATGCTCTTGTAGAATTTTATGCTCCATGGTGTGGTCATTGTAAAGTAAGAACATTCTTTATTCTAAAGAATATGTCTTATGAAATATTTTTAGTCCCTTGCTCCAAAACTTGAAGAACTTGCTACTAAGCTTAAGGATGAAGATGTTGTCATTGCCAAATTCGATGCCACAGCTAATGATGTTCCACCACAATTTGAAGTTAGAGGGTAAGCTATATTTAAATTTCATTTTAATGAATATTTACAGTATGATTTTTTAGCTTTCCAACTCTTTATTGGCTTCCAAAGAACGCAAAAGATGCTCCAGTACCATACAATAGTGGTCGTGAAGTTAAAGACTTTATTAAATTCATTGCTCAACATTCAACTGATGGACTCAAGGGATACAGTAAAGATGGAAAGAAACAAAAGAAGAGTGAACTCTAATTCACTTTTTCAAACCTTTGAAGCTGCTTTCAAGATTCTATAATTTATTTATTTAATGATCTGTTATTATTTGATATATTTATTTAATTATTTCCTCATTTTTTTGCTTGAGCGGGATTTTTTTCTTGTCCAAGTTTTAGTTTTGTGATAATTTTGAGTTGACCAAATTCTTGATTTTGAATTTGGTTGATTTTAGATTTTCAAAAAACTTAAAACTTTCAGTTGTTTTTATTGTGCCTTGGGCGTGTATTCTTGTTAGATTTGTTGATATCTTTTACGTTGTATTATTATTTGAGTGAAAAACGGATAATAAAAGTTTTATTAAACTCATACTTGTGTCTATATTTTTTTGGGGGTCAAGGGTGATGGGATGAATTTGGGAGGGTGTTCAAGCTTTGAGTTTCTACCTATACAAATGTTCGGCTGCTTTTTCCAATGTAATTTAATGTTAAAATATAGAGAATATTCCCTACAATTTCATCTATATACATCTTGAAACGAAAACACATGCCTTTTTCCAATTCATTCATAGAGAAAATTTTGAAGCATAAACTTGCAGCAATCAATTTGAAGCTCTATCAAAAATTTTGTTATTTTCGTGCATATCGGACACTGTAATCTTGTTTAAAGTTTGTATTTATATATTTCCATAAGGTATTAATATTTACTAGTAATATTTGTGGTATAATAGCGCCAGTACATTGCAAAAAATTCAAAACTTTGCTCTCAAACTGCAACTTTCAATTTAAATATTTTTGAACTTTTCCAGCGCTGTTTTTACTTTATTTTTTATCTTATTTAATTGTATTAAACTTCCCAAAGCTTTTTAAACACTTTCCGGGTTTCAGTAATATCTGAATCTGTAAAAATATTGGTAAAATTTCATATGTAACATGTCTTTTGACGCATATATTTTGTTTACCTTAACCTTCACTTTTTTGCTCCAAATTTTCTTTAAAAACCTTGATGACCTTTATTATTTGCTTATTTAAAAGAAGAATAATAATATTACATTGTAAAAAATCTAGGAATTTGTTAAATTCATTGAACAACTTTACAGCAACGTCATCACCAACCATTTAGGTGCGCGCCTTGAAGATTACTATACTTTTTGATTTTCTTTTTATTGTAAAAGCTTTAGAAGCTGTTTAAGCTGCTATTCAACTATTCTAAACATTAATAGGTATCTGTAGTAATATTTTGGGTGGAAGGTTTAAGATATATTGATTGATTTCCGTGAATATTAGAATTTTGTAAATCGTTATATATATTTTGGTGCTTAAAGTTTTAATTAAATTATTTTTAGACTAAAAATGTCTTCTGATGATGATGCTTCTGTTTCGAGTGAAGGTGATGATGCTGTATTTACAGAAAAATCTGACCAAAGTGATTCTGATGAAGATGAAGAAGGATCAACTCCACCACGTCGAAGAAAGCGGTAATATTACGAAGAGTATACTGTAGCATAACTAATAATTTTAAATTTTTAGAAAATTAAGTACTGATGAATCTTATTCCTCTGATGACTCCTACAAGAAGAAGAAAAAGAGAAAGAAAGTTCAGAAGAAACCTGCTAAAGCTAAATCAACTCCACGAACTCCTCGTACAAAAGATGTTAAAAAACTTGTATATAAGGAAGATGAATCCGAATCTGAAGAAGATGAAGAAAGTGAAGTAGATGATGCTGATTTGCTTGAAGATGAGGATACCATGATGACTGAAGTTTCGATGCAAGTTGATGATAGTAATGCAGAAACAATTGAAAAAGTCCTTAAACATCGTGAAGGGATTGCTGGTGCTACTGGCCCTCCAACTACTGCTTACAATGTTGAAGAAAAAGGTGATCCTAATCAAGGCATTGAAGGTTGGTCTTATATAAGAACACATGTATTAAATAACAGGCACTCAAACTTTAGGTAAAGATCCACTTGAACTTGAAAGACAATTCTTAATTAAATGGGTGGGCTGGTCTCATCTTCATAATACTTGGGAATCTGTTAAAAGTTTAAATAGCACAAATGTAAAAGGAATAAAGAAGCTAGAAAATTATATTAAAAAATTGGATGAATTAGAATTTTGGTATGCTATCTTACTGTAGCTTTAATAGGATCTGACATTTATGTCTATTTCAGGAAATCTCGTGCAGATAAAGAATACATAGAGCATTATGATTGTGAACAAGAAATGAATGATGAGCTTCTGGATGAATACAAAAAAGTTGAAAGAGTTATTGCACATCAAGTATCACGTGAAAAGAATGCTGCCGGTGAAAAGGTCATGGAATATCTCATTAAATGGGCTTGCTTACCGTATTCTGATTGTACATGGGAAGATGAAAGCTTGATACAACAAACTTTTGCAACAAAGATAGATGAATATCATACAAGAATTAATTCCAAAACACTTCCAAATAAAACTAATACTGTGAGTTTTTAAGTGTTTCTACAGTATCTTCTATAAGAATATTTTATAGGGAATGTTTACGAGAAAGCGACCAAAATTTGCAAAACTTGAAGAGATGCCTGATTTTCTTCGTCCAGTTGTAAATCCAGAAATGGAACTACGTGATTATCAACTGCAAGGCTTAAATTGGTTATTACATGCATGGTCACGTGAAAATAGTTGTATATTAGCTGATGAAATGGGCCTTGGAAAAACCATTCAAACAATTTCATTCCTTTCATCACTTTTTCATCTTCACGATGTTCATGGTCCTTTCTTGATTGTTGTTCCACTTTCAACCATGACTGCATGGCAAAGGGAATTTGAATTATGGGCACCAACTTTGAATGCCGTTGTGTATATGGGAGATGTAAATTCAAGAGAACAAATTCGACAATATGAACTTTTATTTGCAAATAGTCGAAAGATTAAAGTTAATGCACTTCTAACAACATATGAAATTTTGCTCAAAGATAAAGCTTTTCTTTCTGGTTTTGATTGGGCTGCTTTAATGGTTGATGAAGCACATCGTCTTAAAAATGATGAATCACTTTTATATCAATGTCTTCGAAGTTTTTCAACTGCTCATCGCTTACTTATTACTGGAACGCCCCTTCAAAATTCATTAAAAGAATTATGGGCTTTGCTTCATTTTATTATGCCTGATAAGTTAGTTGCCAAAATTTAAATTACAGTAATCTCAATTAACACTATTTCTTTGTAGGTTTTATAGTTGGCCAGAATTTGAGAGAGAACATGAAGACCGTGATCATAAAGGAATTTCTGCTCTTCATAAAAAGCTTGAACCATATTTACTTCGACGTGTCAAAAAAGATGTTGAAAAATCTCTTCCAGCAAAGGTTGAACAAATTCTTCGAGTTGATATGACTGCCCAACAAAAGCAATATTATAAATGGATTTTAACTCGGAATTATCAAGAACTTTCAAAAGGTGTTAAAGGTTCTATCAATGGTTTTGTAAATCTCATTATGGAATTAAAGAAATGTTGTAATCATTGTTCACTTGTACGACAGTATGATAATATTGCAACAGATGCACAATCAAGACTTCAAGTAAGTGCTACAGTATACTAAGCTATCGTAAATTATTCATAATATTTTTAGCAAATATTAAAATCATCAGGAAAGCTAATTCTATTGGATAAACTTTTATGTCGCTTAAAAGAAACTGGACATAGAGTATTAATCTTTTCACAAATGGTTATGATGCTTGATATTTTACAAGAATATATGTCACTTCGACGATTTAATACTCAACGGCTTGATGGTTCTATGCGAGCAGATCTTCGAAAGCAAGCCCTCGATCATTTCAATGCCGAAGGTTCAACTGATTTTTGCTTTCTTTTATCAACAAGAGCTGGTGGACTTGGAATTAATCTTGCAACTGCAGATACTGTAATCATATTTGATTCTGACTGGAATCCACAAAATGATCTACAAGCAATGTCTCGAGCACATCGAATCGGTCAAAAGAAACAAGTTAATATTTATCGATTTGTTACAAAGGCATCGGTAGAAGAAGAAATTGTTGAAAGAGCGAAGAAAAAGCTTGTCTTGGATCATCTTGTTATTCAACGAATGGATACAACTGGAAAAACAGTGTTATCTAAGAATGCTGTACCAAATCCAAAAGTTCCGTTTGATAAAGCAGATTTAAATGCGATCCTTAAATTTGGTGCTGAAGAATTATTTCGGGAAAAAGAAGGCGAAGAACAGGTGTGTTGAACACTATGTAGGAATACAGTAACTCTCCACATTTTTTAGGAACCTGAAGTTGATATTGATGATATTTTGACAAGGGCTGAAACACGTGAATGTGAAAATCAAGCAAACGATAATGAATTATTATCAGCATTTAAATATGCCAATTTTGCATTGGATGAAGAAAAGGATATTGCTGCAATTGGGACAGCAAAATCCCCCGAAGAAGCAAAGCCTGAAAAAGAATGGGATGAAATAATTCCACAGGAACAACTTGAAAAGCTGAAAGAAGAAGAAAAGAGAAAAGCTGAAGAAGAGTTGAATCTTGCACCTCGACAAAGAACTAAAATTTATGATGCACCAAATTTGGATGATGCTGAAGATGGGAAAGGCAAATATGCAGAAGAAAGTTCAGAGGATGAAGATGAAAAGACAGGAAAACGTGGATCATACAAGAAGAAAGTGCTTTTTAATTTTACGGAAGCAGAAATAAGAAAATTTGCAAAATCTTTGAGAAAATTTGCACATCCATTGGAAAGATTAGATGCCATTGCACAGGATGCTGAACTTGAAGAACATTCAACTGCAGAAATGGACGAGCTAACAAAAGAAATTCTTAAGCGATGTGAAGAAGCTTCTAACGAACCAGAAAAATCTGAAGATAAAACCTCAGCTGCAGCAAATGGAAAAAAGAAACCTGATCGTGGACCAGTTTTTAAAATTGGAACCGTTGATATCTATGTTCGACCAATCCTTAAACAACATAATGATCTTGAAGCATTACATATCTTTATGAAAAAGCATGATGAAGGTATTAATCCAAAATTGAAACTTCCAACAGTACCAAAAGCTCAACATGGATGGGATATTGAATGGGATGTTGATGATGATATTTCGGTACTTCGTGGAATTTATAAATATGGTGTTGGGTCATGGGAAGCAATAAAAATGGATCCAGAACTTGGATTAGACGGAAAGATAATGATTAAAGATAAACTAAAGAAGCCTCAGCCAAAACATTTACAGTGTCGTGTTGATTATTTGTTAAGACTTTTAGCAAAATCTTTCGATCCTCCAACTCCATTTAGAAAACCATCAGAAAAGAAAGTTAAAAGAAAAGAAAGTGAAGTTACAAAGAAAAAGAAATCTGATGAACCAAGTAAAAAGAAGGTAAAAAAAGAATATGAAAAGCTTGAAAAAAGTAGCGGCGAAAAGAAGAAAGAAAAACATCATGATAAATCATTTGTTGATGGAAAGAAAGTAACTAAAGTAAGTTTGGATTTTTTTATTCTTGAAAGATAATGACTTTGTTCCGTTGCAGAAAGAAACTCCTCAAGATCTACATTCTAAAGTTATTTTATTATCTATTAAAGATAGATATGGTGAAGCATTAGATGATCAAAATTCTTCAATCTTTAAAAAATGTGTTGAAAAATTTACACCTGTTTCAAAGTATATCAAAAAGCTTTCCAAGAGTGTCAAAGATGATGATTCTGATTTTTATCGATATTTGTTAAAACTTGGTGATCATATTACTTCAGAAGTTGAAAAAATGGCTCTCTCATCTTCGTAAGTTAATAATAATTTGTACTGAATCAATCTACAGTAATCTTATTATTTTTAGGAATGAAATTTCACCAGAACAAGATAAATGGAATAGTTATATGTGGATCTTTGTATCAAGATTTTCATCACAAAATGTCACTGAACTTCATTCAAAATATGAGATAAAAGCTTTTGCAAAAGCTAAAAGTCATCATCATGAATCAAAGCATCACCATGGGCATGGCCATCAAAGCAATAGTAGTCATAATCATTCCACTTCATCATCTAATCATCATCATAATCGACATCATAGTGCTATCAAATCTCCTCCTTTAAAAGAATCTTCATCAGCTGATAAAGTATCCTCTTCTTCTCGTCTTTCTTCAAATAATTATCAACAACAACAACATCGTCATTATTCTGATAGTAGTAATAACTTTTATAAACGTCCAAGATAATTTCTGATTTTCTTTCTGTTTTCTTTTGTTTTTAATTATATTTAATGTTTTCTTTTTTTAAATTGTTAGAATGGGTTAAAGTTACATATATTTTTTTTTAAACTGTATGTTTTAAATTTATTATTATAGTCCGAAACTTTTGTCGATGGGCAAAAGTTTTTTGAGATTACTTATTACGTGTACTAAGAGACTTTTTATAAAGCATGCTTTCTGGGGAATTTTATTATTATTTGTAAGCCGAATGTGATCTTGTTAGATATTTTTGTTTTACAAACGAAAGGGATTTAGTCGTATAACTTTTTTATTGTTTTTAAAAATAGGTTTTATCGAAGTAGTGTTGTTCAAAGATATTTGTTTTCATCAGTATGTGTAATAATGTAAAGATGTGATAAAAGAAAAGGCCGCTTATTTTTTAGTTTTTGTTATTAATCTGTTTTAAATAAAAATCTAAAGAAATTTTGGTCTTAAAATTGCAAAATTTATGTTCGACGTTTTTGAAAAAAATACATAACAAATACGGCAATGCAAAAAATATATAATTTTTCAATGGCAAACATTTGCATAATAATCATTTTATTTATTACCGTGCAGTTAAAAAAAAGCATTTTCAAAATTTTATTGGAGCAACCAGCTGAAGACAAAATGCCACCAAAAAAGGGAAAAAAGCAGCCAAAGAAAAAAGAAGAAGCAGAAAGATCATCACCAAAAGAAAAAGAAGAAAGTGATAGTGAAACAGAAAGTGAATCAACGAAAAGTGTTTCAAAAAATGAAAAGAAAGCTAAAATAAAGCCGTAAGCTTTTTAACAAATTATATTTAACTGTTACTTATTTTAGCAAACAAATTCCGTCTTCACCAGCAGCAGCTCCATTACTTGACACAAAAGACGAAAAAGATCTAACAAAGCCAAAAAGTTCAAGAATGTTGATCATTTTTCGAAATGCCGAACAAATGGATAAGGTTTTTCCAGAATGGATTCATAAAAGTTTTGTTGATGGAAAATATGTACCGTCTGTTTTATAATATTTAAGATAATTACAATAAGATACATTTTTAGAACAGATATGAATCAACCAGTTTCACTTCCACTTCGAAAAACTCCATTAGCTGCTTATGATACTGATCCACCTCTAACAGAAATAGGAATGCGAGTTTCGCAGTTAATGGGACGTGCACTAACTGAAAATGGAATTGTTATTTCTGCAGTTTATTCTTCGCCATCACTTCGATGCATTCAAACTGCACAAAATTTAGTTAAAGCTCAACGTTCTGATTTAAAAATTTGTGTTGAACCTGCTGTTTATGATTTTGCTGGTGCAAAGGGAAAGGTATGACCACTAGCTATCAGTCAAAACTAGGCTAACGCTTTTTTTTAGGAAATTCCAATTTTTATGTCTGCAAAAGAATTGCTTGAAAACAGCATTCCAATTGATAAAAATTATCGTCCAATCACACCAATGACTCATTTATCAAAATTTATGTCTGAAACTTCTGTTGAATTTTTTAAGCGTCAATCAAACGTAAGCTTTCTGCTACAGTAGTTTGGTTAATAATTTTAACATTTTTTAGAATATTTATATGTTGACACAACAAAGTCCTAATGGTACTGTACTTATTGTTACTCATGCTTGTACAATGCATGCTATTGGTAAGTGTTTTTCTATATTATCATTGACTCCACAAGAGTAAAGAAGTAATTCTTAGTTAGTTAGTACTGTCATGTTTTTCAGGTCGTCAATTAATTGGTAAAATTCGGCATTCATTAAGTACCGCAGATATGCTTCGTGTTCCATTTAATTATCCATATTGTTCTGGAATTGCTTTGAAACCTTCACCAGATGGTCGTTGGACCATCGGGTCACAAACTCTACCCATCTTAAATTCTTCACATTTTTCAAATCGTTTTAATCATCATTTCTTTGCTAAAAGTAGCGGCTAATTCTATTGTATCTGTTTATGTGTGTAACATAGTATTAAATTATATTGTGTTTTTATTATGTGTAATATCTAAGATTACTGTAATTGTGTAATAATAAATTTATTTAATACGAATTGATCGAATTTTTGATGATTTTTTGCAACTGGCACAACTGTAAAAAATGAAAAAATTCTTCCTAAAATTTGGATTTACAATAAAAAGAATTAAAACATCAGAATAATGTTGGAGAATAAAACAGATGGTTCCAGTGTTTAAAAAAAGAGTAAACTGAAAATTTGAAAGTTGAAAAGTTGAAGCATAAGCATTTGAAGCTGAGAATATCACTTGAAGAGATGAAGAAATCAGAGTTTTAAAAATTAAACGAATTTCAATTTTATTGATTTGTTTTGACATAAAAGGGATTGTTCGGGCACGAAGAATTCCGACCATTACAAAAGATAAAGCCGAAATTCCAAGAATAATATTACAAATTCCGGCTTCGACAAAGGTTTGCATTCGGTATTCTTGACACCG
Source organism: Panagrolaimus sp. LJ2400 (assembly GCA_024447215.1). Taxonomy (NCBI): domain Eukaryota; kingdom Metazoa; phylum Nematoda; class Chromadorea; order Rhabditida; family Panagrolaimidae; genus Panagrolaimus; species Panagrolaimus sp. LJ2400. The sequence goes on along the minus strand of JAMRYA010000009.1, from coordinate 170,805 downwards.
TACATCATAAATAACAAATTTGCATGGATGTTGGATTAGCGAATATCCATTGATAAGAAATGGAAATGCTATTGTAATAATTATAATAGCGACAAGAAATTTACCGGACCAGAACTACAAACGTTTCTTCAAATTTAATCCACAGTAACAAAAACAAACTTACATTTTTATGTTTTAATGGGAATGCAATTGCAGTACAACGATTAATTCCAATAATTAAATTCGAAAATCCAAGAAAATATACGGCATACCATTCAAAGAATGATGCGATTGTTTCAAATTCAATGATTCCAAATAAATCACAAAGACTCCAAAATAACGTGTAAATAAAATCCTCGATAAATCCCATCGTAATAATTATATAAAAAGCTTTTCGAGATTCCGATTTGGGATAGAATAATTGAAATAACAAAAATGCAATTAAAAATAGCTCCAAAAATGCGCAAAAACAATTCATAGCATTTACAAACCAAAAAAAGAAAGTTTTTTCTTCAGATTCAACGGGTATTTTTCCAGGTAATACAGAAACGGACATACTGGATTTAGCAAGAGAACAATAATAAAGTGATAATGTCAAAAAATTTGCTAAAGGTAGAGAAACATACAATTCTTTTATAAAATTGGTTACACATTTTTTATAATATTAAATTATATTGTTGCATTCTCAAGTTGTCAAACATGATGTTGGCATGTGGAGAAATAATTCAGTTATAAAAAAATTTTTAAGAAAACATTTAATTTTTATTTTATATAAAATGTATTAAGAATTCTTATCTTGCTGTTCTTTTAATTTATACTATAAATGAATGACAGGTGTTATGAGAATATGCAGTTGACTTTAGCATGTGTCTATTACGGTATGTAAGTAGTTAGATATGAGTTCATTTAATAAATTTTTACTAAACACAAATGTTTAAATTAATTTATTTATTAATGGGTAACAAAATGCTCATCTCGTTTTTTGCATTTTTTAGTTAAACCATTTCTAGAAGATCAAAATTACAGGAAACTTTCAGAAAGAGTACATATGGGCCTGGAGAAGAGATCTATATCAATTTTGAACTCCCGTGTACACTTTGACCCCATTTGGAATCCAAAAACACCCCAAACCCCTAAAAATAACAAACAAAAGTGGAAAAAATTTTAAAAAATTCGTAGAAAACCGTAGAAAATCGTGAAAAGTGGTAGAAAACTTAGTACGGTTGTCCACGATTTTCTACGAATTTTTTGGATTTTATTTTATTTTTTTGAGATGTAGAGTATCGTTGGGGTCCAAGATGATATCAAAGTGTACACAGGGGTTTAAAAGTGATATAGATCTGTTCCCCAGGTTCATATGTACAACTTCTAAAAGTTTCATGTACACTTTTAGAAGTTGTGTCTTCTAGAAATCGTTTAATTGAAAAAATGGAAAAAATAAGAGTAAAAAGGGATACGCATTTTGTCACTCATTGTATCAATAGTATGCCAAAGAAGAGATTTAACGAATGTCCAAATTTATCCTTTTTTAATTCAATTACATTCCCGCAGCTGCGGTTTTTTACTTACATCTCTTTTTGAGTTTGGAGCTTTTATTTTTTATTATTTTTTTTCATCGGCTCAATAAGTGGTATGGTTGAAGCTGGATATGAGCCTGTCAGTGAAACAACTCCTGATTCCCAGGTTGATACAAGTAAATCTGCAAATCTCAGCTTATTTGCAAGATTTATAAAATTTGTTAAAATTGCAATTCCACATTTGTTACTGTATCTTGTAATTTCTGGATATTTGGTTATTGGATCTTCCATGTTTGCAGCTTTAGAAGATGATTATGATCGAGAAAAAAGAATTAAAAAGTTAAATGAAATTCAAAAAGTTTATGAAAATATTGCAAATGAGATGAGTGATTACTGTAGCACCCCGGAGCAGAAAGAAGCACTATATAAATTACTTGGAAGAATTTCAACATTCATGGAAGATCGAGAATTTATATTATCACCAAATAAGATACCAAATGTTGATGAGCTACTTCCACCAACATGGGATCGATCATCATCTATTTTATTTGCGCTATCAATTCTTACAACAACTGGATATGGATATGCTAATCCTGAAACAGGTTTTGCACAATGTGTTGCAATGATTTACGGAATGATTGGAATTCCGTTAATGGTTTTAGCAGCTGTTGATATTGGTAATTTTGTATTATTTTATAAGCTTTAAACAATGAATGTTTTTAGGAAGATTTTTGTCTGATGTTGTTATCTTCGTTTACAGTAAACTTGATGTACTGTATTTTATGTAGTGAATCTGTATTAATCAATTTTCTACTTTTAGATGTTAACATCATATGCATTTTGTAATCGTCTATTTGGTATAACAAAAAAGAGTAAACTCGTTACACAAGTTGAAACCCGTGCAATTAAAGTTTTAAATGAGCGGCGAAGGTTTTTACTCTAACTTTTTTTCTTAAAATTTATTCTAAAAAATTATAGATCATGGCGAGGAAAGAACAAAGATAAAAATCTTTTAAAATCTCCAATTGAAGAATCCTCACCATCTTTATCATCTCCTCCAACGTTCCCGAAATCTCCATCACCTCCTGCTCCACCAGTAGCATCCGCATCATCACAAGAAACGCCAAAGAAAAGACTTCCACTATCCGTAAATGCATCAGTTTTACTGCTCTTTTGTATGCTTGGTGGACTTGTATATCGAGCAGCTGGGAAAGAGAAGGCATTCATTGAAGGCTTTTTTATTACATTTAATCTAGTTGCAAATTTAACAATGTCTGAAATGCCACATGATTTATCTAATATTTTTACAATGTTTTATATTGCATTCTTTGTGATCTTTGGAGTAGCAGTTCTTTCAATGTGTGCTGATTTAGCAGCATCAGAGTTGAAATGGTTCTTTCTTAAAATTCATTATTTCGGACGAAAAATTAATTGGAAGCGAAAAAATGCTAAAAAAGAACAAATGGAAGTGGAAGTAAAAGAGCTGCTGAAAATAATTAATCAAATTCGAGCAAAATATCCTAATAAAGTTCAAATAACTCCTGTTGATATTTTAGAAGTAAGTTGTACAAAAGGTATACGGTAGTCTAAAGTAAATATTATAGTATATGCAAGAGCTAGATGTGAAAACTGCTTCACAATATTATATTACCCAACATCGTCGAGATACAATTGCATTTATGCCACGATCAATTGAAGCTTTAAAATTTGCCGATGACATGGATTTAGATGATGCCTCAAGACATTCCGTTGTTGTTGCATTACCCGATATTGATTCAGAAAAAACTTCATTACTTGAAATGATGTGAAAAAGATAAAGATAACTATATCGAAGAAAAAAAACAATATCATTGATTTTTTGTAGAAATTTAAAAATATTAATAGGTTGAAATAAAAGCTTTTGATGACGATGATGACCTTCTTTGTTTGAAAAAGCCTAACGAAAAAAAGTTGTCACAAAAAACCTCGCTATTTCGAGTCTATAAAAAATTATTAAACCATTATTTTTAAATTAACTCGTTTGTAAAAGAATAAAATTTGCTCCAGTAAATAAATTATATTCGGTATAAATTTAATTTAAAATGGATAAAGCCATTCAAAGCCTTCGAGATTTCTTCAAACATCATGAAATTCAACCATTCGCTGAAAATCTAGATCAAAATGAATTCACACCTGTTTCTTTATCTTTGATGTCCGTTGATGAGCTTAAAGAGGTTTGTTTTCTACTTAATATTTTTTCAACATTAATATTAATTTTTAGAATTTTATGTTGAGTGATGATATTGCAATCAAGATTCATCAAAATTTGGAACAATTTCGAAAAGTCAAAAAACAACACAAGAAAAAAACGAATGTAGGTTTTTATGAAATATTCAAAATTTCATTACAGTATAATAGTACTGTAATGAAATTTTGAATATTTCATTACACTACTCTTATCATTATCATTTTAAGAAACGATTATCGAATCTCTTTCAAACTATCTTAGCTCCAAGCTCTGCAACACCAAAATCAATTCCAAAGCCTGCACCAAAACGAACATTCGTCAGTGAATTTGAAGATTTATCAGATATTCTTTATCAAGATGGAGATGACTGGGAAATGGATTTATGCTCAGCTGCCTATGCTGATTCACAAAAATTTTTTACTGTTTGTTTTTATATTTTATTAAGTATACTTAGCTTGCATTTTTAGGAAAACTTTGAATCAAATGAAAAATATTGTAATGAACATGGATGGACGCCATTAATGTATGCATGTGCATTAGATTGTGAAGAAATTGTTGAATTTATCTTGTCAAAAAATCCAAATCTTTGTGCTCAGAATAATGAAAAACAAACTGCGCTAATGATTGCCGCATCATTTGGACATACAACAATTATTGAAAAATTAATTGAATATTCACAAGAAAAAGCAACTGCAGAATCGAAATTTGAAGAATTTCTTGGACTGAAACTTGTTGATGAAGGTAAATTTACTGCTTTACATTATGCAGTCTTCTATGCCCATCATGAAACTATTTCTTTACTTCTTGAAATAGGTGCTAATCCAAATGCTCCGGATATTGAAGGGATGACTCCAACTTTAATGGCATGTGTTGACGAATATCAATCAAATTCTTTATCAATTTTAATCAAAAAAGGTGGAAATCTATATCATTGTAATCATGAGGGACAAAATGGTTATGATATTGCACAACGTGAAAATGTTCCTTTATCAAAATCATATAATGAACCACTTCGTTATGGAAGCTTTTAAATTTTTTTATGTTTTTCGTATATTTACTGCTCACTTCTATAGTTGTAATTTGCGTTATTTGTAAATGTTTTTTATTTTTTCGATAGATAAAGTTTTATTTTTATTATTGTTGTTTTTCTAAAATATACCTAGGTAAAAATGAAAGAAAAGTAAATTTAAAACCAATTACATGTAATTGAACACTAGCAGAAAATATTGGAAGGTATTTTTAAATTTCCTTTTATTTTGGCAAGAAGCGGTTGTTTGCCATAGTAGCAGAAACGCTTTTACCCAATTTGCTGCATTTTTTCTAACGTTTTTTATTTTTACATTTATCAATCGTTTTTGCCTTTTTTTTATCCCGCTTTATCCGTTAATTATCTATTTTAACTTTATTAATAATTACAAACCGTTCTTTAATATGTTTATAACGCTTTTTGCAGGAATTTTTGTGATTTTTTACATATATTTTCTTTTAGTTTTCGAACCAGGGCTCAATCATGTCTCTCATCATCCCTGAAAAGTTTCAACATATTCATCGTGTTATGAACACAAATATCGATGGTAACATCAAGATTCCTTTTGCTCTTACTGCCATCAAAGGTTGTGGTCGTCGTTTTGCTTTTATTGTTTGCCGCAAAGCTGGTGTAGATATTCATCGTCGTGCTGGTGAACTTACTGAAGATGAAATGGAAAAGCTTACCACTGTTATGCTTAATCCAACTCAATACAAAATTCCTGCCTGGTTCCTCAATAGACAAAAGGATATTAAAGATGGTACTACCGCACAAGTATGTTTTGTTATTTTTGTTACTATTCTTTGTTTTAATGGTCACTTTTTTTAGCTTCTCTCCACCACTGTTGAATCAAAACTTCGTGAAGATCTTGAACGATTGAAGAAATGCCGTAATCATCGTGGTCTCCGTCATTACTGGGGTCTCCGTGTTCGTGGTCAACATACCAAAACAACTGGTCGCAAGGGACGTACTGTTGGTGTCTCCAAAAAGAAGGGAGCATAAATGTAATCTTTTTGTTGCTTACCGTTTTGTTATAACTTTGATGATTATATAAACATTGTTATTTTCATAATACAGTTTGGATGTACGTTTTTTATACAGCTTTTTTATATATATTTGGAGAAACGTTTGATAAGATTAAAAAACATTGTTAGATAGTCCTTTCATTTGAACAAATCTTGCTATTGCCATCATACAAACTTTCAACCTTGTTGATTTTTATTTGGGTTAAACGTCAAATAAGCCATTGGACTTTCTGGTTATCTCTATGGTGCAGTTCGAATAGCTAACTGTAAGCATACGTTTCAAATAGTTTATTTTCAATTACTACGATTCTACACAAAACAATAAAATTATCCTAACAATCTACACAAAAACAATTAATGAAGAAAGGTATTATGACACATACAAATGAAACAAAGATAAAAATGCATTAAATTTAGTTTGTTGAGCTAATACAATAATAATAGTAAATAAAAGTATACAAAAATAATACAAAATAATAAAATAGTTAGAATAACTCTCTCTCCATCCTTGTTAAAGTTTTAAAAAATCTCTATAGACAATCATAAAAATAATCCCGCAATTTTCAAAAATATATATAAAAAAGGTATCAAAAGCAATAATTCCACTTTATTAAGATGCATTCATTCTATCCATTTGAAGTTTCAAAACATGAGCTTGTGATTCTTGTTTCATTCTGGTTGCAACTGCTGCTACCAATGCTGCACCTCTTCCAGAACCATCTTCACTTAACATTAACTGAAATTCAACATTTTCTTCAAGAAGATCATCAATTTTTTGATCCAATGCTGCAGGGAATGTTGGATGGAACCGATACACTGATCCATCAACTCCAACCGTAACGTAGGGCTTTTTCATTCGTTTTAAAAGTGATGCAATTCCCGCTGCAACCATATGTGCCGCTCGATTTGATACAACAGAACATACATATGCAACATTTGCGCAATCTGTTTGTGATACAGATATAATACCAATTTCTTCAAGAATACTTTGAGTTTTAACAAAAATTCCTTCTTCTTCGCCTTGCATTTCACTAAAATGGTAATTAATACAGTAATTTTATTAATTAATCATTCAACAGTATACTGCTCAGTTGGGTATACTGTATTTTTATTAAAATAGCTTACCCTTCAATTTCGGATAAGAATTTTGTAGGAAAGCAGCCAGGTTCAGAAATTGCATCAAAATCCCCGCCAAATAGATGCCCTTCTCTCGCAAGATCTTCAAGAATTACCCGCACAATTTCACCAAGATACATTCCAGCAACCATCTTTTCGAATAGCTGTTGACCTTTGTTAATTGAATTTTCATCAACAATTTTATCATATTTTGTTCTGAATTCATCCAGCTTTCCATCATCTCCAAATCCGCCCCTAAAAATATGTAACATGAAGACAATACATCAACTAATGATATGATACATACCATTCAGTGTTGACACACATTTCATTGGGTAAGCCATCTTCAGCAGGATTACATTCACCAGCAATTTTAGGAATTTTATCAAGATTTTCCATATAGCAAGCATTTGACCCAGTTCCACAAATAACACCAATTTGGCAAGTATTTTCTTTGAAAGCGCAAGCTAAAAAAGATATTATAACTTCAACAAGGTATATGGCATAATATTTTTACCCATCATTGTTCCAGTTGTATCATTAAGTACGGCAACAACATCTATATCAATATCACCACGACGATGGCATGCATCTCGTAATAGCTTGACAACATCTTCACCTTCAACTCCCGAAGCCTTAAAGCCTTTTGTCCAATTTACAAGTCGAGCACATGTAAGACCTTCTTGCCGGCATGGAAATGAAAAGGTAAAACCAAGGGGAAGCTTTTCACGATTCATTAAATCATGTTCTTCCATAAATTTTGCTAAACATTCAGCAATATGATCAAATAACTAAAACAATTAAATCATTTAATTGAAACATATTAAATGGTATACTGTAGCTGACCTTTTCACCTGTTCCTCTCATAAGTGATTCTGGAACACGGAAAATCTTTGATGTCATTTCAGATTCATTTTTATCAAGACGAATAAGTAATACACGAAAATTTGTGCCACCCAAATCAAGAGCAAGGAAATCACCTTTTTCTGTTCCATTTGGCACAGATCGGACATAGGATGGTAGTTGTTTCACTGCAGCATGATCCTTTTTTGCTAAACCTTCATCATAACTTGTATTCATTCTTTCCATAATTGTTCGAAGATTGTCATCTGATAGTTCCATAGCTTTGCATGCTCGTTGAACCTAAAATTCGATAGGAGTTTGGTTACTGTAATTTCTGTGCTCTTTATCCTAAGCTGAAGCTTTATTTTTTGTTTTTAATTTCAAAAAATTCAACATTATTCAATTACATCAGACCATTAAAAAAGTTATTTTATTGGTCAACAAAAATTTTTCATCAGACCATATATTTTATTGTCGTATGTTTTGATTGTTCTTTAAACAGTGTATTCCCAAAATAAAGTCTCAAATTACATTTAAATTACATGTACTTTTTTTGCTCCAATATAACTCACCGGGGGTGAAGCAAAATTATCCAAAATACTTTTAACTTTGCATAAAACTTCATATGCGCATACATCATAATCCGTAAATGGATTTGCAGGATATTCAAATGGTTTATGATTGTATACCATCATACTTTTTTATCTTTTTTATGATCAACAAATATATCTCACTTTTTTAAAACAGAATAAACGAATTTCTAAAAGACGGTAAATTATAATTACTGATATTTTTGATAGCAATGGTACAGGGAAACTAATCGCGAAAGAAAATTGTTGATTCACCGAAAAATTTGAGCAAGAAAAAGAAGAAGACACAAAGTCTAAATTTGACCAATGGAAGGGAATGCAAATGGATGGGTCATAAAAGTACACAAAAAATTATTTCTATGCCGATCAACAGCGAAAGGCACAGGAGAAAAAAGAAAATTCCGCAACGTGCTTTACAAATTAAAAACAGGCATGGCTGACTGCAGTCGGAAAGATTGCAGCCACCACTATTGCCTTAGACATTACATTTTTTATTTTGCAACAAAAAAGGAAGTTCCTAGACAAAAACAGTTTTGCAGCATCAGTGAAAAGCAAAAGCGGAGATGAAAAAAAGCATTTTGCTGACGAAAAACGCCCCCAAAATAATAAAAAAATTTGCGAAAACAAATGTTGTAATAATTTTAAAAAAACATCTGCTTTAGTTTTATTCAATTTTTGTAACCAATCAAAAATAAAAATTGGAAATACCAAAAGTGGCAAACTTAAATTTCAATAAAAGTTTAAACAAATTTTAAAATATAGCTACAATAATTTATCAAAAACAGCTACATTTGTTTAACTCACAAAAAGCTCTATTGTAAAAGAAAGGAAACAAAAATGAAACATTTTCGGATAAGTGCTTTTTCTAAAAGTTTAACTCAAAAGCTCAATTAGAGAATACTAGTTTTTAAGTGTCCAAAAAGCAATCAAATACAATACTTACATGGTGCTAGTCTAATGATTGCCTTTTTAAAAAACGACGGCTTTTATAGGCAAAATATTCAAAATGGCACCACTAAACTCTTTCGATTTCTAAAAAAGGCTATTTTGTAAGCCAATACTTTTATTTTTCCTTTTGCAACCCTGCAAGCGATCAAAAAAAGACCATTTTATAAAAGAATCGACAGATGTCCTCAAATAAATAAGAATTGTTTTCATCAAAGGTTTTTATATACCCCTTGTAAAGACCACGTTTTTTTGTTATCCGGAAGTTTTTGGTTTAAATTTTTTTTTAAAAAACCTTGAAAGAGCAAGAAATCAAAAACTTTAAATTTGAAAATAAAGGATATGATTAAGCTTGACACAGCTATCCTTTCCGGATTGAAGATCTGACGTTGAAAAAGCATTATTATTTTTTATTTTGCAGCAAAAAAAACCACGCGATCGAACTTTAATGCAGCATTGAAAAAATAAAATAAAAACACTTTATAGCATTGAAAAATATAATTGGTTCAAAGCTAAAAATTCTTTTTTTTGTGTAAAACAACCATGTTCGGAGAAAATAAAAAAAATGTGATCGCGCGTTTTTTTAAAAAAAGGATTTTTCTTCACCAAAAATGTGCGATAAAAAGATATAATTAATTAGCTTGTTTTTGAATATCGATAACGTATAAAAATGCGGTTGGGAATGGGGAGAAAGGAGTGCAATTAAAAATAGCAGTTTGTGCAAAAAAGGTTTGAAAAATTTTTTTACAAAGTTTCAACAATTGCGAAAAAATTGTTTTTTAAATTTATAGCCTACCAAAATTCATAACAAATGTGTGACGTAGCTTTTAAAACAAAAAAAATTAACAACAAAGGTTTGTAGAAATGATATTTTAATGAATAAACGCAGCAGCAGGTAGCCTCTATTGTTTAAAGTTGCGCAAACCAGCTTATAAAAGAAGTACAAGACAAAAGTCAACACACAAACCATAAAACCTTTTCAAAACACAAAAATTTGCCTTATAATTTAGGGTTTTAAGTTAAAATACAGATTTAGAAAAAAACCATGACATGACTGTTTTGTGGCAACTTTTTAAGTTAAATATTTGATTTACGATGCCCTATTAAAAATGAAAGATAACAAATCATCTCCTAAAATAAAAAAAAAGATTAATCAGTTGGGTGTATTTTAGCCCTTTTCGAGTCGGTCACTAAATATAGATATATACTAAGAAAAATAGCAAAAAAAAGTCCTAAACGTCTTCGTCTAAAACAGAGATCGGCAGATTGTAAAACTGCGCATTTTGCTTTTTAAAAAAGGACCAAAAATAACCACAAAATTTTCGATTTTCCCATTTCTGAATCACTTTTCTCACTCTATGAAAAACATTTTTTGCAAAAAACCAGAGACAAACATAATAACAGTCAACAGATCTTAGACAACTACCAGCTGAAACAGACTAAAATAATTTTATACAACACTCTATTATTTTTATATTAAAGCTACAACAGAATAATCAACAAATGAAACTGAAGATTTTCTCACTTTTTATAATGCTTAAGAAAACACAATCAAAGACGTTCATAAGAAAAACACACTGTTTTGATTTCTTCTTCTTTTGATTCTGATAAAAAGTATATATCGTTTAACAACATCTTAAAATTTCAAAATTTCGAATGTCTTTGTCAATAAATTAATCAAAGAATTGAAATCCTTAGAAAAACATCATCTTCCAAACAACTACCAAAGGAGAGAGAGAAAAGGGAGAAAACAAAAGAATAACAACAGTTATTTTTCACGTGAATCTTTTTAAAGGTGGCCTTCATTTTACTGATACCAAAAAATAAATATATTTGGAAAACTAACAAAGTACAAATGTGGAAATAATTCTATAAAAATTTTTGACCGTCTCAAAGAAAATAAGAGTGATAACCACAAAAGTATATGTCATAAGCCTCACATGGAAGATCTTTGAAGAATGGAAAGTGAAAGTTATCTCAATTTTTTCTCTCGATCAAAATCTGATAAAACAGTTGTTTTTATTTGTGGTCAAAAAAAGTTTGGTCTTTTTATATGAATTATTTTGAAAGTGATGGGAAGGGAAAAAACAAACATGTATTTTTTGTTGTTACATCTTTTCAATTCGGCAAGTTTAAAGCCTACGCTGATCTTTTTCTATAGTTCATAAACAAAAATGGCCGTGAGAAACTGGAATAATGTTGACTTCTTTTATTTTCAAAAACAACATGTCGTTAACCTTTTAAAAGTTTTAGCGCAGGTTTTCGGTAAAGCAAAAAGTAAAACAAAAATGGACGTTGTGTTCGCAAAATTTTTAAATTACGCAAAAGATATGTTACAGTAGCTGAACATTGTTTTCAGTTAATAATTTTAATTTTTTATGCTTAACTTTAATCACTCAAAATTTAATAAAAGCAAAAGTAAAACTAACCTCCTCAGAATGTGACAGATCAATTGATGTTCTTCTTTGCATACTTCGCAGCTTCTGTATTGATGTAAAAGTTGGCTGAGGCTGCCTTTGAGCAGTTGGTGAATCAGGTGTTGTTGGACGTGGTGGTGGCATAATTGTTAATGATCAGATTACTGTAATAACAAAATAATAAATTGAAATAAATATCTTTGAAAATACAGAAAGTTGAATTTAATTGAATTGAAATACGATGTTAAAATAATTGATGATACTGTGTTAAAATAATACCAAATAAAATATTTAAAATAGAATAAAATATGCTAAAATTTTACAGAAGGATTAATAAAAATTTAAGAAAATGGATTTTAGAAAAAATAGCGGATTTACAATAGATTTCAACGATCAGTGACAAGGACGTACGCAAAAAAAATTTTCGGGGAAGGCACGCCTTTGATCTTTTGCCGCTTTTGGCACGCGTCGGCAAAACATCAAAGAAATTTGTTAATTTCAGGGGCACAGGTACCCTAATGCCCCCCCCCCCCCCCTTAAATACGGCCTTGATCAGTGATATATCCAATAAACGAATGATTTCTTTATGATAGTTTTTTCTTACATAAAAAAAGTAAACAATAACAGATTCAGAAAGAAAAAGAATCGTCGATAATAAAGAATAAAAAGTTGTTTAAAAATCTTATCATTAACTGACAAAGACTGATTACATATGTATTTTCATTACCACCCTTTAACTGCAGAAGTAACACAAACAAGGGTGGCAATAAAACAGAGAGAATAAGAGAAGGAAAAAAGTGGATCAAAGTTTACTTTTAGCTTGAACAAACAGACAATTAAAATTTGCTGAACGATATATCCTTATTTGATCAATGTTGAAAAATGATGGAACATCGAAAAATAGAGTTAAAACAATGAGACAAACATGTTTTAAAAAAGTGGGAACCGTCGCACGTGATATTTCGACGGCGTTGACTTTAGTTTTTTTTTGTGATGACGACAACGACGAAAAAGTTAAATGAATAAATAAGTGATAGAGGGAAAGAGAGAGAAATAGACAAGTGGAAAATGCATACATACTTTTAAAACAGTGTAAACACTTTTTGTTAAAAGTACAGTATCCCTGATACTGTACATATTGATAGACAAGTGAAAAGTTTAAGCTACAAGTAAATAGTAATAAGAAAGCAAAAAAAACAAAACAAGATAGAACAAAAAAGTCCTAGACAATTGCATCATTGAAAACTTTCAATGTGTTTAAAGCATGCTTGTTTGCTTGCAGAAATAAAAGAGAAGCAACGTTTTTGCCACCAGCAAAAAAAGAAATAAAATTGACATAGTCTGGCAAAATGTGCCAGACCATGTCACAGTTAAAAACGTTTCAAACATTTTTTTGTTCTCAACTTTTGACAATGTTTCGCCGCTTTTAAAAAAACTGGGAGAGATGGGAAAAACAGAATGCTAAAACTTTGGGGAGAATGGCACGACAAAACAGTAGAAGATGCTGTCGCTGCTGCAATGGCAAATAAAAAATTGAACATTTTTATATTTTTTTGACGAAATAAGTTCAACGGGTTTTTGTTGAAAAAAGTGATGTAAAAAATAGAGAAACGCACGTTTTTTTAAAAGTCTAAAATAAGTAAGCAAGAAAATCCATAGGAAATAAAAGGGGGAGATGAAGAAGAGGAAAAGCTTAAAAGAATAAAAGCAAAAACAAACAAATCAATAACAGTTTGTGGGAGACGAATTAAGTATGAAAAAAGAAAGGAGAAAATTTTGTCCGTTAAAAAGTCATAATTTAGTTTCTATTCAAAGTGTTAAAAAAGCTTTTAAGTTTAACAGCGAAAAAATGGTATGTTATATTTTTAGTGGTGGAATTAGAGGAAATTTTATATAATTCAAAAAGTTTTACTTATAAAAACTGATTGAACAATTGTTAAAGGTTTACGTTTTAATAGTTTATAAAACATTTCTAATCTTTATATTGGTTACGGTATTTTAGTAATTAATTTTACTATATATTTTGTTCTCAAAAAGGTCAGTCTGACGAGGACTAAAACTATGGGTAGTAAATGTAAATAAAACATACAAAAGGAAACAATCAAAAAATGTTAGCAAGATTGTGTTGATTTCAAATGTTGCTGACCGATACCATTCAAAAGCTTGTTAAAATAAACCGATGGTAGAATTCTAAGAAGTTTTAAAATTATAATCACCGTTTTTTACGATTATTATTGGTTTTTTAAACTTTAAAACTTATATAACTCTTTTTTTATTTTTAACATTCATTTTTAACACAAATATAAACAATTCCCCTCCAAAAAGTGATGGCAATCAAATGAATTAATGAAACAAACATCAAGAAAATAAAAAAGTGGAAAGATGCAATTAAAGAATAAAAATAAAAACAAAAATCAATTGCAAAAAAAGAAGAAGTTTATATGGCAGCAACCTTGTCTAGTGTTATTTTTTGCAGCAACAACAGGTATATTATTAGAAGAAGAAGAATGTTAGATGGCTGCTGATCATTAATGTTCTTAATGAAGGAATGAAAAGGAAAGGGAAATAAGAAAGGAAAGCAAAAACAGGTAATCACTTAAACAAACGACGACAACCGCAAAGTTTGATCTTGAGATGGTGGTAAAAAAGCTATGGAAAAAAGTCTACCTTTTGCAGCCTTTGATACTCAAACTTAAGCAGTGACAAATAAATTTGAGGCATGTAAAAATGTCAGAGAAAGTATTGGGCTAAATTTTAAAGTCACTTTTTAAATTAAAGATAACTTTCACATGTGCTTTTATGAGCCAAAATGGCATATTGCTAATAAAACTAAAACGAACAGCAGTAAATCGACTGTGTTGTAAAACAGAGAAAAAACAAAGGAAAACTACAAGACTTCCGGGAGTTGTGCATTCCAGATTTATCAATTCGTATAATCTTTTATAATGTTAAAACACAAATCAATAAATTTTTTCAAGATGGTTCTTGTTACTTTCTTAACATTTTATCTTACAATATGAAATGAAACAAATAAAATTATCGTATTGTTTTTTGAATGTTTCAACATGCTTTTGGAAAACGAAATTTTAAATTTTTTTTCTCCTTGAAGCTAAATTTTAACAAAGAAAAATACTGAAGTTTTTGTTTATTCTCGAATTTCAAATTCATTTACCCATGGTCTTGCAGTTTGACCGGTTCCCTGAAGCATTTCAGCTTGTGCATCTTGATTATCTTGTCGTAATGTATGATGAGTTCCACCAATTGTAGCCTTACACTCTGGACATTTTGAGGTTTCAACAGCACCACCACAATTACCAATACCGTAATGATGTCCTAAAAAGATCTTTTTACATGTACTTTGACAAAAGTCTTTCCAACACACCATTTGGACATTTATACCATCGAGTTACATGTGAACCCAAAGCTTTAACGATTTCAATTCTCTCTTTTTCAGAAATATCGAAATTTGAAACGGGATAAAATTTTGAAAGATTTGTAAGTTGCTGTGAAAGTTCTTCTAAAAAACTTTTGTAAGTTTTACATACTTTTTCCCTCGTGAGCTTACTTTCAAGTTTTTCATCAAATTCTTTATTTCCATTTAATTTTTCAAAGATTTGAGTTATCATATCTGCAGCATCTTGTTGTATGTCATTACTGTTAGTTGGGGCTCTTGTTAAATATGAAAAAATCTGAAAAAATAATTTCTTTTTAATTCTTTTTCTTATTTATCCAATTTTTATAACGCTACCATCCCGAGAGCATTATTATTTTGTTGTAAACTATTATTATTTGCAACTCTTGTCAGATATGAGAAAAACTAAAATACATTTAAAATTTCTTTTTTATCTGTTGTGTATTTACTTACCTCAACCAAAAATCCGAATCTTTGAGTTTCATAAACAATTTGTTGTACGGTAGTCTCGGAAATTGATCTGGGATCAATTCGACCAATTAAATAAATGATTTCTTTTTGAAGAAATTCCCAAAAATCGTCAATTCTTTGCGCGGTCATTATTTGTTGAAAAAGTGGTTTATCATTGATATTCTGAACTTTAATATTCAAGGGTTTAACATTTTCGATAGCTCTATTCTCATATTTTGTTAATAATTTCATAACACTAAAAAGTTTAAATTATTACAAAAATTTATAGTCAATTTAAGAATTTACTTTAAAATATTTCGTGATGTTGTAAACCAACTTTTTGTAATTAAATCTTGATTTGGATCTTTTAATATCTTTTTGAGCCATGTTATTTCTCGAACTTTTCCAATATCACTGAAAGTGTTTGTTAAAGATTTCTTTCCTTTTTTATAACTTACGTTTGTTCAATTGGTGCAAAAGCTTCAACAACCTCTTTTGAAAATTTCTCTTGTTCTACTTTTTTTTCTTCGACAGTTAAACCACGAATAATTTGTTTAATCTGAAAACTGCTATTGTTTGTCTACAGTAATTTATAAATGCTTTTACATTTTCAATATCAATTGCTCGTTGATTCAATAAACTTATGTAACGTTTTGAACGACAAATTGGAGCTTTACATTTTGGGCAATTAATTTTAACGATTTCTGTTGCAGTTTCAGCGTCTTCTGGATTTGGGAGTAAAGATTCAATCCACTGATCTAATCCTTGAACTTCAATAAAATGTTTGCAATCTTTTAATTGAACAAATCTGGCATTCTCTTCTTCCTCGTATCCCAAAAATGTTTCTTTAATTTCAGCAAATTTTTCAGGTTCACAAATTTTACAAAGTTTTGGACATTCATCCCCGCAAACACCAATGCATAAATGTGGGACATAATCATTATCTATAATGTGTGCTGTAAAAACAGATTATTATAACTATAAAACTTGCCTTTAACATGGTTTTTTTTGTTACTCGGATCACAAGGTAAAAGTTTTTGACAGGGTTCTGAGCATGGCTTAACTGTACACGGATCACCACAAACCAAATCACATTGCCTATGTTCACATTGATTTAAACATGGTTCTTTGCATGGAGGACATGGCTCGCCACACGTTCTTCCAGGTTGTTTAGATTTTTGAGAATCCAAAACTTTTCTAACTTTTTTCTGTCGTTCTCCTTTAATTGGAACTTTTCCACATTGACTATGGCCACATGCTGTCTCGCACGCCTTTTTACAAGGTGGACAAATTTTTGAGCATTTCTCATCACATTCATGACCACAAATAAGTATCTTTTTACAATTTTCTGTGCATTTTATATGAATTCTTCCATTTCGGCATTCACCACATGAACCCTTGCAAAGGTGACCACACTCAGGTAATGGAGTGTTACAAGGTTGTTTGCAAAGAATTTTGGTGACATCATCTGAACATTTTGCCTTTGTAATATGCTTACAAAGTGGCCATTCTTTTTCTACTATTGCATGGCATTTCACAACATTAACATCTGCACTACAATGAATTTCAACAATATGATTACAATTTGGAATTTGTCGTGTAACCATTTCTGTACAGAAGTTTGTACATTTTGAGCTGCACACCTCTTTACATCTATGACCACATGATAAAAATTTCTTGCATGGGTCTTTACATTTTATTTCTTCTGGTTTTAGATGACAGAAATCATTCTTTTGATGTCCACATGGAAGATCTTTGATAACTTTAATTTTACATTCACCACATTCTTGCCAGCAATCTTTTTTGCATGCATGTCCAGCAGCTTCACATTTCTTTTGACATAATTTTTGACATTTATATTTTTGATGATCCATGTCGTCATTGTGACAAGGCTTGACACAACAGTGTCCACAATCAAGCCGAAAATTACATGCCACATCACATCCACCTTCTCGGCATTTAGCTTCAAAATCTTTGTATGTTTTAATTATCTGTAAAATTTATTTTAAAAAAAACAGGTTCAAACTTAAAATTTAACTTGTTCTTTTCCATGCATTTGACATTTTACAATTAATTCATTGCTTACGGCTCCCACTTCTGTTGCACTTGCTTTAATATTTTTCCATAAATCATGTTTTTCAGCCAAGAAATCAAGATTACAAATAACATATAAACCCATTTTTGCACGAGATAATGCAACACATACTCTATTTGCAATCTATAACCCCTTATTACCGTATGCTTTGTATGACTGCAATATTACTTACGCTTAAAAATCCAATTTTATTATCGGGATTATTGCTTCGAACAAGCGATAGAATGATAATATTACTTTCTTCACCTTGATAATTATCAACACTTTGAATATTCAATCCATGACCTCTACCAAGAATTTGTTCAGCCTTTTTTCTAATAGTTGAAAGTTGATCCAAATATGTGCATAATACAGTAATCTAAAATAAGTATTATTGATCTTTTCAATATTTTAGCTTTAGATATCTTACATCACTACTCATATAAGTTTGTTGTAAAAAATATCTTGCAAGTGCAATCGCATATTCTGCTTCATATGGATTTCGATGAGATTTAAATTCTTTTTCAAGAACTTCTGGGTGGCTGTGTGTAATAAACATTAAATTTTTTGTGACACCTTTTACTGATTCCCTTTTTTTAACAGATGGATCATCTTGAAGTCCATCGTAGAAATGCGGCATCAAAGTTCGGGAAATTATCTAAAAATAGGGTTTTGCATTCTTTGCTGCAGCAGTAGTATAGACTTACGGGACACATACGATGTTGATTTTCCAACATACGGAACGGATAATTATTATTAATTAAACGTTCAAATAGCGAAATCTCAAGATTATATTTTATCGCCAACTCATAGACAGCCGGATTAGGTCGAAGTTGCTTATGATCTCCAATAAGGATCAAATGTTGACAAGCTTCTGTTAAACTTGCAACCAAATGTGCTTCTAAAACTTCTGCAGCTTCTTCAACAATTAAAATTCGAGATCGAAGTGCTCTTAATGTACCTATATAAGTTTGCATAAAAGTACTGTAATGTTACACGTGATATCTTACTTTGATGCTTTGCAGCTCCAGTGGTTGTCATTCCAACAACTTGTGCAGATTTTAAAATGCTTACATCTGCAAGTGATCGAAGTTCAGTTAAACGTTTTACATTTTCGCTGTATTGATCCTCCAAGTTTTTTAACTCTTCATTAATTGAATTTCTAACTTTTTCAACCCAATACTGATATAATCTCCAACGACTTTGTAAAGATAACTGCCAAATATCATCTATCGCATTTGCTTCTTCTTCTGTCATAGGTGGGGCTACAGTAATATAATCAATGAAATTTGAAAGAATTTCAGGATTAAACCAATTTTGCAATTTTGTGGATTTATCTTTTTGGTTCTTTTCATGTGTAACAAATCCCTCTTCATCCAAAATATTGGTATCAACAAGCATCCGGTTATCATCTTCATCATTTTTAAAATCTGAAATATCCATTTTTTCGTCTTCTGTAGGTGCTGGTGGTGCTGCAGCTTCAGGTAAAATGACATTTGCAAATTCTTTATCCCGATTTGCAGTTCTCGTTAAATAATGTTCTTGTTGAATTCTGGCAAGATTACTGTTAATTAATAATTCAACTGCCACAGCTTCATTGTATCCTAAAAGTTGCTCGCGATTATTTTTCTAAAAACAACGCAAAAATTTAACCCAATCTAATCACTTCATTGACATCATTAATAGAAGGCCAAGATGCGGCTTCTTGAAACAAACGATTATTTGGTAAATTTCGATACGGTACATTCTTTAATTTTGCAAATAATCCAAATGCATCCAAATAATTTTCTTGATTATTATATGCTCGAACAAGAGCATTTTTTGCTTTTATTTCTGAAACTCCCCATGCCATTAGCTGTCGAATAGTGCCAATATCATTTGGATTGAAAATTCGATGACGAGAAGCTTGTGTTAACCATTTAAACATTAAAGTTTCATTCGAATGTTGTTGGACAGGTTTATACAAATCTCTGCTATGTAAATAATAGGGTGTTTCATTGTTTGTAATTACTGGTAATAACAGTGTTGGATTTACTAGACGAGTTTCAAGCTCCTTTAAACATGCAGATTTTTCTTCCATATTTGTTTGGAGCTGTGCAATTCCACGTCGCAAATGAAAGAATTGTGTTCGTAGAGTTGGATTATCCCATTGTCGCTTTTTCGATAGCATATATCTATATACAGTAATTTTATATACACTAAATTAGTAATAATAAGAACAAATTACTTTTCAAGTGCTTCATTTTTGCATCTTCCACCAACTCGAATAATTCCATCTTCTAAAAAGCTGCTAATGCCTTCCAAAAATTGATCTAATGCATGATTCGTATAACAGACAACCAGCATAGGACGTCTATCATTTTCAGGATTCCAGACATCAGAGTTCTCAAATAACAACTTTGCCAATTGTAGCCCCATATAAGTTTTACCAGTTCCAGGTGGGCCTTGTATAATTGCTAAATTTGTTGTTAATGCATATACAAGGGCATCAAATTGTGATTGGTCCATTCCACAACATTCTGGATTTAATTTTTCTTCAATTTGATCTACTCGAAAATGTGTTGTTGCATAATATTGTGTGTATTCCTTTTTAATTAACATATTAAAATCCATTGTTCTTCCTTCTAAATATTCTGGAATACGAGTATTCGTATTTACAGAAACCAAGTAATTTGAAAATGGTACAGCTTCAGTTGGTTGAAGAGCCTGCAAAATAGTTTATTTTATGTATTCATTCCATAAAAAAGTGATACCTGTAATGCCATCATAACATGTTTATAGGCTTCAAAGAATGCTGGAGATTCAACCATTTTATATTTCCATTTTGTATTAACTTTTGACATTTCTTCAAATTTTAAACCAATTTCATTTTTCATTAGCACTTTTTCATCTCTGTCAAGTACGGTAGCGAATAAAAATACAGTTTGAAAGTCATCCGATGAAAGACAGACCAAACTACCGTATTTTAAACGTTTATCAAATCGAATTCTTCTATTGCCCTATAAAAATGTTTAAACTATTATAGCATTGGGATTACTGTAGGTGTACCTTTAAAGATGCATATGAAATTAATTCACCAGTTTGTTGATGCATTGTTGATGCACCCAATTCAACATCTTTATAAACGAATAAATCAGTTTCTTTCGCTCCACCTTTTTGATATGCGGCAATTCCCTCTCGAAGTGGCCGAATTAAATCTTCACGAAGAAGGCGAAATTGTACATCCAAATAATGTTCATCAGAATCATATTTTCCCTTTTTTCGTGCAGGTCGAAGATATGGCCGATAGTTGTAGCCGACGTCTTCTGGTACAGGAATAACAGAAAGTTCTCGAAAATTCATTGGTGGCTCTCCAAGACTTCCTTCAAAATCTTTATTTTCACGTTTTCGAGGCTGTGCTTTTTGTAGTCTTTGTGTAGCGCGTGCTTCATGTCTATCCTAAAAATGAAACTTATTAATAGTTAGCATGTAAATGTGATACAACCTTTAAAGCGATTTCAAGTCTCTCAATTTGTTGTACTGTATCTTCCAACAAAATTCCTTTTTCAGTTTTAGATAAACTTGAAATAACATTTTCAACTTTTGGTAAAAGGATATCCATATTTGATGGATTTAACGCAAAACCAAGTAACAAAAGTTTAACCAAATAGTCAGCGAGTTGTACATTTAATGGTTTTTGCATATTTGGATCATACGGCATTGGACAAATGCATTCATCAACCAGTGTATTAATTAATTTACTCTTTAAAACATCAGCAACAAATTTATGTGTAAGTGTCATTAAATCTGCTTGATTCGTTGAAGCTGTAGCAACGATTACCCGCAAAAAATTTACTCTTTTATCCAAATGTGGCCATAGCTGATCCAAACGTTTTATGAATGATTCTGCCTGAAAAAAATTTCAATAAGTTGTGGATTACGGTAAGCTTAAAAATGAATGTCGCAGATTATTAACAATGAGATAGTTTTTGTTATGCGATACCATAATAAAGTATACCTGAACAGCTGTTAGTAAATCAGATGAACCGGGCAAAATTTTTTTAGAATTCATTCCCTCACAAAGTTCTTCAATTTTTTGGTATCCAATTCCGTAGCTTGCAACTTCATCAGAAAATGGCTTGTTCCCTCCACCTCGGTGATAATTTTCATTTCTTTGTTGTTGTTGATTATTATGTCCTTCATTGTTTTGATCATTGTCTCGTCCACGTCTATTAAAGCCTCCTCTTCCTCTACCCCGAAATCCATTTGGATTATTATTTTCATGACTATTATTAAAGCCATTATTGGGATTATTATTGTTATTAAAATGATTTTGATGATGATTAAAGCTGTTTCCTCCTGCTCCTCTACTACGATATGGCCTTCCATTTCCAGGACGGTATTGTCCTCTTGGACGAAAATTATTGTTATCGTGATTCATAATACCCGTTTAAATGTAAGAGGAACACTAAAAAATTTTTGTTTTTAAGTCCTTTTTAAAACAATTACGATGAATAAAAAACGCCAGAGCAAATATTTGTATACCGTTTATAAAAGTACAAATTAATCATTAACCACAGTTTTGCTTGCGCATGGTAAAAACCAGTGGCATTAAATGGATAAAAAAGACAGCAGTATCGATTTGGACAAAATGTTTTGCAATAAAAAACGGAACTAAACAGTGAAAAAGCATGAATCACATTTCTTTTAACAAAAACAAACATGAAAAAAACTGATATTAACTGATAAAAATTGCATTTTTGTAGATAAGAGCAAAACGCTAAATTTAAAAAGTGCCTTTTCAAAGATGGAACAAAAGCAAAGTTGCATAAAAAAACGAGTTGCCTTCATATATTTTTTTGCATACATCCAAAAAATGGAAGTAACAACAACAACAAAAAAGAGAAGAGAGGGAGAATTTGCTCTTTCTCATGTTTTGAGGTCAAAGGTTGTGCAGTTTTCATAAACAAAAATTGCAATCACTGACACAATCATGACTAACAAAGAAACTCTGGTGGTTCCCTTGTTAGTCACGATCATCAAATCGCAAAACTTTTATATCTTTACAGTATTTTTTATCAAGAAAAAAAATCCCGTTTTTCCACATCAAAAAGTTATTGTGTATTACCCAAATTATTGTATAATGAAGTTTTTGATCCTGCAGCTTCAAATTTATCTTAATTTGAAAAAAACAAGCAAAATATAAAAGTTTTTTTTGGTTTTAGTCGGTCATTTAAAAATCTGTATACAGTATTCATTTTTATTTTAAAATACAGTACTCACAGCTGATTATTTTTTTGGCATTAAAACAATCTTCTTTAAAATGGTGAAACATTTTTGAATCAAAATATTTGACATTTTACTGTACTTTCCAAATTTAAGTTTTTGTTTGTTTGATTATATTATGGTTAATTTGATTTTGTGTTGAATTTTTTTTTAAAAAAAGCGCATCTTCAAAAGCAAAGAATGCACAATAATAAATTAGAGCATGACTAAACAAACAAATGAATATGTCGTCCGAGATTTATCATCGGTTTTAGGTTATTCACAAATTGACCGGAATTGTTTATCCCTCTTTTTTGGCTTTCTTTGGATTTCTGCTTTTATGGATCTGCACTGTTTACTTTGTTAGATTTTATCGAAAAGAAACGTTTACTCATTTTCTTTAAACATTTAAAAAATGATTTCGTTTAAATTTTTTCTTGTTGTTTTATTTTTAAATGTGACAAATGTATTTGGAGTAATTTTTGGTGATTATAAACCTCCGAATCAAGTTATGTGTAAGTTAAATAATTTTTGAATTACTTTAATATTGGTATACTGTATAGCAGCAGAATTAGTTTGTACAGATCGTGATATGCAACTACATGTTTTACTGGAAAAACCATTATCACATTCTGCAAGAATTTTCGTGAAAGAGCAATCTGCAGATCCACATTGCGTGCATCGATATGAGCCAAATTCTGAACATAATGGTATTGTTTCGAAACATTATTTGATAGTTTTTAATACTTGAACTACAGCTTTGATGTTTCGCGTACCACTTTCAACATGCGGAATGCAGCGAATACAGTACCATTCAACAAAATTCTCGTTTACCACATCTATTGTTGTTTCATTTCATCCATTCTTCGTTTCATCATATGATCGATCATTTCGAATTACATGTGATTATTCACAAATTCAACCACCCCCTAAACAAGATGTTACTGTGGGAGTCGGAGTTGAGTATGTTCTTTCATCGAAGATTGTAGAAAATTAGTTTCTCTATAATAGAAACTCTATTGTTTTAATTTATTTTTAGAGAAGCCCCGGATGATTCTGATGTAAATGAGGTATATCCAGAAACAGCCGAATGTTCATACAAGTTATTGTACCGTAACAAAGGCTCTAAAATAATGGAAAAAGCAAAAACCGTACAAATTGGTGATGAGCTAGAACACGTTTGGCATTGCCAAAATCTTCAATCGAATCAATTCATTTTTGTTCACGATTGTATTGTTAACCCAGAATTTAGTCTTGGAAATGACCCAGTTTTAATAGATTCAAATGGTTGCCCAATTGATGAAACTGGAATTGGAGCTATTGAATATTCAAGCGATGGAAAAACGGCAACTTCAAAACATTTGGCATACAAGTTTGCAGATTATCCAAACCTTTTATTTAAATGTTCTGTAACAATCTGTAAAGCATATACCTGCAAATTTACAGATGGCACATCCGTTTCATTGGTTTGTTTACTTTTAGTTTTAAACAATTACAGTAGTTATAATTTGTTAAGCCACATTACTGTATTCATTCTCCCACAGAATTTTAATAGCATTTATTTCAGCCTTTAAACTGCTCGCAAAAACGGTCAACTCGTTCAATCAGTCTTTCATCCCAAAATAATTCAATTGAATTAAGCGAAATTGTAAATGTAGAAGAGATTTTAACGCATGCAACCTTGGATCGTGAAGAACCTCTTTCACAAATTCCTCCTACAATTTGTCCGTCATTTGCAGCTGAAGCCGCATTACTTTCGTTTTCCATTCTTTTTTTATTTTTAAGTATTTTTCTTGTTTGTAAAAGTCGCAAAAATTATTAAATAATTATTTATTTTAAAAACTACTGTTAATAAATATTTTGAAAAGCATTTTTAAAAAGAATTTATTAATTTTTGTTTATAAAAAGTAAAATACAAAATCATTTTTTAATCATTTTTTAACAGGGAAGCAACATCAAAATTGCAAGGCTTTTTGACTACCGTAATCCTATTGCTTGAAGAAGGATAAGAGTTATTAGTTTGAATTGAATGCCAAAATGGTAGAATTGGAAAAGGGGCAAATTGGTTAGCAAAAATTTGAACATCGTGACTTTTAACTTTCCATTGTGCTTGTTTTCGACGAAAATCTCCTCGAGAAAAATCCTCCATATTTGCAGGATGAATTGTCCCTAAATATCCCAATTATTACAGTTACAGTAGTTATAATTTGTTAAGCCAAACAAACAGTAAGAGCTTTTCCCATTTGCAGCCCGTCCAGCTTTAACAAAGCAGTCATTCAATGAAAGATTGTGACGAACAGAATTTCGCCAACCATTACCACGAAATCGAAAATATGGGTATTGTGTTAAAATCCATTCATATAGCTCTGAGAGAAGTATACGCTTTTCAGGTGATTCCAAAATACATTTTGCTATTATTCCAATATAACTCATTGAAGGCTTATGAAATGCTTCAGGTGGAAGATGATGAGGTGTTGAAATCCAAGAAAGTTGTGGCTGCTGATGCTTTCCATCCATTATTTAATCAACCACAAATTTTCAACAACTAAAAATTTGTAAAGCGCAAAAACACACAAATGTTTTTCTTTGTTCACTTAATCAAGTGTGCCGTTAACTTTTTTCCCCTTTTCTTTTTAACTCAACTTCAGGAAGTGCCCGTTTATTTTAAAACATCAACAGTCGATCTTCTTCTTTCTTTTCTTTTTATTTGCGAACAACGGATTCCCGTAATTTCATTTTCGAAAATCCAAAAAGAAACTAAACAAAGTTTTGGCACTAATTTAAATTTGTATTCAAGCTTTTCAATTTTTTTTTTCACAACAAAAGTTTATAAAAAATATTTATTTTGAAAAGTAATGCAAAAAATGAAAATGAGAATAAACAGAAAACAAAAAAAAGTAAAATGGTAAGAAATACGAAATAACCACGAATGGTAAAGCAATACAAGATGCACACAAAGATCGAAAGAAGTTCAAATAATTTAAAGGTATTCTATAGCAATTATGCGTCCTTCAACAGTTGTACCAGAAAGTTGGGACTTTGTTCTTTCAGCATCAGAAATACGAACATAACGTACTTTCGCAACACCTGGAGAAATAATTTCAACATTTTCAACTTCACCAAATTTCTGAACACGATCATGAACAATTTGCCATGTATAATCCATAGGAAGCTAAAAATGTTGTTTTATTAACAGTAACAAATAAAAAAAGATAAAAATTTAAAAAGAATTCAAACCTACATTTTTGATAAGAATAACACGACTTGGTTGACTATCATAATATGGTTTATTTTGTTGGGGCTGTTGTTGGGGCTGTTGCTGCTGTTGTTGGCTATAATTAACTTGAGGACTCATTTTTGGATACATATTATTTGTTGGTGTTGAATTGAAACCACTTGTATTCATTGAAGCATTCAAAGGAGGGCCATTATTGACTGGCTGAGAAACAGGATTATTATTGAAATAACTATTACCAGAATACGCGGCAGGTGGTTGTGAATTTTGAGGAGGTTGTTGGGCTTGGGGTTGAACATATCCCATTGCAGAAGTATCACCAACAGCAGCAGCACTCATATTCATGGAGTTATTAACAAAAGAACCGTTCAAAGAAGAATTTTGAGCAGGAATAGGAACCTGTGAAAACGATTGATTCGTAAAACTATTATTACCATTCATTGGTGGCTGTTGAACAAATGGTTGAATAGTTGGCTGGGGAACGGTAACACCGCTTCCATTTACTCCAATAAGTGATTGGATTACTGAGTTAGCAAGAGGTTGTCCCCCTGATCCTAAGCCCATGCCAATAGCGCGTAAACCAGCAGGTAATTCGCCATCACGACGAGGAACTTCTTTATCAAATCTATCCATCTTAACAGAAAGTGTACGATCGAATAAGCGTTGATTATTTAACATTGAAATTGCTTGTACTGCCTCAATAGGATGAGAAAATTGAACAATTGCCATTCCCTTAGTCTTTCCTTCAGTATCAAGTTGAAGATCGAACCATGTAATTTTTCCTGCTAGCGAAAAAATATCATAGAGTTTTCCAACACCACAATTATAAGGAATCTAATGAAAAAAAATCATTAGAAAGAAGTTAAAAATGATACAAAAGCAACAAACATTGGTAACAAAAACTCTATTAACAAGAGGTGGTTTAATATTTAATTGAGCAAGAAAAGTTGGACTAAGACCATAAGTTTCATTTTCTGCAACACCTCCATTATCATCTTCACGTTCTCTTCTTTGACGATAACCAGTTCGACCAGGAATAAGATCACGATTAGCTAGAAAATCAATTCCTTCGTTGTTTTTTATATGGCGGAAAAATCCCATAGGATCCTAAATGTTTATTTTACAGTAAACTACATTATGTGAAAAACTTAGAAAAAACTATTTTACCCGAATTTCTTTAGCAGTAATATGACGTCCACCGATTTCCATACGATGAAAAGTATCGACACAACGTTGAGCAGCAGCTCTATTATCGAAATCAAGAACGGCACAACCTTTAGGCTTTCCGTCACGATCTTCTAAGAATTCTACGTAAGCACTCTACAAAAGAATCTCAGTGAATATGTTCATAAAAGGTTGGCTGACAGGAAGAATGCAAAACCATAACGAACAAAGAGAAAAAGCGATATCTTTTCGAAAGTAAGCTTCCTGTCAGCCCTTAATTTTTATTACCTCGCCAGCTTTTTGACGTAATAAATCTTTTAATTCATTCCATTTTAATTCAAAAGGTAGATTACTCAAATAAACCATCTTATCACTATGTGGATCAATAGGACGCTTTTCTACAACAAAAAACAATAATAAACACAAATTTCTTTACGCTTATATGAACTAATTACTCAGTATTTTCTTCGAACAAGATTACAAGTGAATTTGTGCCGTAAAATTGTTTAAAATAACTAACCTCGAGTACGGCGACGAGAATTTTGGCTGGAGGGACCTCGAGGAGATCTTGAACGTGATCTTACCGAACTTGAACGATGACGATCCATTATCAAAGATAATACAGATTCCTTTTATTCGAGTAAAACCAAATTAACGATGATGAAAATTCTTATTTGAAAAAAAGAGATGCTAAGAATGCCAAAGTTGAAAAGTTGGAAGAAGAAATATATAAATCTGATCAATTGCGCAGAAAATAAAAATAAGAGAGGAAAAAATAAGAAATTCAATTTTTTGGTTTGTAGAAAAAAAAACGCTGTAGTTACAAAAAACAAAAAATTGTTTGAACGGTTCGTTATGAGATTTCTGATGACAGTATGCCTTTTAGTAAAGTGCGGGAAATTTGAATAATGTGTAAACCCCTGAAGCTGGGTGTTGCAAAAAAAGTTCAAAAAACACACAAAGAAATGCATCATTTTAAAAAACAACAACAACAAACAATTTTAAGACAAAGAAGTCACGTCTGCAGAACATACGCGAATTCACTTATTACCTTGCATTTGATTGTTAACAAATAATAAAATTGTAATTAAGATGTTTAAAATTGCTGTAGCTTCACTTGGACGTTCTACTTTTTCTTCAAAGGTTTGTATATTTCTGTTTCACATTGACCTTTAAAGAATTTTTAGTCATTTTCAACATCTGCTCTTGCTGGGCTTCTTGGGCGATTGAATCATGTAGCAATTGCATGTCCAGATTTAGAAAAAGCAAGTGGATTCTATAAAAAACTTGGTGCAAATGTTAGTGAAGCTTTGGTAAGTTGAATACTATCTAGTATCTTTTTTGTATTACTATAACTTTATAGCCACAAAAAGAACATGGCGTGTATACGGTATTTGTGAATCTTGGAAATTCAAAAATTGAATTGTTACATCCGTTAGGTGAGAAATCACCAATTTCTGCTTTCCTTGAAAAGAATAAAGCTGGTGGAATTCATCATGTATGCATAGAAGTGCGGGATATTAATGAAGCAATTAAAACTGTCAAATCTTTGGGAATTCGAACAATTGGAGATGAAGCTAAAATGTATTTTATTTTGAAATCTATTTTTAACTGTTAATCATCTTTCAGCGGTGCCCATGGAAAACCTGTAATTTTTCTTCATCCAAAAGATTGCCTTGGTGTTTTAACAGAACTTGAACAAGCATAATTAACTTTCAAATGAATTGTATTTTTTATATAGTTTATTTAATACATATAATACGTAACAATGAAATAGAAAAATAAAGCGTATCATTAAATGAGAAGAGAAACACATCAAAGTAAAAAAAGTGAAATAAATTATGCAGTTGTTGGTCGAAAAGTAAAGCTTTCACGAAGTTGCTGTAAACGTTTTCTTGCATCAAGGACTTTTTGTTCTTGTTTTGTAATATCTGTATCCAAGACTTTTGTAATTCCCTAAATATTACAAAAATTACAGTATACTCCATAAAAAAACAAAAACTGTACCACAACAAGGGGTTGTTCAGGATTTGCATTATGGAATGGATTATCATGATTCTTCTTTGATGGATTATGCTCTTTTTGACCAACAATTCCATTTGTGGTTGGAGTAGAAGGTGTTAAAGCACTGATATAAGAAATTAAAGAATCTTCTGAACCCAAAATATTACAGTATGGTGTTACATTTTCAGGTAAATTTGCTTTAACTCGAATATATTCATCACTTCTTACAATATATTCTTTCGAAGTTTTATCACATTTATGGATTGGAATCATTGCAGCAGATTTTTCAAAAGTTTTTGCCCAAAATAATGGAAGTGGTCGATCGTTTGTTAGCGTTGCTATCTTCTTAATCTTATCTGGAGGAGCTTCAGTTGTTCCTTTATGAGTTGAATGTACAATGGTAATTGGTTGTTTAAAAATTGTTGCCGTTCTTCTCCATGGATTTTCAATTGATCCATCAAATCCTGTTTTAACGCTATCACATTTTGCTTTACTTTTGGGTCCTCTTCGAACTCCACCAACTCCTGCTTCAGACTTAATCCGACCCATCTGAATTTAAGTGAATGATTCAAGCTTCAAAAGAACGTTTTTCGAAAAATAACAATTAACTGAATTTTACAGTATGCACCCTAAGGAAATAAAGAGATTAATTTCACATCGGTTTTATTGTAAGACCACGTATTCTCGAATGCATAAAACAAAAAAAAACGAACAGAGAAATACATAGAATAAAAAACAGAGAACAAAAATAAGTAAATTCAGGTAACAATAAAAAAGGGGTAAGAAAAATAATAATAAAAGTTAAAGCAAAAAGCATATCATCATCATGCCTGATATTTATTCTTTGGCTTGCTTTTCTTGAGGTTCATCTTCAGAAGCTTGTGCTTTACGTTTACGAGGCTTTTCTTTGAAGTCTTCGCTGTCGTCATCTTCTTCTAAGCATTTGCTAGAATCAAGATAAGAGAGACCAATTTCTTCAACTTCATCATCTTCTTCGTCATCTTCAGCATCAGACATTCCATCTTCTGCATTTGTATCTGCTTCAGAAACTTCAATTTCTTCATTATTAGCATCATAACCATCAAGATAACGCAATTCAGGCATTAATTTAAAAACTTCTTCACGATAATTAGGAACTTTGGTGACATCATTTTCATATAAATCCAATGTAAGCAAAGATTTAACGTCAGTAAGGATCTTAAGTTCTTCAATAGTCTAAAAAAAGGAGATTGTTAGACAAAGAAAAAACCAATGACAAATAAAACTTACTGCAATTTGATTTCCACAAAGATTTAATTGTTCTAAGGCAGGAGTCTTTTCAACAAGGACCTTCAAAGATTCACCCTTTAATTTATTTTCAGAGAGATCAAGAGTATGCAATTTTGGCATAAGAGGAAGACCATTTAAATTATCAAGACCAAGACTAGATGCATTGAAAATGTTGAGTTCTGGTAATTCTTCAGGAAGACCATCCAATGTTGCACATTTTGCTTGTTCAAGATCAAGTTCGGTAATGTCCTTGAGATCACGACCATCAAGAGCTTTTTCGAAGACTTCTTTGAGTTCCATCTTTGATAGTAAATTTAAAACGTAAAAGATACAACGATGTAACCTGTAAATGAAGGGAATAAATAAATAAATTTTCAGATTAGAGCGACGAAAAAATATAAAAGAATGAAACTGCTGCCAAAATGCTTGTCCCTGGCAAAAAAACAAGTAAAGTTTATACGCGAGGAATAGAGTTTGAAAAGGAAAAAGGAACGTATTGAAAAAAAAGCCGGACATACACAAAAAATGACCTGTTCGGTTCGGGGTTGTCTGCTTTTGGCTTACAAACGGACGAGAAAGACTGCGCGCGAAAAAAAGCAAAGTGAATAAAAAAATTAGTTATGTTTCCAACAATTATGAGAAAGAAACGGCAATACAGTCTATACACTAAAGCGTTAGAGGTTGGTCTTCAATTAGTTAAATCACAATTTAAAAAAAACAAAGAAATAATAAAGAAGAACTTTGTGGAAGGAAGAGGAGGACTTTGGCGATGAGAAAAATAAAAAATGGCAAAAATCTTTTTCTCAAAATTTTTTTTGAAAAAAATGCGCGGGCTATCGTATGAAAGAGTTTGAAAAAGCGCCAAAGATTTGAAATTTAAATTTTGTTCGAAAAAAGAAATACATAAAGCAACCATAATTTATAAAAACATTTGGTGATTTTGATAAAATTTAATAAAGTTATGTTATGTTTTTTCAGTATGTAAAACCACAGAAACATAGCATTGCTACTCAAACCATCAAAAAATACAATACCATCAAAACCATTTTATATTTTAGTAAAAAAAGGTTAGCACCTACTGTAATTCCGGGAAGGAAAGCAATGGAGAAAAATCCGTTTTGGTGTAAATATAGGCGTCGCTGTTTTATGCAAGTGTGTACATACACGCAGATGTTTCTTCTTCCGATACAACCAGTGCATCAAGGAAAGAAAAAAAGCACAGCGCACATGTGCATGCTTTTAAAGAAGCCTGCTGCGTTTTGAGCTGGTCTTCTTTTGCTAAAACAACACACACAATTGAATTTGTTTTGCTACTTTCTATTTTGGTTTTTTAAAATGGAATATTTTTCCTCGCGATACCAAACATCAAATCATTTTTATCCAAAATCTGAATTTTCTTCATTATCCCGTGATAGTCCTTCTTCGTCATCAGTACAATCAACTTCACCTGGTGCTATTGCTACAAAAAAGCGAAGAAAAGATGGTCAAGATGCTGTTCGAGCTAAAATTCAACAAGGTTCTGCTGCTCTAATTGGATGCAATGGTGAAGGAGATATTTTGCAACATGTCATCGAAAATGGTAATAAAATTGCATATTTTTGTAGTGTTTGTAAATCAGTATTCTCCAAAAATACTGGAGGGTATTTAAAAACTCATCGAATGAAATGTTTAAAAAATATTCATTTGGATAAAGCAAATCCTCATGATTTATCTGATGCTGAAAGAAATGTACAGTTGATTTAAATATTTTACAAATGTAATTTCTGGAGATTTTAGGAATTTATAAAGCTGATAATTGAAAGTATGACTAAGGACGCTCAGTCAGCTGCATACTTTAATTCAGATACGTTTGTTTCACTTATACAGTTTGCTCATGATTTGGGATTTCAATTTGGCTTAGAAAATGCTCAATCTAAAGGTGGAAAACCCTTTGGACCTGCAGACATTTCAGGTGCTATTGTAAGCGTGTTCTTTCTTTTTATACAATTCAATAACTTTTAAACTTAAGCCCCATTATGTCGAACTTGAAAGAATTGTTAAAAGTTGTGTAAATGAAAAGAAGACTAAATTTTATGAATTAGTCAAACATAGCATTGATGGAGTTGGTGGATCACTTGTTGTTGATACAGTATCCCCAAAATTTAATGGATTTGTTTTCCACTTTATTTCCGATGATTGGGAATATATTTGGTAACATACTTTTTTGTATTTTTTTAGTAACACTTATTTTTGTAGTGCTCCAGTCGCTGTAGCCGATATTACTGCAGTCCCCGAAAAAGCAATAAACATTCTTCAAGAATATAATTTAGATCAACGTGATATTACATTTGTTTGTAATAAAAATGGTTCTGTGTTTCCATCTTTATCAATATATTCACTAATTACATCTGCTACACATTGGATGGAAAAAATATTTGAACAAATTTGTGAAAACTCTAAATCAAACACAACAAATATCCCTCCAAAACTTCAAACACCTCTCAATGAATTATTTCAGTTAGTTGAGAATGCAAAGACTGTTATAAAATATGTTGAAAAAGACGCACTAAATTCTTTATCATATAATACAGAATTTGATTTTGATGGTCGATTCATGTCAAAAGTGTTTACTGTAGGTTTCTGTAATATACATATTACCGCAACACAATTTTATAAATTTGAGGTGCATCGATTTATGGCATATTCTGATGAAGATCTTGAAGCAATTCGAAGTCATTTTTTACTACAAGAAAATAAGCCAATGTCTAAAATTATTGAAACGCTTTACCGTAATCGCATAAAATTAGAAGTTTTTACAAAAATGTTTCAACCGTTTTTGGACGGAATTCGGGGTTTAGAAGAAAGTGATAAAACTCCAACTTTACACCTTGTAGCCGGAATTATCTTCAATTATTGCCGCAAATTAAAAACTGAAAAATATTCAAATCAATTGGAAATGGTATTGGCTGAAATTATTTCAACTTCAATTGACGCTCAAATTGATTCTTTATTCTCTGAATCACATTATTACGCGATGATTCTTGATCCAAAATGTAAAAATAATTTAAAAGATTATCTCACAAAAGAAGAATTTTTACAAAAAATTAAAAATTTTGAAAAGCTTGTTAGTGAAGTTAATGGCCCATCATCTGATGAAACAAAACCGACGTGCTCAGATTTTAATCCCTATGAAGCAATAGATGAATCATTGAATTCATATAGAACTGAGCTAACTTTGTATTATCGAACAAATGTCACATGTGATGAAGAAGATTACGATATTCTCCAATGGTGGCGTGAAAATGCTCTACAATTTCCACGACTTTCAAAACTTGCTAAAAAATATCTTTCAATCCCATCAAGCAGTAATTCAGTGAATAAAATTTTTAATTTAACTTTGGATGAAAAAATCGGCAGTGATATTGATGCTTTGTCAAATGTTGTTTTGTATCGTACTATTGAAAAGCTTGGTATCTAAATTTGTTTTTTGTTTGTTTTAATAAATTGCTTTATTTTAAATGTGGTGTTCAGCAGAAAATTGTTAGAGGATACTGTAGCTGGAAAGAAAATGAGTTACCACAATTAAGTTTACTTAATTGTGGTAACTAGATAGATATGGAATTTTTAGTTTTATTTTGAGTACAACGACATTTTCAGTAAAATCAAAGCAATTTTTTTAAAAAGTAATTAAGTCAACTTTGAAGAATATTCTCATGGAATAGAAAGAGCATTATGAATCAAACTTTGTTTTAAAGGCAATGAGAACATTAAATGACGATTATTGACCAGTTTGTTTTGTTCTTTATTTTTGACATTTACACTTTTTTTATCGGTCGTTACACAAACTATAAAAAACCGTATACATCGTTGCTTTAAAGTTTGCAATTTGAAAGCATGTTTTTAAAATTTTCCATGTTTGGCATTTTTTAGAACAATGCCAAAAATGTCGATCTACTTTTTACAACTTTAAAACTTTGCGTTTTTAAAAAAATTTTTAAAGAAAAATCAACGTAGTATAAACTGCATGAAAGAGAGAATGTGTGACATACGGAAAGAACTGTGGTCCAAAAACATTGACGTCCTTCCACTTTTTTCCCTTTTAATATAGCAGCAACAAAGTAGCAGCTCTTTTTCATTTTCACCGTGTCTAAAATCAAAGGTTCAATTGCTTTCCGCCTATTTTTTTTGTCTTATTATATACTTGTTATCATTATTTCATACCTCCATTTTTAAACGCTTTATTCTGGTTTTTCTTTTTTGAAACATTACGATTTCCATTTAAAGAGGTTATACGTTAATTCACGTAATAAGGTTTTTATGTTGCTTTTCTACTTTTTCTGTTTATCAGTCGTCGTTAACTTTTTGTTGTTGTTGTTGTTAAGTGCTGCTGCTGCTATAATTTATTTATTATCACATGGTATCATTCATAATTATTACACGTGTTTCCTTTTTTTAGCCTTCTTCACATTTTTGTTTTCTTTTTTTCGAATTATTTTCAAATGCGGCCACCATCAGTACTAGCAAGAATTCCACTTCATTTAACAAAAATTCAAAAGCGACAATTTGGTGCCGCACTTGCTCAAGTTGCTGTTGAGCATGTTGAAGAAGAATGCACGGAAACATCAAATTTTCAAGTAAATGCTTCAAGCCAAAAATGTAATAATTGTGGTAAACCGGTTAAACCTCTTCAAACAACAAATGGTAAATATTATTATTAATTTTTTTGTCTAAAATATACTTTTCATTATAGCAACTTCA
Organism: Panagrolaimus sp. LJ2400; assembly: GCA_024447215.1. Lineage (NCBI taxonomy): Eukaryota > Metazoa > Nematoda > Chromadorea > Rhabditida > Panagrolaimidae > Panagrolaimus > Panagrolaimus sp. LJ2400. The sequence goes on along the minus strand of JAMRYA010000009.1, from coordinate 135,530 downwards.
AGATTTCTTCATTGTCCAGAATGTAAATCTATTTTTACAACGTCATCTGGATCAGATCATCTTCATAAATGGAATGCTTTAAAGCCAAATGAATCCATAGCCCGACGTCCTCCTTATCCCAGTGAAGTATGACCCTATTCTATTAAAACTATTATGTATTCCAAATTTTTTCAGATTGCCAATTATCTCGATAAATTTGTTGTTGGACAACAAGAAGCTAAAAAGCATTTATCAGTTGGAATTTATCAACATTATCGTCGATTAGCAAATAATGCTGAACATAAATTACAGTCAAGTGCTCAACAATATCTTACACAAGCATCTGGAAGCTTACATACATCTGCTGCAGCAACGGGTCATTTGGAATATACCCATGAAGGACAATATGTTAAATCTCAAACTCATGCCCCCCAACCAACAAGCCATCAAATGGTTTTTCGTTCAATTCCAACAATCGATACAAATATTCGATTAGATAAATCTAATATTCTTTTACTTGGTCCTTCGGGGGTTGGAAAAACGTATATGACTCAAATTCTTGCTCGTATATTAGACGGTAACGTTATTATTCATTTTTAATCCAAAATAATATAAGTACTTTTATAATACAGTACCCATTGCTTTTTGTGATTGTACTTCAATGACTCAAGCTGGTTACGTTGGTTCGGATGTTGAAGATACTGTAGCTAAATTGCTACAAAATGCTCAGGGAAATGTAGAACGGGCACAACAAGGTATTTGTATTTCATCTACTGATAAATCGTTTAATTATAACATATTTTAGGTATTGTATTTTTGGATGAAATGGATAAAATTGCTGCTGCATCTGAATCTCATTCCCATGCATATCGTGATGTCTCAGGAGAAGGTGTTCAACATGCACTGCTGAAACTTGTTGAAGGTACTGTAGTTAATGTTAAAAGTGGAAGAAAAGGTCCTGGTCAACAAGATACAGTTCCAATGGATACTACAGATATTCTGTTTGTTGGATCTGGTGCATTTACTGGCTTGGAAAGAATTGTTGGACAACGGCTTGATAAACGAAGTGTTGGCTTTGGTTCTGCATCATATCTTCATTCCGTTACAAAAGATGATAAAGAGCAAGCATTAGTGAATGAAAAAAGGGATAAACTTTTTGCACAAGCTGATCAAGGTGATTTAATTAAATTCGGTATAGTTCCTGAGTAAGCTTTTATATGTTTTTTGTATTTAAATATGTGGCTATAATTTTAAGACTTGTTGGTCGCTTTCCAGTACTTGTGCCCTTCCATTCTTTCAACAAACAAATGCTTGTTAGAGTATTAAGTGAACCAGCAAATTCATTAATTTCTCAAATGAAATATCAATTTGCGATGGATGGAGTTAGTTTGTTGTACCATATTTTCACTTTCTTTACAGTATATTTTTAGGTTGACTTGGAATTTCTTGATGATGCTTTAGATGAAATTGCTCAACTTGCAATGGAACGTAAAACAGGTTTGTAGCTTTTTTGTTTACCGTATTCCATCTACAATATAATATCTATTTTCAGGTGCACGAGCACTTCGTTCAATTGTTGAAAAAGTTTTACTAGGGCCAAAGTTTGAAGTTCCTGGATCAAATATTAAGGGTGTTACAGTAACGCATAAATCCGTACAAGGAAAAGAACCGTGCATTTATCGAAGAGAAGCTGAAATTGTTGAAGAAGAAGAAACAACAACAGCTCCAGTGGCTGCAACTGCATAAAAAATGTACATATATTCTTTAGTGTATTTATTTCTATTTTGAATATAGATTTTTGAATGAATGAATAATTTTTTTTATTATAATAAAAAACAATAACAATCAATTTCATAAAATTTATATCAAACTCAACAACGGTAAAAATATAATTTACTCAATCAACATATAAATCTTTAAGCATATCAGGAACGGTGGATACTGCACGCTTGTTTTCATCATTGTTCGTTTTCTTTGATGGTGGTGGAGTAGCTTTTTCTTCGTTTGAATTTTTGCGTTTTCGACTTGCACGAGTAAATGAAGAAGTAGAAGAAGATGGTGTTGCAGATTTGGTAGTAACAATTTCATCAATAATCATGCAATCATCATCGCTGTCATCAGCTTGTGGCGATTCTGCAACAACCTTTGAAGATGGCTTAGATGTTTTAATTGTTTGATTTGATGATGGCTTTTTAGTAACATTTGTAAGTGGTTTAGGTGATTCTCCATTAGATGATGGTTTTGAAATGTTTGAAGATAGTTTAAGTGATTCATCGTTTGATGGTGGCTTTCTAATAACATTTGTAAGCGGTTTAGGTGATTCAACTCTTCCATTTGATGATGCAGGTTTTGCAATAATGTTTGAAGCTGATTTGGTCGTTTCGACAGATTCTTGTGATGACAATTCATTTGATAGTGGTTCTGCAACAACCTTTGAAGGTGTAGGTGTTTTAACTGTTTCATTTGATGATGATTCTACAACAGCATTTGAAAGTGGCAGAGGTGATTCCCCATTTGTTGGTAAAGCCGTAACAACTTTTGAAGAAGTGGTTTCAACTGTTTCTTTTGATGGTGGTTTTGCAACAACTTTTGCAGATGGCCTGGTTGCTTCGATTGCTCTCTTTGATGGTGCAACAATCATTGAAAATTGCTTGCTAGTTTTGCCATTTGACAAAGGTTTTTCATTTTCAGTAACAAACATTGAAAATGCATTCATTCGAACATTTCGTTGTGTATCACATAAAGCTTTTCCAATCTTAATATATGGAGCAAGTTCTGGAGTTTTGTAAATGGAAGACCAAGAATAAACAATTCGAGCAATCTAGAAAGAGAATTCGTTATAGAACGTGTAACTGGTTTAAAACTAACTTGAAGAGGTGATGGAAGTTTTTCAATTCGAATAGCCAATAAAGCATTCAACAATCGTAAATCTCGTGTTGTTGGAGTTTTTGATTGCAAAAGACGCTTACAAATACCTCTTTGAATTTTATCGATATATGGAACAGGAATAAAAGTTGGGATGGTTTCTATAACACAAATAACCAAATCAAATAAACTTTCAAAATCTTCTTCATCATCATCAATATTTCGGATATCACTCATTACTTGATCAGTAGCCCCTTGACGTCCAATAATTTCAAGGTTTTGTGAAGCCTCTTCTGTTCCATTTTTATCAATAGATTCTGCAAATTTGAATACTGTAGCGGTATAGATTTGTGAAATGTCAGCAAGAGATCCATGTTCTTCAAGTAAAGAAATAAGAAATTTGTAAGCAATACTTGATGAAATATTTGAAGTTTGTAAGATAAAAAGAATACGATCAAGAAAAATAGCAAAATTAGTTTTAACTTTTCGAGCTATGGCGGTCATTGTTGCGACAGCTTTTGTGGTAACCATTTCACGTTTGAGAGAAATAGAAATTTCAAAAACTTTCAAAACATATTCAACATTAATTTTTAATCCTTAAAAAGAATATTTAAAGATATGACAACCTAATATTAAAAGCATACCTTTTGAAGCAGTGACAGCTACATCTTCAAGCAATGCCCATAAGAAATACAATAAACAGCTCTTTTTGGTATTACCGTATTCATTCAAAATAGGAATGTCAAGAATTGAATCTTGATTATATGGAGGCTTTTTCTTTGAAACAACAGTAATACTACCAGTTACAAGCTTCCATTCATTTGCATAAATTGTTGCAAATAATGAAAATGGCACAACAAAAATTGAATCATCTTTAACAGCATCATCATCTTCTTCAATAAATCGTTGATGAAAAGCAAATTCCAAGGCTTTCCAAGTAATAATCCGATAAGCGCCTTGATTATATGTAAGAATTTTAGGATGCTTTTTTAAAACAGTCCATGCAAAAAATGCAATTCCTTCAGAAGATTCAAGACGAGAAGCATTTATTAATTTTGTTTGAATTTTTTGCTGAAGACTTCGAAACATTTCAGGAGTAAGCCTAAAATTTAATTTAAAAGATAAATATGAATGAATAAGATATATAATAAAGCTAACCGATTAACAAAAGATGCCAAAATAGCATAAGCTAAACTCGATGAATCATCCTGTAAATTATCAAAGAAATCTTGATATCTTTGATTAAAGACATCATCAGGTGAACCCAATGCACCAATTGCTGATTCCATTCTGAGAATGAATTACAAATTCAATAAATAAAAATAACAAATTTTCATATCAAAAGATAGTAATAGGAGTCATAAACCCCCTTAACTGAAAAACCAAAAACACAAATTATTAAGAAAAACTTTATTTTCTACTACAAAAACACAAAATTCACTTTTTATCAATATACACCTATATATCAACGCTATTATGCACCAATAGCTTCCTTTCGTTTTTTACGAATTAAAAGACGCTTTTCTCGTTCAAATTCTTTGATACGTCCAATATAATCTTCATATTCACATTTATCCCATGCATGTCGCTCATGTTCACACATATGACCAGCAACAGGTGCACTATTCGTCTAAAAATTAAAAACTATCACACATTTACAAAATGTTTAATAAAAACTAACTTGACATTTAATAAGTGGTATAAGAAGATGAGCACAGTAATCACGTTGTCCAATTGTAAGATTATATTGATCCATTTCTTCCCATGATACTTTCATTTCACGTTTTGGACGGCCATTTTCAAAACCTGCTAATGGGTCAAAAGTTGCTGGACGATCATTTCGTGGTGCGATATCCGGTGTAAGATAATCTTCAACAGAAGTCGAGAGCTTTTGACCCATATTTGGTCTTAAAAATAGTTACAATTATTACAAATTTAACACACAAAAAATACTAATTTAATAAGAATTAATTATGTTTAACGTGAAAAAAGAAACTTAGATCTGAAAAAACTTTTTTGCTTCCAAAAAATATTTTTGTTTTATTTTTTGCGTGTCAAGACCGGCTTTTTTTACTTTGATTCAAAAAAATTCTTGCGGCTCTGTTGAAAAAGTAATGTTTTGGCACTTTCAATGAGAAAAGCTTTTTTTTATTGGCATTTTCAATTTTTCAGCCACTTTTTGTCCATGCTTCTTTTCACTTGTTTAAAATGTTTTGTCAACACTTTTGTCATGCTTAAATATCGAACCCTTTTTCATCTCTCTAGAGAATTTTTAGTGCTTTTTCCTCTTAAATGTTGTTGCAGTTGCTGCTGTTGCAGCAATTATTGTTAAAGTTATAACATTTTTTATGTTTCTTTAAAGAATCTCACGCTTTTAAAATTTTATAAAAATCTTATTTTTCATTTAGACACAAAATTTTTAGTCCCACTGATTTACAGCTTTTAAAAACATGGGTCTTCGACTATGGGAAAAATATTTATTACTGGGTGCATTAGCTGTGCTAGGAATTATGGGTATTTCATTTGTTGTAATGAATGATACAGAGCCAAAGGCAATAAATGGTGATAGCAGTTCTGCCAAGCTTTCCAGGGATATTGTTGCGAGAAAAGCATTTGCTGATCGGGAAGTTGCATTTAATTCATCCGTTTACGGTAATGCAGATATTGCTAAAAGAGACCATGTTAAAACAATGATGAAGTTTGCATGGGATAACTATAAAAAATACGCCTGGGGTGCCAATGAACTTCGACCTGTAAGTAAGATGGGACATTCGGCTTCTATTTTTGGTTCTGGAAGAACGGGTGCATCTATTATTGATGCCATAGATACCCTGTACATTATGGGATTAACAAATGAATACAATGATGCAAAACAATTTATTGAAACCGAATTAGATATGAAAAGTATTCGAGGTGATTTATCCGTCTTTGAAACAAACATTCGTTTCGTCGGTGGTCTTCTATCTATTCATGCTTTAACAGGCGAAATCGTTAGTTTTTATTGTTTCAAAAAGGTTGCATCAAAACCAATTCTTTAGGTATTTTTACAAAAAGCTCAAGAAATTGCTGATCTGTTGTTGCCAGCTTTCGATACTCCAACTGGAATTCCATTGGCATTAGTGAATGTTAAAACTGGAAAAGCTAATAACTGGGCATGGGCAAGTGGGGGTTGTTCTATCCTTTCTGAATTTGGTTCCCTTGAACTTGAATTCAATTATCTCTCAAATTTAACCCACAATTCAACTTATTCCGATAAAATTGCAAAAATTCGTGAAACAATTTCACAAATTCCAAAGCCTGATGGACTTTATTCAAATTATTTAAATCCACGAACTGGTAAATGGTGTTCAAGTAAGAGATAAGGCTACGGTACCTTTCATTTATTAATTTGATTTAGGAAGCGTATCGATCGGGGCGCTAGGCGATTCATTCTATGAATATCTTTTAAAACAATATTTAATAAGTGGCAAAAAAGATTTGAATGCTAAAAAGTTATACGATGAAGCGATTGAAGCAATCGAAAATCATTTGCTGTATAAATCAGAAAAAAATAATTTATGGTATTTTGTTGAGCTTAAAGGTGCCCGAGTTGAACATAAAATGGATCATTTGGCATGCTTTATTGCTGGTTTATTTGCCCTTCAATCAAGTAATGAACCCACACAAGAAAGAAAAGAACATTTCTTAGAGCTGGCTATTAAAATTGCGGAAACTTGCCACGAATCTTATAGGCGTACTGGTGAGTTTTAAAAAGGATACTGTTGGCGTTTCATTTTTAAAAAAACAATTATTGTGAAAATTATTAAACTGATTTAGCTGATTAGCAGCCATGTTAGGTTACTGTATTCTCCTACAGTAATCTGACATTTAACAGCATCAATATGTTTTTTTTAAACTTCAATTTTTTTAGAAACTAAAATTGGTCCTGAATCATTCAGATTTACATCATCTGCAGAAGCGGTTTCCCTACGAGAAACAGAAAAATATTATATTTTAAGGCCGGAAGTTGTTGAAGGATGGTTTTATCTTTGGAGGGTAACAAAAGATGAAAAATATCGAGAATGGTGTTGGGATTTTGTACAAGCATTAGATAAATTCTGTAAAGTGGAAGCTGGATATTCGGGTATTCGAAATGTTTATCGAATAAATGGGGATTATGATGATGTACAGCAGTCATTTTTGTTGGCAGAAACTTTTAAATATTTATATTTGATATTTTCTGATGACGCTGTTCTACCATTTGATCAATGGGTTTTCAATACAGAAGCTCATCCATTGCCAGTTGTTAAAAATGTTTAATTTAAAAACTGATATTAGCAATAATTGTATGTAAATAGTCGAAGAATTACTGTAATTCATTACGGTATATTCAAAGAGGTGCATTGTAAAAAAGTGTTGAACATTTTGTGCCATGCATAGTCCTTTTGTTTTGCTCATTCAAAATAATAACTTTTTTTGATTTGTAAATTTGCCTGTATTCTTATATTTTTGCAAATCGGGTTCATTTTTCTACTGTAACGAAGCAATTAATTAATTAATTATTAATAATTTATATAATAATAATTTTGTTTGTTAATAAACAATATAAAAACAAACGCAGATATGACTCTTTAAAATACTCTTATTTAATAATAAAATAAATTATAAATATAATAACAACAATATTACAAAATTAAAAAAATGATAAAAATGAAAATTACACATGTTTCTTAAAGTAAGAACTTTTCTTTGATTCAAACAAATTTAACTTTTAACTTCATGTTGAAATTTTTCCCATTGTTCTAAAGTTTGCTTTTCACTTTCAATTAAAGATTCCATATACTGTAATAATGCTTCTTTAATATCTTCACGACGTTGCTGACAATTTCTTTTGAATTCTTTTCGAATTGTGTTGGACATATTTTGAAAATCTTTTTCCATTTGATCAACTTTATTTTCACAATCAGTTAGCTCATTCTTGCATTGATTTGCTTTATCGGTATTACCAGCAAGTTCATAACGAGTTTTAACTTCACGCTTTCTATTTAATAATTGAACTTGATTTTGCCAATTTTGCCATGCTTTTACACGTTCATAAAAAACTTCTTTTAAAACATTTGTTAATGCCATATGTTCCTACAAATATATATTTCGTAAAAATGATGATTATACAAAGGGTAAAAGAACCTGAATAGTTTCAAGCAAAATAGAAGAATCTTCTTGAGTCATATGTTTTCCAACCATTGCAAGATTTTCATGAGTTTCAGATAATTTAGATAATGTTCTAGCAAGAGATGTATTTTCTTCACATGATGCAAGCATTGATAAAGCTTTTGAAAATTGATCTTGTCCAGTTGTCATACCTTTTCGGCCAATAACAAGTTGATCGATTCCAGCTAGCAATCGCCCCATGAGCTCATCTAATTCATCAACTTGTGAATGAACTTGTTCAAACCAACGATCATTTTCATCCATTGGAAATGCAATCTTTGAAAAGACATCACCAAATGATTTAAGCATTTTTTTCATTGATGAACCACTTAATGCAGAGGTTGAGCTAGATTTTGGAAGTTCACCATCCATTGTAATAAAATCACGAAAATCACAATCTGTTACAAGCTTTGGATGACGAGAAATACGTCGAAGAAAACGTTGAAGATCACGAGCACGTTTATCGACAACTTCACTAAAAATTTAAGCATTTATTTTTGCTGCATTTTAAATTTTTATAAACCAACTTTGAATTATGTTCTTCATCTGCAGAATTTAGCTTAGTTTTTGTTAAAGCACTAATACTTTTTTCTGGTGCTGCAGGTACAAGAATACCAGTATGTTGATACTTTTCAACAAGCTTTTCTCGAAGACCTAGGAAGTCACTAAATCGACGCAAAACTTCATATGATGGACGAGTATAACCGGGAACATTACTAACCTAAAAAACATATATGATTACTCATTTTGAAATAATGATTCATCCAAAAATAACTTACATGACAAGCAATTTTATAAACAAGATATGCATTAATTCCTTCACCACGTTTTTCATAACTAAGTAAATTAATAATAAAGCTTGCATCACTTGGTAAACCTTCATCTTGCTGCTGCTGTTGATCATTTAAACTATTTGAATCTTCTGAACCATTTTGAGCAGGGGCAATTGGATCTTCATATGGTTTTGTAATTACAAGTTTACTCTAAACAAATAATTAATAATAATAATAATAATAATATATGGATCATCGGAATGAGAAAGCCTTACTTCATGCGGTTGAGTTTCTTCATCAGAAACCGGCAAAAGATCATCACCATTTATCATTTCTAAAAAAATTAAAATTTGTAAATATAGTTAAATATTCTTTTTTGTTTATAATCACGCAATCAAAATCATCAATGACTCAGCATTTGCGAAGGGCAGTACTACAGCTCACTCTCTATCAATGAGATAGACAAAAAAAAGGAAAACGTTTGTTAAAGTCGAAGAAACGAATTTACGCATTTTACGTGGACACGTTCTTTTTCTATTCATGCTGCTGCTGTCACAACATGTAATAAATTTTATATGTATTTATTATTGTTGTTGCCCTTTTTATTGTCTCTTTCAACTTCTTTTTTTTGTTCTAATGTCAAAATGACGAGATATAAAGTCACGGCAACAAAAGACAAAATACATTGAAGAAGAAAGAAGAGGAGGAGGACAACACAAAAAAAAACTTGGAATAAAAAAAATGCCCAACAACGACGGCAACAACGGCGTTCATTCATTCGTGGCTTAAAAAACGGAGCTTTACTTTTTCTGGGATGAAAAAAAACGACTAAATAGAATTTCAAAGTGTGCCAACAACGGCAATGTCGACGACGTCAATGGCGTTGTCGGCTCTCGCTTTTTTTCTCTTTTTTTCCCATTTTTGTTTCTCATCATCATCTAATGTTGTTTGACAACAACAAAAGAGCTTGCAGCACACTCCGTGTTAGAAAAAAATAAATATTTTTTATTGAATAATCGACAGAAGAAAAAAAAGTCGACGAAAAAGAAAGAAACCGGAGAAAAACGCGCGATCTCCATCCGCATCAACAACGATGAGATGTGATGATGACTTTGTGAACATTGACTGACTGAACTGAATTGAAAATGGATCCCATCCTTCTCTCTTTTTTCACTTTTTCAATGTTGAAATGCCTCAAATTGTTGCTGCTGCGATAATTTCTGCATATTGCAAAACTCATAACAACATGGGAAACATTTTTTTGTTCTCCCTCTTATTGTCGATCACACTTGAATGCCTTTTTTTAAGCTTCAAAAGAGTAAAAAGCTTTGGCACTCAAAATAAAATTTTCTTTTTTTTCTGTTTAAAGCTTTTAATTTTGTTTGCGTGTTTGACAGCCTTTTTTTTCTTTCTCCCGGAAAACTTGATTTTCCTTTTTTTGTTTTATATTTATTATAGATATTTGCTCTTCCAACAATTTTAAAAGCAAAAAAATGAAGAATTTTTTTTCTCTCTCTCATTTTTGCTTCTTTTCTGAGCTGACTCATGTTTTGATTTTCTTCCATCGTTCATCAACGTCTCCTTCATTTAAAAAACCTCTATTTTTGTTCTTTTCAAAACTACTGAATAATCGTTTCCTCCTATATATTTTGTTTTACAGACGCCATGTCCGCTGCTGCAACATCATCAAGAACGCCAATAACATCGACGGCGGTGGTTTCCTCCTCTGATGTGCCTCCACTTCCTAAATCAAACGATTTACAGCAAGGTTTGCTTTTTCTTTCCTCTCCTCCTTTTTCCTTCTTTAATTTTTATGATTCCTTTTTTTATTTAAAATAATTGCCATATATAATTTCTTGAAATTTTTATAGCCGATATTCCATATGATTCTGATCGAGCTGGAGGCGCTGGAAACCAGACTGTAACATTTTCTGATGAAGTTAAAGAAAAGCAAAAATTAGGACATCGAAGAATTGACAGACAAGGCGAAGTGAGTTACAAAAGGGTACCATCCAATGCCCTTATGGGCGCTATACAATTGGGCATTGCAAATAGCTTGGGATCATTAGCAAATCGACCACATCGTGATATTCTTGTACAAGATTTTGAAATTATTGAAGAAGTTGCATTTCCAACGTATGTTTTTCTTACGGTATTACTGTAATAATGATGTTTTTTTAGTGTTGGCTCTCAAACAACACCTTCACATAAATTTGAAGATTTCCGATTTAAAACTTATGCTCCAATTGCATTTCGATATTTTCGTGAACTTTTTAATGTCAGACCTGATGATTTTTTGGTATATTTATTTCTTTAATACTTACAGTATACATTAATTGTGTTTTTAGAAATCTTTATGTGTGAATCCATTAAATGAATTATCAAATCCTGGTGCATCGGGGTCAATTTTTTATGTTTCATCTGACGATAAATTTATTATTAAAACTGTACAACATAAAGAAGCAGAATTTTTGCGGAAATTATTACCAGGCTATTATTTGGTAATTTTTTTTATTACTTTTATTGCAATTTTCAAATTTATATCGCAATTTTAGAATTTGCATCAGAATCCTCGAACATTACTGCCAAAATTCTTTGGTCTTTTTTGTTATCAAGTTTGTTTTTAATTTAATTATATAATGTCTATTGCTTTTTTAAATTTTTTAGGGAAGGGGAAAGAATATTCGATTGCTTGTTATGAATAATCTATTACCAAGTTCAATTATTATGCAACATAAATTTGATTTAAAAGGTTCAACGCTAAAAAGATTTGCATCAAAAGCTGAAAGAGCAAAATCCAATCCAACATTGAAAGATCTTGATTTTAATGAAGAATACAAAAATGGGATTATACTGGATTCATCGACTTACGATATTATTATGGATATTATAAAACGTGATTGTATGGTAAGAAATTAAAATTAGTGGATATTACACGGATTACGGTTGTGTTTTTTGTAGGTATTAGAAAGCTTTAAAATTATGGATTACAGTTTGCTAATGGGTGTTAGAAATATTGATTTTGAAGCAGAAGCAAATGGGGATCCAAATTTACTAAATGATGACGGTGCAGAAGGTTCAATAGGAGGCTCATCATCAATTGCAGCAGAACGAGCACAAGCAAGAAATGAAGCTTGGAAATCTTATCAACTGGATTTTAATACTCGTACTCCTTATACGTAGGCCATTATTTTTTTTGAATTTTTTTCTTTACCATACTGTATTATAGTGAAGGAGGTGTACCAGCTAAAAATTCAAAAGGCGATAGGCTGATGCTTTTCTTGGGTATTATTGATATTTTGCAATCTTATCGTCTCTTTAAAAAACTTGAACATACATGGAAATCTGTATTACATGATGGTGATTCAATTTCTGTTCATAATCCATCATTTTATGCAAATCGATTTCAAACATATTTGGGTGAACATGTTTTTCGTAAAGGCAGTGCAGATTTTATGCATGGAAGAACACCTGGTAAATTTCGTTCAATTGTTCACTCTTTTATGGGTAAAATATTACTGTAATAAGTTTTGTACTAATGTGATTGAATTATTTTAGCAATGAAACAAGCACCAAATCGAAGTGGTGGACATAATCGAACGAGAAGTACAACCGATAAAGATGAAGATACGGTAGATGCACCATTACTAAGTAATAGAGGAAATACTGATAGAAGATCATATTATAAACCTGATTCAGAGTATGTTTTTATTTCTTAATTTTAGTTACGGTTTAATTTTTAGGAAGAAAAAGAAAATGGAAAGATTATTTGCATCAAAAGCAGAACCAGAAAATTTTGATGATATTACATTTGCTCGACCAAATGAAGAATCAGGCCTTGAAGTCAGCGAAGTAACTCTTGATCTTGAATAATCTTCTCAACAATTTTTATTATTTGAATTATATATTAAACTGATGCAGTATGAAATCTCTTCTTACAATATTAATGATGCCATTGATGTGTTGATGATGTAGCAAAGCAAAACAAAAAATTCCTATAGAAATTTTGAATCTTTTAGTGAAATTATTAAGTTGATTCATTTTGTCTTTATTTAGCAATAATTATGTTTTGTATTTTATTATTTTTAATTATAATCTCAAAGAATCAGTCAATTGTAGATTTCCAGAAAAGCTATATTCTTACTATTACTTACTATTATTTACGGTATTCCTTTTTTGTATTGTTTTTCTTTCTTTTTATATTGTTATTTCTTTGTATTTGTGTAAAAAGGAATGTGTTTCTAATTTTTTTGAAAAAAACTGTAACAAAATTGTTTTAGATATTTACAAGAGATGCATTCCTTTTTTCTTCTTTAAAAACCCAGCTTTTGCTTTAACAAAAAAAAGAAAAATGCCAAAGGGGGTTCTGCCGGTGGCACTTTAATTCACTTTTGTTTTTGTATTTTTTATTTTTTGCAATTAACAAAAATACAATAATATTGATAGTTTGTTTTTACTATTTTGCACATTTTCTTCAATTTTATACTTTTTCTTTCGTGAGCCTTTTTTTCGATTAATAAATGGCTTACAGTAATACCGTTTTTGTTGTACAACTATTCACTTTTCATTATACAAATGGTTTTCTTTTCCATTGCTTAGTTGTAGTTTTATCTTTTATCTTCATACACAAAACTTATTTAAATGTTGATTATTTGATAGATGTGTGATGCATTTCCACCTGATCTCATAAAAGATATTCGAATAATGAATATTAAAAAGAATTCAAAAGCAACAAATGTTGTAAAATTTGTAATTAAAGAATTAAAAAAAGATGAAACAAAAAGAATTTTATTTCGTGGTGAATCAGAAGCGTGCGAAAAAGTTGTAACACATGTAGAAATTGTTAAACGTGAATATTTACCTGGAACCTTGTATCAATGGACTCGAATTGATGGAAGAAGAGATGAAGCAACAGGAAAAAGAATTGCAATCCTTGAAATTTTATTATCAAAAGATGCATTTGAAGCTAAAATTGATGGGCAGCAATGTTCCACGGATGGAAATATTGGGTCTGCTTTACCGCCTCCAAAAAAGATTGTTCCAGCAATTATTCCTGTAAAACGAATTCAATACGGTGGTTCTTCAGAAGCAAAATTAATTGTATCAAAGACATCAAACACTACTGCAAATTTTGCTGATACATTACTTCCAATTCTTAAACCCCGTGAAACTGAATCCAATCAACAGTCAAAGAAAGGAAAAAGAAAAGGTGAAAAAGAAGAAGAAATAAATCCATTTGCACGTCCAAAGAAACGTGCACATTCTAAAACTGTTGCATTTGTTGCCGAATCAAAAAAATAAAAGTGATGAAAAATTGTTTATTGTTGTTGATTTTTTATTTGTTAAAATTTTTGGTCAGTTTTTTGTTTTCATAAAATACATACAATTTTGAAAGAGAGAAGTTAGTTAATTTGAATAAAGAGTACATCCACCAGAATTATGAATTTTTTGAAGACGAAGAAGAGCAGGATTCTTTGAAAGTGTTGGATTCAGAGCTGTACAAGCTTCAAAGGCAATTTCATACAACGGTTTAATTCGAAATGGATTTGAGATCTTTGAAATTCTCATTCGGCGATTATATGGCGTTGCTTCAGTAGTAATAAGAGAACCATTTGAAGTTGAATCAATCATAATTTGAGATGATAATGTTCGGAAATCATCTTCACCACCCTGAAAAAATGAAAATATTTAACACAGTAATAAGTATGTAAAAAACATAAAATTTTAGGTTACAGAGTTCTACACTAGTATTTTGATATATAAAAAACTTACAAGGAACGGAACATGTCGAAATTGCCAATTTTTTAAATCCAAAGCAAGCAAGACTAAATCAGGTGATGGACCAAGATTTGGAACTAGCCCAGGAATAAGCCACATATAAAATCTTGCGAATAAACTTGCCATAATTCCACCATCGAGCCATGCCAAAGATACCAAAGGACGTCCAATATATCGAATAAGTAGCCCACATGCAACTAATGCAACATGTTGAAGCCTATATCTCCAATGTTCACTTGATTTTTGTACAACGAAAGACATCCATGCAATATTTTTTCTTTGTGTTACGTATGAGCAATACCCTACGAGCAAATCTCTTTGAATCATTTTTCGAACTGATTTAACTGCATCACTTCCATTTACATTGATAATTTCAACTTTTGTTCCATTTTTTGTTAGCTGAATTGAACCAATGAATTCTGTTTCAAAGACAAGGGTTGATTCTCGAATTCTTCCAAGTAAATAAAATATTCCATTTTCATTTATTAATGGTACACAATTTGGAAATGGTAGTAGCTCATTTGGATGATTCTTGCAAAGCTGTTCCAATAATGCAATCTAAAAATTATTAGATACCGTAATCTAAAGAAATAAAAATAACAAACTTCTTTATCAAAACATTTATCTGGATATTTATCACATTCAAATGGATTTGCTGCAATTGATGAAGCAACCAAAGCTTCACCATTTTCAATAGAAGCTTTTCCCATAATTAAAATGCATTTTGTATCGATTGTTCCAATCCCTAAAAAATTACTATATAAACTTATAGTTACAATAACTACATATTTTGACGTTGTTTTAGTCATATTTTTGAGACACATATACTTCCGAAAAACATTCTTATCGTTCGAAGATTACTATATTAACCATCACGAAAACAGTTATTATACAATCAAAATTAGTGCAGGTACTTAGATAAGTCACAAAAATTGTACAAAAAAGTGTTTAAAAAAGTCTTACCAATTCTGCAATTATGTACACCTTTAAATGAAATTTTTTTTTCAAAAACACATTCAATTGATTCAGTTTTTTTATTCAGTTTCCAAATTAATTGAATTATTTGATCAGAATTTTGTGAAGCAAGAATAACCCCAAATACCTTTTCACCATATATAGCATAAATATCAACAAATTCACCAGGAATTTCATCTTCAATTGCATATGTAATACTCTAAAAATAAATGTTCTAAACAATGTACATACAAAATTATTAAAAACATACTTCACCAGTTGTAGAAGAAAATTCAGTTAAGCACGGAGCTTGTGCAAATGATAAAGTCGTTGGATCATTTTGATCAAACAAAACCATTGTTCGAAATCCCAGGATATAATTTTTATTCCCACAAAAGCATGTACAATAGCAATGAATACTTTGTGGTGCACGTTTTGGCCATTTTCCATCGTATAAGCACTGCTGCATTCTTACTTCTTTCAAAATATATTTCTTCTTTTTCAGTTACTGCTGCTGTTGAAGTAATAATCTTCTATCAGTTTTATTATTTTTGAAAAAATAATTAATAAATGTGTTTCAAAATTATCAAAAAAAAAGCAAAGACAAATGAAATTTGCATAGATTTTTACATAAACAAATAGATAGACAGTTTCATTTTGAAAAAAAATTACGTACTTTTATTATTTCTCTAAACTTTATTTTTCATCACCAATTCAAGCAATCACAAAACATAGTGATGGATTTATTCTCATCATCTGCTATTATTTCAAATATTTTAACAATTTTACTTCCAATTTTTATTACTTTATGTGCTACGGTATGGATGTGTGGAAATAAAAAAAGTAAGTTTTATTTTGTATATTTGTAAACTTCATATACTTTTTTGTTTTCTAGCTTCAACAGAAAAAACAAACCCAAAAACAGCAAAGAAAAAAGAAGAACAGGTCATCTTTGATAAACAATGCTTTGGTTCACCTGAACCACCAACTGCCTTGAAGCCATCTCAATATGTACCAACGAATGCTCCTACTCCAGCTGCTCTACCAAAAAAATCTTCTGGAGAAACAGACTCCAAGACTAAACAAGAGTATCCACAGCCACAAAGCCTTGTACTTCCATCAGAAGGTGAAGGAGGTGTTGATGAAGTAAGATTTAAGTCTGAAACTGCTGCCGCTTTGAAAACCAAAACTCCTGCTGCAGAAAAGAAGTCTCAACCAACAGAATCTACTGATCTCAAAACTTTCGATTGGATGAATCCACCACAAAAGGTATAAATCAGTTTTACTACTACTTTTTAGTTACAAAGCTTGTGTAATATCTGTGTAATTGTATGTACTTACTTTTATGTCTCTTTTTTATATAAATACATTATTTTAAAAGTTTCAAATTGTTTCACTCTGTTTTTTCTTCTTTGAAGACGACGACGATAAATTTGGTTGTTTTTCTTATTTTCTTCATTCAATTCATTAAAATGTCCCTGACTTAAATTCGATGTCATTTAATTAAATTTCCTTTTCTTACATTTTAAAAACCTTTTTATTCTCAAAATTTATTTTTTGCAAGAAAACAAAAGTTTAATACATCCCATCAAAATTTTGTACACATATATTTTTCCAAATTTTGCACAGCAAAAAATTGTACGTTTTGACGTAACAGATAAATTTAACAAACAAAAGAATAAAAAACTAAAAATGCATCAAAGATTGAAGGTTTTTTTATTACTGTTTCCAGCGGTGTTGACATCATTTTATGTTTGTAGAAAGGAAAGTTCATCATTTTTGCCGACGAAAAGTTTTCCATTTTCCGATTTTTTGTTTTTAAGCCAAAAACGCAGAGGACAACAGTTGAAAGTAAGTAAGGAGAGAGAGATAGATTATAGTAATAAAATATACCATGATTGGGATCATTTGGGGTTACTGTACAATTTTGTAACACTTTACCATAAAATAAAGTGTAACGATTTTCGCTAAACAATATCATACAAATTCCGGCTTTTTCTTTGATAGAAATAAATTCTTTGTTCCTGAATATTCATCAACAATTACATCGATATTATTTTTCTTATTATATTTTTGTTGTAAAAAACATTTCCTCCAAAAACATACAATTGCAATAACAAAAAAGAAGATGGGCATTAAAACGAGGAATATTTTAACCCAAATTCGATTTCTTGCACAACATTCCAGCGATAAATCATCACAGCATTGATAATAAACAAATATTGTATCATCCATAGGACATTTGGAACCCTCAAACCTTTCTGGACACCATAAAATTTCTTCTTCAGATTCTAAGGATTCTAGGCCGTGTTTTGGAATATAAAGCCATGATTTAGTCGGTTGTGAGATTACGGTAGAAATATTTAATAGAATAAATAATAATATTAGCAATAAACCAGTGTATGCCATATTACTGTATGTTGTAGTAAAAAAAGTATTAATACAAAACTTTAAAAGATTCAACACTTTTTTTTCAATCAAAAATCACGCGCTCTACCAAAAAACAATTTTTAGGATGACAAGAAAGAAGTTCAAACAAATTAATGATTTTGCCTTGTTTTAACACGTTTAAATCGAGAAAAAAAAGTCAGAAGAATAAAAAAAAGATTCTAAATTTGTTTCATAAACAACAAAGACGCGCCCAAATGCGCAAAAAAGAACTTTGATAAAAAAAGTTGTTTTTAAAATAGACGTAAGCAAGAAATGTATACGCGAAAAATCAAAAAATACCTTTTAAATATAAATTTTTTTTATTGCATTTTTGATGGTAGCCGGGTGATAAATGAATAAAAGAAAAATGAACTATCCGTTATAGAAGAGCCATCATTTAAAATTTCTATTATTGTTTTGTTTTCTTCGTTGAACAGAAAAAAGATAATTGAATTGATAAATTTGGACACAGTTTTTGCACAAAAGTATTCTTAAATTTCAAAAAATTTGTAACATTTTAAGAATCTTCGGTTTATTACATTTTACTGTAAGAAAAAATTGTACACATAATAGACATTTGTAGTAAAAATAAGGCTTTACCATTATTATTCTTTGATTTTTTTCGGATGTTGTAGAGGCTGTCGTCATTTTTTACAAATTTCATTGAAATAAACTCTCATCACTTTTCTCATCATTATTTAAAGGTACAAAGTAAACTTCCTTTTTTTGTTGTAAGGTCAAAATATGTGTTAAAAGTACAAAAGTGTCATTTTAGTTCTCAATGTTACAGTATTCTTTTTTAATTTTTGATTAACACTAATTTGGCGCCTTTTTGTGAATGATATTTGATGCACCGTTTTTTTAAATTCAGTTTTTTGTTGATTGACTGATGCGCAACCTTCTCACGATACGATGGTTATCGAGTGATATTTGACATGCGATTACCGTCAAGATTAGATCTTTGTGATCTATCAAATATGCAAATTAAAAAGATTCTTATCGGAATTGTGCCAAATGATTTTTGCGGGAAAAATGTCAAAATAAACGGAAGTCAGTATTAATGTGACATGGACATTAAGGTTAAATAGTGAGTAATATGTTTGTAACTTATGATTACTGAATGGGATTAGCCTTGAACATCTTATATGTTTGGCCATAAAATACAGTTTTTTAAAATGTAAAAACACTAATACAGTTTTTTCAATGATTACCCTGATAAATATAATTGTTAAATGAATTTTCGAAACATATAAAATGTATACATTACAATTATTTTTGCTTGAAACGCAAATCAAAAAAAAGTTTATATTCAATGTGAGGAAGCAAAAGAAAATGAGCAACCATTTTGAAAGAAACATATATCTCATATAAAAAACGTAAATCCTTTCAAACTTTTAGAAAATGTACAATAAAATTTGTTGCAAAGAAGACGGTAATAACAAATATTCAGGGTGTTGGTTGTCTAAAAGATTTTCAAAATCATAAGATGATGATATTAGCATTGAAGATTTTTATGCTACAGTAAGCGGTAACTTTGCTTTTGATATCGAACTTGTCTTTTACTCATAAGCTCATTATAAAAATTCAAACTTAGTTTTTATCGTTTTAAAAAACCTGCACAAATACAAATGGAGAGAATTTGGGTGATGGCAATAAAAGCACTGAAATCAAAGAAAATCCAACCCAATAAAAGTACAGAAATCAAAGGAGAAATTTCACAAATTTCTAAATTCCCAAAAGTGTAAAAAGTTAAAGAAATTTAGAAATTTGTGAAATTTCTCCTTTGATTTCTGTACTTTTATTGGGTTGGATTTTCTTTGATTTCAGTGCTTTTATTGCCATCACCCAAATTCTCTCCATTTGTATTTGTGCAGGTTTTTTAAAACGATTTCACGGCTTTTATTGATATCTCTGATATTCAAATAGTTTAAAAAAAAGAAAAACGGCTACGAAGTTTTTTAAATGTATAAAGCTAGCTCTGTGACTACACTAAGCTGGGTGACACCAACACTAAATAAGGTGACACTTACACTAAATATGATATGAATTCGCTTTTCCAGTATCCCTAAGCCCTGAGGGCCTAAGCCCTAAGGCCTAAGACTAAGCATAACGCTCGGCCTTCGGCCTCGCGAGCCCATGCTAAGCTTGGGGTTGAAATGACACCTATACTAAAGTTACGTATGATACAGGGCTGAGCGCAATGACAACTACACTAAAGTAAGGTATAAAATAGAGCTATGTGTTAAAAAATTTTGCGGGCTGGATTTTCGGGCCAGCCCAACCATAACGGTCCGCCCCTTGATTTTTTCGAGCTTTTATTATTCATGCATTTCAAAGAAATAATACACACAAAATGAAAAAAAATTTTGGAAAATTTTCGGGTCGGACTTTTTGCAGCCCGGTCTAAAAAAAATGTGGACCGCAGTTTTTATTATAGCAGAGCTGGTGGAAAAAAAACAACTCCTTTTAAAAGTTAAAAAAGAAAAAAACAAAGCGCGCGCTTTTATTATTTTTCGCGTCAAGAGTTTTTGATTTTTTTTTCAAAAGAAAATTTTTTGTGACATACAAACGGTCAGACGGAAGGAGAGAATCAACATCATTTTTTGTGACAAAGATTCGTATCTCAGTTTATACCCACCCGTTTTTCTTCATTTTTTTTTTATTTTTTTACTTTAATATAAGCCCGGAAACATATTCCAAACAACAAAAAAGTGAAAAAACAAAAAATAAGCCCAAAAACTGCATTGTTAGCCTAGGAAGATATGGCAATCAGGGAAACGAACCCAAATTGTCCCAGACTCCCCTTCGGGTCGTCCTGGGACCAATGGATATCGTGGCCCTGTACTTTAGAAACATCTTTGTTTAAATTTTTGTTTAAATGCAATCAATTATGCTTTTTAGGGAGCAATTTATGATCCACAGTGATTTTTTTGCAACGTGCAGACAGCCGTTGGGGTCGGAGCTTAAGTAATTAGCTAGCAACTTTTTTATATTACTGCTTAAATACAAATTACAAATTACAAAGCACATATTATTTATTAGTATCTTAGCTATAATTTTGTGCAAAATTATAACATTTTATAAAACTATGTCAAAGTTGCGTGCTATCGAAATTAAGCTCACGTCCTGTATTTTTTAAACTCCGCGCCTGTAGAAATTGCTGGAAAAAGAAGCAATCAATCGCTACGAAAACCAAGAACAATGGTTTTATCTTTTTTTCTTTACTATTTTTTTATTCTTTTTTTGCTAGAATTTGCTAGAACATGCAAAAGACAATAGAAATAAACCTTTTTTTGGTTTTCGAAGCGATTGATTGCTTCTTTTTCCAGCAATTTCTACAGGCGCGGAGTTTAAAAAATACAGGACGTGAGCTGTCAAAATTTCATCATTTTTTCAGTAGCTAGCAACTTCTTTAAAAAACTATTTAAACACATTCTGTAAAGTGGAATATGTTTCTTGATGCCGTCTTTATTATATTTTACAAAATCTTGCCATAATATCCACTAGAACTCGAGTTCTGACATCAGGCTCAGCCCCGAACGGCCGTTGGCATTTCGTTCTTCATAGCGATTGATATCACTGTGGATCTTAAAATTCAAAAATAGAGCAACTGGAAGTCATTAATAGCATTTTTTGTGACATTTTTAGCGATGCGCCAATTAACTTTTATGTTCGTAATAAAAATGCCAAATGTATTGACTTTTTACAATTTTAAAAATGCAGTCATAAAAAACAGATTATAGTTAAAATGCTTAGATTAAATGTATGTTCGTGTTTTATAGTATTATTTTAAGTACATTCATTAATTGCATTTTATTTTGAGGCTGTTGTAAGTACTTATTTTCTTTCAAGTAACTTTGTACAAACAAGCTTTTTATCTGCGTTTGGTGGATCTTCTTTTTTAAAAGTATTTATTAAGCTAATATTATTAGGTCAACAAAATTACGATAGATTTTTTGTGTAAGAGCTGTCTTTGCTTTAAGTGGATTTGTTATTTTTTAGAGAAGTGAAATGTTTGCATTGAAGATTTTTGAATGAGTACAAGTACAGTGTTTTCCAAAAGTGGTTTTTATTAATCTCTCTTTTAAACATAACAGATTTATTAAAAGAGTTAATTTTTACTGGCGTAAGAATATTCGTGCTTGAAATTTCATCAATAACTATCGGATACATCCATTATATTTTGTATGATTTTATTATTATCACATTTAGCTGACTGTGCTTCATTAATTTCAACCAGATTGTTGACATCCGGATGCCACACTAAACAAATGTAACAAATCCATGTTTCATCTCTGTTGTATCTATTCGTCATTCAGAATCGATGCCTACCGAAAATTCATTCTAAATTAATGAATGAGTTCGATTCGATTTGAGATTTATTATTATTATTTTGTACATTTGTTCAATCAGTTTCCATTCATTCAAAAAAATTTTTCCTGCTTTCTTTTGTTTGTTGTTGGATATTTATTTTTTTAAGTGCCATTCAGATTTGGATCTTTGTTTTTTTGTTCATAACGGAAATAAAGTGCCATTATTCTCTTTTTTCGTGGGCTCCAAAATTTATGTTGTTAGTTTTTTGGATGATTGACGCCTTACTCGGTCATATCTTCCGATTCATTTTTACTACTTTCTTCAAGTCCCTAAATCTTAATCTTAAAAGTAATGAATGAATGTGAATTGGATAATGCACAAATGCAAGGAAAATATTATCCTTCTTTCTTACTTGCTTGACACTTCTTTTTTTGGATTGGAAATTGAATGAATGAATGAAACAATAATATTATAATATTGTGGTCATCAAGATTATTAATATTAATAATCTTGATGACCACAAAATCTCCCGCATAAATAAAAGTGTTGAATACACGCGTTTGCGCACGCAATCATTCAACGCGCGTAAAAAACATTAATTATAAATTTTTTACGCTGATTTGGGCAAAACATTAGATACGTAAAAGCTGATAAGATTTGAATAAGAAACGAAACTGTCAGTTATTGTTACTATATTACCGTAGATTAATATGTATTTTAAATGACATTAAAATGATGGGATTATCAGTCACTGGAAAACATAGGTGACGAATCAAGTGTTAATAAATAATTATCAGCTGTATAATCTTATATTGAAAGGTTTTTCATACGAATCTTTGCCAATGAAATGTACGAATATCTACGGTAGCCTTCTCGCGAAAAGTTTTTCTCTTTGTCCCAAAAGGGCATAATTGCTGGGGTCATTTTTCTCCAACTTGAATCTCCAAAAAACTTTCATTGTATGTACTTTCTTTCAAAAACTTTTGTTGTTAAAAAACAAATGAATGAAATGGCGCCGCCGCTTTTTTTTATCGTTTACAACAAATTTTTTTTTGCTTTGACCTTCACACGGCAGATTCAAAGCGTAGTTGAAAAAAGCTACAATAGAATTTTTATTTTCGTGTCAAAAGCATTTTTGCGCACCATTTTTAATGTTCAAGGTAAAGTATATCATTTTGCTATATAGTGTTCGAGCTAATTTGCTATTAAAAATTATATTTTTTATTATTATCACATCTAAAACAATTGTGACCAGCATAATATGCTTTTACCGCATTTAAATCAAACAAATATAACGGTTTTAAGGATAGCTGAAAAGTGTCTTATATTCTTGTGGCAGGATTTTCGTTCACAGTGAAGATACAGCTTAATAGCTTATATATTCAGATTCCCCATTGATTTTCCTACAAAACGTATAGAAAAAATGTTAATATTAAAATCCCGAAAAAATTTGCCAGCTTAAATAGTAAAAAAACGCGTCAAAAATGCTCGTTTTTAGCTCAAATTTAAAAAACTCTTGTGGCAGAATTTTTGTTCCTAGATAAGATATTAAAAATCTGTTTTTACAGATTGATAGCTAAGATATTTTT
Organism: Panagrolaimus sp. LJ2400; assembly: GCA_024447215.1. Lineage (NCBI taxonomy): Eukaryota > Metazoa > Nematoda > Chromadorea > Rhabditida > Panagrolaimidae > Panagrolaimus > Panagrolaimus sp. LJ2400. The sequence goes on along the minus strand of JAMRYA010000009.1, from coordinate 111,658 downwards.
CTACAAAACGTATAGAGAATATTTGGAAAAAGTGTAATATGCGCCGATATCCTGGTTAAATAGTAATTTTTTGCATAAAAAAGTACAAAAAAAAAGGAAAAAATTTCTCTCTTTTGTTGTCTGTCGCTTTTTTCTCGGGCAAATGTTCTCTAACCATTGCGTCTTTTTTTAACTCCGTTCAAAAACAAAAAAGAATCTGCCGTGTTCAGAAGTTCTTCCTTTCACTTTTGATTTCGCTACTTTTTAACTGTTTTTGAACCAAAAAACACTGATTTTTATATGTAATGTGCCGCTAATGACAGGCACCAAATACTTTTATTTTTGCTGCTTTCTACTCTTTTAAAGTTTTTGCAAACAAAAAAGATATTTTGTTGAAAGCAATAAAATCATTAACAATTATTTTTATTGTTGTTTTTCCTTCTTTTCTAACTTTGTTGTAAAAAAAGGCACGGCAGGCGCTTTTAAAGATTGCAAAAAAAATATTTTTTCCAAGGACATTGTTTTTTTTGAAAAAAAAAACTCATTTTTCACTCACTTCTGCAATTATGCGGCCTTCGAAGTTCGAAATTGAATGGAAACGAAAATCATGGCTATATTTTTCCTTTCCTTCAACAAGATAGAGGAACTTTGAAAAGCAAAAAAAAAAGGTGAACGACGATAGTCCGGCAAAAAGACTAAAGTAAACAGGATTGTCACTTCTTCTTTCTTCGTTTATTCGGTCTTTGACTCTTGTTTGTTATTTGTTGAAGAACGAATGAATTGGGAGTGAAAAATGAGCGAATTGAGGAGCACAGAGAGAGAAAAGGAAATAGAGTTGATGGTATTATTGTTGAAATCATCTATATATGTGTACGTATAGTTGTGAAGCAGACGAATAAATGTCAAAGCTGCTGATGACCTATACTTACTCTTTTTAAAACAAGCATTAATAATAAGAAAACTGCGGGATCTCCCGATCATGCCATTTACGGTTCTCGAATAAAAAGTAAAGAAGTCTGATTTTTACACTGTAAAGTGGTCACTTTTTCTTTTGCATTGCGTGTATTGTTTTTTTTATTATTCTATTCAAACATTTTTTTCTTTCATAAAAAATAGTATTCATTTACTACTTTTTTTCCTTTTATGAAGACCAACAACAACGACCTCCTCTGTGCAAATATAATAATAAACTCAATTCAAAATAATAAAACAGGAAGCAAAAAAAAGAAGGAATAAAAGTTTTGAATTGAATTCTCTCCTTCTTTTTTGTTGCTGATGCTCATTGCGCAGCCACCAAAAATATTAAAAAGAAATCTATTTTTCATTGGAGAAAAGCAGCAGGGCATCATTCCACCACCAGCAACAATCATTGTCACTATCGTTGAAAGTTGAAATGGACGTGTTCTACCTTTTTTTGTGTTAAAAAAAGAGGGTAATTGCCATTGTCCATTTTCATAGGTGCACACCCATAACAAAAGGTAAAAAAAGAGTGCTCTTATTTTTTTCACAACAAAGATATGACGTTTTTTACCTTGACTCTGTAATTTATTTATTTTTTGTAAAATTGGTGGTGATGGAAACTCAGCACAAACTTTTAATTACCGTAATGCATTCAAAGGGAAAAATCAAAAGTGGCCCCTTTGTTTTTTTTATCAAATTGGACTTGGATTAAACTGCAAAAGCTTTGTTCGAAAATTCCATTTGCAGACTTTGAGATTTGCTATTTGCTGACCATTTTCTCCTACACACAGTAACATAAAATTGCAACTTTTGACCTTTTAATGTTGTTATCATTCCTTTCTTTATCCTATATATTTTTTTCAACACATAATTAAAACACGCATTAAAAAAAGTTTCTCCCGATTTATGGCACTTAATTGATAGGTTCAAATCCACAGTAATCACTTCTCTCAAGTGATGGTAATGATTGCGGGTGAATGAACTGCCAATATCTATCCTTCTACAATCCAACCCTATTCTTCTTCGAGATTATTATCGTATATTATTATTATCGTTTCATCAAGGGAGAACAAAAGGCATCAAATCACTTGTCACGCACGCGCGCACGCAAATGCAAACTCATCAGAATTGAACTGAAAAATCTATGTTCATTCTTGATTTATTCATTTTTAAGAACAAAAATATTTTTCATCTTTTTTCCTTATTGCGCTAAAAATATATACAGTAAGAAATTATTAAAATTCTTATAATAAATGAATTTTTTATTAATAAGTTTTTTTGCAAATTTTCTTTTTTCTTCTTCCTGATCAAAACTGGAAAGCATTTAAATTTTAATAGAATCTTTTTTTCTGTAAATTATTTCATTATTTTTGTGAAAATTTGAAAAAAAGGAGAAAGAAGAGTTTCTTGATTTATGAGGTTTCAAAAACTGAATGAAAAAAAACGGAAAAAAAGAAGGAAGTCAGTTCATTTCATGATTCACCAATCCATCTCTCTTTCTTCTCATTCTGTACTTGTTGAAAAAAAGTGCCAATTTATTTTCTCTAATTTCTAGTTTTGCAAAAGAAATCTGTGGTTCAAAATGAATGCCTTTGTTGGAAGCAACAACAACTGGTAAAAAATGGAGATTTATGTTTTTTTTCGGATTGTCTTTTTTTCCATTTGTGATGGCCCGTTTTTTATGGATTTTCTGTACATTCAAAAAAGGTCTTAATTTACCCATCTTTCTTTCTCTTGAGGTAAAACCTTTCTTTGATTTTTCGTGGAAGTAATTCCATAATAAAAATTTTTAACTCATAATAATACAGAAGAGGTCTTTCGGGAAGAAGAAAAACAACAAGACCATCGATGTCATCGTTATTGTTTGTCGGAGTCCCCAAAGGAAGACTGTAATTATCGTGTTTGATGGAGCTTTTTATGAAGGTTTTCTCCATTCTTATTCTTCTTCTTCTGATGATGATGATGTTTATGGCTCCCGACTGTGCGCGTGTCATTTTCCTCTCTGTTTTCAACGGTAGCTACAGCAGCAACAATTACCAATGCATTTACAACAACTTTTATTTCTTTACCCTCTTTTTAATGTCTTCCTTTTTACGTATGTTCTTCCTGGGCTTTTTTTTACAAAGGCAAAAACACACATATTTTTGCCATTCAAAAAATATGAGCGGAGAATTTTTAATTGCCAAAGCGGCGAAAAAGGTTTTTAAGGACATTGACAGCTGTTTCCGATAATATTTTTTGCGCAATCTGTTTCTCTTTTTTTATCACTCGAATTCAAAACCAAGGGTGTGTGTTTGCCTTCCCGAAAAATATATAGCAAATTATTTAAAAGAGAAAAATGTGAGCTATTAACACTGAACTGAAAATGTGAAGATTTTCCCACAAATATTATACATACATATTTGTTTAAGACTTAATATACATATATTTTTGAAAGAAGGGAAAAAAAGTAACAAAAAGGTTTTTTCACTGCATTGGTTTAAAAAAATGTGAAAACTCTCAGGGGCCTTTTGTTTTCGGTTCGGAGAAACAAATTCAATGTTGTTGTTTTAAGTGGACAGAAAAGAGCGAGAGAGAGTAGTACGGTAATTGATGTTTTGAAAAAAATTGATCAAAAAGTAAACGAGTTTTTATTTGCTTTTTATCGTTGATTTGAAGCTTTGAAATTAATTTAAAATTTGTGACTGAACACTTTAAAACTACTGTATTTAGTTTAACCGTAACAAAAGATAAAACAGTAGATTGTTATCTTTATCACTCTTGCAAAACTACTTTTTCTTGATAAATATATGTTCATGCCATTTTAGAAAGAGTCCTCATTATTTGTTGGAATAAAAAGAACTTAACATTTTCGCGCTTAAAAAACCTAACACTCAATCAGCAAGGTCGTTTTTGTTATAGTTATTGTCAATTGCGCGTCAGAATTCTCAAGGCTACTTTCCTTCTTTTTCCCCCTAGTTTTCTGCCATCACTTTTCCTCTCTTTTGTGTTTTACTGTTAATAGATCTTTCTTCTCCTTCTGTATTTTTCGAGAAACAATAATTTCCATGTGTAAAATCCCAATACAAAAGGTTTTTATTCATTCTATTTTTTAACAAATCAATTTTCTTGATGAAGAATTTTAACAACGGGAAATAAAATAATTTGATAATGATGACCCTCAAAAAATCAAACTCTGTTGGTTGCCATCATTTTTTGCAATCAAAAAAACTCAGCATGCATAAATTTATTTTATTTTTTTTACAAAACATTCAATCCCAATTCCCTCTATCAAACAATAGCCGTTGTTTTATGCGTTTCTCTGAAATGACTTCTCTCTTTTTTTGGTTAGGTTAAGTTAAAAAAGAAGAGGAAGAAAAGGGGATAGTGATTATTAAAAGCAGTAGTAGTCAATTCCGTGTCATCTCTCTTGTCTAAAATATACATACAATAATAATAATACAATTGTTATATGTGTATTTGTTGCGCGACCTCCCATTGTCACTTATTTTTCTTTCGTTTTCGCTTCTTTTATTTAAAAAAAGTTGTTGATGAATTTTCAAAGAATGAATTATTTTCCACAATTACTCTCACTCAAAGAGAGAGAGATACTGTCTTCTCTTTTATGAATCAACCAACGTAAATCCTACCAAAAAAAGAAGATACACGAAGCGAATATACATACATAATAAAGATAATTAGTAATTGCGCCATTACTCATTCTTTCTCCCCCTTATCCATCAAATCCAAAATGAGAAATAAAAGAGTGACCGATATTACTATTGTCAAAGTTTTTTGTTACTCGGGTCATTCAAATATATTCAACTTTGATGACCATAAATAATTTTTTAAAAAAAATATTTCGAAAAAAAGTTGAAAGAAAAATGGCCTAAAAACTTTTATGATGAATTTTGGATCGGGAGGGGAAAAAATAACAATTATTTTTTCCTAGTTTTTAATTCGAGTTTATTTTTATGGTTTGTAGTAAAAAAAAGGAAGGCAGCAAAGGGATGGATGAAAAAAAGATCAAAAAACATTTTTACAACAGATGAAAAAAAAGTTCCTCGGATTTGCAGCAGCAGCAACACAAACAATTTCATTCTGTTGTTTTTATTGAACCTAAAAAAATTGATCTTACTTTCATCAAAAAAAAACAGTTTTGGCTTTTTTGCAAATATGTTTTAGATTTAATTTTTAATAGTGTAACATTGGTTTTTATGTTTCCATGTGATTACTGTCGTTTCATAAAAGCAGTAGCTAACCTAAAATTTAAACCACTTGTACTTTCTTTTTTGTACAGTTTTTTCGGGTTACATTATTGGTGGGTTCTTTTTTCTTTTCAATCTTCATCTTCCGTTTCTTTCTTCTTTTTTATGCTATTCTTCTTCTTCAAAAACATCCAATCTCCTCAGAAAAAAATCAAAGCATTTTTTGAATGTAAAAAATGAAAGAAGAAAAAAAGAAATGAGGGATCGATGACTGCGCACAAACAAAAGAAATAAAGGCATTGATTCCTTTTCGTTGTCATCGTGCTTGCTTTCTTTCTTCTTTTTTTCGTCATCAGCATCATTGATGTTGTTGTTGTTCTGCTTCTTGCTTAGCTTGGCTTCTTCCTCATTTGCCTTTTGCACTCTTCCATCAGTAGAAGAAGAAGAAGCAAAAGCCTTGCGCACACACCTGTTTGACAGCGATAATGTTGTTGTTGATGATTTTTCTTGTGCCAATGAAAGAACAAGAAAAAAAGCGGAAGAAAACAAAGCATTATTTTGCCTGCCTGTTCTTATGCATTTTTCTGTGTTTTCCTTCTATTCTTTCTTTTATGCTTCAATTTCTTTCCGCTTTTTTGGATTCTGTTTTTATAGTTGTTTTGTGGAAAATTGAAATTTTTGTTATTTTTAGGATGGAATAATTTTAAATATTATATATGTCTGTGTTTTTTGTTTTAGTTTCTAGAAGAAGATCTGATTCAAAGAACACACAATAATAGATGTTCAAAAAATGATTGTGTTTTAGCATACCTAACGAGTACTGTAAGACTTACATAGTTTGGTCATTGCGAAAAGGGTATTGGTAATCTTTGCCAATGTACTTACTGTTGTACCCCCAAATACTTCTTCTTCAGTGACAGACTACAAATTCAATCCTACCACTTATAGACGAAGAAACGAACCAAGGGCATTGTTCTTGGTCTTATAAAAAACCAAAATTTCTTTTTTATTTAAAAAAAGCTGTTCCAAAAAACGCTAAAATTATATTATTTTCGATAGATTTAAAAACCCAAAGAGACAAATAACAATTGCGGCAATAAAGTAACGATCTAATCCCCCTTCATTTTTCCCTTCGACGGCGATTGACGATGACGACGACCATCTGCATCTAGGGTAGTGGTGGTGTCGTTATTTGAGAGGTTTTTTTTATGCTTTTGCTTCTTTGGCGCTGTTAAAAAAACCAAGAAAGAATTAGACCTTAAAATTTTGGGGGGTAGAAAAACGACTTCAAAAACCGGTGATATGTTTTTTTTCAAAGACAATAAAAATACGACACCCGGTTTTTTACTGCTGCTGCTGATTTTGATGAGGGTAGACTTTTTTATTTGAAAGTGTTGGGAGGGCTATCGTCTTCCCGCCATCTCTTCGTCTTTTCATTTCTTACCCCCCTAAAAAAGAAAATTTCGAAATGACCCCAAAATTTTTCGCAACTTGATAGATCTCCCATGATTTGCATAAAAAAATATTTATTATTGTTATCTATCTTTCGAAATCAGGCAATTTTCTTCTGTGTGTTTTGAATTTTTGATTGAATGAAAGAGAGAAAAAATGAAGGAGGAACAATTTTATTTGTGACTTTCTGACTCACCCCATACAAGTTGTCAACTAAAAAAACTATGGGGAGAAACAATAATGAAAAAAGAAAAAAGAGGCAGCAGCTTTTTATAAATGAGAAAATTTCGAAATATATTTTACCAGTTTAAAGTGAAAAAAAGTCAATTAAAATTGGCTTAGCAAAGGGTAACAGAAAGAAGAAAGAGAAGAAGCGCGATAACAATCAGTTAAAATACAACAGCATCACCAACAACAACACAAACGAAGATACGTATGCATGCTAACATTTTCCTTAACATGGGCGGTGTACAAAATAAACATTTTTTCTTTGAGCAAAGAAGGAAGTGATAAGTTTTGTGTCACCCAGAGGCATTCTCATATGTTTGAGAAAAGGAACACTAAAAGCCTCATTCTTCATATTTATGCATATGCTTGTGATATGAAATATTTTTAGGCGCCAAATGGACTCGTTTCTTTCTTTTACACCAGCTTGCGTTCCTTCCATTTTCTTCTTTCACTGTGTTTTTATCACTTTTCTTTGTCATTTTCTTTCTCGTCTGTTTTGGTAGGAAAAAATAAGTCATGATTGTTTCACTTTTCTTTTTTCTCTCTCTTTTTTTAAACGCTTTAAAGGCCATTTAAAAACCTTGTGTCTCAAACTTCTTTTTTTTTCAAGTTTTTAAACTCTTGTTAAAAATGAAGAAGAGATGTGGAAAATGAGTGATAATTATGCCTTAAAATGATGTTTCTCAAAACCCTTCCCCCTTCATTCACAAAACTTGAAACATTTACTTTTTTTCTCTATCTTTCTTTGCGGGGAATTATTGTGTTATGACCAAAAAGAATAAGGAAACTTTCGAGATTGAAAAAAAGTATGGAAAAGAATATTCCTTGTTCTTCTTATTCTACTTCTACCGCTGCTGCTGCACCAATTGGTTTTCCCTCTTCTTATTATTCTATTCTGTTCTAACAGAATAACAACAACAAAAGATGACTGCCGTCATCGCTTAAAAAATATTGCCAATTGTCACTATTTTTTACTGGAAAAATGAGTATTTTCTTTTAAAAATTGTATTCATATTCGTTGAAATAGAAGTATAAGAAGAGGAAGATGACTAGCCAATGTCCACCAATACCCTCTATTATAAAAACATCTGGTATTCTTCTCCCTTTCTTTGCTCATTCAATCTTATTAAAAAAAGTCTTTGATTTTTCTTTTTCATTTTTATTTCTAACAAAATATCTTTTTCTCATTTTCTTCTTCCTCTTTTTTTATGTGACTATTCTCAAATTTTTTTCTATTTTCTGAATTCAATTTTCTCTTGGGAGTCATTGCAACAAGAAGCCCCAAACACGAAACTGCAGCAGGAAACCATTGTAGTTAGCTGAAGCCTAAAATGAAGCATGTTGCCGAAAAAAAGTGCCAAAGTTTTTGTGTTTCTGTCAATTCTATCTATCCTTTTGCAAGGAGCATTGTTTTTGCAACTCTTTTTTTTTGTGTTTTTGAAGTGAAATACTTTTTTTAAAAAAGAAACGCAGCCTCAAATAAAAAATAAAAAAAAGTAGTGTGTGAAAGTGGCTGCTGATGTTCTTTTGGGGCGGGTATATTTTTTAGGGAAAAAGGGAGAATTCCGTGCAGAAAAGAGAAAGAGCAAAAAATGCGAAAAGCGTTATCCCTTCTTTTTCTTTTCATTTTAAAGCTAAAAAATGAAAGGTTTTCTATTTAAAAAAGTGCAACTTTCAATTTTTTGTTGCATCAAAAATAGAGCGTTGAAAAGTTTATACTTACTTTGTCATGATTGTTGTTGTTATTTAAAATTCTAAATTTGGCACATATTTTTAATTTATAAAACTTTATACTTTTCTTTTTTTATATAAAATTTTAAAAGTCATATTTTTTGTCGGATTGCGTGTTTTATATATTTTTCTTTCTTTTTTTCTGGAGCAAAAATGGGAGATTTTTTCATTTCAACAGAAAAAAAAGAGAGAAAGAGGCTCATTAGTGCTAATCCAATTTTGTAGTCTTCTTCTGCAAGGCTTGAGAACTTTTCTGTTATTGTGTTAAATATATTCCTTTTTTGACAAGTGCTAAGCCATCCATGAATGACAAAAAAAAGACGCGGTAAATAGATATATCACTTCTTTTTTGTCGGTAAAAATACATAAGAAACAATATATAATGTAATGAAAGGAGGCTGTAATAAATATAAATCATGACAAATCACCTTTTATTCTTCCTCATCAGGTTTTATTTTAATCTTCAAAAAAGATGAAGAGGGGATACATAAAAGCAGCAGGAGGAGGATAAAAATGGAGGCAACATTTTGCAGCTGTTGTTTCTAAAATCATATAATTTTTTGCACGCAAATATAATGACTTTCCTGCTGCTGCTGTTGTTTGTGATGGTGTGGTGCTTGATGGAAAGGAAGGGACACCTGGTGGTCGTAGTTGTTAAAAAAGTCGGAAAAAAGCTGTTTTATGTGTTTTGTCATTAAATGCGCAACTTTTTTTATGCTTGCTTCCTGTCGGGAATGAAAAAAATATATGAATCTATTGCTGCTGTCAGAATCTTATTCCTAGTTTCCTTCTAAAAGTTTTTCGATAAGGAAATATATATATCTGAAAAAAAGTGGTAGACGACCCGACGCGATTGACAGTTTCCTGTCTTATGGTTGCTAACGAGTCCCTCGAGAAACTGAAAGAAAGAACTTTTTTCCATCTTTACCAAAGGCAATAAAAATTTTATATTGGTTTCAAAAAAAAGCAATCCAAAACTACTGCCATTTTAAAAACAGCAGAAAATTGGATAGAGCAAAAATCAAAAAAAGCTTTTTTGATATATTTTTGAGATTGCTTGAAGAAGTTAGTTAGAGTTTCATCTGATTGAATAAAAGAATTTATTTGATTTGAGATTTATCAAAGCTGCTTTCCCATAAATGCTGCATGAAGAACATAGAGATATAATCATAGTTTTTTATTGCTTTTTTGCCCGTTTTTAAAAAGTAATAATAATGTTTGGCTTTAAATGCATGCGTCAAAACTCTCTCTTTTTTCAAAACACCACCTATTTTTATTTAATATCCACTTTTAATCTTTTACCTTTTTTTAATATTAAAATATATATTTCTATTTCATTGTTTTTCTATTTGCTTTCTATTTTTGCCCTTTCTTTCTTCTATTATTTCATCCATTTTATTTCTCATTTTGCCCTTTTTCGAATACTAAACTTTTTTATTTCTGTTTTCTGGATCAAATATTCGGCATTTTTTTTATTTTCTCCATGGAACGGACATCGACAACTGACTGGCGGTGCCATTGTCGGTCCTTTCTTTCTCTTTAAAGAGTCACTCCCTGCAGAGAGAACGAAGTGGAGAGTGCCAACGGCAATGACCACAGCTCTATCTATACATATAAGGAAGAATATGCGCCCCATGGATTTTTGAGCTTGTGTTGTTTCTTCCATCCTTTTTTCCCTCATTTTCTGCGGCGCCTAGCACCATTTTTTTCTTCTTGTTGCATATAATATATTTTTGCCTTAAGGCGGAAGCAAGCTCATTCTCTATCTATCTCTCTGTGTTGTGTGTGACGCTCTCCCTCGAAACGCATTAATAGTGTCCCTTTTCCCTCCTTCCAATGCGAAATTCCCCACAAAACTCTATTTTTCTGTTTTCCCCCCATCACTGCCATCACCATCATCATCACTTTCATCATCATCATCAAACAGCTAAACAAATAAATATCAAGCAAAAGGGGAGAGAAAGTATGATGCATGCATGGAACGGCAGATGGTGCTTTTTTCTTGCATGAAATAAAGGGAGGGGACATAAGAGGATATATATAAAAGGGCGAGAGATATATCCAAATTTGACCATCGACCTCTTTTTTTGTTCTTGCGCAAAAATTATAATGAACGGGAAAGAACAAGCTGCCGCAGCAGTAGCAGCAACCCGCAACATTCAAAAATAGGCGGAGCAATTAAAAAGAAGGCTTGTCCTGCTTCCTTCCTTCCGTCCACTTTTTTTTCTTTGACTCTCTCATTCATTTTCTTATTTTGTCCAGTTCTGACATTTCTGATGAAAGAAAGAAATCAAGCTTGACTTGTTATCCGAGAAAAGTTTGTAGTTTTACAAAAACCGTTATTGCCTGTGGCCTTATTTTTAGATCAAAGGAAGAGAAAGAGAGATATATCTCATTTCTTTTTTATTCCATTTTCTCGTAAGTCATTATTTCCTTACTTACTCAGTTTAAAAAAAATAAATATCGAGAAAAAATAAAATATAAGAAGAGTCCACTCGACACAGATCAGCTTTCGTTCCGCGTTTTTAAGACATTTTTGGTTATATGTATTTTTTTCTCCCTCCTTTTTCGCGGCTTATCCCCCTTCCTTTTTGCTGCTTTCTTTCTTCTTTTTTTATAATTCTGTGTTTCCTTTTTTGTGTTTCTCCTCTCTTAACCAAACCCGACGTGATCTTGTATTTCAAATATATATTTTTTAATATGTATAATATTTGATATTTTATTTATTTTCAGTGGTTTTTCTTCTTTCCTTCCCCCTTCTTTTATTTTCCATCTACTATTTTTCCATCCAAACTTGCATGCCATCCGAGTGATAAAACATTCGAAAAATATTTGCAAGAATGATCTCTACCATTGAACATCATCAACAACATCTTCAACATCAACAACAACAACATAATTCTCGAGAATCGACAACAACACCAGATTCATCTGAAGAAGGATTTGTTTCAGGTGGCTCACTACCAGAAGAATCATTTGATCGACTTGCTATGCAAATTTCATCTTTTGGTATTAGCACTCAAAATAAAAATAGTGGTAAGTTTTAACCTAAAAATAGAATTACATACAAAAACATTTTGCCGCAAAGATAAAAAAAGACTGTAACAAGTTTATTAGGTGGTGTTACTCTGTGTCCTTTTGAAAAATATTGTAATAAAAGGATTTTTATTCTTTTATGTTCATATCCGCATAATCTTGTAATCTTAATTTTTTTATCCCCCTTCCTTTTCTTTTGTGTATTATTTCTTACACAATTATGATTCGGAAACATTGTAAACTAATTATTCAAATGCGATGATTAAGAGAGAACATGAAAAAAGAGGCAGCAGTGCACTTTTTTTTGCGGTGAATACATTGTTAGATCTTTGATTTATGCCATATTTACCGCGCGCAAAAAAAAGATTGTTTTATAATGACCGAAAAGAAAATGAGGGTCGATCATGCAGATGCCGCTTTTTTCCTTTTCTATAGTAGTATTTCGCCATCTGCCAAAATTAACGACTGTTGCAACAAGAGGGAGAAAAGAGACATAAAAAAGCCTTTTTACCACCCTTCCATTTTTTATTTTGAAAATAGAAAGAAAAGGAGACAAAGCCAATGATTAACGATTCATGAGATTTTTTTATATATTAAATGTCAAAAATGCAAATTTTTTGCCGCTCTTTTTTAGCATTATAAATATAGCAGCAGCAGTAGCAAGCAAACAAGCAACAAAAGAAAGGGAATAATTAATTAAAAAACAATGTGCCATTGATGAAAAAAGAGAAAAAAAATTGACATTTGTCTTCATATTTTATTGACTTTGGGCAAAACTATATATGCGATGAATTAAAGGGATTCTTTTTCCTTTCGACGTTGTTTAAAGGCACCTGCTGTGGCTTTTAACAAGGAGGAATGAATGAGGGAGAACCCTGCTATGCCAATCAATCTCGTTTTTCAATTTTTTTGCATTCAAAAAAGGGAGTCTCAAATGATGGCGCAATTAAGAGTGCATTTGTGCCATTCTTTTTACCCAAAAAAGGGCATCGTTATTGATATTCAAGAAGGCCTCCCGCTGCTGCAGCTTTTCTTATCTTAGTGTGTTTAAGTTTAGCCCTTTATTTCAAATTTTGACTTTTGTGCTGTTATTTTTTGAGTATTAATAATAATAATAACACTGAGCACAGCAGCTGAAAAAGAATGAGGGAGGATTAACATACCAAAATAATTTGTTTGTTAAAAATTTTGTTAATGCTAGAATTTCTTCCAAGAAAGGAAAAAAAACAACGGCAAAAAATAATTTTCGTTTTTTAAACAATGAAAAACACAGAAAAAGGGAAAATCGAATTGTGAAAAAAAGTAAAAGCATTTATGCCAAAAAAATTTACGTCTGCAGAAAAGGGGGCCACTTAAGGACACGTTTTTTGTTGTAGTTGCTTAAAAAAAGAGACAAACAAAAAAACGTTTTAAAGTTTGAAAATATTTGAATGATGTTGACCAAGAAAAAAAGTTTTTTCTATTGTAGTAGGTGTCGTCAAACAACAATACCAGCAATAAGTTTGCTTTTTTCACATAAATAGAATTTTTCGGAAAAGTTCAAATATCCAAGTAGTAGATGGATGAAGAAGGAGGAGGTGTTCTCAAGTATCAAAAGTAATAAACCCCCAAAAAAAGCCATCAAGAAAAACAAGAGTGCATTATTGATGTGGTCATTTTTCGCTTGCATTTCAGCAACAACATCTCTCACACGGCCCTCATTTTACACGCAAAAAATATACATATAAAAGCAGCGGCATCAACAAATGTATATTTTTTTATGCTATATTTTTTTATGTGTGTGGCAAATATTTGCATTGAGTTTTGCACCCTTTTTGCCGCTCGTATATGTATTTTTTTCTTTTCCGTTTCCCCTTTCTTGCGCGAAGAAGGCAAAGATCGAATAGAATGAAAGAGTTAATGTAACAAAATCTTTAATTCACAAAAAAAAAACTTTTTTCCAACAGTTTATTTTTATAATTTCAAACTTCTTATTTATTTATTTTTTTCAGTGTATGCATCTTACCTTGAAAAGCCAATTGAAGAATTCGCCAATTCATTGTTGAAGTAAGTCCCCCTTTTTTAAGTCTCCGCCCCTTTTTCCTTCTTTCTTCTTCTTACTCTTTTTTTTCTATGATGATTTTTTAAGTGATTCTTCGATTATATTTTTTATATATTTCGCGACGGTGGTGGCCTTCGATGTTTTTGCATCAACAGCAAAAAAAACCGAAGGACCACGTTTTGATTCGGTGTCAATTTTTTTTTTCGGTTTGAGGAAAAATTCTATATTTTTTTTATGTTTTTGTTGTTCTTCGTTAACTTGCTTTTGAGCAAGCAGGCAACAGCATAGGCGGTCTTCTTTTCCTTTCCATCTAACGACATCTCACAGAGTTGTTGTTTGCTGTTTTTTTGCCTTATTTTTGAAGTAAAAAAATTGCACACGCTTTAAAATATAAATTTTTTTAAACTGACAACTGTGACAAAAAATATGTGTGACTTTGTTATGGATAGTTTGAATCGCTAAAAGATGTTTGATACGTTTTGCCAAGACTCATCCTCTCGCTCCTCTCTCGTTCCTATTTATCATCGTTTTGTCTTTGTCTATTTTATTGTACAACTCTTTGGCTTGTAATAGTTGGCTGCTGCTGCCGCAGTGCAGATAATAATAAATATTAACTATAAATTAACTTATACATAAATAGAAGCAAATCTATTTATTACATTTGGTGACGAGGTGATTCTGCTCTACCCTCAACTAACAAAGACACCAGTGGTGCTCTTTTATTAACAAAATTACAATCTGCAAAAGTTGGAAAGACACCAGCGGTGATCCTTTCAAAAGAAATATATATATCTCATCTTTTTTGTTATTGGATAAACACGAGTCGTGCTTTATCTTTCAAGAAAGTTTCTTCAAGCTTGCTTAAGCTAAACAAGAACACCAGTGGTGATTCTTTTGCAAATACATATATATATTTTCTCGTTTTTTTCTCTTCTGCTGCTTAGCAATATTTTGGAAAATTGTATACATCTATCGTCTTAAAGCATCTTCAAGCATCACATCAACAAGCTGGAAGGTATTAAAGTTTTCTTTGGGATTAATCTTTTGGGGAGTTTATCAACACGAGTCGTGTTGTGAATTACAAGTTTTAGTCAGCATAGTTATCTTTGAATCAAGGATGTCTCCTAGCCCCACAAAGACCTCATTAGAAGCAACGATATGGCCTCCTCCGGCATACAATGGAAAGGTACGATTCGATGTTTGGGAAACTCAACTCGAGATGTATACCGATGCAAAGAAGATTACGGATGATAAAGAAAAAGGTGTACAACTGCTACAGCATATTGGCTTGGAAATGTTGGAAAAAATCATTGATTGGACTAATCCTGATAAACCAAAGGATTTGGGTTATAAAAAGTTGGCTGAATTGATTACGAATCAATGTGCAACAGGTCCAAATCTTTTTGCAAGACGTGTAAAGCTTTTCAATGAAAAGCAACAATCCAATCAATCAGTACAAGAATACTTTGCACATATGAATCAATTATTGGGCCAATGTCAAATGAAAGAAATGACACCACAGCAGTATGGTGTACTGGCAATTCTTCGTGGACTTGAAAGTGATGAATTGAGACAATTCCTCATGAACCCAACAAATGATGTATCAACACTTGAAAAGGCTCGAACATTAGCAGTTAGCTTTGAACAAAGCAGAATTGGAGCTAAAGAAATATCTGGTCGTGGACAAGCAGCTCCTCATAGTCTTAATGTAGTTGGCAAAGGCTACAAATGCAAGTGGTGTGGTGAAGTTCATCAGCCAGGAAAAGAAAAATGTCCTGCAAATGGCAAAGTATGTAAGAAGTGTGGCAAGAAAGATCATTTCTCAAAAGTTTGCAAGAGTGGAAGAAAGCAGAATTTCGTTGAAGATTGTTCTGAAGCTCTAAATGGTCTGTATCCACATAGCGTTCTTACAGTATCTTCGAAGCAAGAAGATGTTCCTCCGTCCTATGTTAATGCAAAACTTAATGGTGCTACTGTTCGATTACAACATGATACTGGTGCCGCTGTTACAGTAATCAATAAAGGTGTATGGTATGCAATTGGTAAACCAAAAATTCATCCTTGCTCACTTGAACTTCAAAGCTATAATCAACATATTCCGGTGATCGGTCAATGCAAGATTATTGTTCAAGTAGGAATGCAGATTAAACAACAATGGGTTGTAATTGTTCCAAAAGGCAAATGTTTATTTGGTAGAAATTGGATGAAAGCTTTTGATATGTATGAGCCATACATTCAAGTAAAGAATCGTCAACTTGGTGAACAAGTTTGCAAGCAAAATACTGTATCTCTTGTTAATCCAGTGGATTATCATGCATCAAAACCATTGAATAAAACTTTCTTTAGCAAAAGTAAAGTTACATCATCTGAACTTCTGCATGCTCCCATGCAAGGGAAGGAAAAGAAATGGTGTGCTAATGGAAAAAAGCAAGGTGATACTCGTTTTTTGAATCAAAAAGCTGAAAGTAAATTTTCTCGTGATACTGTACTTAGAAATTTTAAGTCACAGAAAGGAAAGTTTAGTAAACTTTCTCTTGAAGCACCTGAATCTAAAGCATTAAAGTTTAAAGCTCATGGTATAAATCGAATCGATCATACAATCAAATCTCGTATGCTCAAGACGATGGATACGGTAGCTGGTAGTGAAAGTAATTCACTAAGGGAAGGTGTTATGGATAGTTTGAATCGCTAAAAGATGTTTGATACGTTTTGCCAAGACTCATCCTCTCGCTCCTCTCTCGTTCCTATTTATCATCGTTTTGTCTTTGTCTATTTTATTGTACAACTCTTTGGCTTGTAATAGTTGGCTGCTGCTGCCGCAGTGCAGATAATAATAAATATTAACTATAAATTAACTTATACATAAATAGAAGCAAATCTATTTATTACAGACTTTTATTACCCTTTTTTAGGAATAACATAGGGGTGCCCGATGGTGCCGGTCATAATGCTGCTGGCAGCATTCATTAAATGGGCTTCAAAAAAATAGAGTTCTTTCATTTCTAGGATAGCACAACAAAAAGTGTTTCTCCTCAAATTTTTTTTCTCATGTTTGTTTTAGGCGTTCTTTGGTTTTCTTTTTGTTAAACCTATTTTTTGTCTTTCTCTCCAAAAAGAAGGGTTTCCATGGTTCATTATGGCATCTTTTTTCTCTTTTTGAAAGACCAAAGTTTTCAAGCCTTATTTTAAAATAGCTGACGCAAGTTCTGCGAGTGGTGGAAAAACAACACCGTTTTTTCTCTTAATATTCAAATGCGTTTTCTCTTTTCTTGCCTCAAAAATGTTTAAACCACTTTTTGTTTCTTTGCTTTTTTCAGTATTTTTAAAGCTTTATCTCATCCCATCCATACATAACAACAATGCCTTTAAAAAGCTTTCTATTTTTTTCTTGAATGAAATCAATCAACACTTTTTCCTTTCCTTCTGAAGGCGACTCTTAAAAGTTTTTCATTGACGACAGCAGCAGTAGAAGAAAAGCTGTGTCCATTTTTGAAGGAATACATATTTTTCCGGAGAAATGTAGGAATGTAAGCTTGCTTCAACTGATGAAGTGGAAGAAATAGGCAAAAAGCTTGCTTGCTTTTTTACATTTTTTTCTCCAAAAAAGGCTTTAGAGCTTTTTAGCCTTTGGTCTAATAGCAGCAGCAAGAACAGAACCACAAGCAAGAAATAGAAAATGTTCAAGTCTCTTGGGTTTATTTTTTTGCTAGTATGCTTTTTTGGCTTCGATAAATTAGGGGAGAAAAAAGTAGCAGCCAACGACATTGCGTGATGCTGCTGGTTTTTATTCTTGCGGGAATGAATGAAATCATTTAAGAAAAAAAGTAGCTCAGTTACTTTTCAAAAAAAAATTATATTTTTGTTGAAAAAAGCTTTTTTTATAGTAAAGTTAGCAGCAATTTTAAACATGATTTTTGCTCTCTTCTATTTTATTTCTTCTTCTGCTGCGCAACAAACAGAGTTCGTGAGAACCTTTTTCTTCTGTAACTTTGCCACCACTTATTTTCTGTTTTGCTGATGCTTGCTTGCTTTCTATTTCCCCTAAAAAATATGTTCAATCATTCTTCTGCTGCTGCGCGTTCGTTGTTTTTCCTCTGTTTTCCTTTTCGTATCTGGTATCATTTTCAAATATAAAAATATATAAGAAATCAAACGGGAAAAAATAGAGAAGAGGAACGTCATCATCGCTATGCTTATATTTATCTTTTTTGCCTACATTTTTAAGCATATTCTGTTTTTAGGCCTAAAAACAAAAGTTGTTTTTGTAACAAAAAAGTTTTTCACAGAAAAAAAGGAATGCCGCAATTTTTCTAGTTTTCTCATTTTACTTACTCCAACAAAAAAGGAGGAGGGTATTTTTCTTGTAATAAAAAGCAGCAAAAAGTATGTATGTAAAAAGCAATGACTTCTTCTTTCATTTTAATTTCTTCTCTGCTTCTTTCAACTTACTTCTTAAAGATCAAATTTCAATTCAAGTACGTGTTAGATATTGTTTGAAAAAAAATATTTTTTGGTCGTCGTGGTAGTAGCGGTGGTGGAAGAAGTTGTTGGGTTATTTCGTTCACCAACAACAACAATGAATTCATCCATCAACCTATACCACCATCACTACCAGAGAAAAAAAATTTTCTATTTTCAATATATTTTTTTTCGCGCGACCTATTCTATTCTTTGGTTGACTGGAGCTTTTTCTCAATTTGCAATTTTTTAATGTAAAAAGGCCTCAATTTTGTTTCTCTTCACTTCAAAAAATTTTTTTTCGCAGCAATTACTTCATTAACACTCTCTATCCATCTCTCTTCTTTTTTCAACCCTCTATATTTCTTTCCTGGTTTTGTCATTTTTATTTTGAAAAAAATTTAAAATAAAAATCTATACTGTATTTTAAACATAAATTTAATTCTAGTAGCGACCGACTCTCCTCTGAGGAGGCCTTAATGGCGGCAATTCCGCAATCACAATTTTCTTCTTCTTCCCGATATAATAATATTGGAAGTGGTCCGCTATCTAATACCACAAATTTGGGTTCACACTATCAACAACAACAAAATGGCCAGTTTCATACAACTTCATCAGTTCATCTTCAACAACAACAACAACAATCACAACTTTTACCCCAATCACAGCAACAACTTCCTGGGGCATGGTTTTATGAAATGGGTCCATTAGATGAACCTGGATCTGGTTCAGCTTCCACTGGAATTCCAGATGATTGTTCACCAATGATGGAAATGATGATGGATGAAAGATTTGCTCATCGTCATATCACCGAATCCGTTGAAGTTCCATCATCTGAGCATGTAGCTGAAATTGTTGGTCGTCAAGGTTTGTTTGTTGACCAATTCTTTCCTTTTTCCTATTCCAAAAAAATTTATGCTTATTTGAAAAATGTTTTTTCTCCTTCTTTTTTCACTCATCAGTTACGCAATAGACGCCAAGCCGACCTTCGATTCTATTCGATCTATGGTATTATATATGAATGACAATAAAAGGCAGACGCGCAAAAGAAAAAGAGCACCGACCAAAAACTTGAATAAGAAAAAAAGAAGAGGGAGGGTTATTTCCGCGCATTGAAAAGAGGAAAAAAGGTCGGCAGCAAAGTGCTGCACTTAAAGCCACTATTTCTTTTTGGCGCCCCGATATACATTTGAAAAAGTAGCAGTAGAAGTAGAAAAATTGGGTATATATAATATTTGCGTGTATTTTTATATTATTTGCGCCGCCGCGTAAAACCTAAAAAGCGCGAATAGCCCTTTTTTCATCTCATCTCTTCGTCGAAGTAAAAGAAGAAGAAGAATAATAGAAAAAAGTCAAGCTGCTACGATCATCGCATTTCGTCTTCGTCTTCTTTTTGAATTCAATTTAAAATATTCTCGACAATAGTTCATTTTTTTCTCGATTGGGCTTCCGACTGTGCGGATAAAAAAGGAGAAAAATCTTTAGCGAAGCGCAAAAGAAAAAGCTTTCTTTCGTTTTTTTGGGATCCAATGTCAAATTTTTTCTTGTTTACTTTCACTCAAAAATAAAGATGAAAATAAATTTTACACAAAATTTTAATCTTGTTTTTTGTATCTTTAAAAAAAGAAACGGCAACAAGCGCGCTATCACTTACCGCAATCAATCTTTCTTTTCTTTCATTTTTTACAGTCAGATTCTCTCGAGTGTCTGTGTGAAAAATTCATTTTTGGCGCCTAAAAATTTGATTGTGAAAGATTCGCAATACACGATAACAACAGCGGCAGCAACAATACATCAACCAGTTTTTTCGCGCCAGTTTGAAAAAAATCAGTTTCAAAAAATTTTTGTTTAAAATATTCAAAAGAAAAAAGATGAACAAATTAGGCTTTATTTGTTTCATCATCATGTTTTTTTTCCATTTAAGAGAAGAGATTTGACCTAAATAAATTTGTATTACCCTTCTTTTTTTCCGTTACACTTTTGACATTTCAAAAAAAAGTTATATTTGCCTAAAAAAGATTTTTTTTGTATCTGACATTTTTGAAAGAGATTTTTAATATATCTTTCTAAGCATCATCATCATCAAGGGAACTAATTATAGTATCTCTCCCCATCTTTTTTCTGCTGCAGCAATCCTTGCAAAAATTATGGCTTTTTCTGGCAATTCTTTTTTAGGATTAAAGACCTTGAGAAAGAGAGAGATTTTTTTGAATAGCACTTTTCTAGCTTGCTTTCTCTTGTATTCATGCTTGTCATTTTAAATTTTTAAGCGGGAATGATGAGAGAAACAGCAAAAGCAATTGAATGGTTTCTATTCGTGCCAGCCGCTGGCTTATGTTTTTATGCCATGCCATTCTTTGCCGTTATTTTTGTTGTTGTTGTTTCCTCCTATTTTTGCTACATTGAGGATTTGCGCGCCAATTTCAGTTTTAAATGCTTTTGAAATTTATGTTTTATTGAAATTTGTTTCTTTCCCATGCCCCTCATAAAAACAACTGTTTCTGAACAAAAAAATAAATTTGAATAATATTTTTAGGCTGTAAGATTAAAGCTTTACGCGCCAAAACTTCAACATACATTCGATCCCCTCCAAGAGGTGAAGAACCTGTATTTCTGATAACGGGTCGACCAGAAGACGTTATGGAAGCTAAACGTGAAATTGAGCTTGCTGCAGAGCATTTTACACAAATTCGTGCATCACGAAGACATTCACAAGGTGGTTGTGCTCCAGGGCATGTTACAGCATATGTTCGTGTACCACTTCGAGTTGTTGGATTAGTTGTTGGACCAAAAGGTGCAACAATTAAACGAATTCAACAGGAATCACATACTTATATTGTTACACCTGTAAGTTAATATTTGCACGGTACGGTAATAATATTAAGTGGCTCATCAACTTTAGAGTCGTGAACGTGAACCAATCTTTGAAGTGACAGGCCTTCCACACAATGTTGAATCAGCCCGTCGTGAAATTGAACAACATATTTATCAAAGAACTGGAAATATGCCAATGACAGATCCATCTGCATCAATTCAAAATTATGAAATGGCTGCACTTGCATCATCAAATGTTTCACGAATTAATAATGGTGGTATTGTTGGTGGAGGATACGGTAATACCCTTTCACAACAACAATCTCAACAACAACCAACAATGCGACAAATTTCTGGATATGGAAATGAATATTGTGGTGTTGAAAATCTCTATCGTACTACCACTGCTACCAATGGTTTACGGTCATCTGCTGGTACAATTGGAATGAAAGCATATTCTGCATCTGGTTCCCCTCCCCCATTCTATGGCAGTGAAATGATGCCAAGCCAACAAGCACAATCTGCAATGGCATCGTCAAATCTTCGACAAATGGTTAATAATGAAAATATCTATAATCCACAACAACATTGGCAGCCACAACAACAACAACAAAATTGTAGTTCACGAATGATGTTTAATGAAAGCAGCCTTTTCAACGATTTCTTACCAAATCCTCGTGCAAATAGTTTTGGGTCAACAAATAATTATCTCAATAATAATAATATTAATTCTGCATCACTTGCAAATGCAACTACATTAAACTACCTCTCATCCCTTTCGTCATCTTCACATTCAAGAGATGAAGGGCTTGGTGATTCTCCATCATCAACGTAAGCGTGTGACATTTTAAGTCTTATAATAAGCAGATCGCCTTTTAGATACAACAAATTTAATGCTGATGCATTTCATATGTTATCATCAATTTGGGGTGATGTTGATAATACAACTTCAACAGCAACAAATGGATCATCAAATCGTGATAAAGTTGTGGAAACTGGGCTGGCCCCACAAATTGCCACTGCTTAAATCTCCTGAATCCAAATATGCGTATTTTTTTAAAATATAATTGTTCTGAAAAGCAGGTTTAAAATACAGAAAAAAATGCTTTATTATTTTTTTAAATTCTTAAAAGAAATATTCCTTTTAAATTTTATTTTTACTACTATATTATTGTTTCTTTTTCACGGTTATTTTTAGTTTTAAATTAATTTCTACTTTTTATGTTAAATCTCTTCTTATTCTTCTGCGTCAATTTATCCACTTTAATATTTATAAATTTCAAAGAGTTATATCCTAAGATTGTGTTTTTTTTAAAAAAAGATTTTTATATATTTTTTGAGGCAACTTGACGTGGTTTTATTTCAGTGCTAAAGCAAAAAAAGAAGAGAGAAAAAGAAATTTTAATCTCATATTTTTTTGTTTTATTTTTAAAATATACCTAATATATTATCGCATTTCTTCTAAATCATTCCAAAAGAATATTATTTTTTATTAATTTTTTTAAATCAAAAACACACACACATATACGTATTTTTAAATTATTATTTTTTTTCGAAATGAAATCATTTTCTTTTTGTGTCTTGAAAAGAAAATAATTACAGTTTCAATCAAAAAAAAGTGAGAATAGTTTTTAGCACCAAAAACAGCAAAAAAATAGAAGGGACTCAAGCTGCTTAAAATGTATTCCGTATAAACTTAAAGATTATTTCCGATGCAGGTTTTTGTAACGTTTTTTCTGAGCATTTTTTATTCAAATTTTTTCACTCTCTTTTTTTTAGGCTGTGCCGGGAAAGGAATGAGTGTCTTTTTCGGGTTTAACTTTTTCGTTGTGTGTTTTATAGGATTCTTTTTTGCTGCTGTTGCTCGTAAAAAACGTCGAAGTCCGTCTCTTTTCCCCTTCTTACTTTGATTCTATTTTTATATTCTATTTTCACTTACCCCCATCATTTTTTCTCAAGGCTTTTTTTCTTTGTTGCCTACAAGTCTCTTTTTTTTAAAAAAAAGGTTGAAAATAAAATTTTTTAGGCAATAATAATAATTGTTGACCTCTAAAAAATTTACTTTAGATCCTTTTTTTGTTTGGTCGAAAAAATATATTCCATGATAATTGCTTTAGCCGCCAATAAGATTTTTTTTGTGTTTTGATTTTAGGTTTACAATTCCTGCATTACTGTACTCTACAGTATCCTGGGATAGCTTACCTAAAATTCAAAACTTGAAACAAAAAATTAAATAATTTCTAAAACGTTGTATAACCTCTCTATTTAAATTTCCCTTTCTCGATTTTATAAATCCTCCAAATTCAATGATTCACTTGAATTTTTATTCTTCTTCTTGATTCTATATTTTATCAATCAATCAATATATAACCTTTAAAAATAAAGATTCTTACCAAATTTATATAAATGTTTGTTTAATTATTTTTTAAAAAAAGAAAAGATCAATTTAAATAATGAAAAAAAGTGGTTCCAAATAATCGTGTTCTTTTATCTTGTTACAATTCGATATTATAATTATTATTAATCATATTATTATTATTTCCATAATAATTTAAGTTTTTATTATTATTATTTTTGATATTTTTATTATGCAAAGTAATTGTTCAAATGAAGAAAATATTATTTTATAAAAAATTTTGTGTTTTTTTAAGCAATGCAAAGGCAAATTTTACAACGAGATACAACACGTGAATAGAAATAAAACAAAATTAAAAAATATATGATACAAAAACGTAAAAGTTGAACAGTTTCACTAACATTTCAAATAATTCAGTGAGAACAAAACTTTATGAAAATTTATTCTTCAGATCTATAACTTAAAACGCAACAGATAAACTCAAAAAGCAAAAGGTGTTCACACTTCCATACAACGTACCGGAACATTTGACAAAGGCATGCATTCAACAGCTTAGAATTACAGTTTTACGTCAGTCAATATTTATAAATAAAAAACAAATTGAGGAAAAAGAAAAATTTCAACAAACAAAACATACATATCAAAAAATAAACACTTAAAAGCTTCCATATGATTTTTCTTCGCAACACTTAAATGAGCTAATACTTTTACAATCTGCAATTTCATATTCACTATTTCCCTCATCACCAGTGCTGCGATTAGAATTACAAGCTTGCAACAATGCTGGTAAAGATTGTTTTTGATCTTTATCGCCGTACGCCATTAAGGTTGGAGTGATCCCTTCAATATCTGGAGCATTTGGATCAGCACCAATTTCAAGAAGTAAAGAAATAGTTTCATGATGGGCATAGAAGACTGCATAATGTAAAGCAGTAAATTTACCTTCATCAACAAGTTTCAGTCCAAGAAATTCTTCAAATTTCGATTCTGCAGTTGCTTTTTCTTGTGAATATTCAATTAATTTTTCAATAATTGTTGTATGTCCAAATGATGCGGCAATCATTAGCGCAGTTTGTTTTTCATTATTTTGAGCACAAAGATTTGGATTTTTTGACAAGATAAATTCAACAATTTCTTCACAATCTAATGCACATGCATACATTAAAGGTGTCCATCCATGATCATTACAATATTTTTCATTTGGTTTATAATTTTCCTAAAAAAATATGAACTTATCTGTTTTCTAAATGTGAATAAAAACGAACTGTAAAAAATTCTTGTGAATCTGCATAGGCAGCTGAGCATAAATCCATTTCCCAGTCATCTCCATCTTGATAAAGAATATCTGATAAATCTTCAAATTCACTGACGAATGTTCGTTTTGGTGCAGGCTTTGGAATTGGTTTTGGTGTTGCAGAGCTTGGAGCTAAGATAGTTTGAAAGAGATTTGATAATCGTTTCTAAAAATGATAAAGATAAGATTACTGTAATGAAATTATCAAAAGCAAAAACATACATTTGTTTTTTTCTTGTGTTGTTTTTTGACTTTTCGAAATTGTTCCAAATTTTGATGAATCTTGATTGCAATATCATCACTCAACATAAAATTCTAAAAATTAATATTTATGTTACAATAAATATTTTAATAAAAAACAAACCTCTTTAAGCTCATCGACGGACATCAACGATAAAGAAACAGGTGTGAATTCATTTTGATCGAGGTTTTCAGCGAATGGTTGAATTTCATGATGTTTGAAGAAATCTAGAAGATTTTGAAAAGCTTTAGTTACAGCAGCCATATTTATTCAAAACTTTGCAAAAAAATACAATTTTTAAATTTTAGTGACCTTGCTTCAAAAACCAATGAATAAGCTTGAAAAAATGGCGAATCAATTCTATATTGACCTTTTAAATGATAAAGAAAAACGTTTAGACCATTTTTTGTAACAAAAAGTTATAAAAGTCTTTTAGGTGAAAAATAGTTAGAAGATAGTTAGATTAGATAACTTCTAGCAAAGTTTTAATCCAACATACCGATTATTGAAATCTTTGCTTACTTTCATTGTGTTACTATCCATCCACAAAGTAAACTTAATCCCATTCTTTTTTAAAGTTAAATAATTAGTAAATTTTATTTTTTTTATTTTTGATAATACTAGTACATCCATTTTAGTGTTACTCGATCTCAAGTTTTCTTTTTTAATAAGAAGGTTGAATTAGATCGTAGAACAACATATAGAAAAAATTTTAAATTTTGTAAAGATGCACATATTTCATTTTCTTAACATTTCTCCTTTTGAATTAATGGAGTAAAAATGTTAAATGATTTTATGATGATTTTTCAATGTAATGGTCATATTTTTATGTGAATTTTCTCATTTTCTGAAAAATGATAACGTTCATTACACTCTTCTTAGTTTTTTGGGCTTTATACTAGATTTTCCACATGAGGATATTGTAGCTATATTACTTTAATTTAGGGTTATTGAATCATATGGTTTTAAAGAAACATTGGACACTATAAAGTTGATCTTCAAAAGACTGTTAGATAATTTGTTATGAAATTTTTATTATGTTTGTTTGTTTTAAACAATGTTTTGTTCTGTTGTTTTACGTTTGGCTCTTTTTTTTCATTATATTCGTGCATTTTAAATAAATGAGATGTTACGCATGAGGGGAAGCTTTATTCTACCAAGGGAATTGAATTACATTCAATTTTAACAAAATGGCACCTGCCATTTTTAGTATTTCTTGCATCTTTATTCATGCAATTTTCATACTTTGTCTTTTTTGGGGGAGAAAAATGCGCGCCTTTTTTAAATAAGTGCTTTCTTTTTTGTCTCCTGTTTTTGTGTGTTGCTTGCTTGTTACTGCCTGCCGTTTACCTTCTGTCTTTGTTTCTAACTTTAAAAATAAAAGTAATGCCAAAACTGAAAAGTAATAATGAATTGGCGGATAAATTAATGTCAGAATTATTATCAAAACGGGGATTTCAAAAAATTTGGCAAGAAGCTGCATTAGAGTTAGCATTAACTGATCGAGATACTATGCAACAACAGCAGCAGCAACAACCTTCACAATCAGATGAATTTTATAATATTTTGTATAACAATAATACTTCACCATCTATTGATTCAGTAACTGCTGGACAAGTTGTTGAAGAATTAAGCAGTAATATTAATTTAACAATAGAAAACTTTTTAAGAAGTCGTAAGTTTACAATAACACTAGATTAATTTAAAAATGCCAAAAAAATCATTTTTATAGTACCATTAGCATTACCATATTCAGAAGATCGGTTAAATCGAGAAACAGCAAATTTATATTCTGTACGGGTACAGCTGGAGCGTCTTTCAAATCATAGTCATTTACAATTGCCACAGCTGAGATTAGCAGCACGTCGAATATCGTATCTTCTCAAAAATTTTTCAATTTGTACTTCCTCGTTAGTTAAATAATATGGCAATAACAATTTAAAACGTTATTTTAGACATTTTCCCGTGCCTTCCTGTTCATTTTTAGCTTCAAGCCTTTGTGATTTGCTGTATCGATATGAAGAGCTTTGTTCAATAAATGAAGAACTTGTTCCTTCAACTGCATCAATCCGTCTAAAAAGAAGCATTGATGATTTTCATTATGATGTTGTTAAACGTCTTAATGCTGTAATATTATTATTAATTCAATATTTTGTCATGACAATACAGTATACCACCTCTTTTTAGATATTATTACAACGCCGTCCAGCAACAGCTGCAACCACAACAACAAGCGGAATAGGAACATCATGCCGATCGTTTTCAAATCTTTCACTTTCACCTAACAGATTATCAAAAACTATTGGTGGCAGTCGGGTATCACTTGCTCCAACAATTGTCTTTCAAAGAACCCCTTCAAAGCCATCTACAAAAAAGAGTTTCTTATTGTCACCGGATCTTGAAGCGGCTCGTTCAAGAATACGGCGATCTCGTTCAATATTAAATTCATCAAGTCCTTTAAATCATAGAGTAAATATTGATGAAATTGAAAAAAGATGGAGAACAATGTTAAGCAAAAATGATGATGATGCAAATGTAATCTTAAAAGCAGTTGCTAATCGAGAAGGAGCAGAATCACAAGCAGCTTTAAAAGCGGCATGTAAATTAACTCGATCTGTTGTGGATGAAATTGCAAAACATGTTGAAAGATTATAAAAGTTTATTTTAAAAAAAATGCTTTTTGAGATTGAAAAGTGTTGTTGTTGCAGCAAGTAAATATTATACAAAAATCAAAATAGTGTAAAAAATAATAAAGTAACCACGTTTGTTTGAGACAGAAAAAATTGAATAAAGTGGTAAAAATAAAAAAGGGAAGGGAAATAATAATAATAAAGATATATAAAGGAATGATCATGAAGCAGCAGGAAAAAACTTTATAAACGAAAGTCAATCAGAAAGATAATTTTCAAACAAGTTGGTTTGGAGAAAAGACACGCTGAATGAATGTAACTTTTTGAAGAAATAAAAGTAATCTTGAAAATGTCTTTATTGTTTATGGGCGATGTTTGTTAATGACATGAAGTGGATCTTCTAAAAAATATTTTAATACTAATGTATTTTAAATTGCTGTTATGCAGCAACTTACCATCATTAAATGTAAGTACAACAACAGCGGGTCTATCGGGAGTGGCTGAAATTATTTCTCTTGATCAGTAAACAAGCAGAAAAAAAATTTTATAAATTTAAATAATTTTTTGTTCTGAATAATGCAAAGGGTAATCTGTTTTTGTTCTTACCCGAATCAGGCTGAAATCCACAAGCTGTTAATTGTGATTTATCGTTTAATTTTGAATGCTTTTCCATTTGTCCGTATTGACGAAATAATTCCATTCGTTTACCCTCTGAATCAATGACTTCATTCAACATTTGTTTAACATCGGATATAGTCGAATCTTTGTGAACAGAAACAAAGAAGCGATTCTTATATCGATGTACTTCTAGAAATACCAAATCCTGAAAGAGCACACTTTTTATGCAAAGGTTATTCTAAGTCTTACAGCCGCTTCACGCCCAATTGCCATCTGTCGATCTCCAGGCATCTCTATCTACTGGGTCAGGTATCCCCTTAAAAAAGCTTTAATCATAATTTTAAAGTCATGGAATATCCCAAAATATAAATTAAAAGCAAAAACTTTTACATGCAAAATGGTTAAGTTTAAAGAAACAAAATTTCAACTTTATCATTCACAAGAACTATGTATTAATAATACAAAATAATTAATTTTTAACAAGATTCACAGCAAAAGAAGTACTTTTTCTCAAATAATGTAAGACACCTTTCTCTCCTGAAAAAAATAAAGGCATCATTAAGCTTCATTTTCTGGATTTTCACGATTTCGCATTGCTTCTGGCATTGGAGGAGGACTGGACATTCTTTCAATATTAATATCTTTTTCTCTAT
Organism: Panagrolaimus sp. LJ2400; assembly: GCA_024447215.1. Taxonomy (NCBI): domain Eukaryota; kingdom Metazoa; phylum Nematoda; class Chromadorea; order Rhabditida; family Panagrolaimidae; genus Panagrolaimus; species Panagrolaimus sp. LJ2400. Next base: position 82,980 of record JAMRYA010000009.1, on the reverse strand, counting down.
CTAAAATCAGAATAATGCGTTATAGATGCATTCAAAATTAGATATATAACTTACTTGTTACAATAAGAGCTATACATAAAGGTGAATCAGCTTTTGCAACACGAGTATTAAGTCCTTGATCAGTAAGTTTCTTATTATCATCCAATAAATTCCAATCATTTTCATCACCACTAATAGTTTGAACCTTCAAAACTTGATCTTCAACTTTGAACTAAAATTATAAATAACAATTTAGAAAGATAAAGATAGAGAAAAAAGAACTTACATTTAAGAATTTTTGTATATCTTTTTTGATATCTATTGGAGTTGCATCTTCTGGATAATCACAAAGAAAATGTGTTTTACCACGGAGAACTTCAAAGTAAAGCTAAAATTGAGATATCATTGAATGATAAAGTAAAATATGATAAAGAAAAGCTTACATTTCCCATAACTTTTATTTTATCTTTTTTGTTAATAAATTTAAAAGAAGTAGTAGCATTAACTAAAATTTAGTAAAAAAAATTTCAATGTGCTGTTTTTTTTCTGGCAAAAAGTCATAAAACAAAAAAATCAGAGAGAAGGAAAGAGAAAAAAATAGTGAGTTGTTTTTCTTCTAAAAACTAAAAATCTTTTCTAAAAAATGAGAAAAGCTGCGCGGATGAACCTATGGATCTCGGATCGATCTGCTTGTGTGTCCTTTTTTTGTTTGAAATTAAAATTATTTTCTCAATGACGGTCCCCAAATTTAATAGATTTTGAAAGGGGTTCAATTGTAGCTAAATATGAAAACCCTCATTACTAAACTCAACTGTCGTTGATCAAGATAGTGTATACTGTATCTTTATAGCTGAAAGAGTTAAACAGCTTGTAAAAAAACCACCAAGCAACCGCAATGCATTTTATAGACATTAAAAGTTTTTCAACACAAACTACCGTCATCAATAATGTCAAAATCTTTCTGAATCACTGTAATTCCAAAATCCACTCAAAAATAAAACATTTATCAAAAATAAAACATTTATTTGCAAATAAACATAATTAAAACATATATATCCCGTTAAATAATAGGCAAAAATAATGATAATAAAGTGAAATATTATATTATATATAAAAAATGATGAATATTTAATGATGCTTTCTTTGTACTTTTCGTCCTGATCTTGTCATGGTTGGAGTTTGATATTCTTCTTGATCAGCTTCACCATCTTGTTCATCATCGCTATCCTCATTATATTTTTTGTTAGCTCTTGAACGAACTGAGCGTCGAGGCTGAGGTTTTACTTTTTTACGAGGTGGTGGTTCAGGTGAAGAACGAGCTTTGGCTTTTCTAAAAATAAGTCTTTTATAAAAGAATACTGTAGATATTTATTATTCTTACCTTTTTCGGTTGGATTTTCGAATATTTTCTTCACTTGATCTTGAAGTTACTGAATCAGATAAAATTCGACCTCTTCTTTTTCCTCTTCTTGCTACCTTCTTTCGTGGCCGTGATGATGTTGAACTATTTCCTGTGCTTACAGCTGTTTCTTCTGATTCCGAGGAAAGTGGTGGCTCAACTACAGCTTCTTCTTCATAATCTGGTTCATCTTCAATATCTTCTTCAACATAATCACTATCATTTCCAGCTTCAACTGATGGACTTGATTCTACAGTATTAGGTTGAACACTTTCATAAACTTCTTCAGAGATAGCAGGAATGTCTTCTTCTTCATCATCAATTTCATTATTTTCGAAACTTTCTTGTTCTTGTTGACTAGTTGGAGGAGTTTTTGATGCTATCCGGCTTGTTGGTGAACGAATATTTGATTGTGATCTTCTTGATGGACCAGGTTGTGAATTTAAATAACCATTATTTAAATCTTTTTCATTGCTATTTCTTGAAACATTTCCTTGATTAAGTTCAGCATAATTGACTTCTTGGTGGTATCTTGAACTTCGTCTCATTGGTAATTCTTCATTCATCACAGTTCTTCTTGCTCGAAGTTCACGATGTCCTGCCACTGAAGCTTTTGATGGTTGTTGATCACCTCTCCATGCTGAAGAAGCATTAAGGGCCGCAGCACGTTTTTGTCGAATATTTGTTCGTTCATTTGCCATTCGAGTAAACTTTTCAATAATTGGTTTAAATTTAGCATCCAACGTTTGATTCATTGTATTAAGGGATCTATGTTTTGCAGATCTTCTCTCATAATTATTTAAAGAACTTTGAATAAGTTCTGTTAAAGCAGCATGCAATTCATTTGGTGATTTATATTTTCTTTCTTCAAATTTTTTAAGAATTACATCTATACTTTCATCTTCTTCATTTTCTTGAAGTAATTTTTTAGCCGGCTCATTAAAGACTTGATCACACGCTGTTCTGCAATCAGTCATCCATACATCTTTAATATTTCTTGAAGAATGAAATTCTCCTCTAGCATTTGTTGAAGATGCACTATGATGATCTCGGCTTCTCGAAGAATCAAGTGATGATTTCAATGAAAGATCTTGTTCATATGCAGTTAATTCTGCTGGAGGTATTTCCGCTAAAGAATGAAAATATTCTGTTGCATTTGGTGGGGATACAGAATCCAAGATATGAAATAATGTCTGCACGAGTCGTTTTGAATCTATTGCAATTTCAGATAAGCGTTGATTAAATTTTGTTGCATTTACAGCTATCATTTGAATATCTTTTTTTAAATGGAATAAGGTTCTAAAAAGAGTTTCTTATATGTTTGTTACAAATAATAATATCTTACCTATAATATTTATTTGAAATTCGTTCATTGATTGTTTGTAAATCAATTGGATAAGTAACAACTTCAGCATAATCAGGGAATTGTCGAAGATTAACAGGATGTTGAAAAGGTGATAAAGATCGTACAGTATTTAGCTGTTGAATTGCAACAATGAGTTTATTCAAAAAATAATCCCGTGCAAGTTCAGTATTTCTTCCAACATCGGGCCCACCAGATGGTATTGGCCAATGTTCCATTTCTACTGTATAACCACTAAATAATTCATGATCTTCTTGAGTTGCAGTTGTAGCATTACGTCTTCCAGGTGTTAATGGTTGTAATTCCCATGGACTTAATTTTTCATTATTTGGTTCAGTATCCCATTTTATGACAACTGAATTAAGCTGTGATCCATTGTAATCACCTTGTGCTTCAAAATATCTTTCTTGTACTGTACCAGTCCACCATTTATCATCGATGATTGCTTCAATTTCATCACCTGCTTTGAAGTCATATCTAACAGAGCTTTCATAGAATTGACGAAGAACAATAAAATCAGGGACATTGTCTAAATCATGATGACTAAAAAATTAAAAGTTAATCTCTGACAAAACTGCTTGAATTTTCTTACTGTAACTTAATTATTTTATTTGTTCGAATCCCATTTTGATCAGTTAAAGCTAATGTGACAACCTTTGAACGATATGGTAACATCTTGTATTCAACATTTTCAATAATAGCAAATTCTTCGCTATTCAATTCTACAGCAACTCTATTTTTATTTTGAAGTTTTTGTCTTTTGCATTCTTCAATGAAGTTAAGATGGCCTTGAGGGAAATACATAACACGATCACCTAGTTGTGCAACATATGGAAATCTTCGAGATACAACTTCTTTCATCCAATTTGGAAATTGTTGAATACGTTTTCTATTTCTTGCAGGTGCAACAGATGCTTCAGCTGATTCATCTTCATTATGTTCAGCTTGACTATCTACATATTCAGGAGGAACGGATGCAGGTCTTTCTTCATCAGAAGAATGAATAATACGTGGTCGTCCTCTTGGTCTTCCACGACGTGCACGAGGAAGTTCTTCTTCTTCTGCTACAGGATTTGCTCGAGTATGTCTGCCATTTATTCGGCGACTAACTGAATTTGATCTACTTTGATTTTCAGCTGTTTCTGACGTTCTTCTTTCACGTCTAGGCCTACTTGGACCTGCTTCATTTCCAGAATTATTAGTTGATGCCAGTGCTGCTTCAGCAGCGGCAGCAATTGGTTCTTGTCGTCTTCGACGTCGTACATTTCTAAATACAGTATCTGGACCACTATATCCTTCCTAAAATTTATTTTCGTATTAACTCTATGAAACAGTAAATTGGACTTACAAAATAATCACTATCATTTTCATCATCAAAAAATGGATCTTGTACAGCTCGCTCTTCATCAGATAATGAATCAGCAGTTACCGATGTACCAGAATATGTTCCATCATCTGAATCAGAATCAAATATATTATTGAGGGGAAGATCTGGTGAAATCGGAAGCTCAATAACAGGTTGTCGAGCAGCTGGTGTACGAGCTAAAATGGTTTAAATATTCTTTTAAATAAATGTTAAAGGAGCATAACAACTTACGAATTGGTTTTGGGATAGGTGATATAGGCTCTGTAGTCCAACCTTTTGGCGGGGTTTTTGATGCTTCACGTTGATATTCTTTTGTATGATGTAAAGCTTCGAAATTTGCTGTTCGAATAACTTCTTCCATATTTGATGTAGGGGCACTAATATCTTCAGTTTTCCAGGCATTAAAAAATCCAGGTGGCATATCATCAGGATTTGGATGCCTAAATTTGGCAGCATTTCCAGGAATCATTAATTGCCATTCCGTTGGATATTGAATATTATCAGCTCGTTCCAGCAGTGGTGGATCACATAAATGTGGAGGTAGCCGTGTTACAGAGTCTGTAACAAAACCATTTGGATCATTGAAGCATCGATTATAATCAGTATTAAAGAACTGCTGTTTTGGAACTTTTTTAGCCTTTTCATTCACAAAAACTCCATTAATTGTTAAATGTCCTGAATCATCTGCAAATACGCACATTTGTCCATCGGGAGATAAAGCAGCATCAAAAATGGATTGATTTTTAGAAGAATCATCTGTATTAACAATTTTTTTAATGCATGTTAAAGTTGATGCATCCCAAATTAAACAATTTCCATCATATCCAGCAGAAATAATTAAATCAGAATTGGTTGGATGTGCTCGCATATAATATGCAGGTTTGTCATGGCCCTTTAAAGATTTAACAAGTTCACCAGTTTTTGAATTCCAAATTCGAATAAAGCTATCTGTTCCAGCTGTGAAAATGAAGTTATCATCTAATGTCCAAGCAGCAGTATTTATTCTATTTGTACTTTTTTTCGTTGTTTGTTTTACGACAACAGCTGTAGAAGATTCTGGCCTAAAATTTATATACTGTGATTGCAAGCAATAAAATTGCGAAGGACATACAGTTTGAGATCTTGTCCTTTCCAAGTATTATATTTAAAGCTCCAAAGTATTACTCGACCATCATGTGCTCCACTAACAAATTTTAAGCCACGATATGACCATACCATTGTATCAATTTGATCTGTATGTACATCTTTTAATGTTGCAATACATTGTACACTTTCAACATCCAACATATAAAGATAAATATTCTTTTGTGTACCTGCAAATGCAGCAAAATTCCCTCCTGCACTATATGATGCACATAATAATCGAGCTGTTCCACCTTCTTTATGAACGAAACGTTCACCAGAACCCCTATAAATAAACGTATGTGATACATACTAAAGCATATAATATTTGGAGAGCTTACAAAAATTCTCTTGTTTCACTAATCCATCGATAAAATATTACAGAGCAATCGGTTGCGACTGAAACAAAATAACGAATTCCACCTTGAAAGAATGACGGAAAGCAAACAGTTGAAATTTGTCCAGTGTGTTGTTTAAAAGTATTTCGAGGGATACCTTTTTGCATACACCAAATTCGAACCGTTTTATCATTTGACCCCGAGGCAAGAAGAGTATTTTCATGTGAAACAGCAAGATCACAAATTTCACCTGAATGCCCACGATATGTATATCTTAGAATGCATGTTTGAGCATCCCATAATTTAATTAAATTATCATCAGCACCCTATAACATAAAAGGATACTGTAAATATGTATGTTTTAAAAATTAAAGTTACCGTAATAATATATTTTCCTGTTCGATCAAATGTTATACAATAAATTGGAGATTTGTGTCCCATCATTCGAGTATGTCGTTTATAATCTGTTAAAATATTTTTTGATAATATCATTTGAGATGGAATATTTCCGCCGAATTTAATTGTTTGCAATCGACTAAAAAAGTTACGGTATTACTGTAATGTAATAAGATATATACACTTACTCTTTTGTTCTAAACCCATTTAACCGTAATGGCATAAATGTTGGATGAATAGGTATTGGCGGAGTTATGGGTGGAGCAGGTTTTGTATCTGCACATGTCAAAGAATATGGTGCATGAGCCGATAATCGAATAATTGATGGTTGGGTACCATGTGGAAAACGTTTTTGTGAAATATCATTTAATTTTCCGATAAGCGGTAAAAGATCTGCAGTATTTTCATGAGTATTTTTAAAATGCTCAAACGTTTCTGCTTCCAATCTATCTTCCAAGAGATCATGCCGAGGTGCAAGAAGTTGTCGTCGATTTATTTCATCACGAAGTACCCGAGTTGTTTCAGAGCAATTCAAACGATCAAGAAAATTATGAACAGATAATATTACTTCTGATAAAGTTGTTTTATCAAAATCATTTGGCAAATTTAAATTGCTTAAAGCTGAAGTTGACGTTGATGGTAATGGTTCATTATCGTCCATAGTTTCTAAAACTATGCTTTTATAGATCTAAATGTGTAATAAAAAAAGAGGGAAAACACGAATTTATTTAAAATTTTAGTAACTTATTTTTTATTCTTTAAGTTATTTCAATATGGATACTTAAAATTTCAGAAATCTGGCAATACTTTTAAAAAACCATCCATGTTTTGGACGCAGAGCTTTTAGTGAGGGAAGAACGGTTGAATTTCAATTATTAAAAATTGTATTTTTTTTTAAAAAAAGCAAAAAAACTCTCTTTCACCATTTTCAAAAAATTGCAAGAAAAAAACCTCTGACCATTCATTTAATTTCGTGGCAAGAAAAAAAGCTAAGGTCACGACTTTGATGATTCAGAGGCGCAATAAGTTACGAAAGGATTCAGTAAAAATGAAATCATATTTAACTGATTTTTGTGATATAAAAATAATTAAATGAAAAGAAAAAAACATTTTTGGTAATGACTGATGTTTTTGCTTTTATAATAAGTATGTCTGACCTTTGTCATCGATTATGGATTTTTTCTAGTGACCTTATTCTAATTTTTTTTGTTAACAAGGGTGACCATATTGACTCATCTACAAAATATGTATAAGAGCCAATATGAAAAATCTGTAATAGTTGTTTGAGTTTTTAAACTCATTTTAAGATCTTTGAAGTCAATGGGAAGCTGCATTTAAGAAGCCACAAAAATGGAAACACTGATGCAAGAATCAGGAGAAAATTATTTTTCTTTAGGCATGACAATAAAGATATTTTAGAGTCGCTAATAAGAGCTTTCCAAAATAAACATAAAATAATTAATAACCTTTTTCTTCCACAGGCTTTGTTTCATCAGCGGCATTTTGATTAACAGTACTCGACTGATTAGGATTAAATAATTTTTGAGATGCTTTAAACTGCACAATTTCTGGCACATTATTTACAGTATCTTCTTATTGACGAGGAAGAAATTGTTTAATGATGAACCATTAAAAAGTTATTTGACATTTTTCCATGCTTTACCAAATGTATTCTAAAATAGTATTGACATTCATACTGTACTTTTGGAAAAAGTGAGCACCTTCTTAAATTAAATTATTTATTTGCATGTCCTAACACATGCTGCTAGAAATATGATACAATACAATAATAAAATAATATAAACAACAAGATACAAAAAAATGAACCTTATAAATAAATAAATAAATTACTACTCTTTTAACAACATAATAAAAATTAAACAACAACTCTTTTGAACAACATAATAAAAATAATTTGAACAGATGAACAACATAATTAAATGCTAACAATGTAAGTAAGTGTTAAAAGTAATATGGGCATAATAAAATTAAGTGTACAATTACAATTAAGAAATACAAATAGAATGGTTACATAGATAAATTTGAAGTTTGGATCATTAAAAGTTAAGCTTTACGTGCTGCTAAGTATTCTTTAAAGGCTTTCTGGTTTATAAGCTGAATATCTCTAGGAAGTTTGTCATACTTTGAAGAAGCCCGAAAAGTGAAATAGCTGGACCTGATAGAACCCTTTTTTACTTTTGGAATAATTAGTTTCCTCTTATTTCTTGTAATGGTAGGTCTAATTTCAAGGTTAAGATTACATTTAACACTACCATTAATGTAATCATTAAGAAAAGAAAGATCAAGATTTTCTCTTCTAGTTTCAAGTGACTCAATATTTAATAATTTAAGTTTTTCCTCATAGGGAGCATTGGAGTGCGGTCTTAATTCATTAGATCTAAGAAATATAAGTCTAACAGCTACCCTTTGGACTTTTTCAAGCTTATCTTTAAGTTTTCGCAATGTAGGATTGAAAACTGGGGTAGCAAATTCTACTAAAGGGCGAACATAAGTGTGATACATGTGTAAGAGAAGCTTCGATGAATTTGATCTAAGCGCTTTAAATAGGATAAATAGGCGAGTAGTTGCATTTTTAACAATCCTATTGATATGATTTTCCCACTTAAGATCATCAGAAACAATCAACCCCAAATCCCTAACAGAAGTTTGATTGTTGGGTATTTTAAACCCATTGTAAAAATATGAAACCTTGGGGTTCCTGTTAGGGAGGCAATGTAAAACATTGCATTTATCAGGGGCAATTTCAAGCTCATTTTCTCTTTCCCAAACTTCAAGCTTTTTGAGATACTTATGCAGCGGGGAGTCAGCAGGAGCTAGTTCGTCAGAAAGTGCCTTCAAGTCATCAGCGAACAATTTAGTTTCCACACCTGGAGTCTCACAAAAAGAGATGAGGTCAGCAATGAAAAAGGAAAATAATAGGGGTCCTAATTTAGAACCTTGTGGGACTCCAGAGTTAGCTTCAAACAATTCTGATAAGCTTCCACCAACCTTAACTTTAAATTTGCGATCTGTAAGAAAGGCTTGAACCCAAGCTATAATTGAATGTGGGACATTAGCTCTTTTAAGCTTAGCGAAAAGCTTAGCATGCTTTAATCTATCAAAAGCTTTCTTAAAGTCAAAATAAATCATGTCAACAGGCTTATTTTTTTCAGCTTTAATATAGATAAAATCAAAAGTCTCAAGTAACTGAGTAGTTACTGACTTTCCTTTAGTAAAGCCGTGTTGACAATCAGGGATAAGCTTATGTTCACGAAAAAAGTCGTTCAAAAAATTTATAACTATTTTTTGAGGAATGGCAGAGAGAGAGCAGTTAAGGGATATCGGGCGGTAATTAGAGGGGAATTGCTTATCCCCTTTTTTGAAAATAGGGACAACATGCGCCATTTTCCAAAAGTCAGGTACCCTACCCTGCTGAAAAGAAATATTTATTAGCCTAGCGATGGGTTTAGCGAGGGTAGGGGCACATTTTTTAAGTAAAATGTAAGGTATTCCGTCAGGGGAAGTGTTGTTCTTCTTCTTTGATGGTAGTTCATTTAAATTATTTCTTTTATCAGAATTTTTAGTTTCAATAAGCGGAAATATGAAGTGCTGTTGTTTTTGTTATTTGTATTTGACTTTTTTATCAGCTGTTTTTCTTTAGAGTCATTAAGAGTTAAACGTTCAAATGGTTTTAAATCTTTTTCAAGTTCATTTTTATTCCATATTTTTGTATCTTTTTTAAGATTTATTTGACCAGTAAATTCTAATAAAACATTAATGAATGCAGTTTCATGGAAACACTTTTAACTTAATTCGAACGTAATTCGCCTGCAGAAAAGAATTTACTAAGAGCTATCTTAACCAAATTTAAAATAGTGATAACGGATTTTTTTCGCATCGCTGAGACTGCATTTTTAAATTTACCATTAACTTTTCTTTCATCATTTTTAAAAATGCTTTCAGATTGAACTGAATTAATTGTTGAAGATTTATGGGTTTCAACTGAGGTTACTGTATTGAGGATCTTTATTGGAAATGCTCAGGAATTTGCCATTAAATGACAAATCATTTGTTATCATCTGGATAAATCATTATTATTTATATTAAAATAAAACAGTTTATTGATGTTCGTAATTATTTTAAACATCAAAAAATAAAAAGGAAAAAACGGCGAATGAGACGTAAACGATTAACGAAAAAATGGCGTTTAGAAAAATCGCAAACATTCTTTTGGGCAACGATGAATGTAGACATGTGTAATATGATTTTTGAACATTTATAAGCATATTGCATCATCCTCATTTGTGATGCTAAGCAATTAATTTTTCAGGAATTACGTTTCTAAAGGGAAAATCAAATGATTATGCCGTCTTTGGTTGGTTTTCACTGCGTTATAGGCATAAGAAATGCCTATAACGCAGTGAAAAAGATGTGATCAAATGGAAACGTAATTTGTGCAAAATCTATTACAGCTCCGAGTGGTATTAATAGTCAAAAATCTTTCATAATCTAAATATACGTTTTACTCCAAAGTGTTTTTTATGCTTAAAAGGCATCACTTGTTAATCTAAAAATGCAGAAGCCATTTTTGAATTTTTCCTTTTTTTTCTAGTAAACAAGGAATTTAGCTTTTCGGTTTTTGACCTTTTTCATTTAAAAATTAAACTTTTTAATTTAGTGGGCATTACATTAATGCCTGCTTTTATTATTTTTCAATAAATAATAAATTATTTTTATATAAGTAAAATAAAAAAAAAGCAAAAATAAACAGTCATATCACGGAGTAGTGTAAAAACAATATTTTGAATCAACTAATATAATAAAATTACAAGATAGTAATAAAAAACAATAAAGATGGGCAAATCGACATGTCTGTATTGTGTGTAAAAACAAAAACAGAAGAAACCGCAAAGAATAAAACACTTCGATTGAAAACGATGGAGAGAAAGAGAGAGAGCAAGAATCTGGAGCTCAAAATATGAAAAGAAGAGTTTGGCGAAAAAGAAATATGTATTCTAAAATGTTGAGCCTTCTGGTGGCTGTGGTAATCTCAAATTTTCTTTTGCTGTCATCATATGTTTACGAATATCTTCCAATACATTTTTAATATAATAATTTGCGCTCCATGAACGAAGTGAAGGAAGATAACGATTTTGAATCTAAATATTTATATTTTTATGTATATGTTTTGGTTGAATTATGCGGAAAAAACTTACAACACCAGTTTGAGGATTAACACCATTCATATTTATTTTAGTTGTAAATCGAATTGTTGGAGGTTCACGGGGATAATTTGGGCCACATTCTATTCGAAGATTATAAATTCTGGCTTCAAATGGTGTCTAAAATTTAAGTGTTGTTGAAGCAAATGTAATCATTTAAATGTGCATTTTAAGAATCCTTACTCTAGAAGGACCAATAACCATTCCAGTCCAACGGGTAAGGGTCATATCATCATCATCTTCTAAACCCCATGAAATATTTCCATCACCTTTTCCCTTTTGTCCATCTTCAAGTTCTTCAAGAAGCCGAAAATTACGCGGAACTTCAACTAAAAATATCTTTTGTGTTTTTACATCATTGAAAATGCGATGGATAAACGAACCTCCGCTCATTCTGATTTCAGCTAGATGGAAAATATGTTTTTTAAGAAACCCAAGGGTATTTAAACCTGAAACAAATGTTGATATTTACTATATTTACTTGTTGGTTTTTTAAATCAAGAGCGATCACAAATGCATATATTAAAGACGGGAAAAGTTTCTAGAAATTATTGCTCAAATGAGTTTAGAGAAGAAAAGTCAATGATTCCAAAATGACTTTTTGATGAAATTACCAAGCATATACTTAAATAAATAATATACTACTTTCAGGGGGCATTCAAAAATAATAGCTGAACGAAAAAATAAAATAGAAAAAATGTATGCTTGCCACAGCAACAAGCCCGAGCACCCTTATATTATTTTATTTTCTTCTTCTTGCTTTCTTTCGTTTCTGCAACAGACAAAGAAAAGAAAAAGGCACCCGTAAAAATCTTTGAACGAAAATCAATTGAAGACAGGGGGAACAGCGGGGAATAAAATATTTTTAAATACAAATATTTTTTTCGGGTATCTTCTTTGGACCCCTTGGAAATCCCTCTTACAGGGATCCTCTTAAAGTATTTGGTATTTTATTGATTTGGTAATTACCAACGTCTGATTAACGAAAGAATCAGTTTTTATTAGAAAGTTTAATTGGCTAAATTTAAAGACATAATTTCGAACTAAATTTAAAAATTCTTATAAGTAGAACTGGCATACGGTATTTTGAAACATTCATTCTAATTTCAAAGTTATTGTGTGTTATAAAAAAATTTATTAATTTTACGACGTTTTTTTCATATTTTGTCGTTTCTCTAATTTGTAAATACAACTTTATTAACTTATGTATCAAATTTTTAATTATGCTACAGTATACTTTTTGAGCCATTTTTTCATCAGTTTTTAGAAGATCATTGTATCGAAAAATTTCACGATATTTTGAATCAAGTTGATTTCAGCAAATTCAGTGATTTAAAGCCCGTTTCTGGCAGACAGCCAATTTGTTGTTTGTTTTTTGGACTTCTTTTTTTTAATGAACTTTTACCTTTTCTTTTTGTTTAACAGTAAAAAAATTGTGATCTTATTGATTTTTCAATCAGCAAACAAAAAAAATAGAAAAATTGATACAAATAATAAAATAAGAAACATGAAAAATTAATTTTTTTGATTGGGAATCAGTTAGTTGCATCAAAAACGAGGCGGGGCAAACATTGTTTTTCTTTATTTTTGTTGTCTAAAAATTTTTCAGACGTTGTCAAAAAGTTTAATTTTAGATACATTTTTGATAAGATGCGTGCTGCCATTGTTCATCGTTTTGGACCTGCTTCTAACATAAAATTTACCACAAATGCCCCTGTACCAGAAATTCGTGAAAATCAAGTAAGAAATATCGTATATCCAAGGTTTTGATTTTTCAAAACTCTTTACAGGTATTAATACGTGTAAAAGCAAGTGCTGTAAATCCTGTAGATACGTACATTCGATCAGGAGATTATGCAAATTTACCGAAAGTACCCTATATCCCTGGAAGAGAAGGTGCAGGTATTATTGAAGAAGTAGCTTCAGATGTTAAAAAATTTTCACCTGGTGATCGAGTATGGTTTACTACACCCGTTACAGGTTTAGTCAAAGGCTTATTATTAGGGATTGTCCAGACGTGACGTCACGCATTTTATGGGTGGGTGGGGGTAAGCGAAATGTGACGCTTCATACAAAAAGCGGCAAATATCAAAGAAAAGAGCGTGACGATAAGGGTGGGTGGGTTTAGTTCAAAATTTTGGATTTTTGCGTGACGTCACGTCTGGACGATTCCTTATAGTTTCCTACACACTACACCCGTTACAGGAAGCTGCGCTGAATTAGCTGTTGTCAAAGCTTCAGCAGTTTTTCGATTACCTGATAAAATTTCATTTTCACAAGGTTCTACTCTGGGTATTGCATATCTTACAGCATATCGAGCATTATTTATTAAAGCAAAAGCGCAATCTGGACAAACATGGTTTGGCATTTTAATTAATTTATTATTAATAAATTTAACCTTGAATCTCTTTTAAAGCTTTATTCATGGCGCATCTGGTGGCGTCGGACTCGCAGCAGTACAATTAGCAAAATCTCATGGCCTTGAAGTATACGGTACGGCCGGCAGTACTGAAGGATTACAGCTTGCTAAAAATGCTGGAGCTGATCATGTTGTCAATCATAATGAAGCTAATTATGTTGACAAACTTTTGGAGAATAATCCGAATGGGTTTGATGTTATCTTAGAAATGCTTGCAAATGTAAATCTAAATCATGACCTTGCATTAGTTGCAAAATTTGGGCATATTTGTATTATTGGAAATCGAGGAAAAATTGAAATTGATCCTAGAAGAATTATGCAAAAAGAATCTTCTATTGTTGGAGTTTTTCTTGCTCACACAGAACCACAAGTAAGTGTGTATACGATACTTGAAATATTAAAATCTACAGTACACATTTATAGGAATATGAACATATGGCAAATTCAATAAATTCAATGCTTGAAAATGGCATTATCAATCCCGTAATTGATACCGAACTTCCATTAAGCAATCTTCCAGATGCTCATAATATGGTCATTGAAAAGAGTGCATCCAAAGGCAAAATCGTAATCAACCTTGAACTTGCAGATAAAGAAACAGCCGTAACTGCAGAAGATCCCGATAGAGATACACCACCCAGTGAATAAACTAAATTTGTAAAACAATATTCTTTATATATACAAAAATTTTAACAAATTAAGAATAAACAATATTAATCATCATTGAGGACGGTTTTTTTGAAAGAGCAAAAAATATGATAGACAAGGCAGCACAACATCGATGATTCAAGAGGAATATGAATATAGCATGAATCAACTATAAAGTTGCTAAAATTCTACCAAATGACAGGACTATAATAATAAGCGTTTGACTAAATCCAAGAATTAAACAGTGCCAAGCAGTTATTGATTTATTTGCTAATGCTAAAGTCCATGCTATAGATGCACTTGTCACTGCCCCAAATGTTGATGGACCAATTACAAGCATCACTAAAAAATATCATTTATTTTGGTTTGAAATATCAAAAATCAAAAAACAAACCCAAGAATGGAAAAGATATAAAAAGCATCCATGGATGATTTCGGAGCATTAAAACAGCACAAATGAATCCAATGATATGAACAAATATATAGCTGACAGTCATCCAAAGAAGTATCGATAACCATACATGCCAAAATGTTTGAATTCCATTATCTGATAGCGTTAAAACTCGAAGCAGTGAAAAATCATCATCTGGTGCAGCTTCTAATTCGGAAATAAAAGAATCGTTGTCTCCCATTTTTTTAGAAAAAAAAATTAATTACCGGGAAAAATCCCGGCTACAGTTTCGGATCCATTTTTGTTCAACAATTTTTTGCATTCGGATAAAAATTAATGTTTAGTTGTTTGACACAATACGCCAAAAGGAATAACATTGTGTTAAAAGTGAAATAATTACCGTATGCAATTATTTCACTTTTACAGTATGGCAGAACTATAACAATTAAAAAAATATATATTTTGTAAAAAAATGTGACAATCACTTTTTTTCAGAAGGCTTAACCATTGTATAATAATAATAATTTATTTCAAAACAATAAAAAACTTAGAAAGTACATGAATGACAACAAATTAAATTAAAGAGGACTGAAAAATTTTGAGCATATAAAAGAATATTCACCCGAAAAAATAATAAAACATTTTTTACTCGTATAATCTAATTTTCTTTACTAATCAGTTTAATAATAACAATGAATACGATAACAAGAAAGACAACTGCAATACAAAATAGGAAAATTTGTCTTCTACGACGTTGTACAGGTTGATCAGGTGGTGGCATCAAGCGATCATTTGATGAAGTGCTAAGTGGTGAAGCATTTACAACAGATTGAGTTCTATAAAAATTAAAATCAATTACAAAAAAAATTTAAAAGGAAGTAATCCTAATTTAGAATAATATAAAAGGTTTTTTGGATCAAAATTTATTAAAGCCCAAAAGTAAATACTTAAAACTATATTTCATTATTATTATTTTACAGAACTACCTCATATTTCTTGCAGGAGTAGCGGCAACAGTGTTAGTAGGAGGGATACGAGAAGTGGAAGAAGTTTGAGTTCGAGGAACAGGAGGAGATCTTTGAGAATTACTTGAAGTTGCAGACTGAACACTTTGATTACTTGGAATGCTTCTAGTTGTTTGTGATGGACGAGATAACGAAGAAGTAGATGAAGGAGGAGGAGGAATATTTAAAACAGCGGTTTGAGCATTCGGATTATTTGAAACTTGAGAAGAAGCAGAAGGCCGAGCTCGAGCAAGATTTAATAAAGAATTTCGAAGACTTTGAACACTTGTATTCCTTGCAAGAGAAGAAGATGGAACAGGTTGACTTTCTCGTTGTGGAGTTGTTAAAACACTACCGCCACCACTTGCAGCAGCTTGATTATTTCGACCAGTAAATAATGCAACGAGATTACTCAAACTAAATCCATGTTCATCTGCCTAAAACAATAAAATACAATAAATAAATGCAATGATGAAATTCTATACTTTATGAATGTGAAGTTCTTCTTCAGTTGAAAATACAATACCCATATGTTGACAATCACGAGCATCACAGGTATAATGTTCCATAGCATAATGCGCAAATAATTCCAGTGTACTACCAAATGAAAGAATGGAACCCACATTTTCACAAAGTTGACAAAAGAAATGTTCAGCTTTTAAATGGCGATTAAGAAACTCATCATCAAAAAATCGTTCAGAACAAATCCAACCTTAAAAATATTTTACACACATTGTAACTAATAGTAAAAAGCTTACACATTGGATGACCTCGTTGTCCAGATGCTTCATTATTTGTACCCTTTAAATGATTCTCCATTTCAGTTGCGGTATACGGTACACGATTCTTTGAAAGTGATTGAACATGTTCATCACAGATTGTACAATAATTACGTTGATGGACTATTGTCATATGTTCTCTCAATGCAACAAATGTTGGAAAAACTACTTTTGATCCACTTAAAAAATCTCAGTTTACTAAAAACAAAACAGATCAAAGAAAAAATAACTTACATTTTATCACAAAGTTGACAAGAATGTCCCATGTAACTGTTATAACATTTAACAGTATAATCAGTTGTAAACTTAATACCATATTTTTTGCTATCTGGATGACGAACTTCCCGTGAAGGAAAGGTAAAATTATCCCATGAATGTGGAGCAGAAACAAAATATAACTAAAAAAGGTATTCTTTGATTGATACTTTGTCAAAGAGAGAGTGAGAGATAAAAGCATACCATCTCAATTGGAAAACGACATTGTGGGCATATCTGTGATTTATCCAAAACTCGCATCATAATCGAACATTCCATACAAATTGGATGCAAACATTTTCCAACACCAAAAATATCTGAAGGTTGACAACATATAAAGCAATCAGTTATATTACCATTCATAGGAATTCCAGCATGATCGACACGAGTCTAACAAAAAAAACAATTAATTAATTAAAGGTCAAATAAATGTGTCGCAAAAAAAAGGATTAGTCATACTTACTTGTGATAATAAATTGTAAGTTCTTTGAGATACAGTTGTTTCGTTCGACATATATGGATGGATATGTGTTAGCTAAAATAATACTAATATATTTAATAGTAATAAATGTCACATATTATTTGTGGTATGTTAATTAACACGCGAAAATTTTATTCACAAATGTGTTTATTAAAAAATAAATATTCAAGATAATAAAAAACTAATAATTTTTATCAGTTCCTTCTTTTAAATTTTCATGCAAACAAGAAAGAGTGAGAGAGCACGAAAGAGAAAAAGTGAAGCATGAAAAATCAAAGCGTAAAAAATCAACGTAAAACTTTTCAATCTGAAGAACGTCATTGATATTTATAATAAATTATTCAAGCTGATTTCTTAAGCCTTTCTAAAATATAAAAAATCTAAAAGGCTTTGCTAAAAATGAAAAGCGATCACTAAAAATTTTTCTTGCCAATTTTGTAACAATTTTTTTTCGTAAAAATTTGTTGATGGAAAGTCTGATATTTTTGCAACAAAGAAAAATTTAAAAGGGAAGGATCAATCAAAAGAAAAAAACGAGCGGAGCAATGCCCGCAAAAAATGGGGGACAAAAAAGGAAAGAAATGAAGGCCGCCTTCTAGAAAGAAGAAGGATGTGTTTTAGAACTGTTTTGGTAATTTGGAAAAGAAAGAAATGAAAGAAAGCGCACAAATTTGCTTTCAAAAAAGGAAACGTATGATTCAATCAAGCTGCTACTACCAACAACAACCACAATAAAAAAGAAAAAATATTTCGTCAGTGTCATCACTTTTTACAAATGGGCAATGCAAATGCTTAATAAAAAAACATCTGTTTTAAAAATGGGATTAAATGCAAAGCAAAAGTTGAACGTATAGATAATACTAGTAAATTATAGAACGTCGATGTTTCGGAACATAGTTTTTTTTGCAAAAAATTATAATACCAAACTATTCAAGCAGCTGAAATGACAACTGAAAATAAAAAGCTACAGAGTCGCTGTCGTTTTTTACTTTTCAGTTCTGAGTCAGAACTTCTGACATTTTAAAATTCATTCAAAGTGTTGTTGCATTATTGCATCATTCTTATTTATTTTCTGTGTTTCAGTTTTTTGACTATTAATTTAAATATCGGTGTAATTACCCAATGTCTAATTTTAATGTCACAACACATTTACTTTTAATAAAGCCTGCGTAATATCGAAGTAAATAAATGGTTTTAGCTTCTTTCTGCTTTTGAAACTTGCACTACGAAGGAGATGATCTGTCCCAATTTGTATTTACAAAATGCATTACTAGGGTCATAAGATTTCAAAAAATGCACATTGCAAAATTTGCCGATTAAAAAAATTTATAAAATAATAGTAACAAAATTATACAAAAGATTACTAAAAAAAGTAGTTAGAAAAAATATAAAAGTGCAAAATAAAAAAGGTAGAAAAATGAAAAAGTTTTAAAAAAAATCGGCTTGATAAAAAAGAATTAAGTAAATTACAGTAAACTGCAATCAGAAGATAGTAAAAAAAGAATATTTGTAAAGAAGTATTTGATAACATTACTTCAGCGTCATTGTTTCAAAAGACAACAACGGTACACAACTAAAAGTTATCACTAATATAATGTAATAATAAGAACAAATGAATAAATGAAAAGTAGGGTATGAAAAAATGCATTGTTTTTACAGTAAAACGTAAAAACACATCCCCTTTTTTAACATATTTTGATGTAAAAAAAGAACACGTCGAGGAATAAAAGATTATATCATCAAGACTGTTCAAAAAATTATTAATTTACAAAACATAAAAAAATTATACAAATACTGTGTAAAAAAATTTAAAAAAGAAACAGCTCAAAACTCTAACAAAAATATTTAAAAGAAAACATTAACAATAAAGAGATAACCGGAGTGTAAGAAATAAACACGCATTATCTAAATACTGATGATTGTAGATTTTGAGAAGGCTTCACACAAAGCATTTGATGCATCTTCTTTGAACCATGTAAATGGGATGCATAAATCAACAACAACGCGTTCAGGTTGATATTTTGTCTTTTGAGAATTTGATTCAACTAATGTACCAAGATAGAGAGAATGAGATTGTGGAAATTGAGAAAAATCTTGTTCAAGACTAATAATATGAGCAGAATCTTTACCAAGTGCAACCCGATTTAACCAGGCTATTTCCAACTTGTTTGAAATATTTTCCAAAAGAATAACAATCTAAAAAATATTTTAAATTTTTAAGCAAAAATCGAAAGAATAAACGAACCTGAATATCTTGTACAACTGATTTAATACGATCTTCATTAACCAATTCAATATTTGAAAGGCGAATTTGAGAACTGCAATTAACAAAGTAAGAGTGATACTTGCGATTTGAAAGATGCATTGCAAGTCGATTAAGAAGGATGACATTTGTTTCTGAAGAACCAATAACAACAACATTTTGAACTTTAATAGAATTTTTCGCAATAATTTCCAAAACTGTTGAAATCAAACGATCAGCAATTGAAATATTAAAAACATCATTACCCAAACTTTTGGCAACAATCTGTAATAAAAAAATACTGTAAATAAAAATTGTACAAAGGAAAAAAAACGTACATTAAGAAATTTCTTTTTTTCAGATACAGTAAGAATTGGAATTTTTAGGCCATCTTTTGTATTGGCAAAAGCGGAATGTTCAAATTCATGAATCGTTGAAGTCCATGACGTTACTAAATTCATAATGATTCGATTAACAGATCAAAAACGAAAGACTATCAATTACCTCTTGAAGAATCACTAAGAATATTTTCATCATTACGATAGTTTCTAATATGTGCAGGAGGTTCAAATGAATCACCAGTTGAATCATCCTCATCTTCTTCTCTAACCATTAATGCTAAATTTCCGCTAAAGTCAAAGTCATCTTTGAATGCATTGTGATCAATTGGTCCATCAAGTTCACGATTCCTTTTATGCACTTTTCCGTAACCATTTACAAAATCTTTTGCTGGAACACCTGATGGGCTGCTTGTATTTCCACGTGATCGAAGATTATTTGAATTCAAATTACAAGGAGTTGGAGCTTGTTTTTCAGTAAATTTTTTGAAATCTCCAAATTTTTCATATTCAGGTTTTTGTATAGATTGATCATTGCCAGCTCGTTTTTGAGTAAATTTTTTCATATCTCCAAATTTGTCATATTGTGGTTTCCAAACTGGTGAATCATTAACAGAAAGAGATCGGTGAGGAACTATCTTATTTGGCGTACTTGTTAAAACTTTATTTGGACTAATAACAGCAACTGTAGGTGAAGCAACAGATGAAATAAGTAAAAGAGGGTCGAATTTAAAACCGCCCGGAACAGGCGTTGGCGCATTATTAACAGAATCGGCATTTTCACTGTCAAAAATAATAGAAGTTTCACTTTTATCGGTAGCAGAAGATTGAGCATGGACAGTAGTGGATGAATGAGTTCTATCTAGTGAAAGAGATTCTTCTGATAATTCAGCCACAGTTTCAGAAGAAGGTTGACTTTTATCAGATTCACTTTTCTTTGATCGTCGATTATTTCTTTTCTTTTTCTGTTCATTAGATGCTGCTGCAGTATTAGTGATGCGTTTTTCTGGTTCAAATTCTACAGCTTCAGGTTGATTTTTGTTGGCTGCCAATTGTTGACTTCCATTTACGGAAGATAGCTTCTGCAGAGGAAAAGGTTCACCACGCTTCAAAATTTTAATAGCTGCAGTAGGGACCATTGGAGATTGTTTTGGCTTTTGATTTTCTTTTTGAAATGAAGACATTTTAGGTAAACACATATCAACAGCTGCAACAGAAGTAGAAGTTTGTACTGGATTTGTCGTAGGTTGAGGAATGATTTTAGATTGAACTGACTTCGCATTTTGTTTTTCTTCTTTTAATTCAGAGGAAGGATGTGAAACAGGAGCAAGAAGAAGTTGTTGCATAATTTTTTTGCCATTATCAGTTAAATTAACTAAAAACTTAAGCAATGTAATTGTTTAGAAATGCGTAATAAACAGACCATTATTTTGTTCAGAATTTGAACCAAGTTTGCTGCCATTTAATTTTTCATTTGATACTTTTTGAGTTTCTTCTGTTTTTACTGATGGAGATTTTGAAGAAGATTGTACTGAGACTGGTTCATTTGATGAATTCTTAGCAATAAATCTACTTGCAACAGTTTTACTTTGTCTGGGAGGATTCTGATCACGAGGAGTACCCATTCTTAATACTTTAATATCATTAATTTCAGCAGAATGAAGGACGTGTTTTCCCGGAACAAATTCTCCATCTTTCATAACATTTGTAAGAGTCAAAGATAGTGATGTGGCATCGACATTAGCAACTTTTCCTTGATATACACCAAAAGTGCCACAATCAACAAAAACTGAACATCCAATAAATTCCATATTATCGCATATATAAGACTGCTATAACATTAGTCTAAATCAAAAATAAGTATCTAAAATTACAAATCATGTGTTTAACAACCATTTTTTAACGCTCAAAGATACGAATGGCGAAAAAACGCCCTATAAATTACAGTATAATATTCGAAAAAAATGACAAGTAAAATTTATACAAAAAGTAAAAACGCAAAACCAATAAATTACAAATCAAGCAATGTAATCAAGTGGACGATTGAAACCGCCTTTACGATTCATGTATTGTCGGAATTTTCGGGGTTTATTAACTTTTGCCATCCCATCGATGTTTCCTTCAACTTTCTTATTCTTAGTTGTATCAAAACCACCAAATCCCATCATCTTCATCATATCATCTTCAGCATTTGCAAGAGAATCAAGATCAATTTTAGCTTAAAAAGTTTTAAAATTATTAAAAGAAATAGTAATAAGTAATAATAAACTCACGTGGTGAAACATGACGATTCTTATCTTTATTTGAACGATCTTTATCAGGATCACGGCTACGATCCTTTTCGTTATCACGTTCACGACCATGTCTTGGTGATCTAGAGCGACGAGTATCACGTTCTTTTTCAGGGTGGCGTCGATCTCTTGGGCTTCTACTTCGACTTCTTTTTCGTGTATCATGTTCACGCTTTCTTACATCACGACTTGAACCACCTTCTACTGGACTTCTTTCACGTCGACGAATAGGTGATCTGCTGCGTCTGCGTAACAGACGGTCATCGCGTTCTAAAGAAATAACATCAATTTTCAACCATAATCAACATATTTAAATACCCAACTTTTTTTCATCCAAAAAGTATTCTATCAATCTTTTACATGGATAAAAACTATAATTATGAAAACTTTAATAAAATTATTATAAAAAAATGTAAGAATAACTTATTTAAATGAAAAAAAGGATTGCTTACCTCGTGGGGAATGACTTCTGTCACGTGCCATAACTGTTATGTTGTGTAGCCTGTATCAAATTTATCGAACGAATATATACGTGAATAATAATAATAGCAACAGAGAAAATTTTACAATGTAGCAGAAGCAAAGCACACCAGCAACCAAAGAAAAAGAAAAATTTGAGAAAAAAAACACAAGCTTGTGCACAAGGTGACTGAAAAAATTGATACATTTCTTCGTGTTAAGAAATATTTAACATAGAATTTTATAAAACTTTTTTTGAAATCTTTTCAGAATTTTTTAAAATTATATCTATTTTAAATTTATTTTCAGTAGCTAAATTATGGCTAAGCATCATGCTGATTTAATATTTTGTCGAAAACAACCTGGTGTTGCTATTGGAAGACTTTGTGAAAAATGTAAGTTTTTTTAAACTAATTATTTAGCTATTAATTTCTTGTTTTTAAGGTGATGGAAGATGTGTAATTTGTGATTCTCATGTTCGTCCAGCAACGTTAGTTCGGATTTGTGATGAATGTAATTATGGTTCATTTCAAGTGAGTTTATGATGTTAGCATATTTGATCATTACTATTAATTTCCAGGGTCGTTGTGTTATTTGTGGTGGTGCTGGTATAAGTGATGCATATTACTGTAAAGAATGTACTCTGCTTGAGCGTGATCGCGATGGCTGTCCTAAAATTGTGAATCTGGGTTCGGCGAAAACAGATCTGTTTTATGAAAGAAAGAAATTTGGATTTAAAAAATAACAGTAATTTTTTGTATTGCGTTTTGTTGAATTTTTTTATATTTATTTTTGTATGAATGTTTTGGATCTCTTTGTTGATTTTTTTATAAATGGAATTCGTTTTTTTCAGTTTTGTTTTAAATAAATTAAATTTTTAAAAATTAAACGATTGCAACTCGTCAAATATCTGAATGGGAATGTCTTCTTCCGTTTTTCTACTGACCTGGTAAATATGTTCTCTTTAGAATCGATAATAAAAGCGCCACGTTTATTGTAAAGCGACGTGCATTTTTCTTCCATCATCATTTGCACTTTGTCGTCATCTCTTTTTTCTGGCTTATAGTTTTCTTTTTAATTTGAACATTTTATTTTTGTGAACAAAAATAGAAGTCATTGCCCCCATTTCTTTTTTCAGTGTAAACTCAAAATCGCCGATCTAGCATTTAACGATATATTCACATATATTTCTATTTTTGAATGAAAAAGAAGTGATGTCCGTGAAGGCGGTAGTTCTTGTCGGTGGCAGTCAAAAAGGTGGGTCATTAAAGTTTTTTTCTTCTGAAAAGGAAATATTTCATTTATATTCTCTGTCGTACATTAGTTATTTGAATTTTGTGTATTAAAAAATAGAAGAAATGTGGCTTGCAGGCAGTGCCTTATTTATGCTATATTCCCTATTTCTAATTTTGCCAACACTTATTATTGCAGCAATTTTTGCTCGATTCCCTCTTAGACTTTAAAATACACAAATCTTTTAAGGCACACGTTTTCGGCCTTTATCTCTTCAATCACCTAAACCTTTATTTCCAATTGCCGGTGTTCCACTTATTGAACATCATATTGATCAACTTTGTCAAGTATGTCTTACATTACAGTACTTTTTTCTCTATTACCGTAATCTCTTTTAGTTACAAAATCTCTCAGAAATTTATTTACTTGGCTTTTATCCTGCTGAAGAATTTACCAATTTTTTAAATGATTGCAAAACAAAATATCGAGTTCCAATTCGTTACCTTGAAGAATCAGGTTCACTTGGAACTGCGGGGGGCCTTCTTAAATTTGAAAATATTCTTCTTCAAAATAATCCAAAAAGTATTTTTGTTCTTAATGCTGATGTTTGTGGAGATTTGCCTGTTGCTGAAATGGTTGATGAATTGGATTCCCAGCCACATGCTCAATGCCTTATTCTTACAACAGAAGCAACTCGAGAGCAGTCAATAAATTTTGGCTCAGTTGTTGTTGACGAAAATGGTAAAGTTCTTCATTACGTTGATAAACCAACAACATTTGTTTCAACACATATCTCATGTGGTATTTATTTGTTAAGACCAGAAATTTGGAAAGTTTTATCAAAAGAAATTAAAAATGGTGGAATTCCACAAATTTGGTATGAAAATTCAATATTAATAATTTTTTAATAATTGACACACAAATAGGTTTGAACTAGATATCTTTCCACAAATGGCTTCAAATGGTTCTTTACATGCTTTTCATACAACTCGTTGGTGGAGTCAAACGAAAACTCCTGCGTATGCTCTTCTTTTTGACTACGGTAGTCACAATATTGTTCCAATTTTCAGTGCTGCATTATATGCAAATCGACATTACCTTCGACTTTATCGTGAACGACATCCTGAAAGACTTTGTTCAAAGGGTGCTAAAATAGAAGGTGATGTTTTCATTGACCCAACTGCCAGCGTTCATCCTACTGCCGTACTTGGTCCAAATGTATCAATTGGTGGCGGAGTAAAAATTGGTGCAGGTGTCCGAATTCGTGAATCTATTGTTCTTCCTGATTGTGTCTTGGAAGAACATTGCTGCATTCTTCACAGCGTTATTGGATGGCGTAGTACTGTTGGTATGTATTCTAAAGTCATACTGTAATTTATAAATATGTTTATTTTGTAGGATCATGGGGACGAGTGGAAGGAACCCCAATAGCGCCAAATCCGAATATTCCCTTTGCAAAATTGGATAATAAACCTTTGTTTAATGCTGATGGTCGACTTAATCCATCCCTCACTATACTTGGTTCAGATGTTCACGTAGCAAATGAAGAAATCATCTTAAATTCCGTGGTTCTTCCATACAAGGATTTAACAGCCAGTTATAAAAATCAAATTATTTTGTAAATTTTCTCTTTTTTGAATCTTTAATCTTCTTTACTACGGTAATTGTATTTCCATTTTAATTTATTTATTAATAATTGCAATTGTATTTTAACGTATCTTATGTTGCCTAGTCGTATTTATTTTTTAAAGCAATAATCATTTATTTGTTATTTATCCATTTTCGTGCCTGATTTGTTTCTTTTTGTTATTAACTGCATTTTTTATATTTTAATAAACTAAAAACTTTGATATTTTTATAAATTTCTGGTTTCAATCGAACAATTTTTTACCTGCTGTTAAGAAAGATTGAGCTTGAAAATATCAACAGAAGTGAAAGTAGTTTTTTATTTGAAATGAATAACAAGCTGGGGGTCTGATTTGAAGCATCAGAAGCTTCTTTTTTTTGATTTTTGTATGAGATTCAATATTTAGCAAAAAGAAAAAGCAGCAAGGAAGTTTATAAATAAAAAAAATTTGTGAGCAAATAGTAAATTTGGGAGTTAAACGAACGCAAACATACAATGTAATCAGACGATTAGAGAGAAAAAAAAGACAGGAAAGAAAGGGAATCATTGCTGTTGAACCTTCATGCTTAAATTTGTGCTGACAGAAAGCTTTTTTGTTCTGCAACTTTTAACGTTTTTTACTCATTTTTTTGTAACATTTTCTTTTGCTCATGATTTGATATTTTTTGTTGGCGTTGAATTAATTTTCGAATAATTTTGAACCATTTTTAAACCTTTTTAAATTTTAAGATTTTTTTCAAAAACTCTTATGTTTTTTGTTTAAAAAAGCTCTTCTTCCGCCTTCTCACCACACCACTTAAGAAAAAGCAAAAGAGAGATTTTCAAAACATTCAAACACAATAACAACGACAATCTTCCCAATTTTTTTTTCTGGATTGAATCATCACTTTCATCTCTCTTTTGTCATCATCCACCATCCATCACCCAGCTAACTGTAAGAAGAAAACGAACAATCTCGGATAACAATTTTTTTTTGATCGCAACAACTTCAACTTTCAACCTACTCATTTTCATTCATCTTTATTTTGACATATATATTTTTGTTGCAAACTTTTACTACTACGGCTACTACTTTAAAAATATTTTCAAAAAAACAACATTGAAATTCAACAAGTGTGTATTTTATTCGAGGCTTGTTTTTTTTATCTTCTTTCCCTGTCGTTAATGAATCAAAAACAAAGAGAGATTTTTTACGAAAGAAGTGACAACGGCTGCTGAGGAGATATTATTACAAAAAAAGTCGAATATTTAATATTGTCATATTATTAACGAATTAAATTAATTAATTATTTTACGAACAAGAAAGGTATACTGTAATAATGTATACGAGATACATGTTCCGTAAGTTTAAAAATTTTTCTATTGTTTAAAAATGGGATACTGTAATTTATTCAGTAATGTAAGCAAGGTTATGAAAATCGCAAAATTTAGTATTTTGCTTTTTTTGAAATCAGATTATTTTTGCTAGACATAATGATTCATAAATGGCATTTACCTCAGATTTTTCTATTTTTTTGGAACATTAACAGTTAGTAACAAAATCAAAGAGGAATGATTTTTTCGTTGATGATTAATGCTTTTACACACAACTAATATTGTTCAGCATTTTGTTTTTGGAAAGAAAAAATCTGTTTAATCATTAAAAAAATTTATATTGATAGTAGTTGTTTCTTACAATTACTATTTTTGTTTTATTCCATTATGCTAGATTGCTGTAAAATTCAGACTTCAACTTACGGTAATTTTATTTTTTTAAAAGTACAAGTCGAGTAGTAAAGGAGTACTGTACAAACAACAACTTTTAAGCTTATTTAAATTAGTTTAAATAATAAACATACAAAATGTGGGAATCTAAAAAAATTATCTTTAATTTTAAAATACGAAAATTAACAAACAATTATTTGTACTATTAAAATTTTGTGTTGATAAAAACCACTTATCTCCATCTCTCTTGAAATCTTTTTTTTTCATGTTCGTCTTACAAATTATTTTCTCGTTTTACAGCAAGCAGATGATAAAGTGATCATTTTTTACTCTTTTCTTTTGCAGCTTTGCTTCATCCAATTTGCTTAAATCTTGAAGTAAAGTTCTCCCCTATGTTTCTTCAAGTGCAACTTCTTGAAAATCTTCAATCGATCTCTTTCTTCTTTCCTCTTTATTCTTTTGTTTTTACATTTTTGCTACAAAAACATTTTGTTTTACTCTGTATCATTTAATTTTATATTTTGCTTCCCAAAACACTTTTTTTCTTTGGCTTGTATTTTGTTGGCCTTAAGAATTTCATAATATACGGAAAATACCTAAAACGAAGGAAAAAAGAGAGAGAATTGTTTCATGACACCTTTTTGCTTTCTTGACTCTGGAGGACTTAAAAAAATAAATGTAACAGAGAAAAAAAGGAGCTCAACGTTCGTTAATCGGAATTGTAAACATTACTCTTTTTTTTATTTGTTACTTACTTTTGTAAAAAAAAGTTGTAATTTATAGTTTAACTTTTTTGTGTTTTTTATAATGATGCCTAAATTTGGTTTTCTCGTGCAACTTTGCGGTATATGGGAATATTCATATTTACAGTATTTTAATTCATAATTGTTTTATGGCAAAAAACTGCAAAAATCTCATCAACTGCTATTGACGTACAAGATTTCTCGAACCCCTTTTCGACCTTTTTTGAACGCACAAAAACATTGATTTTTTAAGCTTACAAACAAAGTTTGACCATTGAAAAGCTTTTTTTTACAAAAAAAGTTGAAGCAGCAACTTTGAAAGAAACTAGTTTAAACTTTTCAAATATGGAGAAAGTATTGGCTCTTGCTGACTACCTACCGCGAAGAGCAGCATTGACTTTTTTGAGTAATGATTCAACCTTGTAGAAAAAAAAGACATTTGCATGTTATTTTCCCAAGAATTGTTTTTGTCTTTTAAAAAAAAACATTTTGTATTTATTGCAAAATAAACTCTCTGTTGATCGACAAAAACAGTTTAATCAAAAGCCAAAGAAATTCGTTTTTAAATTTAAAGCTTGAATTCGTTTCATTGTCCGTGTTCAATTTATTTGAATGCTAAATGTTTTAAAACTAATTTTTAGAACGAAATCATTTCAAATGCGAAATGAAACTTTTTAGAAAATTACATGATTTTCTTTTTTTGAGTAAGTTTTGCATTTTTCTATTTAATTATTTGGAGGGGGTACGGTAATAAAAATAGGATTTTTGAATTTTCATTTTATTACATTTTGGAAAGTTTGTCTATCTTTTTTTGTTATTATTCTTTGATAATACGTTACAGCATCTTTCTTCTAAATTTTACATTGTTTTACCGATTGAAATTACCAGTTATTTTTTTTTGCACCTCCTTGAACTACATTGTTTAATCGTCAAATTTAACCATGTTCATTTTTGTGAGAACTTCTCTACTCATGTTTTTTTGTTGTTTTTTCTTTTTACAACAGCTGATAAGGACCAAAATGGCCCGGCCAAAAAAAAAAGAATCTTTTGCCTTTTCCCGGTAAAAACCACTTGATTTATTCAAACATATTTCATTTCTTGCATTCTTTCTTTTAAAAGAAGTTTTCAAACACATTATCTTCTTCTTTTTTTGTAATAAATCGTTAAAAAAACTTTTGTCACCGGTAAAATAAACTTTTCACGCTTGTCGATTATTTTAAAAACTTTACTGCAAAAATATTTGACACCCAAATTCTTTTTTTTGGAGAAAAAGAAGAAAGAAGAAAACTTTAAAGAAGTCATTTTTCTTTTTTTACCGATTTATTTTCAACGAACGATTCGAACCTATTTTTTTATTTAACAATTTTTAATTAATTCTCAACTTTCAATATATTTGTTTTCATTATTATTATTTTATATATTTCTGATATTTCTGCGACGACACGTTTATTTATTTTGTCAAAAACTTTATTATTCTCAAAATTACCTGAGAAGTTTATTCTTTTTTGATACGAAAATATGTTTAAACGACTTGGACCATTACGTCCATCACCACTTCAGATGCCATCTCCTGAAAAGAAGAAAGAATTTTTTCTCAGTAAGATTTTTAAAATAATTTTTATTCAATTATTGACTTTGCTGACATCATAAAACTTTTCGTTGATTACTGTAGATTTATCTGTATAAGACAAAAATATTTGAAAACCTTTCTCATTGTACTTATCAGAATGTCTATTCCTTCAAGTTAGAACACATTCTCTTTGTATTTGCAATTAATCTTTTTATATTACCATTAGTAATGGTCCATTACTCCATTACTTTAATATGCCATTTAAAGTTGTTTTTGAAAATAATTTTCATCTGTTTTTATAAATTTTTTTTATACTGACCATTTTTTCTGCCATGTTTTCAGTTTGACCTTTATTTGCACTTTCATATACCACTTTTCTTTCTTTCATATCATTTGATCGCTTAATTAGATTCTCCTTTTCGACCTTGGCATTCATATGGACAAATTAATGCCAATGATCTCGATCATTTCTTTTTCCACATTTTCTCTTTTGTCTTTTTTTCGGCTAAAAATTTACGTAAACACTGTGTTTAGAAAAGCAGAGACGTGTTTTTTCTTCTCGATGTGTTCGTAAACTGTAAATCTCTTCCCCTCATTATTCCAGTTCTAAAAAAAAGTGTGTCATTTGATTCCATGGATTATGCAAATATGCGACGATCGCAAAACATATGTCTTTATCGACAGTTTTGTATTTTATAGAGTTCGGATCGGACATATTTGCTTTTTAAAGTGCTGCCAGAAAATGTGAGTGTATATGTGTGTGTATGTTTCCGGTCAAAAAATTTATTAGTTTGATATTAAAAAGCGGATTATCAAAGATGAAGGCTATACCTTTACATTTGCTTCTTCTTTGTTTTTAGTGTTGATGAATGAATAGAAAAAGTAAATGAGGGTGGCAGAAAAACACAAACACTTGTTTGTTCGAGCACAATTTTTTACATTTCTTCTTCCATCAATGGCTCTGCTTGGCGTAAATGCGCGAGACTCTCGCTCCTTCTGCTGCTACTTTCTTCGGGTTTTTTTTGCAAAATATAATATAAACCATTTTTGTGCGATTTCTTTCCCCTCTTTTTTTCTGGCCTTGGCAACACTGCTGCAGAAAATAAAAAAGTCTCAAACCAAAACAATTTTTAATGTCCTCAAAATAATCGACACACATTTATGAACAAAAAATTGGCCAAAATTGAATAAATTATTATTTACGTTGTTGCTGTTGCTCCTGATTTGTTTGTGTGTTTCCGTGAAAAAGAATTATCAGTTACAATTTGGACCATCACTAAAAGGAAGAAAGAAGAAGTGTGATTCAAACACTTTTGTACGTACAATAAATAACTTTTTCTTTTTTCCAGAACAACAACAACGACAAAAGCAAAGACTTTTTCCTTCCTCTTAAAAAATGTTTGAGCCTATGTTTGCCCTCTTCCTTTCCTTCATCTTTCACTCTTCCATCAATGGAATGAAATTCAATGGATGAGAATCTCCTTCCTTTCTTCCTTCCTCCAACGTGTTTGCAATAATTTCCTTTTTAAGGCTTTACTTTTTTTTTCAATGTCCACGGACCCATTTTTAAAAATATGACGGAAAAAAATCGTCACCTTATTTTTTACATTGTTATCAAAGAAGGAGTTACATGTATTAGCTTTTAATTTTATGTTATTTTAACCCATCATCAACGAAAAGCGGTCCCTTTTTTTGTTGAAACAAAGGAAACTTTCCAACAATAATATTTTTTTACACCCATAAAAACTGAAACAAAAAAAGATAAAAAAATGTTGCGCTTTTTTAGCAACACTTGAAGCATCTTCCTCACCCAAATCCTTCATGTTGTTGTTCAAGCTTTGAAAAAACCACTTTTCGCATCCTCCCCTCTCTTTATTTGAGTTCGTTTTTTTGGATGCAATTTTCAATTAATTAGATAATCTTTCATAAAGAATTTTTATGTTTATTAAAGCTTTCAAAAATCGATCGTGGTGTTAGTGTTTTTAGAAAGTCATTTTTATGCAAAAAAACGTGTAAGTGTTTGCCGTCGAATGTGAGAGAGATCGTAAATCAATTTGTTGAAAGTAATAAAGCACCATATTTTTTAGCATTTTATTATTTTCTTAACATCCAAAAGATATAAAAAGCTGCTGCTTTTTTGCTGTCGCAAAAGTTTTTGTTTTTTGCATCGTTAAATTGCTTACAGCCTCTGAAAAACTCCGGAAAGCCGGATTTAAAAAAACGGTCTTAAAAACGGATCGATCTTAGTCACAATTTTGGTCATAAACACGCTAACATATGGCATTTTTACAACCCTTTTTTGGGCCAAATTTATGATAATGTTTCAGTTTTCCCCAATTTTTTTCACTGTGTACAGTTCCCGCATTATTTTCTTTTTTTTCCTACAAATTTATTATTTCAATAGATAGACGACACTCATCAAAATATTTTCGTTAATTTGTTAATTATTATTTCTTTGACGCGTGCCAACAAACATTGTAAATCTTGATTGATATTAATTTTTTTCTTTTTCCATACAGATTTTTCATTGCCTTTTTCTTTTCTCTTTGAATTAATTTTCACAGAAAAAGAAAGAAAGAACGGCACTGATTATCGGCGACACCTTTTCTCCTTTTTAACCTCCCCTCTCTCTTCAACTACTTACCGTTATTCAAGCGTGAGATATTTTTTTCCATTTCTTATTTGAAAAAGGAAATCTTCATCGTCTTATTTACACGTAAAACAATATAATATCAGTTTACAATTTAAAACAATTGTATTCCTAAAATAATGCCATCTCGAAGAAGTCCATGTTGCTGCATTCGTTCATATAAACGTAAGTTAAAATTTTATCCTCTCCTGGATTTCAACATCAATTTAAACATTTACGTTGAGTTAAAGAAAATTTAAAAAATCCTTGAAAATGTGTTCTAACTTGAGTAATTTCTTTCTTTTTTGTCTTTATTTACTCAATCCTTTTTTCCTCCGACAGGTAAAGGAAAACAGAGGAAAAGAAATAAATATGAGCATTTTCCGCTGTTGTTTTAATCTCAAACATTCTTGTTCTGCTTTATTTTTTGTATCTACTTCTTGTTTTAAATTCAACCTTTTAATTCATTACATTTTCTTTTCATTGTTTTAAACCTGTGAATTTTATTTTTCACGCTTTCGAAGTCATCAACAAAATTTTAAAAAAGAGTTTTTTTTTATCAAAGTCCCCCTCATCAAAGAAGCATTGTCAAAAGATATGTTTGGTTATTATGGATGGGAAACGAAAATGACTTTCACGTTGTTTCTTTTTTTGGCTTGTCAAACTTCCGACATTCTTTCCCTCTTTCTTCATTTCTTCTCCCCCTAGTTTAGAATCGATTGCCTTTCTTCTTCATTTTTTTGTGGCCTGTGGTGCCAAAAGAAGAAAGTAACTAACTACAACACAAAATAAAAAAAAGTATGGCGCCTTTTGGCAATAGCAAAAATAACAACAATAAACTAAAAAGAAGCACACGCGCGTGTTATAACTTTCTCTTTTTGCAAAAAGCGTTGTTGTATTTTTCGCGCAACAATCTTTCTTTTTTTTTTCTTGCTTTGCTTTAGAGTTGTTATTGCTGCATCATCCCAAATGGCCTCCAGCTGTGGGGTGCTACTTTCTTTCTTTTTTCAGTTGCACGCAAATTTTATACCGCGTTTTTTTGTCTTCTTTTTTTCAACAATTTCAAAACAACAAAGTTGAAACATTTTTGCAAAAGACTTTTTTGCATACGCATTTTCCAACAGCAGTCATCATCCCTCAATTTCCCTCTCTAATATTTTCCTTTAATGACGGAGTATTTTATGCATCTATATTGGGTTGTTGTTGCGCGTCTCTCAAAAAATTTTATAAATTCAATAATGATCCAAAAACATAACCAAAATTTTCATTCAATTTTTTTTGTAAAATAAAAACTATTATTTTTTTGTCAGTTTTAAAAGTTTTTTATTGACCGCTTTGTTTTTTTTGGAGGAACGGATTATTATTAGCAGCAAAAAAGAACTTTAACATTACGTTTTTAAAGCGTCAAACGTGATAATTTTTTTAAAATTATAGTCCTTTTTTATTGTTTCTCACTGTTTCGAAATTTTCCTTTGAAACATTTTTTGTTTAAAATTTTTCTGACTTTTGTGCATTTTTTATTTCGGCATATCTGATACAATATTTTCTGCCGATTTTTTTGCATTTTTGCTTTTGAATACTTTTTATAAATCTGATCTTAAGATATTGAAGCAGATTATAACCCAAACAAAGCTGCAAAATTTTTTTTATTTCGTTTTTTATTGCAGATGAAAGCGCAAAGCAAAGAAAAAAATGCGCGAAAATCTGTGTTCCTTCTTTCTCCTATATTTTTTTCTCTATTTTGCTTTTCATTGATGATGCTGCCCTTGTTGTCTAAGATCAAATTTCCATTTCTTAGCCTTGAGTTTAACACAGAAAAAAAGGAAGAAAAAAATCTGCCGGCAAAATAAAATAGGAACTATAACCTTTGCGCAAGAAAGAAAATAAAAAAATCATTCCACAGCTTTTTTTATATTTTTTTAAAAAAGCATTGGAAACAGAAAGGGCGAGTGTTTACTTCGGCACCGATATTTTTGATGTTTTTTGCCTTTTTGATTCTTTTTTCATAGTTTTGTTCCTGTTTTTAGTGTATTTGTTTCAAAAATCTTTTTTCCGCGCAGATTTTTTTATACCTAAAAAAACAAGCTCTCCCTCCAAAAAAAGTGAAACGTTGGTTTTTTCATAACCCTAGAGACAAAAAAAGCAGTAAAATTTAATTTATGCCTATTTTTTCTGCAGACATTCAACGCTAGAGGTAGCGCAATAGAAAAAAGCCTTAAATCATTTACAAAATATTATTATCTTTTTGCTGTTAAACCTTTCAATAAAAAAATCAAGGTAAAACGTAAGAAGGTGAAAGTTTATTTTAGTAATAAAAAAAGACTTTTTTATTTGAAAAAAGTTTATGCTTTTTTAATTTATACTTACTTTTATATTTTCATGTTTACCTTATTTGATTGAGCCCAATATGAAATAAAAGGGGGGATGACAGATTGTTGCAATTAAGTTTTTTATGATTCTTATTTTTTTGGAAGAAAATTTTGCTTTTTGTTTTATGATCGATTGAGCTCTTCTGTTTTTGTTGGTGGTGATGACTTACTTCAACCTAAGAAAAAAATTATATTTTTTGTTATCTGTAAAAAAAGAGACTTAAAACACACACACTAAAAGATGATGCCCCCTTTTTTACTTCGTCATCACACGCTTCTTCACCTCCACCCAGAACCCGATAAATAGAAGATAGATATTTAAGCGTAGTTTTTTTTGTTGCATAAATTGTTATCATAGCGGTGTTCCTTTTAACTAACTTTCCCATTCTCCCCAGTTTTTTTCTTTTACATCCAATAAAAAAATTAAAAAAGCTGCTTCTTGAGACTGCAAAAAATTTCTTTTGCTAAAGTTTTGTTGATGCTTCGTTTTCTATTTTTGATCGTTCTTTTTTTGCTATTTACAAAATTATTATTTCCTGAATGTGTAAATCTAAAACTTTTGTTTTCAGTCATTCCCAACAAGAAAAGTGTTTGATCTCTTTAAAGTAACTTACTACTTCTTAATCACACTTTTTTAAAAATTTAAATTGTTATAAATTTCACTTTAATTTGTTAAAACTTTTTAATTTGAAAAGAAGAATTTATCAAGAAAGATTGGTTGCGCTAATTTATATTTGATTGGAACATTAACTCATCATCATCAATTCTGCAAAACAAGAAGAAGAACTTTCCGGTGTTCATCAACAACGGTATTATCGTGATCAAAGAATTTCTTTCTCTTCTTTTTTTCAAAATCTTTTTGACTCTCTTTTTATCATAATTATTTGTGTCTCTTCTTCCGTCAAGTGGTTTTCATCAACATCAAAATCCATCATCAAAAAAGAGATACAAAAATCTCTGACTGAAGGCCTTCGTTTCTTTTGTTTTTGGCTGAGCAAAAAACGAACGCTTGTTAAGTCGGATTTCTCTCCTTTATTTTTTTCTTCTGGGGTAAAAAAAGTAAAATTAATTTTACTTTGTTTATTAAAAAACACACAATTAATCAAAAATGTGGCAATATTTATCACCACTTCGAGCTGTTTCAGATGAACATGAAAAAATTCAAAAAAATACATACACAAGATGGGTAAATTATCATCTTGAAACGGTTAGTTTTTATTCATGTTAAATTTTTGTGGCAGAGATTAACTGACATGGTTAATTTTGTTACCAACGAAGATTAGTCAAGAGCCAGATTAATCTATTTTTAAATCCTTTAACCCATATGTTTTATTATTATAGCATTCATCCTCTGGTCAAATTCGAGATTTATTTGAAGATTTAAAGGATGGCGTTTATTTATGTCATTTAATTGAAGTTTTAACTGGTGAAGCATTGGTTAGTTTTTCTTTCTTTTTTCGTAAAAACAACATATAGGTATAAACTTTGTTTATAAATTCTTTTTTGGCGGGAAACAATCTCTTCCATCATTTTTTTCTGTTTCTGAAGTTAGGTAAAATAAAGGCAGTTTAAAAAAGAAATGGACACTAAGAAAAAGAAAAAACATGATTTTCACTTTTTTCGTTTCTCCATTTTTGAATGTGCAAAAAAGCTCCCTGACATTGATGGATTCTTTTAGTTAAAAAAGAAAAATGAAAACGTCTAAAATAATAAATGAGTTTTGTATGAAAACTTTTATGCAATAAATTAAACGTTATTAATTGAAAACACTAGAAACACTAAAGAATAACATAATAATCGTGGCAAAGCCACCACGGCTACAGTTGTAAAACATATAATACGCAAATTATTACCTTTTAAGCCAGTTAATAAAGCTCGAGTATCAAAACGTGTTCATCATGTTTCAAATCTTACAACAGCTTTGGGTGTATTACGTCGGCGTGGACTTGAACTTATTAATAATAATCCAACGGATCTTGCGGATGGCAATCCTCGTATCGTGCTCGGGCTAATTTGGCAAATGATTTTGCATTTTCAAATTGAAACAAATCTTAATCTTTTACGTGAATGGGGATATGATGGGTCTGGAGTTCAACATTCCACAACTGCTTCAACATCCCATTCTCCATCGACATCGGCACAAACAACTCCACGAAAATCATCACTTTTACCAAGCGTTTTACATCGAAATAAAACAACCGTTGATCGAATTTTACTTGAATGGATTCAACGTGAAATTGGACAGTAAGCTTTTATCCGACCTATTCTAAACAAGTTATTTGAAATTTCTTTACAACGTTTGACTTTTTTTTCGTATTCAAAAATAACCATTGCTTAAAAATTTTACAGAAAATATGGTCTACAAATTAATGATATGGATAAATCATGGCGTGATGGGCTCGCATTTATGGCGTTAGTGCATCGATCAAATCCGGCATTAGTTGATATGGAAGTTGCAAAGCGTCGAACTCCACGTGAAAATATTGAAAATGCATTTGAACTTGCTCGAGTACATTTAAATATTCGTCCACTGCTTGAAGTGGATGATGTGTTACATGAAAAACCAGATAAACGTTCAATTATTACATATGTTTCACAGTTTCTTCGAGCTCCCACATCTCGACATACAGCATTTGCAGCAGAAAAAATTGCAGATCGTTATATTTCTCTTATTCAATGGATTAAAACAATTGCTGCAGAGCCAAAAGTTAAAACATTTATTCATGATAAATATAATCTTCCAAAGGATTATTTTGCTGATCATCAGGTATATTAGTTATACAATGTGTTGTTCATCCCTTTTTTCTCTTATTTTTTGCACTTTTTAATTAAACGATATCTACAAGACCAAATTGCATAAAGCTTTTAGGAATATGTATATGGACCCGGGGAACAGATCTATCACTTTTGGACCCCAATATACCCTTTGACCCCATCTGGAGCCCCAACAAAACTCTAAACCCTCAAAAAATGACAAAAAATGGAAAAAAGTTTAAAAAAATTCGTGGAAAACCGTAGAAAATCGCGAAAAATTTAGCACAATTTTCCACAATTTTCTACGATTTTTCACGATTTTACGCGAAATTTTTTCAACTTTTTTTCCATTTTATTTGTCATTTTTTGGGGTTCAGAAGTGCTATAGATTTCTTGCCTAGTCCCCGATGTATATTTCTGACGATTTTATGAATTTTGATTTTCTAGATCTAGAATTTGCTTAATTAAAAAAATGAAAAATACGGGATGAACATTTTCAAACCCATATTATATGCGATATCTAATATGCAAATCTTTATCTTTTAGTGGTTTACGCGACGTCGTCGGGAATTCCTTGAACGTCGTGTAATTTTTAATCAACTTCGGGATGAATCCCATCAACTGCCACCTGATGAATGGGCAAAAGTGCTTTCAGAATGGAAAAGTATTTCAGAGTTGCTTCGAGAATGGTCTCATCGATTAGAAAATGACCTACCAGAACCCCTAATGAATTTAGCACAATGGTTATCATCCGGTGAACAACTAGTTCATTCTTCAATCGATGTTACACGTGAAAAAGCTAAACATTCCCTTTGGGCATTGGATTCAATGATTGATAATCTTGAGAAACATTTTAAATCTATGCCCGTACAAAAGCAAAAACTTGAACGTGCAATTGCTGATGATCGTGTTGCAAAAGAACTCTTGGCTCCTTTGGAAGTCAGACTTCAAGCACTTTCAGATGAATACAAAATTCGTCGGGAGACACTTCTTCTTCTTCGAGCACATTATCGTATTCTTGTTTTTGTTGAAGAACTTGGCAAAAAAATGGATATTTGGAAATCAGCTGAAAGCTTTGCAGCTTTACAACAATGGCTTAATGAATATAATGTAAGCATATTTATAATTTGCGTAATTACTGTAATCAAAATTAATTTCTAGAAAGAAGCAGAAAAGGTTCCAGAAGATCGACTTCGCACATTATTGGCTGAGATGCGTGAAGTGATTCCTCTTGAACCCGAAACCCTTAATGCTGAAAGTGAACAATCTTTATCAGAAGCCCATGCTGCTTCAAAAGATGTTTCAGCACAATTCCGAGATATGAGAAAATTCTTGGAAGAACTTCTTGAACTTTGGAAAGATTTTGAATCAGAAGCTTCCAAAATGGATACATATTTAATTCGATATGAACGTGAAAAGCGAAATATTGATGAAGAAATTCGAGTTTTGCTTGATCGGCTTGAAGCAATTGGTGATAATCTGGGAAAACGTTCGTCACCCTCTGCTAGGGGATCAATCAATGCTCGACTTGGTTCATATCGTCGTCGAATTCATGATTTATCTCGTCCAATTGGTGGTCGACTTGTTGTTAATCTTCATGCTGCTACATCATCTGCCCCATCTTCATCTACAGCAGCAGCAGGACCATCTTCAACTCTATCCTCACCAAAACCCCTCTCATCAACTGGAATTGAAGAACTTTCAACAATTTCATCATTGAAAGGGACTCGACTTGAACAATGGATTCTTTCTGTTTCACAACTTTTACGTCGACGTGCTAAATCTGCACATGGTGCTGCAAAGCTATGCGAAAAACTTAATGTAAGTTTTTATGTTCATACTCCCTGCATTTTTTCTGCCAAAGCACACTAATTACTGTACTACTGTAAAAGTTTAAAGTTACTTTGGACCCCTTGAAAGCCTTGACTTTTTTTAATGATTCACAAATTTTTCGATAAAAATTTTTTTTATCATGTGTGCAAAGGCATTTTTTCTCTCTCAATTTTTATTTTGATTTTGACACTTTTAATTATCATCAAATTTACCTAAAATATACACATCAAATTTTACTTTTCTTTTCTCTTTTATTAACATTCCAAAGAAAAAAAGAGAGAGTCTTTCGCAATTTTTTTGACCTTCAAAAAAACTTTGGAGTCTTCTTAAAAAACAAAAAAACCAACACAACCTTTTTTTCTGCCTTCAGGTGACGAGTATTTGTGGTATTGAAAAGTACCTTAAATGCGTTACTTTTTTTCAATCACCACAAAAAATAGAAAAAGAATTGAAACTTTGAATGAATAAATGTAAAAAAACGAACACTGGCACACGCGCACCATCACTTTTTTAGAGGCTGTCAAAATTAATCTTTTTTGACAGATTTTTTTTATTTATTAACAAAAATGCAGAAAATTATCAAAGATTAAAATAGAAAAAAACACAAATTTTTAAATTAATAAAGAGATGACATTTTTGGGTAAATTTAATTTTGTGATACCATAAGCACATAGTCTTGGCAGGAAAATAATATGCAAGTACAGTAATAAAACATTATTATTACAGGAATATCAAAAACAAATTGTTGAAATGGAAGATGAAAGGCTTCGGCTAAATAAAAAATTGAATGCTGAAGACAAGGATCGACTGAATGAATATTATAAACGAATTCGAGCCGCTCTTCCTGCCAGATTGGATTCTCTTCGGGGTGTACAACCAATGCTATCAGATATTGAAAAACGCCTTCGTGAAGTTGAAGCCTATATTCAACAAGGCGATTCAACAACATATCTTGGAACATTACAAATTCGTGAAAGAGCTGACTATCTTGAACAAGCTGGCTATTTAATTGATACACTTGAAGAGAAACATGCAGATATAATTAGTCCTGGACAACTTCGACTTTCATTTACAAGTTTACGATCTGGTTTTACTGTAAGTTTTGGACAAACATTTAAATTAATCAGTAATAACTAATATTTTTTAGTTTCCATCATCTATTGATGTCACGGATTCTTTCATCACACCAGGGCCATCAACCTCTGCAACATCAACCCTTCAAAGAGTTACACATCTTCGAGATCGATTTGAACCTCCATCCCCAAATACTAGATCCCGATCACCAAATTATGTTGATAGAGTTGCAGATCTTCTTGAGCGGAAACGACGAATTCTTGATCGTCGAGAAGATTCTGCAGCAGGAGCAAAAGCATCAATCCTTGAAATGGAAATGATTAATGAATCTTTAATCCTTCATAATGCCCTTGAACATCCACAATTCCAACCAATGGAAATTGAGTGGAAGACAAAGCTGTCACAAATGGAACGCTTGGTTATTATTGATTCAGAACTTGAGAAGCTTGCACAACGCCTTCGAGTTGCTGAAAAGCCATCTGAATTTGCTATGATTGAATCAGATATTGAAGGGATTGCTCGTCGATTTACTGATTTAACAATCGATTTACCACTTTTAACAATATCACAAAGAAAAATTTCAAGTTTACGTAAAAATGTTGGTGAACAAAAAATTCATCAATCGAAGCGAATTTTTGATCGCTTTGAAATTCGTTTACGTGAACTTCAAATGACTCCAGAAGAAGATTTAGCAATCGCTGAAATTATCATTAAAGTAAGTTTTGAACAAATTTTTAAATTATTACAGTGTGATTCTTTTTTATTCTGGACATATTCTTGTCTTGAAACAATAATTTAGATTTTTAAATAACCTAACCTTGATTAAGTCATTGTCACTTTCATTGTTTGTACCAATCTTTTATCACTGCTATCAAAAATAATATTTATCATTCATTAGTTCTTTTATGCATACCTTTAAACGTAGACGTTCTTCTTTAAAATATTTTATTTAACGCCCATTAAATGACTGAAAAAAGAAATTTCATTAAGGGATAACAAATACATATATCAGCAACAGGAGCAAGACAAAACTAAAAGTCGTCAATGAAAACTTTATTATATAAAAAAACTATGAAACAAGAAAAGAAAATATGTCTTTTGTCATTTTTTGTTGTTGTCAGATAGGAGAAAAAGAAAGAATAATATAATATATATAGAAGTGACAATGTACTTGACACACGTAAAATGTATTTTGGAATTGCAGCGCAAATCACCCTCTTTCTATCTCTATTCTTTTTGCGCCTTTTATTCAGGTGTTGCGCATGTTTTTCGATTAGTATTTTTTCTTCCTCCATTATTTAACGCACATTTTTTAACGACCGGAAAAAAATAAACTTTCACATAAGTAAAAAAATGTTTCAATGAGCCCCCCTAAAATCACTTGAAATTGTTCTTGCTCGTTTTTCTTGCAAAATCTTTTTGGAATTCATTTTTTATTATTAAACGTTTGTATTCATTTTTCAAGTTTATCTTTGATCTGTTCCTTTCATCTCCATTTCTGGGTAAACAAACAATTAACCTTGAAAAGTACTTCATTAAAATAATGTCAATGCCTTGAGGCTCTGATCTTATTAACTAATAACTTTTTTAAACTTAAAACCTTTTTTCCAACATTCAATTTCTCATTTGTTTTTACGTTTCGGACAGAAAAAAAAGTTGTCCATTCATTTTTTTAGCTGTTTTAACAACTTTGTTGATTGTCACCCACCGTCTTTCTTCTTCGATCAATGCCTGCTGGCTTTTAAAATCTTCTTTTTTTCTTTCAGTCCCCAAAACTAAATTTGAAGCTTTTTTTGAAAAATTGCTTTTAAACAATTTTTTTTTGGTTGAAATTTATTTTTTTTAAAAAAAGATCCGTTGTTATTATTTATTTCCGTTTTCAATTTGCAACTTTTTTATGTTTGTTTGAGCTTTTTTGGCGCTCAATTTTTCTCCTTCATTATTTTTTTTGCTGGTGCTATCTTTGATCAGTGTTGGTTTTTAAGATGATCGATGGGGAATCATTCAAGATGTGAATGATTCCCCTTCGAAAAATAGAATGAA
Source organism: Panagrolaimus sp. LJ2400 (assembly GCA_024447215.1). NCBI lineage: Eukaryota > Metazoa > Nematoda > Chromadorea > Rhabditida > Panagrolaimidae > Panagrolaimus > Panagrolaimus sp. LJ2400. The sequence continues at coordinate 40,909 of JAMRYA010000009.1, read as the reverse complement.
ATTCTTCAATGATAATCTTATTACATATTTTTTGTTTGAGTGTCCTTCAAAATTTTACTAACCAACTAATTTGTGAAACTGAACACAAATATTTTTTGCAAAATTTTTGTCTCACTTTTTTTTTGCTTACCTAAAAATTTTCTGAATGGCATTTTATTGGTACAATGAGAAGGCATTTCAAAAATCACAAAAATATAACAAAGGTTTTCTTTTTCAGTCCCAATCTGATTTTACTGTAAATGATTAAGTTTTTTCTAAAACGGCCCCATAAAATTCTTTTCTTCCAGATTTGCAACAATTTTTTTTGAAACATTACAAATCCCCCATATATTTTCATTGATAAATTCTTTTAAAGTGACATCCAGACATTTGTTTTTTGAATGAACTTCCGTAATCATTTTATTTGATAAAGCGTCGATCCTTCTTTTTTCTGCAAAAAATTTCTGTCCTAAACTTTTAGCAAACATCTTTTTCACCTTTCTTTTTTCTTGTCTTGCATTGATTATTCTTCAATTGTCGTCATTTTTTTTACGTTCCGTTTGTTTGCTTTTTTTACAAGTTTTTTAAGTTAAGAAGTGTGCGTTCGATCAGAGAAGGTAATTTGTGATGTTCACTTTTTTTAACAGTGGAACAAAAAAAGCACTGACCCTCTTCATCATTTAGTTCAGAACACTTTTTTCTTGTTAACTTTAATTTGTCATGTAAAAAGATTTGTTTCAATTTCTTTGCAGCTATTTTTTGTGGAACTGATATTTTTCTTTTTATTAGTAGTTTTTTATTGTGCCGATCCCTCCGCAATTTTGTATTTATTTCTTTTAACAATGTGTTTATTATATTTTTTCGGCGTTCAGGGAAAAATTATTTTTTATTGCCCCATTAAAAAACTTTTTTATATTCCTCCATTTTTTACAGATCTTTTGATTCAGATTCAATGTTGCTTTTTTTATTGTTAACGGTTTTTATGAAGAAAAAAATGTGATTTGTTTCAAATCAAATTTTTGTGATAGTAAAGTTAAAAAAACTTGTTTCTATTACAGTATAACATCTTTTTATAGCCTTTTTAAAGTTTTTGGGGTCATAGATTAAATTCACTTTTTTTTGTTGCAAAATTAAGTAAAACAACTGATGTTTTGAAAAATGGACATTTTTCACAAATCAGTTTCACAGTTTCTACAGTATCCAAATTCCCATTAAAAATTCAATCACCTGCAACCATTACTTTTTTTTCAGTTGCATTAAAACTTTTTATGTCTTTTTTAAAACAAACATTGATTAAAACCCCCAACTAAAGTAATTAGCTTCTGAACGAACACTGATATCATATTTGTCGGCGTCCAACAAAAGCTTATTCCACCATCCCTACTGTTGAAGAGAGATTTTTTTTACCTGCTTGTAATATTATCTTTCATTCTTTTTTTGTTTCATTTTAAATCGCTTTAGAGTTTTTTTTCTGTTCCCTTTGCTTGCTTACAATTCGCCTCAACTGCAACAACTAATTACTCTTTACCTTTTCTTTTCTCTCTTCAAAATGCTTTCTTTTTTCTTATCGTTTCTGCAAATAAACGCTCAAAACATTTACTACATTTCTGGCGCCTGCTTGACAAAAATAATATCTTATGTTTTTGCTTATGAGGAAAAAACACCTCTCATGTCTTTGTTATGTGAAACTGCTAATCTCCTTTTCTCCTTTATTTCTAATATATTTTTTTAAAAAATAACTTTGTCACTCGTTCGTATATTTGAAATTTGAACCCCCCTCTTCTTTTCTCCCCTCAAAAATTTGTTGACAGCTTTTTGATGAAAGAAAGGTGATAAAAACCAAAGCACAAAAGTTATACTTTTCTTTTAAGCTTAAAAGCCATGTGGGGATTTGCTTTTTTGAAACATTTCTTCTTGCAACTACTTTTTATTTCTTACAATTAAATTAAACCCCTTACTTCAAACATTAAAAAATTGATATTTAAAATATTATTTTACCTTTTTTGTTGTTATCCTTTCCATTTATTTGTTTCTTTTCGTTTTTAATTTCTTGCCTTAAATGTTTTAAAAGCTCTTTTAATATGTCGAATTAAGTTAGCGTCAAAAACTTTTTCACATTTAAAACCCTTTTTTTCTACTACACACAAGAATTTTTGTGTTTGATTTCTTTTTTTATGTTTTAATCACTTTTTGGTTAATTTACTGGCAAATCTCCAGAAATACAATGGGTTGTAAAAACTTCATTCCATTTTTGGCTTTTTTAGGCATTTTCTGGCATTCTTTTAATTAAACGATTTCTAGATATCCAAAAATCATGAAACCTTCAGGAATAATACATATGGACCTAGGGAAGAGGTATATAGCACTTTTGGACCCCTATGTACCCTCTTGCCCTCAGGGCAACCCCTACAGTACCCCCAACCCTCAAAAAAGAACAAAATAAATGGAAATCTTTTTTTAAAAATTGTAAACATCATTGAATAAATCTATAAACACACATACATAGCAAATCAGCTACGGGGAATCTGTTTTTTTCATTTTCATAATTCTGGCGCCTTCAGAATCCCCGGATTCAGAAGGCCAAAAAATGTTTTCTTTGTTTTGTATGATTTAAACATGTAATATAGGGTAATCGACTATGAGGAATCCGAAAAAAATATTGTCGGAATCTTGTGACTTCTGAATCCTTAGATTAGAATTCTAATTTTGCAATTGGAAATACTTACAATCTTATTTCTTCAATAATTCCTCAAATTCGGCTATAACAAATATACAATGGGTTGTAAAAACTTCATTCCATTTTTGGCTTTTTCAGGCATTTTCTGGAATTTTTTGGCATTTTCTGGCATCTGAATCCTTAGATTCAGAAGGCCTAAATATTTTTTCTTTCATTTTTTTGTATGAATATACTTTATACATCAAAATTTTATGAGGAGTACGAAAAAAGCATTTTTAAGATTCTGCCGGCATCGGATTCCAAGTTTCAGACGCCTTGAATATTTCATTTTTACATATAAACGTATTTTATAAACATGTGTACTTTTGAGATGTTGTTGTTGTGAAATCTCTTAAATTCATTTTAAGAGATTTCACAACAACAACATACCCTATAGTACATGTTTAAATCATACAACATACAAAACAAAGAAAACATTTTTTGGCCTTCTGAATCCGGGGATTCTGAAGGCGCCAGAATTATGAAAATGAAAAAAACAGATTCCCCGTAGCTGATTTGCTATGTATGTGTGTTTATAGATTTATTCAATGATGTTTACAATTTTTAAAAAAAGATTTCCATTTATTTTGTTCTTTTTTGAGGGTTGGGGGTACTGTAGGGGTTGCCCTGAGGGCAAGAGGGTACATAGGGGTCCAAAAGTGCTATATACCTCTTTCCTAGATCCATATGTATTATTCCTGAAGGTTTCATGGTTTATGGATATCTAGAAATCGTTTAATTAAAAGAATGCCAGAAAATGCCAAAAAATGCCAGAAAATGCCTGAAAAAGCCAAAAATGGAATGAAGTTTTTACAACCCATTGTAGAGAGAGAGAAAGGTACCGAACACTTGAAACAAAAAAGAATGTGTGATAAGAGACAAAAAAATGTTGAAGCAAAATCATCATCAAATTAGGCATTCATTCATTGTTTTCTTTTTCTTCTGAAAAACACTTCGTTGTTAAGGTCATTTTCTTTTTTCGAAAACAGTTGAAACTTTAAAATTGCAAAAGAAAACTACCAGAATTGACAAATTAGTTTTAACCCTTTTTTTTTTAAAACAAAGTAGACTCCCTAAAGTTTGTTTTTGAAAATAAAAAAGAAACATTAAATTTGGCCTTCCCTGAGTATTGCAAAAAAAGGAGTAAAAACTACCGGTTGTTGTACATTTTTTTCCGTTTTGTTTTCTTTTTTTAATCTTGCGAAAAAACCTTTGATTGAAACACACGCAAAAAAGAAAGTGATTTAAATCAATTTTATTCATTTTTATGGCAGCCTAAAAAAAGGAAACTTGAGTCAAAAAATAAACCTTATTGATTTTTTTTAAAAAATGTATTTTTTAGCGTAAACTAAAATATAAAGAATATGTTATAAAAGATCAAAAAACTTCACACTCACTTTTATTGGATTGTTTTTTTTGCTTGCTGCATCCTTTTTACACACAAAAGATTTTTTAAAAGCATTCTTTTAAAAAAGATGCTTGATAAATGTTTGCACATTTTCTTTTAAATAATTTGTTTTAAAGCATTAAATTAAAAATAAACAGCTTAACTAATGATTTTTGTTAAAACAATAGTATTAAATTAATACTAAACTTACAAAGCTATTTTTGGATAAAATAACCCCTTTAAAGGACATCATAGGTTCAAACGGATTCCTTTTCAAATATTCGTTATCATTTATCCATCATTTTTCTTCCTTAAAACAAATGAAATATCATTTCATATCTGAAAGAAATTGCAACAAATTACTCAGTCAATCATCTGGAAATTGTCGTATTCCTTCTTCTGTTTATTATTTTTGTTCTTTATTTACATTGTCAGTTTCTTTTGATTAAATGGTTTTACGGAACTCTATTTTTATGATTTTTCGTTACATTGAAGTCTCTCTCTCTTTCTCTCATTTCTCGTACATCTCTTTTTTTATTCACGGATAAAATCGATATATCAAAAACGAACACAAAAAACTTTTATGTTTTTTCATCTGTTCTTTTGATCCCTATTGTTTTGTACGAGGTTCAATATGCTTGAATATAATAGAAAAAAAGAATCACGTTTAACTAACAGACAATGTGAATTGGCTTTGAATAATAAAAAAAGGATTATAAAATTTTTGTTAAAAAATGTCTGCATTTACAGGGAATCGTCGACGAAGCGGCTGAACTTGAAAAACTTTACCCAGAGGAAGAAAAACGAAAATTATCAGAACACGCGGTTCGCGTACAAAAAATTATCCAACAAAAAATGGAATTTTTTGGACGTTTACAACAGTTTTATGAAAATATTAAAGGAATCCATCAAGAACAAAGTAAATGGCGGATAATAACTTCATCACAAATAATTGAAGTTAAAAATAGTATTGATTTGAGGCTGAGACAAATTGATACTGAATTACGACCTGAAGCAGATAATATTGAAACTGAATTACGCGGTATTGAAACACAATTTTTTCAATTGGAATGTGAAAGGATTAAAGAAAAGTAAGAGAAAAAACCAATAAAAAGCACATGCAACAAAGTTAAAAAAAACATAATGTGTTTTAGATTCCGTCTTTTGGTAGCACAGCTTGAAAAAGCTCGACGTCTTATGATTGAAAGACAAATCTTCCTTGGACTCCTTCAAGATTTTCGAAAAACTATTGAACAAACTATTGAACTTAGTGAACAAGCTCGTTCTTTGCCGCTGCAAGCCGACGAAACCGGCGAAAGATTGAAAAAGATTGTAAGCAAAAATCACATAATCATTAATCTAAATTGAAAAAACAATCAAAAAAATATTTTTTAGTCGAACGATCTCAACGATTTACAAGATAAAGCACGCACACAAAGCGACCGAATTTCTGATCAACAAAGACGTGCTGAAATGACTGTGACAGATTTCGAACATTCCGTTCAAAAACTTAATGAAGCTGCGCGTGCTCCTACAACAACGTTGATTGGCATTGAGCCTGAAGCAGTAAGTATTGACACTTATTTTTGGACCAAAAAGCAATGTCACTCGATATCTGTTCGATTGACAAAAAGACGGGGATCGATCGAGACCGCCCAACTGCCAATGGGTTTTTCTTTTTTTTTTGCAACAGCAGCAATAACAACACTAAAAAAGATTTTTTTCTGCACACGCATTCTGCCACTAGAAAGAAAAAAGTGATGGGACGAGCATGTGTCGCATAGAGCCTTTTGGTTGACTTCTTCTTTCTTTTTCCGTGTTATCGGTTCACTCGCATTTTTGCATCAAATTCAAAGCAAGAAATACTCGTGTATTGTTTTTTTTTCACATTGAAAAGTGGTGTTGCCAACTTGTCCCGTGGCATCCGTCAATCGACTATTAATTTTTCTCTTGTTTCTTATTTTTTTTCTTCCTTCCAAAATAACAAAATGATCAAAGTACCGCCTTCTTTCAGCAAGTATCCGAACGTGTAGACGCACTCAACCGTGAGTTGGTGCCTCTTCTGGCAACCTCCATTTACCCATTCGAACCGAGAACGACACATAACGAAGAAAAGGAGCAGCAACCCCTATCGTCTCAAGCAGCTACTTACATTCTCAATAATATGGTAAGTGACATCCCAATAACATTCAAATTTTTGCTGATAATAATATTACCTTTAGGACACAAGTTCTAAAGAGAAAACGATAATAGACGAGATTGCTCGCTGCCTGGACCGTTTACCTACATCTTCATCAAATATTGCTCCAGAAAGGCTTGAACAGCAACGCCGTGAACATGAAGAACGAAATCGACGACGAATTGAACATGTTCATAATGCTGTTGCCGAAAGTGTTACTGCACTTAGAACAGAAATTAAACGAATTGAAGCATTTATTGATGAAGGTATTCGTAACAGAGATATTGATGCCGTAACAAGATTGGATCACGGCGAATGGAAATATGTTAAGCAAACAATGGGTGACTTAAAACAATCCCTTGATACTCCTCAACTGAAATCTCTTCGTGACAACTGGCAATCAGCTTTTGATGACCTCGAAAGCAATGCTTTTAACGTTGACGCAAAGATTATGAAATTCAATCGAAGAAATGAAAAGGAACAAAGGTTGCTAAGAAATCTTGCGGCATTTGCTGAATGGATTGATTTGGTGAGTCAGCAGCTTCATTTTTGCTTTTTTATTGCTAACATTTTGCACCCTTTTTTTAGGTTGAAAAAGATTTAGTACAAATTGAATCACGTGTTGATTTGGAACTCCTGGAAAGACAAGCTCAACTACAAAAACTCAAAGAAAATTGCGAAAAACATCAAAGGTTAGCTAGTAAACTTGAATTGCATAAATTTCAGAGTGAACAACAATCCACATTTGCAAAAGAACAAACAACAAAGTATCGTGATATTCTTGATCGACTAAACCGTATGAATCTTCCACCATTAAAAGAAATTTCTGTTGATATTCAAGCTGATTTGCCTTCTACAAGTGTCGAAGCACAATCCCAGCTTTCCATTGCTTCAACGTCATCTTTTGGTTCCCATATTGAAAAAGAAGAAGACCTTGAAAGCGATTTGGCATCTGTACATAGTGAAGTTATTCGAACTGAGTCAGAGAGAAGTGCTCATCCCACAGCTATATTGGCCACACCGCAAGAGGAGGCTGACCTTTTGCGGCAAGTTGCTTTAAATCCCAAAGGTGTTAAACCAATGGATGCTATTCGACAAGCTATTGCAACAATTTGTGAACAACTCCGTGGCGTTAGAGATTTTTATGAAATGCTCCCTCTTAAGCCTGTCGAACGTGCTGAACAAGATGTGCCTCAACTAAATGTAAAAGCAATTTACATAAATTATTAAAAATAATTTTCATATTATAGGAATTAATTGCAAACGCAACAACTGCAAGCAAATATTTAGCAACTATTACAAATGCGTCAAGAAAATCACCCTCTGATCATACACTGCTACAGTCGCTTACAAATGATCTTCGTGGCGAAATAACTGCTGCTAAAGTAAATATTTAACCTAACGTATTTTTTAAAGTTAACCACTTTATAGAATCTCGTTGAAAGCTTGGAACAAGAAATTCAAGATGAAAGACAATTACAGTTAAATTACAATCAAATAATGTCAGATTTAAATAAAATTGAAGCTGATGTTAGAGCTGCAGCAGAGAAAGGTATTCGACCAAAAGTTAAAGATGATCTTAGAACAATCGAACTTGAAATGGATGTACTTAGAAGATTGTGCAAAAAGCCACGGCGCTACATTGGTTCCAGTATTGATGGTTCACCGCTTTCAACTCCAACTCGACGTCGAAGAATTGTACTTAAAATTACTAATTCCATGCTAACTATTATTAAAGTTGTTGAAGAACAGTTAAGTAAAGCTTTACCATCAAAAGCCAAACCCGCTTTGGAAGCATCAAATTTAAATCCAACTTTACAAGGAATTTACGATAACCTCAGAAACATTCAAAGAAAAATGGAAGAAGATGTTTCACCTCCCATTAGCGCACAACCAAGCTTTGAAAATGGTGATGAACCTGTTGATGTTGCAAAGCTTATTGAACAAGCTGAAGAAATTAAGCTTAATCTTGAAAAACTAAGCACAGTTGATGAAGCAATTGAAGAACCTGAACAATATGCATTACTTATTAAAGCATCACGGGAAGGAAGATCTGGGTTGGAACAAATTCTTACAAAAATTGACGAAAGTCCAGATACTCCAGAAGCTGTTCAAGAATATCGTAATCGTGTCGTTGATCTTGTACAATCTTTATTAAATCTTGAAGATGAATTAAATCACAAGCTTCAACGAAGTGCAGATATTCATGACAAATACAAAATTGCACTTAAAAAAACAAAGGATGCTAAAGAAGCAGCTGAAGAAGTTTTACATGAAATTAATCCTTCCACCGCAAGTTTGCATCATGTACAAAATACTATATACACAATATTACAAGACGCAGAAGAACTTGAAAAAACACAAATTAATTTGCCATTAGCAACAGACTTGCAAACAAAATGCACAGAACTTCGAGTGATTTCTGAAAATGTCAACAAAAAGCTTCAAGAAAATGACAAATTAAAGCATTTAGTAGAACAAGCTCAACATATTATTGGAAGCTGGGAAATCAAAGCAAAAGAGTTGGAAGAAAAGGCTTTAATGGATATTAAAACGGCACAAAATGAAGGACAAAAGCTAAAAGTAAGTAAACTTCAAGTCAAAAAAATGTAGACATACAAATCACTGTTAAAAACAAAATATTTAAGGAAGTTGTTGGCGAAATGAATGAGCTTCAGAATCTACAAAAAAGCATTGAAACATTATCGCCTAATGATACTGTAAATGAAGATATTCGAAAAGCTCAAGAAACAATGAGAAATATTACCAAAACCATGGAAGATGAAATTAAAGATGAAATAGATCAGCTTACCAAACAAAACGATTTGCAACAAACACTAACGATGATTGCGGATGACGAGGTAAAACTTTTTAGAAAAAAATAAAAAATAAAGCACTTTCTATGTTTCGAAAACAGTAGTCTTCAAAAAGTAGATCAAAAGCAAACTTTTGTTTATCCTTTATTCTTCGAAACAGTTTTATGTTGTAAAGCAATGCGTTACTATTCTACTTTGAAAACGGTTATAGCTATTTGAAAGCGAAGAGAAAGAAAGTAGAAGCCTCCATTTTAGTGCCGTAACTTTGCCATATCATAGGTGGCCGCACTAATATGATTATAAAAAATGTCATTTTATCTTGCGCAATTCAACATTTTTTTATTCTTATGTCACCCGACCGATTATTTTTAAAGTTCAAAAATCGGTAGGGTGGCTGCCAACAGAGCCACCCACCAAATTTCAGCGCTTTTGAATAACAAAAAAGCCAGAATATTAACGGATATGTTTAACAAAGATAATTACAAAAATCAGCTAACGCCCATTTCAATATTATTCATCATTTTTAAAACTCACCAATAAAGCAAAAAAAGCTAAAACCCAAAAAAGACTGCAAACACGGCGCCGCCAATTTTGGGGATTGGCTTTTTGGGGATGGACATGTTAGGGATTTTTATTTAGGGACTAAATTTTTGAGGATTAGAATTTTGAGGATTTTTATTTGGGGCTTTTTATTTAAGGATGAAAGTTTGCGGACTGCACTTTTGGGGTTTTTTATATAGGGATAAAAACTTGGGGATTGCATTTTTGGGGATTGCACTTTTGGGGATTGTAGTTTTGGGGATTTTTTTTCTTAACGCGAAAATGCTTATAATCGAATAATAAAAATTTTTGGCTGCAAAAACTGCGATCCCCAAATTTTAATCCCCAAAAGTACAATCCCCAAAAGTGCAATCCTCAAAATTGCAATCCTCAAGCTGCACTCCCCAAATAAAAAACCCCAAATTTTTATCCCTACCTAAAAATCCCAAAAAAAAATTCCTCAACAGTCTAATCCTTAAAAATTTAATCCTCAAAAGTAGCATCCCCAAAATCTTTATCCCCAAAGAGAAATCCCCAAAATTGGCGGCGCCGCAAACACAGCGAAAAAACAGAAATAACAAAAAAAAGTAGAATTTCAAAAAATAACTAATTAGTATAAAAAAAGTAAACAACAGTAAAATTTCAGAATGAACTGCCAGTACTAGATGTGATGCAAGCAGCAGTAAACGCAGAATTTGAACATCAGCCACACAGAACATATGTCAAAAACAGCACAGGAAAGTTAAAAGACATCCTTGAACAAACAGAGGCAAAGATAAAGAAAATACATGAGAAAATTGCAAATGATTTCCGCGAAAAAATTAATATTCTTTCACAACAACCAGATATTACGGAAGAAACATTTGTACAAATTCATCAAGAACTTTCACAATTACCAGAAAATGATCCTATTGTAGCTGAATTACAACAAAAAGTTGAAGAAGTTAAAGCTAAAAATGATTCACGTAATGCATTAAAACGTAAACTTAATGATAATATTAATTCAAATATGGAAAAACTTAAAAATATTCAACAAAATGTTATGCCCGTTGAAGAGCTGCCAGAATCTGGTAAAAAGCGTGGTAAAAAATCAAAAACTCCTAAAGAGCCTCAAGTTATTGGTGATACACGTGATCAACAAATTGCTAATTTACGAAAAGCTATTGATATTATTGAAAATGATATTGCGCCAAGTAATAACGATATTGCTCGTAAAGCTTCTGAAGGTGGTGTTGATGTTTTACCTCTTGAAGCTGAAGAACAAAAAGCTAAAGATTTACTTGATACACTAAAATCTAAGCTTGCTGAAAAAGAAAAAGAACATGAAAAGGTTGTTGAAGCATTAAATGATGCACAAAATCTTAGTATTTTTGTTGAAGAAGTTACAGCAGCAGAACAACAAGAACCCATTGCCGCTGATAATCTTAATGCAGAAAATGCTCAAGCAGCGCTCGATAATTTAACAAAACGAGCAAATGATCTTAAGGTGCATTTGGATAAAGAACCTTCAGATGATGTTATTCAGACATTTACTGATGATGAACGTGCAAAATATGATAAAAATCGTGACAATGCAAATGAACTTCTTAAAAAGTTACTTGAAAAATGCGGCGATCTTCAGAAACAACTTGATAATATTTCACAATGGAATGCCAAAAAATCCGAACTTGATGATCAAGCTAAGGCTATTAATGATGCAATTCAATCTCTTGAAAATGAATTTAATACTCCGCAATCACTTTCATCCGCAAATGATGGATTACGTCGTGCTGAAGCAATTGAGCCTCGACTTAAAGAAGCAGAAAAACAACTCCGAAAAACTAATGATTGGCTTCAAAAACAACTTCCAAACAATGATGAAGTTAAAGATCAACTTAATGATTTACAAAATCAATTAAATAATTTAAATAAGATTCGTGAAGATCTTATTAATCGTTTGGAACATGATATTGAAAGTGAAAAGAAATTAATTGCAGATCAAAATGCCCTTATTGATAATATTAATAAGCTTGGTGAAGATGCAATTGCTGTTCATCAATCAAATGATCTTGATAGCAAACCCGCTGCATTAGCTGCTATTCATGAGCAATTAAAGCCAATTGAAGATAAACTTCAACAACTTGAAAATCGTGCACAAGATTCTAATACATCTATTAGCCATAATGATACATTAAATAATATTCCATTAATTCGTGATCGTCTTAATAACATTGCTCAATCACTTAATGAACAAGAAAGAGATGCTGCTGATAAACTTGCATTAGCTGGTATTTCATCAAATCTTAATCGTGAAATTTCTATTTTACGTGATGATATTGATAGAGCTGAACGTATTGATAATGATCCTGCAGCAACAGTTGATGATCTTCGTAAAGTTGTTGAAATTCTTGAAAGCAGTCTTCCACACGTTCAACAAGCTGATATCTTGTTACAACAAATTGATCCTAATAATTCTGATGCAAATGAATTACTTAATAAATCAAAGGATGAACTTTCAAAATTACGTGAACGCCTTGATACAACACGTCAAGCAGCAAATGATCGTGCAAATCAACTTGAACAATTTAATACTGATCTTGATAATATTGCTAATGATATCAACAATACATTAAAAGCAATTAATGATCCACAAATTAGTATTGAAAATGTTAATGAACTTAAACAACAAAATTCATTAAATGGTGATCAACTTAATGCTAAAAAAGAACAACTTAATGATCTTCTTCCATTAACACAACCATCTGCACGATTAAATTCATTAACTTCACAACAACAAAATCTTGATAATCAGCTTAACAAACTTTATGATACTATTCAAAATGAAGCTGCTAAACGTCAAGAATTACAAACTTTCAATGATCAACTTAATAAAGCTGAAGATGATATTGCTAATGCTGAACGTGATATTGATGCAACTTTGCCAAATGATATCTCACTTTTGGAACAAATAAGTGAACAACAACTTATTCCTCTCAATGAACTTATTTCAAGCATTGATGCATTACCAATTCCAAATGATGAAATGAAAAATCGCAAAAAAGGAATCAAAAAGCGTTCGAAAGCTATTAATGATAAATTATCAAAGAAACTTGAAAATGCAAGAAAACAAAATGATCTTATTACAACAATTAATGATGAACTTGCTAAATTAGAAAATGCTGCACATCCAATTACAACAAAATATGCTAATGGTGAAAATAAGCCACTTGTTGAAGCTATTGAAGATCGTAATACTCTTAACAAAATTATTGAAAGCATTTCGCCACTCAACATTGATGAAATTAGTGATAAACCAACACGTGATTCATTATCTAAACGTGCAGAAGAATTACGTTCAAATATTAAATCATTAACAGCTCCACTTACTGATGATATTAATTCTGAAGAAAAATTACTTCAAGATTACAAAAATCTTCTTACTAAAATTAATGATATTAGTATTAATGCTGTTGCACTTGGTGAAACTGGTATTATTGATGATGAAATAAGAAAATGTGGAGATTTAGCTGAACAAATTCGTAAATTACGTAAACCAGCAAATGATATTGATAACAAAATGCAGCAACCACTTAACCATATTGAGCATTCAATTAAAGATGAAATGTTAGTACCAAAACTTGATAATATCCAAGCACAACTTGATGAAAAACGTAAAAACCTTGAAAATCGTGCTAAACTTGATACAATCGCACCACAAATTGAACTTATTACTGTTAATTTACAACAAAATCTTGATAATTATGAAACAACGCTTCCTGAAAATCTTGAACAACAACAACTAGCATTCAATGATTTGACTGAACAGAAGCGCAAACTTGAAGATTATAGCGATAGTATTCCTGATGGACCTGAAGGTGATGAAATTCGTGAAAAAACTCAATGGAATCTTTCACGTCTTACTGATATCCTTAAAAAGCTTGGTGATGCTGTCGGTGAAAAGGCTGCAGCACTTGCTGCATTCATTGCATCAAAACGTGCCATTGAAGACCAGCTTAATACTCTTCATAATGATATTACTGCTGCAGAATCAAATATTGATAATGCAACACCAAATAATCTTCAAGATCGTATTAATGCTCTTGATGCTGAAGAAGCGCGTATTAATGCAATTCGGTCAAAGCTTTCTGATGAACAAATTAATCGTAATAATCTTGACACTGATAAACAGAATGAGCTTGATGAACTTCATAAAGCTCTTGATGCAGCAGTTGAACGTTTGCAAAATGCAAAAGACAATCTTACAAGAGAACTTGCATCTGCAATCGCATCTGAACAAATACAAGCCGATACAAATCATTATTATAATGATTTAGCAGATCTTATTCGACAAGCTCATCAAACCCTTGCTGATCCAACTGCTATTCCAATAAGCTATCATGATCTTGGTCAACGTATCAATGATAAAATTCAAGAAACAAATAAAGTTATTCATGATGCCAATACTTCTGGAAATTCAACAATCATTCAACCATTAACTGATTTAATTCCACAAGCACAAAATGCTGAAAATGATCTTGCATCAAGATATAACTTATGGCTTGAATTTGTTAAAGAACGCGATAATGCAAATGACCAAGTTGATCAAGCTCGAAATGTAATAAATGATTTTGAAGCAAATACAGATTTGCGTCCACTCAATGTTGCTGAAAATCAACTTGAAACACTTAAGGTAAATTTTTATTTTTAAATATTTATAACAAAGTATTAAAAATATATGTTTTTTTAGGCTGCAAGTAATGCATTTAATACTCATCAACCAACATTGCTAAAACTTCAAGGTCTTTCTGAACAATTAGATCCATGTGAAATGCCATATGCTGATGTAAGATTTATTGAAACTGATTGGGAACAAACAAATGAAGATTTTGAAAATCATCTTACCAATTTACATAATGAACTTACTGAAGAACGTGGTATTACAGATGGTATTAATAAAGTTATTGATGAAATTAATCGTCTTAACAATGAAGTGCCATCCGTAGCAAAAGAAAGTTTAACTGATATTCAAGAAAAAGCATTGCCACCGCTTCGTACTGAAATGGAACGTTTAACAAAATTGGATACAGATGCACGCCGAAATCGACGAATTGTTGCACGAGATAATGAACCATCATTACAAGATATCAAAAATCGTCTAAATGAACTTGAAAAATCAACTCAACAACGTATTCAAGATCTTGATAATCTTGAAAATGAAAAACGTATTACTGAAGCTCGTCAACAAATTGATATTCTTTCACAACAACCAGATATTACGGAAGAAACATTTGTACAAATTCATCAAGAACTTTCACAATTACCAGAAAATGATCCTATTGTAGCTGAATTACAACAAAAAGTTGAAGAAGTTAAAGCTAAAAATGATTCACGTAATGCATTAAAACGTAAACTTAATGATAATATTAATTCAAATATGGAAAAACTTAAAAATATTCAACAAAATGTTATGCCCGTTGAAGAGCTGCCAGAATCTGGTAAAAAGCGTGGTAAAAAATCAAAAACTCCTAAAGAGCCTCAAGTTATTGGTGATACACGTGATCAACAAATTGCTAATTTACGAAAAGCTATTGATATTATTGAAAATGATATTGCGCCAAGTAATAACGATATTGCTCGTAAAGCTTCTGAAGGTGGTGTTGATGTTTTACCTCTTGAAGCTGAAGAACAAAAAGCTAAAGATTTACTTGATACACTAAAATCTAAGCTTGCTGAAAAAGAAAAAGAACATGAAAAGGTTGTTGAAGCATTAAATGATGCACAAAATCTTAGTATTTTTGTTGAAGAAGTTACAGCAGCAGAACAACAAGAACCCATTGCCGCTGATAATCTTAATGCAGAAAATGCTCAAGCAGCGCTCGATAATTTAACAAAACGAGCAAATGATCTTAAGGTGCATTTGGATAAAGAACCTTCAGATGATGTTATTCAGACATTTACTGATGATGAACGTGCAAAATATGATAAAAATCGTGACAATGCAAATGAACTTCTTAAAAAGTTACTTGAAAAATGCGGCGATCTTCAGAAACAACTTGATAATATTTCACAATGGAATGCCAAAAAATCCGAACTTGATGATCAAGCTAAGGCTATTAATGATGCAATTCAATCTCTTGAAAATGAATTTAATACTCCGCAATCACTTTCATCCGCAAATGATGGATTACGTCGTGCTGAAGCAATTGAGCCTCGACTTAAAGAAGCAGAAAAACAACTCCGAAAAACTAATGATTGGCTTCAAAAACAACTTCCAAACAATGATGAAGTTAAAGATCAACTTAATGATTTACAAAATCAATTAAATAATTTAAATAAGATTCGTGAAGATCTTATTAATCGTTTGGAACATGATATTGAAAGTGAAAAGAAATTAATTGCAGATCAAAATGCCCTTATTGATAATATTAATAAGCTTGGTGAAGATGCAATTGCTGTTCATCAATCAAATGATCTTGATAGCAAACCCGCTGCATTAGCTGCTATTCATGAGCAATTAAAGCCAATTGAAGATAAACTTCAACAACTTGAAAATCGTGCACAAGATTCTAATACATCTATTAGCCATAATGATACATTAAATAATATTCCATTAATTCGTGATCGTCTTAATAACATTGCTCAATCACTTAATGAACAAGAAAGAGATGCTGCTGATAAACTTGCATTAGCTGGTATTTCATCAAATCTTAATCGTGAAATTTCTATTTTACGTGATGATATTGATAGAGCTGAACGTATTGATAATGATCCTGCAGCAACAGTTGATGATCTTCGTAAAGTTGTTGAAATTCTTGAAAGCAGTCTTCCACACGTTCAACAAGCTGATATCTTGTTACAACAAATTGATCCTAATAATTCTGATGCAAATGAATTACTTAATAAATCAAAGGATGAACTTTCAAAATTACGTGAACGCCTTGATACAACACGTCAAGCAGCAAATGATCGTGCAAATCAACTTGAACAATTTAATACTGATCTTGATAATATTGCTAATGATATCAACAATACATTAAAAGCAATTAATGATCCACAAATTAGTATTGAAAATGTTAATGAACTTAAACAACAAAATTCATTAAATGGTGATCAACTTAATGCTAAAAAAGAACAACTTAATGATCTTCTTCCATTAACACAACCATCTGCACGATTAAATTCATTAACTTCACAACAACAAAATCTTGATAATCAGCTTAACAAACTTTATGATACTATTCAAAATGAAGCTGCTAAACGTCAAGAATTACAAACTTTCAATGATCAACTTAATAAAGCTGAAGATGATATTGCTAATGCTGAACGTGATATTGATGCAACTTTGCCAAATGATATCTCACTTTTGGAACAAATAAGTGAACAACAACTTATTCCTCTCAATGAACTTATTTCAAGCATTGATGCATTACCAATTCCAAATGATGAAATGAAAAATCGCAAAAAAGGAATCAAAAAGCGTTCGAAAGCTATTAATGATAAATTATCAAAGAAACTTGAAAATGCAAGAAAACAAAATGATCTTATTACAACAATTAATGATGAACTTGCTAAATTAGAAAATGCTGCACATCCAATTACAACAAAATATGCTAATGGTGAAAATAAGCCACTTGTTGAAGCTATTGAAGATCGTAATACTCTTAACAAAATTATTGAAAGCATTTCGCCACTCAACATTGATGAAATTAGTGATAAACCAACACGTGATTCATTATCTAAACGTGCAGAAGAATTACGTTCAAATATTAAATCATTAACAGCTCCACTTACTGATGATATTAATTCTGAAGAAAAATTACTTCAAGATTACAAAAATCTTCTTACTAAAATTAATGATATTAGTATTAATGCTGTTGCACTTGGTGAAACTGGTATTATTGATGATGAAATAAGAAAATGTGGAGATTTAGCTGAACAAATTCGTAAATTACGTAAACCAGCAAATGATATTGATAACAAAATGCAGCAACCACTTAACCATATTGAGCATTCAATTAAAGATGAAATGTTAGTACCAAAACTTGATAATATCCAAGCACAACTTGATGAAAAACGTAAAAACCTTGAAAATCGTGCTAAACTTGATACAATCGCACCACAAATTGAACTTATTACTGTTAATTTACAACAAAATCTTGATAATTATGAAACAACGCTTCCTGAAAATCTTGAACAACAACAACTAGCATTCAATGATTTGACTGAACAGAAGCGCAAACTTGAAGATTATAGCGATAGTATTCCTGATGGACCTGAAGGTGATGAAATTCGTGAAAAAACTCAATGGAATCTTTCACGTCTTACTGATATCCTTAAAAAGCTTGGTGATGCTGTCGGTGAAAAGGCTGCAGCACTTGCTGCATTCATTGCATCAAAACGTGCCATTGAAGACCAGCTTAATACTCTTCATAATGATATTACTGCTGCAGAATCAAATATTGATAATGCAACACCAAATAATCTTCAAGATCGTATTAATGCTCTTGATGCTGAAGAAGCGCGTATTAATGCAATTCGGTCAAAGCTTTCTGATGAACAAATTAATCGTAATAATCTTGACACTGATAAACAGAATGAGCTTGATGAACTTCATAAAGCTCTTGATGCAGCAGTTGAACGTTTGCAAAATGCAAAAGACAATCTTACAAGAGAACTTGCATCTGCAATCGCATCTGAACAAATACAAGCCGATACAAATCATTATTATAATGATTTAGCAGATCTTATTCGACAAGCTCATCAAACCCTTGCTGATCCAACTGCTATTCCAATAAGCTATCATGATCTTGGTCAACGTATCAATGATAAAATTCAAGAAACAAATAAAGTTATTCATGATGCCAATACTTCTGGAAATTCAACAATCATTCAACCATTAACTGATTTAATTCCACAAGCACAAAATGCTGAAAATGATCTTGCATCAAGATATAACTTATGGCTTGAATTTGTTAAAGAACGCGATAATGCAAATGACCAAGTTGATCAAGCTCGAAATGTAATAAATGATTTTGAAGCAAATACAGATTTGCGTCCACTCAATGTTGCTGAAAATCAACTTGAAACACTTAAGGTAAATTTTTATTTTTAAATATTTATAACAAAGTATTAAAAATATATGTTTTTTTAGGCTGCAAGTAATGCATTTAATACTCATCAACCAACATTGCTAAAACTTCAAGGTCTTTCTGAACAATTAGATCCATGTGAAATGCCATATGCTGATGTAAGATTTATTGAAACTGATTGGGAACAAACAAATGAAGATTTTGAAAATCATCTTACCAATTTACATAATGAACTTACTGAAGAACGTGGTATTACAGATGGTATTAATAAAGTTATTGATGAAATTAATCGTCTTAACAATGAAGTGCCATCCGTAGCAAAAGAAAGTTTAACTGATATTCAAGAAAAAGCATTGCCACCGCTTCGTACTGAAATGGAACGTTTAACAAAATTGGATACAGATGCACGCCGAAATCGACGAATTGTTGCACGAGATAATGAACCATCATTACAAGATATCAAAAATCGTCTAAATGAACTTGAAAAATCAACTCAACAACGTATTCAAGATCTTGATAATCTTGAAAATGAAAAACGTATTACTGAAGCTCGTCAACAAATTGATATTCTTTCACAACAACCAGATATTACGGAAGAAACATTTGTACAAATTCATCAAGAACTTTCACAATTACCAGAAAATGATCCTATTGTAGCTGAATTACAACAAAAAGTTGAAGAAGTTAAAGCTAAAAATGATTCACGTAATGCATTAAAACGTAAACTTAATGATAATATTAATTCAAATATGGAAAAACTTAAAAATATTCAACAAAATGTTATGCCCGTTGAAGAGCTGCCAGAATCTGGTAAAAAGCGTGGTAAAAAATCAAAAACTCCTAAAGAGCCTCAAGAGCCTCAAGTTATTGGTGATACACGTGATCAACAAATTGCTAATTTACGAAAAGCTATTGATATTATTGAAAATGATATTGCGCCAAGTAATAACGATATTGCTCGTAAAGCTTCTGAAGGTGGTGTTGATGTTTTACCTCTTGAAGCTGAAGAACAAAAAGCTAAAGATTTACTTGATACACTAAAATCTAAGCTTGCTGAAAAAGAAAAAGAACATGAAAAGGTTGTTGAAGCATTAAATGATGCACAAAATCTTAGTATTTTTGTTGAAGAAGTTACAGCAGCAGAACAACAAGAACCCATTGCCGCTGATAATCTTAATGCAGAAAATGCTCAAGCAGCGCTCGATAATTTAACAAAACGAGCAAATGATCTTAAGGTGCATTTGGATAAAGAACCTTCAGATGATGTTATTCAGACATTTACTGATGATGAACGTGCAAAATATGATAAAAATCGTGACAATGCAAATGAACTTCTTAAAAAGTTACTTGAAAAATGCGGCGATCTTCAGAAACAACTTGATAATATTTCACAATGGAATGCCAAAAAATCCGAACTTGATGATCAAGCTAAGGCTATTAATGATGCAATTCAATCTCTTGAAAATGAATTTAATACTCCGCAATCACTTTCATCCGCAAATGATGGATTACGTCGTGCTGAAGCAATTGAGCCTCGACTTAAAGAAGCAGAAAAACAACTCCGAAAAACTAATGATTGGCTTCAAAAACAACTTCCAAACAATGATGAAGTTAAAGATCAACTTAATGATTTACAAAATCAATTAAATAATTTAAATAAGATTCGTGAAGATCTTATTAATCGTTTGGAACATGATATTGAAAGTGAAAAGAAATTAATTGCAGATCAAAATGCCCTTATTGATAATATTAATAAGCTTGGTGAAGATGCAATTGCTGTTCATCAATCAAATGATCTTGATAGCAAACCCGCTGCATTAGCTGCTATTCATGAGCAATTAAAGCCAATTGAAGATAAACTTCAACAACTTGAAAATCGTGCACAAGATTCTAATACATCTATTAGCCATAATGATACATTAAATAATATTCCATTAATTCGTGATCGTCTTAATAACATTGCTCAATCACTTAATGAACAAGAAAGAGATGCTGCTGATAAACTTGCATTAGCTGGTATTTCATCAAATCTTAATCGTGAAATTTCTATTTTACGTGATGATATTGATAGAGCTGAACGTATTGATAATGATCCTGCAGCAACAGTTGATGATCTTCGTAAAGTTGTTGAAATTCTTGAAAGCAGTCTTCCACACGTTCAACAAGCTGATATCTTGTTACAACAAATTGATCCTAATAATTCTGATGCAAATGAATTACTTAATAAATCAAAGGATGAACTTTCAAAATTACGTGAACGCCTTGATACAACACGTCAAGCAGCAAATGATCGTGCAAATCAACTTGAACAATTTAATACTGATCTTGATAATATTGCTAATGATATCAACAATACATTAAAAGCAATTAATGATCCACAAATTAGTATTGAAAATGTTAATGAACTTAAACAACAAAATTCATTAAATGGTGATCAACTTAATGCTAAAAAAGAACAACTTAATGATCTTCTTCCATTAACACAACCATCTGCACGATTAAATTCATTAACTTCACAACAACAAAATCTTGATAATCAGCTTAACAAACTTTATGATACTATTCAAAATGAAGCTGCTAAACGTCAAGAATTACAAACTTTCAATGATCAACTTAATAAAGCTGAAGATGATATTGCTAATGCTGAACGTGATATTGATGCAACTTTGCCAAATGATATCTCACTTTTGGAACAAATAAGTGAACAACAACTTATTCCTCTCAATGAACTTATTTCAAGCATTGATGCATTACCAATTCCAAATGATGAAATGAAAAATCGCAAAAAAGGAATCAAAAAGCGTTCGAAAGCTATTAATGATAAATTATCAAAGAAACTTGAAAATGCAAGAAAACAAAATGATCTTATTACAACAATTAATGATGAACTTGCTAAATTAGAAAATGCTGCACATCCAATTACAACAAAATATGCTAATGGTGAAAATAAGCCACTTGTTGAAGCTATTGAAGATCGTAATACTCTTAACAAAATTATTGAAAGCATTTCGCCACTCAACATTGATGAAATTAGTGATAAACCAACACGTGATTCATTATCTAAACGTGCAGAAGAATTACGTTCAAATATTAAATCATTAACAGCTCCACTTACTGATGATATTAATTCTGAAGAAAAATTACTTCAAGATTACAAAAATCTTCTTACTAAAATTAATGATATTAGTATTAATGCTGTTGCACTTGGTGAAACTGGTATTATTGATGATGAAATAAGAAAATGTGGAGATTTAGCTGAACAAATTCGTAAATTACGTAAACCAGCAAATGATATTGATAACAAAATGCAGCAACCACTTAACCATATTGAGCATTCAATTAAAGATGAAATGTTAGTACCAAAACTTGATAATATCCAAGCACAACTTGATGAAAAACGTAAAAACCTTGAAAATCGTGCTAAACTTGATACAATCGCACCACAAATTGAACTTATTACTGTTAATTTACAACAAAATCTTGATAATTATGAAACAACGCTTCCTGAAAATCTTGAACAACAACAACTAGCATTCAATGATTTGACTGAACAGAAGCGCAAACTTGAAGATTATAGCGATAGTATTCCTGATGGACCTGAAGGTGATGAAATTCGTGAAAAAACTCAATGGAATCTTTCACGTCTTACTGATATCCTTAAAAAGCTTGGTGATGCTGTCGGTGAAAAGGCTGCAGCACTTGCTGCATTCATTGCATCAAAACGTGCCATTGAAGACCAGCTTAATACTCTTCATAATGATATTACTGCTGCAGAATCAAATATTGATAATGCAACACCAAATAATCTTCAAGATCGTATTAATGCTCTTGATGCTGAAGAAGCGCGTATTAATGCAATTCGGTCAAAGCTTTCTGATGAACAAATTAATCGTAATAATCTTGACACTGATAAACAGAATGAGCTTGATGAACTTCATAAAGCTCTTGATGCAGCAGTTGAACGTTTGCAAAATGCAAAAGACAATCTTACAAGAGAACTTGCATCTGCAATCGCATCTGAACAAATACAAGCCGATACAAATCATTATTATAATGATTTAGCAGATCTTATTCGACAAGCTCATCAAACCCTTGCTGATCCAACTGCTATTCCAATAAGCTATCATGATCTTGGTCAACGTATCAATGATAAAATTCAAGAAACAAATAAAGTTATTCATGATGCCAATACTTCTGGAAATTCAACAATCATTCAACCATTAACTGATTTAATTCCACAAGCACAAAATGCTGAAAATGATCTTGCATCAAGATATAACTTATGGCTTGAATTTGTTAAAGAACGCGATAATGCAAATGACCAAGTTGATCAAGCTCGAAATGTAATAAATGATTTTGAAGCAAATACAGATTTGCGTCCACTCAATGTTGCTGAAAATCAACTTGAAACACTTAAGGTAAATTTTTATTTTTAAATATTTATAACAAAGTATTAAAAATATATGTTTTTTTAGGCTGCAAGTAATGCATTTAATACTCATCAACCAACATTGCTAAAACTTCAAGGTCTTTCTGAACAATTAGATCCATGTGAAATGCCATATGCTGATGTAAGATTTATTGAAACTGATTGGGAACAAACAAATGAAGATTTTGAAAATCATCTTACCAATTTACATAATGAACTTACTGAAGAACGTGGTATTACAGATGGTATTAATAAAGTTATTGATGAAATTAATCGTCTTAACAATGAAGTGCCATCCGTAGCAAAAGAAAGTTTAACTGATATTCAAGAAAAAGCATTGCCACCGCTTCGTACTGAAATGGAACGTTTAACAAAATTGGATACAGATGCACGCCGAAATCGACGAATTGTTGCACGAGATAATGAACCATCATTACAAGATATCAAAAATCGTCTAAATGAACTTGAAAAATCAACTCAACAACGTATTCAAGATCTTGATAATCTTGAAAATGAAAAACGTATTACTGAAGCTCGTCAACAAATTGATATTCTTTCACAACAACCAGATATTACGGAAGAAACATTTGTACAAATTCATCAAGAACTTTCACAATTACCAGAAAATGATCCTATTGTAGCTGAATTACAACAAAAAGTTGAAGAAGTTAAAGCTAAAAATGATTCACGTAATGCATTAAAACGTAAACTTAATGATAATATTAATTCAAATATGGAAAAACTTAAAAATATTCAACAAAATGTTATGCCCGTTGAAGAGCTGCCAGAATCTGGTAAAAAGCGTGGTAAAAAATCAAAAACTCCTAAAGAGCCTCAAGTTATTGGTGATACACGTGATCAACAAATTGCTAATTTACGAAAAGCTATTGATATTATTGAAAATGATATTGCGCCAAGTAATAACGATATTGCTCGTAAAGCTTCTGAAGGTGGTGTTGATGTTTTACCTCTTGAAGCTGAAGAACAAAAAGCTAAAGATTTACTTGATACACTAAAATCTAAGCTTGCTGAAAAAGAAAAAGAACATGAAAAGGTTGTTGAAGCATTAAATGATGCACAAAATCTTAGTATTTTTGTTGAAGAAGTTACAGCAGCAGAACAACAAGAACCCATTGCCGCTGATAATCTTAATGCAGAAAATGCTCAAGCAGCGCTCGATAATTTAACAAAACGAGCAAATGATCTTAAGGTGCATTTGGATAAAGAACCTTCAGATGATGTTATTCAGACATTTACTGATGATGAACGTGCAAAATATGATAAAAATCGTGACAATGCAAATGAACTTCTTAAAAAGTTACTTGAAAAATGCGGCGATCTTCAGAAACAACTTGATAATATTTCACAATGGAATGCCAAAAAATCCGAACTTGATGATCAAGCTAAGGCTATTAATGATGCAATTCAATCTCTTAAAAATGAATTTAATACTCCGCAATCACTTTCATCCGCAAATGATGGATTACGTCGTGCTGAAGCAATTGAGCCTCGACTTAAAGAAGCAGAAAAACAACTCCGAAAAACTAATGATTGGCTTCAAAAACAACTTCCAAACAATGATGAAGTTAAAGATCAACTTAATGATTTACAAAATCAATTAAATAATTTAAATAAGATTCGTGAAGATCTTATTAATCGTTTGGAACATGATATTGAAAGTGAAAAGAAATTAATTGCAGATCAAAATGCCCTTATTGATAATATTAATAAGCTTGGTGAAGATGCAATTGCTGTTCATCAATCAAATGATCTTGATAGCAAACCCGCTGCATTAGCTGCTATTCATGAGCAATTAAAGCCAATTGAAGATAAACTTCAACAACTTGAAAATCGTGCACAAGATTCTAATACATCTATTAGCCATAATGATACATTAAATAATATTCCATTAATTCGTGATCGTCTTAATAACATTGCTCAATCACTTAATGAACAAGAAAGAGATGCTGCTGATAAACTTGCATTAGCTGGTATTTCATCAAATCTTAATCGTGAAATTTCTATTTTACGTGATGATATTGATAGAGCTGAACGTATTGATAATGATCCTGCAGCAACAGTTGATGATCTTCGTAAAGTTGTTGAAATTCTTGAAAGCAGTCTTCCACACGTTCAACAAGCTGATATCTTGTTACAACAAATTGATCCTAATAATTCTGATGCAAATGAATTACTTAATAAATCAAAGGATGAACTTTCAAAATTACGTGAACGCCTTGATACAACACGTCAAGCAGCAAATGATCGTGCAAATCAACTTGAACAATTTAATACTGATCTTGATAATATTGCTAATGATATCAACAATACATTAAAAGCAATTAATGATCCACAAATTAGTATTGAAAATGTTAATGAACTTAAACAACAAAATTCATTAAATGGTGATCAACTTAATGCTAAAAAAGAACAACTTAATGATCTTCTTCCATTAACACAACCATCTGCACGATTAAATTCATTAACTTCACAACAACAAAATCTTGATAATCAGCTTAACAAACTTTATGATACTATTCAAAATGAAGCTGCTAAACGTCAAGAATTACAAACTTTCAATGATCAACTTAATAAAGCTGAAGATGATATTGCTAATGCTGAACGTGATATTGATGCAACTTTGCCAAATGATATCTCACTTTTGGAACAAATAAGTGAACAACAACTTATTCCTCTCAATGAACTTATTTCAAGCATTGATGCATTACCAATTCCAAATGATGAAATGAAAAATCGCAAAAAAGGAATCAAAAAGCGTTCGAAAGCTATTAATGATAAATTATCAAAGAAACTTGAAAATGCAAGAAAACAAAATGATCTTATTACAACAATTAATGATGAACTTGCTAAATTAGAAAATGCTGCACATCCAATTACAACAAAATATGCTAATGGTGAAAATAAGCCACTTGTTGAAGCTATTGAAGATCGTAATACTCTTAACAAAATTATTGAAAGCATTTCGCCACTCAACATTGATGAAATTAGTGATAAACCAACACGTGATTCATTATCTAAACGTGCAGAAGAATTACGTTCAAATATTAAATCATTAACAGCTCCACTTACTGATGATATTAATTCTGAAGAAAAATTACTTCAAGATTACAAAAATCTTCTTACTAAAATTAATGATATTAGTATTAATGCTGTTGCACTTGGTGAAACTGGTATTATTGATGATGAAATAAGAAAATGTGGAGATTTAGCTGAACAAATTCGTAAATTACGTAAACCAGCAAATGATATTGATAACAAAATGCAGCAACCACTTAACCATATTGAGCATTCAATTAAAGATGAAATGTTAGTACCAAAACTTGATAATATCCAAGCACAACTTGATGAAAAACGTAAAAACCTTGAAAATCGTGCTAAACTTGATACAATCGCACCACAAATTGAACTTATTACTGTTAATTTACAACAAAATCTTGATAATTATGAAACAACGCTTCCTGAAAATCTTGAACAACAACAACTAGCATTCAATGATTTGACTGAACAGAAGCGCAAACTTGAAGATTATAGCGATAGTATTCCTGATGGACCTGAAGGTGATGAAATTCGTGAAAAAACTCAATGGAATCTTTCACGTCTTACTGATATCCTTAAAAAGCTTGGTGATGCTGTCGGTGAAAAGGCTGCAGCACTTGCTGCATTCATTGCATCAAAACGTGCCATTGAAGACCAGCTTAATACTCTTCATAATGATATTACTGCTGCAGAATCAAATATTGATAATGCAACACCAAATAATCTTCAAGATCGTATTAATGCTCTTGATGCTGAAGAAGCGCGTATTAATGCAATTCGGTCAAAGCTTTCTGATGAACAAATTAATCGTAATAATCTTGACACTGATAAACAGAATGAGCTTGATGAACTTCATAAAGCTCTTGATGCAGCAGTTGAACGTTTGCAAAATGCAAAAGACAATCTTACAAGAGAACTTGCATCTGCAATCGCATCTGAACAAATACAAGCCGATACAAATCATTATTATAATGATTTAGCAGATCTTATTCGACAAGCTCATCAAACCCTTGCTGATCCAACTGCTATTCCAATAAGCTATCATGATCTTGGTCAACGTATCAATGATAAAATTCAAGAAACAAATAAAGTTATTCATGATGCCAATACTTCTGGAAATTCAACAATCATTCAACCATTAACTGATTTAATTCCACAAGCACAAAATGCTGAAAATGATCTTGCATCAAGATATAACTTATGGCTTGAATTTGTTAAAGAACGCGATAATGCAAATGACCAAGTTGATCAAGCTCGAAATGTAATAAATGATTTTGAAGCAAATACAGATTTGCGTCCACTCAATGTTGCTGAAAATCAACTTGAAACACTTAAGGTAAATTTTTATTTTTAAATATTTATAACAAAGTATTAAAAATATATGTTTTTTTAGGCTGCAAGTAATGCATTTAATACTCATCAACCAACATTGCTAAAACTTCAAGGTCTTTCTGAACAATTAGATCCATGTGAAATGCCATATGCTGATGTAAGATTTATTGAAACTGATTGGGAACAAACAAATGAAGATTTTGAAAATCATCTTACCAATTTACATAATGAACTTACTGAAGAACGTGGTATTACAGATGGTATTAATAAAGTTATTGATGAAATTAATCGTCTTAACAATGAAGTGCCATCCGTAGCAAAAGAAAGTTTAACTGATATTCAAGAAAAAGCATTGCCACCGCTTCGTACTGAAATGGAACGTTTAACAAAATTGGATACAGATGCACGCCGAAATCGACGAATTGTTGCACGAGATAATGAACCATCATTACAAGATATCAAAAATCGTCTAAATGAACTTGAAAAATCAACTCAACAACGTATTCAAGATCTTGATAATCTTGAAAATGAAAAACGTATTACTGAAGCTCGTCAACAAATTGATATTCTTTCACAACAACCAGATATTACGGAAGAAACATTTGTACAAATTCATCAAGAACTTTCACAATTACCAGAAAATGATCCTATTGTAGCTGAATTACAACAAAAAGTTGAAGAAGTTAAAGCTAAAAATGATTCACGTAATGCATTAAAACGTAAACTTAATGATAATATTAATTCAAATATGGAAAAACTTAAAAATATTCAACAAAATGTTATGCCCGTTGAAGAGCTGCCAGAATCTGGTAAAAAGCGTGGTAAAAAATCAAAAACTCCTAAAGAGCCTCAAGTTATTGGTGATACACGTGATCAACAAATTGCTAATTTACGAAAAGCTATTGATATTATTGAAAATGATATTGCGCCAAGTAATAACGATATTGCTCGTAAAGCTTCTGAAGGTGGTGTTGATGTTTTACCTCTTGAAGCTGAAGAACAAAAAGCTAAAGATTTACTTGATACACTAAAATCTAAGCTTGCTGAAAAAGAAAAAGAACATGAAAAGGTTGTTGAAGCATTAAATGATGCACAAAATCTTAGTATTTTTGTTGAAGAAGTTACAGCAGCAGAACAACAAGAACCCATTGCCGCTGATAATCTTAATGCAGAAAATGCTCAAGCAGCGCTCGATAATTTAACAAAACGAGCAAATGATCTTAAGGTGCATTTGGATAAAGAACCTTCAGATGATGTTATTCAGACATTTACTGATGATGAACGTGCAAAATATGATAAAAATCGTGACAATGCAAATGAACTTCTTAAAAAGTTACTTGAAAAATGCGGCGATCTTCAGAAACAACTTGATAATATTTCACAATGGAATGCCAAAAAATCCGAACTTGATGATCAAGCTAAGGCTATTAATGATGCAATTCAATCTCTTGAAAATGAATTTAATACTCCGCAATCACTTTCATCCGCAAATGATGGATTACGTCGTGCTGAAGCAATTGAGCCTCGACTTAAAGAAGCAGAAAAACAACTCCGAAAAACTAATGATTGGCTTCAAAAACAACTTCCAAACAATGATGAAGTTAAAGATCAACTTAATGATTTACAAAATCAATTAAATAATTTAAATAAGATTCGTGAAGATCTTATTAATCGTTTGGAACATGATATTGAAAGTGAAAAGAAATTAATTGCAGATCAAAATGCCCTTATTGATAATATTAATAAGCTTGGTGAAGATGCAATTGCTGTTCATCAATCAAATGATCTTGATAGCAAACCCGCTGCATTAGCTGCTATTCATGAGCAATTAAAGCCAATTGAAGATAAACTTCAACAACTTGAAAATCGTGCACAAGATTCTAATACATCTATTAGCCATAATGATACATTAAATAATATTCCATTAATTCGTGATCGTCTTAATAACATTGCTCAATCACTTAATGAACAAGAAAGAGATGCTGCTGATAAACTTGCATTAGCTGGTATTTCATCAAATCTTAATCGTGAAATTTCTATTTTACGTGATGATATTGATAGAGCTGAACGTATTGATAATGATCCTGCAGCAACAGTTGATGATCTTCGTAAAGTTGTTGAAATTCTTGAAAGCAGTCTTCCACACGTTCAACAAGCTGATATCTTGTTACAACAAATTGATCCTAATAATTCTGATGCAAATGAATTACTTAATAAATCAAAGGATGAACTTTCAAAATTACGTGAACGCCTTGATACAACACGTCAAGCAGCAAATGATCGTGCAAATCAACTTGAACAATTTAATACTGATCTTGATAATATTGCTAATGATATCAACAATACATTAAAAGCAATTAATGATCCACAAATTAGTATTGAAAATGTTAATGAACTTAAACAACAAAATTCATTAAATGGTGATCAACTTAATGCTAAAAAAGAACAACTTAATGATCTTCTTCCATTAACACAACCATCTGCACGATTAAATTCATTAACTTCACAACAACAAAATCTTGATAATCAGCTTAACAAACTTTATGATACTATTCAAAATGAAGCTGCTAAACGTCAAGAATTACAAACTTTCAATGATCAACTTAATAAAGCTGAAGATGATATTGCTAATGCTGAACGTGATATTGATGCAACTTTGCCAAATGATATCTCACTTTTGGAACAAATAAGTGAACAACAACTTATTCCTCTCAATGAACTTATTTCAAGCATTGATGCATTACCAATTCCAAATGATGAAATGAAAAATCGCAAAAAAGGAATCAAAAAGCGTTCGAAAGCTATTAATGATAAATTATCAAAGAAACTTGAAAATGCAAGAAAACAAAATGATCTTATTACAACAATTAATGATGAACTTGCTAAATTAGAAAATGCTGCACATCCAATTACAACAAAATATGCTAATGGTGAAAATAAGCCACTTGTTGAAGCTATTGAAGATCGTAATACTCTTAACAAAATTATTGAAAGCATTTCGCCACTCAACATTGATGAAATTAGTGATAAACCAACACGTGATTCATTATCTAAACGTGCAGAAGAATTACGTTCAAATATTAAATCATTAACAGCTCCACTTACTGATGATATTAATTCTGAAGAAAAATTACTTCAAGATTACAAAAATCTTCTTACTAAAATTAATGATATTAGTATTAATGCTGTTGCACTTGGTGAAACTGGTATTATTGATGATGAAATAAGAAAATGTGGAGATTTAGCTGAACAAATTCGTAAATTACGTAAACCAGCAAATGATATTGATAACAAAATGCAGCAACCACTTAACCATATTGAGCATTCAATTAAAGATGAAATGTTAGTACCAAAACTTGATAATATCCAAGCACAACTTGATGAAAAACGTAAAAACCTTGAAAATCGTGCTAAACTTGATACAATCGCACCACAAATTGAACTTATTACTGTTAATTTACAACAAAATCTTGATAATTATGAAACAACGCTTCCTGAAAATCTTGAACAACAACAACTAGCATTCAATGATTTGACTGAACAGAAGCGCAAACTTGAAGATTATAGCGATAGTATTCCTGATGGACCTGAAGGTGATGAAATTCGTGAAAAAACTCAATGGAATCTTTCACGTCTTACTGATATCCTTAAAAAGCTTGGTGATGCTGTCGGTGAAAAGGCTGCAGCACTTGCTGCATTCATTGCATCAAAACGTGCCATTGAAGACCAGCTTAATACTCTTCATAATGATATTACTGCTGCAGAATCAAATATTGATAATGCAACACCAAATAATCTTCAAGATCGTATTAATGCTCTTGATGCTGAAGAAGCGCGTATTAATGCAATTCGGTCAAAGCTTTCTGATGAACAAATTAATCGTAATAATCTTGACACTGATAAACAGAATGAGCTTGATGAACTTCATAAAGCTCTTGATGCAGCAGTTGAACGTTTGCAAAATGCAAAAGACAATCTTACAAGAGAACTTGCATCTGCAATCGCATCTGAACAAATACAAGCCGATACAAATCATTATTATAATGATTTAGCAGATCTTATTCGACAAGCTCATCAAACCCTTGCTGATCCAACTGCTATTCCAATAAGCTATCATGATCTTGGTCAACGTATCAATGATAAAATTCAAGAAACAAATAAAGTTATTCATGATGCCAATACTTCTGGAAATTCAACAATCATTCAACCATTAACTGATTTAATTCCACAAGCACAAAATGCTGAAAATGATCTTGCATCAAGATATAACTTATGGCTTGAATTTGTTAAAGAACGCGATAATGCAAATGACCAAGTTGATCAAGCTCGAAATGTAATAAATGATTTTGAAGCAAATACAGATTTGCGTCCACTCAATGTTGCTGAAAATCAACTTGAAACACTTAAGGTAAATTTTTATTTTTAAATATTTATAACAAAGTATTAAAAATATATGTTTTTTTAGGCTGCAAGTAATGCATTTAATACTCATCAACCAACATTGCTAAAACTTCAAGGTCTTTCTGAACAATTAGATCCATGTGAAATGCCATATGCTGATGTAAGATTTATTGAAACTGATTGGGAACAAACAAATGAAGATTTTGAAAATCATCTTACCAATTTACATAATGAACTTACTGAAGAACGTGGTATTACAGATGGTATTAATAAAGTTATTGATGAAATTAATCGTCTTAACAATGAAGTGCCATCCGTAGCAAAAGAAAGTTTAACTGATATTCAAGAAAAAGCATTGCCACCGCTTCGTACTGAAATGGAACGTTTAACAAAATTGGATACAGATGCACGCCGAAATCGACGAATTGTTGCACGAGATAATGAACCATCATTACAAGATATCAAAAATCGTCTAAATGAACTTGAAAAATCAACTCAACAACGTATTCAAGATCTTGATAATCTTGAAAATGAAAAACGTATTACTGAAGCTCGTCAACAAATTGATATTCTTTCACAACAACCAGATATTACGGAAGAAACATTTGTACAAATTCATCAAGAACTTTCACAATTACCAGAAAATGATCCTATTGTAGCTGAATTACAACAAAAAGTTGAAGAAGTTAAAGCTAAAAATGATTCACGTAATGCATTAAAACGTAAACTTAATGATAATATTAATTCAAATATGGAAAAACTTAAAAATATTCAACAAAATGTTATGCCCGTTGAAGAGCTGCCAGAATCTGGTAAAAAGCGTGGTAAAAAATCAAAAACTCCTAAAGAGCCTCAAGTTATTGGTGATACACGTGATCAACAAATTGCTAATTTACGAAAAGCTATTGATATTATTGAAAATGATATTGCGCCAAGTAATAACGATATTGCTCGTAAAGCTTCTGAAGGTGGTGTTGATGTTTTACCTCTTGAAGCTGAAGAACAAAAAGCTAAAGATTTACTTGATACACTAAAATCTAAGCTTGCTGAAAAAGAAAAAGAACATGAAAAGGTTGTTGAAGCATTAAATGATGCACAAAATCTTAGTATTTTTGTTGAAGAAGTTACAGCAGCAGAACAACAAGAACCCATTGCCGCTGATAATCTTAATGCAGAAAATGCTCAAGCAGCGCTCGATAATTTAACAAAACGAGCAAATGATCTTAAGGTGCATTTGGATAAAGAACCTTCAGATGATGTTATTCAGACATTTACTGATGATGAACGTGCAAAATATGATAAAAATCGTGACAATGCAAATGAACTTCTTAAAAAGTTACTTGAAAAATGCGGCGATCTTCAGAAACAACTTGATAATATTTCACAATGGAATGCCAAAAAATCCGAACTTGATGATCAAGCTAAGGCTATTAATGATGCAATTCAATCTCTTGAAAATGAATTTAATACTCCGCAATCACTTTCATCCGCAAATGATGGATTACGTCGTGCTGAAGCAATTGAGCCTCGACTTAAAGAAGCAGAAAAACAACTCCGAAAAACTAATGATTGGCTTCAAAAACAACTTCCAAACAATGATGAAGTTAAAGATCAACTTAATGATTTACAAAATCAATTAAATAATTTAAATAAGATTCGTGAAGATCTTATTAATCGTTTGGAACATGATATTGAAAGTGAAAAGAAATTAATTGCAGATCAAAATGCCCTTATTGATAATATTAATAAGCTTGGTGAAGATGCAATTGCTGTTCATCAATCAAATGATCTTGATAGCAAACCCGCTGCATTAGCTGCTATTCATGAGCAATTAAAGCCAATTGAAGATAAACTTCAACAACTTGAAAATCGTGCACAAGATTCTAATACATCTATTAGCCATAATGATACATTAAATAATATTCCATTAATTCGTGATCGTCTTAATAACATTGCTCAATCACTTAATGAACAAGAAAGAGATGCTGCTGATAAACTTGCATTAGCTGGTATTTCATCAAATCTTAATCGTGAAATTTCTATTTTACGTGATGATATTGATAGAGCTGAACGTATTGATAATGATCCTGCAGCAACAGTTGATGATCTTCGTAAAGTTGTTGAAATTCTTGAAAGCAGTCTTCCACACGTTCAACAAGCTGATATCTTGTTACAACAAATTGATCCTAATAATTCTGATGCAAATGAATTACTTAATAAATCAAAGGATGAACTTTCAAAATTACGTGAACGCCTTGATACAACACGTCAAGCAGCAAATGATCGTGCAAATCAACTTGAACAATTTAATACTGATCTTGATAATATTGCTAATGATATCAACAATACATTAAAAGCAATTAATGATCCACAAATTAGTATTGAAAATGTTAATGAACTTAAACAACAAAATTCATTAAATGGTGATCAACTTAATGCTAAAAAAGAACAACTTAATGATCTTCTTCCATTAACACAACCATCTGCACGATTAAATTCATTAACTTCACAACAACAAAATCTTGATAATCAGCTTAACAAACTTTATGATACTATTCAAAATGAAGCTGCTAAACGTCAAGAATTACAAACTTTCAATGATCAACTTAATAAAGCTGAAGATGATATTGCTAATGCTGAACGTGATATTGATGCAACTTTGCCAAATGATATCTCACTTTTGGAACAAATAAGTGAACAACAACTTATTCCTCTCAATGAACTTATTTCAAGCATTGATGCATTACCAATTCCAAATGATGAAATGAAAAATCGCAAAAAAGGAATCAAAAAGCGTTCGAAAGCTATTAATGATAAATTATCAAAGAAACTTGAAAATGCAAGAAAACAAAATGATCTTATTACAACAATTAATGATGAACTTGCTAAATTAGAAAATGCTGCACATCCAATTACAACAAAATATGCTAATGGTGAAAATAAGCCACTTGTTGAAGCTATTGAAGATCGTAATACTCTTAACAAAATTATTGAAAGCATTTCGCCACTCAACATTGATGAAATTAGTGATAAACCAACACGTGATTCATTATCTAAACGTGCAGAAGAATTACGTTCAAATATTAAATCATTAACAGCTCCACTTACTGATGATATTAATTCTGAAGAAAAATTACTTCAAGATTACAAAAATCTTCTTACTAAAATTAATGATATTAGTATTAATGCTGTTGCACTTGGTGAAACTGGTATTATTGATGATGAAATAAGAAAATGTGGAGATTTAGCTGAACAAATTCGTAAATTACGTAAACCAGCAAATGATATTGATAACAAAATGCAGCAACCACTTAACCATATTGAGCATTCAATTAAAGATGAAATGTTAGTACCAAAACTTGATAATATCCAAGCACAACTTGATGAAAAACGTAAAAACCTTGAAAATCGTGCTAAACTTGATACAATCGCACCACAAATTGAACTTATTACTGTTAATTTACAACAAAATCTTGATAATTATGAAACAACGCTTCCTGAAAATCTTGAACAACAACAACTAGCATTCAATGATTTGACTGAACAGAAGCGCAAACTTGAAGATTATAGCGATAGTATTCCTGATGGACCTGAAGGTGATGAAATTCGTGAAAAAACTCAATGGAATCTTTCACGTCTTACTGATATCCTTAAAAAGCTTGGTGATGCTGTCGGTGAAAAGGCTGCAGCACTTGCTGCATTCATTGCATCAAAACGTGCCATTGAAGACCAGCTTAATACTCTTCATAATGATATTACTGCTGCAGAATCAAATATTGATAATGCAACACCAAATAATCTTCAAGATCGTATTAATGCTCTTGATGCTGAAGAAGCGCGTATTAATGCAATTCGGTCAAAGCTTTCTGATGAACAAATTAATCGTAATAATCTTGACACTGATAAACAGA
The DNA here is from genome assembly GCA_024447215.1 of Panagrolaimus sp. LJ2400. NCBI lineage: Eukaryota > Metazoa > Nematoda > Chromadorea > Rhabditida > Panagrolaimidae > Panagrolaimus > Panagrolaimus sp. LJ2400. Next base: position 5,094 of record JAMRYA010000009.1, on the reverse strand, counting down.
ATGAGCTTGATGAACTTCATAAAGCTCTTGATGCAGCAGTTGAACGTTTGCAAAATGCAAAAGACAATCTTACAAGAGAACTTGCATCTGCAATCGCATCTGAACAAATACAAGCCGATACAAATCATTATTATAATGATTTAGCAGATCTTATTCGACAAGCTCATCAAACCCTTGCTGATCCAACTGCTATTCCAATAAGCTATCATGATCTTGGTCAACGTATCAATGATAAATTCAAGAAACAAATAAAGTTATTCATGATGCCAATACTTCTGGAAATTCAACAATCATTCAACCATTAACTGATTTAATTCCACAAGCACAAAATGCTGAAAATGATCTTGCATCAAGATATAACTTATGGCTTGAATTTGTTAAAGAACGCGATAATGCAAATGACCAAGTTGATCAAGCTCGAAATGTAATAAATGATTTTGAAGCAAATACAGATTTGCGTCCACTCAATGTTGCTGAAAATCAACTTGAAACACTTAAGGTAAATTTTTATTTTTAAATATTTATAACAAAGTATTAAAAATATATGTTTTTTTAGGCTGCAAGTAATGCATTTAATACTCATCAACCAACATTGCTAAAACTTCAAGGTCTTTCTGAACAATTAGATCCATGTGAAATGCCATATGCTGATGTAAGATTTATTGAAACTGATTGGGAACAAACAAATGAAGATTTTGAAAATCATCTTACCAATTTACATAATGAACTTACTGAAGAACGTGGTATTACAGATGGTATTAATAAAGTTATTGATGAAATTAATCGTCTTAACAATGAAGTGCCATCCGTAGCAAAAGAAAGTTTAACTGATATTCAAGAAAAAGCATTGCCACCGCTTCGTACTGAAATGGAACGTTTAACAAAATTGGATACAGATGCACGCCGAAATCGACGAATTGTTGCACGAGATAATGAACCATCATTACAAGATATCAAAAATCGTCTAAATGAACTTGAAAAATCAACTCAACAACGTATTCAAGATCTTGATAATCTTGAAAATGAAAAACGTATTACTGAAGCTCGTCAACAAATTGATATTCTTTCACAACAACCAGATATTACGGAAGAAACATTTGTACAAATTCATCAAGAACTTTCACAATTACCAGAAAATGATCCTATTGTAGCTGAATTACAACAAAAAGTTGAAGAAGTTAAAGCTAAAAATGATTCACGTAATGCATTAAAACGTAAACTTAATGATAATATTAATTCAAATATGGAAAAACTTAAAAATATTCAACAAAATGTTATGCCCGTTGAAGAGCTGCCAGAATCTGGTAAAAAGCGTGGTAAAAAATCAAAAACTCCTAAAGAGCCTCAAGTTATTGGTGATACACGTGATCAACAAATTGCTAATTTACGAAAAGCTATTGATATTATTGAAAATGATATTGCGCCAAGTAATAACGATATTGCTCGTAAAGCTTCTGAAGGTGGTGTTGATGTTTTACCTCTTGAAGCTGAAGAACAAAAAGCTAAAGATTTACTTGATACACTAAAATCTAAGCTTGCTGAAAAAGAAAAAGAACATGAAAAGGTTGTTGAAGCATTAAATGATGCACAAAATCTTAGTATTTTTGTTGAAGAAGTTACAGCAGCAGAACAACAAGAACCCATTGCCGCTGATAATCTTAATGCAGAAAATGCTCAAGCAGCGCTCGATAATTTAACAAAACGAGCAAATGATCTTAAGGTGCATTTGGATAAAGAACCTTCAGATGATGTTATTCAGACATTTACTGATGATGAACGTGCAAAATATGATAAAAATCGTGACAATGCAAATGAACTTCTTAAAAAGTTACTTGAAAAATGCGGCGATCTTCAGAAACAACTTGATAATATTTCACAATGGAATGCCAAAAAATCCGAACTTGATGATCAAGCTAAGGCTATTAATGATGCAATTCAATCTCTTGAAAATGAATTTAATACTCCGCAATCACTTTCATCCGCAAATGATGGATTACGTCGTGCTGAAGCAATTGAGCCTCGACTTAAAGAAGCAGAAAAACAACTCCGAAAAACTAATGATTGGCTTCAAAAACAACTTCCAAACAATGATGAAGTTAAAGATCAACTTAATGATTTACAAAATCAATTAAATAATTTAAATAAGATTCGTGAAGATCTTATTAATCGTTTGGAACATGATATTGAAAGTGAAAAGAAATTAATTGCAGATCAAAATGCCCTTATTGATAATATTAATAAGCTTGGTGAAGATGCAATTGCTGTTCATCAATCAAATGATCTTGATAGCAAACCCGCTGCATTAGCTGCTATTCATGAGCAATTAAAGCCAATTGAAGATAAACTTCAACAACTTGAAAATCGTGCACAAGATTCTAATACATCTATTAGCCATAATGATACATTAAATAATATTCCATTAATTCGTGATCGTCTTAATAACATTGCTCAATCACTTAATGAACAAGAAAGAGATGCTGCTGATAAACTTGCATTAGCTGGTATTTCATCAAATCTTAATCGTGAAATTTCTATTTTACGTGATGATATTGATAGAGCTGAACGTATTGATAATGATCCTGCAGCAACAGTTGATGATCTTCGTAAAGTTGTTGAAATTCTTGAAAGCAGTCTTCCACACGTTCAACAAGCTGATATCTTGTTACAACAAATTGATCCTAATAATTCTGATGCAAATGAATTACTTAATAAATCAAAGGATGAACTTTCAAAATTACGTGAACGCCTTGATACAACACGTCAAGCAGCAAATGATCGTGCAAATCAACTTGAACAATTTAATACTGATCTTGATAATATTGCTAATGATATCAACAATACATTAAAAGCAATTAATGATCCACAAATTAGTATTGAAAATGTTAATGAACTTAAACAACAAAATTCATTAAATGGTGATCAACTTAATGCTAAAAAAGAACAACTTAATGATCTTCTTCCATTAACACAACCATCTGCACGATTAAATTCATTAACTTCACAACAACAAAATCTTGATAATCAGCTTAACAAAACTTTATGATACTATTCAAAATGAAGCTGCTAAACGTCAAGAATTACAAACTTTCAATGATCAACTTAATAAAGCTGAAGATGATATTGCTAATGCTGAACGTGATATTGATGCAACTTTGCCAAATGATATCTCACTTTTGGAACAAATAAGTGAACAACAACTTATTCCTCTCAATGAACTTATTTCAAGCATTGATGCATTACCAATTCCAAATGATGAAATGAAAAATCGCAAAAAAGGAATCAAAAAGCGTTCGAAAGCTATTAATGATAAATTATCAAAGAAACTTGAAAATGCAAGAAAACAAAATGATCTTATTACAACAATTAATGATGAACTTGCTAAATTAGAAAATGCTGCACATCCAATACAACAAAATATGCTAATGGTGAAAATAAGCCACTTGTTGAAGCTATTGAAGATCGTAATACTCTTAACAAAATTATTGAAAGCATTTCGCCACTCAACATTGATGAAATTAGTGATAAACCAACACGTGATTCATTATCTAAACGTGCAGAAGAATTACGTTCAAATATTAAATCATTAACAGCTCCACTTACTGATGATATTAATTCTGAAGAAAAATTACTTCAAGATTACAAAAATCTTCTTACTAAAATTAATGATATTAGTATTAATGCTGTTGCACTTGGTGAAACTGGTATTATTGATGATGAAATAAGAAAATGTGGAGATTTAGCTGAACAAATTCGTAAATTACGTAAACCAGCAAATGATATTGATAACAAAATGCAGCAACCACTTAACCATATTGAGCATTCAATTAAAGATGAAATGTTAGTACCAAAACTTGATAATATCCAAGCACAACTTGATGAAAAACGTAAAAACCTTGAAAATCGTGCTAAACTTGATACAATCGCACCACAAATTGAACTTATTACTGTTAATTTACAACAAAATCTTGATAATTATGAAACAACGCTTCCTGAAAATCTTGAACAACAACAACTAGCATTCAATGATTTGACTGAACAGAAGCGCAAACTTGAAGATTATAGCGATAGTATTCCTGATGGACCTGAAGGTGATGAAATTCGTGAAAAAACTCAATGGAATCTTTCACGTCTTACTGATATCCTTAAAAAGCTTGGTGATGCTGTCGGTGAAAAGGCTGCAGCACTTGCTGCATTCATTGCATCAAAACGTGCCATTGAAGACCAGCTTAATACTCTTCATAATGATATTACTGCTGCAGAATCAAATATTGATAATGCAACACCAAATAATCTTCAAGATCGTATTAATGCTCTTGATGCTGAAGAAGCGCGTATTAATGCAATTCGGTCAAAGCTTTCTGATGAACAAATTAATCGTAATAATCTTGACACTGATAAACAGAATGAGCTTGATGAACTTCATAAAGCTCTTGATGCAGCAGTTGAACGTTTGCAAAATGCAAAAGACAATCTTACAAGAGAACTTGCATCTGCAATCGCATCTGAACAAATACAAGCCGATACAAATCATTATTATAATGATTTAGCAGATCTTATTCGACAAGCTCATCAAACCCTTGCTGATCCAACTGCTATTCCAATAAGCTATCATGATCTTGGTCAACGTATCAATGATAAAATTCAAGAAACAAATAAAGTTATTCATGATGCCAATACTTCTGGAAATTCAACAATCATTCAACCATTAACTGATTTAATTCCACAAGCACAAAATGCTGAAAATGATCTTGCATCAAGATATAACTTATGGCTTGAATTTGTTAAAGAACGCGATAATGCAAATGACCAAGTTGATCAAGCTCGAAATGTAATAAATGATTTTGAAGCAAATACAGATTTGCGTCCACTCAATGTTGCTGAAAATCAACTTGAAACACTTAAGGTAAATTTTTTATTTTTAAATATTTATAACAAAGTATTAAAAATATATGTTTTTTTAGGCTGCAAGTAATGCATTTAATACTCATCAACCAACATTGCTAAAACTTCAAGGTCTTTCTGAACAATTAGATCCATGTGAAATGCCATATGCTGATGTAAGATTTATTGAAACTGATTGGGAACAAACAAATG